>OZ010787.1:179844598-181313598 GCA_963932465.1 Maratus speciosus | reverse complement strand
TTAGGGATGCACCGAATATTCGGTATCTATTCAATATTCGGCCTATTCGGTCATACTACCGAATATTCGATTAGGCCGAATATCAAACTATTCGGTTTGCTGAATACTTAAATAAGCTCTTTAAAATATTTTTTTTTAAACGTTACACAACTCCTACTTTTAACTGTCAATTAATAAAGATATTCAGAATAGTTAGAATCTTTAAATAAAAGAGAATGATTTTATATTATTTATTTGTTGTTTTAAAAATGTCACTTAAAAAAAATTAACCATTAATGGCATGTCATTTGTTCATGGGAATTAATAAATGTGGAAATGAAAGTTACTGAGCATTGTCTGGTAAATAATCCGTTTCTTGCTTTTTCGCGAACAGGGTGTTTTTAAACACAATGGAAGAAAATTTCAGGTTATAATAATCAGCATCAAAACAGACAATTTATTGTCCAGTAAATCAGGATTGCAATTCACTTATTCAGTCAGAAATACAGTGTATCCCAAGTCAAACTTTAATTTTCTTTTGTTACTTTAACAATAATGAAGGTATTGTAACTATATTGTCAACACAGTTACTTTAATTTCTGTGAAATATGATAACATGACGAGAAGTGCTGGAAATAGCAACCATTCATATCTAAACAGCACTGAGCAATACATTATTTTATTAAGAATGCAGCTGATAATACTTATACTGTACCACTGGCCAAAATCCAGTCTCTTCCAAGGATATCATCACATTCTATAACAAGCAAATTAATGTGATGCAAATTTCACTAAAATATCTTCATTTTTACACAGTTATAAACGAAAATTCTGCTACGGCTTGTACACCTTTCATTTTTGATGAAAGAAGTGGAATAATATGTTGTTTCTTGTTCAATATGAGGGAATTCTTTTCATTTGTTTGAATTAATTGAAGTCATGGAATTTAAACTTTGTTATTTAAAAAAAATTTAAACCATCCTCTTCTTAAATAATAACTCAAAACGTACTTTTTTTAGTGCAAAATTTACTTTTAAAAATAGTCTTGTTTGTCAAAATGGAAGTATCTGTGCTAAATATTATAAAAAATTGTTTAAAAATTTAAGTTTTAGGTAGCTTTCATTACAAAAAGCTACCTATTGCAGCCGTTCGGAGAAAAACGATTCCGAAAAAATTTGGTATATTTTCCCCGATCATGACCCCCAGACCCCGAAACCACCCTCCGTTCAAATGTTATATATATATATATATATATATATATATATATGTATGTTATCATACATATGTTATATGATATACATCATATATATGTTATATCATATACATGTTATCATATATATATTTTTTTTTTTTCATTCCTATCATTGCAACGATTTATTTAATGTTTTTTTAATTTTCTAGTTATGATTTTATCTGAATTTTCTTGTAGTTAGTGTATGATATTGTCCTATATATTTTCTATTTTTGCTATAGCTTTACATTATTCTGTAGAGATAATCATTTTATATATACATTAATATGGTAGCAATAATTATTTCTATTCATAGATTTAATGTTAATTTGCTTTAGTTTAAATTCATATTACTTTGATCTGAGTAGTTAGTTGGGTAAGCGTTTTGGTTGTCTTTGCATGGTTATAGTTGTTCTAGGATTTGGATGTTATGCGGATCTTTCTTGACTAATTTGTTATAAAATAGTCTAGTGGTTTCTTGCTATTATTAATCTACGTTATTTGGGTTATCATAATTTGTTTTTGGATAATTTGAAGATTGTTTCTGCGTTCTGCTTCTATTATTGTAAATATTGTATATATTTTTTCATACTCAAGTTTTATTATTTAATCAAGGCTAATTTAATTAATTTATTAATATTTTATTATTAAAATTTCTTATTTTTATGGCAATTATTGCATTTTCCATACATAATTTTTATATGGCAGTTCTTAGTAAACATCTCGATACTGGCAAGATACACTTAGCATCTATGCAGTGTAGTGCCCGGTACAGGAATAATAATTGGGTTGTTCCTGGATCGTCATCCAGCGACCTTTTATACTCTCCCCCTCGTCCTTTATTTTTTCGTAAGTGCTATGATTCTCGGTGCAAGACATGTCCATACGCTGCTCAGACACAAATTGTCTCAGATCCTAATTATTCAAGTTTTTGTAAAGCATTTAATGTTATTTATAGTATAAAGTGCAACTTATGTAATATGAAATATATTGGTGAAACATCAGGTCCAATTCATAAACGAATCAATCATCATCGTTCAGACTCTAATAATAACAAAGCAAAAAATATACGATCTACAGCTGAAATTCAACATTTTCATAAACATCTATTTAAAAATACGACAATTGAAATCCTTCAAATTCTAAAAAATAAATCAGAACGTCTTTATATGGAATCATCATATATGAAATATTATAACACAATTTATCCTTATGGACTTAACAGTGAAGTATTTAACAGACCTGTCAAAGTCTTCACATCTATAAATAACAATATTGATTATTCTCCAATTTATCCTACTCTTAATCATAATTTAAATGCTAAAACAACACGTAATAAACGCGGAAAGGGTTCATCATCAGTTGTAGTTTCCAAAAAATCTATCACAAAACAAATTAATGATCTTCAACGAAATTACTTAGAGAATTATAACTGGTTGTTAATTCGTAAAAACATCTTTGCTATTAAAAAGAAACAGCTTGTACAACATTTAAATGTCTTTCTAAGTAAATCTTTCTCTAAACATTTCTCTGACATTTACTTTGACCTTATTATGAGTAGGGTTAATCTTTTAAATATTAATTTACAAAAAAAAACACAAAATTCAGAACATGAATACTCAAATGATAATTACTTTTTCAAATCACATATTTAATAAAATTAATATCAATTCTATAATTAATGATAAAAATTGTTTTTTTCCTATCAATAATCTTCATATATCAAAAACCTTTAAATATCCAAATACAATTGGGAGAAAGATTTTTAACTACAATACATTTTCAAAAAATACATCTGCTGCAAGTAATTTTCCGTGTAACTGCAAAGACCCCACTCTAAAAAAGTCCTTCCGGCCAGTGCCGGGAGGAAGAGGTAGCTTTCATAATCCTTATTTAAAAAAAGCCAACTTATATCATGCAAACACACGAAGCTCAATTTAGTGGAAACCGAATATAGGAGATTCAATACTAATTTTTATCAATATAATGAATGAGAATTTCGCGAAATTTGTCAGCTTTATCCAAGCTGCTTTTATTTAAAGTAACTTATATTTGGCTGCCAAATTCGGCAATTTCTTAAAGTGCCTGTCATTTTAAGACAACATGGTGGATGAGGCTAACCAGTGAACTTGGTCGAGACCTTAGTAATTGCTGTGCACATGCTCACTCACATCGGAATCGGTTAATATATAGGAGTGCTGTCGCATGGAAAAAATCAGATTTTTCAAAATGTCACCCACAATAGAAATTGAAACTGCTATATCTGAGCCATTTTTTAAGGTAAAGACAAACAAAAAATGCTCCTGAATCCTTATATCAAGATCAAATACTTAAGAAAGAAACCTTTTTCAATTTCTAATTTTTTTGCACCTCACTTTAAATATATATATATTTTTTAATTTAATAGCCGCCATTTTGAAACAAGATGGCTGATGAATCTGGCCAGCGAACTTGGTCGAGGTGTTGATGTATACTATCCACATGCCTTCTTACATCGAAATAGGCGAATACGTGTGTTATCGCGTGACAAATACAAGATCGTTTCAAAATGTTAGCCATGCTAGAAATTCAAAGTGCTATAAATCAACCCTTTTTTAAGATATCAACAAAAGAACAAATTTTCAGAAACAAAAACTGCTCCGGAATCTTTGTATCAAGGCCAAACACATAAAAAAAATCTTTTTCATTTTCCAATTTTTTAATACCTCATTTTGAATTTTAAATTTAATTTTTTTTAAATGGCAACCCTTTTGAAACAAGATGGCGAATGAAACTGGCCAACGAACTCGGTCGAGACATTGGTATGTACTATGTACAGACCAAGTTACATCCAAATAGGTTCATAAATACGCCTGTTATCGCGTGACAAAAATCAGGTCGTTTTAAAATGTCAGCCACAAGAGAAATTCAAAATGCTATTACTCAGCCATTTTTTTTTAGATATAGACGGAAGAAAAACTGTTCCGGAATCTTTGTATTAAGGACAAACACATACAAGAAAAATCTTTTTCATTTTCCAATTTTTTGGTATCTCATTTAAATTTTTTTATTTTTTTATTTTTTAAATGGCCGCCATTTTGAAACAAGATGGCGGATGAAGCTGGCCAACGAACTCGGTCGAGATATTTGTATGTACTATGTACACACCAAGGTACATCCAAGTCGGTTCATAAATACGCCTGTTATTACGTGAGAAAAATCAGGACGTTTCAAAATGTCAGCCACGCTAGAAATTCAAAATGCTATAACTCAGCCATTTCTTAAGATATAGACGAAACAAAAACTGCTCCCGAATCTTTTTATCAAGGTCAAACACATAAGAAGAAAATATTTTTTCAATTTTCAATTTTTGGTACCACATTTCAAATTTAAATGTTTCTTAAAAATTTAAATGGCCGCCATTTTTAAACAAGATGGCGGGTGAAGCTGGTCAACGAACTCGGTCGAGACATTGGTATGTACTATGTATAAACGAAGTTACATCCAAATCGGTCCATAAATACGCCTTTTATCGCGTGACAAAATTCAGGACGTTTCAAAATGTCAGCCACGCTAGAAATTCAAAATGCTATAACTCAGCCATTTTTTAAGATATAGACGAAACAAAAACTGCTCCGGAATCTTTGTATAAAGGTCAAATACATAAGAAAAAATTATTTTTCCATTTTTAATTTTTTGGTATCACATTTCAAGTTTTAAATTTAATTACGGGAGTTACAGTGTGACATAGGTCAGATATATATATATATATATATATATATATATATATATATATATATCAATTTTGAACGGAGGGTGGTTTCGGGGTCCGGGGGTCATGATCGATGAAAATATACCAAAATTTTTTGAAATCGCTTTCCTCCGAACGGCTGCAATAGGTAGCTTTTTTGTAAAGAAAGCTACCTAAAAATACATAAACAATGATCATGGACATATAATCACTGGAAATCTTGATATTGTTCATGATTTTAAATTGAAACAACTAATGGGTTATGGTACTAAATATAGACTTCCATCTAAATTTAATGTTAAATCTATTATCAAACAGTTTACATATGATATTGATATTTTTATTTATAAAATTTCTATCTCTTATAATAAGCCTATTGAATATTTTAATCAATGGAAGATATTAGTAATTGAAAAATTAACTATGGCTTTAAAAAATAATATTGCTGATTTGGTTTCTATTAGTACAGAGCATTATTTCCAACAAATTACTAAATTACAAAAAAACTTCGTTATTACATATGTAGACAAATCTCCTAACAATTATGCTATTATATGTAAATCATATTATCACCAACTTCTTACAAATTCTATTTCTTCTAATAAGTCATTTCAAAAAACTAATGAAAATGTAATTGTAAATAATCGTAAAATTCGAAGTTATTATAAACTATTAAATATTTTATCTACTAATTTTAATTATCCATATTTAGTTCTTATTCCCAAATTGCATAAAACTCCTATTAAATTTAGGACTGTTACTATTGGTTGCAATACATATAATAATAAAGCCAATACACTTCTCTTAAAAATTCTTAATCAATTATATGTACTTACTACAAACAAGGATAATTCACATTGTATAAAAAATAGCTATCAACTTGTTAATATTTTAAAAAATCTTCATTCTGTTTGTAATATAACGACATATGACTTCAAAGATCTTTTTAATAATATAGACCTATTAGATTTACATAAAATTATAAATGCATTATTTAAAAAGTATTATAAAAATCTGGAATTACCATCTAATATAGATATTGCATATTTTAAATCTTTAACTAACTTCATTATCTATAATAATTATATATTGCAAGATAATACTTTATATTTACAGCATGTCGGTATACCACAAGGCCGTTGTACTTCCAGTTTACTCTCAGACTTATACTTATCTCATTATGAACGTAATTTTACTAATAATAATCTACATTTATATCGTTATATTGATGACATCATTTTAATTGATACTGATCAATCTGCAATTACTCGATTTCCAGTTGATTATCCCACTAATTTGGAATTAACGGAAAACCTTTTATCTAACAATACACTTAACTTCTTAGATCTTAAAATTACAATAAAAGACAATAAAACAATCACAGATTTATATGACAAACGTAAAGAATTTAAATTCACAGTTAATACATTTACAAATTTTAAATCTTGTCTACATCATTCTGTATTTCGTAATATAATACTTAATCATTTATATAGAATAAAATGTTTATGTTCTTCTCCTCTATTTAACAATAATATTAAAAAACTAATTTATGATGCAATAAATCATGGTTTTCCAAAAAAATTCATATATTCATTAATATACAATTAGTACTTTTCTTACATGATCTATAAAAACAAATTAACACATGCGTAAACAAAATTACAAAAAAATTATAAAATAAAAAAAATATCTATAAAAAATTAAAAATTGTAAAATAATATAAAAAAAATATTATAGGTTGGTTGGGTGGGTAGATGTTTGAGTACGGAGGAGGGTGGTGTTGTCTGGATAATACGCAATGGTTAATTATTAAAAAAAAAAATTGGGGGCTCTTGTATTATTACTATATTTTTGTTACGTATTTTATATGGATGTTGATTTGATATTTTATATGTAATTGGAGAATTTCATTAATATTATAATTAGCTTAATTATTGATTAATCTAATTTACAATTATTTGTTATTAAATTTTAATTTACTAAGGACAATATCATATTAATTACTAATAGTATGCCATTCTTATAGTGAATAATATACATATAAGTATGTTTAATATAAATATAGTTATACTGTATGCATTAAAATTGGGTAATTATTTTTATTATTATTCCTCTATTCTTTTTAATATTTATTATTGGTTTAATGTTTTTGAATGTCCCACATTCATACTTTATGGATTTTTATGGATGTCTGAAAATAATCCACATTCTATATTTGTGCTTTTTAAGTAATGGGAATTTAAGTATCATTTAACCTTCTATATACTTCCACATGTTTTTTATTTCCTGTTCATTTTATAAATATCTTATATATAATTCATTAAAAAATAATTTTTATATTATTTTTAATAATTATATTAATTATTACTGAATTTATTTTGTTTTATAGCATATAGCTATATGCTATATATTATCAATGTTCTAGAATTATTTAAATTCTTTGTTTAGTTTAAATAAGTTAGCTAATCGAATATATTGTATGCTTTTAAATTTTATTAACAATAGTTTTTAAATACATTGTGTGGTTCATATTAGGTTTATAATTCTCTATATATAAGGTTATGTTTGGTTTTGCTGTTTAAACAGTTATTTACATTCAAATTCTTACAAATATTTATCTTGCGATAGATGTTTAATATAAGTAATATAAGTAATAATAGATGGCAGCACCAAATTTGTCTCTTTTAGATAGCTCTAATTTTTAATTTTTCTAGCTCCATTTCAGTTATAATTTATACACCAGGGGGTATTTTTAGCTAAATTTTGACGATATTGTTAAACTGTTATTAATTAATTTAATAGTGCATTTTAAATAATGTAATTAATATTTATTTATTTTATATTAGATTAAATGTGTTTTACAAGGTATTTCAAATTTTATTTCAAAATGTATTAACTGCATCCTTTGGTATCATTTACTGTGATTTCTTAACTGTTTTATTCACCTTAATCTTTTTGATATACTGGTAGACATGTGCGCATGGATTTTTGTAAAATACTGAAATATTAATCGGTATGGTGTTTATTATTTATATTTTATATCCTATAAATATTTAAATACGTTTTATTGATTCTTCCATTTCATATTATTTGTTTCTATTCTGCTTTCATTTTTAATCAATTCACTTGATTTTAGTGGTTGTTCGGGCACAGGGGAAAATAATTTTTAGCTTTAGCTTATTTTTCCCACAGAAAACAACCATTTTGCTTATATCATTGAATTCTGTGCCCTTGATAACGTAATTCAATGTATAAGCTTTTCAATTTTTGTCGGTGTCCACTTTTTCTTTTTTCTTCCATAATAATTCTTATAATATTTTTTTTTTAATACTTACAGCTTTAATTCATAATAATTGACGGTGGTAGGCTATGTTTAATTAATGGTTATATATATATATATATATATATATATATATATATATATATAACCATTAATTAAGCATTACCGACCATCATCAAAAACCGCAATATTGTGAATGAAATGACAATGAAAATGATACCACAAACCTATATATAGAACTGTATGTATAAAATAAAGTGCCTTATACTTAATTACAAGAATTAATATGGAAGAAAAAAAAGAAGAATAGGGATACCGAAAATTTTTGAAAAACTTATATATTGAATTACGTTTTCAAGAGTACAGAATTCAATAATATAAGCAAATCGGTAGTTTTCTGTGAGAAAAAAAGCTAAAAGCTGAAATTTTTTTTCTCCTGTACTCAAACAGCCAATAAGACCAAGAGAATTTTTTCAAGATGAAAACAGAACATTATCAAATGGCATGAAATGGAAAAAACAATACAATCCTTTAAATATTTAATTTATAGCATAAAAAATAGAAATATTACACAACATACCGAATAAAATCCCAGTTGATTTTCAAAATATCCTCCCGCACATGGTATCCAAAAGCATGATCAGATTAAGATGAATGAAACAGTTAAGTTAACACAGAAATTAAAACCTATGGATTCAGTTAATTCATTTTAAATTACCGTGTTAAATTGAATTAATATAATATAAATAGAAAATAATTACATTTTTTAAAAACACATAAAAACACTTTTAAATTGTTTAATTTCTATTTTACATATTGCAAATATTCAGCGTTCAATAACACCTGGTGTAAAAATTTAAAATTATTACTCAATAGAAGCATTAAAAATTTTTGGTGCTGCCATCTATTATGTTCTTTTAAAACTATTATTATTATTGCCGAAACGTCAGTGAAGGCTTACTGTGGAGACTCGAAATGTTTTCATTTCTGTTAGTCTGTCTGTTAGTCTGTCTGTTTGTTCCGCGATAACTGTCGCAAAAAATATCCGATGAGCTTGAAATTAAATAAGCATGTTGGTGAAGTGCCCGGAATTAGCTCTATTGTGTTTGGTTACATTTGACCCATCTGTTAGGAAAATATGGAACATATTATTTTGCATCATTATGCTGTTCTATGGCATTTCAGACGATTTTCAAATTCTCATTTCTCGAAAGAAAATGGCTCATTTGATTAAGGGATTTAAATGGCAAATTACGGATGCGGAAATTTCTCAATAATCGTCTTTAATTATTCCTATTATTTCGAAATTTTGTCAAGACATTGGTAAGATTTTTTAAAAATTATGTGTATATCTTTTGGTAAAATTTTATACATGTGTTTCAATAATATAAATCATCTTGTTTAAAAATTTACTTATTTGAAATAAACGTATTTTTTTTTATTCCTTTTCTTTCATTAGTTACCTAGAAACTGTATATTTAAAGATTTACGTCTGCGTACGGCTAACGCAAATATTTTATTTTTAATTTAAAATTTATTATTTTTTTAAAAACTTTTGAAAAGCAAATAGATAGCAAATGTCACCAATATCGCAACATTCCCAATATCGAAAACTGACATTATAATTAGCGAAAAATAATTAGTTCCATTCTTAAAAACTAAAAAAATAACTAGACCGCACGAATAAGAACGTTTTTGACAAGTGTTAATTCTTAAAGCCACTACACTTCAGAAAATATTAATGAAAATTACTTTCTTTTTAAACAGAAAATTGCACTTTAGTTCATAAAACCTAAATGTTTAAGATGATAGCATTAAAGTAAAATCATATTCTTTTGTCAGTATCGAAATGAAAGCTCGGTAACTCGAAATATATTGAATATACGTTTGTAAATCGTAGTTTGGCAACATGATTTTAATTTCATATTTCTTTTAGCTTTAAAGTTGTAAAATTATTTTGTCATTTTTAATAAAAGCTTTTTAAAATAGTTTTTTTACAACGTATTCTTGTAAAGTCTTGGAAGAGATCCACATCCTATTCTGTTTTTTGGCGATAAATATTTCAATCTGGTTGCTGCGATCTTCAGCATTTGGGGTTGCTTTTTTTATTACTTGAATGCTACTGGTGGAAAAGTAATAATTTTAGATACATATTTTTTTTATAATTCATTTTTTTAATTTATAATTTTCTGGGGTGTTTTTAAAGTATTTTTTTTTTTGTAGATGGAATTTTGCGTAAATATATTTTTTATGCATTTTTACATATTTATGTATAAAATTATTAATATATATATAGGTGTAAAGTACTTATACTTATATATAATATGTATTTATGTATGTTCATCTACATAAATAATTACATACATAATATATATATAAATAATACCATGGAATGTATGTAATACAAAAATAGATGTTTACAAAAATTTAAAAACCATTTTTTTTCTGCCATCTTGAAAAAATATAATAAGATGCTAAAACGACCTTTTGGCGCTATTTCGGATTCCTTCGCCAACCGTGCCGACCAGAACAGGATACGGAACTCTTCCCTAGAATTCTCCCAGCCTCGGTTTTTTCATCTTACGAAGAAAGATTCGTCGATTTCTACGATTTTACTTTGCCCGCCTTTTTTCAGTGGTTGCAATTTCATTTTGGCAAATGTTTATATTATTTAGCACAAAATTTGCCACTTTTCATGGCTGTGTTATGTCAAAACCCCTATAAATAAGCAACCCCTTCTTGTTTCCTATAAAACGTGACAAAGAGTTATTCAATTTTTATTTTAATTATTGGGAGTGAAATGTTTTGCTTAATTAATGCATGTATGTATATTTCTTTTAAAGCTACGTGAACGAAGTCAATGATAACAACTAGTGGTCTAAAAAAAAATACATTCAAATAATCTCGATTACGAAAGATTAAGCAGAAAGCCCTGCTTGGAGAAATAAAAGATTAATTAATCTTTCGCAATTTGGTCTGAAACGTAGGTTTGCGTCAAAAATGAACAATGTTAGTAAAATTATGGCTTTAATTTGAATGTGGATACTATTAAAAGGCTATCACAAAAAATACTTTATAGCGCTAAATCACGTTTGTCATTTAGTAAAATAACACAGACACGATGATGAATGATTACACATTAGGTTTAAAACTCTCCAAACATACCTAATTTTGCGTGATTTTAGTAATCTTATGCTATCGAGTAGATTAAGATGTATTTAAATACGATCTTAGATCTAAATATTACAGAACAACAACGGAAACTATATTTGGGAAACAAAAATTGTAAAAACATTAGAGTTCTAAATTAGATGATTCAGTTTACATTTCCATAAGTTCCTTATCTATCAGATGCAGGTATTTGTGGTTGGCAGGTAAGTAAATATTGCTATTTGGATATTAGGATAACATGAAATATTTGTCCAAAATGTTGCTTATCCTTAAAAATCACTGCCTAAACAGAAATCTGAGATATACTATAATCGTTTGCACAATCAATAGAAAATTACAAATGTAAATTTAAATAAACTAGGGCCCCTTTAAAGAAATGCACTTTTTTTTTAATCTAAAAATTTACCAGAATAAGCAGCTTATCTGAATTTCAGAATATCATTGCATAACAACGTGTTTAATGTAACACTTTTAACTCTTATCACTCCCTGGCTCCGTTGCGGAGACATAAACTTTCTTTGCAAAATTTGTTTTTTGGCACCAGTAATAAAGGAAAATAAAAGTTACCTCATTTAATGAGAACATTTTTGAAATTGTGTACTTGAAGGAAACTTCTTTTAAAAAAGTGGTGCCGCTCGAATAAAATTTGTGTAAGAGACGCCGGAGCTTTAAGGGTTAATTTCTGAAACTTTTCGAAGTATTTGCTATTCTTATAAATATTTATGTAATTTGAAAAAAAAATTAAATTGCGATTTGAAGGAAGTTGAATAATATTACGCAAAGTGTATTAAAAAGAACAAGTTGCAAATTTGACGTTGGGGCTCCCGATCTGCAGATTTACTAGTTATTCAAATGTCACAAGAAGAACCTAATAAAAGCTAATGAATTTAAAAGATATCAGCTGCATTACCACACAAATCCTAATATATAAATAATACCATACTATATCATTATACAAAAAAATTAAATAAACTGAATGTTAATAAAATGCTTTCAATATATTCTATTACCTTACCCATTTAATCTACACTGAGAAATTACATAATTTTATAACATTGATAATATATAGAATATAGCTGCTATAACATAAAATAAATTATATATAATAAAAATATAAAAAAACTTTAATAATTAGTATTAAATATAAAAAATAATAAATTAATAAAATGAACAGGGAAAAAAATGAATGTTTATAGAAGATTGCCATATTCTAAAATTCCCAATAGCCTAAAGATCATATAGTGTGTGGATAACCTTCATATTAGCCATAAAAAAGCTAAAAAATATGATTGTGACAGTCAAACACATTAAACCGATAATTAATCATGGAATACAAAGTTGAAAATAAAACAATATTAAAAAGTATAGAGGAAAAATAATAAAAACTAATTACCCAATTTTAATACATACAGTATAACATTAGTTATATCAAATAAACTTATATGCATATTAATCACTATAAAGATGGTATACTACTATTAAATAATATGATATTGTCCTGAAGTAGACTAAAATTTAAAATCAAGTTAATTTTGAATGTGATTAAATAAGCTAAATTTAATATGAATGGAGGAAAAAAAAAAGAAATGTCACCAATTACATATAAAACATCAAATCAACATATACATCCATATAAAATACGTATTAGAAATGTAGTTATAATACAAAAGCCCCATCATTTTTTTAGGTCGCTTTCATTACAAAAAGCTACCTATTGAAGCCATTCGGAGGAAAGCGATTTCAAAAAATTTTGGTATATTTTCATCGATCATGACCCCCAGACCCCGAAACCACCCTTCGTTCAAATGATGATATATATATATATATATATATATATATATATATAAATAAAAATAAACAATTACTATAGGATGGTTGGGTGGGTAGTTGTTAGAGTACGGAGGAGGGTGGTGTTGTCTGGATAATACGCAATGGTTAATTTATATTTATATATATATAAAAAAATGGGGGTTTTGTATTATAACTACATTTCTAATACGTATTTTATATGGCTGTTGATTTGATGTTTTATATGTAATTGCTGACTTTTCCTCTTTTTTTTAAATTTCATATTAAATTTAACTTATTTAATCAAATTCAATATTAACTTATTTTTAATTTAGTCTACTCAGGACAATGTCATATTAATTAATAATAGTATACCAACTTTTTAGTGATTATTATGCATATTGGTTTATTTGATTAACGAACGTTATACTGTATGTATTAAAATTGGGTAAATAGTTTTTTTATTATTATTCCCCTATACTATTTAATATTGTTTTATTTTCAACATTGTATTCCATGATTAATTATCGGTTTATATGTTTGATTGGCACAATCATATTTTTTTAGCTTTTTTATGACTAATATTATGATAATTCGCACACTATATATGTGATCTTTAGGCTATTTGGAATTTTAGTATCGGACAATCTTATATAAACATCCATTTTTTATTTATTTATTTTATAATTTATTTAATTAATTAATTATTTATTTATTTTTTCTTTCCTGTTCATTTTTTATATGTAAAGCTAAATATTAAGACTATTATATTTTTATAATATAATTTATTTTATTTTATAGCATATAGCCTATGTTCTATATATTATGAAGTTAAAAAAGTTTTTTAATTTCTCACTTTAGATTTAATGGTATGGTAATAGAATATATTGTATTAACATTTAATTTATAAGAAAAAAAAAATTCTGAATAATGAAATACAGTATGGTATTGTTTATATTAGGATGTGTGTAGGAATGCAGTTGATACATTTTAATTCATTAGCTTGTATTAGGTTCTACTTATTGGGACATTTGTATAAACTTAATAGTTTTTAAAATAAAATAATAGATTGCAGCACCATAAATTTTGTATTTTTAAATAGCTTCTATTAAAGTCATAATTTTAATTTTTTACACTAGGTGGTAATTAACGCAGCATTTGGGCAATGTTGTAAAATTGTTATTATACAATTTAAAATTGTTTTTAGGTATTATAAATAATGTAATTATTTTTTATTTATATTATATTAATTATATTTATCACAATATTTCAACATGAATTAACTGACTCCATAGCTTTTAATTTCTGTGTTAACTTAACTGTTTTATTCATTTTAATCTTATCATGCTTTCTGGATTCCATGTGCGGGAATATACTTTGAAAATCTACTGGGAATTAATACGGTATGTTTTGTAAGATTTCTATTGCTATAAAATAAATATTTAATGGGTTGTAGTTTTTTTTCCATTTCATGCCATTTGATAATGTTCTGTATTCATCTTGAAACTATTATTTTGATTATATTGGTTATTTGAGTACAGGGGAAATTTTTTTTTCAGCTTATAGCTTTTTTCCCACAGAAAACAACCGATTTGCTTATATCATTGAATTCTGTAATCTTGAAAACGTAATTCAATATATAAGTTTTTCAATTTTTTTCGGAATCCATATTCTTCTTTTTTCATCCATGTTAATTCTTGTAATTAGGTATACGGTACTTTATTTTACACATACAGTTCTATATTGTTGGTTTATGGTGTGTGGTCAATCATTCACAATATTGCAGTTTTTGATGATGGTCGGTAATGTTTAATTAATGGTTATATATATATATATTAATTCATAATATTAGGGTTTTTGATGGTGGTAGGTTATGTTTAATTAATGGTTATATATATATATATATATATCCGATCTTTGTCACACTGCAACTCTCGTATTTATGAACCGATTCGGATGTAGCTCGGTGTGTACATAGTACATACCAATATCTCGACCGAGTTCGTTAGCCAGCTTCTTCCACCATTTTTTTCAAAATGGCGGCCATTAAAACTTTTTTTTTAATTTAAAATATTAAATGTGGTACCAAAAAATTCAAAATGGAAAAATATTTTTTTCTTATGTGTTTGACCTTGATACAAAGATTCCAGAGCAGTTTTTGTTTTGTCTATATCTTAAAAAATGGCTGGGTTATAGCACTTTGAATTTCTAGCGTAGCTGACATTTTAAAACGTCCTGATTTTTGTCACGCGATAACAGGCGTATTTATGAACCGATATGGATGTACCTTCGTGTGTACATACCAATGTCTCGACCGAGTTCGTTGGCCAGCTTCATCTGCCATCTTGTTTTAAAATGACAGCCATTTTAAAAAATTTAAAATTGGAAATGTGGTAGCAAAAAATTGAAAATGGAAAAATATTTTTTTTATGTGTTTGACCTTGATACAAAGATTTCGGAGCAGTTTTTGTTTCGTCTATATCTTAAAAAATGGCTGAGTAATAGCACTTTCAATTTCTAGCGTAGCTGACATTTTGAAACATCCTGATTTTTGTCACGCGATAACAGGCGTATTTATGAACCGATATGGATGTACCTTCGTGTGTACATAGTACATACCAATGTCTCGACCGAGTTCGTTGGCCAGCTTCATCCGCCATCTTGTTTCAAAATGGCGGCCATTTAAAAAAAAAATCCCTGCCGGCCCGGCCTATAGACAGAGGTAGATTTCGAAGTTAAGTATACTAATTTCACCAACAAAAACTAAATCATTATTAGATATAAATCCACTTTAACAGTTTTATCTGTCTGCTTTTGACGAGTTTTTATTTCCTTTTTATAAAATAGCTTCTTTTATCAGAATCATGTTAAGGCGATATTAAAAAAATATTTTTCCATACTCAACAACTCGAAATTTTCTGGCACATTTTCAGATTAATTTTTAATAAAAAGAAAAAAAAAATGAAACATGCTGACGTGATTTTTGAAAATATTTATGAGCGACCTGTGTTTTTATTTTCTTTCAAATAATGAAAACTTGATTAATAAACAATTATTTTCTCAGTAAGGCAATATTTTTTGTTTCTAACACAATCGCTTCGGGAAATTCTGCTCAAAAGGCCCACTTTGACATCATTTTTTGAAATATATTCTGCCTCTATCAAAAAGTCGATCATTACTGTACATTATATAATTTCTGAATAAGAGAATCTAGCAATTGGAAGCGTTTGAGAGCAAAAATGAATTTAAAAATGAGTAAGAAAATAAGCAGTTTGGATTTGAATACACCCTTAATAAGATGATTTTTTTCTTCGACCGCTATGTATTTTTAATTTGTTTTTGCTTTAAGAATTGGCCCTATCAAAATCTTGTCTGTATAAATGTTGAAGACAATATTAAGAAGATATATGATAAATTCATGGAGATTTTATATCTTGTGAATTGACGGAGTTATGAAAAATTTTCTTCTTCAACCCCCCCCCCCCCACTTTTTTCCCGGTACGAATTGGTCCTATCAAAAACTTGTGAATATAAAAGTTGTAGATAATATTAAAGAGATGTATAATAAAATTATTGGATTTGATATCTTGAGAATTGACGAAGTAAGGAATTTTTTTCTCCCACAAACCATATTTTTTGCGCCCCTTGAGCCTATTTTAAATTTTATCAAAAATCTGTGATGCATGAATTTTTGGCGCTATTTTTAGAAGTAATAAAAACTTTAAATTGATTTGATATGTACAAAAATTAAGAAGTTATGGGGTTTTTTCGGTTTTCACAAAACCCCTTCCTATTTCCACCCGCTTTGTCCGCTTTTGCCCATTAACGAACTTGACCGAGATTTTATGTCCCTTGATTTTATGTATCAGTTTGGAAGAGATTTGTGCAGAATTGCGGAAGTTATCGTGTCCAGAAGAAAGTGATAACACAATTGCTTCGGGAATTTCCGTTCAAAATGCCCACTTTGACATAATTTTTTTAAATATATTCTGCCTCTATCAAAAAATCGATCATTGCGGTACATTATATAGTTCTGATTCTGAATAAGCGAATCTACCAATTAAATACGTTTGAGAGCAAAAATGAATTTAAAAATGAGTCAGAAAATAAGCAGTTTGGATTTGAGTGCATCCTTAATGCAATGATTTTTCCAACACAATCTGCTTCGGGAAATTCGGTTCAAAATGCCCACTTTAACAGCATTTTTTTTAAATATATTTTGCCTCTATCAAAAAATCGACCATTACGGTACATTATATAGTTTCTGAGTAAGAAAACGTACCAATTGGAAGCCTTTGAGAGCAAAAATGAATTGTAAAATGAGTCAGAAAATACGCAGTTTGGATTTGAATACACCCTTACTTAGATGATTTTTTTCTTCAACCTCTATGTATTTTAAATTTGTTTTTGCTGTAAGAATTGGTCCTATCCAAAACATGTCTATATAGATGTTGTAGACAATATTAAGAAGATATATGTTAAATTCGTGGGTATTTTATATCTTTTGAATTGAGGGAGTTATGGATTTTTTACTTCTTCAATCCCCCTTTTTTTTTCGTTTTTAATTTTTTTGCAGTACGAATTGGTCCTATCAAAAACTTGTGAATATAAAAGTTGTAGATAATATTAAGGAGATTTATAATAAAATTAAATGGAATTGATATCTTGAGAATTGACGAAGTTATGTTTTTTTTTCTCCCAAAAACACTATTTTTTGCGCCCCTTGAGCCCATTTTTAACTTTATCAAAAATCTGTGATACATAAAATTTTGGACATATTTTTAGAAGTAATAACAACTTTAAACTGATTTGATATGTACAAAAATTAAGAAGTTATTGGGGGTTTTCGGTTTTCACAAAACTCCTCCCTATATCCATCCCCTTGGTCCGATTTTGCCCGTTAACGAACTTGACCGAGATTTTATGCCCCTTGATTTTATGTATCAGTTTGGAAGCGATTGGTGCAGAATTACGAAAGTTATCGTGTCCAGAAGAAAGTGATATATACAGATAGATAGATAGATACATACATACATATATATATATATATATATATATATATATACAGGGTGATTCAGCTCGTCGGTGACAAACTTTAAGGATCGATAGAGCACACCTAGACGAACATTTTTGAATAGGGAATGTAGGGTCCCTGACGCGATGGTAAGGCGCTAGGCGCTTTCGAAAATTTGGGTGCCGAAATTCGAAACGTCATAAAAACTAGGGAAATGGTTAGATTTTCTTGCTTGTTGCGTCGAAATGATTCTGTTTGTTTAGACTTTCTTCAGTACCAATTTGATAAGCGTATCTCTTAAAACATGGATAGGGGGCGCTGCAGACTTTGGAGAGCTAGACAACAACTTTAAGCCCGTTATTTTGATAATTTAACACATGCTCGCCAAAGTTTATACTCTAACTTAAAGTTTGAACCCAAAAGTAGAGCCCTGCAAAAAGCGTAAGAGCCGGAATAAAATGTCAAAGTACAGGGTGGTCGAAACTCGAAGGCTCCTAAGAGATAAACAAACAGATTTCTTGACTTATGGCATGCATTTTCATGATTCTGTTTGCTGGGGCTCTCTGAAACTCAGTTGAACGGTACAAAAAGAAACATCGATAGGGGGCGCTTTGGGCAAAAAACATAATTCGTTGACATTTCGGACGCTAACTGGAAACGGGGCGCTACGATCAGTTAGTAATAATGAAAACACATTTTCTACCTCTGCTCAACACTTCTGAATAAATTTAGACCAAAAACATCAATGATACTGGAAATTTATTTACAAAAAATAACACTACAGAAGATGCTCGAAATTTCGACCTTGGGCCATGATGCAGGCTTCGCACCTCCGTCGCATTGAGGAGTGTGTGTTTCCAACAATGCCAGGAGTATCTCTGATCTGCCCTGCAGCTGCCACAATGCGCGCCACAAGTTCTTCAGCACTGCTGACAGGTGTACGGTATACCTCGGCCTTCAGGTAACCCCAAAGGAAGAAATCCAAGCAGGTGAGGTCTGGTGATCGGGCAGGCCAGTGAACTGGACCCCCACGCCCGATCCACCGCTGGCCATACCTTGCGTTTAGATGGAGACGCACGTCGTTCGTGTAATGGGCCGGAGCTCCATCGTGCTGGAACCACATCTGGCGACGCGAACCTTCGGGTACGTGCGCCTCATCCAGAAGCTGCGGCAGCACTTGATCCAGGAAAATCAGGTAATTTCCACCTGTCAGCCGTTCAGGTAACAAATAAGGGCCAATGAGGCAATCCCCCAGAATGCCGGCCCACACATTTACTGAGAAACGCTCCTGGGCTGCTCGGCTTCTGGTTTCATGTGGATTTTCATCACACCACACATGACTGTTGTGGGCGTTCCACATTCCCTCCCGGCTGAAGGTGGACTCGTCCGTAAACAAAATGCTGTTTACAAAACGGGGATCCCTGGATCTCATCGCCAAGTACCATCTTGAGAATTCCACTCGAGGGCCAAAATCCTGCTCTCTGAGCAACTGCACCCGCTGGATGTGGTAGGGGTGCAGATTCCGGGAACGTAAGATGCGCCACGCAGTTGCTTGCGAAATGCCAACATGTCTGGCGATATCTCTCGTGCTAAGACCTGGGTTGTCCTCAACCAGGTTAAGCACAGCCTCTTCGTTGTCGGGGGTGCTCACTGATCGCTCCCGTTCAGGCCTGCCTCCGTCGAAAGATCCCGTTGTGGACAACCTCTGGTGTACTCGAGCGAAGAAGGCATGGCAGGGGATTTGCCTGTTGGGGTAACGCTCGGCGTACAACCGCTGAGCGGCTCGTCCATTACAACCAGCAGCGCCATACGCCAAATGCATGTCAGCCAATTCAGAGTTTGTGTACCATTCCATCCTACTACCGATCTGCAGACAAGTAACCCGAAGCTTAAGTAGGTACCGCACGTTCAAAAGACGTGTCTGCGCATACAACTACGTCATCTCGCGTTGTCGTCTACGCATTACGTATCTTTTGTATATCGATATGGTACGATATCTTTTGCATAAATCAGCAAAAAGCACCTTATGTAAATTTTATTGCGCGCATTGTGCATGATTGAAACCAGCTATGTTTGTTAAAAAAAACAAACAAACTGCAGTTTTAATAGCTTCTTATGATAAGTAAATTACTCTCTTGTTTTGTTTCTAACTGATCGTAGCGCCCCGTTTCCAGTTAGCGTCCGAAATGTCAACGAATTATGTTTTTTGCCCAAAGCGCCCCCTATCGATGTTTCTTTTTGTACCGTTCAACTGAGTTTCAGAGAGCCCCAGCAAACAGAATCATGAAAATGCATGCCATAAGTCAAGAAATCTGTTTGTTTATCTCTTAGGAGCCTTCGAGTTTCGACCACCCTGTACTTTGACATTTTATTCCGGCTCTTACGCTTTTTGCAGGGCAATACTTTTGGGTTCAAACTTTAAGTTAGAGTACAAACTTTGGCGAGCATGTGTTAAATTATCAAAATAACGGGCTTAAAGTTGTTGTCTAGCTCTCCAAAGTCTGCAGCGCCCCCTATCCATGTTTTAAGAGATACGCTTATCAAATTGGTACTGAAGAAAGTCTAAACAAACAGAATCATTTCGACGCAACAAGCAAGAAAATCTAACCATTTCCCTAGTTTTTATGACGTTTCGAATTTCGGCACCCAAATTTTCGAAAGCGCCTAGCGCCTTACCATCGCGTCAGGGACCCTACATTCCCTATTCAAAAATGTTCGTCTAGGTGTGCTCTATCGATCCTTAAAGTTTGTCACCGACGAGCTGAATCACCCTGTATATATATATATATATATATATATATATATATATATATATATGTTTTTTACTGAGGGTGGTTTTGGGTTCTAGGAGTCATGATCGGTGTAGATCTGCAAAAATTTTTCAGAAATTCCAACGTAGGAACGATCCCCAATAGGTAGTATTTCATACGAAATCTACCTAAAAATTAAAATAAGGTACCAAAAAATGTGAAAATGAAAAAGTTTTTTTTCTTATGTGTTTGACCTTAACCCAAAGATTGCGGAACAGATTTTGTTTCGTGTATATCTAAAAAAAATGGCTGAGTTATAGCATTTCGAATTTATGTTGTGGCTGACATTTTGAAACGACCTGATTTTTGTTAAGCAATAACAGGCGTATTTAAGAACCGATTTGGATGTAACTTGGTATGTACATAGTACATACCAATGTCTCGACCGAGTTCGTTGGCCAGTTTCATTCGCCATCTCGTTTCAAAAGGGAACCTTTAATTTTTTTTTTTTTTAAATTTAAAATGAGGTATCAAAAAATTGGGAAATGAAAACGATTTTTTTATGTGTTTGACCTTGATACAAAGATTCCGGAGCAGTTATTGTTTCGTCTATATCTTAAAAAATGGTTGAGTTATAGCACATTCAATTTCTAGCTTGGCTGACATTTTGAAACGATCGGATATTTGTCACGCTGTAACACACGTATTTATTAACCTATTTGGATGTAAGAAACCATGTGGATAGTATATAGCAATGTCTCGACCGAGTTCGCTGGCCAGCCTCATCCGGCATCTTGTTTCAAAATGGCGGCCATTAAATTAAAAAATATATATATTTAAAGTGAGGTGCAAAAAAAATTGAAATTGAAAAAGGTTTATTTCTTAACTATTTGACCTTGATATAAGGATTCCGGAGCATTTTTTTTTGTCTTTATCTTAAAAAAGTCCTTCCGGCCAGTGCCGGGAGGAAGAGGTAGCTTTCAAATACCTTATTTTAAAAAAGCCAACTTATATTATTCAAACACACGAAGCTCAATTTAGTGGAAACCGAATATAGGAGATTCAATACTAATTTTTATCAATACTAAATCATTATGAATGAGAATTTCACGAAATTAGTCAGCTTTGTCCAAGCTGCTTTTATTTAAAGTAACTTATATTTGGCTGAGATGTTGATGTATACTATCCACATGCTTTCTCACATGGAAATAGGCGAATACGTGTGTTATCGCGCGACAAATACAAGATCGTTTCAAAATGTTAACCATACTAGAAATTCAAAGTGCTATAATTCAACCATTTTTTAAGATATAAACAAAAGAACAAATTTTCAGAAACAAAATCTGCTCCGGAATCTTTGTATCAAGGCCAAACACATAAAAAAAGTCTTTTTCATATTCCAATTTTTTAATACCTTATTTTAAATTTTAAATTTAATTTTTTTTTAAATGGCAACCCTTTTGAAACAAGATGGCGAATGAAACTGGCCAACGAACTCGGTCGAGACATTGGTATGTACTATGTACAGACCAAGTAACATCCAAATCGGTTCATAAATACGCTTGTTATCCCGTGACAAAAATCAGGTCGTTTTAAAATGTCAGCCACAATAGAAATTCAAATGCTATAACTCAGCCATTTTTTTAGATATAGACGAAACAAAAACTGCTCCGGGATCTTTGTATTAAGGTCAAATACATATAAAAAAAATCTTTTTCATTTTCTAATATTTTGGTATCTCATTTTAAATTTTAAATTTTTAAAATTTTTTTAAATGACCGCCATTTTGAAACAAGATGGCGGACGAAGCTGGCCAACGAACTCGGTAGAGATATTTGTATGTACTATGTACACACCAAAGTACATCCAAATCGGTTCATAAATACGCCTGTTATCACTTGACAAATATCAGGACGTTTCAAAATGTCAGCCACGCTAGAAATTCAAAATGCTATAACTCAGCCATTTTTTGAGATATAGACGAAACAAAAACTGCTCCCGAATCTTTGTATCAAGGTCAAATACATAAAAAAAAAATATTTTTTTCAATTTTCAACGTTTTGGTACCACATTTCAAATTTAAATTTTTCTTAAAAATTTAAATGGCTGCCAATTTTAAACAAGATGGCGGATGAAGCTGGCCAACGAACTCGGTCGAGACATTGGTATGTACTATGTACAAACGAAGTTACATCCAAATCGGTTCATAAATACGCCTTTTATCGCGTGACAAAATTCAGGACGTTTCAAAATGTCAGCCACGATAGAAATTCAAAATGCTATAACTCAGCCATTTTTTAAGATATAGACGAAACAAAAACTGCTCCGGAATCTTTGTATAAAGGTCAAATACATAAGAAAAAAATATTTTTCCATTTTCAATTCTTTGGTACCACATTTCAAATTTCAAAATTTTAAGAAAATTTTAAATGGCCGCCATTTTGAAACAAAATGGCGGATGAAGCTGGCCAACGAACTCGGTCTAGACATTGGTATGTACTAAGTACATACCGAATTACATCCAAATCGGTTCATAAATTCGAGAGTTACAGTATGACAAAAGTCAGATATATATATAATATATATATATATATATCAACTTTTGAACGGAGGGTTGTTTCGGGGTCTGGGGGTCATGATCGATGAAAATATACCAAAATTTTTTGAAATCCCTTTCCTCCGAACGGCTGCAATAGGTAGCTTTTTGTAATGAAAGCTACCTAAAATGGCTCAGATATAGCATTTTGAATTTCTTTGGGTGGGTGACATTTTGAAAAATCTCATTTTTTGCCTGCGACAGCAGTTGTACATATCAACCGATTCCGATGTGAGTGAGCATGTGCACAGGAATTATTAAGATCTCGACCAAGTACACTGGTTAGCCTCATCCACCATGTTGTCTTAAAATGGCAGGCACCTCAAAATAACGCCGAATTTGGCAACCAAATATAAGTGACTTTAAATAAAAGCAGCTTGGATAAAGCTGACTAATTTCGCGAAATTCTCATTCATAATGATTTAGTATTGATAAAAATTAGTATTGAACCTTCTATAATCGGTTTCCACTAAATTTAGCTTCGTGTGTTTGAATAACATAAGCTAGCATTTTAAAAATAAGCAATATGAAAGCTACCTCTTCCTCCCGGCACTGGCCGGAAGGACTTTTTTTTTATATCTGATTTTTGTCATACTGTAACTCTCGTATTTATGAACCGATTTGGATAAAATTTCGTGTGTATATAGTACATACCAATATCTCGACCGAGTTCGTTGGTCAGCTTCATCCGCTATTTTGTTTCAAAATGGCGGCCATTTAAATATTTTTTAAATTTTTAAAATTTGAAATGAGGCCCAAAAAAATTTTAAAAGATTTTTTTTTCTTATGTGTTTGAGCTGGATACAAAGATTTCGGAGCGTTTTTTGTTTCGTCTGTATCTTAAAAAAATGGCTGAGTTATAGCACTTTGAATTTCTAGCATGGCTGACATTTTGAAACGATCTTATTTTTGTCACGCGATAATACGCGTATTTATGAACCGATTTTAATGTGACAAGACATTTGTATAGTACATAGCAATGTCTCGACCGAGTTCGTTCGCCAGCTTCATCCGCCATCTTGTTTCGAATTGGCAGAAATTTAAACATTTAAAAAAAATTTTAATTTAAAATGAGGTACAAAAAAATAAGAAATTGGAAAAGATTTTTTCCGTATATGTTTGAACTTGATACAAAGATCCCGGAGTATTTTTTGTTTTGTCTATATCTTAAAAAATGGCTGAGTTATAGCACTTTGAATTTCTAGCATTGCTGACATTTTGAAACGATCTGATATTTGTCACGCAATAATACGCATATTTCTGAACCGATTTAGATGTGACAAGACATGTGCATAGTGCATAGCAATGTCTCGACCGAGTTCGTGGGCCAGCTTCGTACGCCATCTTGTTTCAAAATGGCGGCTATTTAAAATTTTTAAAAAAATTAAAATTTGAAATGAGGTATAAAAAAACTAGAAATTGAAAAAGATTTTTTCCTTACGTGTTTGAGCTTGATACAAAGATTCCGGAGCATTTTTTGTTTCCTTTATACCTTAAAAGACGGTTGATTTATAGCACTTTGAAACTCTAGTGTAGCTGACATTTTGAAACAATCTGAATTTTGTCACGCGATTACACGTGTATTTGTGAACGGATTTGGATATAACCTGTTGTGTATATAGTATATACCAATGTCTCGACCGAGTACGTTGGCCAACTTCATCCGCCATCTTGTTTCAAAATGGCGGCCCTTTAATTTTTTTTTTAATTTTAATTTAAAATGAGGTACAAAAAAAGTAGAAAAAGATTTTTTTCTATGTGTTTGACCTTGATACAAAGATTTCGGAGCATTTTTCGTTTCGTCTATATCTAAAAAAATGACTGAGTTATAGCACTTTGAATTTCTAGCACGGCTGAATTTTTGAAACGATCTGATTTTTGTCACGCGATAACACGCGTATTTAGGAACCGATTAGGATGTGACAAGGCATGTGCATAGTACATATCAATCTCTCCGCCGAATTCGTTTACCAACTTCATCCGCCATCTTGTTCAAAATGGCGGCCATTTAAAATTTAAAAATTTTTATCTAAAATAAGGTACAAAAAAACCAAAAATTGAATTTTTTTTCTTATGTGTTTGAGCTTGATACAAAGATTCCGGAGCATTTTTTTTGTTTTGTCTCTATCTTAAAAAATGGCTGAAATATAGCAGTTTGAATTTCTAATGTGGGTGACATTTTGAAAAATCGGATTTTATTGCCTGCAACAGCACTGGTATATATTAACCGATTTAGATGTGAGTGAGCATGCGCATAGGAATTACTAAAGTCTCGACTAAGTTCATTGATTAGCTTTGTTGCACCCATTATGTTGTTTTAAAATGGTGGGCACTTCAATATATCGCCAAATTTGGCGACCAAATATAAATCACTTAAAATATAACCAGCTTTTATAACGCGACTAATTTCGCGAAATTCTCCTTCATATTCAGTATTGAAAAAATTAGTATTTAGTCTTCTATAATCGGGTTCCACTAATTTTAGCTCCGTGTGTTTGAATAATATAAGCTGGCTTTTAAAAATTAAGGAATATGAAAGCTACCTCTTCCTCCCGGCACTGGCCGGAAGGCAGTGGCGTAGCTAGAGCATTTCGCTTGTGGGGGTGTGGAGATCGAATTTACCGAATGTTCATAGTAAATTTTTTATTTTTTTATTTTGTATTTATTTGTATTTTGTATTTTTTTTGCATTATTTTCTTTTGGGCGAGGGGGGGGGGGGGGGGTTAGACATTTATTTATTATTTCTGCAATATATATAAAAACAGACCAAAAATTTTAACAAAAAACTAAATAATTTCAACCATTTAAAATTTTACAAACTGGGGAGAGCGAGGTTAGTAGAAATTATGAATGGTGGGAGTGAAGTAGATAACTGCTGATTTATTTATCGCATTGCACAATTACGAATAAAGCAGAGGAAAAAAGTAATTTTAAAGATTTTAACCGTTAACTGATCAGGTGAGGTGTTTTTCAACCCAAAGAATTTTCGGTACTTGTTAGTTATCCCGTCGACCAATTTCGCCAAATTATATAAATCGCCAAACCACTCGCCAAATTATACACATTGACATATTTTTTTTATTTTAAATGACGAAAGAACAAATAAATTAATAAAACATTAATAAAAATACAAATAAAACGTCGAATTAGTGGTTTTATTGGCCATTATTGGCATTTAATCTTAAAATTAATTAATTAATGGCAACCATTATTGGCATTTAATCTTACAATTTGGCGACAGTAATTTGGTCGACGGGATAACTAACAAGTACCGAAATTTCAATTATAAAGAAAATTTTTTTGTGGTATTTGGATACGTGTATTTATATGTATGTACACTTACAGTACTTTTTCAGTTGTTTTTATTCAAGTAAATAATGCAAAATTCACAGGAGATTTTCTTACTTTAATTCGCTAAATTTTGTGGAGTGCACAAGACAAGAAATCAAATTTTGGGGTTGCATACACACCACCTCACTACGTTATCTACCCTATATATATAAAATACTAATGAAACGAATTTATGAAACGGAAGTATGAATCGACTGATTAAACAACTAATTATGTTTCACGGCGATTTCTCCTAAAATATGGAATACTTTGCGATGAAATTGACACCAAAAATCAATATTGATCCGCAGATTTCAAAACTGGTATTAGAATTTTTAAATGCGAATTTGTTTTCGAAATATTAATTTTTTCTAATTTTATATACATTTTTCTAATGATGGCAACTCAAATTTTAATCAAACAGATATTTTTTTTCATATTTCAGAAAAGGTTGACATGGTAACCCGGCTATTGTTGTTTATTTGATAATAAATGTTTATTTACATTTATTTCTTTTTACAAATTATATAAATTATTTTGTTCTATGATTATTAACTTTTTCTTTTATTTCCTTTAGAAAGTAGTATAAAATAATTAAGAAAAACAGTACTACTTAGTTATTCCGTCGACCAATTTCGCCAAATTATATAAATTGCCAAAACACTCGCCAAATTATACAAATTGTCATAATTTTTATTTTAAATAACGAAAGAACAAATAAATTAGTATAACATTAATAAAATATACGAATGAAACGTCGAAATAAAAATCACTTGATGACGTAAACACGTGTAACTTGCTTAAAGTCAAGTGAATGTGACATTTACGATCAACCATTATTGGCATTTAATCTTATAGTTTGGCGATAGATTTTTAGTCGTCGGGATATCTAAGGAATACCAAAAATGCATATGTAACTGGTATTTGAAAACGAGGTTTTCGCCAAATTTTCGTAAAAAAATAAAAATCACGCCAAACCTGTATATCTGTAACCTGTATAACCGTATCTGGCCAAATATTACCACTCGAAAAAAAAAAATGTTAACTGGCGAGTTGAAAAAAGCTATTGGCGAGATTTGCATCCTGCTAGCGTAACAGTACCTAGAATTCTTTGCGACCATGGCAACTTTTATGTAGTTTTATTCGAAAAAAAATTTTGATTTTTTAATCAAAATGGAAAACTTACGGTACCATATTGGCATGATTTTTTTCTGACGCCAATGTCATACACGGAACGGGCACGTAACTGGCACCAAAGTATCGTTATTTTGCTTCGTATGGTAAGCCGGATGTTGCTGTTTATGCTGTTGATGCGTTCCCCAAATTGGCGTCGTTAAAAAATCACGCCAATATGGGACGTATATGACATCTTTGCCAAACTTTCATATGAACGGCGAAGGGATCAGACCGAATTTGCTTATGGCATTTGATGACTTGAACTATTATAATATAGATGAAATGATGGCGATAGAATAATATTTGGCGACTTATCGCCTGTGCCTGGCTAACATTAAAGTACCAAAATGGCATCTAGAGTATAAAAAGCGAATTGGTCCGCCTGGAACTGTTGATGATAGTCACATGACTTAGGCTATTGTTATAGAGATTGTTTCAAAATACCGGGAGACAAAGACTCTTTTACTTAACTTATTTTATTTTAGCTTCTTTTCAAATGTTTAACTGATCCTCTTTAATCAAAAACGAAAACAACCATTGGATGTCTTAACAGCAACTGATTCGCCCTTAAATTTTTGCAATCAAAGGGAATTGAATGGAAACCCGTTTACAGGGAGATCTGTGCAGATTTTTTCAGTACAATTCAATATTTTCTAATATTTTTTAAAAACCATCAGATTAGCGCGTTTTCAGATTCTGCGGTGTCTGAACGGGGGTTAGTGAGCGTAGCTTGCAGGGAGCAGATCCCCCTAGTATATATATATATATATATATATAAATCACCTCATCACTTAAGGTTTAAGCTTTTCGTGCTCGATACTCCAGTGAGTGGGGGAGGGGGCAAAGGTTAAAGCAGTAATTTGGGGTGAGGTGTAAAAAGGCAGGTTTAGATTGATTACTTATTATTACAATAAAAATAAATTCAATAGAAAATATTTAAAGAATTATCATTTTTTTCTTTTATTTATAACTCAAAGTTTGAAATTTGCAATACTTTTTAAATTTTAAGTTAGAAGTCTGTACGGGTAGAAATTTTCAGGCCCGGGACAGGCCGACCCATAGAAAAAAATTCGACCCGGCCCATTATAAATGGTAGGCCTGAACTCGGCCAGGCCTGTCGAAAAAAAATTATTGGCCTGGCCCGGCGTTATAGCAGCTAAAATTTCAGCCTAGGACCATCCTGACCCGGAAAAAAATGAAAATTTCGACCCGAGCCTGGCACGGCCCGAGTGAATTTTTACAAAACATTGACTTTTACGTCGATTTGGTTGAAAATTTGTCTGTACGAGGAATTCTGATCAAAAATACTTAATCTTAGCTTTTCTCTTTCTTCTTCTTCTTCTTCTTTTTTTTTTTTTGTAATCTTCATTTTTATAGAAATGCCGTAGGTTGCGATATTTATTTTTTTAGGGTTCCGTACTTAAAAAGTAAAAACGGAACCATTATAAGATCACTCCCGTGTCTGTCTGTCTCTCACAGCCAATTTTACTCATAAACTATGGAATGCGGAAAGTTCAAATTCGGGGAAGTAATAAAGACCATTGACCCACATATTTTTAGATTAATAAACATTCATAAATATATTTAATAAAAATGTAGAGGGGCTAATTATGGTACTTGAAAAAAAAAATCTTTTCTTTGCATATCGTGTGGGGTATCGTGTGAAAGCTTTCGTAACGTTAAACTCAAAAATACATTCCTTTTAATTTTAGGTATTATATTTTCAAAGATATTGTCGAAGCGCAAAAATATGTTTCCCCCATCTAATTCCGAATCTACTGAAACTAAAATTATGAAAAAATTGGAGGTAGTAGACGTTAATTTAAACCTTGTCGGAAAATTATAGCGATCACCATAGGTCACATAGTTTTTGAGAAAATTGCATTTTTCTGTTACACACAAATTTCGATTTATGGGCATTCAGAAAAATTATTGAGCATCGCTGTATGTACCAATCCTAGCAGAAGTAAAAAAGCATTGTTGATAATGAATTTCGAAAAAAAAATCATCGGTAATTAGCTGAGATATTAACCCTTAAAGATACGACCAGTTTGGACATACACAATGACAGGAGCGGCGTACTCTATGCCTAGTTAACAACTTTTAATGATATATATGTGTGATGTAATGTCCAGTAACAGTATAAAAGCAATAAATGTCAAATTGTTAAAAACATACTAATTTCAGGGGTCTCGGGACTCTAAAAATTGGAAGAAAAAAAAACCATTTTCAACATTTAATGTCTTAAAATGTATATCATTTTAAAACACAATTTTAATTGGGATGAAAGATATAAGTATGTTCTTTCATTTCATATATTTAAAAAATTGCAAGATGCAGAATTAGTATTTATAGGGGGCTCGAAACTGTTAGACATTTGTTGAACAGAAAATTGGCATAACAGTTTGCAGGGTTACAAAATAAATATTGCAACTAGAATGAAACTTTTAGTGCTTACTTATACTTCATATTGTTATAATTACTCTGAACTTAAATAAATTTGTATTTAAAGCATTTTTATATTTTTAATGCAATGTTGCATTTAGCTAATACAAAATTTTGAAATTTTCAACAGTATAATCACCTAAAAAATATATTTTGAAAATAAAAAGGAAATTTTCGGTTCAGTTTATACAGACTAACATGAAATATATGTTTTGAAAATTTCATGCAAAAATATTCAGAAGTTTTTGAGGTATCCTGCGCCTTATGCCCAAAAAACGACATTTGGAGAAAAATGGCTTCATTAGTTTCTTCAGTTGTTGTGCGAGTATAATTCTAAAAGCCATAACTTCTGTTCTAATGGGAATTTCGAGGAAACAAGTATATCAAAATGTTCAGAAAAGATAGGAGTTTAACATCTAAAAAAATTAAAATTTCTAAAATTTTGAAGCTTCAAGAGTCCTGCGACTGCTTAACCCTTTCCGGCGCGGAGTAAATCTGTATATAAACTTATGAAATAATGGACTGACACCAGAATTTATAAACGAATTTATTAGAAAATACAAACTTGCTTATTTTCAAGTACATGATAAAAGGAAAATTTTAATTAAATATTCTTGGTGTCGTTTGTCTGTTTTAGAGATAAAATTAAGTGTCCTTTTTTTTAAGGTTACCTTCCTCGAAAGGTTTAATTGGTTTAATTGAATCACATAAATACTGTCGGATTCGCGACAAGTTTGCATTGAGTGTATCTCTCAATGCGCCTCGAGTGACTTTAAAAGTTAATTAAAAACCCATCTGGAAAAACGCGGCACTGACCAAGGCGGCGTTGCAACTTTGCGACCTCCTTTCGAAGCGCGCTTAGCACAATGCCAAATTTAAACTTTGAACAAAGGTTTTGTTTTAGCTACACTGTAGAAATAAAGGTTATTTCTAGGCTGAATTTAGTTTTATGAAATGCCAAATGAAGTTTAAATATGCACTGCTTTTATTGTCAGTACCGAATTAAGTTCATCATAAGCAGATTAGGATAATATTAAAAAATGAGTTATACAGAAAAGCTATATTGATATTATTTAGGTTCCATATCTCTTTGAATTTTCATGATAGATCCATTTGCACTTTTCTAATATAAACTGTTATACCCAACGCTATATTGTATAGTTTTTTACAAAGTCTTAGTATTATTTTAGCAACGTTTTTTTTTTTTCATAATACAATTACAAATTCATATAGTTATTCTACGGAAGCCTCTGTGCGCGAGTAATACTCGCACTTGACCGTTTATTTTAAATAAATCTCTATTTGTTATATGGAAATGTTTCGATTATCATTAATTTTGTTAATCCATATTCCATGTATTGGAGACTTAAAAATCTAAAAAATGCTATACAGTAAAATCTTCTAAGACGGAATCGCACAGCAAAGAAAAAAAAATGCATTATAGACAAGTTCCCTTTTTAATAGGTGTAAATGTATTACTGTAAAACCTCGTTAACACGAACACGCTTAACGCGAATTACTTTTAGCGCGAACTGTTTCCGAATGTCCCGTCGCAGTTGTATGTAATGCATTTAAGTTCGGATAACACGAACTACTTTTAACATGAACAAAAAAAGTTTCCCCTTGAGTGTTCGCGTTAACGAGGTTCAACTATATACTTTCTTTTCTCACATATTATTATATTAATTTTGCATGGATCAACACATTTTTCAGTTTAAAACAGGATTCCGTCATTCTTTTTCACACATATTACTATATTTTAATTTCGCTGTATTTTGCTACCAGGCCACGCTGAGACAATGATTTTCATACGGGTTGGGTGAAAACCTTGACTGAAAATTTTGGCCCGTGAAGACTTGGAAGAATGAAACCAGTCCCGGCTCGGTACAGAAAACATTAATTAGGCCTGGTAAGGCCTAATTTTTGTTTTGCCAAAATGGTGCCAAAGCTGACGTTTGTAACAGATTTTTTAAAACGTGACAATCGGCAAAATATCATTATGAGGTAGCAATTGATTATAATTTTGTATGTAATACATTTATCAGAAAATTTAAAAAGCTGCTTCATTTCAAAGCACTTCATGCCTCAGCATGCCTGCTGATTTCATGCTTCTGGATTAAAAAAATGTCTACTTAAATGTGCCAGAAAATTTAACATTCCTGAGAGGAGTAAAAATACTTTTTTAAGAACAAGTGTTTTTTCTACATAAACGTGGCATTTAATTCGAAGTTAGAAAATTGTTTAGTTATTTCAAATCTTAATCCGTGTATGGTATATTTGATAATTTTGATCATATGTGACAGAAAAATGCACAATATAAGAATAGGGGGATTTGGATTTTATTTTTTATTTTCTTTTATTTATTTCTCTTTTTCCATAAATATTTATCCAAGTAAAAACGTAAGATAAAATAAGAAAATTAATAAAAATTAAGTAAAAGTATGAGAGAATTGGTTAATTAGTAGTTTTTATTTTCTCTGGTAATTAGAATAAGGATAATTGTTGCGGATTACTTCAATGAGAAAATTTCAACTGTCTGTCCCCCAAAGCAGATCAAAGGACCAAAACAAACTACAGAGGACGACGGAAACATTTAGTAGACAATGTTGCATAAAGCCGGACAGAAGAATATTTACAAAACGTTTTTACTTGGATAAATATTTATAGAAAAAAAGAGAAAGAAATAAAAGAAAATAAAAAATAAAATCCAAACCCTCCTATTCTTATATTGTGCATTTTTCTGCCACATATGGTCAAAATTATCAAATACACCCGTGCACGGATTCAGATTTGAAATAACTAAACAGTTTTCTAACTTCGTATTAAATGCCACGTTTATGAAAAAAAAAAAAAAAAAAAAAAGAAACACTTGTTCTTAAAAAATATTTTTACGCCTCTCAAGAATGTTAAATTTTAAGACACATTTAAGCAGACATTTTATCCAGAAGCATGTAATCAGCAGGCATGAGGCATGAAGTGCTTTGAAATCAAATAGCACTTTTAAATTTTCTGATAAATGTATTACATATTAAGTTATAATCAATTGCTACCTCATAATGATCTTTCGCCGATTGTCACGTTTTAAAAAAATCTGTATCAAACGTCAACTTTGGCACCATTTTCTGAAATACCAGTTACCTTTATAGGAAAAAAGAGAAACGCTATTCTTTTACGAATAAGAAAGAATATCTGCAAATTTCGTGCATTTAAAAATGAAAATTTCTTCACAAAAGTGTAAAAAAAGATGAAAGTTACGATTTAAGAACAGCTTTAAATAGTTTTTAAAAAACCACAAAATGTGGCTAATCAAAGCTGCACTTTATTTGTAGGACATTTTTTCTGTTGAATTTTTAAGCTGGAACTCGTAACTTAGAAAGAATTCAGAATTGAAATAGTCAAATATCATGTTGAGCAATTGAGCATAAGTATAAAAAAATTCAATATTGTTATTTTAATTTGCAATAATAATAAAAAAAAAGAGTGTTGAACACATTGATTTTTTTTTCGATGGAGAAGGGGAAGGGAGAGAGGGTAGACAGTGTGGAAAATTATTTTATTTTCTGCAAAATTACTTTGCTTGCATTTTTTTGTGAGCTGTAGCGTTGATTTGTTACATGAATTAGCCTGATTCAAGTCAAAGGATTTTTTTTTAAATTAATTTAAATTAACTTTGAGATCCCTTCATTTCAGAAAACAAAGAAAAAAATTGATTTCAGTTTTTGCAGCAGAAAGTAAATGTATGTCTCAAAACGCCAATAAGAAGAAAGATTAATGCTTATCACCAATGCACTTGTCTTTATATATCAATACAACTGATTTCGAACTGAATGACAAGGGCCAGTGTTGCAGTCGTAAAAAAAAAACAAAGGGTATAGGCTAAAGTCATGAACATTCATGGATACAGTATACGCTAATGCTTTATTGAGAAGCAGAAGGTATGCGGAGCTTCTTAAAAAAATCCAGAGAGAGGGTATATGACGTATATCTACGTATACCCTCCACTACACCGTGACAAGAACAGATCCAGATCTTGAAACATATCGTCGGTTTATATTAAGTTACAAAGGAAAAAATCCATTATTTTATAGTTCTCTATCTTATTATTATTTTTCTTTAAAGCGGTTCTCGAGCTACTGAACAACGCAAAATTTTAAATTCTCATTTTTAAGCATATTGGCAGGCCTGACTGTTGAAGCGGAATACAAAGGAAACTAGTTTTACATTTTTGATAAAATTACTTATCGCATTATAACCCAGCTAAAAATGAACTGCAGAAATTCTATTAAAAAATCGCAGTTGTAAAACTGCGGTGATTTGGCCAATTCCACTACAGATTTTTTTGCGGTTAATACAACCACAAAATTACTGCAGTTTATTAACCGCAGTAATTTCGCAGTTGTATTGACCACAAAAATTCTACAGAAAATTTATAGTTATATCAATATTAAAAATTCTGCAGAAATTTCGCAGTTCCATTGACCGCAAAAATTCTGTAGTGGAATCGGCCAAATCACCGCAGTTTTCCAACTGCAGATTTTTTGTAGTTATATCGACCTCAAAAATGTTGTAGTTTTTTTACTGAGCATCGTTTGAAATCTGGTTTCTATAACATTATATGCTCTGGAGTGAAAAATCTGTTGAAACAGAAAAGTCCTAAGTAAAAAATCTCAAACATTTGTATAATGCTTTAAGTTTATTGTGTGGCATGTTTACTTTATGAAAGCAATTGCATGTCATTGGAACTGTGTAAGTAGCAAGTTATCTGTCAAAAAGCACGCATTGCGATTGGGAAGGGGAATTTTGAGGCTGCTGAATTCACGGTTGGCAAGTGTGGCTGCTTGATAGGGCTGGGCAATATGTCTAGAATTAATATAAATCGGCATCTTTATATCATGATATCCTGATATATCGATTTAGGAAAGTGCCCTCAGGGAGGCAAAGTAGTGTGCGAGCAGCGGTAAGTGCATAAAATGATTAAGCGGTCACAGGCCTTTCCAACAATATGTCACATGATGACAAAATGTAGAAAAGTGCCCCCCAGAAGGGGGGGGGGCAAAGTAGTGAGCGGAGTACCAGAAATGCATAAAATGATTAAGCGGTCACAGGCCTTTCCAACGATATGTAACATGACGGGTGTTGGCAAAATATGGGAAAGTGCCCCCCAGGGGGGCAAAGTAGTGGGCGGAGCACTGAAAATGCAAAAAATGATTAAGCGGTCACAGGCCTTTGCAACGATATGTCACATGACGGGGTGCCGGCAAAATTTAGGAAATTGCCCCCCCCCCCTGGGGGGCAAAGTGTTGGGCGGAGTACCGGAAGTGCATAAAATGATTAAGCGGTCACAGGCCTTTCCAATGACATGTCACATGACGGGTGTCAGGAAAATGTAAGAAAGTGCCCCCCAGGGGGGCAAAGTAGTCGGCGGAGCACTGGAAATGCATAAAATGATTAAGCGGTCACAGGCCTTTGCAACGATATGTAACATGATGGTGTGCCGGCAAAATTTAGGAAATTGCCCCCCCCCTGGGGGACAAAGTGGTGGGCGGAGTACCGGAAGTGCATAAAATGATTAAGAGGTCACAGGCCTTTCCAATGACATGTCACATGACGGGAGTCAGCAAAATGTAAGAAAGTGCCCCCCAGGGGGGGGTAAAGTAGCGGGCGGAGCACTGGAAATGCATAAAATGATTAAGCGGTCACAGGCCTTTGCAACGATATGTCACATGATGGGGTGGCGGCAAAATTTAGGAAATTGCCCCCCCTGGGGGATAAAGTGGTGGGCGGGGTACCGGAAGTGCATAAAATGATTAAGCGGTTACAGGCCTTTCCAATGACATGTCACAATACGGGTGTCAGCAAAATGTAGGAAAGTGCCCCCAGGGGGGCAAAGTAGTGGACAGAGCACCGGAAATGCATAAAATGATTAAGAGGTCACACGCCTTTGCAACGATGTCAATTGAGGGGTGACGACAAAATTTAGAAAAATGCCCCCCCCCTAGGTGTGGAAGTGGGGGAGATGGTCATTGGAGGTGCATAACATGAATAAGTAGTAAGAAATTTGCATATTACATGATCTATTGAGGAAATTCGCGTATTTCGCACGATCTTTTGAAGAAATTCGCTCATTTTACATGATCCTTTGGCGAAAATCATGCATTTTACACGACCCTTTGGTGAAAATCACGCTTTTTCCACAACCTTTCAAAGAAATTCGCATAATACACGATCTTTCGATGAAATTTGCGTATTTCGCACGAGCTTTTGAAGAAATTCGTATATTTTACACGATCTTTCGATGAAATTTGCATATTTCACACAATCTTTTGAAGAAATTCGTATTTACATGATCTTTTGGTGAAATTCACGCATTTTGCACGATCTTTCAAAAAAAATTCACATATTTTACAAGATCGTTTGACGAAATACAAATTTTTTCGCGATCATTTGACAAAAATCATATTTTATCGTGACTCTTTGATAACATTCGTGCTTTTTCCACGACCTTTCTAAGAAATTCGCATAATTACATGATCTTTCAGCGAAAATTGCACGATCTTTTGAAGTGATTTGCATTCTTTACACGGCACTTTGGCAAAAATCTCCATTTTTCCACGATCTTTCGCCAAAATTCGCTCATTTTCCATAATCTTTTAACAAAATTCACGTTTATTTCACGATCATTCGACAAAAATCACATTTCTTTGCGATTCTTTAACGAAATTCTCGATCCTTCGACGCAATTCTCGTTTTTCCCACGACCTTTCAAAGAAGTTCGCATATTTTACACGATCGTTTGACGAAATTCGCATATTTTACATGAACGTTTGACAAAAATCACATTTTTTTTCGCTATTCTTTGTCGAAATTCAAAATCCTTCGCTAAAATTCACAGTCTTTCCACGACCTTTCAAAGAAATTTGCATATAACATGATCTTTGGATGAAATTCGTGTATTTTGCACAATCTTTTGCAGAAATTCGAATATTTTACACGATCCTTTGGCAAAAATCATGTTTTTTTTTGCAATTCTGCGATGAAAATAGTGTCTTTTTCGTGATCCTTTAACGAAAATTGCATTTTTCCCGCAATCCTTTGCCAAAAATCGTGCAATTTGCATGATCTTTTGCCAAAAATCTCGCATTTTCCACAATCTTTTACCAAAAATCTGGCGTTTTCCACGATCTTTTGCCAAAATTCGCTCATTTTCCACAATCTTTTAACAAAATTCACGTTTATTTCGCGATCATTCGACAAAAATCACATTTCTTTAACGAAATTCTTGATCCTTCGACGAAATTCTCGTTTTTCCCACGACCTTTCAAAGAAGTTCGCATATTTTACACGATCGTTTGACGAAATACGCACCTTTTTTCGCGATCATTTGACAAAAATCACATTTTTTTCGCAATTCTTTGATGAAATTCACAATCCTTCGCCGAAATTTGCAGTCTTTCCACGACCTTTCGAAGAAATTTGCATATTACATGATCTTTGGATGAAATTCGTGTATTTTTCGCACAATCTTTTGCAGAAATTCGAATATTTTCCATGATTTGTTGGCAAAAATCATGATTTTTTTTCAATTCTGCGATGAAAATCGTGTCTTTTTCGTGATCCCTTAACGAAAATCGCATTTTTCTCGCAATCCTTTGCCAAAAATTGTGCATTTTCCATGATCTTTTGCCAAAAATCGCGCATTTTCCACAATCTTTTGCCAAAAATTTCACGTTTTCCATAATCTTTTAACAAAATTCACGTTTATTTCATGATCATTTGACAAAAATCACATTTTTTGCAATTCTTTAACGAAATTCGCAATCCTTCAATGAAATTCACGGTTTTCCCACGACCTTTCAAAGAAATTCACATGTTGCACGATCTTTCAAAGAAATTCGCATATTTTACACGATCGTTTGATGAAATGCGCCCCTTTTTTCACAATCATTTGACAAAAATCACATTGTTTTTCGCAATTCTTTGACAAAATTTGCGATCCTTTGCCGAAATTTGCAGTTTTTCCACGACCTTTCAAAGAAATTTGCATATTACACGATCTTTTGACGAAATTAGTGTATTTTGCACAATCTTTTGAAGAAATCGGCATATTTTGCATGATCGTTGGCAAAAATAGTGTTTTTTCACAATTCTTTGATGAAAATCGTGTCTTTTTCATGATCCTTTAACGAAAATCCCATCTTTTGCCAAAAATCTCACATTTTCCATGATCTTTTGCCAAAATTCGCTCATCTTGCACGATATTTAGTAAAATTCACGTTTTTTTTTTGCGACCATTGATAAAAACCACATTTTTTCGCGATTCTTTGACGAAATTAGTGTTTTTTCTACAAGCTTTCAGACAAATTCGCATATTACACGATCGCCTCATGTTTAATTTTTTCTACAACATTTTTTAGAAAATATTTGTAAATTCCCTGACTTTTCCTATATATTTTGAAATTTCCCTGACTGTCCATGACACTGGGAACACAGTAAATATAAAAAATATAATCATTGAAACAGCCCTCAGTCTCAGTACACAAAACAAAAGTAAAAACATTAAAAAAAATCAGAAATATTAAGCAAATTACTTACAAATAAAAGAAATACTTCTCTGACGGGCATAAAGTAAACACCACCCATATGTACTGATTTAAGACATAATGTAAACAAAAGAAAATTACATAAAATAAAATTTATATGCACTTAGCAAAACAAACCAAGCTGCTATGCTTTATTAGACAATTATCAACCAATTATGTTCTTAAAAAGAAAATAAATCACTTACCTGTGAAATGGTAATCCAACTTTAAATCAATAAGCTGTACAATAAACAACTTATAAATGTAATATATCTTTATTTGGCACAGATGTCATATACACTCCATATTGGCACGATTTTTTTCTGACGCCAATGTCATATAAGCACCGGGTACTTAACCGGCGCCAAAGTGTCATTATTTTGCTTGCTATGGTAAACCGGATATAGATGATATGGTAACGAGGTTTGGTTGGTGTTATGGTAACATCTGTGCCGAATATTTTTACGGATGCAGTGACATGCTTTTTTTTAAACTGCCAAAATGCACTCCTACCAGAGTTTCCTTAGGCAGTTTAGGGCGGGGGTGGGGGTTGGAGGGTGTACTGCACACCACCTGCCCTTTGGTTGATTTGATTTGATCATCGGAGCCTACGCTCGATTATGAGGTTTTCAGCTTCGCTTCACTTGGCGGCTTTGTACCTCTAATGATCCAAAATTGCTAATACAGTTATCTATAAACAGCTCTTTCAGTAGACATTACATCCACAGATGAGAATTTGTTTTTATTAGGATTAAATTCCAGGAAGAACTCCCCTTCATCAGAATCTGTTGGTTCTCAATAGAAAAGAAATAAGGTGCTTGGAGGCAGATTTGCCCACTACAGCCAGGTCACATATATCATGGAAAGTCGCACTGTCAGCAGACATCTAATCGCTGCTAGAGTTGAGCTTGCTGTGTGCGAAACATTCAGCATTCTAGAAGGTAGTGGTCAGTGCTTTCCAAGATTTGACACTCTGAGCAGAGGTATGAATTCCATAGGCCAAAACGATGAAGTTGTGCCATGGTAGGCAACGAGCGGGTCTGTATGCCCTTTGATTTAAAAAACAGCGTTCGAAATCCTTGGTGGTCCGCTGGTCCGAGACCACCAAAAACGCAATCGGATCACTAATTTGAAAAATTTAGTGGTCTGCAGAACCAGTAACTTTTTCCCCCCTTTCTCACAGGTAAACTTAATTTACCCGTCCCCTAGAAAACCACAACCAAACACAAATCACACAATAATTTAAAAAAAAATTGCATTAAATCTCAGCCATTTGAAATAAATAATCAGATAAATAAAATATCTAATTAATAATTTTATAGTTTTTCGTTATGTATACTGTTTATTTAATTTTTAGTAAATTATAATTTTACATTTTACTATGCTGAAAATTTTGGATGGCTGTAAAGGAAGTTTGGTTTATATTCTAAGAGGGGGGGGGGGGAAGGTCACTCAAGGGTTAAAGGGACTTAATAGAATTTTATGTAGCAGGCCAGTGATGATAACTGCGGACCAGTAAATTCTCATGCTTACTGGTCCTTGGGACCAGTGACTTTTTTTTATCAATTCTACCGCTGTAAAATATCACCCTTCTTGTTCCACATCCAAAAAATTTGCATGCACATTGTTTTAATTGTGGTTGTCATGCACATTGTTTTAAATAAATTATATATCTAAGTTAAAAACATTTCATTGTTTAAAACCAGCTGCACTACTTGAAAATTTATATATTAAAAAAAAAAAAAAAAAAAAAAAAAAAAAAAAACGAACAATACACAAAAACTGCAGCTAATCAATAAAAAACTTAAACTGATTCTTGAACGCTTTTGTTTTGTAATAACAATGAATAACTCAACTAGCTTCTAGTTAACTAGAAAAAAAAAAAAAAAAAAAAAAAAAAAAAAAAAAAACTGAACCTCTATTATTCTTTTGAAAAAAGCAAATAACAATAATGATAATATCTTGAAACTACAAAATTCTCCTCCGAAATATTTGTATTGGTAAGAATTGTTTTTAAAAAAAGGGGCCTGTTTTTTGGAAGTATACGAGTCCTTTGCTAAAATTATGTACCGAGCTAGATCTGCCTTTTTGAATCTGCAGGCATGGTCTCAAGAGTCCTTTCAAAGAGACAAATCTAGTTCGGTACATAATTTTAGCAATCGTGTGGTTATGGACATTCATTTAAAAAACAATAATTAACGAGGAAGTATAACAAGAACAAAAAGGGCTATAAAAATTAAGAGGAACGATCAAGCGTAGCATAAAAATAAGTGAGCGGGAATGGAGTCACATGTATTGTAAACAATCGCCGGCGCCGGATATCGACAGTTGAGTTGAGGAGTTCTTCTGCTGCCAGGATACAGATACATTTACGCTGTTAGCGAAATGAGATTGACCAATCAGAAAACTTGCTTCCTTAAAGCACGGAAAAGTTCCCGAAATACAAGCTTCTGATTGGTCGATCTCGTTTCGCTAACAGCGCAAAATCTATCTGGATCACGGAAAGAATTTAGAATAAAAAAAAAATTATTTAAATGATATTAATTATCATATATTATAAATAATTATTAATTATAAATATTTATTATTAATTATTTAAATTATATTATATTATTTGTATTATGTGTTATTAATAATTATTAATTATAAATAATTATTATTAATTATTTAAATTATATTATATTATTTATATTACGTAATATAAAATAATTTTTATATATTAAAATTACATGATTTATATGTTAATAAATATCAATAATTATCAAATATTAATAATTGTACAATTATAAATATTATTATTAATTATTTTATTAATTATTATATTAATAATTTAAATAATAAATAATTATTTAGAGTCAGAAATGAAGCCTCAGCTGCATAAACAATAATCAAATGTTCCAATGTAAATTTAAAATAAAATATTTAATAAGAATTATTTTTTTTTCATTCTTTTTTATAAAGTAGAAGTAATTTTCATACAAACTGGAAGTCATGTCTTTTCGGGGAGAAGGGCAAATTGCGCATTTAGTAAATCCGGGTCCGGGTGTACTATGATAAAGAAGAAAGGGGGATGGGATGCCTTCTCCCTGGATTTTGAAATTGAAGTAAAAAAAAAAAAAATCTTCTTTTGAAAAACATAGTAGAATTTATTCTTTTCGAGTAAGTAAAAAAAAAAAAAAGGGGGGAAGCGTTTTTCCGTTTAGGGGAAGAGGGTGGCATAGGAGAGAAATTGCCCCTCCCTAGATTTTCAATTCAGTAACTAATTATATTTTCTTAATTTGAAAAACATAATAAAATTAATGGACCTTATGCACGCGGCCTGATGTCGAGGCTAAAATTCGTCTGCTGGCGGTATTTACTGGCGGTGTTTAGCATAGCAGTGTATGGAGTGTGAATTATTAATGCTTGTTTGTTAAAAATACCGCAAAAGAATTCTTTGATGCAGCAGCATATACTTAATATATTGTAATCTAAATTCAAAATGTTGTTCTGTATGCGAAAAAATTCCCTAAGTTTGCAAATTTTCAGTTAAAATATATGCACTCAACCTGGGTCAAGGCTAAAGTCGTCTGCTAGCGGTGTTTGCGCCTGCGCATTCCGGTATTCTGCCGGTGCAGTAACTAGAATAACAGATCATCATACCGCCAGCTCTGGCGTCTGACGTCACCTGAATAGAGTCCATTCTTTGCCAGTGATTAAAAAAAAAAAAAAAAAAAAACAGAAACCAATAATTTTCCGTTAGGAGGAGGAGGGGGGGGGGGATGTCATATGACAGTCATTTGTTCCTGCCTGGATTTAAAAATATAAGTACCTAATTTTTTTTTCACCGATTTTGAAATACTGATTTTTTTTTTTATTCGAGTGATTTAAATTAAAAGAGGAATTAAAAAGTTTCAGTTGAGGGAGCGGTATAGGAGGCCCATTGCCCTTCTGTGGATTTTGAAATTGTACAAACTAAATTTTCCTTTTTTCCTATTTTGAAAACATAGTAGATTTTTTTTTTCGAGTAACTTAAAAAAAAAGGAACCAAGAAATTTCTGTTTAGGGGAAGGTGGCACAGGAGACCAACCGCCCCCTCCCTAGATATTTCAATTTAAGTAACCCAATTTTTTTTCTCCTGCTATGAAAAACATAGTATAATTTATTCTTTGCGAGTAACTTAAAAATTAAGGTAACCAAAAAGTTTTCGTTAAAAGGGGGGAGCCTAGGGGGAGTGTCATTGCCGCTGGATTTTGAAATATATATATATGTATACCTGAATTTTCTTTTTATCCGATTTTGTATGTAGTAAATTTTATTTATACGCAGAAACTTAAAATAATAGACGGACAGTATAGCAGAAATATCAGTTGCCCGGGGTTGGGGGGGGGGATAAGAGAAAAGCCATTTCCCTTCTCTGGATTTTGAAATTTAAGTAATTAAATTGTCTTTTTTTCTTTCTTTTTTTTTATGAAATGCACAGTAAAATTCATTCTTTTTCAACATTTTAAAATAAAAAAAATAAAAAAATTCCGTTAAGGAGGGTGGGGGGGATGGAAGGCCCATGCCAATCCATGAAGTCTGAAATTTAATTAACGGAATTATGTTATTTTCTCCGATTTTGACAAATATAGTAAAATTTATTTATTCCGTATAGCTTAAAATTAAACAGAAACTAAGAATTTTTCTGTTGGGGGAGAGATTCACCCCCCCCCCCTATGTCTCATTCTTAGTAGTTAATTTCGGTCGAGTTTTTTTTTATGTTTATGTATTTAAACTGTATCGTAAAGTCAGGTTAAAAACAGTGTAATTTTTTTTCTTTTTTTTTTTTTGGGGGGGGGGGGGGAGATGTAGCCCGAGGTCATCGGCATTCCCCTCCCGGATTTTGACATTTAGTTTTAACTAAATATTTTCTTTTTCTCTGATTAACACATAATAAAAATTATCCCTTTCGGACAAGTAAAATAATTAAACACTAAGAGAAAGACGGGAAACTGGTAAAATTAAAGAGATGAAATTACTTCAATACTGCTGTATTACTACAGACGCAAAATCTCATTATTTTAAAAGTTTATGATGACTTCACTTAAACTATAGTATTTTTGAGGTTAGTAGCACAGAGAATTTTTGAAATAAAGGACCACAAAATTACGCCACATTAGCCGCAGAATTTCTAAAGTATTTTTATAGTCGAGATTGCACTACAGAAAATCTATAGTTGACTATAGAAAAGCATCAAAAATACTCTACTTCTGTAGAAAAACTGCACTTCATTTTTAGCTGGGAAGCAATTGTGGTCACATCACGACAAGTTTTTTGCCTTTCTCGGGCTGCCGTGTCTGAAATTCGGTTCAAAACGCCAACTTTGACAATATTTTCTGAAAAATCTTTGGCGTTTACCAAAAAATGGAAAACTTTTTTGACTACATAGTTTCTGAATAACAACACCTACCAATTTCCGAACAAAAATGAATTCAGAAATATCTCAGAAAGTAGCTGTTTTGATTTGTAAACACACTTAAGAATTTTTTTCCCGGCTTTTTTTTTAATAATTTTTTCAAGAAACTTTTAATTTTTCGAAGATACAATATACCATTACATATAGTAGCAATTAGGGATGTACCGAATATTCGGTATTTATTCTGTAATCGGCCTTTTCGGCCATGTTACCGAATATTCGGTTAGGCCGAATATCAAAATATTCGGCCAAGCCGAATACTTAAAAAACATTTTTAAAAATCTTACACAATTTCAGTTTTTAACTGTCAACTTATAAAGATATTCATAATAATTAGAAACAGAATCATATTTAAGAGTTAATCATATTAAGAGAATGTTTTTACATTATTTGCTTTTTGTAAAGTATTACTTAAGAAAATTAACCATTAATGGAAATTTTCATAGGAATTAACAATGTAAAAATGCAAGTTCCTGAACCTTTTCTAGTAAATAATCTGTTTCTTGCTTTTTCATAAAAAAAGAGAGCTTCTAATCAAAACAGAAAAACTTTCAGGGTTGATAATACACATCAAGAAAGACAAATTTTGCTCAGAAAACCATAATCGCAATCCACTTTTTCAGTTATAAATAAAGTGTATCTCATCTCATTCGAGGTCAAACTTGGATTTTCATTTGTTAACCCTAACGAAGATATCATAGCTATATGTTTAACAAACTTGCTTTGATTTCTGTCAAATATAATATCATGATGAGAAATGCTGGAAATTTAAACAACTATGAGGTAGACATTCCTTTATTCAGAATGCAATTTATAGTATTTATACTGTGTCACAGGCCAAAATTCAGTCATTTTCAATGATATCATCACATTTAATACAAACTAAATTAATATGAAACAAATCTTGCAAAAATATCTTCATTTACTGATAAAGTTGTGAACGAAAATTCAGTTTCGGCTTGTACTTGCACATGCACACCAAGAATTTTTGACTGAATATACTGTAATTTTGATGGAATAAATGGAGTGAGGTGTTGTTTCTTGTTCAAAAATTTTTTGTCTTGACCACATTATCTCTGTTGAAAGTTTGTTACAATTTTTTTAGGAACAATGTGTATGTTTACAATTTCTAAAAATAATCGCCCATTCGAAACATTGATCTAAGATGCATTTAAAAACTTCCCTGCTAAATCAAAGACAGTAGAAAAGTTATTTTTACTGAGTTGTTTGTTTTAGAATTTAAAAAAAATATATTAACTTGGTTTAATTTACCAGAAGAAGCTATGAAATATCAAACTTTTTTAATTAAAAAAATTTTAAACTTCTCTTCTTAAATACCTCAAAGCAGATTTTTTTCATGTATAAAGTTTACTTGTAAAAAGTTCTTGTTTATCAAGATGTAAGTTTCTGCATTAAATATTATGTAAAATTATTTTAAAATTTAACATTTTAATGCCTTTAATCTTTGAAATATAAAAATATTCGACCAGCCGAGTTCTTGGTATTTGGCCGAATATTCGGTATTCGGCCTAACAGTTAATTCGGGTAGCCGAATATTCGGTATACAGTTCGCCTGTAGGTCGAATATTCGGTAGAAAAGTTATTTTTGCTGAGTTGTTTTTTTTTCAGAATTAAATATATATATATATATATATATATATTTACTTGGTTTATTTCACCAGAAGAAGCCATGAAATATGAAACTTTTTTAATTAATAAAATTTCAAAATATTCGACCAATCGAATACTTGGTATTTGGCCGAATAGTTACTACTCGGCTAGTCGAATATTCGATATCCGGTTCATCTGTAGGCCGAATATTCGGTATTCGGTCATAATCACTATTCGGTTCATCCTTAGTGGCTGATGTAATTTTATTGCACCGTTTTAATTTTTGATAAGAAAAAATTTCCGGTTCTCTCTTATTTTTTGCTTTGAAAAACAGACAATACAACAGTAAACATCTGGCGACATCCTGTCCCCCGAAAACCACGCGAAATATCCACCCCCCATAGCTTTCAGAGTCCAGCAAAACGAATTTTAAGGCTGTTCTCAACTGCTCTGTTCAACAAGCACAAATCGTTTTGACACATTTACAAGTGCATTTTTAAACTGAAAGATATAAAATTGGAAAGCCTGACCATGGAAGCGATTCGGAATCGAACTGTGTTTTCCATTTTTTGATCAATCAATTACCTATTGAGTTATAAGCAATTCTGATCACGTGACACGGCATTCAGCTCCCTTTAAAGACTGGATTTTCTTCTTTCGTTCGGAAGTTCAGTTCAAAATGCCAACTTTGACAGTATTTTCTGAAAGATGTATTGCGTTTACAAGAAAATGGAAGAAACAGTTCGATGACATAGTTTCTGAATAACAACACCTTCTAGTTTCATGCGTTTCTGAACAAAAATGAATTAAAACTTATGTCAGAAAGTTGACCCTTTGGATTTGAGAACAGCCTTAACGAACAAGAAGTCTGGCCTTCTAATTTCATTTGCATTGGTCAAGGAGTGTACACATTTACCCTCAAGGCTTTTTTTCTCCAGATTCCTTTCTTGAATGAAGCGAAGATATTCTCTACCCCTAGCTTACAGGGATACTGCATAGAAATAGGAAGAAGGTATATTTAATCTTCTAAAGGGATACTGTATCATGGACCCCTCCCCTTCTTACACCCATGGAGCAAAGAGAAAGGAAGTTTCTAATTAGAAAATACTTAATAATTTTAAATATGTTTTGACATTGTTTTCTGTTTTGTAATAAATTTTGTAATATGTTTTTAAAAATTGTTAAAAAAAAGAAAAAAATCAGAGCCGAAGGATGCAGTTTTTGAGCGAAAGTGATATTACCGAATGTATATGAGTTTACCGAAGTGGGGGGTGTCGCATCCCCCCCCCCCCTGTAGCTACGTCCCTGCCGGAAGGACTTTTTAACATTAAACAATGAGATATAAAGTATGTGGCCCGGGATGGCCACCCAGGGAAACCCAGCAAATGTTTTAGAGTTTTATTGCAGTCCCTAGGGAAAAAGTATTTGGCCAGCCGAATATTTGGTATTCGGCCGAATAGATACTATTCGGATGGCCCAATATTCGAAATTCAGCCTATCAGTTACTATTCGGCTGGCCGAATATTCGGTATTCGGTTTACCTGCAGGCCAAATATTCGGCATTCCGTATTCAGCCAAAATCACTATTCGGTGCATCCCTATATTTGATGGTTGATAAATTTTCTGAAATATCAAATTCCTTGGGGGGGGGGGGCTATTGCCCCCCTCAAATGGCGCCCCTGTTTGGCTGACGTCTGCTTGGGAAGCGCTCAAGGTACATTCGTACCTCGGCTCGTCCATTTCCATCAGCAGCGCCATATACGTAATGCATAACGGCCAATTCTATGTTACTAAACCGATTCATCCTTCTCCTGCAACGTCCTCGCCTGAAATGATACTTCTGATACTTGAATCAAAGAACATTTTCCGCATCAAAATTTTCGGAAATCCTCCCAAAATCGATCTACGCATTGTTTCGCGCATTCCCTCGCGCTTCAAAGATTCCTTGATAATATCGTACATTTTAGTGGTGTCGGCATCTAGGGAGAAGATAATAAAATATGATCATGTTAATGTAATGCTTTTAACTAAAATAATATTTTATAAAATAAATGTAATATACAAGTAATTTATTTGAAAAAATCAAAATATATTTAATGGAATTTTGTTTTCATGTATCATCAAATTGTAATTAATTATATATGAGAATTGTTTTAACTTGTATTAACTTAATTTCTAAATTTTAATTTATATTTCTTTACATTTCTTATAGCATTCCAATTTATAATCAATAATAATAAAAAGAAGAAGAACGAAAGAGAGATGTTATTGTATTCGAATAGTTTATAAAATGATAGCTAAAAATACATTTTTCTTTCTTTTCTTAATAAGTATCAATTCAAGACCTTACTAAGAAAATATTGAGGTCTGCTATATCAAATTTTTATTTTATTTTTTTCTATTAATCTGATATAAGTCACCAAGCATAGTAATGCATTAAGATTAATAAATTAAAACTTTTTAATGCTGAAAATATACATGAAATCATGACATGTTAAATTATGCAAAAAAAAGGTAAATAAATAAGTAAATGAATAAAAATAATAAATAAATGAATAGAAATAAAAGAAGGAGGAGAAAGAGAGCTATTATTGTATTCGATTAGTGATAGCTAAAAATACATTTTATTTTGTTTAACATCAATTCAAAATCTTACTGAGAAAATATAGATTTTAGAGAGGTCTCCTAGATCAGATTTTTAATGTTTTTTACCAATCTGTTATACGTCATTAAGTATAGTTATACACTAAGGTTAATCAATTAAAGGTTTTAATAATCGGTGTAACATTGCATCTTTTGCTGTAGTTTTGAATTTTCTTAATGTTTTCTTAAGTCAATAAATCTGACAATTTTTTCTGGTAAAAGTGAAAACATATGCAATCACCCAGGTAGCACAGCAATATCGGCCAATATCGGGAACAGCGATTTCGCAATATCGGCCAATATCGGTATACCGATATTGGCCGATATTGCATGGCAAACTTTTTTTCCAATATTGGCCTATATCGGCACCCAATACCGACCGATATCGGGACCCAATACCGGCCGATATCGGCGAACGCCGGACCGGCCGATATCGGGACCCAATACCGGCCGATATCGACGGACGCCGGACCGGCCAATGTCGGTGAGCGCCGGACCGGCCAATATCGGGGAACGCCGGACCGGTCGATATTGGTTAAAACTGTATTCGACACTATAAAATAGCAAAGCTTTCTTTTTTCAATATAGAGAGATATTGATTACCTGTCTTGACATAGTATTGGTAATAAATATCTCTTTATATTAGTGAAAAAAAGTTTGCCATTTTATATTGATGAATCCAGGTTTGAAAACATATGCATATAGATATATATTTTTTAACTATTTCAAATATTTTTTTTTTTTTTTTTTTTTTTTGCTATGATAGAAATATATATTTATATATTGTTTATATGGAAAATCATAGCTAAGTTCACTGCCATGATAATGTAAAAAATATTTAAAAGGGAAATTTTTCATGATTATGTTGAAAGTGATTGCTCTGAAATAACCCAAAAATTTTGGGGAATTTTTTTTCTTTTATTAAAAGGTAGCTTTTTACAAAAATTCAAATACCATTAATAAAATAATTTATTCAAATATTTCATACATTCTGATGTTTTTTTAATTTTTTCTTTTCATGTTCAGTATTGTACGTAAAAATATTGTGTAAAATTAATAATTATACTTCTCTCTAAGTGTCATATGCAAAATTATATCTATAATAAAAATTTATGGAAATGGTAAAGTTGAAAAGTGTTATATTGTATTATTTGAATAAAATAACTTTTATTACCATATAAGCAATTTTGATAATTTTTTTCCATATAATCAATAAAAATATTCAACATATTACAATAAAAAAAAAATATTTAACTGAAATGATTTATTCTTTTCTGCCTTTACCATAAATATAGATGTTCAAATTTGTTTAACTGTATTGATGTATAAACTTTGCAAGGAAAAAAAAAACTAGTAAAAGTTAGTCAAAAACTATGTTAAGGGGACACAGTACCCTTTATACTTTTTCAATTTTGAATAATACCGTAATATCTGTAGTGACATTATATTTAATACTATAAAGCAAATTAAATTTCATATAATTTAAAAAAAAGAAAAATCTTACTTATTTTTATTTAACTAAAATTTAAATAAAAAAAAAATTTTTTTTTAATCCCAACTGATTTTTTAAATACAAATATTTTTCGTTTCAAATTTTTTTCCCCACATTCCTTAGATTATACTACATAAAACTGTGCCAAGGATTTTTAGATGTATGGGATATTACATTTAATATAAATCATTTTCTCTTTTGTATAATAAAAAATCAAGGAAATTCAACAAACTCATCATTGAAATTACAGAAATTTCTGAAGCAAAAAATATTCATATTTAAAAAAGTAGTAGAGATTTTTAAAAAGTTAAAAATTATTCAAAAAAATTTCAATTTTAATTAAATAGGCATTTCTGTAAGATTAAATATATATATATATATATATTTCCATTATAGTATTAAACATAATGCCACCACAGATATTACAATACTATTGAAAACTAAAAAATAGTTTAAAAGGTACTGTGTCCTCTTAAGTTACATATGCAAAATTCTACCTTTGTTGTTTTTTCAAACTTAACTACTTAACTTTTATTTATTATTCGAACCCAATTAACTCAGAAGAAAATTTATATTTTATCTGTATGGCCATCATCCTGAATCAGAGACTTACCGATTTTATAGTGTTGGAAGATGAATACTCTCTTTCTTATGTTCACTCTACATTCTGGTGGTTTCTCTTTTTTTTTCTTACCAATGTTCAACGTCCTACATTGAAACATTAACTTTTTGAAAAACTCATAAGTAAATGCTACTTTCCTCATTAAAAATTCATATGTAAAATTATGTCCGTAATACCAATTTGTGGTTATAGTGAGGTTGAAAAATTGAATATTTAAAAAAATCAATTCATCATAAGCAGATTTCCATATTTCATTTTCACATAATCAATAAACACTCAACCATTATAAAAAAAAAATAATAATAAAAATAACGTAGCTGAAATGATTTTTTTTAATGTCTTTACAATAAACGTTAACATAGTATTTATATGCAGTAGAAGATCTTTATAATGCAAACCAAAACATGCAACATTTTGCGTTATATAGGTCATTTCACACAACATTAAAGCTTACCTTGTAAATATGGCAATATACAAAACAATCGTAGTAGATATTTACATTGCATTCCTTAGGACCAAAAGTTTTGCAGGTTAAAAAATTTTTGCATAATATTGATTATTTCACATATTGTTAAATCGCATATAAAAATTATCGAAACATGCTGGGACAAAATCAACACGTTGCTTAATCACAAAATTTTTACATTTAATAACAGCAATATTTTCATTTTAAAAAATTCTGAATTAAGGAGATAAAGATGAAATAATGTTTGAAATTTAATCCTCTGCATACAATATTTTTGCAATACGGATCACAGGTGCTTCTTAAGTACAAAATTCATTGCTCACATCTCAAAAGCTGTGCATTATATAGGATTATAAAGATATTCTACTGTATAAATGAAATGTTACCCCCTCTCTCCACCACACCTGAAAAAAAAAAATTGGTACCTTTTGGTTAGCCGGGCGCCAGTGTTATATTTACATACACATATCTGTACATATATGTGTATGCGTGTGTACATATATATGTATGTAAATATAACACTGGTGCCCGGCTAACCAAAAAATGCAAGCAGAATTTGGTTGAAAAAAGTAATCCACCTGTTGTTGTTTTTTTATTTATTTAACCAACTTTATTTTAGTTACTCCTACATTAAAAATTAGTAAAACATTAATTTATATTTTATCTTTATACTCCCTTCATTCTGAATGAGAGTCTGACTATACTACTGGGGGATAAACACTTCGATGGGATTTTTTTATTAAATAAACACAACTGCCAGCAAATACTGAGGCAAATATTTATATTATAAGTTTTAATGGCAGTGTAAAATTGAAAGTGCAACTGAAATGACCATTTAAAAAAATATGTTACAAACAATGTCAAACTAAGCGAGAAAATCTATTCTGGAACTAAAATTTTTAATAGTAAGTTTATTATTTCTATTTGTAATGTATTCATATGAAGTAAAAATAAAATCTTTCTATTTTTAATGTACATACGTATATTAAAAAAAATTATATTTTATATTTTCAAAGAAAATTTAGCAACAAAAAAGCTCTTTTTTGTAAAAAGAAAAAAAAAAATCAATTTTTACAGAAAGTTTCCCCCCCACCCCCCCACCCCCCAACACTTTTTGTTTATATCTTGCTAAAAATTATACATCCCTACAAAAAGTAGACTAACATGACATTAAGGCTATCTAAATTCCATTTCAGAATTTACAATACCTACTTAAGTTTATGTAAGCAGAAAGAAATTGTGACTGATAGAAGGTAGAATTTTTTTAAATATATATTTCAGGTCATTTCCCCAGCCCTCAAAAAAATTAATAGATAAAAAATACTTTGAAAATATCAGAAATTATACAAAGGACAAAATAGCTATTTTCTTTATATGTTTTCTCTTTCGAGTCAGGGAGGAGGGGGGTGAAGATATAAAATACATTTTAGAAATTCAAATTGATAGATTCTCTCAATTGCACATAAGTAAGGCATTTGAAATAATTAGAAATCTAAAAACTTAGCATTTAAATATCATCATAATTTATATTTCGTTAAAAATTCTAATTTTAGATAGATTTTATATGAGTCAATTTTTATCAACTGTTTTTCTCTAAGATAAAATTTACAAGGTGATTTTAAAAGTTTGTAAATTTATTTTATAAATTGCATTTTATTGAAATATCTTAAACATTGGATACTAGTTTTAAAAATGATAATACAAAAATTAGAAGTCAATTCTTAGAATTTAAATAAAAACTTACCATGTATAACAAATAAAATTTATTAATCACAAAAAAGAATTAAATGTTTTTTTTATTTACAAACTATTATTAATCATATTTATTATTTAACAAAAAAATTTTCGACAAATCATCTATTTCTTGTTAGTCATCTTCTTCTCATTTGAAAAGAGTTTCTATCGCTATCGTCAAATTCTGCAAGCACCTTTCCAATGCAGCTAGAGATAGCAGTGGTTTCTGCTCCTTCAAACTTCATTTCCACACTAGCTAGAAAAGTACAATGAACAAATCACAATCAGACCAAGTACATTTTTGCTATAACAATTTATAATTTGCTATAGCTTTATTATTTTTTTTTTTTTTTTCACAAACAAATTTTAAATGGGAGATTTGAATTTATTCACCAAAATTTCAGCATGAAAATGAAATATTTTTACTTTATTATATTAATACAATAGACTCCCTCAAATCTGCACAGCTTGGGACCAGAATTTGAGCAGATTTTCGGTCATTGCTTTCTTTGTTTATATTTTTTAAACAGTAATTTGAATGTAATAATGCAATCGAAATTATAATGAATGCTTACTTATAGTAAAATATTAAAATAATTAAGTAAAATAATAAATTGAAATAATATAAATTAAGATAATTTAAAAAATAATTATATTATTAAAAGTAAACGTCAAGTAAATAATAATGCATAATTAAATATACATAATAAAGATTATAATACATTTTTCTTGAATTATTCAACCAAACTTGCCTCATAAAGGTATCCTACTAATGCATATAAAAATCATAAAATAAAAAAGTTTTATTTCAGGTTTAGCTTGAAAAACCAAAAAAGCTTGATTAATACATAAATATATTTGGTAAGAAGATTGCAATTACCAGTGATATCAACAATATCTAGAATTTTTCAGAAATAAATTTATACTATTTCCTTCATGAACAAGGAAGAGTTCAGTCACATTAACAAGAGTTACATATTAAAATACACATGGAATTATATAAAAATAAAAAAGTCTGTAATTTTGTCCCTACATCTGAACTGAAAGTTCTATTGTTTACATATTCGATGATGTGCGGATTTGAATAAGTCTACTGTATCTAATAGTTAGTGCTAAAATCACACAGTACTCACAACTTTATTGTTTAATGGTTTTATAAATCAGAAAACAAAATTGCAAACCAACTACTTAACTTACAAACTGAAAACTTACAATTTTAAAATTTCACTTCAGTTTTTTTTCCTCTTACAAAATTTGAACATAATATTCAAAAGGCATTTTCAAATTAAAGTGAATTTGCAAAACTAAAATTCTTTATGAAAATAATAAAAGTAAAAATAGTTTCTAAAAAAGTACACTTTTATGAGCATTCAATGTTTATCTTTAGAATCACACCTAAATTCACGATTACAATTTATGTCTTAAAAAAAAAAAAAAAAAAAAAAAAATCTGTTACAATGCATTAATTTTACAAAGACCCCAACTATTGAAAAATCACTGCTTTGATGTATTACTTGATAAATAGCATGAATATGTGAATTTATTTAAAATATATATAATATTTGTTCTACTTATCTTTTAAAATATAGTAACAGGGGAAAATATTATTTAAACTGTTATACAGGATTTCTAAACTATTTTTTACAACATATAATAATAAATTAATTACTATATGTACTCACGTGTAAATAAACACAAAAATTTTAAAGGAATGAAAATAATTCCATTTTATTATCAGTATTTTGGAATAGTTTTCATCAGGGCTGTCTGCCCACCTACCCGCCCAAAAAAACCTGTGTGGGCTTTTTAAAAAAACCCCACAATAAACCCCCCCCCCCCCAAAAAAAGCCACATAAAAGTGGGTTTTATTGGTTTATACGAGTTTTTTGCTGCACAGTATCATTTATTTTCAATTACTACTTATTTGTTATGATTCTGTTATACATGTAAGATAAAAATTTAATTAAATTTAGGTTTTCAGACATCTTTGTATAAAAAGATAAAAATGATTTGAAGGAACCGCAAAACCCAAACCTCAGCAAATTAAAATTATCCAAAAGGAAAAATGACTATTTTTTATCATTCATTATCTAATATGTAAAAATGAAAATTTGTCAGTCTGTAATTCTATACAAATCATAAGTAAAATTGAAATATTAAATACAGCCACAACTGCAAAAATACATAATACATTATGAACACATTTTCTTTGTACTATTAAAAAAATGAATTATAACCTATACACTATAATCATTTTTCCTACGTAGTCATAAAAAATTAAAAATGCAAGTTCTTTGGATTATATTAATTTGATGAGGGTTGGGTCTTGCAGTTCTTTCAAATCATTTTTAATTTTTATGCAAAGATGTCTGAAAATCTAAATTTAATTCAAATTTTATCTTACATATATAATAGAATCATAACAAGTAAGTAATTAAACATAGTTGGCATTGTTCAAAGAAATGTGCAGCAAAAAACTACAAAAACCCGAAAGAAACAAAAAAAAAACACCCAATAAAACCCGAAAAACCCACACGGAAAGAAAAAGAAAAAAGAAAAAACGTTTTTTTTTTCAGCCCTATTTGATTGCAGAATTCATATTAATCTTCCTTGATTAAAATTAAATTAAGACCAAGATTACTACTGTTATATCTATTATTAAATATTGTTATTCAAATGGATGGACATGTTATATCTCTCAAATTTTGGGGTTGACTAATGAGAGTATATACGGTAATAAATTATAAACAATGATTTTTTTAAAGACATATTAAAATTAAATAAAATAAATTATCATTAATAATTAAAAATAATCAATAAAAATTAGGAAACTTAAAAAATAAAAAGTTATTTTCTATTCATATATATATTTTTTTATTGTTCCAAATATTTCATTGTTGCAGTTTCACAGCCACTAAACATATTTTGACGCAAATGGCTTGGTGCATATTAACTGCATTGTTTTTGTAATTCATAAATAGTTGTAATAACAAAGATTATTTGGAGATTTATCACCTGCGGCTAGGTAGAACAAAAATGCCTTAGAATCAATTTATAATGAAGTTCTAAAAATATTAAAATGGCATATTGTCATTGGAAATACACAAGCATAATTTTAATCATTCTAGAATATCAAGAAAAGAGTGAAAAATCAATTACAAAATTCTTTCTTTACATATAAAAACCAAGTTAAATAAAAGAGTGTAAAAATACAACATTGACTGCAATATAGAGACCCATGCTGTGTGTGTTAAACTCAATGTTACACCATTTTTGAGGGCATCTCCAGCACACAGCACAGAGGCAGAAGCCCCTCTGTCCCTATGGGCCCACACAAGCCAGGAAATATATGTATGATTGATTAAAAAACTGACATGTTTCAATATAATTCAGTAGACTCCTTCAAATCCGCACAGCTTGGGACCAGATGTTGTGCGGATTTCTGGCCATTGCTTTGTTTACATTTTTAAACAGTAATTTTAATGCAATCGAAATTATAATGAATGATTGTGATATTGTAAAATATTAAAATAATTAAGTAAAGTAATGAACTAAAAGGATAAAAAGTAAGATAATTTAAAAACTGATTAAAATATTAAAAGCAAAGTTCAAGTAAATAATTAATAATGCATGTTTGAATATGCACAAAAAAAATGAGATCATTTTCCTTCAATTATTCAATTTGAGGGAGTCTACTGTATTAACAAACTTTATTTTTACACAAAAAGCATCTTATACACTTTTAATTCTTCAATACCAATCGACAAATTTTTTCTCCTTGTAAATATTACTTAATCACTAAAATTGGAGGTTGAAAAAATAGATGATTTTTAAAATGCAAGGTTTAGCATTATACAGAATCTTGAAATCTTGCCCAAGAAGAATTTAACAGGTAGAAACTGCTTATTCATAAAACTTAATTGGTACTTTTCGGGTAGCCAGGTGCCAGTGTTATATATACATATTTATATACATACATATATGTAAATATATATATATATATACACACATAAATATATGTATATTTAACACTGGTGCCCGCCTAATTGAAAAGTACCCTTAAATTTTTGGGAAATTTGCATTTTGTTAATGGTTTCTTAATAGACATCAGATAAATAATAGTGCTTTAACATAGCCATTATAAAATTCATGACAAGAATTCCATAGCATGTGTGATGTGCCAGAAAACTTGGAAAGTTAACTTGGGCGATAAATGCTTAGGATGTTGTTGTTGCAATCTTTTGGTGCTTGGTAAGATGATTTGGTAAATTTAAAAATAAAATATTACAAATAATATAAATATAATATTAATAAAATATAATTAAAATAAAAATTTGGTAAGAAGCTAAAACAGACAACTTTTGACAGTACAGATGTCATATTCGCCCCATATTGGCGCAATTTTTTCGGTTGCCAATTTGGCGTAAACATCAACAACATAATCCGGGTTACCACATCAAGCAAAATAACGACACTTTGGCGCAGGTTAAGTACCTGTTGCCTATATGATATTGGCGACAGAAAAAAATCGCGCCAATATGGGGCGAATATGACATCTGTGCCCTTTTGACAACATTGCTTACTTTTTTGCCAGTCGTGCCAAGTGGCACAAGATAGGGAACTCTTCCCAAATGATTAAATTTCTGTATATGACTTAATTAAGAACACATTATGCAAATTAAACAAAATAAGGAGTTTAAAGATTTTTAACTGTATTGGTGGTAGGAAGAAGCATTATACAGAATCTTGAAATCTCCCCCACCCTCCCCCCACCAGATAATTTATCAGTAGAAATCTTTTTAAAAAATCTCAAATGATTAAACTTAAATAAGAGGAATCAGCTTTAACAATGTATCAAATTTTTATTTTTGGATGGAGTAAAAAATAAACCAATAAATAAATAAATAACAAAGTGAATATAAAAAGAATAAATAACCTTTGATTGTAATTGTTTGATGACTGATTTTGAGTCTTTTAACGATTTTTATATTTTGAAAATTATGTTCAAAGTAGCAAATATGACAAAAAAAAAATTCTATACTCTCCCTTCCCCTCCCCCTTATAAGGAAAGAAGAAAAAAAAATTATCGCATTTTTAAATTAGGATATCTGAAATGTTTATTCCAAATTCTCATAAAAAGGACCTCAAGGTTATATAAATTGCTCACAACTTTAATTGTACTTGTGCCATTTAAGTAAGTAAATCGTTTCAGTTACGTACAATAAAAAAATCACGTTTTAATATAAATAATTACTTCAAGAATAAAGTAAACGGACAATTTAATTAATAAATAAACAATGAAAAAGTGTTTTGGTGTTACTTACACGGTTAAATAATATACTGACTCAACCGCTAGCAAAAATTCATATGCATTTGTTTACAATCATTAGTGACGAAAATCTTTAAGCATAATATACATTCCGAGACAAGTATAAATATGATATGAACAGTAAATGCACACTACACAAGAATATGGATAACTAATCAAGTAATAATACCAATGTGAACAAAAAACAATATTTCAAAAATAAGTTTGAATATATGAAATGAGTCTGATTATATGTATTCAATAAACAAACATTATATGAAATATAAAGAGCACTTACCCGTTTCACATAAAGATGTAACTTTCGGATTTCAAGAATGACACACCTCATTTTTCCATACTACCATCAACATATAAATATTCTTGTTTTTTTTTCTATAAAATGGGACAACAAATCTGCAACAGCATACCAGAAAGACGGCGGCGGCCATGTTGGGTAATTGTCTTGTATCTGATTGGTTGGTTGGCTGGCACATCCTTGTGATCATTGCTTGTGTCGACGTCGACCGATGTTGCCCGATATTGGCCAATGTGAGTTTTTCTACAGGGATTTACAAAACTTAAAATGTTATTATAATTGTTTCCTGTTTTCTACCTTCCCACAAAAAGTGCAATTTGTGAATAAAAAATTAAAATATTCATGATTCCAGAAGTTTTAATGTTACAAATCCAACATCGGACAACATCGATCAATATTGGCCAATGTCGGTAAACATGACCGGTCTTTGCCGATATTGGCCGATGTTGGGCAGTATCGGGCCAATACTGCTGTGCTACCTGGGCATACACGTATTCATGTGTGAATATTTGCATGCATATCAATATATATACATAGTAAATATGAATATATACATTTGCTTTGTTGATGCACAAATCTCACATAACTTTCTACATGATTATTTTAATACTTAATATTTACAGAACCGTTATAGAAAAAATATATAATTAAAAACATTAGCTGAGCTGTAAGTTACATGTTAAAAAAGTCCTTCCGGCCAGTGCCGGGAGGAAGAGGTAGCTTTCATATTCCTTATTTTTTAAAAGCCAGCTTATATTATTCAAACACACGGAGCTCAAATTAGTGGAACCCGATTATAGAAGATAAAATACTATTTTTTGTCAATATTGAATATGAATGAGAATTTCGCGAAATTAGTCAGCGTATCAAAGCTGGTTTTATTAAAGTGATTTATATTTTGTCGCCAAATTCGGTGACATCCCCAATTATATTAATCATTATATTAACCCGAATTATCGGTGATAGCCCGCCATTTTAAAACAACATAATGGGTGCAACAAAGCTCACCAATGAACTTGGTTGAGACCTTAGTAATTCCTCTGCACATGCCCACTCATATCTAAATCGGTTGATATATACGAGTGCTGTTGCAGGCAAAAAATCAGATTTTTTAAAATGTCACACACATTCGAAATTCAAACTGCTATATCTCGGCTTTTTTTTAGATAAAGGCAAAACAAAAATTAAACCGGAATCTTTGTAACAAGCTGAAACACATAAGAAAAAATCTTTTTCAATTTCTAATTTTTTTGTACCTCATTTTAAATTATTATTATATTTTTAAATATTTAAATGGCCGCCATTTTGAAACAAGATGGCAGATGAAGTTAGCAAACAAACTCGGCCGAGAGATTGCTATGTACTATGCACATGCCTTGTCACATCCTAATCGGTTCATAAATACGCGTGTTATCGCGTGACAAAAATCAGATCGTTTCAAAATTTCAAAATGTCAGCCTTGCTAGAAATTCAAAGTGCTATAACTCAGCTATTTTTTAAGATATAGGCGAAACGAAAAATGTTCCGAAATCTTTGTATCAAGGTCAAACACATAAGAAAAAAAAAATCTTTTTCAATTTCTAATATTTGTACCTCATTTTAAATTAAAAAAAAATAATAATGGCCGCCATTTTGAAACAAGATGGCGGATGATGTTAGCCAACGTACTCGGTCGAGACATTGGTATCTACTATGTACACACCAAGTTATATCCAAATCCGTTCATAAATACGCGTGTTATCGCGTGATAAAAATCAGATAATTTCAAAATGTCAGCCACAATAGAATTTCAAAGTGGTATGACTCAACTGTTTTTTAAGATATAGACGAAACAAAAAATGCTCGGAATCTTCGTATCAAGCTCAAACACATAAGAAAAAAATATTTTTCGATTTATAATTTAAATTTCATTTTTTTTAAATTTTAAAGGGCCGACATTTTGAAACAAGATGACGTATGAAGCTGGCCAACGAACTCGGTCGAGACATTACTATGTTCTCTGCACATGCCTTGTCACATCCAAATCGGTTCATAAAAACGCATATTATCGCGTGACAAAAATCAGATCGTTTCAAAATGTCAGCTGTGCTAGAAATTCAAAGTGCTATAACTCAGCTGTTTTTTAAGACATAGACGAAACAAAAAATGCTCCGGAATCTTTGTATCAAGCTCAAACACATAAGGAAAAAATCTTTTTCAATTTCTAATTATTTTGTACCTCACTTTTAAATTTAAATTTTTTTTTTAATTTTTAAATGGTCGCCATTTTGAAACAAGATGGCGGATGAGGCTGGCCAACGAACTCGGTCCAGACATTGCTATGTACTATGCATCCTTGTCACATCCAAATTGGTTCATAAATACGTGTATTATCGCGTGACAAATATCAGATCGTTTCAAAATGTCAGCCATGCTAGTAATTCAAAGTGCTATAACTCAACCATTTTGTAAGATATAGACAAAACAAAAAATGCTCCAGAATCTTTGTATCAAGCCGAAACACATAAGGAAAAATTTTTTTTCAATGTCTAATTTTTTTGTGCCTCATTTTAAATTTAAAATTTTTTTAAAATTTTTAAATGGGCGCCATTTTGAAACAAGATGGCGGATAAAGCTGTCCAACGAACTCGATCGAGACATTGGCATGTACTATGTACACACGAAAGTTTATCCAAATCGGTTCATAAATACGAGAGTTACAGTATAACAAATATCAGATATATATATATATATCCCAGACAGCAAAATATATCGAAATGAATTAGGCCGTTTATCCGAATTATCGGCGAAATATCGGTAATCGCCCACTGACATTATTATGACGTCAATAGATCATACTCTGTTCCAGTAGTCCAATGCTTTTATTTTTTTTAGATGAGAGTTTTCTAATTTGTGTAGAAAATTTCTAAGCAATTTATATTCACCAAAAAACCTTTTACGTGTATTACTTAAAATTAATTTCAAAGTCATAGATTAATAATTCACATGAAAATAATGTTATATTTCTTTATAAATTACTTTTAATACAAAGTGCACTTTTAAAGGGTATGGTTTTCACGGCTAGTATACCACGAAAACAAGAGGGCAAAAAACTTGGGGGGGGGGAAGGGTAGAAAATAACAAGAAAACAGCCTGAACTCAGTAGTCAAAAAGACGTCGGCAATATGTCCAAAATCTATGCACAACATATCAGGATCATACGATCCTCAGATCGTTTGCCGTGTGGCCAAAAAGCCTTTACTGCCGATCTCAGGAAATGAGGTCGACCGGGTAAAAAATAGTCACATTAGGACATGCGGTCGAGGTTCGGCCAGGGATTATTTGCTGCTTGGGATATATATGGATATATATATATATATATATATATATATATATATATATATATATATCAATTTTGAACGGAGGGTGGTTTCGGGGTCTAGGGGTCATGATCGGTGAAAATATACCAAAATTTTTCGGAATCGTTTTCCTCCGAACGGCTGCAATAGGTAGATTTTTGTAATGAAAGCTACCTAAAAGATGAAGTGAGTGATCATGAGAGATCGAGATACAACAGGCAAAGCTGGGAAAGTCTGCGCAACAACCACTAGCTGTTGCCACTAATGTTCATCTAAAAGTTTTTTGCCATACACACAAATAAGTTTTTTAAACGTTCACTGACTTTTGGTGGATGATAGAAGAATTCACCACAGTACTCCCCTCCAAGTGCCTGAGACACTGAGGTCAGAGGTACCGTGTATTAAAACGAACATGTCGACCGAAACGAGTCGTGACAATAGTCTCTGGCATTGGATCACTACAGGAGGTCGAGGCAGTTGTCTGTGATGTTTGTTGTGGCACGGGGTGTAGCATCGACTGGCACGCTATAATTACTGCCTCCCTGCTGTTTTCTCCCAAAGGTCAAGATGGGAGATTGTGAAGGGAGAGTGGTTTATTAAAGGGGCATTCGCATGTGTTACTTGGCGTTGAAACGAAGAGATTTTGCCAAGCGCTCAATCACAGAATCCCAATGTCCAATCATGAATACATCAATCGGCAGGTGCTGTTTTTCAGAAATTATGTAATCGAAAGACTTTTCCAGTTTTTTTGGTAAACGTAAAAGATTTTTTTAGAAAATACCATCAAAATGGGCGTTTTTAACCGAATTTTCGGTGGAAAAAAAATAGAGAGAGGCGAAAAAACGGTTATCATTCGACCAAAATCACTTAGAATTCACTAATTAATTTATTTATCAAAATCTGCCAACTTTGTACTTTTAAAAATGAGTTATTACTTGTGTCAAGCTTACATGGACATATCATGAACATGGATTATACCAGGATCAAATTTGTTTTTCTACATAGCAGAATTGGAATTAATTATTTGCAGGATGTGTCAGGCAGGCAGTATGTTTTTCAAAAATAGTAATAACCATAATGAACTTCCGTTGATGGAATCATAGAAAATATACATTAAAGGCAAAATTCTCAAATTAAAAAGGGCAACTTTATGACATAAGTTTTAATTTATTTTTGTTCAGAAATGCTTAAAATTAGCAAGTGTTGTTGTTCAGAAACTATCTAATCTAACTGTTTTTTCCGGCTTTTTTTTTTTTTTTTTTTTTTTTTTTTTGGCAAGCGCATCTTTTCAGATTCTTTGAAATATATCTCTCAGAAAATAGTGTCAAAGTGGGTGTTTTGAACCGAATTTCCGCGCGAAAGAAGACTAACCACTCAAGAAAGGGTGAAAATGTGTTTGTCACGTGATCAAAATCGCTTATAACTCAATCAATAATTTATTCATCAAAAAATGAAAAAAACAATTCGATTCCATATCGCTTCCATAGTCAGATCTTCCAATTTTATATCTTCCTGCTGAAAAATGAATTTGTAAATGTGTTAAAACGTTTCGCGCTTATTGAGCAGAGCTTTTCAGAACAGCCTTAAGGTGATTGGTTCTCAAATTCCCTGCTCAATAACGTGAGACTTTCTGTCAGATTTTCTTACTAATTTTCAACTGTAAAGGTATAAAGTTGCCAAGTCGGACTATTGAAACGGTTGGAAATGAATATTAATTTCCATATTTTGTAAAATAAATTACTTATTGAGTTATAGAAATTCTTGTCATGTGCCGGCAGGTTTTTCTTCTTTACCGGGATATCACTTAGTGAAATTTTATTCAAAATGCTGACTTTGACAGTATTTTTGATAGATCTTTTGTCTTTATCAAAAAATGGCAACACCATTCGATTACGAAGGTCCTGAATAAGAACACTTGCCTATTTTATACATTTCTGGTCAATAATTAATTCAGAAATGTGTCAGAAACTTTTGAGAACAGCCATAATAAATTACAAAGAAATATTTTCAAAAATATATTTTTATTATACAACTTTCATTTGTATTTTATTCTAAATTACGTCAATTTTTTTAATAAATCTTTATTTCAATGTTGAAACGTCTTTAGTTTCTAAATAATAATTAAGGTTGCTGTTGTGTAATTGTCTTGAAGGGACATAATCTATAATATACTGAAAAAGTTTGACCCGACCTATCATATCTAATTATTTATTTCATGGGCCGGAGTAGATCTGTTTTTTCTTATTTTTGTCCGAAATTTTAATTTTACACTGATCTGGCCAAGAGAGTTTTCGTGTGGGCCGGGCTGGGCCGAACCTAATCCTAGAAATTCGACCCATACAGACGTCCAGCTCTGACCCGAATTTTCTCTTTGCTGATTGTCAGTGTGAGAACATCAAAATATGTTGCGACAAAAAATGTTAATAAATTAAAACAATAAAATATGTGTATACAATATCATTAATATAGCTTTTATTGTAAAGTTTTTATTTCATTAAAACTGCACAAACAATAAAAAATAAATGCGATATGTAATTATTTGCCACTGGATATGACTGAAATTTTAAGTGAACATTTCCAATTACCTTTTTATATAATATTTTATAAATATATATTTATAAAAGAAATAATATTATAAAAAGAGCAAAAGTTCATTTTTATATAGTATAATATAGCGTTTAGCATACATTGTATATATCGGTGAAGTTAGGTTTCATTATTTAAATGCAAATACTGTAACTAAATTTAAATATTGATATTTAACCCTTTCGGGTTTGGTGTACTATTCGGGTTTGGTGTACGTGTCTTTTCATCGAGTATTATTTTGCTGTAACAATTATTTAGTTATTTTTTACATATAGAAATGATAGTTTATGGCTATGCCTTTCTTATTATGACTTCATTTACGTTTTGCCATTTAGTAATAATAATAATACTAAATGTTTACTTAATTCTTTTTGCACCGTTGGCGGTTCCTTTATTTTATACATATGTTTCACTCTTTGAATTATAAATATGTGTTTCTTTTCTGAAAGAATCATGTATGATAAAACGCAAAAAACATTAGCAATTTGTAACACTCTCTTACATCCTGTTGTATTACGTTATTTTTCAAACGCCTTCAAAATATCTTGCTTAGCCTATTTTCACATAACAAATGAATTTAATAGTACACAAAACATTCATTAGATTTCAGACAATGAAATATTCGTTAAACTTCAGTAAGTCTATTTGGATAGCTAGGATTAACATTATTGAAGTAATAATTTATTTCTCAAAATGGAAAAATATTCGGACCCGACAGTGTTAAAGTAGTGATCTATTATTTTATTTTATTAAATTATTATTCTCATTAGATTATTTATGTAAATTGCTTATATAACTTAATATTTTCAAATTAAATTAATTTTAAATGAAATAAAAATTACTCTTGTATTCTGTGATATTAGAACTTTTTCTACGTGTTTCTTCCTTCATTTTTGATTGTTTGCTTGTTTAATTTATTGATGTTTATTATATTTGACTTAATAGTCTGAAATTAAATTAATTTTAGAACAAATAAAAGTTACTCTTTTGGAAAGACAAAATCAAAATTTAAATAAAGGTGAATGTCTTATATGATAAAATACGAATCAAAGAAATTTTGTTCAAACGAGTATTATTTTAATTTCTAAATACTTTTTATGAGCAAAAGTTTTAAAGATAATTAAGGCATTATTAAATAGTGAAAGGCCCATTACATAAAGTAAACCTGCCTTTTCATAACAAGCATATCTTAAAAATTAGCTTTAATCATCCATTTTGTCAGAATTATTTTGAAGATTTCTTGCAACCTCAATAAAATTACCTTAACCCCTTGAGGGGCACCGGTATATATTACATACCACCTACGATTAATGAAATTTTACACCAGAAAAATTTTATTAAATTTTACTTTTCTAACTTTGGTGGAAAAAAGCCATAAAATTGCTTTTAATTATTTTGAAACAGAATTTTTCAAAGATTCCGGTGGGAATTCAGCATTTCACAAACGTAATTGCTTGCCCCTCAAGGGGTTAATAAATAATTTACAAGTTTTTTAAACTGGAATATTTTATTTTAGTAATAGTTGTTACTTTTTAACATGATGAAATAAATAAAATTTATGGTCTGTTTTTCTAGAATCTAAAAAGGGTCGTTATAAAATATATTCCTATGCATCTGATAAAAGGAACATATTTATATAAACTGATACATTGGACAATCAATAATACGGCACATACAGACATATTAGAGTACAAGTAAAATTTACTGCCATATAAATAAAAACATACATTTATTTTACTTAAATAGGTGTCACAGATAAAAATCAAAATATGTTGACATGTTTCGGTTTAATAGTAAAAACCGTATTCATAACATACAAATAATCAATAGAAAATGAATGACACTGGGTACCAAAAAATACTCTAAACACCAAAAACATAAAAATGCAAACACTGCGCCCTCTATGATCTCAAATAGCCTCCGCTACCGCGGCTCCCTCTACCAGACTCACTTTTTAAGTATTTATTAAGAAATTCCAACCATAAAATTGGAATATCAAAGGAAAAAGAATCATTATACACAGTATCCCTCCTAGAATATATCTCAATAGATTCACGGATGATTGACTTGCGGTATAAACTCGAAACGAACACTAATCTATTATCCCTGAAACAAATATTAACCCCCCTCTTTAAAAACAGCCTTGATAACGCAGTCTTATCCCTACAAAATGTTATATCAGATTCATGCTCTCTCCTCCTTATCCCAAACTTCCTACCTGTCATACGAATATAATAATTAATATCCCCCCCTTCATTCTCATATGGAATTTCATACACACCCGCGAGATCTTCCTGTGCAACCGGATGAAAAGATCTGTACAGAAGATATTTCAATTTAGGAGGTGGTTTAGCAACTAATTCTAACTTAAACTTCATTAATTTACTTTTAAGTCTCTCAAAATTACCCTTTATATATGGAAACGATAACCTTTTAAAACTACTAACCTCCCCCCTCTCGGACGCCTTATCAACCAAAGTACAACTAACCTGTGAATGACCTTTACACTTATAATTTTTAATCAAATAATTAATTTTCTCCCTATTGTAACCATTTACTTTAGCAATATTGAAAATATAATTCAACTCCTCGTCCAAAAAATCCTCTGAACAAATATTAAACTAACGATTAACCATGAACCTGAACGTTGAGAATTTATACCCAAAAGATGAATACGCTGAATTTGGAGTAATATGCTGACTACTAATATCCTTCCTATAAACTTTTCTTTTTAAAAAAGACCCCTCTCTCATAATGCACACGTCTAAAAATGAAAGAGCACGATCATTTTCTAATTCAAAGGTAAATTGAATATTCTCATCTAGTTTGTTAACTCCATTAACAAAATCAGTAAAAGACTCACCCCCCCCCCCCCCTCCCAAATTAAAAACACATCATCAACATACCTCTTCCAAAATTTAGGAACTTTCTCAAACTCTACAGGTCTCATTTTAAACTCTGCTAACAAACCCGATATAGGAGATCCCATAGGGGCACCCATGTTTTGCTTATAAATTTTACCGTCAAAAATAAAATAGTTACTTTGTACAATCATCTGCAATCCATCTTTCAAAGTACGTTTTATGCTATCATTATACATTTCTGCATTGTCAATTTTCTTATTAATTTCACGACAAACTTGAAAAGTGTCTATTGATGGAAAAAGTGATTTAACATCCATACTCGCTAATAAACAGTCATGAGGAATCTCAAGTGTCCTAATGCTTTCAACAAAACCTGCAGTGGAGTCCACAACATAATCTGATGGCGGCAATAACTCCTTCAAAATAAGCACGAACGCTTTTTCCAAATAATAAGTCGGTGCTTGGCACCTCGTAACGATGGGGCGTAGTGGATACCCCTCCTTATGATCTTTTAATCTACCAATCATACGTGGAATCACACCCTGTTTATTAATAAACAATCTAACTTTAACATTATCTGGCCAACTGCCCTTTTCGATAATCTCTTTCACACTTTTGTGGATTTTATTCAAAGAAGATTTTTCAATTAATGAACAATCCATTTCACTAATAGCTTTTTGCATTTTATCTTTATATTCATTTCGATCCAAAACAGCAATCTTGTTGGACTTATCGGTTTGTATGAACAATACTTCTCTATCCTTCCTCAGACTCTTAATGATGTCAAAATCAGATGTATTAAGATTTAAAGGTTTTTTCACGTATTTATCTAATTCAGTAAACATAATATTTCTAATCTCTTCCTTGTTTTCATTATCCACTTTATCAATTATACATTCTGCTTCCATAACTAAGTTCTTAACGTATTCCTTCTGTTCAAACATAAATTTCGGGCCTTTATTCAAAACATCTAATTCCCTCTCACTAAACTCCTTCTTAGATAAATTAACAATCTCTACCTTTTCCAAACTCTCCATACTTCTAAGACCCCGAAGAGGTATTTTCGACTTCAAAATCAACCTCTCCACTTTCATCTTAAGTTTAGCCACTTTAAATTGGTTATGAATTTCCCTCCATCTCTTCAACTTCCTATTCAACAAATCAAACTTCTCAATCCAAAAACCATTACTTTCAAGTTCAACATTTTTAAGATCACAATAACTAACTAGCTTCATATAAGCTTCATATGTTCTTATATTCAAATCATCAATAATAGCATATTTCTTCCTGATATATAGCGTCAAACATCTTGCTTCAAAAGCCTCTTCCATACTATTAAATAATTGTTTAATCGTTTTATTTTTAACTAAGTTCGGAACAACATTAACTTTCTTACAAACCTTTAAAAACCTCAAATTTAAAATTTCACGATCCAGCGTCATTCTCAAATTCTTAAACCGATTAAAACTTCTGTAAAAACTCATCTTATAATCCAGTATCGATAAAATCAATGTCAAAAATTGTTGTAAGTTTTCGTAAAAAACTCAAACAAATTTTACTTCACCCTTTCATATCATATAAATAAAAATATACATTTATTTTACTTAAATAGGTGTCACAGATAAAAATCAATATATGTTGACATGTTTCGGTTTAATAGTAAAAACCGTATTCATAACATACACATAATCAATAGAAAATGAATGACACTGGGTACCAAAAAATACTCTAAAAACCAAAAACATAAAAATGCAAACACTGCGCCCTCTATGATCTCAAATAGCTTCCGCTACCACAGATCCCGCTACCAGACTCATTTTTTAAGTATTTATTAAGGAATTCCAACCATAAAATTGGAATATCAAAGGAAAAAGAATCATTACACACAGTAATCACAGGTTATCAAGGCTGTTTTTAAAGAGGGGGGTTAATATTTGTTTCAGGGATAGTAGATTAGTGTTCATTTCGAGTTTATACCGCAAGTCAATCATCCGTGAATCTATTGAGATATATTCTAGGAGGGATATTATGTGTAATGATTCTTTTACCTTTGATATTCCAATTTTATGTTTGGAATTCCTTAAGAAATACTTAAAAAGTGAGTCTGGTAGAGGGAGCCGCGGTAGCGGAGGCTATTTGAGATCATAGAGGGCGCAGTGTTTGCATTTTTATGTTTTTGGTTGTTAGAGTATTTTTTGGTACCCAGTGTCATTCTTTATTTGTTTACACATACATCTGACTTGTGTGCTTGACATCTAGGTCCGCTTATAAGTCATCGTCAATATACAGGGACGAGATAGCACAATGAAATTTACAACACAGAGAAATTACATCCGGGAGCTCCACAAGGAGTGTGCAATGGAGCCAGCGAGAGTCGAACTCGCAGACCTCTGCCGCTCTCAATGCTTGGCGGCTAGCAGCGTGGTGTCCTAACCGCTCGGCCACCGAGGCCCCCAGTGTCTTTCATTTTCTATTGATTATGTGTATGTTATGAATACGGTTTTTACTATTAAACCGAAACATGTCAACATATTTTGATTTTTATCTGTGACACCTATTTAAGTAAAATAAATGTATGTTTTTATTTATAGGATATGAAAGGGTGAAGTAAAATTTGTTTGAGTTTTTTACGAAAACTTACAACAGTTTTTGAAATTTACTGCCGTCCCCCCACATTTTTTTTATTAATCAATATTTTTCTAATGGCATAACACACAGGGCCCGACCTATGCAGGGCATGCGGGGCACTTGCCCCAGGTCTCCATTTTTAAGGGGGCCCCATAAGAGTTACCAGGATTTTCATTAAAAGGTGTCAAATGATTATAATTAGCCAAAAGTGACCAAAATTCACATATTTTCAAACATTTAGGAAGGGAGTGACCCCCCCCTCCTCCTCTCTGTTTCCAGTATTTCTTCTACCTATTCAAAAATCAAACTATATCAATAGAAGACTGGAAGACCACCTCTTGGAAGAAAAATGCTGATTTTAACCCTAGAAATATTTAAAAATTATTAACGCACTTAATTTTTACTTACTTTCGTACTAAATGCGGAAAAGAAGTTGATTAAATAATTTATTATGAAACATTAAATGAATAAAGGTAATATTTAAAAACAAAATTGCTAAAAAGTTATTAAAATTTACAAATTACTTGACATATTCAAATTTTAAGTATAATTTTCTTATCAGGTATGCAGAAAAGTCTATATAACTATATGTTACAAAAATCAGAAGTTGAAATTTTTTCTCAAAAACAAAACGAATAGAAAGTTATGCTTTTTAAATAATTTATGTATCTCTTTTCTATTATCTTCTCAATAGTAAATACACACACACATATGCATAATATAAATTTGTGATGTATCAAATTTTCAAAACAGAAAACTATAATATTCATTTTAATAAAATCATAATCAATATTCTTGTATTTTACTTGTTGCGTACAATTCTATATCATGTAACCCCAAGTACATCTAAACAATAATATTTTTTAATTGTAGATTATCTTAAATAAAACTTCTTTAGAGCTTGTTCTTGCTCAGTATATTAATAAAGATGAAATATTTATTAATAGAGAGAAAGTACAATTTAAAAAATAAATATTTATTTTGTTTGCGATTTTTTTTCTCTTTTTGTGATCATCCGGAACTAATTCTAAACAGTGCTTATTTTTTGTACAGTAAATAATATTCATTTAACCAAACGAGAGATAAACTGCTTAATAAGGTTACCCTACTCATGGGTTGCAGCTTAAGAGGAATTTAGAGATGGGGAAATTTCTATTGTCCCTGTGACACGTGCCCTGTGATACTATGCGGGAGATTAGAGGCTTCCAAGGCGGGTTTCAGTCTGTCAATACTGATAACAGTCTGTCTGCCATTCATATCGATGGTGAAAGCCTTTTCGCCTTTTTGCACGACACTGAATGGGCCATCGTAAGGAGTTTGGAGAGATTTCCTTACAGCATCATGCCTCACAAACATGTGAGTGCATGTTGTCAGGGACGGGTGAACAAAAACAGCTGTTTTGGCATGTGCAGAAGTTGGAGTTGGTTTGAGGGAAGTCATGGTATCCCGTAATGTTTGCAGGAAGTCATGAGGTTGAATATCGATTTTTGGATGGTCGACCCGTTCACATGGGAGTCTTAGTGGTGCACCATAAACAAACTCAGCACTAGTGCAGTTGAGGTCTGGTTTAAATGAAGATCTAAGTCCAAGCAAGACAATAGAGAGTGATTCTGTCTATTTTGATTCGTGGCATCGAAGTGCTTGCTTTAGAGAACGATGAAATCGGTCGACTAAACCATTGCTCTGTGGGTGGTATGGTGTTGTGCGGGTCTTCCAAATGCCCAACATTTTGTTAAGGATGAAGAATAGATTGCTTTCAAACTGGCGGCCTTGGTCTGAAGTTATGAGAGTGGGATTCCAAACCGTGAAATCCAATTTGCAACAAAGGCTTTTGCAATCGTTTCGGCACATATATTTCAGCCATAGGAATTGCTTCAGGCCAGCGTGTGAAGCGATCTATGCAGGTCAGCAAGTACTGGAAACCATCTGACGGTGCTAGAGGTCCCACGATGTCAATGTGTGCACATGGTCAAATCTGCAGTGAGGTAGCTGGAAACTTTGGAGTGGGCTGGATGTGTGCGTAAACACTTTTGATCGTTGACATTTTACACAACATCGAGTCCAATTGTTGATATCTTTGGACATAGAGGGCCAAACAAATCGAGACTGGATGAGTTTTTTGGATGCTCTAGTACCTGGGTGCGATAAGTTATGCAGGGCTGCAAAAATGATTTTGCGATTATCTTTGGGTACATAGGGTCGAATTGAATCACAGCTACTGTCACAATATATACTTAATGTTGGAGTCACTGAAACAGGTTTTAAACAGAGGGAAATTTTGTCGTTATTTAGTAGCTCTTGCAGCTCGACATCATGTTGTTGAGCTTCTGCAATTGTAGCCAAATCAATTGACTGAACATTGACAGAACTTATTCTTGACAAGGTATCTGTTACTACGTTGTCAGAGCCAGGGATGTGTCGAATGTCTGTGCAAAACTGGGAAATAAAATCAAGTTGTCTGAGCTGACGTGGAGAAATTCCGTCAGAATTTTTAGTAAATGCATATGTTAAAGGTTTATGGTCAGTAAATATTATGAAATTTCTACCTTCCAGGTAATGCCGAAAATGTCTGACTGATAAATAGATAGTGAGAAGCTCTCTATCATATGTGCTATATTTAATTTCTGTTGCACTCAGTTTACGGGAGAAAAATGCTAGTGGCTTTGTACCGCTTTGAGTTTAACAATTTAATTCTGCCCCAACAGCAATGTCAGAAGCGTGAACTATTAAGTGGAGTTCATGGTCCGACGCCGGATAGGCAAGGGTTGCTGCATTGGCTAAGTCAGATTTACGTTGGTCGAAAGCAAGAAATGCCTCGTCTGTCCAAGGGACAGGAAGTTTGTCATTTTTCTTACAGTCACGAAGTAAATTGTTAAGAGGTGGTTGTGTTTCAGCGGCATTTGTTAGAAATCGTCGATAAAAGTTCAACATCGCAACAAAACGCTTTAATTGAGAAAGTGTCATGCTGGACACTTTTTTAGGGAGGAGTTGAACTCCTTCCGGTGTCACAAGACAGCCAAGGAATTTTACCGAGGATTGCCCTAGAACACATTTGGTAGGATTGATTTTTAAGCCATGTAACGCTAAACGGCTACAGACTTGGTCAAGTTCTAATATGCTCGGCTTCATTGGCAGAAGCAATCAAAATATCGTCGTAATAAGGTATACAAAACTCCAAGTCAGATACCACCTCATTTATATACTTCTGGAATGTTTGTCCAGCATTGCGTAGGCCAAAAGACATGTAAACAAACTCAAATAAGCCAAATGGTGTTGTGATAGCGGTTTTTTGAATGTCCGGTGGGTTTACCGGTATTTGGTGATATGCTTTGGTCAAGTCTATGGTTCAAAAAATAGTTTTGCCAAATAAAAGTTGTGTGCAATCATGGATATGCGGTACGGGATACCTGTCGGGAACAGTAACAGAGTTGAGGCGGCGATAATCCCCACAGGGACGCCATTCCCCATTTGGTTTTTGCACCATATGCAGCGGACTATCCCACGGGCTTTTTGAGGGTTGAATTATTCCCTGAGACATAAGGTACTCAAATTCCTGCCGCACAGCGCGTAACATCTCAGGAGATAAACGTCTTGGCTTAGAAAATACAGGCGGACCCGTCATTTCAATATGATGAAACGTTGTCAAATGTGAAGACGATTTGGATGGCGTAGCGTTTATAATTGTTGGATATTTTTTAAGTATTTTTTGAAAGGGAGAGTCGCCAAAAGCAAAAGATATATTAGAAATTTCAGAGCTTAAAGTAGCGGAAGTGTCAGCAGAAGAAATTTCAGTAGTAGCATCAATTAATTTGTCGTTTCTGGCATCAACTAAGAGGTTAAAATGCTTTAAAAAATCAATTCCGAAAATTGGTTGACTTACATCTGCAATAATAAATGGCCATGTGAAACTACGGCGTAAATTGAGGTCGACCGTGAGACGTTTAGTTCAATAAGTTTTTATCGTTGTACCATTTACAGCATAAAGTACTAAATCGTTTGATATTTTAGGCTGAAAGTCAGAATTCTTTGGAAGAACTGAAATATCTGCGCAAGTATCAATCAAAAAATTCATGTTTGTTTTAGTATCGGCCAGGAGAATACGCTGGAGGTGGCGATCGCGATCCTGGCTTTCCGGCGATCACCAATTTAGTTTTCCGTTGGTCGGGAAGAACAAGGTGGGGAATATTTTCGAGTGTTCCTGCCAAAATTGGTGTGATAAAAACAATTTCCATCACTTGGCTTTTTATATTTTTGAAAACGATTACGTGATTTATTCCGTCTTCGAAAATGATTGTTTCGCGCTCTTTCATGCGTGCCATCGCGATTGCTTACTAGATTTGTCAACTCACTTACTTGTTTTGTTAGTTGCGCGATTTGTAGTTCCAAATTGTTTGAGGATTCCGGCTTGGCTTATTGTTGGAGAGAAAGTAAACTCGTGAATTTTATCAGAAATTGTTGCTAACTGAGTAAGGTCTTCATTAAGAGCGTCAAGAATGGACTGAGTATTATTCAGAAGTCTTCCTAACCATAAAGATTTCAGCAGTGGTTAGCCAACAGATGTGCCTGCCAAGGCGCGCATGCGCGTAAGCAATTTAGAAGGTCGTTGATCGCCAAGTTCAAGACCTTGAAGTAAAGTGCGGATTCTCGATGATTCGCTTTCTGAATGAGAATCAATTAAACGCTTTTTAGCTCTGTATATGGTTCCTTCTGTGGTAGGTTGACTATTATGTCGCTGACAAAAATCAAAACATCGGCATCAATCGACGCTACAACATGGTTAAATTTGGTTATTTTCGATGTTATGTTAGTCAAAGTAAAATTCGCTTCGAACCTAACAAACCATAAAGTTGGGTTGGATTTCCAAAATGGTGGGGGTTTTACCGCTACATGTGCTATTTGGTTATTCATAGTAACTCCGTAAGGTGGGTCCTGCATGATTATACAGTTTTAAAAATTTATGCACAAGGAAAATAAGGATGAAAACATGAAAATTTACAAATTAAATATATATATACCAGTTAAAATTACAAATTGATTGAGTACGTTAAATAATTGATATTCAAAATTTCAGGACATATTCCGAAAATATTTTGGGGTCATAGAAACATGGGTGCAACAGAAATAAATATAAGCAGAATGTCAAAAAAAATCGCGCGAAAAAATATCGTTTACTAAAAAATACAAATATTTTGAAAAGAAAAGCTTACCGATATCATTTTAGAAATTACACCTTTTACTGAATCTATTCGAGATACAAGCTCTGTCAGCTTATATTCCCAAAATTTCTAGTGAAAATCTTCATCGTTTTGTATATTCAGGCGAATAAAAATACATGTCGTAGGAAAACTACAAGCTTCAGCTTGAAATAGCTGGCGATGCAAAGAGATTACTTGGCTCGATCTCGATCAAACACTAACTCTGCGATGATGCGCGTTCAGCACGAGGTCACCAGTGTTATGTTTTGTTGGTGCTCAAATCTCACAGAACTTTCTACATGATTATTTTAATACTTAATATTTACAGAACCGTTACAGTAAATATATATAATTAAAAAGACTAGCCGAGCTATAAGTTACATGTTAAAAAAGGCGAAGTGAGTGATCATGAGAGATCGAGAAACAACAGGCAAAGTCGGGAAAATCTGCGACAACAACCACTAGCTTTTGCCACTAATGTTCATCTAAAAGTTTTTTACCATACAGCTGCCATACACACAAATAAGTTTTTTAGACGTTCACTGACATCTGGTGGATGATAGAAGAATTCACAACACATTCATACATGTCTGCATAAATTTTATGTATGCGTGTTTTTCTAATATACTTGAAAATCACATAGGGTAATTCCGGGATTTATGCTACACATTTCTTTGAATTTGTGTATAAAGTCCCATGGTGAAAATAAAATTTAAAAAAATCATGCTGTGCTATTCAATGTTAAATATACAACGATTGTACTGCAACAAAAAATTCAAAACAAATTATTAATATTTTTTAACAATTTTTTTCTAAAACATTGCACTGCGGCGCGTCACCCATACATTCAGGTTGAGACGCCGCACTTGTGCGGTAGTTATGCCGCGCTTGTAATGAGAACAGAATGAAATTATAAATAAAAATATTTAAAAAAATATTTATATCTGTACTATAATTAACGATGCAATAACAAAATGAAACTAAATGAGTACAATGAAACGTATTACTAGATTCAAATTAATAATTGTTGCCTATTTTCACTATTAAAATTATCGACTTAATTTTTTTACATTAAATTTTAATTGTTATCTCAGCAACAACGTAACATCAATGTATTAGAAAGGGAAAAGAAAAAAAGTAAAATTGTGTTTACATACTTTATTTGTTAACCCTTTTGGGACCGGTGGCTTTTACACAAATTTTAATCGATTGGTACCATTTTTTTAAAAGAAGTTACTTTTACTTAAATAATCATGAAAATGCTCTAATTAAACAATGCAAATATTACTTATCTTTTTTACTGGTGCCAGAAACAAATTTTGTAAGCTCTTTATGAAGGCGCTTATATGCACCTATGGTCCCGAATGGGTTAAGAGACCTTTTTTTTCGACAACAATCTACAGAAAAAGTGTCGAAAAAGTACAGTTGTTATGTAACTACATTTAAACACATGATGCAAGGAAGCCAATTACACTTCCTCTTTTTTGGAATAGTTTGCAAAGAACGTCTGCGTTACGCGTAATCCAATTTTTCATTATTATCATCTTGACTTGCATCTTTCTTGCGCTTCTTACTTTTTATTTCCCCCTTTTTCTCCTTTGGTTTTAGTAAACTTGATAACATGCCTAACATGGTTAGTCTGTTCTAAAAGAAAAAGAAAAGTTAATAACATTTATTCATCCCGCACAAAGGAAACTGCGGCATGTATACCGGAATAGCAGTGCGGCATGTATCTCATTTTGCATGATGCAGACTTCGGCCATCACAGTTACCTGCCACCGCTAAGGGGACTGGCGTAAACATACACACAGTAATCTATGCAAACGCTACACTTAGTTTTGACTTCCAAATCATGCATGCATTTAGTAATTAGTGTATGAAAAGTATTTAAACATAACGTGTTTAAAAGTTTGGACAGTGAAATCATGCACTTAAGTCAAATTAAGGATTGTACTTCTACAAGTAAACGTCGAAATGGGATTAACGCTATACACTGGTTAAAATAATCTCATTGCGCACCTATATTGTGCGTTTGGCGAACATCTATCGATAATTACAAGAAATGCAAGGGGTGCGGCATCTGTCCCGTATGCGGCGACTCTACCGGAGTTTCCCTATAGTTTAGATATCTGCTGTCATCTACTCTAATTTTCATAAAATTCTTCAGATCACAATGCCATTCAAATATATCACTAATGTAGACAGCATATACAAAAAAAAAAAAAAAAAAAAGGAAAGAAAAGAAAAGAAAGAAAGAAAAAAGTATAGCTTCCAGATTCTAAGGATGACCAAAAAAGTATACCTGGGGCATTCTCACAATCTTTTGACTTTTGGGGGGGGGGGGGGGATTCTGGCGAAATTAAACTTGCTAAAATAACATTTTAATCTCAAAGACGAATGCCTTAATGATTCAAAATAAAGAAAAAATGGTCAGCAGCGAAAAAATTTTTATTAAACTGCGGTTTAAGTTAAACTTGCGAGTTTAATTTTCCTTACCATTTTACCACTAAAACTTTTTATTTTCTTCTAAATTTTTACTTATAATGAATTTGCATAGTACCCACAGGATATTCAAATAAGAAATAATGACAATGTAGTATTTTTAGTACAAAATTTTGGTATAACATTGTCTTAAAGGAGTGTTAAAGATGGGACGGTAAGGTAAAAAAAGGGGATGGCATAGGAAAAAAGGGACAAAATGGGGAAAAAAAGGACGGTAAGGATGGAACAGCAAAAAAAATACCACCTATTTTAGGCAGATCATTTTAAGACTAAGTGGTAGCCAAAATGTTCATTGATTTTTAGAGACAGTTATTTACATTGGATTAAATTAATTTTTTTAAATTTGTCTCGAACAGTGCAGGAATAAACCTTGTGGACGGTGAGACTACCAATAAAGCCACGATGCTTGAAATTGATATTTAAATGCTGATTTAAATTCTACAGTAAATTTCCTGCCAAAGAATTTTAAACATTATTTCTCTAGCATACTTCTACATGAGAAAAAACTAAAAAAAATTTCTGGGGCTGCATCGGAAGTCATTTTCTGTATAATTTTAGAAGAGGGATGGTGAAAAATCTAAAACCTAGGGGCAGAGTTTAAAAAATAATAACAACCCTAAAAATGTGTGCAGGCTAATTTTTAGCTACTTATTTATATAAAACAATAGTTCCAGGTTCAGATAAAAATTACATTGTATTATTTTTATTGAAACAATTTTATCCAGATAGCTCCAAACTTAAAAATCAGCATCAGGGACACGGGACGGTATAGGAGTTTTCCAAGTGTTTGGACCCACAAAACAGTCCAAAACTTATTTATCTCGTTAATATTGTTGTGCAATCATGCAATGGGATGTTCCCAAGTATATGAAATAAAATAAACACAAAAAAGTGTATTAAAATAAAAATTATTATTCAGGGACATGAAAGTCAAAAGATTGTGAGAATGCCCCACCTATGTTTCAGTTACGCATTATTACTAATAATATACTATTTAAATATACTAATTAAATTAAATTATTTTTGGTGTTATTTACATCAACTTTTGTGAAACTGTCATTTAATACACCCTTCCTATTCATAAATGGATATATCTATACTAAACATATATGCATGTAATGATTGGACTTGTACAAAGTATATAATACAAAACAAAAGATCACTTATGTCTAAAAAACCCAAGTTTTTATCTAATATAGATTGATTTTATTTTTCATATTTAATATCTCACTAGTTAGATATTGAAAACTGAAGAAAATTAATAACAAACTACTAAGCTAAAACATTAATTATATGTTTAAATAATAATATTTATTAATATGAATTATATATATAAATAATGATGCTAATTAATATAAATTATATGCATTTAAAAAATATATAATATTATCATTATAATTGCAGTTTTGCTTCCTTGTATGTAATTTAGGTATTGTGCTCTATTAATTTTTAATATCCTGCGTGAGGTGTATCTTTTTTAGATCTCTTTAATTTTTATTATCTATTTTCTGTTATGTTTGCGTTATAAGGAGCTACATTTTGCCATTTTAGGCTTAATGCCAAGAAAATTGGATGAAATAACACATCTTCTATGAATGAACCCACAAGCTCCTCTGAAGATTCTGTGGGTAAAGCATAGTTTCTTATTTTATATACTGGTTTCCTACGTTCATTTCTAATTCATCTTTAGAACTTTACCAATTTATTCATATATTTGTGATTTCAAATTTATTATGTATATATATATATGTATATATATATGTGTGTGTGTATGTATGTATGTATGTATGTATTAATTAATAATTAATATTAGTTATATATATTCAAATGAAAATATTAATTATACATATTTAAATAATTATTAGTCAATATCAATTATACATGTTTAAATATTTAAATATCAATATTAATTGTATATTTCAATAGTGATAATAATATAAGAAAAATATATTGTTATCACTGTTTCAATGATTATTACTTAATATCAATTATACATATTTAAATATTAATTAATTTGGTATATTTAAATGTCAATATTAATGTCAATATTTAAATAGTGATAATAATAAAATAGTGAAAAAAAGAAAATCTTTAATTATGTTAGTGGAAGATTAACATAATTAAATATTTTCTTTTTTATTCTTACATTTTTATCACTATTTAAATATATAATAATATTCAAATTTAAACATGTATAATTAATATTAATTAATATTTTTATTTAAATATATATAATTAATATTTTTATGTTCCACTATTTTATGCTTACAAATGAACCAGTAATTAGTAAAATTAATATTAGTAAATTAATAGAGATTTTTTATATATGAACGATAATACTTCACTTTAAAACATAAGAACTTTAAAAAATTGATTTTACTTATTTGATATCTATCTCTTACAACAGGGCGGTATCACAATTAACATAAAAATATTTTTAATTTTATTTTAAGAATTATTATATTTTAATAAATATTCTTTTAATTATTAAAAAATAGAATTCAAAAATTTATTTGAATTATTTAAATTTATTTAAAATTAAATTTAATGTAATACAAATTTTAATTAAACTTTATAACTTAAATGAAATTAAAATTTAGTTGTCTAATTGACAATAAAAGAAAAATACAAAGCAACTGGTCTTTATATGTTAAAGATCAAAACAAAATGCTAATTTGATATCTATTTCTTACAACAGGGCGGTATCACAACTAACATAAAAATATTTTAAATTTTATTTTAAGAATTATTGCATTTTAATAAATGTCCATTTAATTATTTACAAATTGAATTAAAAATTTGTTTGAATTATTTAAATTTATTTAAAACTAAATTTTATAACTTAATTGTAATTTAAATGTCTAATTGACAATTTAAACAAATACAAAGCAACTGACCCTTATATGTTAAAGATCAAAACGAAAATCTACAACAGATAGGACACAACTGACAATCTAACTATTACAAGGATTGTGCTTTAACCACCGCGATATGACGCTCATACTTTTGTTTAGCCTTCAACACAGTCCCTGCTATAGTGTACCACAAGAATGTCAACAAAACATCGGAAGCAGCAATAATGCGCGAGAAAATGCGCAGATCAAGTTTAGTAACGGATAGGGACAGCTTAATGCAACAATGTTAAAACTTCGACTGCACTGCGTAGCATAAAGAAATGGGGGAAAAAATCAAAAAGTCCCTAGCCTGCTTTGGCACGTTGTTTTGTTGGTTTTTATGATCGTTTGTGCTTGGTACTTATCCATGTGTTTTATATTTAGTTGTGAAATTATATTTTATTTTTCTCATACTTTTATTACTATTGCTGTTGTTATTAGAATTTAAGATTTTAATACTTGAATATAATGCATTATAATTATTAATATTGTAATGTTAAAAAAATTATGAGATGCTCTCATTATGCATACGTTATAAAATAGGAACTGTAATAATCATGAAATTAAAATATGTTTAGTTCAATGTAATAACTAAAAAAAATTGAATTGTGCCAGCTAAGCTCGGTCAAAATGAGCTTTGTATTTATCTCGATATATTATTCCCACTAAATCATTCTTGCTGTTTTAGATACAATTAGCTTGACCCTGAGACATAGTGACGCAAAATGACGCACTAATCGATTTTTTTCGAACAAGCGACCTAATACAATGCTCTTCTTGAGCCTGAAAACGATGGAATACAAAATTTAGTGAAAATCGTTAGTCATATTCTAGATAAAGTAAGCTTGACCCACGTTGATTCAAAAAACCACTAACCGAAATTTATCGAAAGTGTGAGCTATTTCAATGGTATTTTTGTTCTGTGAAACGGTATAACAAAAAAATTGTCAAAATTGTTTGAACATTTTGAGATGGATGCCGTTAGCTTGACCCCGACCCATTGTCACCAAAATGACCCACTAATAGAATTTTCTTGAGCATGCGACCCAGCCCACCGGTTTTATATTGTCCAGAAACAGTGTAGTACAGAGTTTTATCAAAAACTTTTGAGCCGTTTTTTAGATAAAGTTAGCTTGATCCTGATCCATTAGGACCCAAAATGACCCATTCATTGAATTTTCTCGTACATGCGACCCTGCCCAATGGTCTTATCATGCTCGGAAACGGTATTATAAAAAATGTTTTCAAAATGTTTTGAAGCACTTTTTAAATACAATTAGCTTGACCCTGACCCATTGTGAGCCAAAATGACCCACTAATCGAATTTCCTTGAACATGCGACCTAGCTCAATGGTCTTCTAAAGCCCGAAAATAACAGAATACAAAATTTAGTCAAAATCGTTTAAGCCGTTTTTTAGATAGAATTAGCTGGACCCTGACCCATTGTGACCCAAAATGACCCATTAATCGGATTTTCTCGAACATGTGACCTACCCCAATTCTCTTCTCATGCCCAGAAATGGTATGATGAGGGGTTCATCTTCCGGTCCCAGGCCCTTTTCAGGCCCATTTGTCGACGCAAGGAACCACCCGTGAAGCAAGCCCCGCGACGCGTCCCGAAGGTCACCGCCAGACAAGCTCCAACAGAGCGGAACCCCGCGCCAACTCCGGTCAAACCGACACCGCTGCCCAGCGCACACGGTGACGGCTATTCCCAAGAAGAGACGAACGGCCGCTACGACAGTCCTCACCACCAGCTAGAAAAACCTAGTGGTCCCTAAACTTGGTTACTCGAGCCGGTAGACCCCGCAAGCCATCGCAGGAACCAGACGCCTATAAAGACGCTGGGCCCACGGACTGAACCGAGGCTTCCCGACCCGAATTTAATTTACGGACAGGCCCCCAAGATCAGATACCATTTTCCGGCAGAGACATTTTTGTGGGCCAGCCGATAGGAAAGTTAGTGAGGAGCCCCTAGCTTGAAAACCAGGGAGGACGGGGAAAATCCCTCCGGCAGTAAAGCGACCCAGCTCCTGGCTTTTCGCCCAAACCACCCGGCTCAACCGACGGAACACCTCGCGGATCACGCCGGGAGCCAGTTGGTCCAGACTAGGTGCCGTTAGCGACCCCAGGCGGGCACGGAAAGCTCCACCTAGACGGAATAGACTCCGCCTCGCTAGGGGGTTGGACGGAACGGAGTCCCGCCAGCCCCCACCGACTCGACTCCATCCTAGGACAGAGAAGCCAGTGGAGGCCGACAAAAGTCCGCCCGCCACTACCTTACCTCACGGTCGTCGAGGGTACCCAGGCCCGAAGACCCCTGACCCCGTGCAGTGACCGACCGCTACCTTTGTTAGTGCGTTCGAAAGTTAGGTGGAGACACCTCTAGGTCCTCATCACCAGGCGAGGCAAACTCCGGTACCGCATAGACACGGAGGACCTGGATCGGACCAAGAGTTCACCTGAGGCACGATGAGCCGCCGCGTTACCGGCGAACCTCCGGCCCGTTTCCCTGCGGGAATAGCGTTCGATGGTGGACCTGCCGGCCGACCCCCTCCCAAGGGTCACGTCACGACATGGAGCAACCAGAGCCATACTGGCCTCCCCACGCGACCGCTCCTTGGTCAACGGGGGCACCGCCAAACCCTACCACCCTGAGGGTCGGCTCCCAACTGCTTCAGCTGAGGTACTCGGAGGGATGAGCCACCCAGGTCATAAAGTAACCTGGGCGCTGTCCGTAACCCTCGCCCTTCGGTTGCTCCGGGAGTCCCTGCATGGCGTTCCCGCGAGCCCCGTCGTCACTAGCGAGCACCGAGGACTTTCCTCTACAAAGCCCTCACTCATACTTCAGGCTCCCTCTTAGTCAATTGGTGGATGGGGTCCTATCGCCTTAGCTATCCTTTGCCCAGAGTCACCACCCGGCCACCGCCGGCTCTGGGATCAGACTATGGAGCGTCGCTACCCGGCTTGCCCAGAGAACACGGTTGCCGGAGGACCGCCGTCCAGAGTCCGCCGAAGCGGGCGCCGGCCCTATGCACAACGTCCGCTAACCGTGGCCACCGTGCTCAACGCCTGTCGGAGATGAGCCTCTCGAGGAGGTGGCGAATCGTCCCCATCCGGCCCCCTCGCATTCGTACACAACGAACTCTGCCGAGCTTCCGGTCGCCTCCCCCACTCAAGGGGTCGGATCGGAACCACCCGGAGGGGCGGCCACTCCCAGAAATGGTATAATATAAAATTTGGTCAAAATGTTTTGAGCATGTTTTTAGATTCAATTAGCTTGACTCTGGCCCATTGTGACCCAAAATGACCCATTAATTGAATTTTCTCGAACATGTGACTTAGCCCAAACGTCATCTCATGACCAAAAACGGCCGTATATTAAAAAAAAAATTGTGAAAATGTCTTGAGCCGTTTTTAGATGTAATTAGCTTGACCCTGACTCATAATGACCCACTAATCGAATTTTCTCAAACACATGACCCATCCCAATGGTCTTTTTGTGCCCGAAAACAATAGCTTACAGAATTTCGTCAAAATAGTAGAGCCGTTATCTAGATAAACTTAGCTGGACCCACGGTGACCCAAAAATGACCCACTAATCGAATTTTCTTGAACACGTTATCCATCCCAATGGTCTTTTCGTGCCCGAAAATTGTTAGATACAAAATTTGGTTAAAATCGATTGAGCCATTCTCTAGATATAATTAGCTTGACCCTGACCCATTATAACCCAAAATGACCCACTAATCTAAATTTCTCGAACACGAGACCCATCCCAATGGTCTTTTCGTGCCCGAAAACAGTAGGGTGCAAAATTTCGTCAAAATCGTTAGGGCCGTTATCTAGATAACTTAGATTGACCCACGGTGACCCAAAAATCACCCACTAATCGAATTTTCTCGAACATGTGACTTAGAACAATGGTCTTCTCGTAATCCAAAACTGTAGAATATAGAGTTTAGTGAAAATAGTTAGAGCCGTTTTTTAGATAAAAATAATTGACCCACAGTGACCCAAAAATGACCCACTAATCGAATTTTCTCGAACACGTGACCCATCCCAATGGTCTTTGCGCGCCCGAAAATGATTAGATACAAAATTGAGTCAAAATCGATTGAGCCGTTCTTTAGATATAATTAGCTTGACCCTGACTCATTATGACCCAAAATGACCCACTAATCGAATTTTCGTGAACACGAGACCTATCCCAATGGTCTTTTTGTGCCCGAAAACAGTAGGGTGCAAAATTTCGTCAAAATCGTTAGAGCCGTTATCTAGATATATTGACCCACGTAACCCAAAAATGACCCACTAATCGAATTTTCTTGAACATGTGACTTAGCCTAATGGTCTTCTTGTAATCCAAAACTGTAAAATATAGAGTTTAGTAAAAATCGTTAGAGCCGTTTTTTAGATAAAAATAGCTAGACCCACAGTGACCCAAAAATGACCCACTAATCGAATTTTCTCGAATACGTGACCCATCTCAATGGTCCTTTCGGTTAGATACAAAATTTAGTCAAAATCGACTGAGCCGTTCTTTAGATATAATTAGCTTGACCCTGACCCATTATGACCCAAAATGACCCTCTAATCGAATTTTCTCGAACACGAGAGCCATCCCAATGATTTTTTTCGTGCCTGAAAATGGTTAGATACAAAATTCAGTCAAAATCGATTGAGCCGTTCTCTAGATATAATTAGCTTGACCCTGACACATTATGACCCAAAATGACCCACTAATCGAATTTTCTCGAACACATGACCGATGCCAATCGTCTTTTCGTGCCCGAAAACAGTAGGGTGCAAAATTTCGTCAAAATCGTTAGAGCCGTTATCTAGATAAACTTAGCTTGACCCACGGTGACCCAAAAATGACCCCCTAATCGAATTTTCTCGAACATGTGACTTAGCCCAATGGTCTTCTCGTAATCCAAAACTGTAGAATATAGAGTTTAGTGAAAATCGTTGGAGCCGTTTTTATCTAAAAAGATAAAAATAGCTAGACCCACACTGACCCAAAAATGACCCACAAATCGAAATTTCTCGAACACGTGACCTAGCTTAATAGTCTTCTCGTGCCCGAAAATGGTTGGATACAAAATTTGGTCAAAATCGATTGAGCCGTTCTTTAGATATAATTAGCTAGACCCTGACCCATTATGACCCAAAATCACCCACTAATCGAATTTTCTCGAACACGAGATCCATCCCAATGGTCTTTACGTGCCCGAAAACGGTAGGGTGCAAAATTTAATTAAAATCGTTAGAGCCGTTCTCAAGATAAAATTTACACACACACACACAATTTTTGCTCGCATTATAGTATAAGATATACATAATTATACTTTGGGAACAAGTATTAAATTGTGTATATTTTTATTATAGAAGTATATGCTAGTTTAATCATATTTATTGTTTCCTAAAGCCTTGACTGTAAGCGAAGACAAAAGATTTAGCTTAAGATAAGAAGTAATGATTTTATTATATAGCTTGGAGATTAATTTGCTATTGCCTTAAAGCCGTTAAAATGCCACATACATATCCCGATCTATTTATTTATATTTAATGAGTTAAATATTAAATAACATTGTTCTGACATAAAAGATGAACTGCTTTTAAATTTTAAAAGTAAATGTTGTAGGTATTTGTTTACTTGTTTATATACTTCTTACTACGATGTTGGAAAGATTATGTTCTAAAGATTTCACTTTTAATATTATTTTTAATTATTTTGGATACGTGGCGCCAGTATTAAATGCAAAAGCTTATTTTATTTTTAAAAACCAGGTTTAAAGAAATCCCTAAGAGATTTCCCTCTCCCTTCTTCTATTACGCAGGCTCTTTTTTAACATTATTGCATTAAGCTGTCCCCATCCGCTACTGATCTGTTTTGGGTGCAGGGTTCGTACGGGTCCTTGAATTTCCAGGCTAAGAAACTCTTCCGTACCAGTATTTTCTTATAGAAAACATATCCTTAGATAAGGCGAAATATCGTGCGTTTAAACTACATTTATTTTTCTAAAAAAAAAAAAAAAAATACTGATATTTGGCCTTGAAAATAACGGTACCCGTACGAACCCTGGGGTGGATTCCGAGTTTTTGAGGCAGAATGTGCTAGTGAAATGACTACTCTTCCCACTCTTCTGCAAGCCTGCACTCATCGCCCTCTAGCGGTCACAGTTTGCATTTTCGAACACAAGTTCCTATGTAAATCTTGTTTATCAGGGTATGATAGACCAGCATGTTAAGTTTGTAAACGACCTTTTGAGACATCCTGTATATATATATAGCAAAGAAAACATAAGAGAAAAATATTTATAATTAAAAAATTATTGTGAGTCCTTGGCCACCTTAAACCTTTCAGGGGCTAAAGTGTTGAAATAAATGAATGCCACCGGAATTTACCAACAAATTTAATTGGAGATGAGAAAAAAGGCTATATTTCAATTTTTTATTAAATGGAAAATATTTTAACAAAATTCTGGTGCCATTGCGGCATTTGGGCATTAAAATTATGTGGTTTAATAAACATACCACCAGCCCTGAAAGGGTTAACCCTTAAATGCGATATTTTTTATTTTGTTTCGAAAAAATTATATATGATTCTCTGAAAGGTTTATTACACAGGAAAAATAATGAAAAAAAAAGTCAGAGATCATTTTTCATATAATACGTCAATCTTTTCTTCTGTTGCCCATCTGCAATACAAGTAAAAACTACTATCGTGTGGCTGTTTTACACTAAAATATTGCAAATTAGCAAATATTTTAATAAATATGTCTCCAAATACCTTATTTTATACAGGGTGATTCATAAATATCAAAACAATAGGCTATCTCCTTAAATATTGCCGCTAGGCACATACTTCCAATTACAAAGTTTCGTAAAAAAAAGTGCAAAATTTGATGAGATAAGTTTCAACTCTATGCGTGGTCTATATGAGAAGATACAAAAATTAAATTTTTATACGGCCCCCGTAGAGTAAAATTCCCAATTAGGTAATTTTTCCTTATACATTCCTGAATTAAACACAAAAAAAAAATCATCTCGATATCTTCAAAATTCGCAGAGATATCAAAATCCAAAATTCGTGACTTACACCATTTATCCATGCCTCTGAGCGACGAGTTTTTGACTCATTTTGAATGCAAGATAGGGATCATGCACAAATTGTACATTATTAAAAGTCGGTACAAGACAGTGCCTCTCCTTTAGACATAAAATAGGCAGCGCATAGATTTTACGTTAAATCTGTTTTCAAAGTATGCTGGTGGTCTGCACTAGAGGTCTGCACGGGTCGAAATATCTAGGTCAGGTCCCGAACCGACCTATAGGGAAAAAAGTTCGGCCCTGCCTGGAAAAAAGTTCAAATCGTAGCCTGGCCCGGCCTGACTGAATTTCTACATAGTTTTTTACATCGATATGGTTAAAAGTTGTTTCGTATGGAGGAGTTCTGTCCAAAAATATTTATTATACCTTTTCTTTTTTAATGTTTATAATTATTATTTTTAAAGAAACGCCAAAAACTGTAATTATTTGTTTTATTAATGAATCTCTATTTATATATAAATGATTCACTTCTCCTTTAATATCGTTAATCCATATTCCATGTGTTGGAGAGAATGAAAAATGCTATAAATTAAAATCTTTTAAGATGGAATCACATAGGAAAGAAAAAAAAAACGTTATAGACAAATTCCCTTCTTAGGAGTTGTAAATGTAGTCTATTTTTTCTCAGGTATTATTCTATTCATTTTCCATGAATCAACAGATTTTTCCGTTTAAGAAAGGATTCCGTCATAGGCAGGGTTTTTTTTACTAGTTTTACTGTATTTTAATTTTGTTGCCTTAAAATCTGCTATCCTTTAAAAATATAAATTTTAAAGTTTTATTGTAAAATAATGGCTATTTAAAAAATATGCATTTATTGTAAAAGTTTTTGGCTGAGCCAAATTTTAGTTATTTTTGCACGGATTAGGTCAGTCAGAGATAATGATTTTAATACCGGATGTCTCAAGACCGGGACCGAAAATTTCACCCAGGGGAGACCTAGGAATAAGGAAGCCAGTCCTTGTTCGGTATAACCAGTGGCCGAGAGGTTCTGCTCTCAAACCTGATAGACGGGAGGTGCTGGGTTCGAACCCAATCGCACTCTTCGGCCCAATCGTTCGGAGTTTTCAGTGGTTTTCTTCTAAGCTTGGATATATTTGCGTAAATACGGGTTAGGTTCCCTTAGAAAGACCTCCACGGAAGGCACTCCCTATCCCATCCCCTTCGGGCCCATATCCCTCGTGTAGATAATTGGCCGTCGTAATTCACACCAACATCCGGTTCGGTATAAAAAAGTACGTTAGGCCCGGCCTGTCCGAGTCTTCGGAAAAAAGTCGCCAATCCCGGGTCTGGCCCGGCCCCAGAAAACAGACATTTTAACGGCTCGCCGGGACCATAAAATGCCTGAATTTGTGAGGGGTAAAATTATGAAAAACTCTTAATAGGCATGTTAGAAAAAGCATTGTTTCAAATTACACATTTAACATTTACTTATGTACATTTAAATAGTACAAAAAGGGGGTGAAAATGGCAAAAATTAAACTGAATCGGAAGTTTAAGCTACAGAAAGAAGATATTTTTTCACGTGCAATTTTTAAAAATGCATTTAAACATTTCATTAGGAGCCAATCAATGTTTAAAACTTTAAACGATCTTTTCTGCATGATTTTTTTTAACCATTTCCGTCTTTAAATTATTATAAGTCAAGAATTGTAAATAAAAAAGGTATAAACTTGGAACATGTCTTTTTTTATTATTTTACATTAATTTTGTTTCGGCAAATTTGAAAAAAATTTACTTTTGAAAATATGATTTTTTAAAAATAATTTACATAATTTTTTAAATAAATATTTTTAATATTTTTAAAATTAATATTTAAAAAAATCCTGAAACAACACTAAAATTATACTTTCCTCTTTAATTAAATGAAAAAAAATTGAAATCCGATTAATAATGTTTTGAGTTATAAAGATTTTAAATTAAATCCTCTTAAAAAAATACTAATCATTTAATTTTTTTTTAACTTTATGAGAAATATTAGGATATGATTTTGTTTGCAAATTATATGGTTAACCATCACAAAAAAAAAGAAAAAAAAATCAAAATTCTAACTCAACAAATATATTTTTTACATGTTTCCTAGAACTATTAAAGTAACATTGTTTCTTGGATTGCGCGCATTTCAATTTGTGTCTAATCCGTTAAAACCTGATGAATTATTTAAATGGCCATAACTCTGCGAGTTTTTCAGATATGAAGATGCAATTTTTTGTGTTTAATTCTGGAATGGATAAGGAAAGTTTTCCTGATTGGAATTTTTACACTACGGGGGCCGTATAAAAATTTAATTTTCGTATTTTTTCAAATAGACCTCCCATGGAGTTGCAACTTACGTCATTATATTTTGCACCTTTTTTTTTAATGAAACTTTGCAATTGGAAGTATGGGTCTAGGGGCAATATTTAAGGAAATAGCCTATTGTTTCGATATTTATGAATCACCCTGTATAAGTATATAAAACTTGGTTAATATTCAAACTTGAATTCTATGAATGATGCAATAAAAGCTTCCGCTTTTATATTTAATATTAATAATAATATTAATAATATTAATAACGGTTAAGTAATCAATCAAATATTATCAATGATTATACTTTAATACTATGAAAATCAATCTTTGTTCACAATAGTGAGAAAGTTTTTAATAGGATTTTTGCTTGCAAATACGTGATATCCTGGTACTTAAGATTTCACAAAATAAGACTGAAGAAAATATCCAACCTACATATTCAAGAACTAAATTGAAAATGGCTGACGTCGTTTCAACAACTCATATCAGTTAGACCTCGTGACTTGATAACATAGTCTGATTGTACATTGAACATTCCAGAAGGCATGATGGAAGCACGTGATATCTTATCGATTACGTCATAATCTGCAATCTGATAAACTGAGTATTTCTTTTCTGACTCTAAGTACGGTAAGTCCCACTATTTTTCGATATGTACATATCGAATAATAATATGTTGTATGAATATATAATTTGTTGCTTTTTATATGAATGTTTAAGTATAGTTGTTTTTTAAAGTTTTGCAATGTTGGTATAGCGTATTATAATATATAAAACTTGGTTAATACCCATACTTGAATTCTATGAATGATGTAATAAAAAACTTCGCTTTTTATAGGAAATTTAAGTTACTTCTAAATATATTATTATCCAGTTAAACAATGAAAGATCATATTTTAGCAGTATAAAAATCAATCTTTGTTCACTAGAGTAAGAAAGTTATTTAATAGGATTTTGTTTGCAAATATATAATAACATGTTACTTAAGATTTTACAAAATAATAGACTTTGAAGAAAATATCCGCAGAGTGAGATGAAAAGGATTAGTGTCTTGTTAATAACTCATATTAGTTAGATCACATGACTCATAATACAACCTGATTGTAGATAGATCATTCAGAAGGTATGAAGGGTGAGGCACGTAATGTCGATTACGTCACTATGTGCAATGCGACATGTTAAACGTTTCTTTTCTCAGTTCAGACATGGTAAATTTATTATTTTCTGGCATGCATATATCAAATTTTTACTATCTTATAGTATTTTTGAATACTTTATTAAGTTAATTTTTTTAAATATTTTTAATTTTTTAAACTGAGGAACTTATTAATATATCGCTTTTAACGTTTCGAAGCGTATAATTATAGGATATAATGAGGGTAGGATGATAACATAAAGATTTATAATTATTAAACTAAAGCATAGTGAAAGTTACAATACATATATACTAAACGAAAACATAGTGAAAGTTTTAAAGTCTTATATGCAGATAGATACAGAAACTCACTTTTGATAAATTGTAATTTTTTTTGCTAACTTGTAATACTTGGATTGACTTGAATTTGAATTAATATGATTGATTGATTACTTGTATTTGAAATCTTGATTGGTTGATTGATTGATTGATATGATGGAATACTTTTATTTTAAATCTAAATGAACTTTTTAAAAACATTTTTGAAATTTTTTTTTAATTTTTTTAAAACTAGATTTTTATTTTTTAAATTTTGGAAAACTTCTTTATTTATTTTTTAATTTTAATTATTATAACTTTTTTCTTTTTTTCTTTTTACTTAAAAATATTTTTATTAAGTATATATATGTATGTGTGTGTATATATATATACATATATATATATATATATTAATCTATTGCTTCTATACGATAAAAAGGAGATATATATTAAACTATAACATGTTGAAAGTCATGTACATGTACAGGCAGCTAAACTCGCTTTTGCAAATTTAATTTATGAAGTTTTTAAATATTATTTTAATTTTGATAACTTAATTTTTAAACTTTTTCAAAGTTTTAATTTTTTTAATTTTGTAAACTCTATAATTTTTTCAAAGTTTTAATTTTAAATTTTATAAAGTTTTTTTTTCAAAGTTTTAATTTTTTTAATTTTATAAAGTGTTTTTTTTTTCAAAATTTTAATTTTTAAATTTTATTAAAGTTTTTTTCTTTCAAAGTTTTAATTTTTAAATTTTATAAAGTTTTTTTAAACTTTTTAATTTTAAAAAGTATAAATTATAATATTAAGATTATTAGTTTAATGTTTTAAACTTATGTTATATTTTTTATTTATTAAAGAATTGTTGTTTTCTTAAGTTATACATATGCAAATTATACTCTAACACTCTATTAAAAGTTCTAAAAGGGATAGCAAAATAAACATACATATTAGTAATTATATGATTGATTGATTGATTGATATGACTGATTGATTAATTGGTTGATATATGTATTATGTTAACGGTTTTATTCTTTTTCGAAGAATAGTATTAACTTTTTTAATTCTTGAAAGGTATGAATCATAGTATTAAGGTTTTTAGTAGGATATTTTATAGATATGTTATACATTTTTAATTGTTATGGGATTGTTTATTTCTTTACTTATACATGTACAAATTATAACATTCCTTTAAAAGTTGTAATAGGAGTACCATACTCGAACACTTTGAAAAAATAAACACACAGATTAAAGAGGATAGGAATACGTTTTGTTTTAAACAATTCATTGTAGATGGTGCTTTTATCATTTTTGAATAATTGTGTGGTAACAGTTTTTATATATAGGGTGAATGATATACATTATGTAAATGGTTTTATCCTTTTTTGAAGAATAGTATGGTAACACTGGGTAATAGTTTTTATATACAGGGTGAATGATATATATTACGTTAATGGTTTTATCGTTTTTTGAAGAATTGTATGGTAGCATACGATAATATTCATTATTAATAAGGGAATGACAGTTGTTTATACAAACTGTGGGTGATATATTAAACGTTCTAATATATTAAAAGTATTGAAAATTAATTATTTAATGGATAACTTCAGGAATTTAATATGAAATTAATAAAATAAAGTTAACTCGGGATTCATTTGATAAGAAATTGAAAAAAAAATTAAATTTAAGTGAAGTTGATTCAAGAGTAATTTAATTACGTGTTTTAACACTTTGACTGATGTCTTCACTAATGTATGATTTCTTTTAGTAAAATATGAATACTTAGTAAATATTATTTAATTGAACACCATTACTTAGATAAAATTTGAAATATTATATGTATTTTTTCTTTTTAGTACAATATTAGTTGAATGCTTAAACAATATTTGTTGAATACTTAGTAACTATTATTTAATTGCATATAATTACTTAGACAAAATTTGAAATATGATATTTATTTTTCTTTTTAGTAAAATATTTTATGAATACTTAGTAGATATTATATAGTAACATTATTAAATATTTTTTTTTATATTTTGCAATTTATTAAACAAAATTTGAAATATTATATATTTTTTTCTTTTTAGTATAATATTAGCTGAATACTTAGTAATTATTTACTTAATTGAATACAATTACTTAAACAAAATTTTGAAATATTATATTTATTTTTTCTTTTTAGTGTAATATTAGTTGAATATTTAGTAAATATTATTTAACTGGACATAATTACTTACACAAAATTTGAAATATGATATTTATTTTTTCTTTTTAATATAATATTATATGAATACTTAGTAACTATTTACTTAATTGAATACAATTCCTTAGACAAAATTTGAAATATTGTTTTTTCTTTTTTTTTTTAGTATAATATTATATGAATACTTAGTAACTATTTATTTAATTGAATACAATTTTCAGCAAAATGTTATACGAATACTTAGTAAATAGTATTTAATTGGATACAATTACTTAAACAAAATTTGAAATATGATATTTATTTTTTCTTTTTAGTATAATATTATATGAATACCTAGTTACTATTTACTTAATTGAATACAATTTCTTAGACAAAATTTGAAATATTGTAATTTTTTTTTTTTTTTTTTTTTAGTATAATATTATATGAATACTTAGTAACTATTTATTTAATTGAATACAATTTTTAGTAAAATGTTATGTGAATACTTAGTAAATATTATTTAATTGAACACAATTACTTAGACAAAATTCGAAATATTATATATTTTTTTCTTTTTAGTATAATATTATATGAATACTTAATAAATATTTATTTAATTGAATACAATTTCTTAGACAAAATTTGAAATATTGTATTTATTTTTTTTTCTTTTTAGTATAGTATTATATGAATACTTAGTAACTATTCATTTAATTGAATACAATTTTTAGTAAAATGTTATGTGAATACTTAGTAAATATTATTTAATTGAACACAATTACTTAGACAAAATTTGAAATATATATTTTTTTCTTTTTAGTATAATATTATATGAATACTTAATAAATATTTATTTAATTGAACACAATTTCTTTGACAAAATTTAAATATTGTATTTATTTTTTTCTTTTTAGTATAATATTATATGAATACTTAATAAATATTTACTTAATTGAATTCAATTACTTAAACAAAATTTTGAAATATTATATTTATTTTTTCTTTTAAGTATAATATTAGTTGAATATTTTTTAGTGAAATATTAGTCGAATATTTAGTAAATATTATGTAGAAATATTATCAAATGTTTTGCAATTACTTAAACAAAATTTGAAATATGATTTTTTTTTTCTTTTTAGTATAATATTATAAGAATACTTAGTAAATATTTACCTAGTAAGCAAGTAATCCCTATTGGTTCACAATGAATGTCTACAGGAATTTGGTGAAATATTAGAGATATCGCCAAGTTGGCATCACTTTCGCTGACTAATTTTGGTTGCAACCCTCTTTTTAGTATGGATATGCATAAAATGCTGTTTAATAACCCATGAGTATTTTCTATTTAGTAAAATATTATATGAATATATAGCAACTAATTTCTTAATTGAATACAATTTCTTAGATAAAATTTGAAATGGTTTTAGAACAAAAAAATAAAAAGACAAAATATGTTTCACTTACATAATATTTATTAATCATTTTCAATAATTATAGAAAGACAAATAATTTTAGAAAGGTGTAGATATTCAAATCAATTTATATGTTTAGACAAAGTTTTCATTTATGCATTTTGATAAGATGATGTATAAACTCAAAGTCGAGATAAAAGATAATGTTAGAGTGATTACATTTATATTTCTTAGAATGAATTTTTTTATGTTTAGTTAAAATAGACTTTGATGAAAATGAATTGGAACATTTATCACAATTGTATGAGTTGAGAGTCTTTTCGTGAGACTTCATATGAATTTTTAACAAAAACCTGCTTGAATAGTCTTTTCCACGCTGTTCACATATATATGAAGTGGTTGTCTTAGAATGAGATATACTATGCTGTTTTAAATAAGTTTTTTGCATGAATGTTTTATGACAAATTTCCCATTCAAAGGACTTTTTCTTCAAATGGGGTGTTTGATGTGCGATTAACGTTTGACTTTTTAACAAAAACTTGCTGAAAAAGTCTTTACCACATTGATCACATTTATATGCAGTGGCTGTCTTGGAATGAGTTATACTATGACGTTTTAAATCAGTTCTTTGCATGAATGTTTTATGACAAATTCCACATTCAAAGGACTTTGTATTCCAATATCCGAAACATGTGTCTCTTGGTCGTATAAAGCTGGTTTCATTTCGTTACATTTATCCTGCTTGAAAGACTGGTGGATCTTCTTGTGTTTCAATAAGTCAGACTTTCTTGAGAAGGCTTCATCACATGAATCACATTTATGTTGCGAAGGTATCTTTAAATGAGATAATTTATGACGATTCAAAACAGTCTTTCTAGAGAAAGTTTTTTGACAGATGTCACATTCAAATGGTCTTTCTCCTGAATGTATGATCAAATGTTGGTTTAAATTACCTTTTCGTAAAAAGACTTGCTACAAATAGTACATAAAAAAGGTGACTTCAATTTTGATACAGATGATTCCACTTCATTATCTGAAACGTGTTCTACTTTAGGTTGTACTGTTAATATCATGTCTTGATCATTTAATCTTGATACATCATCGTTTAACATAGTAGAATATCCATCTTGAGAACCAGCCATATTATCTTAAGTGTAAAAACGTCTTCACACATTCAAAGAAAAGCAAACACTAATGAAAATGTCTCGTTCCATTCAATTTCATATAATCATAGGGGGCGCATGTTAAAAAAAATTAATGATTGGTGCATAAATTTGAGAATAACACGTGACATAAAGTATAAAGTTCACGGGAAGTGGATCAATCAGATATTGATAGATACTTTTGTAATGCCTAGAAAGTATATGATTATTCGAATTACGAGTTTGAATTCATCGTTCTAACGTTTTACAAGTCAATTTTATTATTTCAGTGAAATATATGTTAAACCAATGTTTAAACTAGTACTAAATTTTATTAAACTCTACAAAAGAATGAGTGGAAGTGTAGCAGTAGTTTTAAAATTCATTAGAAGTAATGTAGAATCATTAAATAATTATCTATTGCAATAACGAACTAGGAGCTGATTTAATTTATAATAATTGTTTATTGTATAATTTTCTCTCAAAATGGGTCCTTGAAATCTCTAAACTTATTAAGAAAAAATAATAGTTCGCCCTTGACCGGACTCGAACCGGTAACCCCATGGTTAACAGCCATATGCGCTATCCAATTTCGCTACAAGGACATTAAAATAGAAAATTAAAAAAATAAAAACTATCAGAATGTTAAATGTTGTGATGCAATTATAACTCCCGTTAAGTTAAATTAATATTAAACGAAAGCATAATAAAATGATAAGTATTTAGAAAAGATAGTGTTGAAATGTATGTTAGTAAATGTTGGGGCACGGTTTGCCCAGTGGATAGCGTATCACCCACAAAAAATGAAATTTGACTCATAGTTCATAGGTTCGAAACCAGGGTTTGGTAAAATGAACCTACTCTCGTACGCAGAATCGATAAAATAAGTTAAACTAAAAATGAAAATCGTATACATTAAAGTAATTCTCAAATAGTGCATAGCATATCAGTTACAAAAAATGAAATTTGTTACGAAGTTCGAAACTAAGGTATGGTAGAATGACCCTACTCTCGCATGCAAAATCGATAAAATCTTATACATTAAAGTAATTCTCAAAGTGTAGTAGTAGTTAAAATAGGTACTGTTGACTTATCCTAAGTAACCGACAAACCAACGCACATAAATGAGAGGGCCCCAATTTTTGCCTTGAAACATCTAAAATCTCGACTCACAGGTATAGTTTCTTGGCTTGATCAGTTAAACCTACTTCAAATTATCAAGTTAAGAGACTATTTTGTTACAGGTTCGATTCCAAGTGAAATTTTTATGAAAAAAACCTAATTACAATAGTTTCTATTTCCTGCTGTTACAGGGCGCGACCTAGCATTTCCATGTCCAAATTCTAAGTCGATTCCAAAAAATAAGCTTCCTCTCAAAAAGACCTAAACTCTTATGTTACAGTATAACATTACCTTATATGGACATTCATTCAAACCTTAAGATGATAGGACAAATTAAGCCCCGTCTAAAATTTAGCCCCCACCTACCCTATCATACTATAGTATGATCTATATCGACGGCTGTCAGAAGACACTTTCTATAATTTTCGTCTAAACTAATGCTCTCCTACTATAGCATGATCTTTCCACACTTTACTCTTATCTCACTATCAGATTATCTTATCCCACTATCAGATTATCTTATCAGATTATCCTATCTTATCTCCTTTTCTAACACTCTTCTCAAACCCTCTCGTACTATATTACGATTTCCACTTCCACCACCTCCCACCTCCCACAGTCCCAATCGAACTGTCTTTACCCTACTACTAATGAGGTCTCTATCTATTCGTCTTAACCGTCCGATTGTTATAGGCTAGATTTTGTTTTTATATATTCGAAATGGCGGCCGTAAAATAAAAAATGGCGGTTGAGACGGAAAAAAATTTAAGCACCATATTGAGTGGCATATCATTGGATAGGTCTTTGAAAATGAAGACGATATTTCATTGACTATTTTACAGCCAGAAGCTCCGTTTAAATATTGCACAACCTGGAAGTTGTGTAGGTAGGATCTCTAGCTTTACTGCAACTCTAACCTTTATAGACATCTATAGGCCTCATCAAAACAGTGTTTATAGATAGGAACTAACAATTAAACACAACTTAAAAGTCATCAATACAAGTAAATATAAAAAAAAGTCCTTCCGGCCAGTGCCGGGAGGAAGATGTAGCTTTCATATTCCTTATTTTTTAAAAGCTAGCTTATATTTTTCAAACACATGGAGATCAAATTAGTGGAACCCGATTATAGAATATTAAAACTAATTTTTGTCAATATTGAATATGAATGAGAATTTCGCGAAATTAGTCAGCGTTATCAAAGCTGGTTTTTTTAAAGTGATTTATATTTTGTCGCAAAATTCGGTGATATCCCGAATTATATTAATAATTGTATTAACCCGAATTATCGGTGATAGCCCGCCGTTTTAAAACAACATAATGGGTGCAACAAAGCTAACCAATGAACTTGGTCGAGACCTAGTAATTCCTGTGCACATGCTCACTCATACCTAAATCGGTTGATATATAAGAGTGCTGGTTGCTGGCAAAAAATCAGATTTTTCAAAATGTCACACACATTCGAAATTCAAACTGATATTATCTCGGCTTTTTTTTAGATAAAGGCAAAACAAAAAATAAAGCGGAATCTTTATAACAAGCTGAAACACATAAGAAAAAAATCTTTTTCAATATCTAATTTTTTGTACCTTATTTAATTTTTTTAAAAATTTTTAAATGGCCGCCATTTTGAAACAAGATGGCGGGTGAAGTTAGTAAATGAACTCGGCCGATAGATTGCTATATACTATGCACATGCCTTGTCACATCCTAATCGGTTCATAAATACGCATGTTATTGCGTGACAAAAATCAGATCGTTTCAAAATTTCAAAATGTCAGCCATGCTAGAAATTCAAAGTGCTATAACTCAGCCATTTTTTAAGATGTAGACGAAACGAAAAATGCTCCGAAAACTTTGTATCAATGTCAAACACATAAGAAAAAAATCTTTTCAAGTTCTAATTTTTTTTTACCTTATTTTAAATTAAAAAAAATTAATGGCCGCCATTTTGAAACAAGATGGCGGATGATGTTGGCCAACGTACTCGGTCGAGACATTGGTATTTACTATGTACACACCAAGTTATATCGAAATCCGTTCATAAATACGCGTGTTATCGCGTGACAAAAATCAGATAATTTGAAAATGTCAGCCACAATAGAATTTCAAAGTGCTATAACTGAACTGTTTTTTTAAGATATAGACGAAACAAAAAATGCTCCGAAATCTTCGTATTAAGCTCAAACACATAAGAAAAAATCTTTTTTCTATTTATAATTTTTTTTACTTCATTTTAAATTATTTTTAAATTTTAAATGGCCGACATTTTGAAACAAGATGGCGTATGAAGCTGGCCAACGAACTCGGTCGAGACTTTGCTATGTACTATGCACATGCCTTGTCACATCCAAGTCGGTTCATAAAAACGCATATTATCGCGTGACAAAAATCAGATGGTTTCTCAATGTCAGCCATGCTATAAATTCAAAGTGCTATAACTCAGCCATTTTTTAAGACATAGACGAAACAAAAATGCTCCGGAATCTTTGCATCAGGCTCAAACACATAAGGAAAAAAATCTTTTTCAATTTCTAATTATTTTATACCTCCCTTTAAATTTATTTTTTTTTTTAATTTTTAAATGGCCGCCATTTTGAAACAAGATGGTGGATGAGGCTGGCCAACGAACTCGGTCGAGACATTGCTATGTACTATGCGCATTCCTTGTCACATCCAAATCGGTTCATAAATACGTGTATTATCGCGTGACAAATATCAGATCGTTTCAAAATGTCAGCCATGCTAGAAATTCAAAGTGCTATAACTGTACCATTTTTTAAGATATAGACGAAACTAAAACTGCTCCAGAATCTTTGTATCAAGCCCAAATACATAAGAAAAAAATATTTTTCAATGTCTAATTTTTTTGTGCCTCATTTTAATTTTTTTTTTTTTTAATTTTAAATGGCCGCCATTTTGAAACAAGATGGCGGATGAGGCTGGCCAACGAACTCGGTCAAGACATTGCTATGTACTATGCACATTCCTTGTCACATCCAAATCGGTTCCTAAATATGTGCATTATCGCGTGACAAAAATCAGATCGTTTCAAAATGTCAGCCATGCTAGAAATTCAAAGTGCTATATCTCAGCCATTTTTTAAGACATCGACAAAACTAAAAATGCTCCAGAATCTTTGTATCAAGCCCAAACACATAAAAAAAATCTTTTTCAATGTCTAATTTTTTGTGCCTAATTTTAAATTTTTAATTTTTAAAAAAAATGTACACACGAAATTTTATTCAAATCGGTTCATAAATACGAGAGTTACAGTATGACAAATATCAGATATATATATATATATATATTTAGCTATAATATAATTTCAAATCATCATCTATTCCTATTACAATAATTAATTTAATAAATTTAGCAATATATATGGATATATATATATATATCAATTTCTAACGGGGGGTGGTTTCGGGGTCTAGGGGTCATGATCGGTGAAAATATACGAAAATTTTTCGGAATCGGTTTCCTCCGAACGGCTGTAATAGGTAGCTTTTTGTAATGAAAGATACCTAATAGGTATGTAGTATAAATAAGCGGTCAAGTGCGAGTATTACTCGTGTACAGAGGGTTCCGTATAATAAATATATGAATTAGAAATTGTATTATTAAAAAAAAACCGTTGATAAAAGAATGCTAACATTTTGTAAAAAACTATGAAAAGTAGTGTTGTTTATAACAGTATATACTAGAAAAATGTAAATGAATATACCATGAAAGTTCAAAGAGATATGGAACCTAAAAAATATCAAATACAGCCATTCTGTATAACTCATTTTTACTTTCTTCTATCTTTACAAGAAGAAAGTATTAGATTCGTGAAAATTTTCGAAATTCGGTTTTCAACGGATTTATACGTTTTGTACAGAAGTAATGCAAAACATGTTTTTACAAAATGTCTGTCTGTGAGTCTGTCTATCTGTGTGTGACACAAATTTTGTGGGCGCTATATCTTAAGAACTATTGAACAGAATTTAATAAAACTTTAGATTCAGTTAGTCCCTGATATAGATTGGTGCTCATTACTTTTTGGTGTAAATCGTCCAGCAGGTGGCGCTACTATGCTGCAATTTTCTCGATTTCCGCAATAGCTGTATCTCAAGAACTAATGCATGAATTTTCATCAAACTTTAGATTCAGTTAGTCCCTGATATAAACTGATACTGATAAGTTGTTGGTGTAAATTGCCCAAGAGCTGCAACTCAGAACTTTTCACGATTTTCGTAATAGCTCTATCTCAAAAACTAATGCACAAATTTTCACCAAACTTCAAATTCAAGTAGAAGTTCACGAAAGTTGTCCCTGATTAGATTTTGGTATAAATCTCCTAACCGGTGGTGCTGCTGTGCTGCATTTGGTGAAGCATTGACATCAGGAAGTATTGACATGTATGAAAAAGAAGAAAGTTTTGGGATTGACACATCCGACTAGTTTAATATTATCTTAATCAATTTATAATGAACTTAATTCGGTACTGACAATAAAAGAAATGCATATTTAAACTTCATTTGGCATTTCATAAAATTAAATTCAGCATAGTAATAACCTTTCTTTCTACAGTGCAGCTAAAACAAAACATTCGTTCAAAGTTTGCATTTGGTATTGACCTAAGCGCGCTTCGAAAGGGGGTCGCAAACTTGCAACGCCTCCTTGGTCCTTGCCGCGATTTCCAGATAGGTTTTAATTAACTTTTAAAGTCACTCGAGGCGTATTGAAAGAGCCATTCAATGCAAATTGTCGTTAATCCCATAGTATTTATGTAATTATTTCTAGTTAAGGGGTTTCAGGGATCTCAAAGATTGGAAAAAATGAAAAAAAGAGACCATTTTCAACATTTAATATCGTAAAATGTATATGATTTTAAAACACAATTTTTGTTGAGATTAAAGATATAAGTATGTTCTTTCATTTTATGTATTTAAAAAATTGCAAGATGAAGAATTAGCATTTATAGGGTGCTCCAAATAGTCAGACATTTGACAAGCGCAGAATATTGGTATAACAGCTTACGCGCAAGATTAAAAAATAAATATTGTAACTAGAACAGAAATTTTGGTGCCTACTTATACTTCAGATTATAATAATTACGCTGAACCTAAATAAATTTGTATTTAAAGCATTTTTATATTTTTAATACAAAGTTGTATTTAGCTAATAGAAAATTTTGAAGATTTCAACAACATAATCACTTAAAAAAATATTTTTTTAAACAATAAAAAGGAACTTTTAGGTTCAGTTCATACAGATTAACTTAAAACGTATGTTTTGAAAATTTCATGAAAAAACATTCAAATGTTTTTGAGATATCGTGCGCGCTATGACCAAAAAACTCAATTGGAGAAAAATGACTTAAAAGTTTCGAAAATGCCGCTTAAGCTGTTGAGCCAGTATAATTCTAAAAGCCATAACTTCTGTTTTAATGAGAATTTGAAGGAAACAATTATATTAAAATGTCCAGAAAAAGGGAAGATTAACATCTAAAAAAAAAAATTAAATTAAAAATTTTTTGAAGCTTTAAGAGTCCTGAGACCCCTTGAATTAGTCTGTTTATAACAATTTAATGTTTATTGCTTTTATACTGTTACTGGCCATTTCATTACACTCATATATCATTAATAGTTGTAATCTAGGCTTTAAAAGCCGATGGTACATAGTGTACGCCGCCCCTGTCATTATGTATGTCCAAACCGTCCATATCTTTAAGGGTTCATATCACGGCTAATTACTGACGATTATTTTCGAAAATCATGATCAACAATGCTTTTATACTTCTGCTACGATAGGTATCTCCAGAGCTGCTCAACAGTTTTGCTGAATGCCCGTAAATCGGAATTTGTGTGTAACGGAAAAATGCGCTTTTCTCAAAAACTATGTGACCTAGGGTAATCGCTATAATTTTCCTGCAAGGTTTAAATTAATGTCTACTCCCTCTAATTTTTTCATAATTTTAGTTTCAGTAGATTCAGAATTAGATAGGGGTGAACATACTTTTGTGCTACATTTTCGACTATATCTTTGAAAATGTAATACCTACACTGTAAACTAAAATGTCTGAAATTCAGACACTTAAGTGTCTGAAACGTAGTGTTCAATTTTCAGACGTTTTAAAATGTCTGAAAATTTTCAGACACTTCTTGCGTCTGAATTTCAGACACTTAAGTGTCTGAAACAGGAGTGTTCGATTTTCAGACGTTTTAAAATGTCTGATAATTTTCAGACACTTCTTACGTCTGAATTTCAGACATTTCAAATGTCTTAATTACGGCCATTTTTGTCCCGTTATTTTTCGCCAATATGAAGCCATCTTTGACCACTTTTCTTTCTAAGCCATATACGCAGCCATGTTTGACCACATTGAATATTTTTTTACAAATGGGAATCATTTGTTACCATAAAGCAAAGTTGATTGCAGCGTGGGAAAACTGGGATATTTCTTTGCCCCCTGATTCTAGGGCACCCCAAATTGGGTATGAAATTTTCATAAAGCTGATATTTTAAATATGTTTTCACCCTGTGATGATTACAATCAGTATATTCACCTAAATATATATTTATGTGATATCATATATACCCTACAGCGTCAAAAATGTTAATTACTTTTAAAGACAACTTCAAATGAATTCTAGGCCAGAGACCTGGTATTTTTTCTCCCCCCCCCCCCCACCGCCTTCATATACTGTTACAAAAAAAAATTAAGCCTATTCGATGTCATCAAATACATATTTGGACAAATATATCCTTTTCTTTAACCTAATAATGATCTAAAAGTGCAAAATATTTATTAAAATAAGTATAAGGTCAAAACAAATTAAAAATATCAGCTTTATGGAAATTTAATACCAAATTTTGGGGCCCGTAAAGCAAAAGGCCCATAGAAACAGCCCACTTTGTCCACGCTACAATCAGCTCTGCTTTATGGTAACAAATTATTCCCATTTATAAAAAATGATTCACCCCTTTCGGAATGAAACCCATCCCTGTTTCGTCGAACAATTTTCTTCCCATTTAAATTAGATATTTCCAGTGAATTAATTTGAGCATTTTTTTGCATTTTCATATCTGTGTTAAATAAAATCTAACGCTAGATTCCACAAAATTGAAAGTATATGAGATTCCAAAAATTAAAAAAGATTGAGGAAGAAACTCTTACTTTTTTTTTATGTCTTTTCGTTTTTATTATTATACTATTTATCATACCAAGAAATACAGAAGCATTTGATAACCGCATATCGGCGGCTGAGGCGAACAGTAGTTATAGGATTCTGGATGGACAGCATGTCTATTACACACTTTTTAAACGATAAATAATATAGTAAATATCACTGTACAAATCTATTTTCGATAGTCTTAAGTTTTTTTTTAATTTGACAAAATTTACGAAGTTAATTTTAGTAATATGTGAAACTGCTCAAATGATAAAGAAAATCCTTGATATAAAAAATTAACTCATTATCTCTGTCTGTTAAAATTCTCTGGTTAATTTATATTCTGCTGTATTGGGAAATCGGAACAATAAATGAAATCGTATTTTAAACCTTACTGTGTAAGTAACATTGACTTTTGGGTATGTTGCAGATGTGCAACATGATGTTACTAAGGGTTAACCTTGTAGCATCTCAATGCAAGTTTATTTATTACTTTATTTATTTTTGGTCATAAAAACATACTAAATTTAAATGCAACTAACATAACGTGCGTTGAGGTGCTACATTATCAAATACAAAACAAAATAATCCTAAAAATCCGATCCTCCCCCCCCCCCCTCACAAAAAATAAATAAATAAAGTAAAAGTCATTCTTTATTGTTATGGGTCTCTCTTCCTCTCCCCATATGATATACATAAAAAGTAACTTAAGATTGAAGTCAAAAACATTTTCTTTCTGTTAACATGACGTTAAAAATAACTTACTTCGCTAGAAATTAAAAAAACAAATGATGATAATATAAAAATATATGTGCAGATCAAACATAATTATAAGAATATTTATATTTTCAAACCTCATTACCTTACCAAAGTATTAAATATCAGCACATTTTTTTAATAGGATTTTACTCAACTTGATTTTTAAAAATTATTTTTTAGCACAGCTTGGAATAATTACGATGTTTTTTAGCATAGCTTGAGTTAATTACAACGATTTCTATTCCTTGTTTAAAGTATATTTTCAAGATGACTCTGCGACTTGAAAATTAAATATGTTGTTGAGATGGAACACAGAAAATCAAAGCAGATTTTGTACCTTTTAAGCAAGCTTTCAGTAGAATTATTTAAAAAAATGAATACTAAATAGGTAGGATTTATTTTCCATTGGAAAAACTAAAAATTATTTATAAAATATTCAGATATTCCAAATAACTTCACTCTGGTGCTTTCACGATTTCTTTTTATGTTCTACATCCATCATATAAAGCAATCACAACATTTATCATATATAAGTTTAAATTTGATAATATTGAAAAATTTACTTCGAAAATATACTCTGTAAGAGAATTAAATGAAATGATACTCTTGTCATTGTTGCAAAAAATGAAAATTAATATGTAAGATTATATCATAAATACAAAGTGTAAAGAAAATTGAAAGGAAAGAAAAACAAAAACAAATGATGATAATATAAAATTATATTTCAGATCAAATATAATTATAAGAATATTTATATTTTCAAACCTCATTACCTTCCCAAAATATTAAATATCAGCACATTTTTGTTAATAGGATTTTATTCAACTTTATTTTTTTAAATAATTTTTTAGCACAGCTTGGAATAATTACGATGTTTTTTAGCACAGCTTTGATTAATTTCAACGATTTTTATTCCTTGCTTAAAGTATATTTTCAAGATGACTCTGCGGCATGAAAATTAAATATGTTGTTGAGATGGAACACAGAAAATCAAAGCAGATTTAGTACCTTTTAAGCAAGCTTTCAGTAGAATTATTAAAAAAATGAATACTATATAGGTAGGATTTATTTTCCATTGGAAAAACTTAAAAATATTTATAAAATATTCAGATATTTCAAATAACTTCACTCTGGTGCTTTCACAATTTCTTTTTATGTTCTACATCCATCATATAAAGCAATCACAACATTTATCATATATAAGCTTAAATTTGATAATATTGAAAAATTTATTTCGAAAATATACTCTGTAAGAGAATTAAATGAAATTATACTCTTGTCATTGTTGCAAAAAATGAAAATTAATATGTAAAATTATATCATAAATACAAAATGTACTGAAAATTGAAAGGAAAGGAAAAAAATGATGATAATATAAAAATATATGTGCAGATCAAACATAATTATAAGAATATTTATATTTTCAAACCTCATTACCTTCTAAAAATATTAAATATCAGCACATTTTTCAATAGGATTTTATTCAACTTTATTTTTTAAAATAATTTTTTAGCACAGCTTGGAATACATCATATATAAGTTTAAATTTGATAATATTGAAACATTTACTTCGAAAATATACTCTGTAAGAGAATGAAATGAAATGATATTCTTGTCATTGTTGCAAAAAATGAAAATTAATATGTAAAATTATATCATAAATACAAAATGCACTGAAAATTGAAAGGAAAGAAAAAAAATGATGATAATATAAAAATATATGTGCAGATCAAACATAATTATAAGAATATTTATATTTTCAAACCTCATTACCTTCTCAAAATATTAAATATCAGCACATTTTTTAATAGGAAAAACTTTATTTTTTAAAATAATTTTTTAGCACAGTTTGGAATAAATCATATATAAGTTTAAATTTGATAATATTGAAACATTTACTTGTAAAATATACTCTGTAAGAGAATTAAATGAAATGATACTCTTGTCATTGTTGCAAAAAATGAAAATTAATATGTAAAATTATATCATAAATACAAAATGTACTGAAAATTGAAAGGAAAGAAAAAAAATGATGATAGTATAAAAATATATGTGCAGATCAAACATAATTATAAGAATATTTATATTTTCAAACCTCATTACCTTCTCAAAATATTAAATATCAGCACATTTTTTAATAGGAAAAACTTTATTTTTTAAAATAATTTTTTAGCACAGTTTGGAATAAATCATATATAAGTTTAAATTTGATAATATTGAAACATTTACTTGTAAAATATACTCTGTAAGAGAATTAAATGAAATGATACTCTTGTCATTGTTGCAAAAAATGAAAATTAATATGTAAAATTATATCATAAATACAAAATGTACTGAAAATTGAAAGGAAAGAAAAAAAATGATGACAATATAACAATATATGTGCAGATCAAACATAATTATAAGAATATTTATATTTTCAAACATCATTGCCTTCCCAAAATATTAAATATCAGCACATTTTTCAATAGGATTTTATTCAACTTTATTTTTTTAAATAATTTTTTAGCACAGCTTTGAATAAATCATATATAAGTTTAAATTTGATAATATTGAAACATTTACTTCGAAAATATACTCTATAAGAGAATGAAATGAAATGATTCTCTTGTCATTGTTACAAAAAATGAAAATTTTTATGTAAAATTAAGTATAATATAAAGTATTGAAAATTGAAAAAAAAGAACTTAATAATGAAATATCATTTGAAATTAGATTCTTTTTATTTATGTATGGGCATTTGTTTATATAGATTAAATGATAATTGCAATTTGATCAAGCTATTTAGCAACCATTAATATGTGTATATATATATATATATGCATTGTTTTTTTTTCATAACAAGCAGGGAAAATTACTTCTGGACTACAAAATATTTATTTATAAAATAGAGGTTTAAAGTTAAGTATTAAACAAATTCATTATTTTGAAAATGATATGCATTTATTGAAAACACACAAATGAACACACAAGCCTTTTAAAACAAAACTAATTTTATTGGATGTAAAAAAGAACCAAATATGCAAATTATTAAATAAAAATAATTTAGATTATCAATAGCATTATATGTTTAATTATCTAATCAAAGTCACTATTTTCCTATAAAATTTCTGAGTGAAATAGAGTTCACATAACCGTACAAAAGGGTTCTTTCTTACCTTTTACCAATGTAATCCATTTTCACAAAAATGAAATAAATTATTTCACGAAGTAGCGATAAAACACTATTTTTAAAAAGGTTATATGCACTTTAAAAAATATTATAGACACTGCATATTTCTATCGTGATACTACATATTTTTTTAATGCGCTAGCATTTCTGAACACACAGTCAAAAGTAACCGGACATTTCTGTAAGAAGAACGTGATACGTAGTGTACATCCAAATACATGGTGTTTCAATATTGTAATAATATTTCTGTCTTGCACTGCACAACTAAAGAAAACTGCATTTAACTAAAGAAATCAGGAGCTCACCACAAAAATAATCGTCGTTTAAAATCACTGTCACATGCAATATTACTGCGCCAACAATCTTACATTACACACATCATCACAAAAGAAGTACCCTCTCAGCATATTTTTCCGCGCCCGTTATTTTTCCGTTAATGACGCAATCGTTGGCTGAGAGACTGGCAGCTCAAACTCGGTCCTGATTTGCAGAATGAATTTCAGTTCATTTTTATCATCGGGAAATGAAATAATGTAGGAATAACGAATACAAATTTGTTTTTTTTTTCTTCATTAGTATATTTTTTAATGCGTTACAATTGTCCATTATAAGATATAATTATTACAGTTAGGACGCTTTCAGACAAAGACATAAAATAAATATTTTGTCGTCAAACTTTCAAATAACTTATCAAATTTTAATAAATTAGTAATAAATTTCTACATTTCTAATTAAACTTAGTAAATCCAGGGATTATTTTAATACAGCGACTTTTTATACCATACTTTTTATTATCTAATTATAAAACAGTAATGTGTAAATATGGCAGAAGATTTTTATTAAGGGACATTGGCTTAGCATATGGGAAGCAGAGGGGAATTACCCCGATCGAAACTAGTTAAGAGGCTACTTCAGTCAAACGAAAAGATCCGTTCGCCAATGCTAATCCTATGGAAGAAATTTATAAAGATATCTCGGTCGCATTTCAATATTTTTAAATGATTTCTTTTGCATTGAACAGGTGAGATCGATCTGTACAAAGGCCGATGTTTACTGTTTACTTTTTCGATTTTGTTTACAGGTATTTCTTATAAGAACACTTTCATTTTTGGAACCGGTTTCGAAACTAAAAGCATCCTCATAAAAAATATCTGCAATGAAAATCGAAAAAGTAAAAAACAGCCTCCATACAGATCGATCTCAACTGTTCAATGCAAAAGAAATCATTTAAAAATATTGAAATGCTACCGAGGTAGCTTTATAAATTTCTTCCATAGGATTAGCATTAGCGAATGCGTCTTTTCATTTGACTGAAGTAGCCTCTGAAGGCGGCCAGCAACTGTTGCATAAAAATTATAGCATGAAATTATAATAGCCACTAAGGTAGGGTCGCAGTATTTTAAATTGCTTCTGGTGCACAAAAACCTACGCTAAGCCATTAGGTGAGCGTGTGTGTCGGGGGAAGGGGGTGGTGGCTAGCTGGTACGTTATTTTAATACAATTATTTGGAGAACTTTATATTTTGTGAAAGGCAATTCTTTAATTACTTTATTTGCACTAAAAATAACTTAGTTCCAAAACTTAGTAAATGAACTAGTATTACAATTTTGACAAACGCCCCATGGTCTAATCACGTTGCTTGTTTTATAAAGTAATACCAAATTTAATGCATGGAATTTTAAAAGTCTTTCAAACATTCGAAAACGTTTTCTAATTCTGCTGACATTTTATATTGCAATGCAATTGTATATACAGTCATCATATATATGACACAATTGTATTACATTCAGACACTTAAGTGTCTGATTTCTAAATGTCTTAATTTCAGACGTATTATCATTTTTAAGACACTTTTTTTAGTTCATCCATACCATGATCACAGTAAGACACTTACGTGTCTTAAATTTAGACATCTATGATGTCTGAAATTTCATATTCAGACACTTAAGTGTCTGAAATACTTTTTCAGTCACATACGTGTCTGAATTTAAGACGCCTCTATTTGCAGTGTAAAATTGAAAGACATGTATTTTTGAATTCAGCGTTACGAAAGCTTTCACACGATATACAAAGACAATATTTTTTTTTCAAGCAACTGAATTTGCCCCTGTACATTTTTACTAAATATATTTATAAATGTTTAATAATCTGAAAATATGTGGGTCTACAGTCTTTATTACTTCTCCGAATTTGAACTTTCCACGTTCCATAGTTTACGAGTAAAGTGGTTGTGACAGACAGACACAAGAGTGATCTTATAATGGTTCCGTTTTTACTTTTTATGTACGGAACCCTAAAAATAGTTTCAGATTGATGAGAAATAATTAATTAGTTCGCTTTCTACGCTGCCGGAGTTTTTGATATTTTAAATTTAATTTTTACTTGTTAGAAATTAATATTGATGGCTGATGAGGAGTGAGTTGTAAAAGTTTTGAATGGCTATTGACCAAAGAGATTTTCCACTGTATCGTTCAGCAGTCGCGTTAAATATTTTTGCAGGAGCATGCGCGGGTCGGTACTTTTTCTGATACAAGTATTTAGTACAGTTACGTTGTTTCAAATGTAAGATATTCCAAATCAAAGAAGTAAGTTAAAAAATAAATTATACATATTAATACAGAAAATTAAATTTTAATTATATTTACTAGGCAAAAAAGGTATCCAGAAAAATGCCTTTAAAAAAGGTGCGTACTATTTATAAATGATGAAGCAATAAAATTATGTCATGCAAAGATATCAAGCATGATTTAATTCAATGAGACAACAATAAGAAATTTTATTATTTTCAGGAAAGAAATATTATTATTATTTTTTTAAAACTGTATCCAATTCATCTCCGATGTATTTTTTTTAATTTTTGCATGCCAGAAAGAATCTTCGCAATGTACAACTTTTTCTTTTTTAAATCTTTTCATATTTTTATGCCATCTTTACCCATATAAACATTTTTGTCTTCAACTGATTCTTCTGGATTTCCATCAAATGTAATGAATACCTTCCAATTTTACAAGTTTGTTGCCTTAACCCTTTATGACTCAACAACTCCGATTTGAAAAATATTTACTCAGAAGTTATAATACATCATTTTAAGCATGTTTAAAAAAATTAGAACTTAAAAAAGAAAAATTATTGCTTAAAAGGTAATTTTTCACAGCTGCAACAAACAGAAAATTACATACTTCTCATAAATATTGTCAATTTTCTAATACAAAATTGTAAAGGGTACGAAATTACCTTTGCAAATCATCTATATTTAGACACCTCTAACCCTTTGACAAAATTTAAGAAGTTCATTTTAGCAAAAACGATGCAAAACTACTCAAATGATAAATAACACTTTGGAATGCAAAATTAACTCAGTATCGTCGTCTATTAGAAATTCTAAGCACAATTTATATTAACTGTTGTGTTGGTAGCAGCAATAAATAAAATCGTCTTTTAAAGTCCGCTGTATTGTATAAGTAACATTCATTTTTTGGAAATGTTCCAGATATGCAACGCGGGGATACAAAGGGTTAATTTTAAACATTCTACTAAATATTTTTCTCATGAATATATAAAACAAAATAACTCAGCATAAAATATATCAGTATATTATTAGAGAAATAAATTCTAAGATGTGAAATAATTGATATATCTAATTGCTATATAGCCTCCGCACGAGGCAAATTTATCAAAGACGCACAATACTGCATTCGAAAAAAAAAAACACTTTTAATCTGAAGGGAAGAGTTGAATTGAAGAACGCCAATAACCTACGGACAGTTTTAGTGCCGGATTTGAGAGTGATTTGAGAAATATCACTTTTGTCGTAAACTTTACGCATGCATCTAAATGGTTAAATAAATAACGAAAGTAATTTTTAATTAAAATCCATTTTTAAATCAATTTGTGATGTTAAATGTCACAGTTAATTATAAGGGGAAATATTACCTAAAACGGGAAGAACTATATTATAATATATGATACACATTATTTTAATGTTCGTAATCTAAATAAACTGTCAAGTGCGAGTATTACTCGCGCTCAAAGGGTTTCGTACAGTAAATATATAAATTATTAAATGTATTATTTAAAAAATCGCTGCTAAAAAAATAATAAGACTTTGTAAAAAACTATACAACATAGGGTTGGGTATAGCTTTATATACTAAAAAGTATGAATGGGTATACCATAAAAGTTCAAAGAGATATGAAACCTAAATAATATTAAACATTGCTATTCTGTATAAATCTTTTTTAAATCTTATCCTAATCTGATTATGATGAACTTAATTCGGTATTGACAATAAATGTAGTGCATGTATAACATTCATTTGGCATTTCATAAAACTAAATTCAGCGTAATAATAATGTTTTCTTTTTAGAGTGTAGCTAAAAGAAAACTCTTGTTCAAAGTTTAAACTTGGCATTGTGCAAAGCGCGCTTCGGTAGGAAATCGCAAAGTTGCAACGCCGCCTTGGTCCGTGCCACGTTTTTCCAGATAGGTTTTGAATTAGCTTTTAAAGACACGGGAGACGTATTGAGAGGGCCACTAAAAGCAAACTTGTCGTGAATCCCATAGTATTTATGTGATTCATTCTAATTAAATTAGTCTGTTTTTAACAATTTGACGTTTATTGCTTTTATGCCGCTACTGGGCCTTTCATTACACAAATATATCATTAAACGTTGTTATCTGGGTTTTAAAAAAAGAATGGTACATAGAGTATGGCGCCCTTTTATTACGTATGTCCAAACCGTCCATGTTTTTAAGGGTCAATATCTCGGCTAATTAACAACGATTTTTTTCAAGAATCACTATCAAAAATGCTTTTATAATTCTGCTACGATAGGTACCTCCAACGCTCCTCAATATCTTTGCTGAACGCCTGCAAATCGAAATTTACGTGTAACGGAAAAATGAGGTTTTCTCAAAAACTATGTGACTTACACTGTAAAAAAAAATCTGTAATCCTACAAAACTAGTTTTTGTAAAACTACAGAAATCTGCATGTTTACTAGAATTTTATCTGTAACCGGGTATAATATCTACCACTCGCATAGTAGAAATACATGAAATATCTTAGTCTCCCATGTCAGCCAATGAGAAAGGACTTCAATGATGACGTAATGACTATTCACGCAACCACAGAGGTGTTCAAGGTATCCATCTTGATTATGATTTCAAATTAGGATGTAAGTAAATATTTCGTCTTTATGAGTTAAATTCTGTTATATTTCCATTCTCCTTGATTCCTAATAAGTAAAAATGAACTACACTGTAAGACCGTTTGATTTCGAATTATAATGTAACATGATTTTAGCAGGTATTAATGCGTAATCATCCTATTATTTTATTGTTAAATATTTATCGTTCAGTCAAATGACTATTCTTTTCATCAGTGTTTACAGCATGCGTGCAATTTCCAATGTTTTATGTAAAAAATAATATTTTATTGCAATATGGTTAGCAGATTAAATATTTTATTTTTAATTAGTGATGCAATGAATAGTACCCCCCCCCCCTTTGACTGATAATGAAGGCTAAATATTCCACTATTCTTCTGCAGAATACTTAAAATGTATAACAAAATTATCTTTCTTAATATTAGAGTCGTGCCGTGTAATCGGTATTTATTGTACTAGATTCCGGCATCGGGCCGGGTTTACCTTACTTTTTTGGTTCGGATCGGGTCGGGTTCGGGTTGACTGATTTTTCAAAAGAATGTCCAAAATATTTTTTTTCAGGTTAAAAATCTAGGTATAGGGCAGATGTGCCAGCAATGGATAAAATTCAAAGTTTTTTGTTTATAAAAAAAATTTATACAATAAAAATTTTACTTTAAAAATTTTCTTCATAACACCCCCCCCCCCCCCCCCCTCACGCTTACATGTTTTATAATCTGTGTTATTGTTGATACTCTTTATCAAACCAATTATGAAGCAAAAAGTGATCCTTCGAAGTTCCACTATTTTTCATTTATGTTGGCGAACATGCAAAGAGCTGGTTTAACTTAATAAATTTTATATATTCTTTTACGTTCCTGCAAAATTTGTTTTTGTTTTGGTAGTAATAAAATTTTTTGAATATGATCATTCTAGACATTTCATCAATCGCACACTAGATGAAGCAATGGTAGCCCAATCTCCAGTTGAAAAAAGTTGCATAAGATTTCAATTGTATAAAGTAAAAGATTATTCCAAGATCAGAAGTGATTTTGCTTCATATACTTTTTATGCTTTCTGAATATTAATGACTTGTTTATGCATAGATGTAATAGTTTCCCTATTTATGGAACATTATACAGTATATTATCCATAATATAAACTAAGCCTTCAAGCATGGGTCTAAGCATGGATTAAACTAAGCATGGGACAAATTTTGAAACTTGCAATTTCTTTAATTATAAAATTGTTTCTGAAAATTATGTTTCTATATTGTTCAGGGACATTAAAAAGTGTTTCATTTGGTATTCTATAAACTGAAATATTGTTTTTGTGTCAAACAAAGTTCATTTTCTTATTTTTGTAAAATGTGTCCCATTCCTCCATACTCTCTCCTATGCTTCTAACTCTGAATATTGGGCACTTTTCTATCTATACACACGTATCATGGGTATGTGTTTTAAAACTATCAGAAATATTATACATATGTTTGCGTGTATATGAAAAATGAAATGTTGGTAAAATTTTTCTATTCCTAGAGAAGGATAAATGGTTCTTAACTGTGCCTTAAATAAAAAGAATTTATCACATTTCTTATATATATATTTTTTCTTAACTTTTAACTCATGTTACCGGCCTCTCAGACCACAGCTTTTTTTTAATTTTTATAGTTTTGCAATTTTTTATGTACTTGCAATTTTCAGTACAAACACTACCGAAATTTTGTTCCGTTGTGAACTTTAGTACTATCACCAGACACTTTTGAATAGGTGAATTTTAATTATAACAGTCCTGTACAAAAGTTCAGTACAAAAACACCATCCTATGAGTTAATCGTGCCTTTTATTCATCTTTCGATAAAGCGGGCTCACAGACAACTTCACATTAGTTGACTTCACACTAGTTGTGACAATTTCTGTGACATCAGTTAAAGGTTAAGGAGCAAATTTAATAATAGCTCATTCATATTGAAATATGTATTTATTTTATCTGAAAAATTGTTCTGCTCAAACTTTTTGTGAAAATCTTAGACTTGGAAAAAACCTAAATATAAACAACTGCATTTTAATTTTACGTGAGTTTCTGAGCGATAAAATGCCGAGTTTTTACTTTCTCATGCAAAGAGAGATATAGGGCATGGAGAAGATACATTAGAGATTCCAGGTTCATTTATGAATGAAAAAAAACTCCAACACGAAGATTTCGAGGACTTACTTCTTTATTATGAAACCTTCTAAAAGGAGGGCCATGAGAGTACAGTGGGACGGGGAGAAGTGAAACAGAAGGCTGCCCGACGGGGGCGACCCCGAAGGGCAGCGAGCTGAGGTCTCTCACATTCAAGATCAGAGGGAGTAGTGGTAAAATATTCATTACAATCACTCACTCATTGGCGAGATGAATAGGAACATATGTACTGTATTGGCGATGAATATTGGTGGCGTGGACAAAGGAATCAGAAGCATCACGAAGTATTACATAGAACTGAAACCTACGCCATGGCGAGCTATATATGGTTACACGTATCTTAACATTCCTGCGGTAAGCAGGGAGGCTTAAAGGAATAGGAACACGTGATTTTTATATGCACGTTACAGATCTAACTACAGCTGCAAATTAGTCAGCAGTGGGCATATGGTTTGCATCCGACAAAGTACAAGTGTGAGAATTGAATACTAATGCAAGCCCAGAGGCTGGGAAAATATGCATTAGATATCGTCGGCTGCAAAGCGAAAAGACATTCATTTGTATTTTATTCTTTTACTTTATTTCAATGGAAAATAGCTGCGGTTAAGATCTTTTTCTGTCCGTGTGAATTTGAAAGACAGAAAAGGAACCGAGATAAATGATGTCTGCATTTGAAAAGAACTTTAAAAGTAAAGGCGAAACTTACAGTAGTGAGAGGGGGGAGGGAAGAGAATGAATAAAGACATATGAAATTAACTCTAAAATGTCAAATTTAAACCAAATATTTTATTTGAAGGGGGGGGGGGGGGAGAATAATGACAATTTATAATAAACCAGTAAAGTTAAAAGTTGATTTTTTTTTTAGGGGAAAGGAGGAATAATGAATATATAACGGTAACGCCGTTATATATATCACCCATTACCACCAGAAAAAAAAACTGTGAACCTTGTAGAACAGTTTTTTTTATATGTGAAGATTACTTTGTCCACCCCATACATATAAGTATTTAAAACAGATATAACATAATAAGAAAGATAAGCCTCCATATATATATATATATATATATAACATATAACTGTGTGCTTGCAATTCTTTAAATGTTTGCATAAAGCAAAACTTTTCAGGTCATGATAAATGGCGCCTTTTTTTTATTCTGTTCTTGGTATTCATTAGTCAGTCACCAAGAAAGTGCAAATAATATTTTTTTTTAACAGGATCCCTTTTAAAATATCTTTTTAGTATTTGATTAAGAGGCTGGTACCAGCATTTTTCATGACCAAAATAAGAGAAGTAAATATTTTTTTTAGTAACTTGTTATAATATCTTCTCAAAATAAAAATAATATAATATAAGTGCAAGCAACAAAAGACACAGATACTATTTTAAAATGAAATAGAAAATAAATGACATATGCATGTCTGTGAATAAAAGCTAAATGAATAAAAAAAAAAAAAATAGAAAATTGGTTTTCGTGCACACCGCACAGGACTACAAAAGAGCGGGATGCATATAGCATACCTATGAATGGGTGTAGCCCTTAATCTTGTTAATAAACAAGTGTGATGGCGTTTGTTTAGAACATCAGCCCTAGGGGGGGAGGGAGTTATGAGACCCAGACACCAAGTGATACCTAGGTCCCTGCTCCCCAAAGATCACATTGATCTTCAAAGGAGCATGCGTCAATGTATCATATAAAAAAGTTATGTTTATTGAATTGAAACAACAATTCAAGGGTTTTGTCTCTCTACACAATGAAGTTTGGACCCTTAGGGCAAAAATTTTGAACGGGAACAAAACTTCAGAGGGGATAAATTAAAAATAATAAAAAAAAAACTGAGATGACTATCTCACATATCAAAGGTAAAAGGACAATCCGTGTGTGTGGAGAGACTGGTGACATGATCGGGTAAGTATAACAACCACAATTTTTTTTTAAAGTAAATTCTAACTTTGTATTCCCTACTATGTATCGAGCAGGATATGAACTGTATGTGTATTGTATAACCTGAGATAATGTTTGAAACATTTAGTGTAACTGCAATAGGTTACTAATCCTATAAACGAAAAAAAAAAACTTTTTTTTTGTTATTGTGAAGTTATGTTATTACAAGAACGACATAATATCTTAGACGTGTGTATTGTCTAAGTGAAGCATAACCAGAGATTTTATTTAATCCCCAAATTTAAAAGAAAACGTGTAATTATGTACATGTAGAAAACCAAAACAAGTGTGATGAAAACAATAAAAACATCATAAGTTTGAAATTTAAAGAAAATGCATGTGAAGGGGTAGCATCCTGTAAACTGGGCATTCTTTGTTGTGAAACAAAGTGATGGTGACATGAAATGTCGTGGCATAAAAGAAATATAATAATAATGGAAAAATTAAGAATGTGTTAAAACTTAACTTTTTAATACATGATTAACTTGTGAATATCATGTGAAGTCAAAAGTAGTTCCTGGTATAATCAGAACAAAAAAAAATATATCCTAATGTGTAACGTTGAAACCTAGAAACAAAATATTTTCAATTGTGTATAATGTGTGGATTTTTTTTTTTCACCAAACAAAATATCAATGAACTCAATTGTAATAACAATGAACTAAGTTGTAATATCAATGAACTAAATTGTAAGTGTATGTCTATGAAGCAAAGAAAAAAAATGTGTATTTCAATGAACGGAGCAAAGAAAAAGTATTTCACTATGAACTAAAACAGTGTATGTCAGTGAAAAAAAAGGAAAATTTCAACGACTTAGATGTATGTTTGTGAACACAGCAGTCTAAGTACCTCAATGAACAAAGTGTACGCAAGTATTTCACTCACTTAAAGTGTAAAAGTAATACGATGAACTCAAATGTGTAAAAAAAATCAAACATACTATGAACTCATGTGTCTAACAAACAAAAAAAATATTCCAATGAACTAAAGTGTCTACCAAAATAAAAATTGGTATGAATTAATATGCAAAACAAATCACAAGAAAGAAAAACTATGAACTAATATGTGTAAGGAAACATTCTATGAACTAAGTATTGTCATGAAAGAAAAATGATAGTGCAATTGGTCCCTGAAGTACACAAAGAATTGACAATGCTATGAACTCGTGTAAAGTGTTTTTTATATGAACTCAATGAAATATGAACTCGTGTAAAGTGTTTTTTTTTATGAACTCAATGAACTATGAATTGAGTGAACTATGAACTCAGTTGTGTAACCTATGAACTCCGTTGTATGAACTATGAACACAAATTCAGTGTGTACATATGGAACCAAGAGCATCGTATCAGAAATACAAAAATGCATCGCCTAAAGTTAAAACAAACAAACCAAAAAAATTGTGCTTTTAAGTAAAGGAAAGTGAAAAAGGATAAAATGTAACCAGGAAATGCTACTTGTGTGATAAAATGTAACTAAATAAACTTAACTAAGATTAACAAGTGAAATTATCCAAATTTCTAAAAAAATAACTCTAAAAATGTAACTAGTGTAATGATGAATGTTTAAAGTTGAATGAATGTGTACTCTTTCAGTAACAATCTTCCAAAAAGAGAAAAACATACAGTCTGACAACGCGTATCAGAAATGATTTCACTTTTGTTCCAATTCGACATTCATTTAACTATTTGCCGGCTAAATAATCAAATGAAAAAGCAACTCACTGTACACTTGTGTTTATAAAAAAAAATCTTGAAAGAATTAAGTTAATTTCAAACTTCAAATCAGTATGAATAATGCTGTCGAAAACTGACATATGTATGTAAATGTATAGGAAAATAAGAAACTTTAAAAGGAATGCTGTAGATAGTAACTCCTTCACAGTAATGTGTGTTAAATAAAAACGAAAAATGTAAAAATGTATGTTACATTGTTTTGTTTTGTTTTTTCTAAAAAGGAAGCTGTATGAAATGTTTATGGGAATGTATTGCAGTGTTATACTTTCTCTCGCATTTGCTTGATGAATTTTTTTAATGATGGACAATAAGGTGCAAAAGCACTGTGGAAAATGTCAAAGTTGGTGTTATTGCTATCATTATTTCTAATGCAATTAATGCATTTTGGAGGATTTCTACACTGAGGGTCAATGTGTGGCAGGGCACACACAGAGCATCTAATGTCATTATAACATGAAATTGCAAGATGATCATTGTATACCTGACACTTAAAACAACGTTTAACATTTATATATGGTTTAACAGGGTACGGTTTTGATTGTATGATAATTTCCCTATGCATTAATAATTGCCTAGCATCCTGTGGTGCAAGCTCAAAGATCCAATTAAAGGAGTTGATATGTAGGAGTTTGTACTTTTTAACAAAGTGTAATTCAGGTTCAGGTATATGGATTAAATCTGAAATACCAAACAAGATATCAGGAATATTTAAATTTTCAGGGAGGTTATAAATAATGACACGAATAGGTTTAGTTACATTAAGTTTAGCAGGGGATAAGGACTTTAGAGAGGAATCGCTAATATCTGTAAATTTTTCATTGTGCTTACCTTGAGTGTGCAGGTCGGAGCTAAGATATGTGTCTTTTTTATCATTTTCCAGTTGTAGTAACTTATCTTGTTTACACATATAAGAGGGGATAGTTTGTGTAGATTTATCTAGGGCAGATGGAGGGAGTTTGTTGTTGACATCTACCACCTGATCACCCATAGTCTTACTACATTTAGCACGCTTCGCCTTACCTTTCTGCTTGCCTGTGATTTCATGTAATCTCTCTATAAGTTTCTGATTTACAAGAAATAAATTGTCTTTATCCTGTTTTAATTTGGAAAAATCATCTTTTAGAACATTAAAGTTTAGTTTAAGCACATGAAAATTTAATTTAATGATCTGAAGGAAATCTATAATATTTTCAGACATGGATGCAGCATTTTCGGTCTTAAGTGAATTTTGAATAGATGTGGCTTCCATATTAATGGAATCCGAATATCTTAATAATATCTCCTCGAAATAATCTACCCATGGAGATACAGAAATGGGGTGATTAAAATCACTAATAGAAGTTTCATCATTTGCTGCCATATTGTAAAAAATAAACTGGTGCAGTGTGTGTTATCTCCAAAACTTTTTTTTTAATCTCGTGTTTAATTTATGTTGTTTACTTCTTTTTGAACAGCCGACATGGAAAGAAAAAAAAACGGAGGAACTCTTTTTTTTCTTGAGAGAGCAACAAATAAAGCAAAATAAACAATACGAGTATTTCAAAAAGGTGTATGTATGCAAAAACTCTAGTTATCAGAAATGAAATGCATGCACATAAAATAAAACACATTAAGTTGCATAAATAAATTGTACACAAAAGGAAAAAAATGGAAAGGGGGGGGGGGGAGTGTAAAAGAATAATATGAGTGTATCAATCACAAAATTTCTGTAAGTTAAATTTCTGACTACATCCAGTTGGATTAAAGTGTCCGAAATTCAATAAAATTAAAAAAACAGGTAACTAAATTGTAATTCTGGTTTAAAATACAAAAAAAAAAAAAAAAAAAAAAAAAAAACAAGGTCAGAGTCGAGCAACATATTTTGAGAATAATTGTGCAAATGTCACACACAAGTGAAAATGTGCAAACGTTGTGAGCAAAATATGCACATATTTATATAAAGATATCAAATACTGCAAAACCTGGAGCAGAGAACTTTTTTGTTGCCTATCGGCAGAATAAGTGTACTTTCAAAGTACGCCAGTGGGGCTAAAGGGTTAAACTCTAGATTTTTGAATGCATAAAAATCATTTTTACGAAAAAGGAAACATAGCATGTTTATGTAAATTCACGGAAGAAAAAAAATATGAGAAGTATGTCATGATTTAACCATAAAAACATTATAAGTGAAAGATTAATAAATGTACAATAATTTTATCATTTTAACTGCAAAAAGTACTTAAAAAAACAAACAAACAAACGCAGCTTGGAAGGAGATAATAAGGAACAAATATGCTATCACTGTTAAAAATATTATTAAAAAAATATAGTTCAGAAGTGATTTATCCGTTCAAGCTGACAAAAAAATAAATTTATGGCACTGCAATTGTTATGAAAGTGTAAGTATGAACAGGGAACAAAAATAACATGAAAAGACACTGGTAATTTACTGAGATTGAAAAGAAAGAAAATAAAAAAAACTAAAACAATTTACAGTAAATAATTTAATATAAAACATTCCCTGTTCATACTTACATGCAAACTGTGTTTCTTTTTTTTTGTATAAAGTATTGTGACACAAGTGTTTTCATTGAATTCGATCAAGTAGGTACTATGTCACTTTTTTTGTAGAGAGCAATCATTTGGAGCACGAAAACAGAGCGAGGAGAGAACAACGCTTGTTTTTTTTAGAAAAAAGTTAAAATAAAAAGATTTTAGTGACAATTTGCAACGGAAAAAAAATTAAAACAAAAATATCATTAACGTCCTATTTTCGTACTCTGAATGCTATACAAATGTTGAATGATAGATAACACAACATGTGAAGTGTGATTTAGTACACTCTTTTTTTTAATGCAGAGTGGTTTCTTTTTTTTTTTTAACTGAAGCAGTTGCACATCACTGGGGTAATTTTTTTTATATCTTGATAACACACCACAAAAGGAAAACATTATTCCTCTAATTCATGGCACACTTAGTGCATTCTATATTTTTTTTTTTAGAAAAATTGAAGATATCACCACAAAGAAGCACAAAGTAAATCGAAATTTTTTTTTACTATTGCTTCGGACACACTTTGTTATACCTAACACAAGATGACACTTTCGCGAAATTATCTATCTTTTTAGCATATTTCATTATCTTTTCACCAAATCTGTGGGATTCCTGGACACTTTGCACTGCAAATATTAATCACAAGATCACAAACAAAGCGAAACGGCGCACATTTCCTGGACTTGTTGCACTGAGAACTTTGTTTAAAATGTGTGTTACTTGTGCGGATAATTCATACCACAGCTAGGTGAGGACTTTTTCACAAAACATTTCCTTTTAGGAAACTATCTGGAGTGGATGTACGTTCAGATGGCACTTTTTTTTTTACACACAAATAGCAAACACACTGATGGAGATTCCCTTGGATATGGTCGCACTAAAAATATTATTTCACAAGTGAAACAGAGCGTTATTGGAGACAATTTTACACTAAGCGGTCACACGGAATGGAAGAATTGACGGGGTGGCACATACCTCACAGAACGACGGAGCAGCGGATAGTCCAGCTGTCATTTTTTTGAGCGAAGCGCACCGCTATCGGAGAAGGTTTTTCGACTTTATTGACGATTACACGATAGAAGTTTACACATCCATGAGTCAGGCTTTGGAGAAACAACAGAATATTGAATCAGGAAAAATCAGCAAAGGATGGGGGGCAGTCACCTTCGAAGGAGATCGTATCTGAGACAGTAGAATCACAGAGAGATGTTGAGGGATCGCCGGCAACGACAGCACAATAGTTCATCAGGGCAGCGAGGGCAGGGGAAGTCCCGTAAAGATGACGCCGGAGAATGAGTGCTCGGAGTCAGAAGAGGAAGCCGGAACTCCAGTGGGAACGAAAAACTGTCGGTCGTTCACGTCGATGATAAGAAAAGAGTGAAACGGAATGAAACTTCTCCCCGTATTTTTTTTTTTTTTTTAATTACTGTTGGAGAAAAAAATCTGGGCAACGGCGCCAATTTTATATGGAGGAGATATATTAGAGATTTCAGGTTCATGGATGAATGAAAAAAACTCCAACACGAAGATTTCGAGGACTTACTTCTTTATTATGAAACCTTCTAAAAGGAGGGCCATGAGAGTACAGTGGGACGGGGAGAAGTGAAACAGAAGGCTGCCCGACGGGGGCGACCCCGAAGGGCAGCGAGCTGAGGTCTCTCACATTCAAGATCAGAGGGAGTAGTGGTAAAATATTCATTACAATCACTCACTCATTGGCGAGATGAATAGGAACATATGTACTGTATTGGCGATGAATATTGGTGGCGTGGACAAAGGAATCAGAAGCATCCCGAAGTATTACATAGAACTGAAACCTACGCCATGGCGAGCTATATATGGTTACACGTATCTTAACATTCCTGCGGTAAGCAGGGAGGCTTAAAGGAATAGGAACACGTGATTTTTATATGCACGTTACAGATCTAACTACAGCTGCAAATTAGTCAGCAATGGGCATATGGTTTGTATCCGACAAAGTACAAGGGTGAGAATTGAATACTAATGCAAGCCCAGAGGCTGGGAAAATATGCATTAGATATCGTCGGCTGAAAAGCGAAAGACATTCATTTGTATTTTATTCTTTTTCTTTATTTCAATGGAAAATAGCTGCGGTTAAGATCTTTTCTGTCCGTGTGAATTTAAAATACAGAAAAGGAACCGAGATAAATGATGTCTGCATTTGAAAAGAATTTTAAAAGTAAAGGCGAAACTTACAGTAGTGAGAGGGGGGGGGGGAGAGAATGAATAAAGACATATGAAAGTAACTCTAAAATGTCAAATTTAAACCAAATATTTTATTTGAAGGGGGGGGGGGAAGAATAATGACAATTTATAATAAACCAGTAAAGTTAAAAGTTGATTTTTTTGAGGGGAAAGGAGGAATAATGAATATATAACGGTAACGCCGTTATATAGGGTAGGTAGGGGTAAAGATATGAGCGGGGCAAAAATACGCACCGGCTAATTTCATATGAAGCAACATTTCGGCTCTCATGACCAATAGGTGGCAGTTTTGTTTTAAGTGTACTAGTCATTTGTTTAAACCTTTGATTAAAAGTAGCAATTTGTGCTAAGAAAATGAGGTAAGTTTAAATTTTCGAATTTTGATCTAATATTTTTTTAATTTCACTGTATTTTTTAGCTGATAGTACCTGGAATTTTTACAAATCCAAAATTTTAGTGGAGATCGAAATATTTGTAGCTTCTAAATGCCGTAGTTTACCTCGATCACATTTGTTTATACTTATAGGTAGCCGGTTAAGCAAAATACTGCAGAATAGGGTAAAAGTACGCATCCTTCTTGGGACAAAGATACGAACATGTTTAAGATATGGGACTTTGCCCTATCATTTTAGCCAGATGCAAAGCTTTTCACAATTTCTAAATTTATATTATATAAAATATAATAGCTGCTTAACTAATACAAGTTAGTAAACCACATCTTCCTTTTTCTAGTTAAGTTTTTTTTTTAAATATAGAACGTAGGTATCTACCTACCTACTTTTAAAAATCAATATTGTTTCATGAATCGCTTTTGTTTTAAACCTTAATCCTTAACTCCTGTTAACGGTCTCGCCGATTGCTGCAATATTCAGTTTTCACAGTTTAACTTGTAATTTTCAATTTAAGTAGTTATGTTAGTTTAATTTTGATTCGTTTGGTAAATTAGAAGTATAGCTGAAGACTTCTGAATGCGGGAAATTTTACTATAATAGCCCTTTGCATAAAGTTTAGCGCAGAAACCGCCTCTTATGAGTCAGTCAACCATTTTATTCAATCAACGATTAAGCGGTCTCGGAGACCGCTTACAGTATTTATGAAACGATTTTTGTCACAACAGTTGGAGGTTAACTGCTATTTGCGATCTCGCAGACCGCTGTTTTTTTCATGGTCTAGTTTAGAATTTTCAGTTTAAATATTATCAAAATTTACTAATGCTTTTGCATTACTCATTCCTTTTAGTGAAAATAGGGGCAAAATCCGGCCGTAATGGGGGGGAAAAATGCGCACTGCGAATCGTTTGCCTCATCACTGCGTACTTTTAGCCCAACGAATAGGGCAAAGATACGCAGAGCAATTTTTTTTTTAATTACAATTTCTCACGGAATTATAATTTGACAGAATGTCGTTTGATAGTGGAACGTGCCTCTAAGGTTTTAATACAACATTTTAATCAGTCGTCACATAAGTTTAGATCAATGTGCTCGTTAAAAATCAAAATTAATGATAAGTGCGTAACTTTAGCCCCCACCTATCCTACATCACTTAGGTGTGTCATGTGATTGTGAGCCATGTTGTGGACAACTTGTCAGCAAGCGCCATTGAGATCAACCATGATGGTGAATATCGATGGCGCTCTTTAACAAGCTGTCCTCACTTCAAATACTTGTGGGCATGATACCCACATATGTTTGAATATTAAAGCATATACATTTGTCCATTTTCCTACATAAAACATTGTTATTAGAGATGTAATTGTAGATTACATTTCATAATATCAATAAAACAGGATTTCCTTTCCTTTTATTTCGGGTTCGTGTTGAAATAGGCCTGGGTTGAGTTGCAGGTTGCCGAAAATTATTTTGGCTGATTCTGGTCAGGTTGCGGATCGAGGAAATATTTTTGGAGGGTTCGGGTCGAGTTGCGGGTTGACTTAAGTATAATATTCGGTTTTGTGTCTGGTGCAACTTAACCCGTGCAGGACTACTCTGTAGTTGGAAAATTTTCAATATATCAGGATTCGTACGGTCCTTAAAAGTACTTTCATTTTTCAAAAGGTTTTTTTTGTGCTTGAAAGTGCTTATTTTCATACAAAATTTTTTAAAAGTGCTTTACTGTCATATTATTTCTTAATCGGGGGGTGGAACTCTTCTGCATTTCTTTTCATTTCTGATTTAAAAAATAAAGATAAAACCGACATTGCTAACCTTTCTTCTGAAATTTCACCCCCCCCTTTTTACTCCCTTCTCCACAATACCAAAGTTTAAACTGTTTAAAACTTTTTTTTATTCTTTAACTGATGTTACCGGTCTCATAGACCAGTGCTTTTTTCAATATTCATAGTTTAACTTGACAATTTCAGTTTATTACAAACACTACTGAAATTTTGTTTCACTTTAGTACTAACACCAGAGACTTTTGAATAGGTGAATTTTAATTATAACACTCCTGTGCAAAAAATTTAGTACAAAAACAACATCCTATGAAATTATCGCGGATTTTATTCATCTTTCGTTGGAGCGGTCTCACAGACCGCTTCACACTAGTTATGTGACAATTTCTTTGACATCAGTTAAAGGTTAAAAAAAATTGCTCTACTGTATTTGTTACTTTAAGTGAAAAAATAATCAGTCCTAAATTTCATTAACTATTCATTCCATCATATCCATTTCATTAAAATTCTATCTGAATTTCACATTCAAAATTTCGTTTCCCCGTTTTCTTCACATCTCACAGTAATAATACTTAAAGTTTCAAAACTCTTTAAAACTGCTTAAATTAAAAAAAAAAAAAACTGTTTTGTGTCATTTTATTGTCACAATAAATAATCAAGATTTTTCTTCCCACTCGAAATTGGCACCCCCCCCCCCCCTCCCAAAAAAAAAAAATAAAAAAATAAAAAAAAAAATAAAAAAACGCAGAGCACATAGAATTTTAAAGTCTTTAAAACTTTTTATAGACCAGTGGTAGGGGAGGAAAAAAGGGCCGCATTTGGAATTAATTAGGGGAAAACTGGAAATTGTTTTAATCCTTTTACTTAAAGTCTAGAATGAATGTACTAAGTTTTCCCCCTCTTACTAGGTGAGTGGTTGAAGATATGTACAGATTTATAGTCAAAAAACACATTTTTATTAATTACCATAACAATATCTAAAAAAAACTAACTCTATCAAAAACATTGTCAATACAGATGTTGTAGAGGTTAAAATTCTGATTGAAATGTGTACTTAATATTTTTGTTGAATTTTTACAATTATAATGCAAAGTTTTGCCTAATTCCTTAATCAAGTGATTGAAGCCAGAACAGACGAGGTTATCAGTTCACCATGTTTCTAATTTATATATATATTTTAATTTATTGAGGATTTTGTAATTATTTTAGGCTTTATTTTGGATATTTTCAGAGTTATGGCTTAAACTCTTGATTACGGAATATAGCCCAGTGGTAGGAAATGAAAAAAAAAAGGCCGAATTCGGAATTAAATACGGGAAAGCTGGAAATTGTTTTAATCCCTTCAACATAGGTCAGAAATAAACGTACTTACTAAGTTTTCCCGCCCTACTAGGTGCGGCTTTGCCGCTACAAACAAATAGATAATTTAAAAAGTGCACTATTTCATGATTTTTAGCATATTTCAAAAATGATTTGTAAATGATGGGAAATATTGTTTATGATCTCTGATATTGTATTTGAATTATGCGTCGTATTTAATTTGACATATATAGTGAATAACAGTGCGTATGCATCACATTTAAGGAGGTCGAAAATAGTGGGGAGGAGCGAGGGAACAAATGAGTGTGCAGGATTCTTGTCGCTAGAGGAATAGGTCAACCAATAGCACAATTTTAAACTTCGATATTTTACGAAAAGGACTAAGATGGTTTTAATAAAAATTATATTCGACTAGTATACGAGCATCTTAAGTTAAATTCATAAAATTTTAAAACCTTCGGAATATTGAAAAAAAGTATTATTAGTTAGCTTAAAGTTAGCTTTACGTTTTTTTAAACTAAGGTTTAAGGTTGACGATATCAGTTGAGAAATGGCATGTAAAACGGCTGTCAATTATGTACCTCTTTCTCGATAACTACTAAATTATAATCCTCAAAATATACAAAAAAAAGCATTAACATATTTACAGAAACATCTCAAGGGCCTCAACAACTTAAAGAAAATACATGTATGTAATAAACGGAGGCAGGGTGGATTGTTAACTCTGTCTCTCTCCTGATTAGCGGTTAAGGCAAAATTTAGAAATAGAATTGCGACCTTAATGTTCAGCAAAAATATTAATATGGGTACTCATTTTATTCAGAATTTCAAATTCTACAACATTTGTATTGACAATGTTTTTGGAAGCATTAATTGTTCTGAGATATTGTTAAGATAATTTTAAAAAAGTTTTTCGACTATAAATATGTACATATTTTCTAATGTTCACCTAGTACGTGGGATAAAACTTGGTACTTTCGGTACTCTTGGTACTTCTAAACGGAAGGGATTAAAACAATGTCCAGTTTCCCACCCACATAATTGTGAGTTACATCCCCCGATCACGGGTCTTTGAAATAGAATTGTGACAATGTTCAACAAAAATATTAAATGGAGTTCTCATTTTACTCGGAATTTTAAGCTGACGACAAGCTGAACACGGAAATTGCAAAACCTAAATTTCATTCCAGATTTCAAAGTGCTGCCATTTGCAAAATGACATCAGCGTTACGCGCAGATATATTTGTTTTTTATAATATTGATAGATATAGATTTTATTTTCATATCAAAAAATCTTGGTGCTTTTTTTTTCTTTTCAAACTAATTTTTTTCACCCTTAAATCCATTTACATCTGAGCCAAATCAATATTCGATCATTTCAAAGCTACTGTATAACATTAAGTGTGTATTTTTAAATAATATATACGTAATGTGAGTCGTACAGTAAAATGCGCAGAAAAACAGAAAAGTGACTTCGGACAATGAATTTTTTTAAAAGATTAATTTTCTATTTTTTTAAATGTATTGCAGTATTTCAAAGAGAATTAAAAGTATATGCTTTTTGGTATTGTTATTATTATTTGGTAGTAATATTCTGCATAATTTGATTTTTGGAGTCTTATATGTAATTTTGAAATATGCCTGGAAACGGATGTGGGGTAGGGACAAGGTTCTTCCAGTATTTTAAATTCTTAAAGTTTGTCGTTATCATCTAGACTCTTTGAAATTTTTAGATGGTAAAAACATAATGCTTTCGTATCCCGAGTGAAAAAATATTAATATTTTGTGGGGAAAAAGCCTGGTAAGATTTTTACCACGATGTAACTCAGGTTTTTGCTTATTTTGTCGAAGTCTTTGCACATTTTATTTAGTAAAAAATATTTATATTTGTCCGAATGTTCAGAAATTTTCGTAGGTAAATCTAAATCTCGCCTGTTGATTTGCTCTAAAAAGATTGTGTTAAAATACGGACGTTTAGTTAGTTTTATGGTAGAAAAAATATAGTCTTTGTGAGGTACGAAGTGACCTACGCTCACCAATGTATTTGAAAGAGTTAAAACTCATGTTTTTAAAAAACAATTGCATCATCAGTTAGAAGATTTTAACTTTTAGAGCATATATATATACATATTTGCCGATACTTCTAAAATATCATCCTGGAATAAATTGCTACAAGCTTTCGGAAAACTATTTTGATCTTTTTTTCAGAACTTTAACTGCTAGGTGGGGAGAATATCGTAAATTTAATATCGGAATATATCAACGCGTTAATATTGGTGATATATCGCGATAACTACCGTGAAGTCTATGCGAATAGAAAAATTGCTTATTTTAAAAGATAAATGGCATGTTACCAAAATTTTTGGTAGAAACAGATGTAGAAAGGAGCTAATAAATGTTTCATGCTATTTTCTTCTACAGCATTCTTTAAATATATGTAGGGAAGGTGGGGCAAAATCGGGTACCATAAAAGTTGTTAGTCTCAAATGCTGTGAAATGGGAAAACAAACTTTGAACACTGTTTTTAATGTAAAATGAATCCTTGGCTATAATAAAACGTTCTTTTCAAACAAAAAAAAATATATATAATTATTTATATTAAAAAATAGCTTTTTTCAAACGTACGCAAAAATCTGGTTTTACCTCGCTGGTTGGGTAAAATTGGGTATTCATTTAAAACTACTGGAAACTCATTTTGGTCAAAAAGATCTTGCTTAATATAGTAAAAAATACATTTTAATTATTTTTAACAAAACGAAATTGCACATGTGTTCTTCCATGTGTAAAAAAATAATTCGTTGGCAAATTTTCTACGTTGTATAAGCTTGCTTACTTTACACTGTACGTTTTCGAGTTCTTTTAGCTTCAAAAATCACAGATGAATTTGTCATCATATTCTTCTGCATTACTACATGCTTCGTGTGCCTAATCGTGGAATTTTAAACATCGTATTTGGATTTAGAATTTGAGTAAAGTTCATAGCAAAACATACAGGTTTCATTATCCTCTTCTTTTGAAGATGTGTCCGCAATCTTTTTTGGTTTCTTTTTTTCTTTTAAAGAAACTTCTTTTTTCGTCTTGCAGTTTGTTTGGCTTATTTCTCCTTAATATCTGCTTCGATCTGTAATTTATAGGGAGAAGAAATCAAAATAAGTTTTTCCCTTTCTTTTCTCAATTCTAAAGCCTTCCTTAGAAGGGGATAATAACATTTTAGACGAAATTTGAAATACAGATTGCTGTTCTACATAGTCTGAAGATGTCGAATGGATAATTTTAATAATGTATTCTGTTGATGTAACATTTGAATGAGTGATGACGCCTGTGATTGTGATGTTAACTGCTGCATCTGGAAGCAGCTCGACGTGAAAGCTGCTGGATGTTGTCAACTCGTTTATGTTCGGAAGGTTGAGCTCCATTATCCTGTGATGACTTTCATGGGTTTCTCTGTCACTTCCGAAGGAGCAAAAAGATGGTCTGGAAAAACATTGTTGTAGGGGAAAATCCCTGTTTTCTTGAACCTTCTGATTGCAGTATTTACAATTGCTGCTCTCGAAAATGCAATTTTAAATAATTTTCCAACTTGGTAAATTGTTATAGATCGCGCAGAGTTGGAAAATATCCACTTTTTCACCTCTTGTTCTTAGTATGAGCTTAGAGATGCTTGAAAGACACATCAACGGGGTGAAATCGATCCGTTGCGTAAGGAAAGAAGCATATATAAATACATTGCTTTCTCTTACTAGATTAACTGGATTCTTTTATATGAATTGAACACCTATTAAGGATTTAAAGAACGGACTTTTCAGGACAAGGATTGGAAAAAATCTGTACATATTTTAACCAAATAAAATGAAGACCTCTTTCGTAATCCATCCACTCCTATTATATACAGCAAATGAGTCTGGGAAAGTTTCATTCATCAAGAGGGGTTTTTTTTTGCCTGTTTAATATTTGATAAAAAAAAATTCTGCTATAGATTATATAACCTAGTTATATAGGATTGGGATTTTTTGGATTATTTGTCAATTTGGGCTGATTATTTTATTTAGAGAAACAAGTCACGAAATATATTTGCATTTTAAGTGGACCCATAACGCAAGTTATTACACCTCAGATTAGAAAGTTATTTATTAAAATGTAATAAGCATAATATAAAATTATGCCTTAATTAGAACCATTATTTTGTTCATTAATAATTGCAAATTATTTAATTTCATAAATGTAAGTTAAAAATTAGACCCACTTTTTAATATAAAACAAAATCAAAATTAAAGTTTTTTCATTATAACTAGATAGATTTAGAATTATATTATAACTTAACAGTATTAAGAATGCAATTTAAAATTCCATGCTAATTTATTAACTTTACTAAAAATACATTCTATGAGTGTCGGACAAAATCGGGTATACCCAGTTCTGACCCACTCTTAAGTACCCGGTATTACTTCAACATAACAGAGTTTAAACATAGCGTCACTACTATTAATCCTATAAGCAAAAGATCAGTAAAAATTTTAAAATATTATCAGGAAAGGAAAGAATTAGATATAGTACTCAGGAATATTTAATATGCTGAAAAAACGTGGTTATACGCGTAAAATCTAGAATCAAATAAAACAATTTTTTAAGAGTAATTGAAACTAATTCCTTCACACTAAAAAAAAGTCCTTCCGGCCAGTGCCGGGAGGAAGAGGTAGCTTTCATATTCCTTATTTTAAAAAAGCCAACTTATATTATTCAAACACACGAAGCTCAATTAAGTGGAAACCGAATGTAGGAGATTCAATACTAATTTTTATCAATACTAAATCATTCTGAATGAGAATTTTGCGAAATTAGTCAGCTTTATCCAAGCTGCTTTTATTTAAAGTAACTTATATTTGGCTGCCAAATTCGGCGATTTCTTAAAGTGCCTGCCATTTTAAGACAACATGGGGGATGAGGCTAACCAGTGAACCTGGTCGAGACCTTAGTAATTGCTGTGCACATGCTCACTCACTTCGGAATCGGTTGATATATACGAGTGCTGTCGCAGGCAAAAAATCAGATTTTTCAAAATGTCACCCACGTTAGAAATTGAATTTGCTATATCTGAGCCACTTTTTAAGATAAAGACAAACAAAAAATGCTCCTGAATCCTTATATCAAGGTCAAATACTTAAGAAAGAAACCTTTTTCAATTTCTAATTTTTTTGCACCTCATTTTAAATATATATATTTTTTAATTTAATGGCCGCCATTTTGAAACAAGATGGCTGATGAAGCTGGCCAGCGAACTTGGTCGAGATATTGATGTATACTATCCACATGCCTTCTTCCATCGAAATAGGCGAATACGTGTGCTATCGCGAGACAAATACAAGATCGTTTCACTTAGCCATGATAGAAATTCAAAGTGCTATAATTCAACCACTTTTTAAGATGTAAACAAAAGAACAAATTTTCAGAAACAAAAACTGCTCCAGAATCTTTTTATCAAGGCCAAACACATAAAAAAATCTTTTTCATTTTCCAATTTTTTAATACCTCATTTTAAATTTTAAATTACATTTTTTTAAAAAATGGCAACCCTTTTGAAACAAGATGGCGAATGAAGCTGGCCAACGAACTCGGTCGAGACATTGGTATGTATTATGTACAGACCAAGTTACATTCAAATCGGTTCATAAATACGCCTGTTATCGCGTGACAAAAATCAGGTCGTTTTAAAATGTCAGCCACAATAGAAATTCAAAAATGTTATAACTCAGCCATTTTTTTAGATATAGTCGAAACAAAACCTGTTCCGGAATCTTTGTATTAAGGTCAAACACATACGAAAAAACTCTTTTTCATTTTTCAATTTTTTGGTATCTCATTTTAAATTTAATTTTTTTTTTTAATTTTTTTAAATGGCCGCCATTTTGAAACAAGATGGCGGATGAAGCTGGCCAACGAACTCGGTTGAGTTATTTGTATGTACTATGTACACACCAAGGTACATCCAAATCGGTTCATAAATACGTCTGTTATCACGTGGCAAAAATCAGGGCGTTTCAAAATGTCAGCCACACTAGAAATTCAAAATGCTATAACTCAGCCATTTTTTAACATATAGACGAAACAAAAACTGCTCCCGAATCTTTTTATCGAGGTCAAACACATAAAAAAAAATATTTTTTCAATTTTCAATTTTTTGGTACCAGATTTCAAATTTAAATTTTTCTTAAAATTTTAAATGGCCGCCATTTTTAAACAAAATGGCGGATGAAGCTGGCCAACGAACTCGGTCGAGACATTGGTTTGTACTATTTATAAACGAAGTTACATCCAAATCGGTTCATAAATACGCCTTTTATCGCGTGACAAAATTCAAGACGTTTCAAAATGTCAGCTTCGCTAGAAATTCAAAATGCTATAACTCAGCCATTTTTTAAGATATAGACGAAACAAAAACTGCTACGGAGTCTTTGTATAAAGGTCAAATGCATAAGAAAAAAATATTTTTCCATTTTTAATTTTTTGGTACCACATTTCAAATTTTAAATTTTTTTAAAAATTTTAAATGGCCGCCATTTTGAAACAAAATGGCGGATGAAGCTGGCCAACGAACTCGGTCGAGAAATTGGTATGTACTATCTACACACCGAATTACATCCAAATCGGTTCATAAATACGAGAGTTACAGTGTGACATAGGTCAGATATATATATATATATATATATATATATATATATATATATATATATCAATTTTGAACGGAGGGTGGTTTCGGGGTCTGGGGGTCATGATTGATGAAAATATACCAAAATTTTTTGAAATCGCTTTCCTCCGAACGGCTGCAATAGGTAGCTTTTTGTAAAGAAAGCTACCTAAAAACGCACACAGTAACGTTTCAATCAGCTATAAATGCCATAATGGTTACCAACAAGTTATTTCTCGTGTTGGATGATAGACAGAAGTACAACTGAAGGAGGGATCTGCGCTACCCGGTTTAACCCACCTACCCTGTTTTTTACAACTCGCCCATATGTATATATATACACACATACAAAATAAAAAAAATTTTAAACAAGAACGTAAAATAATCAAGCTTCAACGACAGATTATAATTTTCCAACACATTCAGAATTATGTAAAAAAAAAAAAACGTTTAATAAAGTTAAATATGATGGCTAAGTAAGCAAATTACAAAACACGTAACACATTTGAAAATTAAAGTTCAGCAATTATTATCAGTCATCGAAAAAATATCCGAATTCCTTTGTGCAACGCTATATATGATCTATACATTTGAATATATACCAAATAGTATGCTAAACATTAGTTCATTTAAGAAACGCATTTTCACAGTTGAAAATTCCCCTTCAACATATTTCGTCAATAAACGGAAATATATACATCTTTTTTGCAGCCTGTATATGATTTACAGATTTTATACATACGAAGTAAATAAATTAGTTAAATTAAAAAAAAAAAAATCTGTTACCACAACAAATAACAAACTTCCAGCAATTATTGTTTATTTATACAGTACTATAAGCGAATCCTTTTGTTCCCCCCATAAATAAACGATTAATGCTATGCTCATCATGTTCTATAGTAAGCATCTTTTTGTACATCTTTTTGTACATTTCAGTGATGTGTATCAATTTCTATATGCTTGAAATAGTGTAATATCATTCCAATATACTACAAATGATTTTTCCCTACATACCATTGAAATAGACCATAAAAAGTCATTGATTAAAATAACAAATTTTCCAAAAAAAATCAGTTGATTAAAATCATGATTTAATCTTTGATTAAAATCGTTAACACCCTATTGCAGCCAAATGGCAAGCATTAGTTTTTGTTAATCACGATTGATTGACGAATTTTTTCCCTCAACCAACTGACGCTTTTTGCAATATTTTTTTACATTTAAGAATTTCACAATATTTTTCTTTTACCTAACAAATGGAGAATTTTGCAGCTTTTTCTTACAAACTTTCTTTGCAGTTATCCAAAATTTTTAGCCTAATAAAATATAAAATTATAACTAAAAATTAAATAAACAGCACATAAAGAAAAACTATAAAATTATTTAGATATTTTAATTCCAATATTTCAATTGACTAAGGTTTAATGCAGTTTTATTTATTTTTTAAAATAAATAAAATTGTGTGATTTGTGTTAGGTTGCCGTTTTCTCCGAGACGGGAAAATTTAAGTTTACCTATGACCTTTTAGAGAGGGTGGGTGGGTGTGGTTACTGTTCCTGCTGACCATTAAATTTTCAAATTAGTGGTTCAAATGAATTTTTGGTGTTCTTGGGCCAGCGGACCACCAATGATTTCGAACACTGATTGATTTTTTAAATGCTGAAGATTTCCTTGTAAAAGAGATTTGAATTGATATACTGTTTAATTTTTTTATTAATTCCCCTGTGTGAAATTTGATTATTGTTATGTTTGCACAAGAAATATTTTATGTCTTAAAATATTTACTCTTTCATTTAAAACAGGTGGAGAATTTAACCTTATGCTTGGATCTATTCCATTTTACCAGACTTGAAATCCTGATTTAGAACATACTAAGCTTCAAGAATTCTTTTTATTTGATGACCTGAATGGTCAGAGAGAGGGTGCAGCACCCTCGTAAAACTGTATGAGAGAAACTGTATGTAAAATGATATTATATTACAGTAAATATTAGTCTGACATACTATACATATAATTTAATGATTATATAATTTGTATTTTCAATAAATGGAGCGGCATACCGCAAACCAACTTAAATGTGTTGCTATTTAATAGTGTCTGTAACCATTTCTTTTTCAGCTATTGCAAGGCTGCTGATGATGAATATTTTTCTTTTTTACGAGTATAGTTAAAAAATAAATAAATCGTCGTCATAGATTATCATTTAGGAATACTGAAAAAATACTTATATGTAAGAATAATTAGTCGCTTGGTGGCGACACTGCTGTTATTAAATTAACCCTTCAAAGTAAGTATTTAATATGTTGTAGAAATACATTGTGTATTTAAAAAAAAGCTTTAAAATTTAAAGTAATACTTTTGTATTAGCTGATATTAGGGGTTAAATGGATTCTGCTACTTATAGCTGCCTTTTTAATTAAAACAATAATAAAAACAGGTTATGTATTTAAATCTAAAGAAAATTATTATTATTTTTTTTTTCTTTGTGAATAAGCAAACACTAAATGGACTATAAGTGTAACTGAGTGCGAAGAAATATTCCAAAATGTAAAAGGACAGAATGGTGATATTTGTGGGGAAAAAATGTAATTATTTTGTTAAATTAGATCAAAATGGTTTACATTTGTTTTTTAAATATATTTCAAAGACAATAGAATCAATAATTAAAACTTAAATAATTTTCGGTTTAATGAAAATAAAAAAAAGCTTTCCTACTGCAAGATAATCTCGCATAATCTGAAATTTTGTTTATTATTACACCATAAAATGATAAATTGAAAACCAAAGTGAGGGGGAAAAAGAGAGCTACAATCCGGTGTAACCATTCCCCATAAAGATGAGAGAAAATCCTGAATCGTGATTCAAACTTTTAGCAAAAAATTGGAATAGAGAAAACCTTGAATTATGATTTAACCTTTCACCAGAAAATTGGATTTAAAAACAATCCTGATTCGTGGTCCTACCTTTTACCAGAAAATTTGATTAAAAAAAACTAAATTATGGTTCAAACTGTTACCAGAAAATTGGGTTTAAAAAAAACCTGATTTATAGTTAAACCTTTTAACAGAAAATTGGATTTTAAAATAAATCTTGATTTATGGTTCAACCTTTCACCAGAAAATTGGATTTATAAAAAGCCTGAATCATTGTTTAACATTTCACTAATATAATGGTATTTGAGAAAGCACCAATAAACTGGTAAAACTTATCGTCAATATCTTGTTTGCAGCTAAATTTCAGCGACTTTTCACAATTTTCTTGGTGAAATATCACACTTTATTTTTAACAGTGAATCGATAACATTTTTTAAAAATTTAGGCATATTTTATAAACTCAGTAATGATACTTTACTTTCATTATTTTTTCTATTCGCTTTTTTAATTTAACTAAAAACCATAAGATCTGTTTCTGCTTATCTGCTTATTTACTGCTGTTGTTATAATGCTCATTTAATATGGAAATGATTTTGTACCTATTTGAATATCTACAGTGAAGCTTCAGTCAGTTTTTTAATGCATAACATACAAATATTTCTGGCAATTGCTGTGGTATTACTGAAAAACACGTCAGGCCATATTACTTATTTTGATCGAAGGATTTTGATTTTACTGCAATATCTCTTGCACGGTTACAAAAAACTTTCTGGCGAGAATACAAAAACTGTTTTAGACACAATACTAAAAAATTACCATTGGTAATTTTTCTGACGGTACTTTAATAAAATTACCAACAATTTTTTGCTAATGTATATGTAAAGTTTTGGGTGCAATACTAAAAAAAATCATAGTAAATGTACTATGAAATCCTTCGCAAATTTACAAAAAAAATTCTTAGTCAATGTACTAAAAATTCCTTTGTAAGTGTACTAAAAAATCATTAGAAAATTCACAAAGTATTCTTTAGGAAACTACCTAAAAAAACGTTAGTACCTTGACTAAATAATCCTAAGTAAATTTACGAAAAATTCTTTAGTAAACTCCCTAAAAAATCGTTAGTAAGTTTACTGAACAATATTTAGTAAACTTTCAAGGAATTCTTTGGAAAACTCTCTAAACAATCCTTAGTACGTTTACTAAAGTATCTTTCGAAAAATTACCACAAATTCTTTAGTAAACTCCCTAAAAAATCGCTAGTAAGTTTACTAAGAAATATTTAGTAAATTTACAAAAGCTAATTAGAGAAACTCCCTTGAAAAACCGTTAGTAAATTTACAGCACAATATTTAGTAAATTTACAAAAAAAATTTTAGAAAACGCCCTAAAAAGGAATAGTACGTTTACAACATATTCACTGATAAATTTACTAAAACTTATTTAGTAAACTCCCTAAACAAGCATTAGTAACTTCACTAAACAATATTTAGTAAATTTACAAGAGTTTTTTGGTAAACTCCCTAAAAAATCACTAGTACGTTTACTAAGCAATATTTAGTAACACTTACTGAAGAAACTTTTGTAATTTTACATGATTATCTTTTGTTGTGGTTACATAAAAAGTTCTAGGCATCCCAGTTTCCTACAAAATTCTTAGTAACCTTACAATTTTTTTTTTACAGTGTAGGGTAATCGCTATAATTTTCCTGCAAGGTTTAAATCCATGTCTGCTACCACTAATTTTTTCATAATTTTAGTTTCAGTAGATTCTCAAATAGATTGGGGGGGGGGGGGGGTGCATATTTTTTTGGTTACATTTTCAACGATATCTCTGAAAATAATATGCTTAAAATTAAAAGAAATATATTTTTGAGTTCAGCGTTACGAATGTTTTCAAACGATACCCTACACGATATACATAGAAAATATTTCTTTTTTCAAGTAACTTAATTAGCCCCTCTACATATTCATTAAATACATTTGTGAATGTATAATAATCTGTAAATATGTGGGTCAATAGTCTTTATTACTTTTCCTAATTTGAAATTTCCACGTTCAATATTTTACCAGTAAAATGGCTGTGACAGACGGACACACAGACACAGGAGTGATCGTATAATGGTTCCGTTTTTACTTTTTAAGTACGGAACCCTAAAATTGTAAAATATTATTTTTCCCTTTCTGTTGATATTGTCAATCAGCAAGTGAATATAGTAACTATAAGTTTATAGTACGTTAATTCACTTGTTTAAAGTGATAATGTTATTCTTCGTCGTCTTTCTAATGTCTCTTCAACATTAATGGTCTGAAATATCAGACTTTTACACTACCATTTTTTGTTTGATTCCCTTAACTAAATTTTTAATGGCAAAATGTTTCCAAAAGAAAAATTTTGATAGCCTATTGTCACTTTTTGAAACTATAAATCCACCCAAAGTAAAGGAACAGTGTGTTATTCTATAAAGATAAGAGTCTGTCCGTGTGTTGTGCGCGTGTGCATGTGAAGGCTACCGAAATCTACCGCATGTAGAGTTCTGAAAATTTGAAAGGATACTTCATGACAAGTTCTAATGCACCTGAGGCTCAAATTTTTCATTTTTTGTTAATTAACCGAGATATTAATTCAAAACCATAATGAACATCGGAAAATGGCGCGTTTTTACCATTCCAAAGCTTTCCGACTGCTTTTCGAAGGTGCGTAGCATAAAACACCCGATGGTGAAAAATGGTATTAGATGTAAATTTCCAACTGGGCGAAAAATGTCCGGACCAGGATTCGAACCAGGGATCTCCTGCCTGAAGCCACCAGTAGTCTACCATCTGAGCTATCCCGGACCAATCTGATGGAACTTTTTCACCCAGCAACCTTAATGATTATAGCATCTGGTCTGAAATCTGGTTCAACTCAGATGGTAGAGCACTGGTGGCTTCAGCCAGGAGATCCCTGGTTGGAATCCTGGTCCGGACATTTTTCGCCCAGTTGGAAATTTACATCTAATATGATTTATTTACCAATTAGAATAATTGTGTTAAAATTAATCTGGTGAAAAATCGGGGTTTTTTTTGCGTCTTTCGAAAAGGCTTATCTTAACAAAACACAAAAAAAGCCTATTCATTAATGTTTTTCTTTTCTTTTCACACGGTGTAATCTATTTAAAAAATATATAAATATTAACCTTTTAAAAAAGTATTTTCGAAATGCCTTTTTCTGGATCTTCTTCCCCGTCTTTCGAAGACGAGGACATCAGCTAAACTAATAAAAATACGGAACAGCAAAAAATGTATACTATTAGAAGCTATTTTGACTCTAAAACCATTCTTAAACATATTAATATCAACCTTTTAAAAAAAAAAAAATCGGAGAGCCAATTTTCGTATTTTTCTGCAATTTTTAAAAATCTGCATCCACGCTTCTGATAAAATAAAAATATAAAAAAAAAAGAAAAAAAAACTTCCACACCATATTTACGTTCATTTTCCTTTCGAAAAGTGATATATGTCTTCAGAAATATTAACTCTTTCAAAAAAGTCGTTTCTGGGACTCAATTTTGCGACTTTCTATTCTTCTGCAATGTTTAAAATTCTTTGATGGCTTCAAAATGAAAATACGAAAAAACAAAGATACTGAACATATTTACTTTCCTTTTTCTTTAAGGGATCTCCAAGACTCTTAAAACTTCAAATTTTTCGAATTTTTTTTTTTTTTTTTTTTTTTTTTTTTTTTTTTTTTAGATGTTAAATTCCTATCTTTTCTGAACATTTTCTTATAATAATTTCCATTAGAACAGGAGTTATGGCTTTTAGAATTATACCTGTTCAATAGCTGAAGCGGCGTTTCCGAAACTTTAGCGTCATTATTCTCCAAATGACTTTTTTGCGCATAACGCGCAGGATATCACAAAAACTTCTGAATATTTTTTCATGAAATTTTCAAAACATATGTTTCATGTTAGTCTGTATAAACTGAACCTAAAATTTATTTTTTATTGTTCAAAAAAATATTTTTTAAGTGATTATATTGTTGGAAATTTCAAAATTTTGTATTAGCTAAATACAACTTTGTATTTAAAAAAATGCTTTAAGTACAAATTTATTTAGGTTCAGGGTAATTACTACAATCTGAAGTATAATTAGACTGCAAAAAAATTTCATTTTAGTTGCAAAATTTATCTAGTAATCCTGCGCGTAAACTGTTATGCCAATTTACTGCTCGACAAACATCTGACAGTTTGGAGCACTCTATAAATACTAATTCTGCATATTGCACTCTATAAATACTAATTCTGCATCTTCCAATTTTTTAAATACATGAAATGAAAGAACATACTTATATCTTTCACGCAAATAAAAATTGTGTTTTAAAATCATATTCATTTTAAGATATTTGTTTAAAATGCACTTTTTCTTCTTTTTTTCCAATTTTAAAAGTTCCGAGACCCTTTAAAACGACGTCTTTGGTTTAAAAATATATTAATATCAACCCTTTCAAAAACCTTCGTTTCCAAAACTCACTTCCGTGATTTTCGGGGTTTTTTATGTATCAAAAATCTGCATAGGCTTTGAAAATCCAAATACTAAAAACAAAACATGCAAATCATGTCTGCGTAATACATTTTCCTTTAAAATGGTCCGTTAAAAAATATATTATTATTAACACTTTCAAAAAAAAATTGCCGAAATTCATTTTAGCAATTTTCTCTTTTTCCTGCAATGTTTAAAAACTTGCATTGGCTATGTAAATCAAAATACGAAAAACCAAAAATACCGAACTAAATCTATGTACATTTTCTTTTAAAACGACGTTTTTGGTTTTAAAAAAAATATCAATATCCCTTTCAGAAAATTCCTTCCAAAAACCACGTTCGCAAATTTCGTTTATTCTAAATTTTTTAAAAATCGATATCAATTTTCCTTTTCGAATTCGAAAAAAAAAGCTCTTAACCAGCATACTTTTAAAACAACGTTTTCGGTTAAAAATTATTAACACCTTTAAAAAGAATGTTTTCTGAAACTTACTTTTCCTCCTCTTTCAGTGCCTTTGAAGATAAGTTTCCCGTTTTAACCCTTTCGGGTTCGATTTTTTTTTTTCAATTTTGAGAACAAAATTCTTTTTGCTTTAATAATGTTCATCATAGCTATCGAAACAGATTTACTGAAGTTTAAAGATTATCTCATTGTCTGAAATCTAACGAATGTACTTATTTTGTGTACCATTCAATTGATATTTATATGATAATAGGTTAAGGAAGAGTTTTGGAAACGTTTGTAAAATATCGAATTACAACAGGGTTTAAAAGATATTACAACATTCTAAGGTTTTTTGCGTTTTATCGCACTTGATTCGTTCATAAAAGTAACCTATATTTTAAATTTATGGAGTAAAATATATGTATCAATAAAGGAATCACAAATGGTGCAAAGATAATTAAGGAATATTTTATTATTATTATTATTACAAAATGTCAAAACATAAATGAAGTCATAATGAGAAAGACATAGCCATATACTATCATTACTATATGTAGATACTAACAAAAGTAATTGCTAAGACAAAATAATACTCGATGAAAAGACATGTACTATTAATAATACACCAGACCCGAAAGGGTTAATTCTTACCATTTTTAGGATTAAGGCTCTTTATGGGGATAGAAAACTTTATATATATTCATTTATTTTTAAAACAAAAAAATATATATAGTTTTGGAGTGTCCAATATAATGGACATTGGGTCTTAGTCCTGTAAAAACCATATTATTGAATACCATGATTCTGAATGTAAAATTCTTAATTGCAGAATTTTCTTTCATTACAAAAGTGTTTTTATCGTTCATACCCTTTAAATATTGCACAATTATGCTTTTTGTTTCATTATAAAAGAGAAAAAAGTATGTTTGAATTTGAATTTATTTGATTTTGAATGAGATTTATTGTATAAATTAATTTAGTGATTTTTAAAAAGTTTTTTTAAAAGGAATAAAAAAAATCTATCACATCAATAAAAGGTTTTTTCTAAATAAAATTATAAATAATTAGTGGCACGGTTATCACAATTGACACTTGGATGCCAAAAGGAAATTAAAAAGAAATAAAACACAGTTCATTTATAATCTTAAATTATTATATTCAGTTATATTTTCTTCCATTATAAATGTGCTTTTATCGATCATATATCACCTGTAAATATTGCACAATTTTAATTTTTTCATTATCAAAGACAAAAAGTATTTTTGAATGAAATTTATTTGAAAAGTATAAATAAATTTAGTGAGTTTTTAAATAGTTTTCTAAAAAGGAATTTAAAAAAATATCACATCAATAAAAGTTTTTTCTAAAAAAAATTATAAAGTTAGTGACACGGTTATCACAATTGACATTTGGATGGCAAAGTAAATTAAAAAGAAATAAAATGCAGTTTACTTATACTCTTAAATTATTATCTTCAGTTATATTTTCTTTAAATTTTTATTTCTGTTTAAATTCGATTAAATTAACTAATTTAATTATAAACGACTTACAAACAGTAAAATAATATAAAAAGCTTGCATTTATTTTTTGTATTTAAACGAATATACAAATACAAGTTGCATTTCATGCTTACTTATTTTATTTTGTACATATCAAGTAAGGTGATATCACTACATTGGCTTTAAAAACCAGATTTTTAGCGTTAAAGTTTCTATTTCTTTCACTACAAACTTTGCTGACATCAGAGGTGTGTTTTTATCGTTTATACGTCATTTCCAAATATCACATAAATTCAATTTTCGCATCATCAAATAGAAAAAGTATATTTTAACTAAGAAACGTGTCGATCAATTTAGTAATAATAATAAAAAATTAATAAGATTTTGTTTTGTTTTTTAACTCTTCTCAATACCAGGAATTTTTTTTGTTAGAATAATGATATTAAATAGTGGCACAGCTACCACAATTGGCAAGTAAATGCCAAGAAGAAATTTAAAAGAAATCAAAATGAGTTTATTTAGAATCTTAGAACGTCATCTTCAATTATATTTTCTGAAAGTTTTTTTGATAATTTAATATAATTAAATTTATTAATTCAATAATAAATAGTATACTAACAGAAAAATAATACAGAAAATAGTTATGAATAAGAATAAAATATAATAAAGGCTTAATTATCTATATTTACAAAATGCTGCACAATATATATATATATATATATATATATATATATATATATATATATATATATTTCACTGAAATACAAAATTTAACAATGTTCTGATTTAGAACAAGCATTTTATCAGTAAAATTACATATTTTAAGGATAATATTTATTTATTTTTTTAATTTAAAAATATATATTATCTACTTCTGTATCTATTATTAGTTCCAATGCTGTGTTGATTTTTAAGTATAAACTAATATCTCTCTTCAGGATACAAAAAGAGTCTAATATGAATAAAAACAACTGATGAAGATCCAACGTCCAATAGAATGGACATTAAAAAAAAGTTGTTTATTGTCTAAAATATACATTATATTACTTAAACAGCGATGCCATTTCATTGATACAACACTTAACATTAGATGTATGTAGCATTAATATAAAAATACTTTTAAAAAATATAAAAAATTAGCGTGAAAACTGTCTGCATACCTTCAACAGTCTTTCTCTTGTTCTCTGCCACTTTCAAATGATTAATATATATATTTATTTGTAATTTTTTTATTATTTCGGCATACAGATAGCAGCACTAGACTATTTAGTACACTGGACAGCAAGCATTTACAAGTTCCAACTGAAATTAAGCATTTTACATAAAAAATAAAAATGTACAATAGAATGGACGCGGGGTCTCAGGAGGTTATAACATTTTCGTTTCTGCGCATGGGCTGGGAATTTTTACATTTTCAACACATTTTGCCTACATTTTCAACAGGGAGACAGCTCTTTCTGAGTTTAAAAAGGGGAGTAGGGGCATTTATATTATTTGGGTTTTCTTGGAAACAAAATTGGAAGTTTCATATATCTGAATGTCAGAAATTAAATCGGCAATCGAAATAAAGAGGGCCTCTTGTTTCATTTGGATAGATTTTCACTTAAAAATATAAAATCATACAAATTCGGGGGTGTATGCTACCAAAGTCAGTGGAGCCGACAACATTACAGTCGTTTGGTAAGATTTTCGTTTAAACACATTAAATCATTCTTTTGCCAAAAACAACCTTTTCTCGCGATTTAATCAGTTCTTGTTCAAAAATGCTTTCGAGTGCAATAGATTTGGAAACTTCCTGTTAAATGACTGTTCTTGTGATTTCATTCTGGATTAAAACTTAACTAATGACTTGGTTTGTTGCTATTTATGTAGATTTATACATGTGGATTCCATATATTACTTTAATTAGTTTATTTTTAAGTTCTATCCAAATCCATGCCCTTAATTTTCGATTTAAAAAATTGTTTTTTTTTTCCTTCTAAAACAATAGCTACAGCTATTAGAGTAAATACTTATAATGTCGTCTTCATATGTATGTTATTCAAAGAATGAATTAAAAAAAGGGACTAATGAATATTAGAATACACTCTAAAAAATCCGTCAATTGATATGTATTTTTTTCATTGATATTATTCCGTTCATTTACCAAAATTTCCACTTTTATTTGCCAAATTCTCCTCAAAGCCATCTGCCGATTTGATTCAGAAATTCCCCCAATCTAAAGTAAACATTACCTAAATTTCTCCATCTAACAACATATCGTCCAAAATTATTCTGGCATAAAAACATATTTAAATTAGCGCTTCAAAATTAAAACTGGAAGCCCACAGAAACATATTTAAACTACGTCAAGTTACCAAGAATAATTTTCCATGACCCATTGGCGAATTTTATGTCATGAGTTATGTCGATTTTGAGATGGTTCACTTTGTGCAGTCCTGGGAAAAAACACGAAAGTCTGTAGCAAATCCTTGTATAAAACAGTACCTTATATAATTCGATTAGTAACAACACCTAACAATTACTGTTATACATAAATTTTGCTTAGGGATCGTCTACATGTAAAAATTGTACCAAACATGAAAATTTCCAATACTATAACTTAATTTTGACATCATAGTCATATTTTTAGATACATTTTACCTTCGGATACCGAAACGAAAGTCATTCGATCGGTAATTTAGGAATTATATGCAGGTTTAAAGTTTGGAACTCCTAATGTTAAATTCAATTATAATCGTTTCAAAACAGATTACAATGCAGGCAGTCTTTGAAGAATAACTCAAAACCTACTTTGCTATTGGAGCTGTAATTTTTTTATATCTAAATTTGAAGCTTCTAGAAATTCATTTCTGTTAAAAAGTTCATAGGTTAAACACCATGTTTCTGTCGAAAATTTTTTTCGAAAAAATATTTTTTTTGAAATTAATTTTAAAAGCAACATGAATGACATGTGATTTTTTGTTGTTGTTGTTGTTGTTGTTTTTGTCACAGAAATCGATTTCTAGAAGTTTCAAATGTGGGAATGCAAAATTACCTCTCATTCCGAGATGTAGTCTTTGAGTTATGCCTCAAAAAGCACAAACATTGCAATCTGTTTTGAAACGGTTAGAAAATGAATTTGACGTTAGGAGTTCCCAATTATAAACCCGCATAACTCATAATCTACTTGGTTGCATGACTTCCCGATTCATATCAAAGGTAAAATTTACCGAAAAATGCAAATATGATGTCAAACTTTGAAACTTTTCACGTTTGGTACAATTTATATATGTAGATGACCCTAAGCAAATTTTCTGTATATCATTAAATATCAGACATTATTACTAATCGATTGATAGCAGTCATATTTTTATATGATGATTTGTGATACAGTGAGCAAGAGGTGGTGCATTTTTTTCCACGACTGTAGAAACAACATCTATTATTTTGCAGTACAGTTTAATCACTTGGATAAAAACGACCATAAGGGAAGTAAAACAGGGTGCTTGCCTTCTTTTGAACATCAAAGGTAATTTATATCTGTACTTAAATTCTTAAAACTTGCACAAAAGAGTGACACTTGTATGGAATTTTTATTGCTCAATGTCAAACCTTAAAAAATGTAAAAGGCTCTCTCTAGGAAAAAGTTGGATGCGCTCCTGTGATTGGGATTTCACATGCAACTTACGTTCAAATATACAGTTGACAAAATGATTATTTATATACCCTAATATTTATAAGTTTGAAAAAAGACATATATTGTTCGTTTTCGAAAGCCGCGCTTAGCACTCTGGGACGATTCTACTATCCAAAGGGGTGTTAACGCTGAGATGGGTATTTTCCGAAGTTTCACTTGTACGTTGTCACTCGGCCAAACGCAGCTAAACAGTCTCCGATCATCCCTATTTTGATAAAATAAAAACAGGCCTGACGCATACGCAAAAGAGCGGAAGGTTTCGCTTTCCGAAAACAAAGAGTAAATTGATATTATAATAAAAAAAATTTTAATACATTATTTTTTGTATGTTTTTTATTAACCCATTAAAGACTGACGTTGCGTTTTCGCAACATTATATTCTTTATTTTATTGTGACTATTTTTTTCAGCAAATGTATTATCATATATTGTATATAAGGTAATTCGGGGGATGTCGCCATATAATAGGATATTTTGCTTATAAGAGCCAAAATTGAAATGATAAGATAATGAAAAAAAATACACCATGCTCTTCAATATTTAATTGGTTATGTATATTTATTAATTCCTTTCCCAGTATGTGCATGATTGACAAACTTAATGTTAAATAAACTCGTATAATTGTGGCATGTTCCCCCATATATACGGGGAAGATGCCACCAGTTATGGGGTAAGATGCAACACCACAGTAAATAAGAAAAATAAGACACACATTGGAACATTATCTGTGAATTAACAATAACTATAGAAAAACAAACAAATCTATAAACTGAATTGAATTTTTTCAAATTTACTTTGCTAAAACTAATAAGGATACAGGTTTGAATGTTACCCTGCATAACATTTCATTCAGTGCAAATGGTCACCATTGCAATCTTCTTGCAAACTTTCTTGCATTTGATGCACTGAATTTAAATTTAATCACACTTGAGACCTTTTTCAGTGTAAAAGTATCCTTTACATACAGCACAAAAAATATTATCATTATCCACATCAAAACTATCGCCACTGGTATCCAGAGGAATTTCTCCACTTGAGAATTAAGAGCTTACACGTCTCTTTTTCTTCTGTTTTTTTCGAAGGTTTCTTTTTATTTATTTTGCCATTTCCCGATTTTCTCTAGCCATTTCCTGCAGTTTTTTTCTCTCTGATGCAGTTAAAACCTCTGCTGTTTGTTTCTTACACCCAGGTTGTTTAGGTTTTCTGACCTGGGGAATAGGGCTGATTGCTTCTAGACAGTAAATCCCGTTTTCTGTGCTGGAGGAGGAAATTGCTGATGACAATCCACTACCACTAGCGCTGCTGGTGGAAGCAACTGCGTCTATAGATCCACATCATCTGTTGGTAGAAGCAACTGCTGGTGTAGGCCTGTTATCACATGCGCCGCTTGTGGAACCAACAACTGTATCATTGCGGGAACCATCAGAGATAGCAAACGCATGCTGTGGAACTGTTTGTAGGATATATTATATATATTATAGTATATACACATATAGGTTATAGCAATAAATCCTAGTAGCTGAAAACCCAGAACTGCCATTTCCTACTGTGGATGCTTTGCTCCAAGCTGAATTCGAAAGAGATCCAAACTGAAGTCTTGAAAGTTTACGATCTGACTTGCTGTGGATCCAGGCATTTAGAGCTTGTCGACAATGTATTTTCAAAGGTTTGAAAAATGGGCAATCAAGTGACTGTGATTACTGGGTGGTGTGACTTGGAAATCAGATAAGAATTACTTCATTTTTTTGTCTTCATTTTAATTTATTACTGAACCAGGGGGAAAATGCCACACACGCTTATTTCCGTATTCCTGCAAGGTTATGGCCGCTTCTGCTTGCCTTGTATGTGTAACAAAATGTGGAGCTCACTTATATTGCTAATATCTTATTTACAATAAAACATCCGTTTATGAACTTTAAATATGAGCAACGGAATACTATAAGGTCTTTACTCTCCAGATTAAATGCTCACGAGATCCAAAAATAATGGCGATTGAAGGCAACAAATTACGATAGATTCACAAACCACGTGCACACTGGGACAAGACTCCTCACACAAGCGGGTCAGTATTGCCATCTGTTGACACATATTATTAGGAACAAACATGCGTCTTCCCCCAACTTGCGTTTCCCCCCCGAATTATCTTATGACTTTTATTTATACGAGAAAAAAATCGTTAATTGATTCGAGTTGTAAAAAATTAGAACTATGAATCTAACGGCACGGAATGTTTTGGAAATTTTTCATTGATAAATTTCGAATTATGTTCATAGATGCACTATAAAGAATGAAATAAAATTCAGCAATTTAAAATACAGATACTGTAGCAGTCAAATTCTACCTATGTGTTGTAAATGTAATGTACCGTTACTTAGTAAATGCTTCAACGATATTCATGTGGCAAAAATTTAGTTGATTCGTACTGACGTTGCATTTTCCCAACATTTCATATCTCGCATAAAAATACACTGCTTAAAACAATTAAAGGATATTTGAAGTTTTATATAAAATAAAGATATAAACGAAATTTTTTTTGCCGAAAATAGAAGAAGAGAATCACAAATGCAAATTTTTCTGGTTTTCAAACTGTGGAGTATGCAAATTTTGAGTTCGGCGTCAAAAACGTCTCTTCAGCGGCAGTGAATGAAATTTGACTTTCAACTGGATAAAAGAGAATGAAGACAAGGATGATCGGCATTTAGTGATTGCTTTGTTTCGATGAGTACGATGTCTCAGCGAAGTCATTTGGCAGATTCAGAAGCTTTGAGAATTGTTGGTAGGTTAGAAGGGGGCCAAACTCAAGCCGAAGTAGCGCAAGCCATTGAAGTGTCTGGAACCGTTTTTTGGAGAGTGGATGTGCAGGCCGAAGACCAGGGCAAGGTCGTAGACGGGCAACAACGCCCAATGAAGATCGGTATTTAGCGTTAACAGCTCGGAGACACCGAACCATGAACGCTACTCTTCTCCAACAACACCTTCGCTCGGCTACAGGCACCACGATTTCAACTCAGACTGTCCGAAACCGGCTCCATGCTGTAGGTCTGTATGCTCGCCGACCGATGGTATGTGTTAGATTAACATCAAGGCATCGTCGCGACCGCAGGGAGTGGGCAACCGAGCATGTCAACTGGAGGAGAAATGAATGGAGCAATATTCTGTTTTCTGACGAGTCCCGTTTTTCTGTGCATCCGGATAATAGGCGTATTTTCATCTGGAGGGACCATGGCAGTAGGAATAATCCTGCGTTCGTGCACGAAAGTGTCAGATTTGGCGGTGGAGGAGTGTTGGTGTATGGTGGCATCTCCATTGACGGGCGCACTGACCTCTACATCATTCGAGATGGAGCTCTGACTGGTCGCCGATATAGGGATGAGATCCTCAGACCTATTGTAGTCCCTTACGCTGCAGCAATCGGACATAACTTCATTTTAATGGACGATAACTGCAGGCCACATCGTGCAAACCTGGTGGAGGATTTCCTTTTCGAGGAAGGAATCGTTCGAATGAATGGCCAGCGTGTTCTCCAGACATGAATCCAATCGAGCACGTTTGGGACGCTCTAGGAAGACGAGTTTCTGGCCGCCAACAACCCCCACAAACTCTCGAAGAACTGGAAAGAGCTCTTCTGGAAGAGTGGAGCAGAATACCCCAACTCGTCATTAATAGCCTCATTGAGTCCATGCCTCAAAGGTGTTCAACGTTGCTGGCCGCCCGTGGAAACCATACCCCTACTGAAAATGATTTTCTTTGAAGAAAACACCTTTTCTTATTCTTTTTTTCTCATATGCACAAATTGTGTTTTTTTCCTTTAGTACACAAATGCGCAATAAAATGCATTTTTTTCTGCCAAACATGTGTAATTTATTCTCATATAACCTACTATGTCTGTCGACCATGTATCAATCAGCTAAACAGTTTACCAGATACAAAATCCACCTAAAACTGCAATATCCTTTAATTGTTTTGAGCAGTGTATATAAAACAAAAATTGTATTATCGCTTTTTTTCTCTTAATTCGTCATATAGTAGACGTATAAAATAAAATTTTATTTCATTTGTGTCAAGTATAAGAAGGTGCGGTCCTTAATGGGTTAAATACAAAACAAAACCTTGATAAGGTTTTTATTATATGTTTTTTACATACGCAATCCATAATTTAATTTTAACTTGAACTTTCTCATTCTCTAACACTACTTACCATAACAATCGAAAATCTTATACGTTAAACCGTTTTAACCTTTCAACTGCTGTGACAGAAGTTGTCGCATAACTACTGTGAAGTGGTCTATGAGACCGCTCGATAGAAACATTAATTAAAAGCTCTGTTAACTCAAAGGCTACTTTTTCTGAACTAAATTCAAGGGCGGAACCAGAGGCAGATCCGGGGGGGGGGGGGGCATTTGCCGCCGTCTGACATACCTGGCCTCCCCGTCGGAGTCAAATTTAATCGTCGTCGTGGAAATTTTTTTGACTTGAGTGTAGAGCCCTGCATCGGGTCGGGTGCAGGCATTTTTCCTGCACATGACCCGAGTCGTGTTGAGTTGGACGAAGGTTAGTTTTTTAAAAAGGTCTTAGGTTAGTTTATAGAAAACCCGACCCACGGCTAAGCTTGCCGCTGATTTTTTTTTTTTTTCCCTTGGAAGTCGAATTGGCTTGGCTATAATTTTTTTGGTTTCGGAATGATTTTTGATTCTTACGCGTCGGGTTTGTTTAAAAAAAGTGCCCAGAATTATATCTCAAATTAGTGTCCTGCATCGATTCAGGTTGTCCTATTTTACCTACACCCGACCCGACCCACGGCTCGGATTGAGAATAAATTTTTTAATTATTTTTGGGTGCGGGTGAGTTTGGGGTTGAGTTTTGATACTTACGAGTAGTGTTGCTTGGTGTCTCGATTTACGTGGAAAATCCCGCTTTTTCGCCATACCCAAATTACGTCAATTTTTTACGAGTTTAAGCTAAATTAAAATTTTATTCCTTAGTCTGCGACGAGAAAATTTAAGAATTTAACCACATGTGGGTTAAAGTCTGACGTCACAATGGCCGGATGTTACCGAACACATAGCCATATTCGTACAGTATACATTTTGTCTAGAACTCATTCATGTACACGCCTGTTTAATGTTTATTCGATTGACCGCAAACTCAGGCGTCTATAAGAAATGCGATTTCAAGAAGAGAAAGGATGTGGAAATTCATCCGCTCACTTAGATCTTCTCTTTAACCCCTTGGGGACGAGAGACCGATATACGTGCCGCGCAAGATGCTCAGAATCCGTGATTTTTCTCACCAGTAAATTTTTATTGCACCTTTTTTCCTTATTTAATCCAAGCATTTTCCCGATTAAATTAGGCAAAAATTTCTGTTTTGAAAAACCGATGGTAAAAGATTGAAAGTTCTGTAAAAGACTCTCGTCTCGAAGGGGTTAAAAAGCGTAGAGTAAGTATTTTTAAAAATGAATGAGTAAATAAAAAGAGAACCTTGCCGGAAAAAAGTTAAAATCTCGGCCCGAACCCAGCCCGGCGGAATTTCTAAAAAACTTGGATTTTTACGTCGATTTTGTTAAAAGTAGGAATTCTGACCAAAAATACTTAGTTTAGCTTTGTATATGTTTATAATCTTCATTTTTAAAGAAGCGCCCTAGGTTGGGATACACATTTATTAATGAATCTCTATTTGTATGTAAATGTTTCAGCTATAATTATTATCAATAATCAAAAAAATATTTATAAAGTGAGCATTATTGTCATAAAATGTCTGTTAATTATTTAAAAAACTCTAGTTCGACAAATTAATTTCACACCATTCCTTTATGGATAATGTATAATTCACATGCATTCAATACGAAGAAAGGAAGCTATTTAATACAGCAACCTGTTAAGATGGAACGACAAAGAATTGGAAAATTTTTCCAATGTAGTCTGGTTTTAATCTTAGCAAGTAGACTGTTCCTTTATAATTGTATAGTATTGTTTCAGTTGCGAAAATTTTCAGTTTAAAGCATTATCCTGTTAACCGTTACACTGGTTCCGTTTTAACAGGTTTTATTGTAGTGCCTAGGATGTCCCTATTTTCAAGCACCTGTTTTGCTTTTTTTCTCTCTCTGTCCCGTTTTTTGCGATACTGGACCTGACAACACTAACTTATGAGCCAAGTTCAAGTTATAGCCGAATTTTACAAAAAGAAAATCTAACCTATTGTTTTAGATGAAAAATTATATATTTAAATATGAATGAGTCGCTTTACATGTTTATTTTCTACATAAAAGATACTACATAACTAATACTAGAGATATGATTGCAGACTATTTTTTCATAACTGTATTAAATTAGATCTTTTTTGTGTCGAGTCAGGTTCGAGTTGAAGTGTTTCGGTTTAGGGTCAATAGAAAAACTGTTGTCGGGTTTTGGGTCAACGTAAATTTTTTAGTAGGTTTCGGATTGACTTTAAGTTGAACGTTTGGGTCGGGTATAACCCAAACAGAGCAGAAATCTATTTCAGATGAAAAATTACGTATTTGAATATGAATGACTCCTTACATGTTTATTTTTCTGCATAAAAGATATAACATTAATATCGGAGATATGATTGCAGAATATTTTTCTATAATTACATTATATTTTGCATCAATCTTCTCTGATTCCAGGTTTCAGGATGGGATTGGAATTAAGTATTTCGGGTTCGATCAGGGTTGCGCGTAGACGGAATATTTTTGGTTGGGTTCGGTTCAGGTAAACTTGGTTTTAAATAAAATTTCCAGAGCTCAAAATTTTATTTATTACCCGGGCAAGTCCCTAGTTAGGTGTATGTTTAACTGCTAGTTTTCACGATGACACTTTCACTAAAAAATTTAAATAATTTAAAATTAAAATAATTTTTGGTCACTTCATGCTCATGCGTCTTCGATAGGAATTTGTCAACTGATTTTTTTTTTCAGTTACCTCTGACATTAAAATACATGGTCAACCCGGCCTGAACATGAACCGCGTTTCGAAAAAAAAATGATTATCCCCTTATATCATGCGGGATTCTTGTTTCTAGGTCTTTTCCATTTTCTTAAGGGCGGGGTAGTTTGCAGTGATTCGACTCATAACCGGAGAACTGTTCCATACTTTGTCGCTCATAAACTGCTGTGTATGGTCCATATATGTGCACGTAAAATCTGTAATATTGAATGACCACTTATTAGGAGATTCTTGGGTGGAAGAAGAGTACGAAGCAGAGTTTTTCCTTTGGGGTAATGCTCAACAGTATGTAAACTTCTTCTTTTGTGAATTCGTCCGCCTATAAAGATTAGGTGACTACTGAGGTGTTTCAAAAATAACCTTAAGAGCTTTTTTCACTATATTTATGTACAATATTCTTTGACAAGCTTTGAAATATATGTTTCGAATAAAAATCGTTTGGCCCTGTGCAATTCATCTCTAATTTAAATAACAGATTGAGTGTTAGAGATCTGCGCGTTTCGGTTTACGCCAAATCCGGACGCGAAAATTTTATGTTTTCACGTGATTAACCACTATATTCCATTTGCTATTTAAAAAACGGGAAAAAAAGAAACAAAGAAATGTTTTATTGTTCATTTACTCCACTAATAAAGGAGAAAAGTTACCACGACATTATAGTGGGGAAAAAAAAATCTGATGTATAAATACAGTCCCGGTTCAGCTCGAATCTACAGAAAAAATGTAAGACCAGGACGTGTTCCGGAAAAAATGAAGTTCAGGCCCGGACCAACTTTTCAAAAGCTAAATTTTAGCCCGAAGCCGTACCAAGATTTCAGATAAAATTATGCCCGGTGCGAGTTTAATGAACGAAACTTTTACGGAGCTCGAGCTTCGGGACAGGCCCGGGCTGGTAGAGACCTCTAATATATATTATGAATTCGAACTCCCTGTCGGGGATACTGCCCCCCCCCCCCGCCCGTCGGGCAAGTTCTGGCGCCGCCCTTGACTAAACTTTTTCTACAGAACTATTGTAACTAAAATTTACCTAATGAACAGCCTCTAGCGATAATACTAGGATTCCAAACGAAACAAAATCCACTAGTTAATATAGTTAAACTGGAAATTATAAGTTAAACAGTAAAAATTGAAAAATGTAGGAGTCTGTAAGATTGCCAATATCAGTTAAAGATTAACTTAAATAAGTACATTTTTAGGATTTCAGTTTTCTGAAATGTATAACTATTTTTAATGTGTTGAAATAAACAATTTTGTTATACGGGTTAAAATAAAATTTAAATTGTGAAGAATATTTCTTAAGCTCAAAATCATTTTAAAAACATGGGTTAAATTTATCCAACCGTGAAACTTTAAAAAAATCTTGAAATGGAGGGTTAAACAAGAGTAAAAAAGTCCTTCCAGCCAGTGCCGGGAGGAAGAGGTAGCTTTCATATTCCTTATTTTAAAAAAGCCAACTTATATTATTCAAACACACGAAGCTCAATTTAGTGGAAACCGAATATAGGAGATTCAATACTAATTTTTATCAATACTAAATCATTATGAATGAGAATTTCGCGACATTAGTCAGCGTTATCCAAGCTGCTTTTATTTAAAGTAACTTATATTTGGCTGCCAAATTCGGCGATTTCTTAAAGTGCCTGCCATTTTTAGACAACATGGTGGATGAGGCTAACCAGTGAACTTGGTCGAGACCTAAGTAATTGCTGTGTACATGCTCACTCACATCGGAATCGGTTGATATATACGAGTGCAGTCGCAGGCAAAAAATCAGATTTTTCAAAATGTCACCCACATTAGATATTGAAACTGCTATATATGAGCCATTTTTTAAAATAAAGACAAACAAAAAATGCTCCTGAATCCTTATATCAAGGTCAAGTATTTAAGAAAGAAACATTTTTCAATTTCTAATTTTTTTGCACCTCACTTTAAATATAATTTTATTTAATTGGCCGCCATTTTGAAGCAAGATGGCTGATGAAGCTGGCCAGTGAACTTCGTCGAGATATTGATATATACTATCCAATTGCCTTCTTCCATCGAAATAGGCGAATACGTGTGTTATCGCGTGACAAATACAAGATCGTTTCAAAGTGTTAGCCATGCTATAAATTCAAAGCGCTATAATTCAACCATTTTTTAAGATATAAACAAAAGAACACATTTTCAGAAACAAAAACTGCTTCAGAATCTTTGTATCAAGGCCAAACACAAAAAAAAATCTTTTTCATTTTCCAATTTTTTATTACCTCATTTTAAATTTTAAATTACATTTTAATTTAAATTAAATGGCAGCCCTTTTGAAACAAGATGGCGAATGAAGCTGGCCAACAAACTCGGTCGAGACATTGGTATGTACTATGTACAGACCAAGTTACATCCAAATCGGTTCATAAATACGCCTGTTATCGCATGACAAAAATCAGGTCGTTTTAAAATGTCAGCCACAATAGAAATTCAAAATGCTATAACTCAGCCATTTTTTTAGATATAGACGAAACAAAACCTGTTCCGGAATCTTTGTATTAAGGTCAAACACATACGAAAACAATCGTTTTCATTTTCCAATTTTTTGGTATCTCATTTTAAATTTAAAATTTTTAAAATTTATTTAAATGGCTTCCATTTTGAAACAAGATGTCGGATGAAGCTGGCCAACGAACTCGATCGAGATATTTGTATGTACTATGCACACACCAAGGTACATCCAAATCGGTTCATAAATACGTCTGTTATCACGTGACAAAAATCACGACGTTTCAAAATGTCAGACACGCTAGAAATTCAAAATGCTATAACTCAGCCATTTTTTAATATATAGACGAAACAAAAACTGCTCCCTAATATTTCTATCAAGGTCAAACACATAAAAAAAAATATTTTTTAAATTTTCAATTTTTTGGTACCACATTTCAAACTTAAATTTTTCTTAAAAATTTAAATGGCCGCCATTTTTAAACAAGATGGCGGATGAAGCTGGCCAACGAACTCGGTCGAGGCATTGGTATGTACTATGTATAAACGAAGTTACATCCAAATCGGTTCATAAATACGCCGTTTATCGCGTGGCAAATTTCAGGACGTTTCAAAATGTCAGCCACGCTAGAAATTCAAAAAGTCCTTCCGGCCAGTGCCGGGAGGAAGAGGTAGCTTTCATATTCCTTATTTTTAAAAAGCCAACTTATATTATTCAAACACAAGAAGCTCAATTTAGTGGAAACCGAATATAGGAGATTCAATACTAATTTTTATCAATACTAAATCATTATGAATGAGAATTTCGCGAAATTAATCAGCTATATCCAAGCTGCTTTTATTTAAAGTAACTTATATTTGGCTGCCAAATTCAGCGATTTCTTAAAGTGCCTGCCATTTTAAGACAACATGGTGGATGAGGCTAACCAGTGAACTTGGTCGAGACCTTAGTAATTGCTGTGCACATGCTCACTCACATCGGAATAGATTGATATATACGAGTGCTTTCGGAGGCAAAAAATCAGATTTTTCAAAATGTCACCCACATTAGATATTGAAATTGCTATATCTGAGCCATTTTTCAATTCCTACTATTAGCTCACACTCTCCCTATATTTATTTATATATTTATATATTTATCTTGTTCAAATTTTCAATCGTTAATAAAATACTCATTATTCATCCTATCAAGTTGAAATAATTTTTTTTAAACTTATACTGGAAGACAATTGATGTTAATACAGTTTTTTCAAATATTAATTAGTTAATTAAATTTTAATTAATTAATTTTAGTTTTGCATGGGAAACAAAATGGCGGCCATTGGTTATTGAAGTTCAGTGAAAGTATTTTCAATAAGGGGTTACCATAGGGGGACCCTGTTCTGTCGCCAACTTGGCGATATATCGCCAAATTTGGCGGCCAAAATGAGTCGCCAAACGTGACGCCAACTTTGCGATATCTGTAATATTTCGCCAAATTCCCATAGAGCTCCATTGTAAACTTACTTGCTTATAGAAAATCAACAAATTGAGATATTTTAATGCAACAAAAACTAATATTAGCTTGATTATATTAAATTTTTCTTTGATAGCCTAAGTAGGAATTGACTTTAAAAACAAAATTTTTATATTACTTGTTTAAGATAAAGACAAACAAAAAATGCTCCTGAATCCTTATATCAAGGTCAAATACTTAAGAAAGAAACCTTTTTCAATTTCTAATTTTATTGCACCTCACTTTAAACATGATTTTTTTTTAATTTCATGGCCGCCATTTTGAAACAAGATGGCTGACAAAGCTGGCCAGCGAACTTGGTCGAGATATTGATGTATACTATTCACATGCCTTCTTACATCGAAATAGGCGAATACGTGTGTTATCGTGTGACAAATACAAGATCGTTTCAAAATGTTAGCCATTCTAGAAATTCAAGTGCTATAATTCAACCATTTTTTAAGATATAAACAAAAGAACAAATTTTCAGAAACAAAAACTGCTTCGGAATCTTTGTATCAAGGTCAAACACATAAAAAAAATCTTTTTCATTTTCCAATTTTTTAATACCTCATTTTAAATTTTAAATTTAATTTTTTTTTAAATGGAAACCCTTTTGAAACAAGATGGCGAATGAAGCTGGCCAACGAACTCGGTCGAGACATTGGTGTGTACTATGTACAGACCAAGTCACATTCAAATCGGTTCATAAATACGCCTGATATCGCGTGACAAAAATCAGGTCGTTTTAAAATGTCAGCTACAATGGAAGTTCAAAATGCTATAACTCAGCCATTTTTTTAGATAGAGACGAAACAAAAACTGTTCCGTAATCTTTGTATTAAGGTCAAACACATCCAAAAAAATCTTTTTCATTTTCCAATTTTTTGGTATCTCATTTTAAATTAATTTTTTTTTAAATTTTTTAAATGGCCGCCATTTTGAAACAAGATGGCGGATGAAGCTGGACAACGAACTCGGTCGAGATATTTGTATGTACTATGTACAGACCAAGTTAGATCCAAATCGGTTCATAAATACGCCTGATATCGCGTGACAAAAATCAGGTCGTTTTAAAATGTCAGCTACAATGGAAGTTCAAAATGCTATAACTCAGCCATTTTTTTAGATAGAGACGAAACAAAAACTGTTCCGTAATCTTTGTATTAAGGTCAAACACATCCAAAAAAATCTTTTTCATTTTCCAATTTTTTGGTATCTCATTTTAAATTAATTTTTTTTTAAATTTTTTAAATGGCCGCCATTTTGAAACAAGATGGCGGATGAAGCTGGACAACGAACTCGGTCGAGATATTTGTATGTACTATGTACAGACCAAGTTAGATCCAAATCGGTTCATAAATACGCCTGATATCGCGTGACAAAAATCAGGTCGTTTTAAAATGTCAGCTACAATAGAAATTCAAAATGCTATAACTCAGCCATTTTTTTAGATAGAGACGAAACAAAAACTTTTCCGGAATCTTTGTATTAAGGTCAAACACATCCGAAAAAAATCTTTTTCATTTTCCAATTTTTTGGTATCTCATTTTAAATTAAAATTTTTTTTTAATTTTTTAAATGGCCGCCATTTTGAAACAAGATGGCGGATGAAGCTGGACAACGAACTCGGTCGAGACATTTGTATGTATTATGTACACACCAAGGTACATCCAAATCGGTTCATAAATACGCCGTTATCACGTGACAATAATCAGGACGTTTCAAAAAGTCAGCCACGCTAGAAATTCAAAATGCTATAACTCAGCCATTTTTTAAGATATAGACGAAATAAAAACTGCTCCCGAATCTTTTTATCAAGCTCAAACACATAAGAACAAAATATTTTTTCAATTTTCAATTTTTTGGTACCACATTTCAAATTTAAATTTTTCTTAAAAATTTAAATGACCGCCATTTTTAAACAAGATGACGAATGAAGCTGGCCAACGATCTCGGTCCAGACATTGGTATGTACTATGTATAAACGAAGTTACATCCAAATCGGTTCATAAATACGCCTTTTATCGCGTGACAAAATTCAGGACGTTTCAAAATGTCAGCCACGCTAGAAATTCAAAATGCTATAACTCAGCCATTTTGTAAGATATAGACGAAACAAAAACTGCTCCGGAATCTTTGTATGAAGGTCAAATACATAAGAAAAAATATTTTTCCATTTTTAATTTTTTGGTACCTCATTTCAAATTTTAATTTTTTTTAAAAAATTTTAAATGGCCGTCATTTTGAAACAAAATGGCGGTTGAAGCTGGCCAACGAACTCGGTCGAGAGATTGGTATGTACTATGTACAAACCGAATTACATCCAAATCGGTTCATAAATACGAGAGTTACAGTGTGACAAAGGTCAGATATATATATATATATATATATATATATATATATATGTATATATATGTCAACTTTTGAACGGAGGGTGGTTTCGGGGTCTGGGGATCATGATCGATGAAAATATACCAAAATCTTTTGAAATCGCTTTCCTCCGAACGGCTGCAATAGGTAGCTTTTTGTAATGAAAGCTACCTAAAATGTCCTTTCGGCCAGTGCCGGGAGGAAGAGGTAGCTTTCATATTCCTTATTTTAAAAAAATCAACTTATATTATTGAAACACACGAAGCTCAATTTAGTGGAAACCGAATATAGGAGATTCAATACTAATTTTTATCAATACTAAATCATTATGAATGAGAATTTCACGAAATTTGTCAGCTTTATCCAAGCTGCTTTTATTTAAAGTAACTTATATTTCGCTGCCAAATTCGGCGATTTCTTAAAGTGCCTGCCATTTTAAGACAACATGGTGGATAAGGCTAACCAGTGAACTTGGTCGAGACCTTAGTAATTGCTGTGCACATGCTCACTTACATCGGAATCGGTTGATATATACCAGTGCTGTCGCAGGCAAAAAATCAGTTTTTTCAAAATGTCACCCACATTAGAAATTGAAACTGCTATATCTGAGCCATGTTGTAAGATAAAGACAAACAAAAAATGCTCCTGAATCCTTATATCAAGGTCAAATACTTAAGAAAGAAACCTTTTTCAATTTCTAATTTTTTTGCACATCACTTGAAATATAATTTTTTTTAATTTAATGACCGCCATTTTGAAACAAGATGGCTGATGAAGCTGACCAGCGAACTTGGTTGAGATATTAATATATACTATCCACATGCCTTCTTACATCGAAATAGGCGAATACGTGTGTTATCGCGTGACAAATAAAAGATCGTTTCAAAATGTTAGTCATGCAAGAAATTCAAAGTTCTATAATTCAACCATCATTTTTAAGAAATAAACAAAAGAACAAATTTTCAGCAACAAAAATTGCTCCGGAATCTTTGTATCAAGGCCAAACACACAAAAAAATCTTTTTCATTTTCCAGTTTTTTAATACCAAATTTTAAATTTTGAATTTAATTTTTTTTATTGGCAACCTTTTGAAACAAGATGGCGAATGAAGCTGGGCAACGAACTCGGTCGAGACATTTGTATGTACTATGTACAGACCAAGTTACATCCAAATCGGTTCATAAATACGCCTGTTATCGCGTGACAAAAATCAGGTCGTTTTAAAATGTCAGCCACAATAGAAATTCGAAATGCTATAACTCAGCCATTTTTTTAGATATAGACGAAACAAAAACTGTTCCGGAATCTTTGTTTTAAGGTCAAACACATACAAAAATAAATATTTTTCATTTTTCAATTTTTCGGTATCTCATTTTAAATTTTAAATTTTTAAATTTTTTTAAATTTCCGCCATTTTGAAACAAGATGGCGAATGAAGCTGGGCAACGAACTCGGTCGAGACATTTGTATGTACTATGTACAGACCAAGTTACATCCAAATCGGTTCATAAATACGCCTGTTATCGCGTGACAAAAATCAGGTCGTTTTAAAATGTCAGCCACAATAGAAATTCGAAATGCTATAACTCAGCCATTTTTTTAGATATAGACGAAACAAAAACTGTTCCGGAATCTTTGTATTAAGGTCAAACACATACAAAAATAAATATTTTTCATTTTTCAATTTTTCGGTATCTCATTTTAAATTTTAAATTTTTAAATTTTTTTAAATTTCCGCCATTTTGAAACAAGATGGCGGATGAAGCTGGCCAACGAACTCGGTCGAGATATTTGTATGTACTATGTACACACCAAGGTACATCCAAATCGGTTCATAAATACGCCTGTTATCAAGTGACAAAATTTCGGACGTTTCAAAATGTCAGCCACGCTAGAAATTCAAAATGCTATAACTCAGCCACTTTTTAAGATATAGACGAAACAAAAACTGTTCCCGAATCTTTTTATCAAGGTCAAACACATAAGAAAAAAATATTTTTTCAATTTTCATTTTTTTGGTACCACATTTCAAATTTAAATTTTTCTTAAAAATTTAAATGGCCACCATTTTTAAACAAGATGGCGGATGAAGATGGCCAACGAACTCGATCGAGACATTGGTATGTACTATGTATAAACGAAGTTGCATCTAAATTGGTTCATAAATACGCCTTTTATCGCGTGACAAAATTCAGGACGTTTTAAAATGTCAGCCACGCTAGAAATTCAAAATGCTATAACTGAGCCATTTTTTAAGATATAGACGAAACAAAAACTGCTCCGAAATCTTTGTTTAAAGGTCAAATGCATAAGAAAAAAATATTTTTCCATTTTCAATTTTTTGGTACCACTTTTCAAATTTAAAATTTTAAAAAAATTTTTAAATGGCCGCCATTTTGAAACAAAATGGCGGATGAAGCTGGCCAACGAACTCGGTCGAGACATTGGTATGTACTATGTACATACCGAATTACATCCAAATCGGTTCATAAATACGAGAGTTACAGTGTGACATAGGTCAGATATATATATATATATATATAACCATTTTGCTTATATCATTGAATTCTGTGCCCTTGATAACGTAATTCAATGTATAAGCTTTTCAATTTTTGTCGCTGTCCACTTTTTTCTTTTTCTTCCATAATAATTCTTATAATAATTTTTTTTTTAATACTTACAGCTTTAATTCATAATAATTGACGGTGGTAGGTTATGTTTAATTAATGGTTATATATATATATATATATATATATATATATATCAATTTTGAACGGAGGGTGGTTTCGAGGTCTGGGGGTCATGATCGATGAAAATATACCAAAATTTTTTGAAATCGCTTTCCTCCGAACGGCTGCAATAGGTAGCTTTTTGTAATGAAAGCAACCTAAAAATGCTATAACTATTCAAAATGCTATAACAGCCATTTTTTAAGATATAGACGAAACAAAAACTGCTCCGGAGTCTTTGTATAAAGGTCAAATACATAAGAAAAAAAATCTTTTTCCATTTTCAATTTTTTGTACCACATTTCAAATTTTAATTTTTTTAAAAAATTTTAAATGACCGCCATTTTGAAACAAAATGGCGGATGAAGCTGGCCAACGAACTCGGTCGAGACATTGGTATGTACTATGTACAAACCGAATTACACCCAAATTGGTTCATAAATACGAGAGTTACAGTGTGACATAGGTCATATATATATACATATATATATATATATATATGGATATATATATATATATATATATATATATATATATATATATATATATATATATATATATATATATATATATATATATATATATATATCAATTTTGAACGGAGGGTGGTTTCGGGGTATGGGGGTCATGATCGATGAAAATATACCAAAATTTTTTGAAATCGCTTTCCTCCAAACGGCTGCAATAGGTAGCTTTTTGTAATGAAAGCTACCTAATATCAATTTAATCGGAAATAAAATAAACTTTGCGCCAAAGCAAAACTACTTATTTAGTCTAATTTAAAATAATGTTTTAAATTAATTTTATTGAAAATTGTCAGCATCAACCCCACTTCCACCGTAAACTAAAGAGGGCGTTAAACAAGAGGAGCTGGAGGAATCATAAATAATGAAGAAAAAAACATAAAAACAATACACTTTATTGCATATAAATATACACAAAAATATTGAAAAATTCTTCATTAACAGAAATGACGCCCCTCTCTCTTTACTCTTTCATTAGTATTTTATAATAGTTTTCTGAATCAATAACTTCGTTCGATGAAGGATAGACAATAAAAAAAATTTCATATTATTCATGCATATGAATATGGTCTGCCCATATACAGTAAGAAAAAAGTATTCGTATACAAGCAATTTTTCGCTTAAGTAACCCTAGAAAGCAAATGAGACGAAATTGTTTTAACTATTACTTTATTTAAATAATAAACAAACACAAATAACCAGCCTTTTACCTTAAAAAATAATAATACTCGTTTTAAAAAATAAAGCAGCATTTTCTCATACCAAAAAAGTATTTGCACACGACATTGACTGTTACTGAATGTGAACATTATGCAATTTTTTAGGACTTTAGTCCCGCACTTTGAAGCCGCATAATATAATAGCTGGACTAAGAATTCTAACAGTTTCTTTTGTCATGGCACCGAAATAGTGTGAGCTTTTTGTAGCTATCCATGAAAAGATTATAACTTTTCACGATTCTGGATTTAGTTACCGAGAATAAAGTAAACAGTTAAATTTAAACTTTTCCAGTGTTCGTTATGTAATAAAGAAGAAAAAAGAAAGTGGCACGACAACAAATAAGCTGCGAACTGGGTGTCCAAGAAAGATAAATGCAAGGCAAAGCAGAGCCATCTTAAAGAATCTACAAAAAAACTCTGCTCGACAACTGGCTGTTGGTGTCGTTTCAACCACGGGAACAATAATTATACCACAAACTATTAAAACTATCCTTCGTGATGCAAGTATTCGAGGAAGAGCCCTCGAAAAAAACATTTATCAGTGAAACAAATAGGCTGAAAAGACTTTGCCGATCCTTATGGGGGCAAACCACCATAGTTTTGGGAAAATTTTACTTTTTTCCGATGAAAGTAAATTTAATATTTTCGGCTCAGATGGAAAGAAACTTTTGTGGCGAAAGCTAAATGCCCCTTCAAATATAAAACTTGAAACCAACTGTAAAACATGGAGGTGGTCATATAATGATTTGGGGATGCATGTATTTTAATGGATTTGGTGAAATGGCCTTTATTGAAGGCAATATGAATGGCAAACAATATATTAGTATATTGCGGGATAATTTATTTAATAATGCTCCGAAATTGGGAATTGCTGATTCATATTATTTTCAATAAACGGTCAAGTGCGAGAATTACTTGCACTCAGAGGGTCCCGTACAATAAATTTATGAATTAATTACTGTATTATTTTTAAAAAAAGTTGCTAAAAGAATAATAAGACTTTGTAAAAAACTATGCAAAATAGGGTTGGATATAGCTGTATATACTAGAAAAATATGAATTGTTATACCATAAAAGTTCAAAGAGATATGAAGAGTAAATAAGAGCAAATATTGCTATTCTGTATAGCATTTTTTTTTAAATCTTATCCTAATCTGTTTATGATAAAATTAATTCGGTGCAGACAATAAAAGTAATGCATATTTAAAGTTCATTTGGCATTTCATAAAACTAAATTCAGCATAGTAATATTTACTTTTTACAGTGTAGCTAAAAAAAAAAAAAAAAAAAAAACCCTTGTTCAAAGTTTAAACTTGGCTTTGTGCTAATCGCGAAACGAAAGGAGATCTCAAATTTGCAACGCCGCACAGTGGGGCGTTTTGAAGATGTAGGTGGACAAATTTCATTTTTCCGATTATCTCGGAATTTGACAAAACCGCGTGTACTGGTATCTGAATGTCTGTATTTTCGAGGGTCCGTACGAATTTTGTCAAAAACATCAGAGGTGTCGATTAATTATGACCGTAAAGAAGCCATTTGCACAGTTGGTTTAAGGGAGTTTCAAAAGTTGCACTAGCTTCCTCTAAGTTTGGAAGCACGTCATGACTATTCTGTTTTATTTGAAAGCACGAGTTTGCTGAACATATGTCAGAGGTTTGTCAAGGTTAGGTTTAAACGATTTTTGTTTGAAAATCAGCGGTATTAAACCCGCTTAACTGCTTTTTTCAAATTGTAATTCTGTTGTAATTCTGGATGATACTGGATATTGTTTACAAATTTTATCTTGAGTTTTAACAAATTATTCAGAATTATTCAGCAATAAGCATTTTTTAAAATCAAAGTGCCATATCTAAAGTATTGAAAAATTAAACAATCTCTTGCAGATAGCTGCTGATCATTAAGTTTTTATTAATAAACAAGCATCATCAGTGCATGTATGTATGTTTAGTTCAATTCTTGCAAATCAAATTTAAAACAATTTTAATTATCCTATTGAGCCGAAACAATAAATACATCTGTAATTTAAATGACAATAGAATATTGCAATAATTTTAAGAACGTAGAAGTTTGTTTAGAATACTTTTTCTACAGAGCTTCACAAAAAATTTAGATTAAAACTTGCAAGTTAATTTTAAACCAATTTCAATAAATTAATTGAGCTGAAACTTTGCTCAGGATATGTAGTTTTGATGACAATACAATATCACTGTAATTTATGGAACGTAGTTAGTTTTTTTTACAGGATCACATAAAATATTAGTTCAAATCTTGCAAGACAATTTTAAACCAGTTTCAATTATCTGATTGAGTTGAAACTTTGCCTACATCTGTTTTTCTGATGACAATTCTATTAACTGGTAATTTGACGAACATAGAAATTATACATTTTTAATAGGCCCACACAAAAGATCGAGGAAAAATTGTTTCTAAAAAGCAGAAATTTTAATTAAATTTCAACAAAATATATTATAGGTTATTGAGATACACAATAGATTTTTTTAATTTAAAACAAAGTATTCTTCTATGAAGTTGTATTTCTACTACAGGAACATATAAAATATTCGGATACATTACCGTTTATATGCAAACATTTTATTCCAAATTGAATAAAATTTATATTGGTTATTTATTCACACAACAGCATTTTTTGAACCAAAAACAATTTTAGTAGCATTTATATGTTTTACAGGGTACCACAAAACATTAAAGATTTTTTAGTATAATTTTATTTTTAAAATATTATTTTTCAGGATGAATTTCTCGAGCAATATTGAGTAGACAAAAATACAAAAAAGAAATTAATGTTAACTTACATGTGTGCATTAAATTGTTTTTTGCTTAATTGTAAGATAACTATGTTCGCATTATTTGTAATGCATTATACAGGGTGCCCACTAAAGTCGTTCACACACTTTTAATTGTCGAAGGTAGATAAGAAATAAGAGTTCTACGCCAGCGCCGATCACGCCGTCAACTCAAGGTCAAATGAAAGTCACTTGTTATCATCTTATAGTACGATAACGGAAGTGCACGGCGATAACTGAAGGGGGAAATAAGATAATTTTGATAAGGATTTTTTTGAGATAAAAATTTTTAACATAGGATAGCATTCTTACTGATAATTATTAGAAAAAAGAAAGGATAATTTTTAATGAAGAGTTTTTCCGGAATTTTTAATTTAGATAATTAGAATTTTATCCGAACAGTACTTAATGTTAATGAAGGGACAGAGAAGAGTTTTTATGAATAAGCGGAATTTTTAATTTGGATAGTTAGAATTTTATTGGAACAGTATTTAATGTTAAAAGAATAATGATACTTCGATAAATTTTACTTGTATTGTATATCAGTTTCATATGTATTTAGAGGAAGGATTTTTGAATGGGGTTATTCCTATCGCCAGGAAATTGTAGAACGATAGCACGCGTTAGGTTCAGTGATAAAAATCGATAGATAAGTGTTTAAATGAGTATATATTTCAGAATCTCAACTACCGCTGTTTCTATTTATAAACAGATAGAATTATTTTAGGGCATGTTTTCTAATTTTTATAATGCACTTTTTAATGAACGCAATTTAACACACTGGTCTAAATTTTCGCATTATTCATGATATTTTAGAGAATATTTTTGAAAAGAACTTTTTACCATTAAATAAAAGAAAAATTAATTCATAAATGTAATTTTAAAAATTGATTTTTTACGTTTTCTCCAAGTTTTTTTAAATAAATTTTTAGATAATATATTTTTATAACAAGCATACCATTTAAATTCTACTTTAAATATTAATAGTATTAAAATACCACTACTACTAGTAATAATAATAATAATATATAACATTGAAATAATAAATCAATTAAAATAAAAATAATGTTATTACGTTTAGCTCAAAAGTAACTATAACAAAGTTACGCGTAGTTTTCTATAGGACAATATTTTTTTTCACACATAATAATTAAATTCTGCTACCAATATTAACAGTATTGAAATAAAAATAAAACCACACATTATTGAATTAATAAATCAATTTAAATAATAATAATAATATTATTAAGTTTAGCTCAAAAGTAACTATAAGCAAGTTACACATAGTTTTCTGTAGGACAATATTTTCTTTTTCCACACATACTAATTAAATTCTACTATCAATGTTAATAGCATTGAAATAAAAATAATAGAATACATTATTGAAATATCAAGAAGATTAAAATAATAATAGCATATACTATTAGGATAATAATGTCATTACAATAATAATAAAACAAATATTACGTTGAATTCAAATATAACTATAATAAAGTAACGCATAGTTTTCCAGAGGACAATTTTTTTTTCACACATACTAATTAAATTCTACTATGAATATTACTAGCATTTAAATACTACTACTAATACTAATAATAACATGTAAAATTGAAATAAGAAGAAGATTAAAATAATAATAGCATATAATATTAGGATAATAATGTCATTACAATAATAATAAAAGAACTGTTACGTTACGCTCAAAAGTAACTATAATAAAGTAACGCATAGTTTTCTGTAGGACAAAATATTGCGTATTGCATATAATGAATTTTTAAAACTTTTGCGTGAGGACCTGAATTTGTTAGATTTCAATTTGAAGGGGAGAAAAGCATCACACTTTACACTGGCCTCCAAAAGTTGAGGTACAGGGACTGGATGCTTTCAATTGTACACGGTTTGTCAAATATCTACCAACATTATTGGTGAATTGTTCTTGAACTTCTGGGATGTAAAGAACATGTTTGATTTCATATTTCTGGCATATTCATTAAAGGCTGGAAATGGTTTGTCACTGTGGCAAATGACTATTTGGGTCCTGTTCAACGTTTGCATGCATTTGTGTAAGCATAGAACTCATATTCCTGAAGATGTTAACGTTTTTGTGAAAAATTCAAAAGTTTTTTGTTTATAGCATACAGAGTTTTCAAACAAATTTAACACAACTTTCCAAAAACCTGACAAAGAACAGTAGTAACAGTATACTGCAACTAAAACATGAATATATTGAATATTTGATGAGATATGGGCACTTGTATGAAATAATTTTTAACTGCGCATGCGTGTAAGATTTCGAAATTTTTATTTTACAATTTGGTAGCCAGCTATTTTGGGTAACTTCTGTAAAAAGTCCAGTCAAATATTGTGAAAACTCAAAGATATAGTGAGTTGATTGAAAATTTGTGGAAAAACCCTTATAATAAAGCTATTTTTAGAAAGCAACTCACTATATCGCGACTATCTTTGTGAAATTTCTCATTTTAGATAAGTTTCCCTAAATAGCTGACTGCCAAAGTATGAAATAAAAATTTTGAAATCTTCCACGCATGCACAGTTAAAAATTATTTCATACAAGTTCCCATATCTCATCAAATATTCAATATGTTCATGTTTTAATTGAAGTGTATTGTTGCTATTGTTCTTTGTCAGGTTTTCGGAAGGTTGTGTTAAATTTGGTATACTCTAAATACTCTAAATACTCTCTGTATACTCTAAACAAAAAACTTTTGAATTTTTCACAAAAACGTTAAAATCTTTACGAATATGAATGATACGCTTACATAAATGCACATAACGTTGAACAGGACCCAAATAGTCATTTAACGCAGTGACAAACCATTTCCAGCATTTTCTGTTGTATAGCTGATCGCAAATATTATTTTGTTATTAAATTTATTATTAGCCCCCAAATTGTCGGCCCGAATAAATCTTCATCGAGAAATATGAAATCAAACATGTTCTTTACATCCCAGATGCTCAAGAACATTTCATCAATAATGTTGGTTATATATTCGACAAACCGTGTGCAATCGAAAGCATCCAGACCCTGTACCTTAACTTTAGGAGGCCAGTGTATATAGCAAAAATCTTAACTTCGAGTCAGCAAACTTTAATCTTTTTTTTTTTTTTTTTTTTTTTTTTTTTTTATAATGTATTGCGGATTGTAGATAAGGAAATTTGCTATAAGTAATTTAACGCATTTTCTAGAAAATTGATTATAGCGAAATTTTACAAATAAGTTAATTTTAGCATAAATATTGAGAAAATAAAAATACTTTGTTTAAATTTGGTACCCTTTCCATAGGAGAGAGTTTTATATTAGTAATATGTAATTTTTCAAACAGTTAGTTTAAGATTTTCAGTATCTGTTTTCAATTTAGTGGAATAAAGCACGACAATTCGCACGATAATTTTGAATCACTCAAGTTAAGGGACTGTTTGCTGTCAAAATGAGGATATGTGATAAAAGAATTTCCAGTTGTTAAAGAATAATTAAAAGCACTTTCTCGTAACTTCGAGTTATCATTAATTTTAGAATGATAACATTAATTTTTTTCATAAACACATATCAGTTCATTTAACGCAAATTAGTTTGCTTAAACATTTTTTAATTTTATTAGTTCACACTACATTTTCAACACATGAAACAATCACCCAAAATTCAAAACTTGCTACTTATTGAAAGAAATATATTTAACAAGGAATTTGTTTAAATATCGAAAGAAAAAAATATATTCGTTTAACTACTATTGTAACTAAACTATATGTGCATGTGAATTACTAATAACATATAGGTACAGGGAAATTTATTAAATGTTCAAAATAAATAACAATAATAATAATAGTGCATGCTAAAATTAGAAAAAATATCATTATTACAACTAAACAACATCCACTTAGGATAACATCTATAATTTTTTAAATAAGCTAACACAAGTTTCAAATGATATGTGAAACATGTTAATAACATTTAACTCTTTATTCTATTTGCGTATGATTAAAATAAATGAATCTTATATTTTATGAAATTAAAAAGAAAATAGAGATTTAATCACGCATGCTTTATTTAGTAGAATCTGATATTAACAAAGGTTTTAATTTATTTCTAAAGTTTAGACAGCACACACATTCACCGTTCAACCAATTAAAGCGAAAAATAAATTTTATGTGAGTGAATGAGCTTAGCGTTAGTTAACATATGAATTATTTAAAAATACATTCATGCATAAATATCTTTCATCATTTGTTACAAAACATATCAAAGTTTTTAATTTGTTAGATACCCTATAAAACGACTAAACTTAAGAATTATTTAAATATATTTATATATATATATCACCTAAATTACTTTTAACACAATAACATCATAATTATGATTTTTAACAAATTAGCATAACCTACATTTTAAATTTTTGATTAGGTTCAATAAACTAAAATGTATATCATATAACAACTATAAACTAAACGCATAAGTAAAATTAGAATACACATACTCTTTATATATTATTGAATTATAAACATATAAATTATACTTACGTTATACGGACATATCTACAAACCCATCCATTTCCACAAGTTACTTGAAGAAGAATGCTTGATAAGTTCTTATCTGATGATCACATGATGCTTCAAATCACTAGCATATTAAGACATAAAGTTTTGACTCATCGATGGGTTTTCCCCACACATGACGTCACTGACAACACACTATAATTTGTCATTAACTTCATACATTACCATTTAATAAATATTTTTTTTTTAATTTATTAATTTAATTTCAATTAATATATTGGCGAATTTACTATTATTTATAAGATTATGCTCTTTTTAAAAATTTTAGTTTTGATTTTTCAAATATGCGCATTCCAATTTGTATCTAATACCCCTGCAAAGCATCGATTTGTGAACATTTTACACATACATTTTGAAATATAGATTAGTTAAAATTATGCTAAGTTAGCACGTTACGTAATAGAGGTCACGTGATAGCCTAACAAATCACACTATCTAGGCAGGATTTGCTATTTTGTTTTTATCCAAATTAGTTACCAGATTTCTCCATTTATAATAACCACACTAACCATTAGCCTTGTTGTTTAATCACATAAATATAGTTTCTATCGTTTTTGATTTTCAGTTACTTACTAACATATAAACCCCTTATACGTATACTATATTAATTCTGATAGTTTAATGCATATAAATTTTAACTAATATCCGATAGTAGATTTAATCTATATTCGCTAACTTCCATATATATATATATATATATATATATAACCATTAATTAAACATTACCGACCATCATCAAAAATCGCAATATTGTGAATGATTGACAACAAAATGCGCCACAAACCAACAATATAGAACTGTATGTATAAAATAAAGTACCTTATACCTAATTACAAGAATTAACATGGAAGAAAAAAAAAGAAGAATATAGATTCCGAAAAAAAAATTGAAAAACTTATATATTGAATTTCGTTTTCAAGAGTACAGAATTCAATGATATAAGCAAATCGGTTGTTTTCTGTGAGAAAAAAGCTATAAGCTGAAAAAAAATTTCCCCTGTACTCAAACAACCAATATAACCAAAAGAATAGTTTCAAGATGAAAACAGAACATAATTAAATGGCATGAAATGGGAAAAAAAATACAACCCATTAAATATTTAATTTATAGCAATAGAAATCTTACAAAACATACCGAATTAATTCCCAGTAGATTTTCAAAATATATTCCCGCACATGGAATCCAAAAAGCATGATAAGATTAAGGTGAATAAAACAGTTAAGTTAACACAGAAATTAAAACCTATTGAGTCAGTTAATTCATGTTGAAATACCGTGATAAATATAATTAATATAACATAAATAAAAAATAATTACATTATTTATAATACCTAAAAACAATTTTAAATTGTTTAATAACAATTTTACAACATTGCCAGTATTCAGCGTTAATTACCACCAGGTGTAAAAAATTAAAATTATTACTTTATTAGAAGCTTTGAAAATACAAAATTTATAGTGCTGCCATCTATTATTTTATTTTAAACAATTATTATTATACAAATGTCACAAAAAGAAGAACCTAATACATGCTAATGAAATTAAAATATATCAACTGCATTCCTACACGCATCCTAATATAAACAATACCATACTGTATATCATTATTCAAAAAAAAATTTTTAAATAAATTAAATGTTAATAAAATGCTTACAATATATTCTATTACCATACGATTAAATCTACACTGAGAAATTAAAAAAAAAAATAAAATTGATAATATATAGAATATAGCTATATGCTATAAAATAAAATAAATTATATATTATAAAAATATATAAAAGTCTTAATACTTACCATTGCATATAAAAAATGATCAGGAAAGAAAAAAATTAATTAATTAATTAATTAATTAATTATAAAATAAATAAATAAAAAATGTATGTTTATATAAGATTGTCAGATTCTAAAATTCCCAATAGCCTAAAGATCACAAATATAGCGTGTGAATTATCCTTATATTAGCCATAAAAAAGCTAAAAAAATATGATTGTGACAATCAAACATATAAACCAATAATTAATCATGGAATACAAAGTTGAAAATAAAACAATATTAAATAGTTTAGAGGAATAATAAAAAAAACTATTTACCCATTATTAATGCATACAGTATAACATTAGTTATATCAAATAAACTTATATGCATAATAATCGCTAAAAAGATGGTATACTATTATTAATTAATATGATATCGTCCTGAGCAGATTAAATAAAAAATAAGTTAATATTGAATTTGAATAAATAAGTTAAATTTAATATGAAATATAAAAAGAGGAAAAGTCACCAATTACATATAAAACATCAAATCAACATCCATATAAAATACGTAATAGAAATGTAGTTATAATACAAAAGCCCCTTTTATTTTTATAAATTAACCATTGCGTATTATCCAGACAACACCACCCTCCTCCATACTCTAACATCTACCCACCCAACCATCCTATAGTAATTGTTTATTATTATTTTACAATTTTTAATTTTTTATAAATATTTTTTTTATTTTGTAAATTTTTTCTGTAATTTTGTTTACGCATGTGTTAATTTGTTTTTTTATAGATCATGTAAGTACTAATTGTATATTAATGAATATATGAATTTTTTTGGAAAACCATGTTTTAATGCATCATAAATTAGTTTTTTAATATTATTGTTAATTAGATGATAAGAACATAAACATTTTATTCTATATAAATGATTAAGTAGTATATTTCGATATACAGAATGATGAAGACAAGATTTAAAATTTGTAAATGTATTAACTTTGAATTTAAATTCTTTACGTTTATCATATAAATCACCTATTGTTTTGTTGTCTTTTATTGTAATTTTAAGATCTATGAAGTTAATTGTATTGTTAGATAAGAGTTTTTCCGTTAATTCCAAATTAGTGGGATAATCAACTGGAAATTGAGAAATTTTAGATAGATCAGTGGCAATTAAAATTATGTCATCAATATAACAATATAAAAATATTGTTATATTATATTTATATTATTAGTAAAAGTAAGTTCATAGTGATATAAGTATAAGTCTGATAATAAACTGGATGTACAACGACCTTGTGGTATACCGACGTGCTGTAAATATAATGTGTTATCTTGCAATATATAATTATTATAGATAATGAAGTTTGTTAATGATTTAAAATAAGCGATATCAATATTAGATGGTAATTCCAGTTTTTTATAATACTTTTTAAATAATGCATTTATAATATTATGTAAATCTAATAAGTCTATATTATTAAGAAGATCTTTGAAATCGTATGTCGTTATATTATATACACAGTTAAGATTTTTTAAAATATTGAGCAGTTGATAGCTATTTTTTATACAATGTGTATTATCATTGTTTGTAGTAAGTATGTATAATGGATTAAAAAATTTTAATAGAAGTTTATTGGCTTTATTATTATATGTATTGTAACCAATAGTTACAGTCCTAAATTTAATTGGATTTTTATGAAATTTGGGAATAAGAACTAAATAAGGATAATTGAAGTTAGTAGATAGAATATTTAATAGTTTATAATAACTTTGAATTTTACGATTATTTACAATTACATTTTCATTAGTTTTTTTTAAAAGATTTATTAGAAGAAATACAGGATGTAAGAAGTTGGTGATAATAAGATTTACATATGATTGCATAATTATTAGGAGATTTGTCTACATATGTAATAACGTAGTTTTTTTGTAATTTAGTAATTTGTTGGAAAAAATGCTTTGTGTTAATGGAAACCAAATCAGAAATATTATTTTTTAAAGCCATAGTTAATTTTTCAATTACTAATATTTTCCATTGATTAAAATATGCAATAGGTTTCTTGTAATAGATTGAAATTTTATATATAAAAATATCTATATCATATGTAAACTGTTTCATAATAGATTTAACAGTAAATTTAGATAGATGTCTATATTTAGTACTAAAACCCATTAGTTTTTTCAATTTAAAATCATTATCAATATTAATATTTCCAGTGATTATATGTCCATGATCATTGTTTATATATTTTTTTAGATTGGGGTCATTGCAATTACACGGAAAATTACTTGCAGCAGATGTATTTTTTGAAAATGTATTGTAGTTAAAAATCTTTCTACCAATTGTATTCGGATATTTAAAGGTTTTTGATATATGAAGATTATTAATAGGAAAATAACAGTTTTTATCGTTAATTATAGAATTGATATTAATTTTATTAAATATATGATTTGAAAAGTTATTATCATTTGAGTATTCGTATTTTGAATTGTATGTTTTTTTTTTGTTTTTTTTTTATTTTTTTTTTGTTTTTGTTTTTTTGTAAATTAATATTTAAAAGATTAACCCTAGTCATAATGAGATCAAAATAAATATCAGAAAAATTTTTAGAGAAAGTTTTACTTAGAAATACATTTAAATGTTGTATAATCTGTTTCTTTTTAATAGCAAATATGTATTTTCGAGTTAATAACCAATTATAATGCTTTAAATATTTACTTTGAAGATCATTAATTTGTTTAGTGATATATTTTTTAGAAACTACACCTCAAGATGAACCCTTTCCCCGTTTGTTTCGTGTTGTTTTACAATTTAAATTATGATTAAGAGTAAGATAAATTGGAGAATAATCAACAGTGTTATTTATAGATGTGAAGACTTTGACAGGTAGATTAAATATTTGAGTATTAAGTCCATAAGGATATATTGTGTTGTAATATTTCATGTATGATGACTCCATATAAAGCCGTTCTGATTTATTTTTTAGAATTTGAAGGATTTCAATTGTCGTATTTTTAAATTGATGTTTATGAAAATGTGCAATTTCAGCTGTAGACTGTAGATTTTTTGCTTTGTTGTTATTAGAGTCTGAACGACGATGATTGATACGTTTATGAATTGGATCTAATATTTCACCTATATATTTCATGTATATATATATATATATTTAACATCGATTTGATTACGTAATAGAACTTTTTTCCAATGTTTGTAGAAGTAGTAGATATTTAATTTATGATTAATTACATGTGAACTTTTAATTGAAACTAAGTGAGCACTTTTGAGGAATAACCTATGTTATTTTACATAACAAATTTCAAACCTACCACTTCATATATTATCTGTACGCTATTGACTCTTTTTGTTCAAGTTAACATTGCTATTTGACATAAAAATTATTCAATCATCAAGCGATTAAACCTTCTCATTTTCAAAGTTATTAATATAACGTACTAACTATATATATATGTATCATAGATAAACATTAACATAGTAAGAATACTAAACAAAATTAAATATATACTGAATAAAAATTTCAAACATCATTTGATATAGTTAAACAACAACAAACTTGAATTTAAGAGATTAATGAAATATATATTTATATATATTTGATAATAAAAAGGAATTTCAATTATTACATAAAAATTTTACTATCAAACAAATATATTAGGTTGAGCAAAAAGTTCTGGGAAATTTGTGAAAGTTGCTTTGTTATGCTCAAATTAACAACAAAAGCAACAAGGACTAGTCTTCAAAGTAGAGACCATCATAGTCCATGAATTTTCTGCCATCGTTCTGCCAGATTCCGAAATTGCTGGAAGTACGTTTGTCGCCGCACCTTCACCCTCATTAATGTCACCGACGACTTTCAGAATCGTTAGACCTATTCTCCAATAATGCGGAATAAACGCATGCAAATCATACTGATTAGTAGGCATTTTGTTTGTGGCCGAAATTCCTGAACTCCTAATACATACCACTAGTACTTCTATATACGATACAAATTCTGGTAACTATTAAATTAGAAATTTCCCAGAACTTTTTGCTCAACATAATATATATATATATATATATATATATATATATATTTTCGCTCGGTTGGAAATATTCAATTCGTATGATAACTTTACCAATCAGTTTGATTGTGTTTAAATAATAGTTGATCTACGTATCCATCGTTTATATGGAGTTCCTTTACCTGCGGTTCATTCTGTTGAGCTGTCTACATGACAGACCAGATGTTACTACCAATAAGGTTATCTGAGCGAAATATGCTGGCTGGTTGTCGGCCCAGTTAGCTTAAACGGAAAAGCATTGGCCTTGTAAGCCAAGGATCTGGGTTCGATTCCCAGCCTGGGCATTTTTTCGCTCGGTTAGAAATATTCAATTCGTATGATAACTTTACCAATCAGTTTGATTGTGTTTAAATAATAGTTGATCTACGTATCCATCGTTTATATGGAGTTCCTTTACCTGCGGTTCATTCTGTTGAGCTGTCTACATGACAGACCAGATGTTACTACCAATAAGGTTATCTGAGCGAAATATGCTGGCTGGTTGTCGGCCCAGTTAGCTTAAACGGAAAAGCATTGGCCTTGTAAGCCAAGGATCTGGGTTCGATTCCCAGCCTGGGCATTTTTTCGCTCGGTTGGAAATATTCAATTCGTATGATAACTTTACCAATCAGTTTGATTGTGTTTAAATAATAGTTAAATATACCTATACTAATAAAAGAGCAAAATCGCTCTGCGTGTGTGTGTGTGTGTGCTGTGTGCGATGGCTAGCAAAAACTACCGTACGTAGAAGTCTGAAAATTTTTATCTGATTAGTCCAAGACAGGTCCTGATCCACCTGAGGCTCGGATTTTCAATTTTTTAAGGGCCAGATCCCCTAGGCCCCTATCAGTTTTTATGCACTAAAACGTTATTAACATGCCCCTTTTCTGTCCGATCTCCTTCGTTTTTGGGTTGATTTCCCCTTTTAGTTTCTACTCCATTTCTATATTTCACTTAAGACCCTGGCACCCATGTAAGGGGCCCGGTACAGGGACCCTTGAAGTTTTAGTGCACTAAATTGTTAATAACATGCCTTTTTTCTATCCGATCTTCTTCGTTTTTGGGGTGAATTCTCCTTTCAGTTTCTGCCCCATTTCTACATTTCAGTTAAGACCCTGGCACCCTTGCAAGTGGCCCAGTACAGGGCCCCTTGAAGTTTCAGTGCACTGAATTGTTAATAACATGCCTCTTTTCTATCCGGTCTTCTTCGTTTTTGGAGTGAATTCTCCTTTCAGTTTCTGCCCCATTTCTACATTTCAGTTATGACCCTGACACCTTTGCAAGGGGCCCGGTACAGGGCCCCTTGAAATTTTAGTGCACTAAATATTTAAGAACATGCCTCTTTTCTATCCGATCTTCTTCGTTTTTGGTGTGAATTCTCCTTTCAGTTTCTTCCCCATTTCTACATTTCAGGTAAGACCCTGGCACTTTTGCAAGGGGACCGATACAGGGCCCCTTGAAGATTTAGTGCACTAAATTGTTAATTAATTGCTTCCTTTTTATCCTATCTTCATTTTTGGGATACTTTCTCCATTTAGTTATTCTCCCTTATCTACATTCCAGCTAAGGCCATGGGACCGTCTAGAGTCCTGTAGGGCCCGGTTCAGGGCTCCTTAAATTTTTTGTGCGCCATGCGTTTTTCACACCCTAATTTTTTCACATTCGCAATGTTTAATTTTAAAGTTGAGTCTTGAACTCTTTTCCTTAGACCAACACTCACATATTTTTATTGGGGCCCTAGGGCCCTTTTTTAAGCATTTCCCCTTTTTTGCATATTTCTTTTAAATTATATTCTAATGATTATTTCATACCATATGCTTAATCTCGACTAATCGAAGATCTAAAACGCTAAGTGCTAAAACGTTCTAACATGTTTTCATGTTAGGGCCCTGTTCTCAACTATCAGTTGGCCCCTTTTTGGCCCCCTGTTATAACCCCCTTAAAAATAGTCAGATTCACTCTCTTTTTTTCTAACAACATCTTAGGTTCTCCAGCTATTACATGAACGACAAAAAATATATATATTTCAGGCTTCAGCTACCACAAATTTTGAATATAAATCATCTTCTTAGGGCCGTTGGTGCATCTTCTTGAAAAATGATCCGAATTCCTTGCAATTTTCTTTACCATAGCTCAAGCGTCCTCAGATTACATTAAAAACTACTAAAAAGTGTATTTATACCAAACTACATGCCACTTAAGTCCCTTCCCCTTGGGGCCCGGTACAAGGCCCCTTGAAGCTTTTGCATCCTAAATTATTAATAAATTGCCCCTCTTAATCCGATCTTCATTTTTGGAACCATTTTTCCATTTAGTTATTCTCCAGTTTCTATATTCTAGTTAAAATCATGGGGCACCTTAGGGTCCTGTAGGGCCCGATCCGGGCCCCTTGAACTTTTTGTGTGCTATGCATTTTTTACACCCTAATTTTCTCACCTTCTCATTGCATAATTTTAAAATTGAGTCTTGGACCCTTCCCCCTAGACCAACACCCTCATATTTTTATTCGAGCTCTAGGGCCTTTTTTTAAGCATTTACCCCATTTTTGCGCATTTCTTTAAAATATTATTCTTATGATTATTTCATACTCTATGATTAATTTTGACTAACTGAAGATATAAAACGCTAAGTACTAAAACATTTAAACATGTTTTCATGTTAGGGCCCTGCTCTCAACTATAAGTTGCGCCCTTTTGGCCCCCTGTTATAGCTCCCTTAAAAATGTTCCGATTAACGAACTTTTGTTTTCTAACAACTTCTTAGGTTCCCCAGCTACTACTTGAACGACAAAAGAAATTTGCAGACTTCAGCTACCACCAATTTTGAATATTAATCGTCTTCATGGGGCTTTTGTTGCAGCTTCTTTAAAAACTATCCTATTCTATCGCACTTTCCTTTAACATAGTTTTAGCGTCTTCCAGCTACTTTAAAACCCCTAAAAATTTCTTATACCCAACTACTTTCCCTGTTAAGACCCTGGCCCCCAGGGCCCAGTCTTTCTTTATACCTCAGCTACCACCTTTTTCGAACATTAATCTCCTTTTTCAGCATTAACTTACGTCTACTTACTACAGCCGTAAATTAAAAATCGCGTTACTTTAAAGGTAACTTTAGATAATGGATTTCATCCTTTTATTAAATATCGCGTTAATGCTAACAGTAATTCATGAAATTTACAAGGTGAGGAGGTATCTTCCACCACTTGGTGGCGCGTTATTTCCTCGGGTTTAAGGGCCCAATTTCAACGGGATTTGCTCCCTTTAATTTAGAATACAACTCTAGCTACTTTCTGTATTATGAAATTTTATCTTAAACATTAGTTACCAACAATTTCTAACATTAATTGTGCATTCTTTTTTTGTTGTTGTTTCTGTGCGCTTGATTCCAACGAGGTTTGGCTCACTCAACTTGGTTTTCGATTGTGTTCGGTACGTGCGGGCATTCCGGTAAATGCTGCCATATGTAGTGGGGATCTAGATTACAGTAGATTAATATTAACACAATTATTCTAATTGGTAAACACTCTGATAATCTAGATTACAGGTTCGTTCGGAAAGAAGTTTGATGGGAACACATTAGACGCTGCGGAAGGCAATGGGGCCTCCGAAATTAGGTTTATTTAAAAGAATTTGCAAAGATATAAAATCATATAAACTTAAGTTTTGTTTAAGGTTATTATTTACATACCCCGGGCAACGCCGGGCGGGTCTGCTAGTATATATATATATATATATAAATTGATAAAAGTAATATTCAAAGTTTTCAAAAAGCTTAGAAATATTTTCAAGTTAACAAAGAAAAATTAACTGTTAAATGAATGAATACCACCACCTAACAAACATATACTATTCCACTCACGTGTTATAAAAACACTTTTTGGTAGCCAAATTTGACGATATTTCAACATGTGTCGCCAAACTAATGCGAATGTAAGACTATTCTACGTACACAATTTTACCAATATATAAGCAATGGACTCAACTTAACTTTACTATTTATCATAAAAATTGTGTAATCACCAAACGATTTGAACTTCTAATTTTCAAAATTATTTGTTAAATATACAAGTAATTATCAAATACATAATGTATATATATATATATCTTACACAAGCATTAAATAAAATAAGTAATTATCTGTAACTTAACAATGAATAAAACTTCCAAAAATTTTTTATATAATTAATCACTTAAAATAATAATAAACAACAAACATAAGACGGGGTCCCATCTCCCGGTCCTGGGCTCTCACAAGCCCTTGCGTCCCTGCTCGGAAACTACCCGAAGGCCAAACCCCGCGACGCGTCTCGAAGTTCGCCGCCAGGAATGATCCGGACTCACAAAGACTCCGGTCACACCGGCGCACAGCCCAGCGCACGTCACGCCAGTTATTCTCAAAAGAGAGATGAATTGGTCGCATACGACAATCCTCACTACCCTGCAAGAAGAGCCAAGTAGTCCCTTCTCTTGGTTCCCGATCCGGTACGCCCCGACAGTCCGCAGGAACCGAACACCTACAAAGTACTCGATGAACACCTACAAAGGAGGAACATCGAGGTTTTCCGAGCCAGAATTACTTTACGGAGGGCTTACAAGATCAAATACCATTTTCCGGCAAAGACATTTATGCGAGTCAGCCGATAGGAGAGAGAGGTACCCCTATCTATGAAGCCCCGGAGGGACGGGGGAAATCCCTCCTAACGCCAAAGACGACAACTCGCTCAGAGGATCAAGAAGGCGCCTTTAGCGGACCCCGAGGAGAGAAGAGAACTCCTTCTCTGACAACAAAGACATACAGTGCTGGACATAATTATAAGACACATACCTAATTTTATATACAGTGAAAGAAAAGATTCAGGGCTTGAAAATGCTTTATCAAATACGACAAAAACATAAATTTATTCTGTTATCACACGTAATTGTTTTACAGAAACGATATTTTTATAGAGTTTAATAAAAAAAAGTTAAAAATACCATGGACAAAACTATAAGACACCCTAACATTTTAATTAAAACACCTGCTTTTTTTCGAAAATAATGTGCAATATGCAAATTTTCTGCACGCTGTTATGACGTCAGAAGTTCACTAAAGCAGACGATAACCACCTTCACGCATTTACAAACATGCCACGAGGTACAGAATTAAAAGAAAGTGAAATTCACGAAATTTGGAGATTAAATGGAACTGGTGCTTCCGTTAATAATATTTCAAAAGTTATTAAACGCTCTAGATGTGCAATTTCAAATGTTTTGAAAAAAGGAATTAATGGATCGGTGATTAAAAGATCTGGACGTACTCCTTTCTTATCCTCGAGAGGCAGACGCCAGGTGATTTCGCTCGCTACACAGAATAAGATGACCACTACAGGCATTAAAAATGCTTTGAAACTGAATTGTTCAAAGAGAACCATTCGCAGGGTGTTGCATAATGCTTCCTATGTGAAATTAAAAAAAATTGAAGAAAAAACCACCGCTTCTAAGGCGGCACAAAATGGACCGTTTAAACTTCGCTAAACAAACTATGGCATCTCCCTCCAAGTGATACTCTGTGTTATTTTCTGATGAAAAAAAAGTTGAACCTGGATGGTCCTGACGGGTTTCATTATTATTGCCATGATTTATGGAAGTCTCCTGATGTACAAATGAGCCGCCAAATGGGTGGAGGCTCAGTAATGGTTTGGGCTGGTTTTTCGGCTTAAGGGAAAAACTGATATCGTTTTTGTGCATTCAAGAATGAACTCCGAAAAGTATGAGAATCTTCTTAAAGATCAACTAGCCATATACGGTGAACTTCTTTGTGGCGAAAACTACACTTTCCAGCACGATAACGCGTCGATTCATACATCACACGTAACAAGAATGGTGCTTTCAGAGCAAAGTATCAATGTTCTTCCGTGGCCTTCTCGCCCCCGAGACTTAAATCCCATCGAAAACTTGTGGGGGATCTTAGGTCGTGATGTTTACCGAAATGGGAGGCAGTTTACATGTGTCGAAAACCTAAAGAATGCTATAAAATGTGCTTGGGAAGAACTGTCTTGCGATATTTAGTTAGAAATGATAGATTCGAGGCCGAATCGCATCTTACATGTTATAAAAAACAATGGCGGCTCTACCAAATATTGAATAACCATGTTAGAGGATTTTCTTTTAAACCATTAGTGTCTGCTAATTATGTTGACCACTGTATTTGGAAAAAAAAGGTTGGTGTCTTATAATTTTGTCCATGGTATTTTTAATTTTTTTTTATTAAACTCTATAAAAATATCATTTCTGTAAAACAATTACGTGTGATAACAGAATAAATTTATGTTTTTGTCATATTTGATAAAGCATTTTTAAGCTCTGAATCTTTTCTTTCACTGTATCTCAAATTCAGTAGGTGTCTTATAATTATGTCCACCACTGTAGCCTCGCTGGGTGGTTTTTCGCCAAATCTCTCCGCTCACCCTGCGGAACTCCTCGCGGCTCGACGCTGGGAGTAAAGAGAGACCAGACTAGGTGCCGTTAGCAACCCCAGGAGGGTACGGAAAGTTCCTCCTAGACGAGATAGACCCCGCCTCGCTAGGGGTTGGAGGGTCCGGTGTCCCGCCGGTTCTCATCAACTTGTCTCCACCCGAGGGTGGAGAAACTGCGGGAGACCAGCAAAAGCCCGGCGCCTGCTGCTTTACCTCACGGCCGTCGAGGGTACCCAAATACGAATGCTCCTGACCAAGTGCAGTGCTGACCGCTACCTGTTAGTTGCGTTCGAAAATTAGTTTGAGACACAGATAGATCCTCACCACTGGCCGCGGCTACCTCCAGTAGCGCACAGACACGCAGGACCTAGGTCTGACCAAGAGTTCGTTCAAGGTTCGAAGCGCCGCCGCTTTAGTCGGCGAACCTCCGGCCCGGTTCCGTGCGGGGATAGTGTTCAATGTTGGACCTGCCGGCCGACCCCTTCCCAGGGTTTACGGCACGACATCGGGAAACTAGAGCCATACTGGCCTCTTTCTGCGATCGCTCCCTGGTCGACGAGGGCACCACCAAACCCTAACCACCTTAGGTTCGGCTTACAACTGCTCCATCTACGGATATCTCGGCGGGATGAGCCTCCTGTCGCAAATAGCACATCAAGCGCTGTCCGTAACCCTCACTGTTCCTTTGCTACGGGAGACCCTGCATGGCGATTCCGCGAGCCCCGTCGTCACTAGTGAGTCACCGAGACCCTGTTCTACAAAGCCCGCTCTCTCCTCTCAGGCTCCCTCTTAGTCAATTGGTGGATGGGGTCCTACCGCATTAGCTATCCTTTGCCATGAGTCACCACCCAGTCTATGACTGGCTCTGGGATCGGACTATGGACCGTCGCTATCCGGCTTGCCTCGAAAACCGAGGTGCCGGGGATATCGCACCGGTGAGGAAAACCCACCGAAGTGGGCTAGGAAACACATGCACAACGTCCGTTACCCGTGGCCGCCCGACTCAAGGCCTCTCGACCTTTGAGCCACTCTTGGAGGCTCAGGAGGAGCTCTTGGAGGGGGAGTATGATAAATGAAAAGTATAATTTTAAGCTTTGCTGATATATTTCAAGATACTAAGTTGAGCTGAAAATAGTAAATGGTTTGTCAGAACAATTTATTTTCATAGTTAATCTATAAAACAGATTTTTAAATCTGAATACTTTTAACCCTTGTTAGCAGAAAAATATTACAAACTTATGAAAGATATTAATAATTAAATTAAAGTTCTTTATGATAACGTCAGGGATACACCCTAATTGATAAGATTTGTTTTTGAGTTAAGCGAGTTGATAAGATATTTTTATGAAAAAGTGGCAGCGCTCTTATCAGAAAATATTTGTATTGTGATAATTGGCAACGCAAAAGGGCATGACTGGGGATTTCCCATGACATCATAAATTAGATAAGCGCCCTGAACTTAGATAGTAATAAGTATCACGTGATCTTGGCTTAGTAGATAAGCGCTTTCATTATTAATCGTTTCTTCTGCGGAAAGCATAATGCTAAGTTGTGTTTTATTTCACCTATGTTAGGTACAGTCGTGTGTTGGATTTTTAGGTGAGAATGTTTTACTTGAGTATAAAATTATATAAATTACTATGTCTTAAAATTGCTATATGATATGCTATGAATGTTTTTAAATAATAGAACTAAAAATAATTATTTGCAATAGACTAACTGAATTATTATTTTAATTATTATAAAAATTAATTATATGATATGTGTTAATTGTAATTAGGAATTAGAGCTTTTAATTGCAAAATCTAACATAAAAATTATAAATTTTTATCTACTTCTTAACAGTATGAATATTCTTATCTGTGACGTCCTATATAAGGGTGATCACGTGGTCTTGGGTTTTACCAAATAAACGACGCGTTATCATTCATTCCCATCGTGGCAAGCATAGTAGAAGGTTGGGTTTTATTTCGTTCAAGTTAAGTATAGAAGTATGGCGGTTTTTTAGGTGAGAACAGTTTATGTATAATTTGTAAATGATTTAAAAGTATTTTTTAAGTTCTATGACTTGAATGATTTAAATAACATAAATGAATTCTAAGCATAATTTTTAATAGTACAATTTAAAGTTAGCTGGATATATTTAATAAAACTAAGTTCTGAGATTAAAAGACACGTTCTTTATCATATTAAACCTATAAAACATTATTAAGTCAGTATATTGATAAAACAAGTTAGCAAAGTAACTTTATAAGTTATTTCCAAGACTTAACTTACATAAATAAAGGAATAATTCAAATTAAGACATAACCTATTTGATTTTCGTTGTTTTTTTTATTCCATTTAAAATGTCTTTCATAGTTTTTTAAAATATTTCCATATAAATGGTAAATTGTTGTTAGGTTAAACGAATGGTTACTATGTAAATCAGTTGGTTGGTTGATTTGTTGATGGTGTAAATAAACAGTCACTAGGATAAATAATTGGATAGTGAAATGTATTCATTTAAAAGTTAGAACAGAAATATTGAAATTTAGAAACATATATAAATAATATATATATATATATATGTGTGTGTGCATGTATATGTATGCATATATGTGTAAGTACACACACACACGCATACATTTATATATGTATGTGTACGTACATATAATTTTTTAATTAAGGATTTTTTTAAACTTTGTTTTAAGTTGCAATTTTTTCGAAACTTCCTTAATGACTTGTAATTCTTTTTCAAAACATAATACACTTATATGTATGTGCATATATGTACATATGTAATAACATTTCTTGACTTGTAAATATATATATAAATATATATTAAATTTTTTGATAATTCGTAATTTTTTGTGAATGGTTTTATCAAATTATATATATTTTTTAAATTTTTGTATTAAATTGTAATATTTGAAATCTTTTTTATTAACCTGTAAATTTTTTTTCAAAACTTTTTATTAAGCTTTATTATTTTTTTTATTAAGTTTTACTTTTTTAAACTTATATGTATACCGAATACAATTGGTAGAAAGATTTTTAACTACAATACATTTTCAAAAAAGTTCTTCCAGCCAGTGCCGGGAGGAAGAGGTAGATTTCATATTCCTTATTTTAAAAAAGCCAACTTATATTATTCAAACACACGAAGCTCAATTTAGTCCAAAACCGTATATAGGAGATTCAATACTAATTTTTATCAATATAATGAATGAGAATTTCGCGAAATTAGTAAGCTTTATCCAAGCTGCTTTTCTTTAAAGTAACTTATATTTGGCTGCCAAATTCGGCGATTTCTTAAAGTGCCTGACATTTTAAGACAACATGGTGGATGAGGCTAACCAGTAAACTTGGTCGAGACCTTAGTAATTGCTGTGCACATGCTCACTCACATCGGAATCGGTTGATATATACGAGTGCTGTCGCAGGCAAAAAATCAGATTTTTCAAAATGTCACCCACGTTAGAAATTGAAACTGCTATATCTGAGCAATTTTTTAAGATAAAGACAAACAAAAATGCTCCTGAATCCTTATATCAAGGTCAAATACTTAAGAAAGAAACCTTTTTCAATTTCTAATTTTTTTGCACCTCACTTTAAATATAATTTTTTTTAATTTAATGGCCGCCATTTTGAAACAAGATGGCTGATGAATCTGGCCCGCGAACTTGGTCGAGATATTGATGTATACTATCCACATGCCTTCTTACATCGAAATAGGCGAATACGTGTGTTATCACGTGACAAATACAAGATCGTTTCAAAACGTTAGCCATGATAGAAATTCAAAGTGCTGTAATTCAACCATTTTTTAAGATATAAACAAAAGAACAAATTTCCAGAAACAAGAACTGCTCCGGAATCTTTGTATCAAGGCCAAACACATAAAAAAATCTTTTTCATTTTCCAATTTTTTAATACCTCATTTTAAATTTAATTTTTCTTTAATGGCAACCCTTTTGAAACAAGATGGCGAATGAAGCTGGCCAACGAACTCGGTCGAGATATTGGTATGTACTATGTACAAACCAAGGTACATCCAAATCGGTTCATAAATACGCGTATCATCACGTGACAAAAATCAGGTCGTTTCAAAATGTCAGCCACGCTAGAAATTCAAAATACTATAACTCAGCCATTTTTTAAGATATAGACGAAACAAAAACTGCTCCCGAATCTTTTTATCAAGGTTAAACACATAAGAAAAAAATATTTTTTTAATTTTCAATTTTTTGGTACCACATTTCAAATTTAAATTTTTCTTAAAAATTTAAATGTCCGCCATTTTTAAACAAGATGGCGGATGAAGCTGGTCAACGAACTCGGTCGAGACATTGGTATGTACTATGTATAAACGAAGTTACATCCAAATCGGTTCATAAATACGCCTTTTATCGCGTGACAAAATTCAGGACGTTTCAAAATGTCAGCCACGCTAGAAATTCAAAATGCTATAACTCAGCCATTTTTTAAGATATAGACGAAACAAAAACTGCTCCGAAATCTTTGTATAAAGGTCAAATACATAAGAAAAAAATATTTTTCCATTTTCAATTTTTTGGTACCACATTTCAAATTTAAAATTTTTTTTAAAATTTTAAATGGCCGCCATTTTGAAACAAAATGGAGGATGAAGCTGGCCAACGAACTCGGTCAAGACATTGGTATTTACTATGCGCACACCGAATTACATCGAAATCGGTTCATAAATACGCCTTTTATCGCGTGACAAAATTCCGGACGTTTCAAAATGTTAGCCACGCTAGAAATTCAAAATGCTATAACTCAGCCATTTCTTTAGATATAGACGAAATAAAAACTGCTCTGGAATCTTTGTATAAAGGTCAAATACATAAGAAAAAAATATTTTTCCATTTTCAATTTTTTGGTACCACATTTCAAATTTTAAAATTTTATTTTTTTAAATGACCGCCATTTTGAAACAAAACGGCGGATGAAGCTGGCCAACGAACTCGGTCGAGACATTGGTATGTACTATGTACACACCAAATTACATCGAAATCGGTTCATAAATACGAGAGTTACAGTGTGACAAAGTTCAGATATATATATATATATATATATATATATATATATATACATATCAATTTTGAACGGAGGGTGGTTTCGGGGTCTGGGGGTCATGATCGATGAAAATATACCAAAATTTTTTTAAATCGCTTTCCTCCGAACGGCTGCAATAGGTAGCTTTTTGTAATGAATGCCACCTAAAATACATCTGTGCAAGTAATTTTCCCTGTAAATGCAATGACCCAACTCTAAAAAAATGCATAAACAATGATCATGGACATATAATCACTGGAAATCTTTATATTGTTAATGATTTTAAATTGAAAAAGTCCTTCCGGCCAGTGCCGGGAGGAAGAGGTAGCTTTCAAATTCCTTATTTTAAAAAAGCCAACTTATATTATTCAAACACACGAAGCTCAATTTAGTGGAAACCGAATATAGGAGATTCAATACTAATTTTTATCAATACTATATCATTATGAATGAGAATTTCGCGAAATTAGTCAGCTTTATCCAAGCTGCTTTGATTTAAAGTAACTTATATTTGGCTGAGATGTTGATGTATACTATCCACATGCCTTCTTACATGGAAATAGGCGAATACGTGTGTTATCGCGTGACAAATACCAGATCGTTTCAAAATGTTAGCCATACTAGAAATTCAAAGTGCTATAATTCGACCATTTTTTAAGATATAAACAAAAGAACAAATTTTCAGAAACAAAATGTGCTCCGGAACCTTTGTATCAAGGCCAAACACATAAAAAAATCTTTTTCATTTTCCAATTTTTTAATACCTCATTTTAAATTTTAAATTAAATTTTTTTTAAATGGCAACCCTTTTGAAACAAGATGGCGAATGAAGTTGGCCAACGAACTCGGTCGAGACATTGGTATGTACTATGTACAGACCAAGTAACATCCAAATCGGTTCATAAATACGCTTGTTATCGCGTGACAAAAATCAGGTCGTTTTAAAATGTCAGCCACAATAGAAATTCAAAATGCTATAACTCAGCCATTTTTTTAGATATAGACAAAACAAAAACTGTTCCGGAATCTTTGTATTAAGGTCAAACAGATACAAAACAAATCTTTTTCATTTTCCAATTTTTTGGTATCTCATTTTAAATTTGAATTTTTTTTTATTTTTTTAAATGGCCGCCATTTTGAAACAAGATGGCGGATGAAGCTGGCCAATGAACTCGGTCGAGATATTTGTATGTACTATGCACACACCTAGGTACATCCAAATCGGTTCCTAAATACGCCTGTTATCACGTGACAAATATCAGGACGTTTCAAAATGTCAGCCATGCTAGAAATTCAAAGTGCTATAACTCAGCCATTTTTTAAGATATAGACGAAACAAAAACTTCGCCCGAATCTTTGTATAAAGGTCAAATACATAAGAAAAAAATATTTTTTTTAATTTTCAATTTTTTGGTACCACATTTCAAATTTAAAGTTTTCTTAAAAATTTAAATGGCTGCCATTTTTAAACAAGATGGCGGATGAAGCTGGCCAACGAACTCGGTCGAGACATTGTTATGTACTATGTACAAACGAAGTTACATCCAAATCGGTTCATAAATACGCCTTTTATCGCGTGACAAAATTCAGGACGTTTCAAAATGTCAGCCACGATAGAAATTCAAAATGCTATAACTCAGCCATTTTGTAAGATATAGACGAAACAAAAACTGCTCCGGAATCTTTGTATAAAGGTCAAATACACAAGAAAAAAATATTTTTCCATTTTCAATTTTTCGGTACCGTATTTCAAATTTTAATTTTTTTTTAAAATTTTAAATGGCCGCCATTTTGAAACAAAATGGCGGATGAAGCTGGCCAACGAACTCGGTCGAGACATTGGTATGTACTATGTACATACTGAATTACATCCAAATCGGTTCATAAATTCGAGAGTTACAGTATGACAAAGGTCAGATATATATATATATATATATATATATATGGATATATATATATATATATATATATATATATGGATATATATATATATATATATATATATATATATATATATATATATATATATATATATCAACTTTTGAACGGAGGGTGGTTTCGGGGTCTGGGGGTCATGATCGATGAAAATATACCAAAATTTTTTGAAATCGCTTTCCTCCGAACGGCTGCAATAGGTAGCTTTTAGGTAGCTTTCTTTACAAAAAGCTACCTATTGCAGCCGTTCGGAGGAAAGCGATTTCAAAAAATTTTGGTATATTTTCATCGATCCTGACCCCCAGACCCCGAAACCACCCTCCGTTCAAAATTGATATATATATATATATATATATATATATATCAATATATATATATATATATATATATATATCTGACCTATGTCACACTGTAACTCTCGTATTTATCAACCGATTTGGATGTAATTCGGTGTGTACATAGTACATACCAATGTCTCGACCGAGTTCGTTGGCCAGCTTCATCCGCCATTTTGTTTCAAAATGGCGGCCATTTAAAAATTTTAAAAAAATTTAAAATTTGAAATGTGGTACCAAAAAATTGAAAATGGAAAAATATTTTTTTCTTCTGTATTTGACCTTTATACAAAGACTCCGTAGCAGTTTTTGTTTCGTCTATATCTTAAAAAATGGCTGAGTTATAGCATTTTGAATTTCTGACGAAGCTGACATTTTGAAACGTCCTGAATTTTGTCACGCGAAAAAAGGCGTATTTATGAACCGATTTGGATGTAACTTCGTTTATACATAGTACAGACCAATGTCTCGACCTAGTTCGTTGGCCAGCTTCATCCGCCATTTTTTGTTTTAAATGGCGGCCATTTAAAGTTTTAAGAAAAATTTAAATTTGAAATGTGGTACCAAAAAATTGAAAATTGAAAAAATATTTTTTTCTTATGTGTTTGACCTCGATAAAAAGATTCGGGAGCAGTTTTTGTTTCGTCTATACCTTAAAAAATGGCTGAGTTATGGCATTTTGAATTTCTAGTGTGGCTGGCATTTTGAAACGCCCTGATTTTTGCCACGTGATAACAGACGTATTTAGGAGCCGATTTGGATGTACCTTGGTGTGTACATAGTACATAGAAATAACTCAACCGAGTTCGTTGGCCAGCTTCATTCGCCATCTTGTTTCAAAATGGCGGCCATTGAAATAAATTAAAAAAAATTAAATTTAAAATGAGATACCAAAAAATTGGAAAATGAAAAAGAGTTTTTTCGTATGTGTTTGACCTTAATACAAAGATTCCGGAACAGGTTTTGTTTCGTCTATATCTAAAAAAATGGCTGAGTTATAACATTTTGAATTTCCATTGTGGCTGACATTTTAAAACGACCTGATTTTTCTCACGCGATAACAGGCGTATTTATGAACCGATTTGAATGTAACTTGGTCTGTACATAGTACATACCAATGTCTCGACCGAGTTCGTTGGCCAGCTTCATTCGCCATCTTGTTTCAAAAGGGTTGCCATTTAAAAAAGTCCTTCCGGCAAGTGCCGGGAGGAAGAGGTAGCTTTCATATTCCTTATTTAAAAAAAGCCAACTTATATTATTCAAACACACGAAGCTCAATTAAGTGGAAACCGAATGTAGGAGATTCAATATTAATTTTTATCAATACTACATCATTATGAATGAGAATTTCGCAAAATTAGTCAGCTTTATGCAAGCTGCTTTTATTTAAAGTAACTTATATTTGGCTGCATAATTCGGCGATTTCTTAAAGTGCCTGCCATTTTAAGACAACATGGTGGATGAGGCTAACCAGTGAACTTGGTCGAGACCTTAGTAATTGCTGTGCACATGCTCACTCACATCGGAATCGGTTGATATATACGAGTGCTGTCGCAGGCAAAATATCAGATTTTTCAAAATGTCAACCACGTTAGAAATTAAAACTGCTATATCTGAGCCATTTTTTAAGATAAAGACAAACAAAAAATGCTCCTGAATCCTTATATCAAGGTCAAATACTTAAGAAAGAAACCTTTTTCAATTTCTAATTTTTTTGCACCTCACTTTAAATATATATTTTTTTAATTTAATGACCGCCATTTTGAAACAAGATGGCTGATGAAGCTGACCAGCGAACTTGGTCGAGATATTGATGTATACTATCCACATGCCTTTTTACATCGAAATAGGTGAATACGTGTGGTATCGCGAGACAAATACAAGATCGTTTCAAAGTGTTATCCATGATAGAAATTCAAAGTGCTATAATTCAACCACTTTTTAAGATATAAACAAAAGAACAAATTTTCAGAAACAAAATCTGCTCCGGAATCTTTGTATCAAGGCAAACACATAAGAAAAATCTTTTTCATTTTCCAAGTTTTTTAATACCTCATTTTAAATTTTACATTACATTTTTTTAAAATGGCAACCCTTTTGAAACAAGATGGCGAATGAAGCTGGCCAACGAACTCGGTCGAGACATTGGTATGTACTATGTACAGACCAAGTTACATTCAAATCGGTTCATAAATACGACTGTTATCGCGTGAGAAAAATCAGGTTGTTTTAAAATGTCAGCCACAATAGAAATTCAAAATGTTATAACTCAGCCATTTTTTTAGATATAGACGAAACAAAACCTGTTCCGGAATCTTTGTATTAAGGTCAAACACATACGAAAAAACTCTTTTTCATTTTCCAATTTTTTGGCATCTCATTTTAAATTTAATTTTTTTTTAATTTATTTAAATGGCCGCCATTTTGAAACAAGATGGCGAATGAAGCTGGCCAACGAACTCGGTTGAGTTATTTGTATGTACTATGTACACACCAAGGTACATCCAAATCGGCTCATAAATACGTCTGTTATCACGTGGCAAAAATCAGGGCGTTTCAAAATGCCAGCCACACTAGAAATTCAAAATGCTATAACTCAGCCATTTTTTAAGGTATAGACGAAACAAAAACTGCTCCCGAATCTTTTTATCGAGGTCAAACACATAAGAAAAAAATATTTTTTCAATTTTCAATTTTTTTATACCACATTTCAAATTTAAATTTTTCTTAAAACTTTAAATGGCCGCCATTTTAAAACAAAATGGCGGATGAAGCTGGCCAACGAACTAGGTATAAACGAAGTTACATCCAAATCGGTTCATAAATACGCCTTTTATCGCCTGACAAAATTCAGGACGTTTCAAAATGTCAGCTTCGTCAGAAATTCAAAATGCTATAACTCAGCCATTTTTTAAGATATAGACGAAACAAAAACTGCTACGGAGTCTTTGTATAAAGGTCAAATACATAAGAAAAAAATATTTTTCCATTTTCAATTTTTTGGTACCACATTTCAAATTTTAAATTTTTTTTAAAATTTTTAAATGGCCGCCATTTTGAAACAAAATGGCGGATGAAGCTGGCCAACGAACTCGGTCGAGACATTGGTATGTACTATGTACACACCGAATTACATCCAAATCGGTTCATAAATACGAGAGTTACAGTGTGACATAGGTCATATATATATATATATATATTGATATACATATATATATATATATATCAATTTTGAACGGAGGGTGGTTTCGGGGTCTGGGGGTCAGGATCGATGAAAATATACCAAAATTTTTTGAAATCGCTTTCCTCCGAACGGCTGCAATAGGTAGCTTTTTATAAAGAAAGCTACCTAAAAAATGTAATTTAAAATTTAAAATGAGGTATTAAAAAATTGGAAAATGAAAAAGATTTTTCTTATGTGTTTGCCTTGATACAAAGATTCCGGAGCAGATTTTGTTTCTGAAAATTTGTTCTTTTGTTTATATCTTAAAAAGTGGTTGAATTATAGCACTTTGAATTTCTATCATGGATAACACTTTGAAACGATCTTGTATTTGTCTCGCGATACCACACGTATTCACCTATTTCGATGTAAAAAGGCATGTGGATAGTATACATCAATATCTCGACCAAGTTCGCTGGTCAGCTTCATCAGCCATCTTGTTTCAAAATGGCGGTCATTAAATTAAAAAAAATATATTTAAAGTGAGGTGCAAAAAAATTAGAAATTGAAAAAGGATTCTTTCTTAAGTATTTGACCTTGATATAAGGATTCAGGAGCATTTTTTGTTTGTCTTTATCTTAAAAAATGGCTCAGATATAGCAGTTTCAATTTCTAACGTGGTTGACATTTTGAAAAATCTGATTTTTTGCCTGCGACAGCACTCGTATATATCAACCGATTCCGATGTGAGTGAGCATGTGCACAGCATTTACTAAGGTCTCGACCAAGTTCACTGGTTAGCCTCATCCACCATGTTGTCTTAAAATGGCAGGCACTTTAAGAAATCGCCGAATTATGCAGCCAAATATAAGTTACTTTAAATAAAAGCAGCTTGCATAAAGCTGACTAATTTCGCGAAATTCTCATTCATAATGATGTAGTATTGATAAAAATTAGTATTGAATCTCCTACATTCGGTTTCCACTTAATTGAGCTTCGTGTGTTTGAATAATATAAGTTGGCTTTTTTTAAATAAGGAATATGAAAGCTACCTCTTCCTCCCGGCACTGGCCGGAAGGACTTTTTGTAATGAAAGCTACCTAAAAGCCCTTCCGGCCAGTGCCGGGAGGAAGAGGTAGCTTTCATATTCCTTATTTTTAAAAAGCTAGCTTATGTTATTCAAACACACGAAGTTCAATTTAGTGGAAACCGATTACAGAAGATTCAATACTAATTTGTATCAGTACTAAATCATTATGATTCAGAATTTCGCGAAATGAGTCAGCGTTATCCAAGCTGCTTTTATTTAAAGTAACTTATATTTGGTTGCCAAATTCGGCGATATCTTGAAGTTCCTGCCATTTTAAGACAACATGGTGGATGAGGCTAACAAGTGAACTTGGTCGAGACCTTAGTAATTCCTGTGCACATGCTCACTCACATCGGAATCGATTAATATACAGGGCGTCTATTCTGGTGTAATCGAGTAAATACCGCTAATCGGGATCGGGATCGCCGTCTCATAGCGACCGCCGGGCGATGAGCTATTCTGGTCTCCCCTCGTTATCCCATAGTGGAAGATGAAACGCAGAATATCCCCTGCGTGCGATCGGACACAGTTGTAGCCAATCAGATGAAAGCGCTCACGTGTTTTTATTTGTTTGGGAGAGGGAAACAGCTGTCTTGCTTTGTCCAATGCTATTGTTATTTACTTGAAAGGAAAATAATGTTTGGGTTATCTATATTAAAAAAAAGAGTTGAAGGAATGAATGCCATTGTTTTACATCAGCGTGTGCGTGCCTGTAACCTGTTTAAAATTTCCTGGCCTAAGACAAAATGTCCATTTGTATTTTTAATTATGCATAAAATACTATTTGTTATTATTATTGAATCAATTTTTTGAAAGAAACTTTGTTCTATTTTAATATCAGAAAATGATTAGTAAATGTTATGGTGAAATAGATAGATTTTTTTTCAGACTTCAAAATATTTTTGAAAAATAAAGGGGGGGGGATTGTACGTTCTACTAAGCTCTACATATATATTTGAAGCCGAATATATAATGGATTAAAAAAATAAATAAATAAACATTAAATAACTTTTTATTTATTTGTATCTTTAGACCACTTTTATTTTAAATTAATTATATTTATCACACCAACACTGAAAAAAAAAATATATAAATTAGGCCGAATATTTTACTTTAGTTTTACCTTTATTTTAAAAAAATCTAGGTTTGCTTATAATTGTTCTTAATCTCAAATCTACAATAAACTTAAAGAATATATGCATATATAATAAGTATATTAATTTAGCTTTGTACTTAAATGTCTCCCACTTTCCTTTTTAAATTAATTTATAAATTCACCACGATTTAATTATTTTCGTGACAGTAAAAATATTCTAAGGAAAGTCTCTCAAATTTTATTTTCCCTTAATTTTATTTATTAATATTTTAAATACTTACAGAGATAATCAATGAGTTTTATTACTTATTTAAAAAAAAAAAAAAAAAAAAAAAAAAAAAAAAAAAAAAAAAAAAAAAAAAACTAAATATGCTAATGAAAAATTATTGTTGTATCTTTATCAATTCACTGAAAATCTTGGTTGGTTGGTTGGTTGTATTTATGACGGCCAATTATCTGCACGAGGGATATGGGCCCAGGGGGAGTGCCCTTCGTGGGGGTCTTTCTAAGGGAACCTAACCCGTATTAACGCTTGGAAATCCAAGGTTCGAAGAAAACCACGAAAACTCCGAACGATTAGGCCGACGGGCGCGATTGGGTTCGAACCCAGCACCTCCCGTCTACCAGCTTCGAGAGCAGAACCTCTCAGCCGCTCTGAAAATCTTGGTTCTTTGTAAAAAATATAATTAGAATCAATTAAATCATTAAATGTAAAAACAAATAATAAAATGTTTTTTAAATTATTATTATTATTATTGTGAAACGGATCTAAAATATATTGTTTTCTCCGCTCAACAAAGCAAAATTTTCGAACACAAACACAGGGGCTGATTAAAAAAACCCTTCCAACTGGCCGTGGCACTGAACCTCTTTGATTTTAGGGGGTGCCGAACTTGGTGAACAAATTTTACAGAGATAATATTTAAAATCTAATTCGATCTTGTACAAATTATACTGCATATTTTGTGCTATTGGAGTCGGGAGAGATTAAACACAAGTAATATATTTATCTAAATATGCATTTATATATTCATATCTGTATTTTAAGACATAGAGCACGTTTAATTTTTTGTGACAGCATAGGAAGGGGCATTGAATGAATACCAGGCCTTCGTCCTCTCCTCTTTTGTTTCACCAGTCCCTGTACATTCACAGACTCATTTTAAAACATAAAAGCATGAAATTAGCAGATATGACAATTGAAGTGATTAGGAATTGAAAAGCGCCTTTATTTATTTTTATTTTTGAAGTATATAAATGTATTATCTTGGGTTATAAGCAATTGTTGTCTTTTGACGGCCTTTATCGGGAGTCATTTTCGTAATTTCGGTTCAAAATGCCTACTTTGCCCGCATTTTCTGAAGAATCCTTTGCCTTTATCGAAAAATGGTATATGCTATTCGAGTTCGCAGTTCCTGAATAACAACATCGAGCAATTTTCTGCGTTTTCGAATAAAAATTATTTCAGGAATGTGTCAGAAAATAGGGAGTTTTAATTTGAGAACAGCTTTAATATTATACAGAAAAAAATGTGAACTGTCTTGTCTTTTTGCCGAAACTTTTGGTTTGTTTAAAAGGCCGAAATAAAAGCTTTTATTTCAGAAATTTTTCCATGTTTAAACTTTAAACCTTTCCATGTAAAATGAAAGTATTTTTTTTTTCGGTCTGAATTAAATTTGTAAGTAAATTAGTTGACATTTTTTGCAAGAAAAAAAGAATACACAGATTTCCGAGTCAAAGAACTTTTAAAGAATCTGTAAAAGAGCTTTAAGTAAGAAAATAGTATTTTGTAATTAACAGGGCTCGGTGATGTATATATATATATCAGTGAGTATATATATTTATATGGGTATATTTAGAAATCGAATAGCTTATCCTTGAGATATACCATGATATATATCCGATATTTCTTTCAAAATGTCAAGACGTTTGATACGTTCGATATTTTATATTTTATTTCAAAATTTGATATTTTCTGTGAAAACAAGTGTAAATGAATTTTGCGACTGTTATTAACGGTGTCGTTCTGTAGTTATAGAACTTTTGCTCTGATAGTGACTTTTTCTCCCCACCCCCTCTCTAAAAAGAAACTTTGCGTTTGAAGCTGAATTTTTAGATGACAATAATTACGTCAGACAATATTTCTTACGACACCCATTGAAAGATAAACTATCTAATTTAGATAAGTTATTTACATCTTCATTTAAAATGATCTTTTCTAATTTTGGTTTACCTCAATTTAAAATGCACAACACATTATGAGATTGAAAAAGCAACAAAATTAAAATTATGTTCATTTTTTTTAATTAAAACAAATTATTTTGTATTTCAAATTGTGTTTTATACAACAAAATTTTCTTAATACTAAATCTTACAGCTTTTAATTTTTTTTTAAAGCAAATTGGGTCTGTTTTCAATTAGTTGATCTACTATTTTGTTACTTAAGAGAAGCAAAAAAGAAAAAAAACACACATTTAGAATAATATTTTATTAAGTTTTCATGCTAACTGCAATATATTTTAATTTCTTATTTATATTAAGTCTGAAAATGTTTATAATTATCAATAAGTTGACTATTTTGAAAATATCTGATAAATATAAAAAAAAAATATTGGATACTTTTTATATTTTTGAAGAAATCATGATATTTACTACCCCTGGTAATTGAAAAACTATGCCCTCTTTCTATTTTTTAATATTAAACAAGCGCCCCAAACCCTCCAAACAGAGCAAAAATTCTTTCCGAACCCTACCCACTGCGATCTCGACCACCAGGAAGCAGTCGGTAAAAAAGCAACCCACTCCGACCGGCGAAATTTCGACTCTACTACACCAGAATAGCAAATAATCGCCAAGGCGGCTCTTCCCGACCGGTTTCAGCATTCCTACCACACCAGAATAGATCCCCAGGAGTGCTGTCGCAGGCAAAAAATTAGATTTTTCAAAATTTCACTGCTTTCAAATTCAAACTGCTATATCTGAGCCATTTTATAAAATAAATACAAAACAAAAAATGTTCCGGAATCCTTATATCAAGGTCAAATACTTAAGAAAGAAATCTTTTTCAATTTCTATTTTTTTTTTTTTTTTTTTTGCACTTCACTTTAAATATAATTTTTTCTTAATTTAATGGCCGCCATTTTGAAACAAGATGGCGGATGAAGCTGGACAGCGATCTTGGTCAAGACATTGCTACATACTAACCACATGCCTTCTTACATCCAAATAGGTTAATAAATACGTGTGGCATAGCGTGACAAATGTCAGATCGTTTAAAAATGTCAGCCATGCTAGAAATTCAAAGTGCTGTAACTTAACAATTTTTTAAGATATAGGCGAAACAAAAAGTATCCCGGAATCTTTGTATGAAGGTCAAACACATAAAAAAATCTTTTTCATTTTCCAATTTTTTGAAACCTCATTTTAAATTTTAAATTAAAAAAAAATTAAATGTTCCCTTTTGAAACATGATGGCGAAGTAAGCTGGCCAACGAACTCGGTCGAGACATTGGTATGTACTATGTACACACCAAGTTACATCCAAATCGGTTCATAAATACGCCTGTTATTGCATGACAAAAATCAGGTAGTTTCAAAATGTCAGCCACAATAGAAATTCAAAATGCTGTAACTCAGCCATTTTTTTAGATATAGACAAAACAAAAACTGTTCCGGAATCTTTGTATTAAGGTCAAACACATAAAAAAAAATCTTTTTCATTTTTCAATTTTTTGGTACCCTATTTTAAATTTTAAATTTTTGAAATTTTTTTAAATGGCCGCCATTTTGAAACAAGATGGCGGATGAAGCTGGCCAACGAACTCGGTCGAGAGATTGGTATGTACAATGTACACACGAAGGTACATCCATATCGGTTCATAATACGCCTGTTATCGCGTGACAAATATCAGGACGTTTCAAAATGCCAGCTACGCTAGAAATTCAAAGTGCTGTAACTCAGTCATTTTTTAAGATATAGAGAAAACAAAAACTGCTCCGGAATCTTTGTATCAAGGTCAAATACATAAGAAAAAAATATTATTCCATTTTCAATTTTTTTGGTACCACATTTCAAATTTTTAATTTTTTAAAAAAATTTAAATGATCGCCATTTTGAAACAAGATGGCGGATGAAGCTGGCCAACGAACTCGGTCGAGACATTGGTATGTACTATGTACACACCGAGTTTCATCCAAATCGGTTCATGAATACGAGAGTTACAGTGTGACAAATATCATATATATATATATATATATATATATATATATATATATATATATATACAGGGTGCCCGGTCTCAACGGTGTCCAATGGCTATTTCCTAAACCGTTAGTCGTAGACATATAGTTCCAATTACAAAAATGTTTTAAATCAGGTAAAGAAATATTTTAAAAGCGATTTGGGTCAATAAAAACGTTTCTTAAAAAATTACGAAATTTAAATTTTTATACGGTCCCCGAGTCCTATAATTTATATTTAGTAAAATTTTCCTTTTACACTGACAAGTAATACAAAAAAAGTCCCATTCATATAACCCTAAAATCGAACAAGTTATGAAACTTTAAAAATGCCTGACTTATGCCACTTTTCTGCTCTGATAACAGATGAGATCGGCTTGCCTTTGAGGGGTCACATGCCAAGTGCATAAAGTATTCGAAGATCTTATTTCATGTGTATCTGCGTATTGAAAAAATCGTACAAGTATTACGATTAAGTTAGCATTTATTAAGTTTTAGATTGGCTAAAATAACATGTTTTATTTTGTCAGGATTTAAGACTGTTTCTTTTATGATTTTTAACAAAAATTATGTTATTTTTATAAGTTTTTATGTTACTTTAACGATCATCTTTTTCCAGTTAAAAATTTGTACTTCAACTTTAACTAACTTTCAAATATCCGATCGAGATTACATTTTACATCCTGGCGCAAATCCGATAACAATCTAATATTATTACGATTTTCGGTGGTTACCATTTATACTCATTTTACAGGATAACACAAAAATTTTCGGATAGATTACCACCAAGAAGTTTAAGAAAACGTTTTAGATTAGATAATAGAAGATTGCGATTGTTGGGTTTTTTAACTTTTATGTATTTTTTAGCACGAAATCCCAAAATTAGCTTAACTTTTAACAATCATGTAAGAATATTTCGTAAATCATAAATTGTCAAAGTTAAAAAATAACAAAAATCGGATACTATAAAATAGAGGAGATGGCTGTGTTTTTTAACTTTTGAAAATTTATTTTTGCGCACTTTTTAGCACTGAATCGGAAAATGACCTTCATATTTAACCATCACGTTAGACTATTTTTGCAAATCGTAAATGTGTAAGCTAATATATAGCGAAAATCTCATACTATAACACATATGTAAAACTTATTTTATTTTATTTTATTTTATTCAATAATTTATTCAATGTTTTTGCTTAAACTGGGATTATTGCAGCTAAACAGCTGAGTGGTCCGATGAGATGGGGGAGGAGGTTCAATTTTAACTTAGAAGTTTTTAACTTTGAAATTTGCAATTTGCGAAAAATCCTGATGGTTAAAAAAGAAGGTCAGTTTCGGATTCAGCAGTACAGAATACATAATAATCAATTATCAAAAGCTAAAAAACATGACATAACTTTTGCATGCTAGTTTAATCAAATAATATTTTAAAATACGTATAATTTTGTAAAGAATTGAGGCTGTTAATTTAGCATCATATTTTTTAACAAAAATTCTGTTTTTTCTTTCTTCTTAAATGTTTATTACAAATTGTATATTTTGCATTAATATGTCAGAATGATTAAAGATTTCAAATTTATATTGCAATATTAATTTTACTCTCAATCATTTTTTAATATATCTGACGAAATTATAATTTCGACTAAATTTGTGAATGACCCGTAATTTGCAACAAAAAATATGCTCCAACTTTAAACAGCTATTACTCGGTCAATTTTAATCGTACAATAACGGGACCTTTTTTGTAGTACTTGTCAGTGTAATAGGAAAATTTTACTAAATATAACTTATAGGAAGGACCGGGGGACCGTATAAAAATTTAAATTTCGTAATTTTTTAAGAAATGTTTTTATTGACCCAAATCGCTTTTAAAATATTTCTTTACCTGATTTAAACATTTTTGTAATTGGAACTATATGTCTACGACTAACGATTTAGGAATTAGCCATTAGACACCGTTGAGGCCGGACACCCTGTATTATGTATATATATGTATGGATGTATATATATATATCAACTTTTGAACGGAGGGTGGTTTCGGGGTCTGGGGGTCATGATCGATGGAAATATACCAAATGTTTTTGAAATCGCTTTCCCCCGAACGGTTGCAATAGGTAGCTTTTTGTAAGGAAAGCTACCTAAAAACTAATGGGTTATGGTACTAAATATAGGCTTCCATCTAAATTTAATGTTAAATCTATTATCAAACAGTTTACATATGATATAGATATTTTTATATATAAAATTTCAATCTCTTACAATAAACCTATTGCATATTTTAATCAATGGAAAATATTAGTTATTGAAAAATTATCTATGGCTTTAAAATATAATATTTTTGATTTGGTTTCTATTAACACAAAGCATTTTTTCCAAGAAATTACTAAATTACAAAAAAACTACGTTATTACATATGTAGACAAATCTCCTAATAATTATGCAATCATATGTCAATCTTATTATCACCATCTTCTTACATCCTGTATTTCTTCTAATAAATCTTTTCAAAAAACTAATGAAAATGTAATTGTAAATAATAGTAAAATTCAAAGTTATTATAAACGATTAATTTTTCTCTCTACTAAGTTTAATTATCCTTATTTAGTTCTTATTCCCAAATTTCATTAGACTCCAATTAAATTTAGGACTGTAACTGTTGGTAGCAATACATATAATAATAAAGCCAATAAATTTCTACTAAAAATTCTTAATCAAATATATATATTGACTAAAAACAATCATAATACACACTGTATAAAAAATAGCTATCAACTGGTCAATATTATGAAAAATCCTAATTGTGTATATAATGTAACGACATATGACTGCAAAGATCTTTTTAATAATATAGATGTATTAGATTTACATAATATTATAAATTCATTATTTAAAAAGTATCATCAAAAACAGGATTTACCATTTAATATAGATATAGCTTATTTTAAATCTTTAACAAACTTCATTATCTATAATCTATAGCATAATATAGCATAATCTATAGCATATATATATAATTCATTATCTATATCTTGCAATATAACACATTATATTTACAGCACGTCGGTATACCACAAGGTTGTTGTACATCCTGTTTATTATCAGACTTATACTTATATCACTATGAACGTACTTTTACTAATAATAATCTCCATTTATATCGTTATATTGATGACATAATTTTAATTGCCACTGATCAAACTAATATTTCTCAATTTCCAGTAGATTATCCCACTAATTTGGAATTACGGAAAACCTCTTACCTAATACAATTAACTTCTTAGATCTTAAAATTACAATAAAAGACAACAAAACAATAACAGATCTATATGACAAACGTAAAGAATTTAAATTCAAAGTTAATACATTTACAAATTTTAAATCTTATCTTCATCATTCTGTATATCGAAATATAATACTTAATCATTTCTATAGAATAAAATGTTTATGTTCTTCTCATCTAATTAACAATAATATTAAAAAACTAATTTATTATGCATTAAATCATGGTTTTCCAAAAAAATTCATATATTCTTTAATATACAATTAGTACTTAAATGATCTTTAAAAAACAAATTAACACATGCATAAACAAAATTACAAAAAAATTTATAAAATAAGAAAATAATTATAAAAAATTAAAAATTGTAAAATAATAATAATAAATTATTATAGGACGGTTGGGTGGGTATATGTTAGAATACGGAGGAGGGTGGAGTTATCTGGATAATACGCAATGGTTAATTTATTATTTAAAAAAAAATGGGGCATTTGAATTATAACTACATTGCTAATACATGTTTTATAATGGATGTTGATTCGATATTTTATATGTATATGGTGAAGTTATATTTTTATTTCAATTCATATTAAATTTATTTAGCTTCATTAATATTTAATCAAGTTAACAATTAACTTGTTTTTAATTTTTAATCTACTCAGGACAATATCATATTAATTTCTAATAGTATATACCATCTTTATAGAGAATAATATGCATAATAAGTTTATTTGATATAACTACTGCTAATACAGTTTGTATTAAAATTAGGTTATTAGTTTTTTATTATTCCTCTATCCTTTTTAATATTTTTTAATTTTGAACTTAGTGTTCAATGAATAACTATCGATTTTTTTTTTTTTTTTGTCTGTTAGTCCCAAAATTCATATTTGTTAGCTTTTTTTTTTTGGCTAATATAAAAATAAACCACACATTTTATTTGTGACCTTTAGGCATTTAGGCACTGAAGATTCTAACAAAGTTCTATAAACATCCATTTTTTCCTGTTCATTTTATTAATTAATTATTTCTTATATTTAATAGTAATTCTTAAAGTTTTTTTATAATTTTATTACATATAATTTATTTTATGTTATAGCATATAGCTATATAATATTATCAATGTTAAAAAATTATTTAAATTCTCTGTATATATTAATTGGGTGTGGTAGTAGAATATATTGTATGAATTATATTAATATTTGTATTTATTTAATATATTTGTGAATAATGATATATAATATAGTATTATTTATTTATTAGGATTTGTGGGGTAAAGCAGTTGGTAAAATTTGAAAGCATTAGTTTCAATTTGGTTACTCTTATGACATTTGATCATAATAGTTTTAATTTATTATGCTAGATGGCAGCACCAGCATTTAATTTGCATTTTGTCTATAGCTTCTATTAGAGTAATATTTTCTATTTCTAATTTTCAACACTAGATGGTACTAAATGCTGGTTATTGGTGATATTGTGAAATAATAGTTTTGGGATTTTTTACTTTAGTTAAGAAATTTAAAATGTTAATAGGTATTTTATATACTAATGTTGTAATTATTTTCATTTTATATTATATTAATTGCATTTATCAGGGTATTTCAATATGGATTAACTGCAACCATTATGTTTTAATATCTGAGTTAACTTAACTGCAAAAATAAGCTTAAACTTATCGTGCTTTTGGATACCATGTGCAGGAGTTTATATGGATTAAATAAAACTGGGATTATATTAGATATATTGTGTAATATTACTATTTTTCATTGCTATAAATTAAATATTTAAAAGGTTGTATTGATTTTTCCATTTCATTGCATTTAATATTATTCTGTTTTCATCTTGAAACTATTCTTTTGGTCATATTAGTCGTTTGAGTACAGGAGGAAAAAAAATTTCAGCTTTTAGCTTTTTTTCTCATAGAAAACGACTATTTTACTTATACAATTGAATTCTGTACTCTTGATAACGTAAATCAATATATAAGCTTTTCAATTATTTTAATCAGTATCCATATTTTTCTTTTTTTCTTCCATATTAATTCTCGTAATATAGTACAAGGGACAATATTTTATACATAGCAGCTTGTATATTCTATGTTTTTAGTATCCATGTTAAGTGTGTTGGGGGAATCTGTATTATGTTCATTTCATTCATAATCACAATTTTTGATAGCGGTCGGTAATGTTTATTTAATGGTTTTATATATAAATATATATTTATATATATATTTAAAACCACAAACAAAATATCAAAATCCTTCACTCACCATATCTAAATTGAAATTCTACATAAAAAATATTAAAATAACCAACATAAACATTAACTCATAAAACCAAACTATAAAACCAAACTAAGGAATATATATATATATATAACAGCAAAACAGAACAGAAGGCGAGCGGCATGGCTAACGACATGCTCTGCAGTATTAAGTCATACTTTACGCCTGCTACGTCCCCCTTCACTCGTCGAGACCAAAAATGAAAAAATGAAAAACAATGAAAAACTAATCTATCATACAAAATCCATCAAAATATCTTTCTATCTCATTAGATCAATCAAAGCATCGAAACCACCATTCTCATCCATCACTGAGTTCAGTTGAGTTCCGTAACTGCTACTCTTAATAAAATCACTAGTTATTCTCCTGATGAAATTGCGAGGATAACCCTGCTTGCATCCCTGACGACACCACTCTAAAATGTCATTAAAAATATCCTTAACTCTAGTACTCAGTCTTTCGATTCGTATTAAGCCATTTCTTAGGACGTTTCTTTTAACCGAAACATGAACATTCGAATCAAAATATATCAGCTTTAAGGTATTAAAATCGAAATCATTTCGCGTATCAAATAACTTAGATATCAAATTTTCACTTTCTATGTTTAGGAATCTAGAAAATTAATATTTTTACAATTCTGGGAGGAGGGTTCTAGGCTCAGAGACGTAGGATAATAAGTAAAATCAATGTTTTCAATATCATTATTCAATTTGACTATCAAAACATCATCTATATATCTGTAGGATAACGTGTTACTGTTTAAATTATTATTTCTTTCATATATATGTAAGTAAATGTTTGCCAAAATGGAACTGCTACTCCCGCCATTGGAATACCCCGAATCTGTTTAAATATTGTATTTCCTTCGTAGAGGTAGTTTTCTTGTACTACCAGCTGAAATAAATTCACGAAAAAATCATTATGAACATCCCAAGTACTATTTGTATTATAAAAATCTAATATTTTTTCTTTTAAATCTGTCAAATCAATTATTGTTATAGTTTTAATTTTTTTAGATTATCTAATAGTGTATAGCTGTTTTTGATAATAAAAGTCGTCTTTCCCCCCATCACTCTGTCAACTCCATCCAATACCCCCAGCAATGCATTGCTAGCAACACCAATATATGATCCAAAACCACAAGTCACACTTCTGAATTTGATTGTTGTTTTATGGAATTTAGGCAGTAATATGAGATAAGGGAAACTTTGACTCATTTGTTACAGTTTAACTTTTTTATAGAAGGCTTTAATCCTATTTTCTATTACTGCAGCTTTCGAATTTAAAGGTAAATAGTTATTTTTATTATTGTAGCAATCATTCAAATGTTTACCGTAAAGTACCTTACATATCAGTGCGTAACTTGTGTTTGCTTTATCCACATAGGTGATTATAAATTTTTCCTGAATTTCTTTAATTGAATCTGTAAATTTGTTGTATTACTCTCTATTAACTCCGTCAAGATCTCTGGAAAATTCTCGTTTAAAATCTCTTAATATATAGTACTTCCACTCATCAAAAACACTGGATGGCAAATTGTATCTATACATTAGTTTATTGATAAATATATCTATGTTGATAGTAAATCGTTTAATTGCAACACTTTAATTACAGTACGTTTCGCACGATATTTTGTTCCGTACTCCATTAACCTCCTCAACTCCTCATCCTTTACTATCTTTAGATCTCCAGTAATAACATGTCCACAATACTTGTCTATATAATTAACAAATTCAGAATAATTGCAAAGGCAGATACTCCCTGCTATACAACTCTTAAGCTATTTAGCTAAAAAATTATAATTAAAAATAGTTCTCCCCAAAAGCTTATCATATTTAAAAGCCTTAACTATTTTTAGTTTTCCGACAGGTAGTAATTCATTGTATTAATTCAACATTTTATTGTGATTTACTCCCCCATGGCTATCCCCCAAATAATCCATTATAAAATAGATTTTATTTACTGCATTTACTTGGCCATAATCAATGCTACAATACATTTGTAATTTTTGTGTCTTGATTCTATACCTCAATGAATCCAAACGTAAGTCAACATTCCCACTTTCTACCCTAGACTGTAAAGTTCTTAGAGTTACGGGAATTAATTTCTTTTTGATGTTGAAAATCAAACCTTTAATCACATTAACTCTTCGCTCACCTTTATAATTAATTATTGCATTTACTATGTCTGTACAAGTATTTAATTTTTTTTAATTGATTCAACTTAGTACAGTGATTACTATTTCTAATCAACTCATTTGCAATGACATGATTAATTTTGTCGTAAATTGTATCATCTAAATTTTTACTTTTAAAGTTTTTAATTATATTACTATGGTTAAACATAACATTAAGTCCATATGGATATACCGTACCAAACTTTATCATCATATCCTTTTCACGAATCTTTCTTTCCCTTTTATTAGGTATAATACACAATATAGAAATCCTTATGTTATCTATGCCATGTTCTGAAAAATGTGAAATTTCTATTTCTTGATCCTCTTTTTTATAATTAACGATTTCTAATGTCTGATTTGTGATTGTTTAATCTCTTATTTAAAGGAGTAGAAGTCTCTCTTATATACATTTGATTGCACACACTACATCTTAAACAATACACACAGTTATATACCATACAAAATTTTAAGGATTTTTCTTCAATCACTTTGTCTCCATTATCTGTATCGGCACAAATACAAACTCTACATCTTTTGTCACTGCACTTTATTAAGTCTATTCCATTAATATCTTGTCCATTTTTTACATCCCTATTAATAAAACCATCTTGTTTTATACCTTTTCACTATATCGATGCAATCTATGTTTTCCTTATGTTTATTCAATAAATTTGTATTATAAACATATCTTTTTTATAATATAAACAACTTCTCTATCTCTGTAAACGCTTTTACCCTCACTTAACTTATAATACGATTCACAATTTTTCTTCATTACTATACTATCATCTATATAACTCTGCATGCTATAAAAATTGCAAACATGACCTTTCCCCCTCTTCTCACAAATCTCACCACCATCACAATCATAAACTTTACTCCCCAATACATCCACATTTTTAAATACATTTGGTCCATGGTAACTTTTTGACGACCCGCTCCCCACCATGGTTTCTGGAGCCGACCGGGCACTACGAAATTTATAGTAATTCCGTATCTTGCCGGTACCTTTTACAATATAATTTTGTCTATTCATATTAAATGTTTAAATATTCTATGTCTATGTAATATAAGCAATTCCAAATATTTTAAATGTGTACTAAAAAAATGTACAACTGTAACAAAGTTAAATAAGCGTATAACAATATAACATAAACCCGATTAGAACTAATAAAACTCCTAAAATAAACAATCATAAATCTATCATCAAACTATCCAAAAAATCAATCAAAAAACTAATAAATCCAAACAAATCAACGCAAACCAACCAATTCTCATTAACTCCATCCACCGACTCAATAATTAGTTATATTGTGGTAAGCATGAACATATACCGAATTTTTATTATAAAGCATAAAAGACATACATGACCCAAGCCTACAGTAGTCCTCTATACTAATCCAAGCAACTCATAAACACCGAAAAATAAATTACAAGATTGACCCGATGTAAACGTAGACTGGCCACCGAATACACGTGACAAAATATATTTAAAACCACAAACAAAATATCAAAATCCTTCACTCACCATATCTAAATTAAAGCTCTACAACAAAAATATTAAAATAACCAACATAAACATTAACTCTTAAACCTAAATTATAAAACCAAACTAAGGAATATATATATATAACAGCAAAACAGAACAGAAGGCGAGCAGCATGGCTAACGACATGCTCTGCAGGGTTAAGTCTGACTTTACACATGCTACGTCCCCCTTCACTCGCCGAGACCAAAAATGAAAAACTAAACAGATCTACAAAATCCATCAAAATATCTTTCTATCTCATTAGATCAATCAAAGCTTCAAAACCACCATTCTCATCCGTCACTGAGTTCAATTCAGTTCCGTAACTGCTATTCTTAATAAAATCACTAGTTATTCTCCTGATGAAATTGCGAGGATAACCCTGCTTGAATCTCTGACGACACCACTCTAAAATGTCATTAAACATATCCTTAACTCTAGTACTCAGTCTTTCGATTCGTATTAAGCCATTTCTTAAGACATTTCTTTTAACCGAAACATGAACATTCGAATCAAAATGTATCAGCTTTAAGGTATTAAATCGAAATCATTTTGCTTATCAAATAACTTAGATATCAAATTTTTACTTTCTATGTTTAGGGTCACATCTAGAAAATTAATATTTTTACAATTCTGGGAGGAGAGTTCCAAACTCAGAGACGTCGGATAATAAGTAAAATGAATGTTTTGTATATCATTATTTAATTTGACTATCAAAACATCATCTATATAACTGTAGGATAATGTGTTACTGTTTAAATTATTATTTCTTTCATATATATGTAAGTAAATGTTTGCCAAAATGGAACTGCTATTCCCCTCATTGGAATACCCCGAATCTGTTTAAATATTGTATTTCCTTCGTAGAGGTAGTTTTCTTGTACTACCAGCTGAAATAAATTCATGAAAAAATCATTATGAACATCCAAAGTACAATTTGTATTATAAAAATCTAATATTTTTTCATTTAAATCTGTCAAATCAATTATTGTTATAGTTTTAATTTTTTTTTAAATTATAATAGTGTATAGCTGTTTTTGATAAAAAAAATTCGTCTCTCCCTCCATCACTCTGTTAAACACTCCATCCAATATATATATATATATATATATATATATATATATATATATATATATATATATATATATATATATGTATATATATATTATTATGACAGTATGAATTTTAATTTGGTAATTTGTTATTTTTTTTCCTCTATCCTTTTTAATCTTGTTTCATTTTGAACTTAATTGGTGTCCAATGGTTTATCTCTCGGTTTTATCTGTGTGGTAATCCCAAATTCATATTATTTAGCTAATTTATAGCTAATATGAAGATGAAACCATACATTTTATTTGTGGAACTTAAGGCATTTCGGACCTGATGATTCTGTCTAAGGTCTACAAATTTCCATCATTCCATTTCTGTTATTCAATTTCTGCTGTTTTTTACTATGTTTTTGGAATCTATGTTAAGTGTGTTGGGTGGAACTGTATTTGTTAATGTCATTTCATTCCTAATATATATATATGTATACATAAATAACCATTAAATAAAATTTAACGACCACCAACAAAAACTGTGAAATTATGAATGAAATGATACTAAAAAATACAGTTCCCCCCACCACACTTTAACATAGATTCCAAAAACATAGTAAAAAACAGCAGAAATCGAATAACAGAAATGGAATGATGGAAATTTTTTTCAATACATAACACTGACTTTATACAAAATAAAGATGGAACCTTTAACTTTTAATAAAAAATCAAGCACAATACCACTAATTCACTAGCACATTGCGGACGATTAATCCGTATAAAACATATGAAAAAACACCAAATTTTTATACAATAACCTATTAAAGACAAAATATACAAATAACCAGCGAAATATTGTTGAACCATTAGAAAACGTATAGTAAACAAATAATAGATCAATTGGATGAATGTAGCAGGAAGCTTATATAGCATTTCACTTCTTCAGGGTACATGAAATACAAATATAAGCAAAAACATAGTCGATTTCTGAAATAGAATCCAGCAATAAGCTAAAAATTTAATTCCATTATGCAGCCGATCGACTATACACCAAAAAGTATAAATTTACCATGCCATAGAAATTGAATTAAATAAATCATTAATCAATGCAAGATCCGTAATAATGAACAATATGAAAAAATTATTGTAATATTTAAATTTAAGACATACCCAGCAATAGAATTGCTATGACTATATCACAATCACAAATATATATGTATATATATATAACGAAACAAATTGATGGGTTAAGTCGAACAATCACGTCGTGCTTTCTACGACATATTACAGGATTAGTACCACATGTTAATCAGCCGTTGGTGAGTTTGTAAAGCACTCATACCACTTAGCGAAAGCATCGCTAGTGGAGGTGTCAACTCTGTGGAAATTTAGCAGCTGTGGAGTGATGATAATATTGGTAGAGTCCAATCAAACACTCATTTATTCATGATGAAGACAAGGCAGATTAGGCCGCGTGAGTGGTGAAAAAAGGCTTATGAAGAAATCTGGGGTTTTCCCAATTAAAAACATGGAAACGTAGTCATAGGAAACTGTTTATTCCATCAGAACATACCAACATTAAACAATTCCCACAGGATGAGAAATCAGAGCCATCCCGTTTGAGCATTAACCAGTTATTCATGAGAAAGAGATGTTAAATAACGAATTATATTCTACGCGACTTAGGACACCAGGTAACAGATTATGTAAACAATCAAACAGCACAAAAAAATCTACTTCTGAGCTCATGCTCGAGATATTTAATAGAATGCGCGGAGGAAATCCGATTGAAATGGAAACTTCAGGCTAACCAAACAAAATCACAAACGAGACTCGAAGTGAAACTGCAATCCGTCACTCAGCCAATGGAGAGCGATCGAGAAACGTCACAGAAAAGAATCCCGGCGCTACTAATGGAAGGATTTCGATGAAAAAAGGCTGTCTCCCAGCTGGCGGGAAAATGAGATGGAATAGAATAAAAATGTAAAAATGGCTTTTATAAACATTCGAAAAATAAGTAACTGCGTTCAGAACTTTACAGTTTGGTAGACGATAAAATAATGAAGGAATTAAAAGTTTAGTTTACGTTTTTGAATAAAACTATTATTAAGATACGCGTTTTAAACTTATAGGAATTTAACTAGGAATAAATAATAGAGCGTATTAAAAAAGGAAATAATGAATATGCCGGCAATTTAGAATAATTTAAATGAATAGTAAAAGTAAAAAAAATTTATAACATATATATATATATAATACACTGCTCAAAATAATTACGGGAGCACATGGTTTTAACGAAATTACGCAAATATTTACACCGATAAGTAAAATAAAATAAAGCATCCATAATTTAAAGTGTTGTAGAAAACAGATAAAGAAAACTTCACATGTAAATTAAAGTTTATGACGTCAAAAAACTAGAAAACGAAGATAAGTGCAGAAATCGGGATTTTGCAGAAACGTCTGTTTCACTGCCTCAGTTGTAAAATTCAAGTGCTCAGCTTGTGTTTTGAGAAAAGGTGGCTTGAAAATTTCAAAACAACATGATTTACCGCAATCCACGACTTGGCGTGTTATCGGGACAGTTGAATTTGGGGAAACATAACGAAGTGTAGTGGACGCTATTGGAATCGCAAAAAATGTCCATGAAAGGCTGTGGGATCGATTCCAAGACACATGGATTGGTATTCGTCGACAAGTGCAAGGTCGAAAATTTGCTAACACAGAAACTGATGACCGATATATCCTGTTAACAGCTCGTCGAGACGGAATGGACAATACTAGTCAGCTGCAAACACAGTTCTTCTTGGCCACAGGATGAAGAGTGTCCAGTCAAATAGTCCGAAATAGGCTTCATCAAAGTTGTCTCTATGCACGTAAGCCAATGGTCTGTATTCCGTTGACCTCAAGCCACTGTGCGGCCCAAAGAAGTTGGATAACTGAACATCGAGTTTGGAGGCAACGTTGTTCGAGTCAAATTCTGTTTACAGACGAGTTCCGATTCAGTCTGGATGTGACATCTGATGTGTTTTGGCATGTAGAGAAAGAGGCACTCAAAATAATCCCACATTCGTTCATGAAAGATCACATTACAGACGAGGTGAGTTGATGCTATTGGCTGAAATCAGTATAGGTGGACGTACGGGCCTGCATATCATTCGGAATGGCACGTCCGAAGTCATACATACGAGATACTGAGACCTCATGTCGTATTTTATGTTGCAGAAATTAGTGATTTCTTTTTTTCCATGCATGATAATGCCAGACTTCATACATTTCGTCTTTTAGAAAACATGCTTGAAGCTAAAACAATACAGCGTATGGAATGACCAGCATGCTCTCCTGACCTAAATCCGATCGAGCATGTTTGGGACATACTCGGACAATGCATTGCGGTGAGACTGAGGCCTCCTTTTACAGTCCGGGACTTGGCGATTGCAATTCTTGAGCAGTGGAACCGTATTCCCCAAAGTCTTATCGATAACCTCCTCGCATCCATGGAAAACAGGTGTGCAACAGTCTTAGCTGTTCGAGGAGATCACGCGCCATATTAAAAATCTTGCATCATTACTAAACAATACTTTTTCTTTTTATTTACATGAAAACAAAATGTTGCCCTAAAACATCTTTTCATGTTCTTTTCATCTTTTCAAAGAATAAAAGCTGCATTACAATTTTTTGCGTCTTTTTTTCTGTATTGCGCATTGATACGCGTGTACTATCCATTTTATGCCCATACATGGCTGTCTTGCACTGTTCTCTTCACATTTTTGCTTGCTCACCTAATTTTTTTGGGCAGTGTATTATATATGCACAAATCTATTTACATACAGTATATGCATGCATTACATATTACAAGCATGACTGGGAAATTACTTAGGATAAGTGGGAAAATTTTGAAGTATAAACCGTTTGGTGGATGAATAATTTTTCATTAATTTATAAATTTTAATTCAATAGTATAATTTTTATGTAATAGATAAAATTTTTATATTATAGTTGAAATTCTTTTTGTTGTCTTGTTTATATATAGTAAAGCGAGGAGAGTCTGCGCATATTTCAAAAGAAGATGAATAAAAAATCTAAATATTAATATTTTGCTAAACTATGCATGAATAATTTTGACTTCATTTGTTTTTTATGTATTTCTATTGTTATTTTGTTGTTGTACTGTAAATTAATAGAAAAGCAGTAATAAAACCAAGAAAACTATTTTGCGCAATCTCTCCTTACAGGGTAGGAGAGAACGCGCACATGGGTAGGAGAGATTGCGCACATAGGTAGAAGAGATTGTTATTAATAATAACTACAATTAAATTGTTAACAATAATAATTACACTTAATTGACATTGTTGAAAGGTTTTTGTGTATAAATATTATTGTATTAGGAGTGAATATTTCAACCAAATGTTTAAATAATAAATAAAAGAAAGAATTTTAACAACAGTTAAGATTTTTAATTTCAGAAGATTAAAATATCAGAAAAAGCAAGCAGTACTGAGATTAAAAAATAACATTAACCTAGTTGATAACATGTTTAACTTGAAAATTACTTCATTTCGATTTCCACCATTTCATTGTTTTTTGTTTGCTAACCGAAGTTGTCGTCGCCCACAATCGATGCACTTATTGTTGTAAAACATGCATCTTTCGTGCAGTCACCTGCAACAAGCAATACATTGAATCCAGTAAGTTGTCGAAATTGTCTCCTGGTACAGTTCCAGACACTCAGTGCACTCATCCTCATTGACCCTCGGTTTTTTTTCCCTTGATTTTTTATCCCACTTTTTGTGGAAGCACCTTATCTTCAGCCTTTTTTTTTTTTTTTTTTTTTTTTTTTTTTTTTTTTTTTTTTTGTAGCGGCATCCTTTTTAAGTCTTTTTTTCATATATATTTTGCGGATCAGTAACATTAGTTGCACTCTGTTCCCTTTTGATTTCGATGGCATTACGCTACTTGGAATGGGTGAAAGCTTTTCCAAAACATTGTATTAGAAAATTTATTTTAGTTAACAAAATTAATTTATTAGCAAATTAATTGCTCATAAATTAAAAATATATATGTAAATATTTAATTAAATTATTAACAAATATATTATTAATTTATTAACAAAAATAATTACATAAAATTTATTTAATAATAACTGTATTATTACTTTTTTAATAAAATTTTTATCTGCAAAAGTATTTTTTTTTTTTTTTTTTTTTTTTGCAAATTAATTTATTGCCAAATTTAGTTTTGATAATTATGTGTTTTTCCGAAATTATTTCAAAATTGATTTATTCATATGTTTTACACGTAATTTGCAATTCATACAAATTTATCAATAAGCTGTGTTATCTCTCCTAGCACTTAAATTTATGGGGAAATGCGCCATCTCTCCTAAGTAGCAGATGCGCAAACTCTCCTATTTTGGTAGGAGAGATTGCGCGGGCTTTTATTTAGATATGCCCACTTCTAAAATGCATTTTTGGTGTTCGCATACTTAGTCCAGGTTAGTAGTTTATAAGAAATCGTTTAAGTTCAAAATATTTTGTATTACTGACGTTGTATAAAAATTTTGAAGAACAGTTATGAAAACTCAAGCACTTACTTTGGAAAAACAAAACAAAATAACACTGCTTTATCCAAGACGCTTGGAACAATAAATATGCACATTCATGTAGACACTGCACTAATGCTACTGTACAACTACCTGGAGTGGCTGGGCGCGCACTCTACTCCTTCCTGTCGAATCTCTTTGTGCGCAATCTCTCCTACCGCGCAAACTCTCCTCACTTTACTATATATATATATATATATATATATATATATATTTTAATCGTTCATTATTTCTATGTTTGTTGTTTATTATTATATTAAGTGATTAATTATTTTAAATTTTTTTGGAATTTTTATTCAGTGTTAAGTTGCAGATAATTAGTTATTTAATTTTATTTAATGTTTGTGTAAAATATATATATATATATACCATATATTTGATACTTACTTGTATATTTAACAAATAATTTTGAAAATGAGAAGTTCAAATCGTTTGGTGATCACACAATTTTTATGATAAATAGAAATGTTAAGTTCAGTCCATTGCTTATATATTGGTAAAATTGTGTACTTAGAATAGTCTTACATTCTCATTACTTTGGCGACACATGTCGAAATATCGTCAAATTTGGCTATCAAAAAGTGTTTTTGTAACATGTGAGTGGGATAGTATATGTTTGTTAGGTGGTATTCATTCATTTAATAGTTAATTTTTCTTCGTTAACTTGAAAATATTTCGAAGCTTTCTGAAAACTTTGAATAATACTTAAAATTTTTATCTAATAATTGAAATTCATTTTTATTATCAAATATATATAAATATATATTTCATTAATCTCTTAAATTCAAGTTTGTTGTTGTTTAACTATATCAAATGATGTTTGAAATTTTTATTCAGAATCAGGGCCGGCCCAAGGACATTTTGGCACCCGTGCGAGCACCCATCGGGGCGCCCCCTCCCACACACACACACAAGAAAAATTGCTTGACTTATGGTCTTAATTTTTTTAAATATTCGTAATTTTCATACATTCTATTACTAATTATTTAAGATATTAATTTAAAGTGTTTCAAAAACAGATAAAACATTTTAAATTTAATTCCATCTTCGAGTTTGTATTTGGTAAATTGTAAAATCAGGGAAATTTCAATTTTACAGTAATTATCAGTCTTAATGTGTAACATTACGATACAAAAGTAAAACACAAAGGTCACAGCACATGGTACTGGACGAAAATAAAAATAATAAGTTAATTAATTAAAAAAAAAAAAAACTTTTTTAGAAGAATACTGTTTGGAATACTACAAAATAAAGAAGCAGAACTACTAGTAAATAGCAACTATGAAAGATGAAAACTGTTATCTTGTCTCGTTACTTAGTACATAAAAAGTACCACTAAATTTCATATTTAAATATCTATTTTCGTAAAGGGGTCCCTTTTCATGGAAATTGGATAAAGTTAGTGTCATTATAAAATCATAGGCGTAGGACATCATAAAAAAATCAACATATCGGGCGCTAAAGGGAAAAATGTTATTTACCGATAAATGTATTGAATGAAAGATTTTTTCGAGACGATTACAAAATAAAATTTATATGCAGATAAATTATTTTTTAAAAAAAATAGGCTTCAGTTTCACAATTCTGCATTGTCAAGATTATGTTGATTTATTCATCGAGCTATTTGCTACTGTCAATGAGAAATCAGGGTAAAGTAATCTTACTATCAACTTCTCTTAAGTAGATTTACAAATAACAAAGTGCATGTCATGGGCGCTGGTGGGAGGGAAGGCGGGGGGAGGAAGGACCTTTGCTCCACCCTTTTGAAAAAAATTCGTCATCGTAGATGATTTAAAAGAAGAGGAGGGGTAAAACTTACTTTTTTCGCTTAATTTTAAATAATAAATCATTAAGAGAAAAATTGCGCTTGGGCATAAATCTGTATGTATAATAAAAAGGCTTAGAAGAATATTATTCCAAAGAAACCTTAACCCCTAAGCAGATTTCATTCTTCCAGTACTTAAGGTGTAAATTATTTCACAAAATAGTGAAAAATCTGCGTAATATTGAATAGAATTCCCTTTCGGTTTAGACAAACTTTGACAAACATCAAAAACATAATCTGATTCCAAAAAGGCTTTTTTTTTTTTTTTTCATATTAATTAAATTTCCAGCAATTTTTATTTTTAAATTAACAATATTTGCTAAAAATTCCAGTTATTTTACTTTTAGTATTGCGAAATATTTATTGAGTAATGGGTCAAAGACTATATTCCACTAATAAATAATCCCTAATGATGAATGAAATAGTGCATCATTATAACGCAATTATATATTTTTATGACGTTATTTTTCACTGGCTTTCCGCTCAGTGTTCCTTTCAGACCACGTTTCGGAAAACAGGGGCAATAAATAAATTCAAAGAATATGGCATGGGCACCGGCTGAACGAAATCACTGAACTGGGAAGATTTTGGAAAAATGTGTGCCTGTACAAAGCTAGAAATAGTTTAATCTCTTTCCGTCAATTGAGCTCCGATCGCCCCCTCCTCTTCGTTTAAGATGATAAATAATTGAATAATTAAATAATTAAACACTAAAAAAATTATACTGTTGCTCGAAAATTTTCCCAAGCAGGGGGGAGGGGGGCGCCTAGCGCCGGAGAGACACGATATTCCACGATATGTGCCCCCCCCCCCCAAAAAAAAAAAAAAAAAAAAAAAAACTGGTTTTGATCAGAGCCTGATTATCGCAAGGGCAAAAGAGGCAGCTGCCCAGGCTCACAACTCTAAAATACAACCCCAAAATCGTTTTTTTAATAAGTAGAAATTGTGGCTAAAAGCATGTTACAGAGGGTCCCATCTGAATCTTTGTCTCATGCACTAGGGCGCCATATAGATCCTTGTTCCGCCGCTCTGAGTTTAGGACGCAACGTACTTCGTAATTTCAAGAACTGACAACTTTGAAATACCACGAGCATGCTTTGTAAATTTAAATATTCTCCTATGTTTCACATTCGCATGCAAATTACTCATTTAAGCAAAATGAATAAATGAATCAAGCTACTTGATAAATGTTTTGTTTGATTCATTTTTACCAATTAAATATTCAATTTACAGCAGTTTAATAAAATAATTCGTGAATGACCGAATTGTATTGTATCGATACTGCGGTTATTTTAATAAGAATTATTTACCTATATATTTTTGGTTACATGCCCTTTTTACATTTTTCATTTTCGGAAAAATTTCTGACACTAACGCTATTTATTGACTATTTGCAGAAGAAGATGAACTCACATCCAGAAGATACTGCTAGAAGAAAAACTTTTTCAAAGACGTCTGTTTTTTATTTTAAAATTTCTGCTCCTTTAAGCTCCTAACGTTTTCTTTTTTCCGGTCATCTGGAGTGCAGCCTCAGATTCCCTGTGGGATAAGAGAGCTCTGGAGTAATGCGCTTAAATAATAGAATTCACCATGAATCTGTCAAATTCGAAATTAATTAGCATCCCGCAAGGGAAGCAGATTTTAATCAGGTGGTTCCTGGGGTTCGTGATTCTGTTTCGTTTCTCAGTAGCTTAAAGTGCGAAAATCCGGCGCCCTTGAATTCCTTTTTAAACAGAACGAAGAATCCTTTCTCGAGCTGGCCCCAGCCTAGCTATAGAAAATGTAAAATAAGAAAAAACGCAGAATATAATATATTTTTTATTGGTGCTCTTATAGGCACCCTTTCATCTGTTTGGCGCCCCGTGCGGTGGTACACTTCGCACACGCCTTGGGACGGACCTGTTCAGAATATATTTAATTTTGTTTAGTATTCTTAATATGTTAATGTTTATCTATGATACATATATATATAGTTAGTACGTTATATAAATAACTTTGAAAATGAGAAGGTTTAATCGCTTGATGATTGAATAACTTTTATGTCAAATAGCAAAGTTAACTTGAACAAAAAGAGTCAATAGCGTACAGATAATATATGAAGTGGTAGATTTGAAATTTGTTATGTAAAATAACATAGGTTATTCCTCAAAAGTGCTCACTTAGTTTCAATTAAAAGTTCACATGTAATTAATCATAAATTAAATATCTACTACTTCTACAAACATTGGAAAAAAGTTCTATTACGTAATCAAATCGATGTTAAATATATATATATATATGGAAGTTAGTGAATATAGTTAAATCTACTATAGGATATTAGTTAAAATTTATACGCATTAAACTATCAGAGTTAATATAGTATATGTATAAGGTGTTTATATGTTACTAAGTAACTGAAAATCTAAAACGATAGAAATTATATTTATGTGCGAAAAATTGCTTTTAATTATTCTTTAACAATTGGAAATTATTTTATCACATATCCTAATTTTGACAGCAAACAGTCCTTTAACTTGAGCGATTCAAAATTATCGTGCGAATTGTCGTGCTTTATTCCCTAAATTGAAAACATATACTGAAAATCTTAAACTAACTGTTTGAAAAATTACATATTACTAATATAAAACTCTCTCCTATGGAAAGGGTACCAAATTTAAACAAAGTATTTTTATTTTCGCAATATTAATGCTAAAAATTAATTTATTTTGTAAAATTTCCCTAAAATCAATTTTCTAGAAAATGCTTTAAATTACTTATAGCAAATTCTCTTATCTACAATCCGCAATGCATCTTCAAAAAAAAAAAAAAAAAAAAAAAAAAAAAAAAAAAAAAAAAAAAACCGATTCAACTTCGTGGACTCGAAGTCAATATTTTTGCTGTATAAGTTGTGATGCTTTTTTCCCCTTCAAATTGAAATCTAACAGATTCAGGTCCTCACGCAAAAGTTTTAAAAATTCATTAAATGCAATACGCAATATTTTGTCCTACAGAAAATTATGCGTTACTTTATTATATTTACTTTTGAACTCAAAGCAACAATTCTTTTATTATTATTGTAATGACATTATTATCCTAATAGTATATGCTATTGTAATTTTAATCTTCTTATTATTTCAATAATGTATTCTATTACTTTTATTTCAGTGCTATTAATATTAATAGTAGAATTTAATTAGTATGTGTGAAAAAAAAATATTGTCCTATAGAAAACTATGCGTAACTTTCTTATAGTTACTTTTGAGCTAAACGTAATATTATTATTATTATTATTTAAATTGATTTATTATTTCAATAATGTATAGTTTTATTTTTATTTCAATGCTATTAATATTGATAGCAGAATTTAATTATTATGTGTGAAAAACAAATATTGTCCTATAGAAAACTACGCGTAACTTTGTTATAGTTACTTTTGAGCTAAACGGAAAATTATTATTATTATATAAATTGATTTATTATTTCAATGTTATATATTATTATTATTATTAGTAGTAGTAGTATTTTAATGCTATTAATATTGTTAGTAGAATTTAATTAGTATGTGTGTTATAAAAATATATTATCTAAAAACTTATTTAAAAAAACTTGGAGAAAACGTAAAAAATCATTTTTTTAAATAACATTTATGAATTAATTTTTCTTTTATTTAATGGTAAAAAGTGCTGTTCAAAAATATTTTCTAAAACATCATGAATAATGCAAAAATTCAGAACAGTGTGTTAAATTTCGTTCATTAAAAAGTGCATTATAAAAATCAGAAAACATGCACTAAAATAATTCTATTTGTATATAAATAGAAACAGCGGTAGTTGAGGTTCTGAAATATTTATTCATTTAAAGACTTATCTATCGATTTTTATCGCTGAACCTAACGTGCACTATCGTTTTACAATTTCCTGGCAATAGGAATAACCCCATTCAAAAATCGTTCCCCTACAAGTAAAATTTATCGAAGTATCATTTCATAAAAACTCTTCTCTGTCCCTTCATTAACATTAAATACTATTTGGATAAAATTCTTATTATCTAAATTAAAAATTCCGGAAAAACACTTCATTAAAAATTATCCTTTCTTTTTTCGAACAATTATCATTAAGAATGCTATCCTACGCTAAATTTTTTTATCTCAAAAAAAATCTTATCAAAATTCTCTTTTCTCCCCGTTCAGTTATCGCAGTGCACTTCCGTTATCTTACTACAAGATGATAACAAGTGACCTTCATTTGACCTTGAGTCGATGGCGCGAACGGCGCTGGCGCAGAAATCTTATTTCTTTTTACTGCCGAACGGTTGCAGCTATACTCATAAAAGTGGTGTCTAGGTATAGTAAAGTGGCTATTATGCTCTACCAGATGACACCGCGTGCAGCGCCACCTGGTGCAAAACAGCTGAGTTAGCATTCCTATCTTGAAAATGGGATTCATACTCAGAACGAGATTCATTTAGCATTCATGTTCACAAGGTGCCCTTTCGAACTAAATCGATGATGCTCTACAAATTTGTCATTCACTTTTTTCCCATATTTCGAACCGTGTTCGCAATAGGAAAGCTAATGCAGTCCTTTTGCACCAGGTGGCGCTGTAAGCGGTCTCATCTAGTAGCGCATAGCCTCTTTACTATACCTAGATACCACGTTTATCAATATAGATGCAGTTGTTGGGTAGCTAAGAGGGTGGGAACGGACTTTAGCGGGCACGCCTTATTTTTATTTTAAGACATTATTGTTAAATAACCAAAATTTATCCCTTTTCGAGTATTTTATTAGTGATGCATTCAAAAAACAGCAAAAACTAATTAAAATTCAAAGAAATAATTTTGTCCACCTAGATCGTCAAAACGTCCCACTGTGTGCCGCTTTTGTCCTGGCTGCATTTTTCCGGTTAGTTTTTTAATTAAATTTTAGAAACACGGCAGGCGCATTGAGAGATCCACTCAATCCAAACTAGTCGCGAATCCTATAGTATTTATGTGATTAATTCAAATTAAATTTGTCTGTTTTTAACAATTTGACATTTGTTGCTTTTATACTGCTACTGGGCATTGCATTACATAAATATAACATTAGAAATTGTTATCTGGGCCTTAAAAGCCGGTGGTACGTATAGTACGCCACTCCAGTCATTTGTATGTCCAAACCGTCCGTGTCTTTAAGGGTTAATATCTCGGCTAATTACGGACGATTTTCTTCAAAATTCATTATCAACAATTCTTTTATACTTCTGCTACGATAGGTACCTCCAGTGCTCCTCAACACCTTTGCTGAATTCCCGCATATTGAAATTTGTGTGTAACGGAAAAATGTGCTTTTCTCAAAAACTACGTGACGTACCGTAATCGTTATAATTTTCCTGCAAGGTTTAAATTAACCTCTACCACCTCCAATTTTTTCATAATTTTAGTTTCAGTAGATTCTGAAATAGATGGGGGAGGGGGGCATATTTTTGCACTACATTTTCGACGATATCTATGAAAATATAATACCTAAAATTAAATGAAATGTATTTTTGAGTCCAGCGTTACGAAAGCTTTCACACGATATAGAAAGATTTTTTTCTTTTCGAGTAACCTAATTAGCCCCTGTATATTTTTCCTAAAAATATTTGTAAATGTTTACTAATCTGAAAATATGTGGGTCAAAAGTCTTTATTACGTTCCTTAATTTGAACTTTCCATGTTTCATAGTTTACGAGTAAAATGGCTGTGACAAACGGACAGACAGACACAAGAGTGATCTTATAATAGTTCCGTTTTTACTTTTTAAGTACCGAACCCTAACAAGATAACGATCCCAAACACATGACGGAAATTACGAGGCTATGGTTGCTGTATAATGGTAAAAAATGAATTGCAAATGCCATCAACATCATCAAAGCTCAATCCTATTGAAAATTTGTGGCATATTTTGAATATGCAAGTACGGAAAAAGAAAATTTCTAAGGCTAAAAATCATCAGCGAAACGTGTCACAAATAGATCGAATCAATGCCCAGACGATTACACTCTGTAATTGAAGCAAAAATCATGCATACTAAATACTAGTATTATTTTTTACTTTTTGTTTATTAAGGTGGAAGTTTGGTTACTCGTGTTTGTTTATTATTTAAGTAAAGTAATAGTTAATACAATTTCGTCACATTTGCTTTCTAGGGTTGCTTATGCAAAAAATTGCGTGTGTGCAAATACTTTTTTTGCTCACTGTACGTCCTATGACGTCTTAGTTAAAATTCATTCATTTCCGTATTGCTGAATTTAATATATATAATTGTAATTAATTTTGTATTCATGCATTTTTGCATAAGAGTGCAACAGCTATTGCATCACGATCGGAATATTTATCAAACTAGTAATAGTACGAGCGCACCTGATTTGCCGCGCTTGGCGTACAATTTCCGGCTTGTTTATTGTGTAGAAAATTGCATTTAAAGAATGCGTTGCCAGAGATTGAATGCTTATTTGATTTTCTCAAAATAAAATTAAGATTTCACATATAATATAATTTTCATCCAATAACTTTTTTTTACGTTTTCGCGCTTTATTTTTTATTTTTTCTGAGACGCTTTTTAACTTTCGTTTTCCATTTAGATTTTTTTTAATTTAATATTTTTTTACGATTTCTCGTATTGAAGGAACAGGTTATTTGAAGGCAGCGAGGCATCCACCACTAGATTTCTTTGTATATTATATGTAAGATCATTTCGGTTATATTTAAAGAACAAAATTTACCTCGGGTGAAGTGGAGATTTTTTGTAACAAAGTGTCGCAATATTGTGAAGACCTCCCTAATAGTTATATTCGTTTTTTAAAGTTTTATGAAGCGCAAAGAGTACAGTACTCCGTTTCCGTGATTTTTTTCCCGATCAACGCCGCTAGTTTTATTAATATACATGTGAATCGCGTCTACAAAGTGCACATACAGAGCCACTATAACGCTAATACAAAACGTGAAAAAAATATTCCACTATATATATATATATATATATATATATATATATATATATATATATATATTATACATAGTTTATATATACAGGGTGTTTCAAAAAGGACTCTCCAACTTTGAAATGACATAACTTCGAAACAGTGAAAGATAGAAAGATGAAACAAGTGGTATGTTGGACAGACAGGGCTGAAATTTGTTATACTCCAGTTTGCAGAAATAGTTCCAATATTGGCTAATAGGTGGCAGCACAAGCATATGAAGCTTTAAATAGTACTCATAAGTACAGAAAGGTCATTCGTGAGTCTGTTTCATTGCTGGCACGTGTAAAGGAGTTGTATCGAATTAGTTACTATACGGAAATTCATGAACATCATGTCGTATTCCTTGGAGCAACGTGTTTTTATTGTACTGGAATACCACCAATTAGGTCGAAGTCCGGTGATGACAAAGCGAAGCTTTAAAAAAAAATTTAATGTTAAAAAAGTTCCAGACCAGAAAACAATTCGTAATTTATTAAACAAATTTGAACGGACAGGCAGCGTGACCGATGATTTAGCCGGAAACATAGGATGCAGTCGATCAGTCATGACACCTCAAAAAGTGCAAGCAGTTGAAGAAACTGTTAACCCTTTCAAGGGCAAAGCATTTCTACTCCAAAAATGTTCAAATAATTAATTCACGCCGCAATTTACGAACAAATTTATTTGAAAATAATCAAAAGCTTTTCTTCACGTATAAGATTGAAATTGTACTAAAAAATTACTGGTACCATTTGTCAGTTTAGGCATTAAAATTAAGCGTTTGCAGACTGCAAAAAGTGCCCCTGAAAGGGTTAAACTTAGTCCTCGGAAATCCATTAGACGAGCCGCTGCTAAAGCGGGATTTTTAAGCACCACTGCGTACAGGGTCTGAAGCTATTTCCCTATAAAATACAGTGTCATCAAGCGATCACAAATACAGCTCTACTACAAAGAGAAGACTTCGCAAATGAGTTACTCCAGATGATTGATGAGAATAAAATTGATGTCGGCTGCGTATGATTCATCGATGAGGCCCATTTTCATTTAGAGGGATTTGTGAATAAACAAAACTGGCGAATATGGGCACTGAAAACTCGTTTGTGTGTCTTGCGAAACCACTGCACTCTTCAAAAGTTACAGTTTGGGCTGTACTGTCAAGTAAAGGGATCATTGGGCCCTTTTTCAGGAGGGAAACGATTAACTCATTTCGATATATTGAAATTTTACAGCAATTTCTTGCCACATTTCAAGCTTTAGAGGATGCACCAGAGAATTTGTGGTTTATGCAAAATGGGGCCCGACTTCACCGTACTACTGCAGTGTTTGAGTTCCTTGAGGAATACTTCAGTGACCGAATCATTGCTCTCAATTATCCCCGAGTGGCAGGCATAGGTATGGACTGGCCTCCATATTCCCCGGATCTCAATCCATGTGACTTCTTCTTGTGGGATTATTTGTAAGACGCTGTTTACTCTAATAATCCTCAAACAATTCATCTGTGAGGCATGTGCATCTGTTTCAGTAGAGACATTGAAACCAGTGACTTCGAACTTTACCCTTCGTTTGCTTCATGTTATTGCTGAGAAAGGTGATCATTTCGAAACCGTTGCAATGTGATTTGACCTCTGTTCAAGAAGCTCACTTTCAGGCACAATTTCAAAGACACAGCTTTATGACTGCAGCGCCCTCTGATGTCCAGTTTTGGAAATATTTCTACAAACCTTTATATAACAAATTCCAGACCTGTCTGTCCAACATACCACTTGTTTCGCCTTTCTGTCTCTCAGTGTTTCGCAGTCACACCATTTTAAAGTTGGGGAGTCTTAATATGAAACACCCTGTATATATAGTGATATAAGCCTTTTGCTGTCTTTGCCGTACTTTTTGTAATTATGAACTTAAAAATCCAGGAGGGGTATTTGAGTCACGATGTACATTGATATTAGTGCTATTGTCCTTACAAAAAGTCACATTTTTGTCTTTTGTATGTGCTTTATACATTCATGATAATGTAGCCGATACATAACGAAAATTTAGTAAGGTTAATCGTTAGTTAAGTTGATAATCACAACTAGAAAATAATAGAATCCACTGTTTCATTAAATAATGCGTTTTTATCGCCATTTGTGTCTTTAAGCTATTCTAAGCTTTTTCTTTCCTTGTAGCATCACGAACTCGTTCAAAGTCCCCTTCTAACTTATCGTGAACGAAGTATACCTCTGTTTCAGAAAAAATCTATTCTCTCCCAGAATGAAACATTTTTATTAAGTTATACTATTTCTTGAAGCTCATGTTTATGAAATATATTGAAATACTTGTGTGTTATTTTCTATAAAGAAAAATGATTTCTTCATCTAGTTATGAATTATTTTAAGAAAGTATAAAATAATCTTTCATGTCACTAGCTTGCAAAACATTGCATGTTATAAGCGTAACTGTAATTTTTTTATCAATACATTATTTATTTACACTCGTTTGCTTTATTTTCAGGATGGACATTTATCTCATGGAAACAATAAGAAGACAAACAAAATTTTAAAATAGTGAAAGTTAAAGAATTCCATATTACCTGAACTCTTAAAAATACAAAAAGATGGCTTTGAAAGAGATTCCTGATAGATACCTTGGAATGATAATTCATTTCTTAATGAATTTTCATAACGATACATCAGAATTCAGCCATCCACATTTAAGGAAATCTTTCCAATATTCATACGTTTTTTTCGTTTTTATGTACAGTATTATATTTGTATCTGGATTAGGTGCTAATGTAATGTTACTTCATAAGATTTACAACTTGAGGCCATACAACATATCTATGTATAAGTACTTAGCATGTAATGCGATAAATGATATGATTAAATGTGTGGCAATCATGCCAATGGCTCTGTCAACAACATTGTTTCAAAACTGGGTGTACGGCAGCTTTTTTTGTTATCTATTCCCTATGTTACAAGATATTCCATTCCATGGTACAATGCTGACATTTCTGCTCATTGCATTTGATCGTCATCGACAAATTCTGTATCCTTTAAAGCCGCCATTTTCATCTTTTTTATGCATGGTCGGCGTTTGGGTTGCTACAGTATTTGCTGTGTTACCGTACGCTGTTTATACTCGTTATTTAGACCTCGAAGTTTATTTGGGAGCTCAGTTCAAAGATACAGGAATCTGTGCTATCAACGTTGATGACAACATTGAAGAATACATTCGTGGACTCTTCATAATTATGTATGTTTTACCTCTAGGACTCATTGCATATCTTCATGTTAAAGCCTCTGAAGAAATTAAAATTAGACAAGCTGCATTTACTGTCTCTTACCATGATGTTAATGTGAATGGAAACCGTGAAAGTGACTCTGTATCATCGCTTAATCCGAATTTAATTGCTGCTGCTCCTCTTGGTAGCCGGGTTTCATCATCCGTTACATTGACAGTACCTAAAGAATATCCTATGCCTTCCCAGAACTGTGAAGACCCTTATTCTCAAGATAAATCTTTGCATTTTTCAGTAAATAATGTATCAAGTGAGGACAATAAAGACTGGCAACATGAAAAGAAATTGCAAAATTTCCTTGCAAGTGCTGTCACAGCTTATGCAGTTTGCCTGTTGCCTCTGAATCTAGTGCGTTTGTTAAAACACGTTGTATACGAAACATATGAAAGTAGTTATCATTTTGATCTTACTTTCATTACAGTAGCATGGTTAGCATTTGTTCCAACTGTTACAACACCCCTAATTTTTCGGCATTATCACAAACCTGGAGAAAATGTTATAAATATCAGTAGATACCTAAGACTCGGAAGATCATCCGATGTCTCCTTTTCTGGCTATGACTTGCAGAAAAGAGACACTTCAAGAAATACTCTTACTGCAGCTAACATCATGTGAAACTTTTTCGGATAATTTTTACGAAAAACAAGGAATAAACACTTTCGGCTGTAGCACACCAGTCACAAATTAACTATATTATAATTAAAAACCTTCGAAAAGTCAACTAAAATTAACTAAACAAAAAGTATTTTTACAGTATTCATTAAATAATATTTTAGCTTAATCTATAAATTTTATGGTGCTATAAAAATATACCAAAAATTTATAATTCATATAAAGCCTATAAAATCTTATATTTTCGATTAATGAAATGCAGGAGGGTGTAGATAAGCATGCCAGCAGTATTTTCTATTCAAATACAAGAGTGGTGCTTATATGTCAAACTATCACTAAATCATAAACAATCGAGAATTTATTAAAATTCGCACACAAGCGCTATGTAATTTGTTGGTAAATTTCTTGAAATATTGTGTTTTCATTTTCTTCAAAATGTAAATCATTCATTTTTTATACTTTTTTCAATTTAACTATCTAACATGATATACTTCTAACAAGGGAAGTTAGATAACTGGTGCACTCCGATTTTTTTTCATATTTTGGTGATTTTAAGGTCCTACCTAGACATAAAATCCCGTATAAAATTCGGACTGATATTCATAAAAAAAAGAGTTATAACTGATTGAATTTTTAGATATTTTAGGGGGTTTATAATTACTCCGTGCACTTTTTTCATCGAAATTACTCTTATAATGTATATTACACTGGTAAAAACAATTAAAGGGACAAATGGTTTTTTTGCAATTTAAAAAAAACTAACAAAGCAAATAAAACCAAACTTGGCCAAAATATCATTCGATATAAGTCGAATGTATGGGAAAACAAAAATGGGCACAACCTGCGCCCTAAATAAGGTAACTGATCACGTGTCCAGCACAGCAGCTGACCGACACCTTGTCAGTCACAGAAAAACATGTCTAATAGAGTGTATAATCTTCTGTAACAACTACACAACTCTCGCATCGACGTTTCATATTGCTTACCAGGGTCCTTATCAATCTCTATGGCAACTGCACCCACTCTTGCACAAAGGCACTCTTGAGCTCATCGATGGCCCTTGGAGCTGGTCTTCGAGCTGCAATTGATCATCCAAGGGCGTCCTATATGTATTCGATGAGATTAAGTTCAAGGGACATCGCAGGACACTCCATTCATTGAACATCCTATGATTCGAGGTATTCTTCCACCAACTGATCCCTATGTGGGCGGGCGTTATCGTTCATAAAAACGAAATTTGGTCCATATGCTCCGCGGAAAAGTCTCAAAGAGGGTGCAAGAATCTCGTTCCTGTACCGCTGACCTGTCAGAGTACCTCTATCAAACACATAATGGTCGGTACGCCCGTCTGTCTTGATGCCTGCCAGACCATCAGACCACCTCCAGCATAGAGATCATTTTCGACAATGTTAGAGGACCGATGTCGACTCTCGGCTCTCTCCAGATGACTCTCCAGATGAGAACACGTCTCGAGTCGCTGTCCAGACTGAATCGTGACTCATCACTGTACAGAACCGCCACAAACTATCCTCTGTCTAAGACAGGTGTTCTCGGTACCATGCTAGACGGGACTTTTTGTGGTTCACTGCCAAAGGGATGCAGACTACAGGCACCTGGCATACAGGCCACCTGCAGTAAGATTCTGGGTGACTGTTTTCCGTGAAATGAATGTTCCTGCAGCATTATACAGGTGACGAGACAGTTGTTTCGCTGTAGCGGACCTATCCCTTTTGGTTAAAAGTCTCAAATAATGGTCTTCAGTCGGCGTTGTTGCCCTTTTTAGGCCTTGACCAGGTCCGGGGATCACTGTTTCGGTCTCTGTGAACTGTTTCCACAGAGTAGACACCACATTTCACGGAACACTGAGGTCCTTAGAACAGGTAGTCTGTGATTGGCCGGCCTCGAGTCTTCCAACAATCTGCCATCTTGTGGCATCATCTAGACGATGTCGACTAGCCATACGAACAATGGGTAAGCAAAGAAATAAATAAACCAAGGATTGGGTTATGCTACGATGCTTCAAAACGCCCTTCCGCTACAAGCTTTGGCGGTCAAATGAGGCACCTCTGCACAAACGCGATCACAGCGCCACTTTCTTATGACCACACATATCACTGCGTGGAAGGTGTGTCCGCGACGAGCTTAACTATCATCTGATACCTTATTTGCGTATAGGGATAACTTATTTTGTTTTATTTTTAAAAAAAAGTTTGTCCCTTTAATTGTTTTCACCAGTGTATATAAGTAATATCTTATATATACAGGGTGTCCGGTCTCAACGGTGTCCAATGGCTAATTCCTAAACCGTTAGTCATAGACATATAGTTCCAATTACAAAAATGTTTTAAATCATGTAAAGAAATATTTTAAAAGCGATTTGGGTCAATAAAAACATTCCTTAAATAATTACGAAATTTAAATTTTTATACGGTCCCCCGGTCCTATAAGTTATATTTAGTGAAATTTTCCTTTTACACTGACAAGTAATACAAAAAAAGTCCCGTTATTCTACGATTAAAATTGACCGAGTAATAGCTGTTTAATGTTGGAGCATATTTTTTGCTGCAAATTGGGGGACATTCACAAATTTAATCGAAATATAATTTCGTCAGATATAAAAAATGTTTGGGAGTAAAATTAACATTGCAGTATAAATTTGAAATCTTTAATCATTCTGGCATATTAATGGAAAATATACAATTTGTAATAAGCATTTAAGAAGAAAGAAAAAACAGAATCTTTGTTAAATAAAATGATTCTAAATTGACAGCCTCAATTCTTTACAAAATGATACGTATTTTAAAATATTATTAGATTGCACAAGCCTGCAAAAGTTGGATTATGTCATGTTTTTTACCTTTTGATTCTTATATATTCTGTACAGCTGAATCCGAAATTGACCTTCATTTTTAACCATCATATCATTTTGCGCAAATTGCAAATTTCAAAGTTAAGAAGTTCAAAGTTAAAATTGAATTTCCTCCCCCATCTCACCGGACCACTCAGCTGTTTAGCTGTAAGAATCCCAGGATAAGCAAAAATATAGAATAAATTTTTTAATAAAATAAAATAAAATAAAATAAAAATGTTTTACATATGTTTTATAGTATGAGATTTTCGCTATATTTTAACTTACACATTTGCAATTTGCAAAAAAATTCTAACGTGATGGTTAAAAATGAAGGTCATTTTCAGATTCAGTGCTAAAAAGTGCGTAAAAATCAATTATCAAAAGTTAAAAAACACAACCATCTCCTCTACTTTATAGTATTCGATTTTTGTTATTCTTTAAATTTGAAAATTTATGATTTGAGAAATATCCTGACATGATGGTTAAAAATTAAGGAATTTTCGGATTCAGTGCTAAAAAATACATAAAAGTTAAAAAACCCAACAATCGCAGTCTTGTATTATCTAATCTAAAACTTTTTCTTAAATTCCTTGGCAGAAATCTATTCGAAATTTTTTTTGTGTTATCCTGTAAAACAAGTATAAATGGTAACCACCGAAAATCTTAATAATATTAGATTGTTATCGGATTTGCGCCAATATGTAAAATGCAATCTCGATCGGATATTTAAAAGTGGGTTAAAGTTCGAGTACAAAATTTGAACTGGATTAACATACATACGATTGTTGAAGTAACATAAAAACTTATAAAAAAAAAAAACATAATTTTTGTTAAAAGAAATCATAAGAGAAACAGTCTCAAATCCTGACAAAATAAAACATATGTTATTTTAGCCAATTTGAGACTTAATCATAATACTTGTAGGATTTTTTTTCAAAGCGCAGATACACATGAAGTAAGATCTTTTAATACTTTAAACACTTGGTATATGATCCCTCAAAGACAAGCCGAACTCATTTGTTTTCAGAGTAGAAAAGTGGCATAAGTCATGCATTTTTAAAGTTTCATAACTCGCTCAATTTTAGCGTTATATGAATGGGACTTTTATTGTCTTACTTGTCAGTGTAATAGGAAAAAATTACTAAATATAACTTATAGGACCGGGGGACCGTATAAAAATTTAAATTTCGTAATTTTTTAAGAAATGTTTTTATTGACCCAAATCGCTTTTAAAATGTTTCTTTACCTGATTTAAAACATTTTTGTAAGTGGAACTATATGTCTATGACTAACGGTTTAGGAATTAGCCATTGGACACCGTTGAGACCGGACACCCTGTATAATATTCTTATAATGCAATTATTTTCTTATAATGTGTCATATGACTTTATGTTGGTATTCCTTTATTAAAGCTGAAACTAGTTAAAAAAATCTCTAATTGTTTTACTCTTAACGTTCTACATTAGTTAATTTATAAATCATTAGCTTTAAAGCTATAGTTCCAACTCCCAAACCGTTTAGATATTGTTCTTCATCAAATTAAAAAGTATTTATATCAAAATAATTCCCTTTGTAAAAGTTACAAAATTAAATTTTTATATTATCCCATTGTCCTGTATTTAAATTTTTTTTCTCAATGTTCCATGCTAATCTATATCATAATTCGATAAGTTAAGTCATACAAAATGCAACTTTTATTGTTTTACTTATTAGATCATAGATAAAGACCATTTAAAGATATCTTATAGGAGCAGGTATACTATAAAAAATTTAATTTCGTAATGCTTACAATGTTTTAAATAAGTCTTTTTAAAAAACATCTTTTAGGACCAGGGCACTATAAAAATGTTAAAGTTTAAATTTTTTAGACATTATTCTTGATCATATTTTCGAAGCTATTTATATCAAAATAATTATTCGTGTAAAAGTTACGAAATTTAAATTTTTATATGATCCCTGGGTCCTGTATTTAGTATTTTTTCTCAATGTTCCATGCTATCCTATATCATAACTCTAAAATTTTAGTCGTACACAAATGAAACTTTTATTGTTTTACTTATTAAAGCATGGAGAAAATCTTTTTAATCCTTTCAGGGCAAAGTAGTTGTGCAATAATGTTGAATTCACACCGGAGTTTTCGAAAAGTTTTATTTGAAAATAAAGAAATGCAGTTTTACAACTTTTTTTTCACCAAAGTTATAAAAGTAAAATTTAATTGAAAGATTGTGATGCAAATCGTGATTAAAATTAAATGGAATATAATCTAACCCACCTACCCTCAAGGGGCTTAAAATATCTTAAAGAAGACATTTTTATTATTGGAATTATACATCTGAAATTAATGGTTTATGGTTTAGAAATTAGTTATTGGGAAACGATAACAATGGATAGCCCGTGTAGCGTAAAATATTTTAGATATGTCATTAATTAACAAGAGGTTTAATAAAGCATACCAATGGAAGGACATATGACACATCATAACAAAAGTGAGAAGATAATTTCAGTGAAAACCCTACCTATAAAGGCTAAAAATTCTGAAAAATCCAATCAGCTAAAACTTCTTTTGTTTCTGTATATCAGGCCAAATTTCATATGTGATTTTTATATCTAGCTTGGATCTTCAAATCCCCAAACTATGAAATAAAAAGAAAAGTTCGCAGTTAAACTGATGGCATTGAGCTCACAGTCTATTCACACTAATTGTATATTATACTCTTATTTATCTCTATTATTAATAAAATAGAGCTCACTCTTTTTTTTAGAAAAACGATAAATGAATTAAGGGATTAGCCCGCCGTTCGTTCCGTTTATACTTAACCATTGAACCTCCAAATCTAATCAGGGAAGCGCCTTTTCAGAATGAACCTATTTACAAAATTTGAAGCAAATCGGATATTTCTATTGAGAGTTATCGCGTTAGGTACATACATACATACAGACAGAACCTGCGGGCACATTAGCTCTCAGGCTTTCATAAAAATTGAAGTGAGCTTAAAAATCATCAGAGTGTACCACTTACCTAATTCCTCTTTTTATACTTTGTTGTGCTATTTTCTCAATGAATGTTTGAAATGACACAATTGTCAGTTTTATATTTCACTCTGATATCTTGTAATATGGTAGTTTATTATCTGTAACATGTTTCATTTTTTCTGAACTGTCTTTGTTTCAGTATGCTTTGCAAGTTAATGATTTTGAGAAATTTAATAAAGTATTTTCAACATCACTATCTCAATAATTTGTTACATTTGTAAAACAATCTGTTACTATAGTTGTATATGAAAACTGACGTAAAACATTTCAGTAAAATTTTGTTTATTTTCGATTAAACCATTTGAATTTGAAATAAAACCATACTTCATAGATTAGAAACTAATATTTACATCTGATATCATATAACCAATTTAAACATTGACTTCAATTGAATGACTTCAATTGAATGACTTTCATTGACTTCAATTGAATTCAATTGAATTGAATGCAAATCCCATCCTCTGACACAAAATTGATAAATGTAGTAGGCGGATTTTCTTTCTTTTTAGCATTTTCATAGTCCCTTGAATTTGAATACCAATATCTTCGAAAAGAATGCTTCACCTTATTTTTAGAATGAGGCATTAGTTCTCGGTCCAACGTTGAAGAAAAAAACTCGAACAAAGGGCATTGGAATTTGGGATTTTCTACCCTTTATCAGGTGATATGTGCATCCCATATTTAAAAAATGGCTTAGGTTTGAAGGGTATTAAAGCAACAACGTAGAATTGCACATAGGTCTCTGTGTGGAAGAATTGACCAGCAAAGGTATGTGTTTAGATCATGGTTCGTACGGATACCGTTATTTCTACAGGAAAGCTACCAGTATCCTTTTATAGAAAAAGAAATCTAAATTAAACGCGCAAAATTTCGCATTCTTTTAAGAAGAGATTTTCTATAAGTTAATACTGGTGCCGAAAAATTGTTTGGTATCCAAAATTCAAGGAGGCGTACGAACCATGTAGGTGATCGGAAGAAAATATAATCTGTGGAAACCACGTCTGGTGAATAGGCTGAATGTCATAAGACAACCCATCCAATTTCAAAAATGACAATTTTCGTAGCCACTGCTAATTTCGTTTGTTACGTGTCAGCAGTACGAAGAAAGCGTTCAATTCCGCACTATTGATGGGGAACCCAGAGACCAGCTATCTAGATCTTACGTGTGGCTCGTAATTGTCGTTTCAACGTTTGTTGATAAACAATGAGAGATTTTGAAAGACCTCGTGTCGATTGGTTGTGTCCTCATCCAACAGCACTTGCAATTGCATATCGTCAGTTTCATTTGGTCTGACACTTTTGGGTGTATCTTCCAGCTCGAATTGATCTTAGTGGAACTTTCCAGACCTTCCCTTTACCGTTGACGCTCTAATGGTGGCCTTTCCGTATGCTTCACAGATTAGTGCTTTTTCCTTAATTAAAGCAGGAATAATATTCAGTGCCCCAGATGTGTTTTACTGAGATTCCTTCTTCGTGCAAAAGAAGTAGAAACATATCATTAAAATAGCTTGTAATACCGATAAAGCTGTCGATCACATATGCCGGAAGCTTAAGCATCACCTTAATAAACCGCAGAAAAATAATGTGGAGATTACTGATAGAAATTCATTTTCCCGATTACAAAATTTTCCGTTTGAGTTTGAATCCCAGTCAGGCTCTTATTTTTCGCAGCGAAGTTTTATCAATGATTTTCGAACTACAATTATAAAAACACAATGGCGGACAAAAAAACTGCATCACCCAGAAAAATACACTTTTGCAATTTTAACGCACTAATTTGTTTTCCTACAATGAATTTAGTTCCTCCAAAGCAACGTATGGCATCATTACACATCACAGTTGCATCATACAATAATTAGGAAGCAATACATCAAGCAATTTTCATAAATAGAGTGTAAAAATGACAGAATGACCAATTGTCGGGTTTTTTTATGCTGTGAAAGCATGGTTCCATAATTTCGATTGCCACCCCGGAAAAAAAGTATGGCAGTTGCCTTAAGTAAATAAGAGTTTTCGACAAGTGTGATCACCAAAATAACAGTCTACAATTACCAGGGTGTTTAAATTGGAGCTTGAACTGGAGACATCGAAAGAATAGCCTGATCAGGCCGAAAAAGGGTAACTAGAAAGTCTAAAAATCTATATCTGAACCAAATGTATCTTCGTAATCGTTATGCAAATGCTCTTGATTTAAAAGTTGAATTTTAAAATGCCTATGGTGTTAATATAAGTGTTGAATTGTCTAACTATCTCTTACGTGACATAGTTTGCATACTTATCGCACCCAATAAAGCCTTTACTTACAAAAATAATATGCAGAAGCGACTTGCTTGTGTGCAAAAACATGCTTTATGGACGAGCGCTCAGTAGAACTCGGTAATTGCTTCGGACGAATCTAAACTCAACCTCCAAAGATCGGACGGCAAGCGGTATGTTAGGAAACGAAAAAGTGAAGCATATCATCAACACTGCATTTCGCCGACTGTGAAATTCCTAGTGAGCCAAATGGTCTAGAAAAGCAAATCCAGCAAAGGGATAGGACAATTGAAATTGTTACTGAACATCAGTTTCACCGACATCTTGGAAAAGTGTTTAAAGTCAGTTATTCGAAATAATTTCAAAGTTGCACATTTTTTAACAAGACTTGGTACCCTGTCATATGGCGAAATTGGTAAGCAGGATCTAATTTATTCATAAATAATTTTGTTGTATCATTTGCAATTTTTTTTTATCTCCATAACATAACAAATATTAATAAAGTAATATTCCACCTATTTCCTCGCTTTAGGTGCAGACTTTTGCGAAAAAACCTAGTAGTAAAGCTATGGATTGGTCTAAGAATAGTCCTCATCTTAATTCAAACTTTTTGGCTTATAGTAAATGCTAAAATTTCTGAAAAGAAGCAGGCTACCAAGATTAAACTAAAGGAAAATTTTATTAGGGTTTGGCACTATGAAATTGGGCATGATTACACCAAGAAGTTAATTTATTTCATCCCAGACCGCTGCAAGGCTGTCATCGCCACTTGCGGGGAATCTACAGGGTATTAAAGTGATCATTTTGCGTATAACCACATCAACAGACATGTAACATGACTGCAGTTCTGTGAAAATCAACTGCATTTGTGGTTAAGTACTTTGTTCCCTGATTCGATAAACAAGTATATTTTTCCTTTTAGAAATTATTCAGCCTAATTAGGTATTTCAATAAACTAATTTTTATGGCAAATTAATACTACTGGTTTGTTTTAATGTAACAACATCATCTTTAGAGGAAACATAAACATAAAACACATTTTTTGCCCACTTTTACTATTTTTTCACAGGGGATGAATATTTGTCCACCACTGTATCTATAATCATTGAAATTTACGAAAAATATAAATTAAATGTATGTTTTGTAGCATATAAGTACAGTTTTAACTTTGAAATTTTGCATGTTTAAAAATTTAATGAAAAGTAAAAGATAAAAAAGTAGGCAATTTATATTTATATAGGCCAGAAATGTTTGCATTTATTTAAAATTATTTAAAGTTATTTAAATTAATAATCTACTATTAATATGCTGATATAATAAAATACCATTTTTCACAGAGAAATAAATTAAAATACATGATATAAATCTATAATATGTTATTTTAATTTTTTTACATTATCCAAATATATCGTGATTTTTTTTTAAATATTACTTTAATTTCTTAATTTTTTTTTTCGGATTTTTGGTTTTGTAGTTACTGCCTACTTAATAACTATTTTTAGCAACTCAGTATCTTTTTAAAACATTTTTTTAAGTACATAGACAAATATTCTAATTATAAACAAAATAATCTAAGATTTAAAAAATTCAAAAGTTAAAAAACGATATATTTTGAAATAGTATTGTGATAATAGAAAAATTACAATTTAAAAAATAATTAAAGCAGCATGTTATAATTTTATATAATGTATTTTAATTTATTTTACTGTGAAAAATAATAGTTTTTTATAGAAATAATAGTAAGTAAATTTTAAAACCAGCAAAATTTTGTGGTCTATACAGGTACCAAATATCTATTTTTTATTTATTTATTTATTTTGTTTTTATTTTTCATTAAATACATAAACATTCAAAATTTGGTAATTTAAATTGCATTTACATAATTAAACAGTATTATAAAAATATATTATTAAAAGAAATTCGAATTAATAAAAATTACTATCACTTAGACATTTATTCTAATTACAAAACCAAGAATCCAATATTTAAAAAAATCATATTAAAAATCTAAAAGCATATTTTTAATAAATTATTAAACTTTTGAAATGTTTGGATAATGAAACAAAATTTAAATGCTATATTATAAATTTATATTACCCAATTCAGTTTATTTCTGTGAAAAATGGTAGATTATTCCTTTAAATAACTGTAAATAATTTTATATAACAGCAAAATTTTCTAGTCTATAGAAATATAAATTGCCTATTTTTTCTTTTGCTTTTCATTAAATATTCAAACATGCAAAATTTCATGGTTAAAACTGTACTTACATACTACAAAACTCATATTTAATTTATATTTTTCGTAAATTTTAATCATTACACATATTTTTTAATGTGATTCAAAAATAATTCATACAAAGTTTCGCTGCGACTGACAAGTCTGACTAGTATTTAAACTCAAAATGGAAATACTGGAATCCAGCGCGCTGCCAATCATGCTACTGGGCCGCTTGCCAAAGGAAGAAATTTATAAACTGTAACATAAATTTTGAAACTTATTTTCTCTAGACCCTGGTTATTGCGCTTTATGGTTTTCATACTAACTACACTGTATCGATACACAAACGTTCACCGCATTCTGTGTCCCCGACTATCGGAACCCTTGTAACTGAAATACATTGATGCATGTTGAACGTTTATAAAGATCATGCAGATAATATTAGCATAAAACGGTTATAAATGGGATGTTTCAACAGCAGCATAGGGATTTTTTAATTTAACAGCTATGAACGGATATCCAGAACTAGTCTCTATAAACTTTCAGGTTGTCGTTGGTATATTTCAATATTATTAACTTTTTATATAGGACGAAATTCAGTTGTACATCCTTACTTCATACACACTTAAAAGTCAGACTTCACTTCGACGGATAGCTTGTCTGCTACCATCTATCGCACAGCAACGAACTACGGAGGAATTTTCAAGAAAGTCATAATATCATCTCTGTTACCATCTGCAAAGACGAGGTAAGTGTTTTTACATAATTCCAAGCAAGCTAGAGATTAAGAAACAGTCAAATGAAATCGCTTTCTCTTTTTTGTATTACTTGTTATAAATAAGCGGTAGAATTACTGATGCAACTTCTATATGTTTTTAAACTAATATATTTTTCCATAAAAGAATTTACACACTATTAAAAACAATTCATATTAAATTTCTTAATTAGTTTCAAAACGAACTTCTCTCTTCACAAGTTTCTATCAAAATCTTAAATTCAGAGAAGGGTTTAGTTTCTTCAAGAACGCGGCAATGTCTTCGTAGGGTGACCAAATTTTACAACGATTTTATAATAGGACTTTTTAAAAACTTTTATAACCAAAATTCATATTTTTTTAGCTTTATATATTTTTCTTGTCCCACGAATTTCTCACCTTCTTAAAATGTAACAAGTGTTTTAATTAAAAAACTGCGGGAATTGCATCAATTTACAGTCCCGGATTTCGAGCACATACTCGAATTTCGAGGATGTTTGGTCCCTTTAGTCCTCGGCATCCCCTGAAATTGAGTTTACCGTATACCGTAATGTCTTGAAATTTATAATACAAAAATCTATCTTTAACTAAAGAGTGCATATATATTAAAATTTCTATCAACGCCGGTTTTCATCTTATGCAATTGTGCTCTATATATCGAGACGGTGTTGGTATAGTGCAGGCCATGCATTAGGAAATGCTAGATATGCATGCAAAACATTGAGATATAAAGCAAAGTAGGAGAAAAGGGCAAAGCAGTTTTAATAATCAACAAATTATTGCTTTTTGTCTCGTTTTCGAATTTGAAAGAAATAAATGACAGAACGATGCATTAAATGACTTCATGCGAATGGAATTCTGGCAAATGGAAGGAGTATGTATAACTGAATGCGGTTTGCAAATAACGTACTCTAAAAATAAGGTGCGATTTTTTTGTGTGTGTGATAAAAAAATAGTGTTTGCCTATACTTCAAACAGCCAAATCTCATGAAATATACAAATCAGACTCATATAAAATACAGCAAGCACAACCGACGGCTTATACCGGAATTATTTTGATAGTAGCAAAAACGATCCGATCATATGGAACACACCCTCTATATTTTTAACATCGTTCAAGAATGTCATTCTTATGAATTTCTGTATCCATCTAGATGTCATGCATGTTGCTTTTAAAAGCTTCTTACATGTAACCTTTTTTTCTGTATCTGTGTGTGTGATGGCGGACCCATGCAGCATTTCGTGCTGAAAAATCTTTAGGAAATTTTTACCTGAGCCCAAATGAACACAATTTTCCATAAAGTTGTCTGACTTTAAGTCATACAGCACACTTTATTCACATTCCAACTGAATTTTTTATCGCATTGAAAATGTCCCTCTTCGTTAGAATAAGTTTTCTACAAACCGCATTCAATTATACTGACTTCTTCTACTTTAATCATTTTTAACACTTTCCAACATAGTTGAAAGGTGTTTATGAATTTGGTCCGTCTGTCTGTCTGTCCGTACTCTAACTCACGTAAATATAGTCCGATGGCCATGAAATGGATATATGTTATTGGGTATTACTATGGCGTGTTTGGTATTGAAAATGAAGTGTGTAGCATTTACGGTTCAATTACAGGGACATTCAAAAGAATTCCATTACATTACGGTCTATGGAGAAAAATCGTTTGCGGTGTATTTTAACGATATTACACTATTTTAAACATGTTGAAGTTGATATTTACCACGGGAAGTGTACCATAAGTTTCTTACTATAGAACATGGTGAGCACAGAATTTATCATTCATTTACAAGGATACCCAAAACAATTTGACTACAGAAGAAAATGAACAATAATTGAACTATTGAAGCCTACGAACAATAATTGCTGGAAATGCGTTTTCAGTTGGGATATGCGTTTGTAAATTTTATTCTATTTTAAATGTTACTTGGTGCGTATAAATTCTATAGATCATATGCAGGGCTGTACAAAAGTTTTCAACAACATCCGTTTATTGGCGGAAATTGCTGAATGGAAATTTGCAACTGAGCTATGCGTTTAAATGATCTAACTTTTAGCATACTATGTAATATACATACATATTAATATATCATATGCAGAGCTGCACGAAAAAATGTATATTTTCCCGATTATTCATGGTAATAGCAGAAAATGGGTTTTCAAATGCATTAGCGTTTTCCAAATTGTTCATTTAGACATCCTCTTTCACCTTAGTAAACTGTGAACTTTGTTGTAGTATTTTTAATGTGTTTGAAAGTGTTTCATAATCTTTGCCGTACGCAAATCTACCCTATATATATAAAGTCCTAATGAAACGAATTTATGAAACGGATATATGAAACGAATTTATGAAACGGATATATGAAACGAATTTATGAAACGGATATATGAATCGACTGATTAAACAACTGATTATGTTTCAAGCGATTTCTCCTAAAATATGGAATACTTTGCGTGAAATTAACACCAACAGTCAGCATTGATCCGCAGATCTCAAAACTGGTATTAAAATTTTTAAATTTGAATTAGTTTGCGAAATATTTTTTTTTTCCTAATTTTATATACATTTTTCTAATGATGACAACTCAAATTTTAATCAAACAGATATTTTTTTTTTCATATTTCAGAAAAGGTTGACATGGTAATCCGGTTATTGTTGTTTATTTGATAATAAATGTTTATTTACTTTTATTTCTTTTTATAAATTATATGAATTATTTTGTTCTATAATTATTAATATATTTTTATATTTCCTTTAGAAAATAATGGAAAGTAATTAAAAAATACGGTACTACTTAGTTATTCCGTCGACCAATTTCGCCAAATTATATAAATCGCCAAATTATACAAATTGACATAATTTTTATTTTAAATAACGAAATAACAAATAAATTAGTATAACATTAATAAATATACAAATAAAAAGCCGAAATAAAAATCACTTGATTACGTAAACACGTGTAACTTGCTTAAAGTCAAGTGAATGTGACATTCACGATCAACCATTATTGGCATTTAATCTTATAGTTTGGCGATAGATTTTTGGTCGACGGGATAATTAAGTAATACCAAAAATGCATATGTAACTGGCATTTGAAAACGAGGTTTTCGCCAAATTTTCGTAAAAAAAAAAAAGAAAAAAACACGCCAAACCTGCTGTGCGTCTGGCCAGATATTACCACTCTAAAAAAAAATGCTAACTGGCGAGTTGAAAAAAAGCTAGTGGCGAGATTTGCATCCGGCTAGCGTAACAGTACCAAGAATTCTTTGCAACCATGGCAAATTTTATGTAGTTTTATTCGAAAAAAAATTTTGATTTTTTAATCAAAATGGAAAACTTGTGGTCCGATATTGGCGCGATTTTTTTCTGACGCCAATATCATATACGGAACGGGCACTTAACTGGCGCCAAAGTATCGTTATTTTGCTTGATATGGTAAGCCGGATGTTGTTGTTTATGCTGTTGATGCGTTCCCCAAATTGGCGTCGTTAAAAAATCTCGCCAATATGGTATATGACATCTGTGCCAAACTTTCATATGAACGGCGAAGGGATCAGACCGTATTTGTTTATGGCAGTTGATGATTTGAACTATTATAATATAGATGAAATGATGGAGGTAGAATAATATTTGGTGGCGTATCACCTGTGCCTGGCTAACATTAAAGTACCAAAATGGCACCTAGATTATAAAAAGCGAAGTAGTCCGCCTGGAACTGTTGATGATAGTCACATGACTTAGGCTATTGTTATAGAGATTGTTTTAAAATACCGGGAGACAAAGACTCTGTAAACTTAATTTATTTTATTTTAGCCTTTTTAATCAAAAACGAAAACAACCATTGGATGGCTTAACAGCAACTGATTCGCCCTTAAATTTTTGCAATCAAAGGGAATCGAATGGAAACCCGTTTACAGGGAGATCTGCACAGCTTTTTTCAGTATAATTTAATCTTCTCTAATATTTTAAAAACCCATCAGATTAGCGTGTTTTTAGATTCTGCGGTGCCTGAACGGGGGTTGGCGAGCGTAGCTTGTAGGGGGCAGAGCCCCCTAGTATTTATATAATAAATTTAAACCATGTGGTGATTGTTTCATTAAATGAACCACACACTATATTTTAAATTCTGGCGTTCTTTTTATGAGACACGCGCGCGTTTAATAATGCAACCCTATGTACAGCATCTCTGAGGGTTGTCAAAAATTTTCATCACGTCAATGATACTTTTAATCGCTTTAGTGCCGGATTAGCGGAGATGTGATTTTTTTTCTTCTACAACACCCCCCCCCCCCCCTGTTTTTAAAACTTTTTTTACTGTAAGAATTCGTCCTATCAAAAAATTCTTAGTAGAAAAGTTGTAAACAGTATTAAGAAGATTTATAATAAATTTAAGCGGATTTGATATCTTGTGAATTGACGAAGTTATTATTTTTTTCTTCTTCACCTCATCCCTTTTTTCATTTTTTTTCTGTAATAGTCCTATCAAAAACTTGTCAATGTAAAAGTTGTAGATATTATTAAGAAGATTTATAATAAATTTAAGGGGATTTGATATCTTGTTAACTGAGAAGTTATGAATATTTTTCTTCGTAAAAACCTATTTTTTTCGCCCCTTGAGACCATTTTTATTAATATCGAAAATATGTTATACATAAATTTTTGGCCCTTTTCCTAGAAATAATAATAAAAATTAAACTGATTCGATATGTATCATAATTAAGAAGTTATGGGGTTTTTTCTGTATTCACAAAAATCTTCCCCATTTCCACTCCCTTCGTCCCGTTTTGCCCATTAACGAACTTGGCCGAACTTAACGAACTAACGAACTTTTCTGTCCTTTGATTTTATGTATCAGTTTGGAAGAGATTTGTGCTGAGTTATGGAAGTTATTGTGTCCATAAATAAGTGATATATATATATATATATAGAGAGAGAGAGAGAGAGAGAGTGAGATAAACTTTCGAACTGAGGGGTGGTTTTGTGTTCTAGGGGTCATGATCGGCGTAAATCTGCAAAAAAAAATCAGAAATTCCAACATAGGGGAGAATGTAATAGGTAGTATTTCTTACAAAATCTACTTAAAAAAGATTAAAAGTTGAAGCCATGTGTGTGGCGCCCTAAAAAGCCAGTCAAAAGCCGTCACTGTCTTTAAAGATACCTAGAATATGATTCATTCAAGAAACACCAAGTAAGTTGCAAACTAGAATTCGATTATAGAATATTTGTTGGTTGGTAAATTTGAGCCTTAAAATTTCTGATAGAATAAGAATTAAACGTACTAAGAGAAAACAGGTCTAATTATATTGCATGAAATAATAAACCACAATCTCAAATCTATATTGACTATCATAATAAATATTTAAGTTATTTATAATTTTGTACCATTTTTATGCAAAAAGACTCACCATAAAATAAACAATTTTGCACAAGTTGGTAATGTTACTTTTCTTTCTCTTTCAAAAAAATTTGACAATTATAGAATTAATTTACATAGAATTAATTCCACATATGTAAATAATTGTAACTTTCTTATAAAGTAACATATATTTTCAATTTCACCTTAAAATTTATTTGAAATATTGTGGCAGCCTGTCGAGTGCTGAATTTCATCTACAATAATAAATCTCTATCGTAAAACTAGAAGAAATCAATCAAAATTAATAAGCATTTTTAGCAAATGTAACTGTGATCAGTTGATTTTAGGCTTTTACATTCAATAACGAGTTTTGTCTTCTACTTGTCTAAAAATTTTCAGGTTCTCACATTAATGCGCCATAGAATCAAATAGCGTTCTCCGTTTTCCCAAAAATTCAGTACACTTTGAGTTAAACCAATTGCTACCGGGTGGCTACCATTTCCTTGTTGTCATGTCAAAAAAACCCGTTTAAAGTGTCAAATATGCCATAAATTTATTTTAGATCTTTTACTGTTATAGGAAAGTTCAAAACACTATTCGATTCCTTAGAGCATGATTACCTACAAATTTTATACTTTCATCAATAAATATTTTCCCCAAATATGTCAAAAAGTAGTTGGTTTAGATATGAAAACAGCTTTATAAAATGTAAAACACAATTGATGTAAAACACATATGATTAATTTGAGCCTGAATAACCATCTGTAAATTATATGCATACTTTTATCATCAACGCAAATTTTTCAGAAAGTAGCAGATTTAAACTTGAAAACAGATTTAAATACAATATCCACTGTTTAAATGAAGATATTTTTGTCATAAGCATGATAATAAATTTTACTTTAATCGTACTTTTTTGCTTAATGTTTAATTGTTATACGATAATTATTTTTTTTTAAAGTCATGAACAAAATAAAAAAAATAGATAAAAGTTCAAAACTCAAACCAGAAGACGCAACTCCCCAGGTTCCCTGATATACCCCTCGCTACATCCATGGATTGAAACAATTGATGGAATCCAAAAAATGTTTTTATTATTCCATTTTTGGAACTTGATAATCTTATTTCTTAGACATTTTTTTCTATAAACAATCTCAAACACATGTTTTCAAGATGCCAACCATTAAAATCTATTAAAGAATGCTTTTAGTGGCTAGCGCTTCACTAATTACCGAAGAGCTTGAGTAACACGATGTCTATTTCCGTTCACCCAGATGACCTCATTACTTTTAAAATGTCATTAACGAAATTCAAAATGTTATTTACTATGAAGGGTCTTCTCAATTTGCAGATTTTCACTTTTACAAAAGTAAATTTTTTTCATTACATTTTGGTCACAATAATTACATTTTGTAGTTGTATAAGGCTTAAAGTGTAGCAAATAACTGAAGGTCGTGCTTAATGTTATTTACTTAAGATAGCAGACCTGTTGAAAGATGCCAAGGTGTACAAATTTGTAACCTCTGTTCCCAGACACAAATATGATATTATCATACTTATAAGAACAAGCAGTCAAACAATTTTCTTTACCACTGTATTTAGTAGGTGTTCTTAGCCAAGTTAATGCTGCATATTGGCTAAAATCTGTTTAATGAGAATGAATAAAAGAATGATCGTGTAACCTCTGTTACCAAATTAAAAATTTTAAAGCTAAAACTTTTTCAAAACTATTTAAAAATTTACACTAGATCTAAGTGGGTGTTTAGTGATTGTTCGGCCACTTATTGAGTAAATAAATCTATTGACAGATTTTAAAATAATCAAAATAGAAAAATTTTATTAACTAATTACTACTTGTAACAGAGGTTACATAAGGGTAACAGGAATTACAAAAAGTAACAGGAAAGTTACCAACACCAACTCAATTTAAAGATTTTGTTCTCCTCAGACGTTAGGAATGATATTTATAATTTATTGCACCAATATTTTTTTAATTAAACAAATAAATATCTAATTTTGAAGAATAACATCTGTAATCTGTGTTATTTAGTAACAGAGGTTACATAAGGTAACCTCTGTCATCTAAACCAAATTACAATTACCAAAATCAGCTTAATTTAGTGATTTTGTTATCCTAATATCTTAGGAATGATGTTATAAGTTTACTACACCAAAAGGTTTTTTTAATTAAATGAATTTATAGCTAATTTTAAAGATTAACATCTGTATCTGGTAACTGAGGTTTCAGGTAATAGAGGTTACATTCAGAAAGAAAAAAAAATATTCTGAGAACACGTTTTATTTGGTTTACCTATCACTCTAATTATTTGAAAGTGGTACCAAATGTGAAATTATTTTACTTGCAACCATTCTAAAATCATAACATAAAGGTGGTTAATAATTAGCAACAGAGGTTACATAGAGAAAAATCACCCGCCTGAGAAAAACACAAATTTACCCACTATATCTTATATTCATAACAAATATCCAAAATAATTACTGTGACTACTTGCTTACTTATAAACATCACTTGCGTTGTGTCGTACACTTTTTTGACATGAATAAAAATAAATTATATGTGGTATCAGCGGTTACATAACAGATATTTCAAAACCCTGGAACACGCACTTTTTAATAAAAAAATATAAGAAAACATAGACTTGAAGAATTAATTTATGTAATATTTTAATTAGTATGCTATATTATAAAAAAAATGCTTGTACATGAAAATAAAAATGTTTTAGTATTAAATAAACAATATCTTTCAAGGAAACTTTATCTTGGGACATCCCAAACAGTAGGTGATGAATTTTTAAATATCATTTTTTGCTTAGTAAATAAAGTCTTAAACATACTTAATGTGTTTTTTAATTAGAAAATAAGATGTATTAACCCTCTCGCTGCGTAAATGTTTTATTAAAATAGCTTCAAAATAATTAATATAGCTTCTTTTCCACCGGTTTTTGAAAACAAATGTTCCGATTAAATAAGGCAAAATTTAAAAAAAATAAATAAATAAATAAATAAATAACTGGTGGGAATAATCAAAGAGGATTAATTAGACGGAAAAATGTATGCCCGAAAAAATCTCGGGTTGTACAGCGAGAGGGTTAAAAGTGGTATAATGACAGTGAATCAAAACACTAAATACTTTTCAAATAAAAATTTCTTCATTTTCCGGACATGAAATCTGCGTGTAAAATTAAAACGACCCATGTACCAAAACATCAGGGGCAAACTACTTCTGTTGCTAAAATGGTCAAATGATTGAATGACCCCAGGATTTACTAACAATTTTTTCTTTTTATGTGTAAAAGCATTTCTTCACGTACATTATGAAATCAAAATTTTCTTCCAAAATTCTGGTGCCATTGTGGAATTTTCGGATTAAAGTTAAATGCTATATAATACAACTCACCGCCCTTGGATTGCTTAATTGAACAGATTTCTAATACCACCCTTTTAAGAATATAAATTAAGGGAACGAAATCAGATTTAGCTGAACGGATAGTTTCGTTTTTAACAGATTTGGAATTTTTTTGGTAACATATTTCAAGTAATATTAATTCTGATAGTGAATAAGAAGAAATTCCAAATAATTTAGCAGTGCAACGTGATATAACTGACGTAAAAGTATCACAGGAATTTCGTAATAAATGTTATATCAGTACTCCTAATGCTTATTTTGATTATTCGTATATAAAGTCGTGTATTAATTTTCATGATGTCAAAATTATAGTACCTAAATATACCGGGAAGAAATGTGGAAATGTGCAATTATGGTTATATAAATGTGAATTTTTACTTTCTTCTATCATTACAAAAAGAAAGTATTGGATTCGTGAAAATTTTCGAATTCCGGTTTTCGACGGATTTCCATGTTTTAGGATTCCGAGATCCCGAAAAGCATGTTTTTACAAAATGTCTGCCTGTATGTGACACAAATTTCGTGGGCGCTCTATCTCAAGAACTAATGCACGGAATTTAATAAAACTTTAGATTCAGTTAGTCCCTGATATAAATTGATGCTGATTACTTTTTTGGTATAAATTGCCCGACAGGTGACGCTGCTATGCTGCATTTTTCCCGATTTCTGCAATAGCTATATCCAAGAACCAATGCACGGATTTTCATGAAACTTCAGATTCAGTTAGTCCTTAATATAATTTAGTGCTGCTTACATTTTTGTGTAAATTGCCCAACAGGTGGTGCTGCTATACTGCATTAATCACGATTGTCGCATTAGCTCTATCTCAAGAACTAATGCACAAATTTTTATCAAACTTCAGATTCAGTTAGTCTGTGATATAAAATGGCGCTGATTTGTTTTGGTGTAAATCGTCGAGCAGGTGGCGCTGCTATGCGGATTTTTTTACGATTGCCGCAAAAGCTCTATCTCAAAAACTAATGCACGGATTTTCATAAAACTTCAGATTCAGTTAGACGTTGTCGTAAATTGCTGCTGATTAGGTTTTGGTGTAAATTACCTTGCAGGTAGCGCTGTTATGCTGCATTCTTCAGGATTTACACGATTCTAGCGATAGTCATATCCCAAGAACTAATGCACGGAATTCCATATCTTTAGAATCCTCCTGATGGGCATAGATTTTCATTTAATTTTGGCACTGTGATAGCGAATTTTGCAGTATTATCATGTATGAGATAGAAGAAAGTTTTGGGATTAGCACATCCGACTAGTTTTGTTATTCTTTTCATTTGCCTGATATGTTACCTTTGCGAAAAGATTAAGTTTGATGAAAGAGCATTAGAGGACATAGCATCTTTATTTGTTAAATGTGTAAAATGTATTGACATCGTGGGTAAATAACGGATGGCTGATATTGAATAAAACATATTTAATTGTAAAACCATTTAAAATACAAAGCTAAAAACTAGGTTAAAATAATACAACCTGACAATTACATAACTGGCAAAGACTGGCGCGTGCTCCTCTGGAACAGCTGATAATATAAACATTCTGAACACATCACAAGTTTAGTTGTTTGGTGCTACTGCCGGTTACAATAAATAAATCAATGGAGTATAGGAAAATAACAGTTCAATGCATAACAGTTCGTCCCCCCAAAAATCAAACATAGTCCCTCAAATAGTCAGGTGCCCTCCTTGCACGCTCAGACCGTCTCAGCACTGGCGGAATGTTCACTGGCTCTACTCTTGGAGATTTAGCTGGAGATCTCACCACAGCAGTTGGACTCTCAGACAGCACTCCTGGAACACTCTCTAATCCACGTGAGGAAATTACTTCAGGCACCTCTTCGGAAGAACCACTAGACGTTACTTCAGTCGTGGACTCACAAGGAATTTTAGGACCCGACGCAGCTCTACCTCCCATTGTGGAACTTGGAAAATTTTCAGTCTTTCTAAATCTCAGCTGATCAACATGTCGATGGTGATTTTGACATTCTGTCGACACAACTTCATATGTAACAGGTCCTTTAGCTGCCGTCACTGTGCCTGGTATCCATTTGTGTCCTCAGGAATAATTTCTAATGTATATTGGATCTCCTGTAGAAAACTTCTTTGTCACCACACCTCTGCCTTGCCTTTCGGAAACACAACTGGCAGGATGCAAATGACTCAAAACTGTTTTCAACTTGCGTTTCATCAGCATCTCTGCTGGAGTTATCCCTGTCGTTGAATGAGGAGTAGTACGAAGCCCCAACAACATACGACACAGTCTTGTATGCCAATCACCCTCAGAGATTCGACGTAAATTTTGCTTGATCACCTGAACCTGCCTTTCTACCTGTCCATTTGAAGACGGATGATAAGGGGAGTAAAGACGTGTCTAATGCCATTTCTCAAAGTAAACTGCTGCAATTCCTCAGATCAAAAAGCTCGGCCATTATCAGAAACCAAAATATCTGGTATACCATGAATAGAAAAAATTTCACGCAGCTCGTGGATCACTGTCGCAGAATTCAAATTGGGGATAATTTTAACTTCAGGCCATTTTGAGTAAGCATCCACCAGAATAAAAAATAATTTGCCATGAAATGTACCCGCAAAATCAACATGTATCCTGGACCATGGTCTAGACGTAGAAAACCAACCGTCAGACGTTGTTTTCGCCGGCTCATTTCTGGTAATCTGGCATCTGTGACATTTGTTCACTAGATCTTCAATATCCCTATCCAAACCTGGCCACCACACATAACCTCGGGCAATTGCCTTGGTCAACACAATTCCTTGGTGTGTGGCATGTAAAAAAGATAAAACATTTTGACGAAAACAAGCAGGAACAACCACTCTTGATCCCCACAGAATACAATCCTGAAAAATTGACAATTCGTTCTGCCTGCGATTATATGCTTCAAATGACTTGACTCGTTCACCAGGCCAACCATGTAGTATCCAAAATTTGACCTGCGACAAGTCTGGATCATTCTGGGTTGCACGTGCAATATCCTTGGCCGTCAGAAGACTCCCCCTTTCAGGCACTTCAAACATCAGAACATCAGCTGGGTCTGGGAAACCTGACTCAGAAGCGTCAACTGGCAAGCGGCTCAGTGCATCAGCATTACCCATTTTATTGCCTGAACGATGTTGCAACTCATAGTTGTAACCCTGCAGCATAAGTTTCCACCGTAACATTCTTGGAGAAATCATCACAGGCATGACCGAATTTGGTTTAAAAGTCCCAAGAGAGGTTTATGGTCAGTCAAGATAGTGAAAGATCGCCCTGCCAAAAACTGATGAAACTTCTGCACTCCAAATATAATCGCCAAAGCCTCTCGATCAATCTGGGCATAGTTCCTCTCAGGCATTCGCAAGGTTCTGGATCCGTAGGCAACCGGCAATTCCAGACCGTCCTCCATAACGTGTGATAAAACAGCTCCTACTCCATAAGGCGAAGCATCGCAGACCAAAACCAAAGGCTTCTTAGGGTCATAGTGTACCAAAACTGCATCGGACCTCAGCAAATCTTTCGCCTTCTGGAATGCCTTTTCTTGTGGTCCACACCACTTCCATGCACTGCCCTGGTCCAAAAGTCGGTGCAAAGGTTCCAAAATCGTCGACTTCTGTGGCAAAAACCTCTCATAAAAATTATATAACCCTAAAAATGACTGTAGCTCTTTCTTATTTCGGGGAGCAGGTGCATTTTTGATCGCCAAAATTTTATCACCTGTTGGATGGATACCAGATCCGTCAACTTGAAATCCCAAGAATATAACTGACTTTGCTCCGATGTGACACTTGGTCCGATTCAACTTTAATCCAGCTTTCTGAAGACGCTCAAGCACCTGACACAAACGTTTAGAGTGGTCAGTGGAACTCGATCCCCCAACAATGACATCATCGAGCAAAGTTGCAACCGCAGGAATGTCAGCCAGCACAACATCCATCGTGCGTTGAAAAATAGCCGGAGCTGCCGCTATACCAAAAGGAAGTCTTCTGACTCTATACAACCCTTTAGGCGTGTTCAAAGTCAAAAGATCAGCTGACTGTTCATCCACCCTGAGTTGTAAATAGGCGTAAGACAAGTCTAATTTAGAAAAAATAGTACAACCCGAAAGTTTACTGAAAACCTCATTGGCCGTTGGCAGTGGGTAAGACACTTTTTGTAAAACTTTGTTAACTGTGGCTGAATAATTCCCACATAATCTCATCTGGCCATTTCTCTTCAAAACTGGAACAATGGGAGTTGCCCAACTTGAAAACAGAACCCTCTCGATGATACCAGAAGCCTCTTGACGATGCAATTCCTTCTCCACCTTTTCCCGTAAAGAGAATGGAACTGACCTGGCCTTTAAAAAAATTGGAGCTGCATCTGGAAGTATGGGAATATTCACTGGTGGACCATTGTAGACCCCAATTCCTTCATCAAAAAGACCTGGAAACTGGGAAAAGATATCTTCAGACCCCACATGATTAATGTGTAACTCGATACCCAGGGCCTCGAACCAGTTCCTTCCCATCAAACTTGGGCCATTTCCTTTAATTACCAATACAGGTAAAACCACTTTTCGATTACCATGCTCCACCTGGGCAGAAAAAGTTCCCAATACCACCAGTGGTTGCCTTGACCATGTTCTCAAAACTAAATCTTCATTTGACAACTGGCATTTATTTGAAAAAAATTTTTTATAAGTATCTTCACCAATTATTGAATGACCTGCCCCTGTATCAATTTGCATCTCCAATTCTTGACCCTCAACAGTGACCACAAAACTGTACACCCGATTCGCAGGAAAAGAATAAAATAAATCTTCATCCAACTGTGGCACCGACTGGTTGATTAACAAATTCAGGTTCTTATACTTTTGTTTATTTCCCTGCTGCGTTCCCGTTTTTTTTTCTATATGTTTTGGTTATACAGGCTCTCTCAAGATGTCCTAATTTGGAACAAAAATTGCATTTAGTATTTTTAAACTTACAAACATCTGCTGTGTGCGCGCCTGAACATCGATAGCATTGTACCTTTTTGAATTACCCTTTTAAATCAGGCGTATTCTTATGCTGAAAACCAGCCACGTTCTTTTTTGCATCGCTGTACAAAGCCTATGCATTACTCGATGTATTTCGGATCTCCGTTACACTTCGCTGTGCCACTTCACTAGCGAGAGCCATATCCACTGCTTTCTTAAAAGTTAACGTCGGCCCCTCCTCGAAAAGACGATGTTGTAAACCCTGGTCATGCACGCCACACACAATCCGGTCACGGAGCCTATCTTCCAAATCCGAAAATTTACAGGTGTCGCTCAGTCGCCGTAATTCCGCAATATAATCAGCCATTGATTCATTTGGACGCTGGTCTCGCTTATTAAACTGGTATCGCTCCACAATTGGATTCGGCGCAGGAGAAAAATGCTCATCTAATTTTGCAATTATATCGTTATATGCAGCAGCTTCTAATGTATCTGGTTTAACCAGTGAATCCGCAATGGAAAAAGTAGTGTCGCCACACACTGTCAAAAATATATACTTCTTGCGAGCCTCCGCAATATCATTAGCCTTGAAATAAAAATCTAACTTCTGCTTATACAACTTCCACGAAGTACCGATAACGTAATTTTCTATCTGACCAAATTTAGCCATATTTCCGGAGTGTCCAGCAAAAAAACTACTAAATTCTTCTTAAGTACTGGAATAAACTTTCTGGGTTACGTAAATACTTCGTATACTGGCACGAAAATTTTTTTAACAATTCATCAAAACATCGCACTGCGCCTTCAAAATTAAGCCTAACTAGCTTCCCGCTCGTCGCCATTAAAATGTATTGACATCGTGGGTAAATAACGGATGGCTGATATTGAATAAAACATATTTAATTGTAAAACCATTTAAAATACAAAGCTAAAAACTAGGTTAAAATAATACAACCTGACAATTACATAACTGGCAAAGACTGGCGCGCGCTCCACTGGAACAGCTGATAATATAAACATTCTGAACACATCACAAGTTTAGTTGGTTGGTGCTACTGCCGGTTACAATAAATAAATACATGGAGTATAGGAAAATAACAGTTCAATACATAACAATGTGAAACTGATATTCGTTCATTTGATAAGTTGAAAAATGCATTACTACCCAAATTTGGTACGCAAATTAACGCTGCGGAAATTCATGAAATTTTAAGCCACTAGCATATCATAGAAAAAGAATCTCATTTTAACTATCTTTTAATTATAAAAGAAATGTCAAGTCGTGAAAACATTGATGATAATGCCGTGAATTCGTTATGTCATTGAATTCCTGATTCTCCACAAAATAAATGTTTATTGTATGACATGATTTTAAACAAAAAATGTAAAGTTTATGAATAACTTTGACGGAAAATGAAAAATTATTGTAGTATAAATAAAAATACCTTTCAGAATATGAAATCGAGACATCAGAGTGTCGACAGATTTTTTCCTAAACAATGACAGTGATAATAAATTTAAAGCGAAACATAAGGATGCTAAGGGTTCAACACCTAATTTTAATTATTCCAGAATTCGTAATGTTAAGGTTTGGTTTAATGGTGATTGTAAAGCTCACATATCTAAGTTTTGTTCTCATAAAAATAAAGGGTTTATTCGCTTTAAATGTTCTTCTGGCCTCTACAATTCTTTTGGCCTCAAGGCTTATGAAAATAAACGTTCTACACAGACAGATAGTCCTAAACTACAAGTAGGCATCTTGGATTCTGAAAACAATTCTCGATATGAAATACATAAATTAAATAAATTTTTTGGTGTTACGATTGATGCTGTTGTAGATACAGAGAACAATATAACTTTTCTCTGTGAAGATATATATTCACAATTTTTTTTTGCCAAAGTTAACATTTGTAGACATAATATTAGCTGGTTTTCGTAGTAGTAGTAATACAAAACCAATTGGCTGATTTCAGGTTGAAATTGAAAATCGATAACAATATTTTCTCAACAACTGTCTATGTAGTTAGTAAACTTCAAAAATCTCTCTTTAATACTTCGTACTGATATTATTACTCAAAGTACTTAACTTATGTTAGAATGGATATTTCACTCAGTAAACCAGCATCAGATAATTTATGTACTAGTTCAGAGACTGTGTAAGATCCACTTGATGTAGATCTGAGTCACATTCATGATAAAACATTCAACAAGAAGTACATAAATTAATTCACAGTTCCAAACCAGTGAAAAGACACACCACTGAACTCAAAATGACATTTATATTAAAAGATGATATCCTTGTTTGCCGACGAGCAGGTCGAGTGGCATTACTTGAGAAACAAAATTGTTTCTGCTGAAATTTAGGAATGGGTTAAAGAAGGCATTTTTAAACCATGTTATAGTGACTATGAAAACCTGATATGCCTTGCTAAAAAGAAAAATAATTCTACGCGTCTGTGTATTGGCTACAGAAAATTAAATTAAAAAAAATTTTTTACAAATAATTACTCTTTACCCCTCATTGATGATGTTTTGGATCAGTTAGAAAATGCTTAAGTGTTCACATCAATTGATCTTAAAAATGGGTTTTTCCATGTGTATATAGATCCCAATAATACAAAATCTACTGCCTTCATCATTCATTGTGGCCCATTGGAATTCTTAAAAGACCCTTTCGAATTGAGTATTAGTTATGCTTTTAATACATATTTAGCTTGTGGTTTCTGTCTCCTACTAGCAGATGGCACAATAATTCTGTATATGGATGACTTTATTATAACTGCAAAAACTAAAAAGGAGGATCTGTGGAATTGAAATGAATACTGCATATTGAATCGAGCTAGGGTTTGAGCAATAATTTCAAAAAATGTCAATTCCTAATCCGTAAAGTTGAATTATTGGGACACGTGATAAAAAATAATACCATTTCTCAATTTACCGTCGCCCTCGGAAGTCAAGGCGGTGAAGGAAGTTTCAAAACCTAAAAATATTAAGTATTTACAATCTTTTTGCCAGAAAATTATTTGCCACCACAAAAAATTTAAAAGTAACATTTGAATTATTTAATAGCAAAGTTTCTGTCAATTAGTTAGGAAAATGATTCTGTATAAAAATAGTGGTAATTTGGTGGCCCGCGGTCCACAGGCTGTGCACCCCTAATTTACAATTTTTCTTAGGTTTAGCTAGTTATTTTCATAAATACCGTCAAAATTCTAGATTTTATTTTGGTCCAGAGCAATGACCTGCGCTTTCCACTTTTAAAAAGCTACTCACGAAAAACTTGTTCTCCAAATGTTTTTCGCCGGTTTTGAATCGTAAATCCATTCCGATGCATCTAAATTCAGCTTCGGCTCAGTCCTTTTATAAAAATGTAACGAAACAAATTTCATTTCTGTACAAGTGTAAAAGCGATCCTCAAAGAAGAAAGCTTAAATAGTTATGAATTGAAAGTTCTCGCGGTCATTGAAGCACTAAAAAAACCAGAATATATTTAAATGGAACCAAATTCAAAATTGTCACGGATTGTGAAATATTCTATAAACCATGGATAAAGCAGGGCTCAACGCAAAAATCGTCAGATGTGCACTGTTTCTTTAAAATTTTGATTTTGTTCTCATACATTTATTTGGAAAAAATTGCAATACGTCGACACTCTAAGTCAAAACTCATTTATGTTAATCATATACAATGAAGTTACACAAAAATTATTGCATTTCAATCGACTGCTGATTTTGGAAATCCTATGAAACAAGCTATTGAACATTCCACATGAATGATTTTTTCTTAAATAATGATGTAAGGTAGGGGAGTACACAGTGAGACAGCAGCCGTTTTGACATATAGTTATAACTTTTTCTCTTAGCTGGAACACACACTGAACCACCTCATCTTATGCAACACGTGGATGTAGTTTCGGCACTCCGGTTCCTCGTTCAACAAAATAGTAAATAATTATTTATTTTACAGGGGTTAAAGTTACATAAACGTCCATTTTAGTGTTTATTTCTTTCATTATAGCGTATATTTACTTAACCAAACCTAGTTATATCTAATGATAGACTATGTCGACAAAACTACACAAGCATTCAAAGCTGTGAAATTGATGATGAAACAGATATGGCATCCATTTAGTTACAACGTAACGAAAGTACACAGTGAGACACATAGTTGTGGTACACAGTGAGACGTGTCTCATTGTGTATCTAATGTGTTGTTCTGATGTAAAAAAAGTTATTTATTAATAAAAGAAGGGTTTTTTTTCTCTCTCTCTATCTGTGTGTGTGTGTGGGGGGGGGGGGGGGGGGCGTGCGATGGCTAGTGAAATCTACTAAACGTAAGAGGCTGAAAATTTGCATGAAGGTAGCCCAATGTCTGCCATTGTTCACCCGAGGCTCATAATTTAAAAAAAATAATCTAGAAATATTAATTAGAAGTCATAAACTGCAGAAAACTATTGATAGAGTGTAAAAATGTATGATTTGTGTAAATATATACATTGTCTCACTCACTGTGTACCACTTGTTGTACACAGTGAGACAATTTTTGATACTCCGTTATTCTGCTTCTGTGCTTTTATAAATAACTTTCTTAAACCATTAATACATTAATGTGTAGTGTATTTTTGTAGCTTAAAGATGTAGCAAAAAATTTTCAAAAGAATAAAAATCGTTGCCATTCGTTAAGTAATAATAATTTTCGTCTCACTGAGTACTACCCTCCCCTACTATAAAAACTTGACTAAGGTCACGAAATATTAGTTGTCCCACAGGCCATGCATAATCAGTTAATACAACACGCACATTCTAAACGACATTTTTCAGCAAAAAATGTGCATCTGATTAAAAGAGACTATAACATTCCAAATCATAATAAGCTAACAGACTGTCATTTCGAATTGTGTACCTTGTATTTTATCCTCCAAGAAATCAAGGAAACCTGGAGCTTTTCTTCATCCGATTCCCAAGGGTTACAACCTCTTGAGAAATACTCAGGGCAGCCACCCAGAGCCTCGCGTCAATTGGGATCTTGTTAAGGGCCTTATTACTCGATCTGTATAGTTCAAAATAACGTTTTCTCTGCATAAAATAATAATATCTTTGCTTTAGATTTGTTTTTAAATGTTTATTCGTGAAACAAATGTGAGCATTACTTTTTTTTTACAGACAAAGCTGATATAATTGTCGGGAGATGTATAGATTTGATGATCCTAAAAGAAAATCGTGAACATAAAAAATAAATATTTAAAATATTGTAAAGGATAGAATATTTTGCGGAATGAAAACAAATGCGCATTAAATGTGAAAATTGTGATATTTTTTATACATTTTATTTTCTATATGGCACATTATTATACTACATATTATTACATTCTTTGATATATACAATGATCACCATGATATATATTTTATTAGTCCAGTATTGCAATATACGTTCGGCCCCACAAACTGCTTTTCCAGGGCCCCGAGCGACGTTGATCCGGCTATGCACACACCACACAGGTTTTTCGGGGCCACTAACTGTTAAGAGAGGAACTATAATTATCCCTTTACAGTGGTCTATGCGTTCGCTACGCTTTTGTGAATATATCCTGTTAAATCCACATCTGCCTACGACGCTTTAGATAAACTTAAACTCCAGCAAACTGTCTTCGGTAATCCACGTGGGAGTATTTCCGACAGAGTCTTCGCTTTTACTTCTACTGATTTTAAAACTTTTTGGGAGCAAGAACATATTACGATCGCCACAGGTGTTCTCCCGATGAAATTGGCTAGTATAGCGATTCTATTCCACCTTGATGCTGTTCTCACAATATTGTCTTTGCATGATCCTACCAAATGGTACAAACATGTACCTATCATTAACACAATTTGCATAACTACAGACATACACACATTAAAGTTTTATTAAAAACAATTAAAATGAAATTAAATATATATATATAAATGTTTCGGCTATTTTCATAGCCCTCATCAGTAAACGAGCAGAGTCACAAAACAGCAAGAGCCACAGCAAACGAAAAAACAGTTAAAATCACGGTCTAAGTAGGATACAATAATCAGCAGGAACCTGGGTTGCTTCGTTGATTGGCGATTCAGCTAAAACAGTCCTCCAACCCTCAAGGAAGACACAGCTAAAATATATGGGGCAATGAAGGATATTCCATTTTCGTTTTCATCACGTGGTCAAGGTAAAAACTTCTAGCGTAAAGAAGGGAAGGCCCTGTAGACCTGTAATATAAATCCCCGCTAGCCAATGAAAAAGTTCATGAGGCAAAGCAGTAGTATCTTCCCTTCTTATCAGTTATAAGTTCTTTGGGTAAATGACCGGTATCACGTGACTTTTTTCAGCCTCGAACCCAGATTTGGAATATCCTCCATTGGCTTCCACAATTCGTGCACTCTCATAATCGGGGACATGATCGAACTCAAGTGCATGTGCAACCAATCTTGAATTCCGAGTATCTTTATTAAAAGAATTTTTATGCTCTTTGAGCCTATAGCGCCTAGAATATATAGTGTAGAAATCGGCTATCCCTGTAATACTTAAAAAAACGCTAAAATATTGTATCTCTTAAATGTGCAATGATACTGCTGCAATATGCAGATAGCAGCGACATCTGCAGGATATTTTCTACAACTGCAAGAAATTGCTAGTCTATACCATAGATTAAGGACCAAGATGGGACATTTATTGCAAAATCTGTAATGGCAACAATACTAGCGTCACTATCGGCAAGGGGGAAGAACTAACAAACCTCCGAAATTTACCTATGTTGAAGAAATATTTTTATCCTCTATGGTTTGAATATCTATTCGTTCCTAAAACAAAACAGGTGTCAGACGATATTCTATTCATGCGTGCTTTATTTATTTAGCTGCTTTTTTTTACCGTACTTGTATTGTTCATTTTTAACTTACAAAATGATAATTAGACTAATAATATAAAAGAAATGCGCCAGAAAATTCTGTTAAGAATGCAAATATGTAAGTTTATAAGATTAAATTGTAAAAAATCAAATTCAGGTATTGTGTCAATTTATTCATATCGAATAAAATTTTATTGAGTGTAACGTCAGTACCTCTATTTGTTTTTAACTTTTAGATTTATACAATTCTAAAAATTTGTCGAAAGGAATTTTTCCTTATCTGTAATATTATTATTACTATTTCTCATATGTTAAAATTATAAACATTATTGAATTGATTGTACGTTATTTACATTAAAAACAATATTTTTATTTTATCTGTAAGGAAGTAAAAATGCATAAATTTTAAAAGATTATTGTAACGATTGTTTAATACGTTAAACTTCATAAATTTATAAAACACGGGCTATAAAAATTTTCCTGCCAAAGAGGAATAATTATGAAATTTTCTGCGACTTGTAGAGTTCAACATTTCGTATATTTTTATGTTACACTATTGCTTTTGATATATAGCATTCAAGACGAAATTTTTATCTAGTATTCGTTACACTTAAAACCGTTCACTAATCATGTAAAAAAAAAAAAAAAAAAAAACATATATCCGTGCATGAACATAGAATAGCTATTAGATATATAAAATAGAATGTCTATTCTATGTTCATGTATCGGTGTAAGATTCTATCGAAAACGTAAACATGCAACATTAAAAAAAGAAATATCACAATAAGGTAGATACTCAATAATAAGCATACTACAAGGATGGGGAGTTTCTTCCCCATTGTCACTAAGGTCGCTACGATCGCAATCGCATTACCATTACGCTCTATAGGAATGTCCGATCTTGGATGTTAATCTATGGTCTATACAATGTAATACTAGTAATACGAAAATCCCGCAGATGTCGCTACGATCGACACTTGAAATTTTAGTAGTACCGTCGCACATTTAAGGGATACAAATTTTTAGCACTGTTTGGATAGCATATTTCCACACTAGGTATTCTAGGCGCTGTACTTGAGTCTAGCATTTAACGAGCATCCAGTATCATCAATGTAAATCGAGCTGCAATTTCATAAACGACACCATTCAGATCAAACTTCGAATATTTATGTTTAAAAGTACAGAAAAAATTACCAATGCGGTTCAAAGGAACATGAGCTGTCCTAACATTGACATCCTTGAGTATGGCGGAAATTTTCTCCGAAATATTTCTGTAATAAGGCAAAGATATAGTTCCTATACACTGTTAAAAATCTGCAGCATTTGCTGTACAGTCACTCCATCGCTTTTATCGGAAACTGTTATTTGGCTATATTATGGAGCATTCTCATTGGTCAGAATAGACACATTCTATAAAAGCGGTGGAATGACTATGCAGCACAGTGTAGGATTGACACGCTGGTAAGGAGTGGTATATAAGATACTGGTATAGCGACTAGAATACACAGTGTGGAAATCGGCTATCCCTGTAATAGTGTTATTACACGAAGAGTCAAAGACGCTTGAAATCCCGGGCGTCTAGCGACAACAGCCGCCTCACGGACCGTCTTTTCCAAGCATTTCATTGGCTGTTCCGGAAAAGACTTTTCTATTATCGGATTTCCAAGCATTTGATTGGCTGTTACTGGCGAATCGCTTCGCTCTCAGGCGTCAAAGACGCCCCGAACAAGAGAGTCGCTTGCGCTCCAAGCGACTCCCCTGGCTCCATAGCATTAACATGGAGACGCCTGGGATCCAAGCGACTTTGAGTCCTCGTGTAATAACACCATAATACTTTAAAAAAACGCTAAAATATTGTATCCTTAAATGTGCAATGATGCTGTTGCAATATGCAGATCGCAGCGACATCTGCAGGATATTTTCTACATCTGCAAGATATTGCTAGTCTATACAATGTAGTATCAGTAATACGAAAATCCTGCAGATGTCGCTGCGATCGACACTTGGGATTTTAGCAGTATCGTCGCGCATTTAAGGGATACAAATTTTTAGCGTTGTTTGGATAACATATCTCAACACTAAGTATTCTAGACGCTGTAATACTGGTCTGATTTGCTCGTAAGTTCCGAAATAACACTAAGACACCAACGACGTGGATAATCGTTGAGACGCAAATCATTCATTATCTTACCAATTTCATTATCAAAACTAACTCTGTCACTGCAAAATCTCAAGGCTCTGTTGTACAAGGATCTGACGACTGCGATTTTATGTGAAAGTGGGCTATTGGATTTAAAATTTAAATACTGCCCGGAGGAAGTACTTTTTCTGTAAACAGAAGTTTTCAAAATAGGAATATTATTAGCAATTTCTCTCTGCAGCAAAACATCAAGGAAAGGGAGTGACCTGTTATTTTAAAACTCTATCATGAACTGGATTGAAGAGGAAAAGGAATTCGCTTTGTTTAAAATCTCAACAAGTTTATCTTCTCCAGCAATTATAAAAACATCATCTACATACCGCCTCCAAAACTTAATCTTATACCCAAACTGAAAATAATATCTTTCTCCAAATACTGCATAACTCTCACGGACAGGGGAAAGCCCATTGCAGTTCCTTTTAACTGTTTATAAAACGTTTCCTGAAAAACAAAACAATTTGATGTCAGACAAAATTCAATGAGTTTAATAGCAACGTCCATATCTAAATTAATAGCATTAGCAAAATCGGGCCACATGCTTTGAACAGCGAGGCTAGATTTATTGGTATACACGTGAACAAAGATACCACATCCAAAGATGCCATCACACGTTTGTGAGGTATAACGAAACTCTTCAAATCATCAAGAAATTTAACTGAGGAATTAATACTGTAAGGAGAGGAGATGGTCATGGGTTTGAGAATAACTGACAAAAATCTAGATAATTTATGCAATGGGGAGTGACTGTAATAAATAATAGGTCTAAGTGGAATATTAGGTTTATAAGACTTCGGTAACCCATAAAATCTTGGAAGGAGACCAATAAAACACTTAAGACTTTTGGCAAGAGTAAGACAAAATCTACCGGACTTCGTTAAATCACCCAAGAGGTTATTCATGTTTCTTTGCATACTCGGAATTAAATCTTTATTAACAATACTGTAAGTTTGATCATCGTTCAGTAAATGAAGGGACTTATTTTTGTAGTCAGACCGTCTCCTCTCCTTACAGTATTAATTCCTCAGTTAAATTTCTTGATGATTTGAAGAGTTTCGTTATACCTCACAAATGTGTGATGGCATCTTTGGATGTGGTATCTTTGTTCACGTGTATACCAATAAATCTAGCCTGCCTCGCTGTTCAGAGCATGTGGCCCGATTTTGCTAATGCTATTAATTTAGATATGGACGTTGCTATTAAACTCATTGAATTTTGTCTGACATCAAATTGTTTCGTTTTTCAGGATACGTTTTATAAACAGTTAAAAGGAACTGCAATGGGCTCCCCCCTGTCCGTGAGAGTAGCAGAGATTGTTATGCAGTATTTGGAGAAAGATATTATTTTCAGTTTGGGTATAGCGACTAGAATGCATAGTGTGGAAATCGGCAATCTCTGTAATACTTTAAAAAACCCTAAAATATTGTATCCCTTAAATATGCAACGATGCTGCTGCAATATACAGATCGCAGCGACATCTGCAGGATATTTTCTACAACTGCACGGTATTGCTAGTCTATACAATGTAATACTAGTAATATGAAAATCCCGCAGATGTTGCTGCGATCGACACTTGACATTTTAGCAGTATCGTCGCACATTTAAGGGATAGAATTTTTTAGCACTGTTTGGATAGCATATTTCCACACTAGGTATTCTAGACGCTGTAGTTTGGGTAATAAGATTAAGTTTTGGGGGCGGTATGTAGATGATGTTTTTATAATTGCTGAAGAAGATAAACTTGTAGAGATTTTAAACAAAGCGAATTCCTTTTCCTCTTCAATCCAGTTCACGATAGAGTTTTAAAATAACAGGTCACTCCCTTTCCATGATGTTTTGCTCCAGAGAGAATTTGTTAATAATATTCCTATTTTGAAAACTTCTGTTTACAGAAAAAGTACTTCCTCCGGGCAATATTTAAATTTTAAATCCAATAGCCCACTTTCACATAAAATCGCAGTCGTCAGATCCTTGTACAACAGAGCCTTGAGATTTTGCAGTGACAGAGTTATGGTGTTATTACACGAGGACTCAAAGACGCTTGGAATCGCAGGCGTCTAGCGACAACAGCCGCCTAGCGGTCTGTCTTTTCCAAGCATTTCATTGGCTGTTCTGGAAAAGGCTTTTCTATTATCAGATTTCCAAGCATTTGATTGGTTGTTACTGGCGACTCGCCTCGTTTCGGGCGTCAAAGATGCTCCGACAGAAAAAAGACGCTCGCTCTCCAAGCGACTCCCCTGCAGCCATAGGAATAACATGGAGACGCCCGGAATCTGAAGCGTCTTTGACCCCTCGTGTAATAACATCATTAGTTTTGATAATGAAATTGTTAAGATAATGAATGATTTACGTCTCAACGATTATCCACGTCGTTGGTGTCTTAGAGTTATTTCGGAACTTACGAGCAAATTAGACCAGTATCCCACTCCTTACCAGCGTGTCAATCCTATAGGAACTATATCTTTGCCTTATTACAGTAATATTTCGGAGAACATTTCAGCCGTACTCAAGGATGTTAATGTTAAGACAGCTCATGTTCCTTTGACCAGCATTGGTAATTTTTTCAATAGTTTTAAATATAAATAGTCGAAGTTTGATCTGAACGGTGTCGTTTATGAAATTCCTTGTAAAGGTTGCAGCTCGATTTACATTGGTGAGACTGGACGCTCGTTAAATGCTAGACACAAGGAGCATAAAAATTCTTTTAATAAAGGTACTCTGAATTCAAGATTGGTTGCACATGCACTTGAGGTAGATCATGTCCCCGATTTTGAGAGTGCACGAATTGTGGAAGCCAATGGAGGATATTCCATCTACGTTTTGATCACATGGTCAAGGTAAAAACTTCTAGCGTAAAGAAGGGAAGGCTCCGAAGACGTAATGAAAAACCCTCGCCAGCCAGTGAAACAGTTCATGCGGAAAGCAGTGGTAGCCTCCCTTCTTATCAATTAGAAGTTCTTTGGGTAAATTACCGGTATCACGTGACTTTTTTCTGCCTCGAACCCAGATTTGGAATAAAGTCCATTGCCCCGTATATTTTAGTCGTGTCTTCCTTGAGGGTTGGAGGACTGTTTTAGCTGAATCGCTAATCAACGAAGCAACCCAGGTTCCTGCTGATTATTTTATCCTACTTAGACCGTGATTTTAACTGTTTTTTCGTTTGCTGTGGCTCTTGCTGTTTTGTGACTCTGCTCGTTTACTGATGAGGGCTATGAAAATAGCCGAAACGTTTATACATATTTTTAATTATATTTTAATTGTTTTTAATCAAGTTTTAATGCTTGTATATCTGTAGTTATGCAAATTGTGTTAATTATTAAGTAATCCAGATGTAGTTATGTATGTATTTTTAAATGTTCCTATCAGTTCAAAAAAATCAAAAGTACAAAATCAGGTACAACAAAAGAAGGACATACCAAATCAGCATTGCATTATAAACATGAATTATGATAAATTGTTAAATATAACATTCTGCAACACCTGTAACAGAAATATGGCAAACATCGAAAATCTCTCAAAATATATCAAATTGGTGATTTAGTTGTGATACACAGCACTCAATTCGGATCTGGTCTGAAACTCAAAATTAAATATTTTGGGCAATGCAAATTAAAAGCTGTGAGAGGTAATGGCATATGTGAGGTGGAAAAGATTGTTCATCCTGAAGGCCACAATACAACATCCACTGCACCTGACATACTAAAATCATGGTAAACCACATAAAAGATGAAATTTACAGCATTTTTTATGAACATATTTTTATATTTTGTGTTTTATGTTATTATCAAGTATTCACGTCATTATTCACAGTATACGAGTGATGGAGAACAGTATTTTTTCCTTTATTATTCATCTCATTTTATTACAATTAATTCAAGGCGGAAAAGTTAAGTTGCATAAGAACTCGGAAAACTTAAGATTGGTTGGTTGGTTGTATGAAGTTTTATGGCGCAAAATCCCTTAAGGGACATGCTGCGCCAGAATAAATAGACTAAAAACACCAAAAAGTGAGACAAAAACAATGTAAGTAAAATTAAAAAGAGCGATGAGAACAGCAGTCAGACAAGTGCAGAAGAATAAAAAAATTTAAATCCTAAAAACAGTAGAATAAAAAATAAATGTATTTCACTAAGTGGGGGATTTGGATGGGGTTCCCATCCAAATGTCATAAAAGTGTAAAAGTAAATTCTGAGTTTTTAAACCAATGGTAGAGATAAAAAAAATTATATTTCAAAGTAAAATTCTGCATGTTTTAAAAAAGTAAAAAGTGCCCCATGAGGTATTTCCCCAATGAGGTTTTGTCAAGATTGGTGATGATGAGTTAAAATAAATCCTATATAAGTTCCGGAGGCCCGGACAGTCAGTTAAAACATGATGAATGGTCAGGTAAACAAAATGACAATGTGGACACATGAGTACATCTTCCCGAATTAAAAGGTGCATATGAGTGATTCTTGAATGCCCAATTCTCAGACGAGTCAGAAGAACATCTGATTTCCTTGGGTAGATTGGAGGCCAGATCAGGATCCTTGGTTTAACACTTAAATGACTGGTGTTGCTTTTCGGCAACATACCCAATTTAGGTTCTAAAATACTATTAGAATAATATTGAAGCTATAATGCCTAATGCTGCCAATAAAATACATTCTGAAAATACACTGCTCAAAACAATTAAAGGATATTTGAAGTTTTATATAAAATAAAGATATAAACGAAATTTTTTTTGACGAAAATAGAAGAAGAGAATCACAAATGCAAATTTTTCTGGTTTTCAAACTGTGGAGTATGCAAATTTTGAGTTCGACGTCAAAAACGTCGCTTCAGCGGCAGCGAATGAAATTTGACTTTCAACTGGATAAAAGAGAATGAAGACAAGGATGTTCGGCATTCAGTGATTGCTTTGTTTCGATGAGTACGATGTCTCAGCGAAGTCATTTGACAGATTCAGAAGCTTTGAGAATTGTTGGTAGGTTAGAAGGGGGCCAAACTCAAGCTGAAGTAGCGCAAGCCATTGGAGTATCACAAAGTGTCATTTCCAGGATCTGGAACCGTTTTTTGGAGAGTGGATGTGCAGGCCGAAGACCAGGGCAAGGTCGTAGACGGGCAACAACGCCCAATGAAGGTCGGTATTTAGCGTTAACAGCTCGGAGACACCGAACCATGAACGCTACTCTTCTCCAACAACACCTTCGCTCGGCTACAGGCACCACGATTTCAACTCAGACTGTCCGAAACCGGCTCCATGCTGTAGGTCTGTATGCTCGCCGACCGATGGTATGTGTTAGATTAACATCAAGGCATCGTCGCGACCGCAGGGAGTGGGCAACCGAGCATGTCAACTGGAGGAGAAATGAATGGAGCAATATTCTGTTTTCTGACGAGTCCCGTTTTTCTGTGCATCCCGATAATAGGCGTATTTTCATCTGGAGGGACCGTGGCAGTAGGAATAATCCTGCGTTCGTGCACGAAAGTGTCAGATTTGGCGGTGGAGGAGTGTAGGTGTATGGTGGCATCTCCATTGACGGGCGCACTGACCTCTACATCATTCGAGATGGAGCTCTGACTGGTCGCCGATATAGGGATGAGATCCTCAGACCTATTGTAGTCCCTTACGCTGCAGAAATCGGAGATAACTTCGTTTTAATGGACGATAACTGCAGGCCACATCGTGCAAACCTGGTGGAGGATTTCCTTTTCGAGGAAGGAATCGTTCGAATGGAATGGCCAGCGTGTTCTCCAGACATGAATCCAATCGAGCACGTTTGGGACGTTCTAGGAAGACGAGTTTCTGGCCGCCAACAACCCCCACAATCTCTCCAAGAACTGGAAAGAGCTCTTCTGGAAGAGTGGGGCAGAATACCCGAACTCGTCATTAATAGCCTCATTGAGTCCATGCCTCAAAGGTGTTCAACGTTGCTGACCGCCCGTGGAAACCATACCCCCTACTGAAAATGATTTTCTTTGAAGAAAACACCTTTTCTTATTCTTTTTTTCTCATATGCACAAATTGTGTTTTTTTCCGTTAGTACACAAATGCGCAATAAAATGCATTTTTTTCTGCCAAACATGTGTAATTTATTCTCATATAACCTACTATGTCTGTCGACCATGTATCAAACAGCTAAACAGTTTACTAGATACAAAATACACCTAAAACTGCAATATCCTTTAATTGTTTTGAGCAGTGTATTATTAAATCGATTTTCAACATGTAGATGACAACATTTGTGCTGTTTAAGAATAAAGATAGATTTATTTTTTCAATTGTTGCTACTTGTTCTTTTTGTTTTGTTTGGGAGCTTGCGAAATACCCTATTTTGACCTGCAGTGAGCAAGTAAAATGTATTTCTTATTATAGTTCCTAAAATTCTTGTGTAAGTAAGTAAGCACCCACCCTGGGAACCCGCTTTTGGCTTATGGTTAGGTGTAACCCCCAAGCCCAGGGCAGAAATTCTTGTGTGTTTAATATTTTAGAATTTTATCAAGGAAAATTATTTTTTCAATTAAACACCAGTATTGCCGATTAGTAACAAACTGTTTTTTAGCCGTAAACTATACTTAAAACAAAATATGACTTTTTAAGTATTTTTCCTATGATTTATTTAAGAAATGAAAGCCGAAAAACATTATTACAATGATTTTTGAAATATCAGGCATTTAAGGGTTAATATGATGTAGTTTATTGTTGTAGTCCAAATTCCAACTTTCTTGCCATTTATTCTGTATAAAATGAATTATAAGTAGTTTAGCGTCTGATAATGGAATTTTATGGCATAACGGATTAAGAGCAAGTTTTGCGGCTCATCTACTTTTTCATTTCCAAGAATACCCATGTATCCAGGTACCCAGCAAAATAAAATTATAACCACGTCTTGTCAATCTATTATAAAAATCCAGGATGGCTGAGACATAGGGATGCTTTTTAAAAGATTTTATTGCGTCAGTAGAACTATTTGAGTCTGTTTAAATGATGAAGGAAGAGTTGCGATTATGAGATATATGGAACAAGGTTCTCTCTATCGCAATCAACTCCGTGCTGTAAAGACAGAGATTGAAGTGGGAAGCCGAAAACTCAAACTAGTATTACCAGTAAAAACCCCACAGCCTACAATATCCCCACTCTTTGTGCCATCTGTGTAAACATCAATATAATTCATGTAATTTGCACGGTGGGCTGCAAACAATTGTTGAAAGACAGAAGGATCCGAGTTGTTTTTATTGTATTCTTTAAATGGATGAGCGAAGTAATATTAGGAGGGTTCCAAGGAGGTAGCACATGTGGGTGACATGAGCTCACCTTGATATTACTCAGAGTGAAATTGTCAATAACGTTTCTTATTCTTAAACCAAAAGATGGGATGCGAGATGGGCGATGCTGATAAACGGTATCATTGTTTGTATTTAACATGTAGGTATGAAGTGAATGACCATGGTGCGAAAGGAGATGGTAATACAATCAATGAGAGTGTTTTACGAATATGGTATTCATTACAATGGTCATTATTATGGTTCATTACAATCAACATAAAAGCTTAAAACTGGACATGTACGAAATGCATCAGAGCAAACACGAAGTGCGCTATGGTGCACAGTGTCAAGTTTTTTAAGAACAGAATTACATGCAGAACCGTAGACCTGGCACACTCTCAAAAATAATTTACTTAAAAATGAGAACTTCCATGTACTCGTACTTTTTTTAAGTACAATTGTTTCAAAAAGAAGTACATTGTTAAAAATAATCTACTTAAAAATGACCATTTCTATGTACTCATATTTTTTAAGTACAATTGCTTCAAAAAGGAGCATTATCTACGTAAAAATGAAAATTTCTTTGTACTCGATTTTTTTAAGTAGGGGAGTTGACACAGGTGAACAGTTCGTATAAATATAGCTTTTTCTCATAACTGTATTAATTTCTATAAACAAAAACTACTTAATATAGTAAACAGAACTTTCTTTTGCACATGGTAATTTAAAAAAAATCACCTGTATAGTTTTTCTTACATTTTTTAATAGTTTTATAAATTCAAAAATTTGTTCACATGTGTCCCATCAGCGGGGTAGTTGTGAACACACGTGGGGCACATGTGAACACAAGGGAAAAATATCCTTTAACATGCTTTTTATTCTGTTATTCATTTGTCATCGTAATCATTAGTTATATTACCTTTTAAATTCACCATAAAGAAAAATATATACATATATTTCTCTAGTTTCTGGGTGATATGTTTAAGCAAAAGATTATAAAATGAAAATAAGTAGATTTGGAGGGGAGAGGCTTAGACGATTCATTAAATATTGTTGCAATAAAATAAAAGAATAAAGAAGCAACTTTAAAAAAGAAATTAAAACTTTTAAATTGTGCTTAAGGGTTTTTGTTTGGGGGAAATTTGAGGGGGGGGGGGCATTTACATACTGTTTATCCGAAATCTGCCGAAATGCGAAAGATTTTCACTCCTGTATTTGTCTTATTTACTTGTAAATTATAGATAAAGGTTTTTTAATGATTAAAAAAAATCTCGACTAACCCCGCCCACCCCCTTCAACTTATTTTGCTTTTGAAAAAGGGGGGAGGTACAATCGGGATTTTACGGTAGTTATCAGTTTAAATATTTTACTTTCTTAAAATATTACTGGTATTTATGGTTATGGTATTTTGAATGGATAGCTCCATTCAAAGCATCATATGCATAAGGGGCATTCCACATCAAATCAGGCAGTAAAATATCAATATGTAACCCACCATCACAGATTTTAATGAAACTGCGCGTGTTTGTTCTTACTATTAAGATATGATCACCACTAATTTTTTTTGCTCCTTGGTGAAATAGTTTCTGAGAAAAAAAATGTCAAAATTTTGAAAAACTGCCGTCAGTTGGCATTCTTGACTGCTCGGTTTTCAAATGTAGCACGTCATATATATAATCATATTTCAATATCTACTCTACAAATCATCATCAAATAATTTATGCATAATATTTAGGGTACACAGTTTATGAAAAAAATATATTCTTACGCTTATAACATTTTAAGTGTGTCTAAAAAACTGTTTAAACTTTGAAGTCGTGAATTTTTTATGAAAAATAATGCATTAACAAAAAAAGCATAATCAACAAAAGGCGGTATTTTTATTAAATTTATTTTTTGTGGGAGATATACTTAAAGGTGTCCTTTACTTGATTGTGAAATAAAAATAGTGGGATTTTGGGTGTTTTTAGTAGTATTTTCTAATTTAAAATATTTTGAGGTGCATTTCAAATAAAATCAAGTAGAGTCATTCCATGCCAGTTCCCCTAAGCCATTTAATCACTGTCACAAATTTCAATGAAACTGGGTTTGTTTATAACTCATTTAAGACGTAATCACCTTTAATTTTCTTGATCCTAAGTAAAATATTTTTTAAGATAAAAAAATATCAAAATTTTGAAAAATTGTTTTAAATTTTTTTAATAACAGTTCTATATTCAAAGACTGCATTAAAAAAAAAGTCATTTCAATATAAATTCACTAAATAGGTTTCAAATAATGTATATGTGACAAATAATGTAGGCAGATTATTATTTCTTGTTTTTTGTCATGTTTAAACACTAAGAGTGTCTTTTATCTTGTGAATTTTTAAAATCAAGAATTTTGTCAAAAATAATGTGTTAATCAAAAATTTATTATTAACCGAAGGCAGGGTGTTATTGCTTTTTTTAATTGTACGTAAAAATATCTTTTAAATGGTTATAAAATAAAAATAGTGAAAATATGAGAAAAAATTATCAAAGTTTTGGAAAATTGCCACGAGTTGCCATTAATGATTGTTCGATGTTCAAAGGCCTCATTTTATATATAAAAACATATTTCAATAACTAATAAAGAAATCTTCTTCAAATAATTTAAGCAAAGTAAATAAAGTATGTAAATTATGAAAAAATATTGCTGTAATGTAAAAAATGTTTAAATGTGTCTAAAAAATTGTAAAATCTTTGAAATCAAAAATATTTTACAAAAAATAATGAAATTATTAAAAAAGCATTATCAATCAGAGGCGGAGTTTCTATGACTATTTTTTTTTTTATTTTAAGTTGTACATAATACTACATTATAACTGGATCTGAAATAAAAATAGTGGGATTTTGGTTGGTTTTAGTAGTATTTAAATCATATTTAAAATTATCAATATTTTCAAATATAATATCTATCCAATGTATCATCCCTGGAAATATTTTTATTTATACATTTATTTTATTTTTCAAATTATCTTATATGTTCATTTCTTAAGGAAAAAATAAACAATATTGCTTTATAGTAAAACTTCTTGGGCGAAGAGCAATTATCCCTTTCCAAAAAAGAGAAAAATCACTAGCTCCTCACCGCCCAATAGAAATTTTCAAAATGATACTCCCAATCTTTAAACTCATATTTGGCTACTAATATCGAAAATTTAGCATTGAGCTGCTAATATTGAAAAATATACCAAATTTCACTCTTTTGAAGAAAATTTTGACATATTGTGCTTTAAATATATGCAAAAAATGCATAATCCATTACATTTATATCTTTCAAATAACTATATCTAAAAAATTATTTAAAGCTTAATGAGTTGCACTTTTTTAACTTTATTCAGTTTCTAATTATATGTAATTTGATTTATTTCATCACAATATTGCTGAAAGATGGATTTTCAACATATATATGTGTGTATATATATCCCTGTTCTCAAACAAATTATTTAAAAATTATTCATTTATGTTTAATAAAGCATATATATTGTTTATACACTTATAGAAAATACATATGGTAAATTTTATGATATGCCAATAATATCTAAAAGTAAAGAACTTATCTAATAGTATGTAATGAAAAATTTACCATCTGGTGTAACGACAACAAAATTTTATAATTCTTTTACTTAATTTGGATGAATGAAAAATCGTACATGTTTATATTTTATTGAAGTACAGGTGAAAATGTCACAAAGACATTCCTATCTCAACAACAACTGAGTATGTCACATTCACACTACAGCTGATTTTTTTCTTTTTGATCTTTCGGGTTTGATTTCAGATGGTAATGAATTAATTAGTTTTGTTAGAAGTGTCATTGCAGTCAGCATATTAGGTTCACTATTTTATTTTATAATTTATTTTGATTGACTCGATGAACAACAGAATTTAAAGCGGACCATTTCATGAATTTTCAATTAAAAGCTGATTTATAAATTCATTATGTTGTTTAGTTATTATTATCGTCTTAAGATAATAAGTTGGTACTAAGATTTTTAAATGTAGTTTATTTATTATTTGAACTGTTGAAAGTATTTTTCAATAAGTGTGGGCTGTTGATTTTAAGTCGGCTGTTGAGCAATGTAGTGTTGGTAAAGGAACTGGTACTATTTAATTTAATTTTTATTGCTGTAAATAATATTTGTTATTTTATTATTGTATGTATTATATTTAAGCAAGAGTAGCAATACACGGTATCGTAGTCATTATAGTTCATCTTAGCATGAAAAGCTTCAATATTTATGATTAAACATTCACATTTTATGAAAATTTTGTTAAAATTGCTCATATTTTCACTATTTTTATTTTATAACTATTGAAAAGATATTTTTACGTACAATTAAAAAAAGTAATAACAGCCCGCCTTCGGTTAATTATAAATTTTTGATTAACACATTATTTTTCACAAAATTCTTGATTTTAAAAATTCACAAGATTAAACACACTCTTAGTGTTTAAACATGACAAACAACAATAAATAATAATCTGCCTACATTATTTGTCACATATACATTATTTGAAACTTATTTAGTGATTTTATATTGAAATGACTTTTTATGCAGTCTTTGAATATAGATCTGTCATTAAAAACATTTTGAAATTTTTTTTTCAAAATTTAGATTTTTTTAATCTTAAAAAATATTTTACTTAGGATCAAGGAAATTAAAGGTGATTACGTCTTAAAATGAGCTATAAACATACCCAGTTTCATTGAAATTTGTGACAGTGAATTAAATGTCTTAGGCGAACTGACATGGAATGACTCTGCTTGATTTGATTTGAAATACGCTTCAAAATATTTTTAAATAGGAAATACTACTAAAAACACCCAAAATCCCACTATTTTTATTTCAGAATCAGGTAAAGGACACCTTTAAGTATATCCCCCACAAAAAATAAATTTAATAAAAATACCGCCTTTTGTTGCTAATGCTTTTTAGTTAAGGCATTATTTTTCATAAAAAAATCATGATTTCAAAGTTTAAACATTTTTTTAGACACACTTAAAATGTTATAAGCGTAACAGTATTTTTTTTTCATAAACTGCGTACCCTATATATTATGCATAAATTATTTGAAGATGATTTGTAGAGTAGATATTGAAATATGATCATTTTTATGTCATGCTACATTTGAAAACCGATCAGTCAAGAATGCCAATTGACGGCAGTTTTTCAAAATTTTGACAATTTTTTTCTCAGAAACTATTTGACCAAGAAGTAAAAAAAAATACTGGTGATCATATCTTAATAATAGTAACAAACACACGCAAATTCATCAAAATCTGTGATGGTGGGTTACATGCCTGCCTGAACTGACATGGAATGACCCATAACCGTTTCAGAGATGGAAGTAAGCCATCATTGCAAGGTTAGAACAATGTAACAGAAAAATTTGCAAAGTTGTTCAAGGTAATACTTTTGTATTAACAATGCATAAAAAATATTGTTGTAAACCGTTTAGTAAAATAATATATAACACTTATTGCATTTTAGAAAACATTAAATTTATTTAAAGTACAATTGAAAGTAAACGAGCTTGTTGCTCTTTATGTATTTGCTGAAAGATGTGTTTGTGGAAGTTTCCATACAAAATAAACTTTGTGTGAGGAAAATATCTTCTATTTCAGGAAAATTGTAGATAATGGAACTTACATTATTTCTCATTAAGTTAACTGAAAGAAACAGAATCACAGAATGATTATTGGGGCACTTATGAACTGTTCATATCTGCCCCAACTAGTCTGTTCACAATTGCCCTACATTGCTACTTTTGTTAAATTGATAAATCATTAACATTTTTCAATTTTAAAAGAAAAAGAATCGTATCAAAAGTGTTTATTAGTATTCATAGTATATGTTAAAACACTCAAATTCAAATAAATGAGATAAATAAATAAAGTTATTCGCTTATCAACTTGGAACAAAGATTTTACTTTTGAGATCTAAAAACAGTGTTTTGGCTACAGAGGACAAACAAAATGTCTCAGAGTTTCAAAAATTTTTTGCCACATGTCTACAGGTGCTATCATCTTTAGTAATGTTTTTCAAATAAAAAACTTATAATAACTATCGAAAAATTGCAATGTTCACATGTGCCCCGTGTTCACATGTGCCCCTATCTCCCCTACAATTATTTCAGAAACGAGTACATGATATTTTGAAGTTGTGTATACTTGTACTTGATTTATAAATGTATGCAGAAATGAACACATATATTTTGTATTTTAAAGTCTTAATATTCATGTTTAAATCCTATATATGTGCTCAAAAATATGAGTTTTCTGATAAACCCTTTTCTTATACCGAATTGACAGTAGGGATTTCCAAGCTTTTATTTAAAGATATGTCTATCTTTGTTATAATTTTTAATTTATAATACACACTTTTCAAATTTATTTACAATTTCATTAGAAATATTAAAGAAGAAAATTTTGTTTAAAAATTGTTTTATTAGAAATAAAAATATTTAAGAAAGGGAAAATTCATCTCTGCTGTTAGCGATCTTCCGTCGCTGATTCATAAAATGTGTCATTTGGAAGCAGCTGGTAACTGCTCTTATAGCACAGTCAGTACAATACTGATCTCCCACCTAGAGGACTCGGGCTCAAATCACGGGGCGGCTCATATACAAAATTTCAAGAATTAAAATAGTAAATTCGTTTTTCTTTACTCCAAAAATTGTAGTTCTTCGCAATTCAAAATTACCGTAATTAAAAATGGTGGTATGTCGGTTCTCTGTAATTTCGTTTTTAGGTAGATTTCGTATGAAATACTACCTATTGGGATCGTTCCTATGTTAGAATTTCTGAAAAATTTTTGCAGATCTACACCGATCATGACCCCTAGAACCCAAAACCACCCTCAGTAAAAAACTTTATACATCTATCTATCTATATATATATATATATATATATATATATATATATATATCACTTTCTTCTGGACACGATAACTTTCGTAATTCTGCACCAATCTCTTCCAAACTGATACATAAAATCAATGGGCATAAAATCTCGTTCAAGTTCGTTAATGGGCAAAATCGGACCAAGGGGAGGGAAATAGGGAGGGGTTTTGTGAAAACAGAAAAACCCCCATAACTTCTTAATTTTTGTACATATCAAATCAGTTTAAAGTTTTTCTTACTTCTAAAAATAGGGCCAAAAATTTATGTATCACAGATTTTTGATAAAGTTAAAAATGGGCTCAAGGGGCGCAAAAAATATGGTTTTTGGGAGAAAAAAATTCATAACTTCGTCAATTCTCAAGATATCAAATTCAATTAATTTTATTATAAATTTCCTTAACATTATCTAAAACTTTTATATTCACAAGTTTTTGATAGGAGCAATTCGTACCGCAAAAGAAAATTAAAAACGATAACAAAAAGGGGGGGGGGGGTTGAACAAGAAAAAAATCCATAACTTCGTCAATTCTCAAGATATCAAATCCAATTAATTTTATCATGAATCTCCTTAACATTATCTACAACTTTTATATTCACAAGTTTTTGATAGGACCAATTCGTACCGCAAAAAAAAAAAAAAAAAAAAAAAAAAAAAAAAAACGAAAACAAAAAGGGGGTTTGAAGAAGAAAAAAATCCATAACTCCGACAATTCAAAAGATATAAAATCCCCATGAATTTATCATATATCTTCTTAATATTGTCTACAACATCTATATAGACAAGTTTTGGATAGGACCAATTCTTAGAGCAAAAACAAATTAAAAATACATACCGGTTGAAGTAAAAAATGATCTTAGTAAGGGTGTATTCAAATCCAAACTGCTTATTTTCTGACTCATTTTACAATTCATTTTTGCTCTCAAAAGCTTCCAATTGGTATGTTTTCTTACTCAGAAACTATATAATGTACCGTAGTGGTCGATTTTCTGATAGGGGCAGAATATATTTTTTTAAATGCTGTTAAAAAGGGCATTTTGAACCGAATTTACCGAAGCGGATTGTGTTGGAAAAATCATTGTATTAAGGATGCGCTTAAATCCAAACTGCTTATTTTCTGACTGGTTTCTAAATTCATTTTTGCTCTCAAACGCATTTAATTGGTAGATTCGCTTATTCAGAAACTATATAATGTACCGTAATAATCGATTTTTAGATAGAGGCAGAATATATTTCAAAAAATGATGTTAAAGTGGGCATTTTGAACGGAATTTCCCGAAGCGATTGTGTTAGAAACGAAAAATATTGTCCTTCTGAGAAAATAATTGTTTATATATCAAGTTTTAATTAATTGAACAAAAAGTAAAAACACAGGTCGCTTCAAAAATCACGTCAGCAAGTTTCATATTTTTTTTTAATTAAAAATGAATCTGGAATTATGCCAGAAAATTTCGAGTTGTTGAGCATGGAAAAGTATTTTTTTGAATACCGCCCTAACATGATTGTGATAAAACCAGCTATTATATGAAAATGAAATAAAAACTCGTCAAGAGCGGCCAGATAAAATTGTTAAAGTGGATTTATCTATAATCATGATTTAGTTTTTGTTTGTGAAATTAGTATATTTGACTTCGAAATCTACCTCTGCCTGTAGGCCGGGCCGGCAGGGATTTTTTTTTCTTATAGTGTATGTGTGTTTCTATACATACTTATTTTCGAGTCCCTGTATGTACTAAAAAAAATGAGTACATGCGTTTTTCAAATTTAAGAGTTAAGTACTCGGAGCTATTTTAAGATCGGGAAGTGCTCAATACCAGACCACCAGAATTTTTTGAATCTTGCCATTCATGACTCTTTGAGTGATTTTGATTCACCCAAGTTTCGTCTAAATATATAATTGGACGCAGTGGAGACTCTTTTCTGATATTGTGCATTTTTCTGAGAATTTTAATGCGTGCAGCTACGATATCATTTCTCTCCATCAATATTTTTCTGCCATCGTTGCCCTTTTTATATTTGTAGCCCATATCTGTTAATATAGTCCACACAGGCTTTGCACATCCAGATAAGTCTATTTTTTGTTCCAAAACTTCTTTTAAATTTTCGCAAGTTGGATAATCTCCGCTATCATAATATTCTTTAACTGTGCGACATACGACTTCTTTGTTAAAGTCATCTAATCCTGTCACACGTTTTACGTGCGGAACTTTTTTTTTAGGCGATGAAAATGACAGATTTTCTAAGCTGGAGTGTGCAATAGAATTATTAGCTTCAGCACGGATCCTTCCAACCGTACGAAGAGATACGCCACATGCTTTAGAAGTAGCTTCTTGTGTCTGCATAAATATATCTTTGATTTTTGCATCAGGATTGGAAGCAACGAGCTCTTTAAAATAGTTGTACACATTATAAATAACCGTCTTCGACTGTTTTCTAATATCAGGACTGGCTGCCATAATTAAAAGAAAGCAAAATGTACAGAAAATGAAAGAAAGCAACGTAATCAAACAAAGGATGGGGTAATACTGATCAACAGGGTCTCTCAAACGGTGTGGGAAAAAGAAGAGCGGTCAATCGGTCACGTGGTTATAACCATAGTTACTAACCTAAGATAAGGGCTGAGGAGTGACCCACGAAAGGGGAGGCTTTGGCCTTGAACGGCCTTTTTTTTCTACAGAGACTATAGCATTGTTATTTCCCTCATTACCCACTTTATTACAAAAACGTTGGTAATGACCTCTTAAACCACATTTGAAGCATCTAGGAGCTGAATATCACTAAGTTTCTTAAAATCAGTTTTCCTACCTGAAAAAGAATTAGTCTCATTACTCCCGTTTTGCCTCCAATTACCACTAAATTTACTATCCTCCCTAAGTCTCACTTTTTCATTGCTTACATACCTATCTTTACCCTTAAAACTTTTATACGTAACGGCATAAGACTTATATTTAGCGTCAAAATAATTGTCACATTCTTTAGCAATTTTAGAAGCTTCTAACCATTTACTCTGCTGAGTTAACCCAATATACGATGCGGTTTCTTCATCTAACGTGTTTAATAACTTATCCGTAATTATTAACTGGTTGACCTTTTCATATGAGTCAGCACCCCTAATCTTACAATAATTTTCCCATGTTGCTATTAAACGCGATTCAAATAATACATGAGTTTCATTCTGGTTTCTCCTAGCCTTCTTAAAATTTTCCAAACACGCTTTCGGTGTCGGCTCATGTTCCCTTAGAACTAACTCCTTTAATTCCTCATAACTCTCAATTTGTTTCCTAGTGGTATAAATTAACAAATTATCCGCCTTATCTCCTAACATATTTAGTAGAATTTCGGCCTGCTGGTTTTATGGTACATTTTTAGTTTTGAATGCCCTTTCTAAACTGTTGAAAAATAAATTCCATCCCTCAGTCCCTTCTGGTACTTTGATAGACAGAGTTTTAACACTTTTGATCAATTTTTCTATGTTACTTTCATTATTAGATTCCCTAGACCCATTAGAGTTATTTGTCGAACCTTGTACCCTTAGCCTCTCCATTTCTAATTCATGCTCCATCCTCAATTTTTCAGACCTCTCTTCTCTTTCTAGCTTTTCGCGTTCTAACTTTTCCTGTTTTTCTTCGCGCTCTAATTTTTCCTGTTTTTCTAACTTTTCGCGCTCTAATTTTTCCCGTTTTTCTTCGCGCTCTAATCGCTCCGCAACAATAGTGTTAGATAATTCCTTAATAGCCCCCTCATCATATTCCTCGCTGTCCATTATCTTTTTCTTAAGCTGAAATCTGGTATCATCTTCCGTGAATTCAACCCCCAACTCTTCGGCTATCATCTGAAGATCCACCCTTTTTAGTTTCAATAAGAAAGCCATACCTTCACCGATTACTATTACCACTCTACAATAATATTTTACCCTGCTAAATGAACATTTCCTAAATTTCTACTTTAGTACAGTTACCTCCACTTATTATACTAATTAATGCATTTCAGATAATCGGGGTATTATATTTCTAAACTAACCTACTGTATAACCTGATTTTCCTCAACCATTTATATCACACAATTTACTTCCAATAAAACAAAAGGTAAAACAATAATTTCGATTTGATTACTATGCAATACAGATTCCACTTTATACAATTAGATAATAACATACAATTTACATAATAATACTGATACCGTTGCAATTGAATAAAATTATTGATGTCAATAGAAACATCCACATAAAGAAAAATTGTATAACATACGCACATAAATTTCTAGAATTATCCTCAATAAAATATTTCCAAATTCAATACTGGTCTTCACACTTAAAACAGATAAGATCAAAACCTTCTATTTTTTTTTTCCTCGAAATTTACTTCTATCCAATTAAAATTCTAAGCAAATGTTCATTACTCATTTGTTATCAACTCTTCAAACTTAAAGAAGTATTGCTTCATTTAAATATTACTTTTATAATAATTTAAATTTAAGTAAATTCAATTATTCCTTCCAACTATTATTAACACAATGCATTAATTTTGTTCACAACCATTATTGTAGTAAAAAAAATAGAAAATCAATATTAGCACAAGTTATTATGACCCTTTCTTAAAACAATAATAATTATGACTATTAAAATCTCCTACCTATCTGAACACAATTATTTGATTGCACATAAATTACCTAAACAATTTATCTTAAATTACTATCAATTATACAACAACAAATACATTTGGTTCGAGAATGTCAGCAGACAGAAATGATCAAAACACCTTACCTTATACTTTATCTGCTGGGGTACTCCGCTGCTCACACGTAGTTCCGCGATGCACTCAATATTTCACACTTTAAAGTCACTTTGATGATATTCAATACTCAGGCGGTAATACACCGTAATTTGATTCACTGTAGCGATGATAGGGCACAAACACTATTTCGGTTCGCTGCAACAACGATAGGGCACAACACTTTAGTTCGGTTCGCTGTATCGATGATAGGGCACAACACTTTAGTTCGGTTCGCTGTAATTATGATAGGACACACACACTCTGTATTTCTGCTCGACGCTTGGTTTTTATCTCTCTAAAATTCCGCTCGACGATCCGGTATTTCCACGCAAGAATTCCACTGGGTGCTCCGGCACTAACACACTGCAACACGGCTCGTTGGCCACTGGTCCAAGACGATTCTATCCCGTCGCTGCCATCAATTTGTCGGAGTTTCCTCTTAGTCCGCACAACTTCGAAGAAAATCCTTATTATTTATATGCTGCCACCACCGATATGATTACGTGATATCGGTCACGCACTGAGAAGATTGTTTAAATGAAAACCAACTCTTTCAATTAACTAAATTAACAGTTTATTTACACACTATTTACACAACAACAAGACGCTATTTACACTTACAAACTCGTATATAGATGATCCGGTTCAACATTAAATTGAATACAGCAAATGCTGGCTGTGTACTGTTAAACTATGTTAAATCACTCTCACTCTACACACGTTAAATTAGCTTTCCGGAGATCAACCTCGATCTCCCAACACATGGGCTCTAAGCCTAAGCTATCCGAGCCTCTCTCAACCCTACGCACTCTCTCAGAGCTATCCAAGGCACACCCGTCCACCTTTCGCGCTACGCTCAAAACTGACTATCCCAGCCTAAGAGACTGCCCTCCAGCAACCCCTTGCTCCTTCTCCATCTAACACCTCCGGAGCCTTCTACCTGGCTCCCATTGTCTCCCCATCTTCCACAGACATCTCAAAAGGTTGGGCACGTCCCTCTCAAACTATCTTTTCCTCCTTCATACCATCTATACATTTTCACCGGATTAGTTTTAGATAAGGAAAGACTGTTATTTTGAAATTCCAGTACACAGCCCATACAATATATAATATATTAGGACAAAAAAATAATATAGAACCTCAGTTCTAATAGCAGATGTTTCTCAGAACCTGACAAATATATTTAGGAAAAATGTAGGACTTAGAAAAAGAAGGAAAAAGAAGTTACTTGAAAAAAAATCTTTTCTTTTATATCATCTGGGGTATCGTGTGAAAGCTTTCATCAAAATACATTTTTTTTAATTTTAGGTGTTATATTTTCAGAGATATCGTCGAAAATGTAGTGCGAAAATATGTCCCTCGCTCCCATCTATTTCCGAATCTACTCAAACTAAAATTATGAAAAAAATAGAGGTAGTAGACGTTAACTTAAACCTTGCAGGAAAATTACAGAGATAGATCACATAGTTTTTGAGAAAAGCGCACTTTTCCGCTCCACACAAATTTCGATTTGCAGGCACTCAGCAAAGGTGTTGAGAAGCGCTTAAGGTACCTATCGTAGCAGAAGTATAAAAGCATTGTTGATAATGATTTTCGAAAGAATCGTCGATAATTAGCCGAGATATTAACCCTTAAAGAGACGGACAGTTTCGACATACATAATGACAGGGGCGGTGTATTATATGCATCATCGGCTTTTAAAGCCCAGAAAACAACTTAAAATGATATATTTGTGTAATGTAATGTCCAGTAGCAGTATAAAAGCAATAAATGTCAAATTGTTAAAAACAGATTAATTAGAATTAATCACATAAATACTATGGGATTTACGACTAGTTTGCATTGAGTGTGTTTCCCAATACGCCTCCCATGTCTTTAAAAGTTAATTTAAAAACCTACCTGGAAAAACTTGGCAAAGACCAAGCCGAAGTTGCTACTTTGCGACCTCCTTTCGAAGCGCGCGTAGTACAATGCCAACTTTAAACTTTGAACAAGGATTTTGTTTTAGCTACACTGTAAAAAGAAAAGATTATTACTACGCTGAATTTAGTTACATGAAATGCCAAATGAAGTTTTACCTCTTGCGCTCTATGACGTACGCCAGACTATTTTGGTCATTTCCGACAATGACGAACGCTGTGTACCTCATGATATTTGGCTGATTTTTTAATTAGACATTCCGAATTCTCACGAGAAAGTTTTAACTCTTATTTTTGCTTTACAAGATGATTGATTTTCCATAAATAAAGTAGAAGAAAATTGCCAATTAAATTTTTGTGGTGTAAATTCAAAACTTCTAAAAAAAAATAAAATTAAATAAAATTAGAAATATCTGCCAGATGCGGCAACACAGCTGGCTATTGACGTACATCCGCTAACAGAGCGCAAGGGGTTAAATATGAACTACTTTTATTGTCAGTACCAAATTAAGTTCATCATAAACATATTAGGATAAGAATTAAAGAAAAAAGCGTTATACAGAATAGAGATATTATTTAGGCTTCATATCTCTTTGAACTTTTATGGTATACCCATTCATATTTTTCTAGTATATACAGCTATACGCAACCCTACATTGTATAGTTTTTAACAAAGTCTTATTATTCTTTTAGAATCGATTTTCTTTTAATAATACAATTAATAATTCATATATTTATTGTACGGAGCCTTCTGAGCGCGAGTAATACTCGCACTTGGCCGTTTATTTCAAGTAATTTGCAAAGGCAGCTAGAGAGTGCGATTGGCCTGTAATTATTAGGATTGCTAGCATCTTTTCCTGGTTTAGGATAAGCAATAACGATAGCTCTGCACCATGCATGGGGAAAAATCTGCTCCGTCCATACTGTGTTAAAAAAGGAAAGCAGACTCTTAAGGGGGCTGATTACCCAGCTTCCGATTTCCCCTCACTAATTTAAAGTCTATGAGCATTTGATGCATTCGTATATTTAAAATATCTCATCGGGAAATTAATATTTTTAATTTCTATTTTTTGTGTACACTTCCTAAAAGATGTCTCTTCTTTTCTTAGTTCTCAAAATATTTCCAAAGTATAGACTTACTTTTATATGAAGTGTTAAAATCTTACTCATATTTCGCCCGCGTTTAACACGTAAAATATTAAATTCATCATAGATTTTAGAAATATTTTGAAAACTAAGAAAAAAAGAGCAATCCTTTAAGAAGAGTACACAGAAAAAAGATGTTAAAAATATGAATTTCCCGATAAGGTATTTTAAATATACGAATGCATCAAAAGTCCATAGACTTAACATTACGGAGGAGAATTCCGAAGCTGAGTGACCAGGGGATAGTTGCTTGAGCATGATGTATGTGATGCCATCGTGACCTGGGCAGATAAGTGACTGTCTCGCAAATACTTTATCAGCTGCTCTGATATAATAAATGGTTGATTATATGAAAATGAATTATAAGTAATAAAATTAATCTTGGTCATTTCAGTTTGTCTTTTGTAAGTTAAAAATGGCTCTGGATATGCGTCTGATTTTGAAATAGATGCTAGGGTATTATTCCCTATTGTCTCAGCTATGTTTTTAGGAGAAATGATGGTTTGACAGTTATGATTTAAAATGGAAATACGACTTTCAGAGTACAGAGGCCTATACATTTTTTCACTTTTTTCCAAAGTTCTTTACTTGATGTGTTATAATTTATGCTTGAGACATACACTGGTTATCAAAAATTAAGGAAAAGTCACAAAATGCTAATTTTGAAATACGCGAACACTCAAAAGGAAATAATATAATTCGAGTAATTACTATCTCTACAACACAGCTTGCCCATGTAACATCTCATTGATGTCACACATGGTCACAAGTGTCACAGTCACTACTGTGAAGCAAAAAAATAGGAAATTCGATACATCTCATTATGAGTCTCAAATGGTCACTATATGTAACTCCACTGAGAAGTCAATGTGACTGCTGCTTTGTGACGAGTCACCAGGTGACTTTACAATGTACTTAAATCGTGACTCTCATGTGACTGTCATTTTTAGACTCAATTTCATAGTCATCATGAACGTTACATTATGATAAGTCACCAAATAATATCGTATTATAGTCACATGGAGACTTTTCCCAAAAGAGCACAATGGTAACTTCACAGTAGTCTCTCTGTCCCCTGAAAGTCATCATATGACTTTAATGTGACATTATTTGGTAACTTATCACAATGTAGCGTTCACGATGACTTTGAAAATGAGTCTACAAATGACAGTCACATGAGAGTCACAATGTAACTACATTGTAAAGTCACATGGTGACTCGTCGCAAAGCAGCAGTCACAGTGACGTCTCAGTGGAGTCACATATAGTGATCATTTGAGACTCATAATGAGATGTATGGAATTTCCTATTTTTTTTTTTGCATTACCGTAGTGACTGTGATACTTGTGACCATGTGTGACATGAATGAGATATTGTATGGACTAGCTGTGTTGTAGAGATAGTAATTACTCGAATTATATTATTTCCTTTTGAGTGTTCGCGTATTTGAAAATTAGCATTTTGTGACTTTTCCTTAATTTTTGATAACCAGTGTAGTTAACGCAGGATTCACGTTGGCTTTTACGTCGCACTCTTCTAGCTTCTGCGTTTGCTTTTTTATATGCTATATGGTTATTATTATTTGAGTACCTACGAAATAGACCACAAGTCTTCTGTTGTTTTTTCTTTGCTACTTGACAATCACTATTCCACCATGTTTTTTTGTGTTTATGTGCAGATGAAGTTTCAGGAATGCTAGCATCAGCAGCAGTGATAATACATTGAGTTATGTTATCACATGCTTTGTAAATATTTCCCTCTATCATGCTAATTGTAATGTTTACAAGTGGAGTAAATATAGTAAGTTCAGCATATGATAGGACCAATTGGCTCTATCATATATGCATCTTTTGGGAGAGTTATTACAATCTCCATCAGGAGAAGTCATAGAAATAAAAGTTGGAAAGTGATCACTGCCCTGTAAGTCATTTGAAACCCAGAAGTTCCAAAAGGGGTAGATAGATTAGATGGGGAGCAGATTGTAAGGTCTATCGCTTGAAAGGTGCGTGTTGACTCGTGAAAATATGTAAATTATCACGCATTATTGAGCAGGCATAAGCCATTGTCAGACGATTTTCTCTATAATATCAGCGCGTTGATTAGAATCACGATTGCCCCAAAGTTGGCTGTGTGCATTAAAATCCCCAGCAAGGATGTATGGAGTCGGGAGCTGGAGACGGAGATTATACAGATGTGCTGATTGTATAGTTTGGTTTGGAGATAAATAAATTGTACATATTGTAATGAGCTGTTTTATATGTACACGGACTGCAACAGCTTGTAGTATTGTATTTAAAGTGATATGAGTATGCGGTAAATTACTGGAAATAAAAAGAGCCACTCCATCAGCGGTCCTTCCATTAGCCGTAAAATCTTTTTTGTAGCTTGTATAGTTGCGTAATTTCGCTTTGTCATTGGAATTTAGATGAGTTTCCTGTAGGGCTAAGCATAATGTTTGATGAGCAGAGAGAATATTTCGGATTTCGTCATATTTATTATGATAGTCACGGAAGTTCCACGAGATAATATTAGTCATGGAGTTGTTAGATATGTTTATCTATGTCATTTTGATCCTAGGTAGTAGACATACTATCTCCATCGTTCAATTCGGCATCCGATTCAGGATGAATGTCTGCAACGTCTTCATCGTGCATCTCATTTGTTTTGTCACCTTTCCTTGGATTCGTCTCTTTTTGATATTTTCTTCTTTTTTTCGGTGAGTATTTCAGATAATATAGTGGATTTAATTGTTGGAAGAATGTGTTTTTCTAAATCAGACCTACGGTTTTGTTTTAAAGATGAAGTTTTAGCGGTATTTTGTGCGTTCCTTTTATGGAGTGGAAGTTTGGGAAAATTATGTTGACTTTTGAGAGGTAGTTTGTGATAATTTGGCAGGAGTAGATATTGTTGATTTGGATATCAGACCAGAGTTAGTGGAGATTTTATTTTTTTCTGTTGTTTTTGGCAATTTGTTTGTGTAAGGGGCTCAGTTTGAGTTGCCATAGTCTGGTAGATTTTTTTTAGATTGTTTTGATACGGGGGCAGCATATGATACTCCAACTTTGGGTGTCCTGGATTCAATTATTTTTCTGGCTTCAGGGTATGATATATTTTCTTTGGTGCGTAAGGTCTGTATTTCTTTTTCTATTTTCCACTGTACACAAGATTTAGAGTAGGATGGGCGGTCTTTTTTACAATTTACACAGTGAGCTGGAGCACTACTGCGAACACTTTCATGACTAACTTCACTGCATCTTCCACATGTAACTTTAACACGAGAAGAAATTTTTGAATGTCCAAAGCGTTGACATTTAAAACAATGCAGTGGATTTGGAATGTATTGTCTGACTGAACATGATAAATATCCAGCTTTTATATATTTGGGTAAGTTGGGCGAGTTAAATGTAAGTATTATGTGCTTGGTAAGTATCTGAATTTGATTAGGTGGTATTTGTTCATCTCGACGATAGATTTTTATTTGTTTAGCTTCAATAACTTTTTGTTCTTTAAGATTTTCCAGTATTTTGCCTTTAGTAATATGTAACAGATCCTGTTCAGAGATAATCCCACGAGATTTATTAAGAGTTCTATGTGAACTTACCGAGACAAGGATATTTGGAAAATATGTACAATTTTTAAAATTAGTTTCTTGCTTGCTATTGTTCACCTCTACCAGAAGTTCACCAGATCGTAATTTTTTTATCGTTTTTGGTTCTCCAACTAATGATTGAAGACATTTATGTATCAAGAAGGGAGATGTCTTGTCAAAACTCCCCTCTTGTCGTTTAACAACAAAGAATCTTTCTTCCATTTTACACATATTTTCAATGGAATCAGAATGTTGGAGTTCCATGTCCGAAACCTCATCGTCTACTCTTTTTGCCCATGAAATCTTTTGGTTCTGCTCATAAGTCACTTTCGAGCAAGAGGCCGATGAAATAGCTTTTTCTTTATTTTGAAGTGGGGCTTACACATCGTATTTTTTGTTTCCCAAAATTGCAGCCATAATATTAGAATTAGTATTAAAACGCCAGGCATCGGGCCTGGTCACCGACCCTTCTTCTTTAAACTTTTGACTCTTACTTTAGGCGCAGGTCTCAAAAGGGTGAAAACTATTCCCAACAAACTTCCACGTGTTTCGAACGTTGGATTAAACTCGATAGCATTTCCTAATATCTAGTTCTTTCACGTTGGAATCAGGTAGCCAGTAGGTAAGACTTTACAGCTCTGTCCAACCTACAGACCCTTTCACCGAAAGGCACCAGTCTCCCGGTGTTGGTCTTAACAGCCACCATACATGTATGGCGCCCATAGATCACGGAACCAGAATTCGGAAATGTCCTGCACTCTGGGACTCGAGATCAGCCTAAAAAGATAGAACTGAGGCGATGAGATTAAAAAACCTCAACACCCAGAGTGTCTAACGTGAAAATAAAAAAAATCCACTATTCTATAAAAAAAAGAAGTAATGTGAGAGATAACTTAGAAACAAGGTGCATTTTTTGTCTTTTAAAAGCTTTTTAATTTTTTTTTCAAACAAACGAACGAGAACAATGTTAGTAGAACAAAGAACAATTTTAACAAAAAAGTTAGTAAAAAAATCAAACAAGAACAAAGAGGGATGACAAACTGAAAAGAGAAGAATAAAAAGTGTGAAACAAAGAAAAAAGGATTGACAACCAAAAAGAGAAGAAGACAGGAAAGGAGAAAGATCGCTTGGGAATCCGTGGTCGCGCAACCCGTAAATACCTAAAGAAGGTATTCCCCTGGGGGAGGAAAACTTAAGATGCATACAGAAAGATGTAATAACGAGTGCAAATGAAATTATTAATACGAATGCAAGACGTAACAGAAGACAAATATAAAATTAAATGTACTCACGAAGAGGATAGATATTTTAATTGTTTATTTGATTGTTTTTTGTTGCTTGTTGTACTTTTCTTTCAGTATTGCAGTTACTGACAAAGTCTTTACCATGAGGCCATGGACGTGCAGGATGGACGAATGTCGGTAGATAGCACCACTATTCAGCCAGAAAATGCAGTCAGAAGAGGCAATCGCAGTGCCATCTTCGATATAAAACTAGTTTGTGGAGTTCCAATCAGAAGTGAGAAGCGGGATAGAAAATGTATTAGGCAGAACGTCTATCTTCTGAGCGACAGAAATAGATAGACGATGATAATTTTTAAGACGAAATGTTTATCATTTTAAATAAAACTGTAAGTAATTCTTATTCTTTATTATAATGTTTAAAAGTTAATCGTACCGAAGTCATTATTCTACAACTTGCTGCATTATTCATCAATCATCACACATATATGTATACTGGGTGTCCCAAAATCTGTTAATATTTCAAAAATTCATAAAAAGTGAAGGAACTGGTTTATTTGAATGCGGTTTGCCACAACATTATTCATAAGCAGGGGAATTCTTTTAGTGAAATTTTTGTCAATAAAGGACACTACAACATCCAAATCACAAAATTTCGTTGAAAATTACGTTTATTTGCATGCAAATATTTACAAGCTCATAGCAGTAAATGTTCCATGTGTCTGCCACCAAAAGAAATTACACTTTGAAAGCGAGTGAGAAGAAACACCGTTAACAGAGGCATGTATCATATCGGGATGTATGCAGAAGATTTCGTGGAGTATGGCGTCTTTTACCTTCGCTAAGGAAGACGTACTACTGCGGCACACTAGATTTTTACGTAAACCCATACCCAAAAATGAACCGGTGTCAAGTCCGATGATCGAGGAGACCAAGCCTTTTCACTGTAACGACTGACTAGCCGGTCTACTCCAAATGTGCTTTTCAAAAACTGAACCGCTGGATATTTGATATGAAGAGGTCTTGCATGAAAGTTATTGTGCGCAAGAGATTAAATTCCAATAAGCTATGTATGATTTCCTCCTTTAGCATTTTCAAGTTGCGGTCTCCATTTACTGTGCATGACTTTCATTCTGCTATTGCATAGAGCTCTTTAAAAAAAAGGCGCCCAAAACATTTGACAAAGTGAAGCCACACCAAACAGTAACACATGGTAAATGTAGCCGCACCTCAATGTAGGCATGTGGATTCTCCTGTTTCCTAATTTGACAGTTGGCGGTACAATCTGTTCCATGAAATAAAAAAATGAGTCTCATCAGTCCTAGATCGGGAGGGGGCAGCACATACAGTCACCTTATCGAGTTCACGGCTGAAACTCCAGAATTAGTTAAAACTCGATTCGCATATTGAAACGCAATCGGTCTGCCAAACACCTGAAAACCCGATTTTAGCGGTTGACTCGTAGGTTTAACAGTGTGTTGCTGCCAGTCCTTCACGTTTTCAATACCATTGGGTGCAGGAAAACACAATGGTAAACCTACGAGTCAACTGCTAAAATCGGGTTTCCAGGTGTTTTTCACCAAGATAGGACTTAGCAGACCAATTGCGTTTTAATATGCGAATCGAGTTTTAAATAATTCTTGAATTTCGGCCGTGAACTCGATGAGGTGATTGTCTGTGCTGCCGCCACCCGATCTATCCTGTCCCCAAGAGGTTGAGAAGCCACTGTACGTCACTTGAGACTTTCGTCAAAGCCCACCTTGCAAATTCCTCTCGCTTAACTGTGTCATTTGGTAAGAGCGAGTGAAGTGATTGCAACTTGTAAGGGTGCAAGTTTAACACACGATGGAGGTTACGTAATACCGATGCTTGAATGATGAATATTCTCTGTAATTCTCTTGCACCACTTACCTGCAGCAAAAAGCAGTAAATCCAGATTTTGGGGAAACTGTGCTTTTTGCGGATGAATGTACAGTCGTGGAAAAAAAAGTAAACACCCCTACTAACTCCTCAACAAATTATCGTAGAAGAAAGTTACTGGTACCGAACGATTGGAAATAAAGTCTACTTTTAAATGCTGTATATAAAATTTGCTTAGGGGGGCCATCTACATATTAAAACGAATTCAAACTTCATTTTATTCAAAGACAAATGGCATCCCAATTTTAACGAGATATTTCAAATCTTCGGTTCAAACTATGCCTAGACACCGAATTTCAAGTCATTTAAATCCCAAGTTTTTGAATTATAAACATTCAAAATTTAGTGCTTCTAATGTTAAATTACATTTTCATATTTTTATTTATATTTTCAGAAATTATGCTCCTAATGTGCTATTTTTTTTGTGTAGCAATAATACTAATATACCCAAACATAAATACGCTGAATTTGTAATTTTTATAATTTTATGATATGAATTATGAAATTAATATTAGAAAAAATTATGAATTGCAACCTACAATTTTTTTTGATGGAGTTAGATTCATTAAGTCCTGCTTTATAAAAATCCGAAATTTTTCATTTTTCTTCCAAGTAGTTTTCAAATTATGCTTAAAAAACGGCAAAATGATGGTTTAAGGGGCTGTCTATGACAGAAGTGACCAGATATTTTTAAATTTCTTCTGCTGTCCTGTAATCTAGCAAGCTTCATTGACTTCTTAAGGTGCCTTGATCAAGATGGCTCTCTCGGTTAACAATCAAGTTACGAACTTCAATTTGGATACAGCCCTTAAAATACGCTCGTTTTAAAATAATTAATTTCTCAGAAACTTATGGTACGTATTGCATAAAAATTTGTTTTTAGGCTAATTGAAGGGTGTAGATTTCATTTATGCTGTCATAATTGTGTACTGCTATTGAAAAAAAACAAAGTTATGGTTCGTTTTAATATGTAGATGCGCCCTATGCATATTTTATCTATATCATTTAAAAGTAGACTTTATTTCCAATCGTTCGGTACCAGTAACTTTCTCCTACGATAATTTGTTGAGAAGTTAGTGGGGGGTGTTTACTTTTTTTTTCCACGACTGTATCTTCACAAGTGAAAGTGCATTTAACACCCACAATCAACATGTATGCGCGGATGTAAATCCACATGACACTTATTAATTTGCTCGTCAGCGACGCTTTAACAGGAATAATCGGAGACCACTTACTCAGAAATTATCTTCTGCCAGAACGCCATGGCGAAAGAAAATACCTCACGTTTTTGCAACAGGGGCTGCCAGACATGTTGAACGCGTTCCCCTATGGTTCAATATCACAAAATACTTAAATTGCAGTCCGCAGAATAAAATTCCTATTTAATGTTATATAATGCAATTTTCTCTTTTTCATTCTAATAAAAATATTCTTAGAAGTATTTTCAAGATATATTATATTCATAATAACACAAAAATAAAGCAATTAAAATACTTAAAATTTCAGATTGTGATTTTCCTGGCGTGTCACACTGTGATGTGTGCAAAGTAAAAGGCTTTCTGCTATCATGTACAAATAACCTTTTTCTAGTTTTTTTAATTTCTAATTAATAATTATACCTTATATAACACATGTATGTGGAAGGTAGCACGTTCAGTATTTTACAAATTATTTTCCATAATTAAAATATGATTGTCACTGAAAATGAATGTCATTGTCCTAGCCTGCTCATTTTAGTTCTTTATAAGGTATAATGATGGCGCTGAAGAGTAATTCTTGTTGTTCTTAACATAGTTCAAGTCAGAAGTAGTAAAATCCTCGCTACCAGCAAGATCTTTTAGATACTTCTTTGAAAATAATGTGTTTAAAGGCTTTGTAAAAATTGAGTAGACTTTTATTATGTCATTTTCCTGGCTTCTATAAATTACAAATAAAACTCAACATTACACTGAATTTGAGGTATTATAGAGGAAACATATTCCTTTAAACAAAATTAAAATGTTAGATATAAAAATAAAAAAAACAAGAATGTGAAAAATGTTTTACAATGAAATTGTCATTATCCTGGCATACATATGCCAAGAAAATGGCACATAATTATAATTACATAAAAAATGAACTTAAGCTCTTCAAACTTTAACAATTTTAGATATAAATCCTTTATTCAGCTGGTCAACCAACATTTTTTTTTTTAATCAGAAGTTTTGAAACGATTTAAATTTTTTCAAAATCTCACATTTTGTGATATTCACCCCTATACATCCAGCGGGTAATGTGGTTCCAGCAAGATGGAGCCCCAGCCCATTATGAACGAGGCGTGCGAAACTATCTGGATATACCATTTCCCAATTGATGAATTGGGCGATGTGGTCCTGTAGCTTGGCCACCGCGCTCGCCAGATCTTTCATGCCTCGGTTTCTTTTTGTAGGGACAGCTGAAAGATTTTATGTACGATACTCCCATTGAATCTACAGAAGACCCCGTCGCCAGACTTTCGGCCGCTGCAGGGGAAGTGCGCGATATGCCTGTTGTTTTTCAGGAAGTTTCCCAATACTTTCTTCGCCGTTGTACCGCATGCATAGACCTGCCGGTCACTCTGAAACTGTGTGCTAAACACTTATCGTAATCACATGACATTACACTTTTATCACTTAATCGTTCTTTGCGTGTTTTGCCTCGTATAACAACATCACCTTGGGAGCCATCCAGCACCTTTGTGTTTTAATTCCGACCATGCATTCTTTGATGAAAGTTGTTTGTTTGGAAGCGTACTATCACCTCTTAAAGTTTTGCCTATCTTTTATGAAACACCCTGTATACCGAAGCTAGGTATGTTTGTTCTCTTAGTTTACAAAATTAAATATTTTGTTTGGTATTGGCCTTTAATGTAATTTTTAAATTGTTAGTATAGCCAATAATATAAGGAGGGTGGTTAATCCGCATTACTAAAAGGATAAAAATCCCTGCCGGCTTCCCCTACAGGCAGAGGTAGATTTCGAAGTTAAATACTAATTTCACAAAAAAACTAAATCAAGATTAGAGATAAACTTAGTTTAACAACTTTATCTGGCCGCTTTTGACGAGTTTTGAATTTCCTTTTTCTGTAAGAGCTGGTTTTATCAGAACCATGGTAATACGATAACTTTTTCTTCAACCGCTGTTATTTTATCTTAATTTTTTTTCTGCTGTAATAATAGCCCTATCAAAAACTTGTCAATATAAAAGTTGTAAACAATATTAAGAAGATTTATAATAAATCTATGCGGGCTTGATAATCTCGTGAATTGACGAAGTTTTGAATTTTTTTCTTCTTCACCCCCCCTTTTTTTCATCTATTTCCAATTACGATAATTAAATCAATAAATTTAGCATCAAATCATAACTGTAACATTATACAAAATACAGATGGAACCCTATACAAGTAATACAAATTAAGCAAAATCCACTAATTCACTAGCACATTGCATACGATTAATCGTTATAAACATATGAAAAACCACCAAATTTTGAAAAAATAACCTATTAAAGACAGAAGAAACAAATAACCAGTAAAATAATGTTTAACAATTAAAAGACGTATCGTAAACAAATAATAGATCAAATGGATGGATGTAGCTGGAAGCTTATATAGCATTTCACTTTTCCAAGGGTACATGAAACACCAATATAAGCAAAAGCATAGTCGATTTCTGTAATAGAATCCAGCATTAAGCTAAAAATTAGATTCCTTATGTATCCAATCGACCACACACCAAAAAGCATAAATTTACCATGACAGATAAATTGAATTAAAAAAATATTAATAAATGCAAGATCCTTAATAATGAACAATATGAATATATAGAAACATTTAAATTTAAAGACATACCCAGCAAGAGAATTGCAATGACCTTATTACAACTCGAACTAGTATCCAATTTTAGCATAGCAAAAATCCCTAATGGTACAGTTAAAATCGAATTCTTACGGTTGCAAATCATCACAGTGTGCAGAAAATACTCAACTTCACATATAATGATTATAGTTAACATATATAGTCTTTATAATAAGATAGGGGTGCACAACCTTTTTCAGAGAAGGGCCACTTACAAAAATGTCTGGGTGGTCGAGGGCCACATCAGTAACACGGAGGGAATTCTATTTCGGGGAGGTGATCTGTGGTCTATAATCAGATAAAAATATATGGGTTCAGAGGAGGGGGGGTATCCCTCTAGGTTCCCCTACCCAGTCAATATATCCAATTCAGTTGGCAAGGATATATCAACAGTTTACGTTTGTCTATATAACAGAGATATAGCAAGGATTATTTTCAAGGAGTGGCAATATTTCTTGACTTTATTTGGAGGAGTAAATTTTATTTTATTAAAAGTTCTAAAAAAGAACATAGGTATGAAAGTGGCTGGTGCCGAAAAAAATGTGAAATTTATGAACGAATGGGGGGAGGGAGAGCCGATCAACTTAATTTGAGATATTTCCGTGCCTGATCAACGAAATTCGCAATTTTTCCATAATTGAATCTGAATAGGCGAAAAAATTCGCAAATTTTCCGCACCTGATTGAAAAAATTCGCGATTTTTTCGCACAGGATCGACGAAACTTGCGATTTTTCGGAGCCCGATCGACAAACTCGCGATTTTCCCGTTCCCGATCGAAGAAGTTCACGATTTTTCCGCCTCTGATCGACGAAATTTGCGATTTTTTCTGCGCCCGATCAACGAAATTCGCGATTCTTAACGGGCTCTGACGATATCTACAATTTTTTCGAGCGGCAAATTGACGAAATTTGGAATTTTTTCGCACGATAAATTGACGATACTCACGATTTTTCCGCTTTCGATCAACGAATTTGTAATTTTTTTCGTGTATCATCGACAAAATTCGTGATTTTTTGTGCCCGATCTGCGATTTTTCCGCGCCTTATCAAAAAATTCGCGATTTTTTTCGTGCCCGACTACCGAAATTCGCACATTTTCGGAGCATGAATTACAAAACTCGCAATTTTTCAGTTACCGATCGACGCAATTTGCGCTTTTTCCGCGCGTGATCACCGAAAATTGTTTATTGTTCCACGCCCGATCAACTAAATGCACAATTTTAAACTGACTCTGAAGAAATTTGCAATTTTTTCCGCGGGAAATTGACGGAATTCGCGATATTTTCTCGCATGATAAACAAACGAAACACGCGATTTGTCCGCAAGCGATCAACGAAATTTGAGATTTTTCCGCTCCTAATCGACAAAACTTGCGATTTTCCGCACCCGATCGAAGAAATTCACGATTCTTAATTAACTGATTGCAATTTTTTCCCGCGGAAAATTCGCGATTTTATTCTCCCGACAGACGAATCTCGCCATTTTTCCGCAGCCGATCAGCAAAATTTGCAATTTTTCCGTGCCTGATCAACAAAATTCGCTATTTTTTCGTATCCGATCAACGAAATTCCCAAATTTTCTGCGCCTGATCAACGAAATTTACGATGAAATTTTCAATTTTCCCGCAGAAAATTGACGAAATTCATGATTTTTTCTTGTGATCTATGGGCAAAAATTGCAATTTTTTCAAGTTATAAATTGACGAAATTGGCGAGCCACACGTTAACCCATCGCGGGCCACAGTTTGTGCATCCCTATAATAAGAATTATTATACGCATTTAAAGGAACCTGGAATAAATTATTACTAAAAGTATATAACGAAGTAAATTATTTAAAATTAAACGGGTAATAACTCAGAGAAATAGTAAAATATAAAAAAAATATGGCAACAATATTATTTAGAACTAAATAAATAATTATTTAATGCTGCCTTCTAGCGGAACTTCATAAAATTAAAAAGTTCACATTCACCTCGAAATAAAAATAATTTATAGTGTTGCCATCTATTGTAAATAATGTAAATACCAGATATAACTATAGAAAAATTGCATATTTAAAAAATTTCTAATATTAGAACCGATTAAATCATCTTAAAACACAGCAATATCATACTAAAAAAGCACAACTAAATATCGATCATAATCACTTAGCATCTATATTATAGTGTTTATAATTATTTTTAATTATTTTATTAAATATTAAGTAAATTAATAATAATTTCAATTAAGTTACAAATATAATGATATAAAAGTATGTTTCTATTATGCACATAATAAATATAATGTTTTAAATTTTAAATGTACTTTACAAAATGGGGGGGGGGAGGGGGTATATACAAACAAATTACAACATTTCTTCATATTGATAATTACAAATATCAGAAACTGTCCACCATTATAAATCGATATATATTGAAGTAAATCAATAAAAGTGACTTAAATTTATATCAATATAATATAAATATTTCAATACAGTGCTAAGGACAACAAACCTCATGAGGAGCACAATAAACATAAAAACTACAAAATTAACGAACCATTCCCTTTATTTTATTATTTTTATTTTTTTACGTACCATTCCCTTTTTTAATACATATATATTTAATCAACATTTGCGTATAAATTATCCAGACAACTCCTCCCTCCTCCATAATTTAACATCTACCCACCCAGCCAACCTATTTAATTTTTTATACATATTTTGTATTTTTTTTTGCTTATTTTTAGTTTTTTATATATTTTTTATAATATTTTGATATTCAAAATGTTAATAGTAACATACACGAAACCTCCCTACTATCCATTGTTTAGATCATTAATTAATTGTAGATTAAGGAATATATGAATTTCTTAGGAAAACCATGGTTTAATGCATCAAATATTAATTGTTTAATGTTTTTATTGATAAGATGTGATGAACATAAAGTTTTGATTCTATATAAATGATTAATTAGAGTATTACGGTAAACTGAAATATGTAGACAGGATTTAAAATGAGTAAATGTGCTAACTTTGAATTGAAAGTCTTTACGTTTGTCATAAAGATCAGTAATTGTTTTGTTTTGTACGATTATTATTTTTAGATCTAAAAAGTTAATAGTATTATTTGTTAATAGGTTTTCTGCCAGTTCTAAATTAGTTCGATAATCAACTGGAAATTGAGTAATAATTGATTGTTTAGTGTTAATCAAAATTATGTCATCAATATATCGATACATTAGTATATTATCATCACTTAAATTACGTTCATATTGATATAGATATAAATCAGACATTAAACTGGATGTAGATCCGACTTGTGGTATTCCTTCTACTTGTAGATAAATAATATTATCTTGTAAGATATAGTTATTGTATATTATGAAATTAGTTAGTGTGCGAAAATATTTTATATCCATATATGTAGGAAGAGTTAATTTATTTTTATATGTTTTAAATAGTGTATTAATTATATTATGCAGGTCTTTAAGATTTATATAATTAAAAATATCTTTGAAATCATATGTACGTATATTTTTAACACATTTACTGTCTTTAAGTATATTAACCAATTGATAACTATTTTTTATACAATGTTTATTATCTATTTCTGTATATATATATATATATTTCTACTTTAAGAATTGATCCTATTAAAAACTTGTTAATATAAAAGTTGCAGATAAGATTAAGAAGATTTTAATAAATTTAAGTGGATTTGGTACCTTGCGAATTGGCAAAGTTACGAATTTTTTTCTTCTTTAAATCCCATTTGTTTCGCCCCTTGAGCCCATTTTTAATGATATCAAAAATCTGTCATACATAAATTTTTGGCCCTTTCTCTAGAAGTAATAATAACTTTAAACTGATTTGATATGTATTATAATTAAGAAGTTATGGGTTTTTTTCGGTTTTCACAAAAACCCTCCCTGTTTATACCCCCTTGGTCCGATTTTGCCCATTAACGAACTTGACGGAGATTTTCTACCCCTTGATTTTATGTATAAGTTTGGAAGAGATTTGTGCAGAATTATGGAAGTTATCGTGTCCATAAACAAGCGATATATATGTATAGATAAAGTTTTGAACTGGGGGTGTTTTGGGGTTCTAGGGGTCATGATCGGCGTAGATCTGCAAATTTTTTTCAGAAATTCCAACATAGGGGAGAATGTAAAAGGTAGTATTTCTTACAAAATCTACTTAAAAGCGTGTAGTTGTAATTACAGTGAAAACCCGATTTTACGCTTCTCAAAGGACTGGGTTAAAAAAGAAAAAAAAATGTAAAATACGGCAAATACATAGAAAGCAAAAAATCGTAGAAAAAACTAAAGGTAGTAAAGATCGCTCTTTCAAAAGGTATTACAATCTATATTTTACGAAAAGAACATTATTATACATACCATTTTAAGATCATTTTAACACATTTAGTTGCGAATCCTGGCATTTAGGTTGAAAATAGTCCGTAATAGTGGATTGTTTTTTAGTCGTTGACTTCAAAATGAATGCAGCATCTTCAAGGATTGAAATACTTTGCAAGTTTTTTTCCTGATCTTTATGAGATAGAAAATAGTCTCACTATTTGTAAGCTCTTCAATGCAATATTGAAAGAAAGGACTGGCTTTGCCTCTGTTTCTTCTTAATCTCCATCGGTGGACGAAAAGTCCATAACGTCGGCTGCGGATGGAGCAGTAGCTCTTTCAGCTTCGCATGTTGCTAAGTTTTCCGGAATGTAATCCTTGAAATCATAGATAACTGTTTCATTGCCATTCTCCGAATCTACCGCAGCTGATTCTTCATCTGTTCTCGGCTCATTAGATGCTACGAATCCGCTTTCTTCAAAACAATGAGAAATGCACTGTTGTGTAACGTTTCTCCTCGACGCAGAAATAAAATGCATAGCCATTAGAACACTTTACTTTGCAGGCGTCATTTAGGTATCTATTTTCTATTTCAGCTACAACTTTCCGGACGAGTTGCTTTCTATAAAAAACCTAGAAAGATCGAATAATGCCTAGATCACAAGGCTGCAATTTGCCGGAAAAAAATCGACATGCACATTAGACAGCTGCAAAACTGGATGTGCACTATATTGATCAATGAACAAAGTTGTTTTACGATTCTGCAACTCCATTTTTTCTTTAGTTTGCGGAAAAAGTCTTCGAAAAGGGGTTTGGTTATCCACGCAATTTTTCAGCTTCGTACTTTGTCGGATAACTTCTCACATTTTTGAAACATCGTGGGTTGCGAGACTTTCAAACAACAAGAGGCGTGACCTTCTTACTTAAGATTATGTCTCACACAAGATTATGTTTTTTTTTCATCCAGTCAATCCAGCCATTTGAAGCTGTAAAATCTTTCAAACCACCGAGCCAATCGGTGATTTCTAGAGCTTTTTCTCTTAGTATCGTGCCATTTACAGGTACATTCGCGGAACGAGCTTCTTTAACCCTTTCGAGGGCGGTGTCCTTAAAAAAGGACACCTAATTTTAATTCTAAAACTGACAAATGGCACCAAGAATATTTAATTAAAACTTTCCTTTTATAATGTATGAGAAAATAAGCAAGTTCGTATTTTCTAAAAATTTCGTTTATAAATTCTGGTGTCAGTCCATTATTTCATCAGTTTATAAACAGAATTACTCCGCGCCGGAAAGGGTTAAAGCACTTTAATAAGATACCTCCAAGCTCGTGGAACGGCGATTTTTTCAATGTTCTCCGTTTCTTGGCATTTTTTTCTCCCACTAGCTCGATGTTTTTTTCAATGCATTCTTTTTTCTGTAGTATGGATTGCAGGATTGTCAAAGGAATTCCTTGCGATTGAGCGAACGCTACTTTGGTTCCGTGAAATTCATCAAATTGTTTAACAATTTCGACTTTCTCAGCAACAGCAATGTTTTTGCGTTTTTTACTCGTCATTTTGTCACAAAAAGGTTAGAAATGCGACCACCGCAAGCTAAACAGTAACTGAATCTGAAAACGTAAAGAAGGGTAAGGACCCGTTTCTCTCCCCGACGAAAGAAATGAGCCACCACATCTGATGGGTAACTGGAGTGTCTCATCCCCTGCCCATCTCACAAATAAAGTATGTTGTTTCTGTACTTTGCTCCCACACCAGGTGTCCGGGGCTGGGAAGGGAGCAGTCCCCAACAGCAGGTGTTCAACAAAGGAGGAGGGAACTAGTTTCAGAAGATAGGAGTCTGTAGAATGCGTTCCTGTTTTCATAGATTATATAACTATCAACAGCGTGGATTAGCTTTAAAAAAGCACAAAAGTAAAAATTATTGCTTATTTTAGAACATTTTTTCCTTTTTTTACTTTTCAGAGAAAACGTAAAATGCGGGAAATTCCATAAATAACAAACTTACGATCCGGGTTAAATTAACATTACAATTATACGGAAAAACTGGGACCTGATGAAAAAAACGTATAATGCAAGAAAAACATAGATTCGGGGGACGTAAAATCGGGATTCCACTGTAGTTAATATGAGAACTAGCTGGCTTCGCCCGCTTACGGGCCCCTCCTTTTTTATCTCGAAAGAACGAACCTCGAAACGAACAAACCTCGAACCGGGTCCCCGCTTCCCACGGCACCGTATAGCAGTCGTGCAACGCACGAACTGCAAAATTTTGTGAAAAAAGCAATCTCACTCGAACGAACCTCAAACCGGCTCCCCGCTGACTACTGCACCGTATAGCAGGCGTGCTGCGCACGCACTGCAAAATCTTGTTAAAAATGCAATCTCGCTCGAACGAACCTCGAACCGTGTCCCCGTTGCCTACGGCACCGTATAGCGGCGTGCTGCGCACGCACTGCAAACTCTTTTAAAAGAAGCCTTTCGCTATAACGAAAGTCGAATCTGGTCCTTGCTCCGCCCGCTAGAGTGCCTCTCCTTTTTTATGAAATCTCGAAAGAACGAACTTCTAATATATCGGAGACCCTCCTTTGTATGAACCTCTAATAATATGAAATCTCGAAGTTGAAAGAACCTCGAACCGGGTTCCCGCTGCCTACGGCACCGTATAGCAGGCGTGCTGCGCACACAGTGCAAACTCTTTTTTAAAAGTCAATCGCGCTCGAACGAACCTCGAATCGGGTCCCCGCTGCCTACGGCATCGTATAGCAGGCGTGCTACGCACGTACTGCAAAAACTTGTAAAGGAAGATATCTTGCTCGAAACAACCTCGAACCGGGTCCTCGCTGCCTACGGCACCCTATAGCTGGCGTGCTGCACACGCACTGCATAATCTTGTAAAAAATACAATCTAGCTAAGCAGGCATGTCAAACTGGTTCACCACCGAGGGCCAAATTAAGAATTGAATCCAAAGCCGCGGGCCACATTACAAAAAGATGGGGGCGGGGGGTACAAGTTTAATAATATTGCACAGAATAAAATTTGTACAGACAAAATACAACCTTGTTAAAAAACAACAAAAATTATGCAAGTTTCCGAAGCTACTCACCGCAAAAAATTTAAAACAGATATTAAAATATTTTTTTTTAAATAACCCACATCAAACATGAAAAGCAACGAAGAAAGATAAAAATCACTTAGATCTGATTACCAATGATTCATTTACTAACATAAAAAATTAAAGTAATTAATGAAATTCTCGTGCCCGACTATGTATGCCAGAACAACATTCTCTCTCTTTCTTTCTTTCTTTCTTTCTTTTTCACAAAAAACGAGAATTCGTGTCATTTTCAAATTCTTCCAGGGACCCGGGTTCGATTCCCGGCATGGACATTTTTCACTAAGTTGGTTTACGCTTTGTTAGCAGTGTGATAATTCACATCATTAATATTCAATAATTTCAAGCGTAATTTCACTGCTGAAATGTAGTTGAAAAATTAATTAAAATTGTATATTCACCGATGCTGGGTTTATTTGCGTCTCATGTTACGCCGCTAGATTGTGTGCTCATGAAGACTTCTCCATCTTGTGCTGCGGTAGCAGCCTTACCGACTTATATAAGTGAGAAATGCCAAGCTGGACATCGTCCTTGTGGTTTAGTGGTAGAGCACTGGAGATCTCTTCCAGGGACCCGGGTTCGATTCCCGGCATGGACATTTTTCACGAAGTTGGTTTACGCTTTGTTAGCAGTGTGATAATTCACATCATTAATATTCAATAATTTCAAGCGTAATTTCGCTGCTGAAATGTAGTTGAAAAATTAATTAAAATTGTATATTCACCGATGCTGGGTTTATTTGCGTCTCATGTTACGCCGCTAGAATGTGTGCTCATGAAGACTTCTCCATCTTGTGCTGCGGTAGCAGCCTTACCGACTTATATAAGTGAGAAATGCCAAGCTGGACATCGTCCTTGTGGTTTAGTGGTAGAGCACTGGAGATCTCTTCCAGGGACCCGGGTTCGATTCCCGGCATGGACATTTTTCACTAAGTTGGTTTACGCTTTGTTAGCAGTGTGATAATTCACATCATTAATATTCAAAATAAAGTAGTTTTTACGCGTCTTTCTCTACCTTTTACGAATTTCTAGGACCAATACTTTGGGAGATGCGATTTCGCTTTTTAAATGTCCACTTCATTTTTATTACCTCCGCAGTCACTAGCCTCGTCAAGGAAATCGGGGTCCCGTTTGAGCCTCCGATGCTAGCCTCGCTTTCGGGCGATTCAGTCAAATTCATGCTTTCGATAAAAAGATTCAATTTTGAAAGGATTTTCTTCGATAATGGGTTGTTAATTAGCTAATAACGTCCGTAATTACCGCGGGATTTTCTCGAAACCTCAAAGTCCGTCTTTCACGGAAAACGGCGGCCCGAATCGACATATTACGCGACCCTCTGCGTGCCCTGTGAAAAATGTAGTTCCGGCGACACAGGCGATGTGCACAGACAGACGTTTACGAACATTAATAGTAAGTGATTAATAATATTGATTATATTAAATAATATACTCTCAAAAATGTAAATTGTAATTAAATAAAGGGAATAATTTGCAGTATTTAAAAGATTACTTTATATATATATATATATATATATATATATATATATATATAAATACTAGCTGATGAGCCCGGCAATGTCCGGGCTCGTGATGAATAACCCTTTAAAACACTTTCCGGCGCGGTGTCCCTAAAAAAGGACACCAAATTGATAATTTAAAAAAAAAATTCCGTAGTAAAATTCCAAAAACTCCTGGAAAAGTTGCAATTAGTTTCATTTTACCATAATAGATGGCAGCACTAAGCATTAAGGTTTTTATTCTAGTATTAATCTTATATTTAAAATTGCTCTATTCCTAGACTTAAATATTGAATTTTTTTTTTTGAGTTCTTAAAAATTACGATTTTCGAAAAATGATGGGGCCATTTTTTTCCAATATCCTTGTGGTATTAATTCATAATTTTGGATAAAATCCAAAGTCATTCTTTGAACTATGTAAGACGACATTTCCTTCGTGTCCTTTTTACGCGCGTTGAATTAGTTTTAATTTTGTTTAATTTACTTAATTTAGAATAATTTTTGTAGTACCTTTTAAAAAAAATTGTATTTTAATTTTTTAAAATCATTTTAAATTTCTTAGAACACAAATAAAAGTGTTTAAAAACTTACAATATATATAGTTACTGTTATTGTTATAGGAAATTTACGCAATCCTTTCAGAAGATTTCTTATATATAAAAATGGGAACAGATGTGTTATTATCCCACCCTCCGCCATCTTGGATTTTTTTTGGCGAGAAAACCCCTTTTCCGCCAAGTAGTAAATGTCGCCAAGCACCCGTTTCTACGCATGTTTGGCTCAACGAAAATAAAATGTAAATAATAAACAAAATTCGCTAAACTGGCAAATCAGTAATCCTTGTATGAGCGCTTCGCGCACATTTAACGGAAAAAAAACATCGCCGAATTCAGCATTTCTCGCAATATCGCATTCTCAAAATTCAACAGTTCTCGTCTTGTAGCAATCTCAAAATGTAAAAAACTCTTAAAACAGCAAAATATACCTAAAAAACGAGACTCGCTAAAGTGGCAATCAGCAATAGTTGTATGAGCGCTTCGCGCTCATTTTCCGAAAAAAAACATCGCCGAATTCAGCATTTTTCGCAATATAGCATTCTCAAAATTCAGTAGTTCTCGTTTTGTAGCAATCTCAAAATGTAAAAAACTCTTAAAGCAACAAAATATACATAAAATTATCAACATACCTTAACAGACATCTGCTTTCTTGAAACCTACAGCACAAAATATAACACCGCCGTCATTTTCCAAAATAGGCTTAATACACATTGACACGCTATAAACAAACCCCCCTTTCATGTCAAAATTTCCTCATATTTCTTAATTACTTCAGCAAGAGCGTTTAAACGGACTACAGAAACTATAGTCAATGAAATACATCCAATAAATTTAACATAAAAATAAAAAGACAGCCATAGAACACGATATCAAAGAGTATCTGGTACAAGAGTCAACCAACCGTCAACAACCACACCCGGCAGTGAAATGAATGTTCACGCTCTCGCGTCGTAAAAAAGGGGGTTGCCATAATAAGTTACTAGATGCCAAACGCCGGGGTTGCCAGAGCGATAAAAATCGCCAAATACTCAACATCGCGGAGGGTGGGATAATAACACATCTTAGCCTAAAAATGAGCTTGCATATAAATGAAACCCATAAAATTTCAGAAAAAAAATGAAATTCCTTTTATTTATAAAAAGAAAATTTTATCTCTGGTACTACCGAGTATCGAACCAGATACCTTCAGTTTTGCAGGCTGGCGCTTTACCGAAAGGGCCAAGACGACTTGTGAAATTATCCGAAATTTACATTCAATTTCATAGGGATGCGTACTGGGCATGCGCGTTCATGACTGGAGATGAAATAGCTACTTTTTTATGGGAGTGAGTTACGGTTTCTAATTAATAACTCAGCTGTTAATTAGAATTTTGAAATTCTAAGAACCAGGTACATCAGGCGAGACATTGGGCTATTCTCACAAAAAGGTTGAACCTCGTACATGCCGTAGATTTTGCTAGCCATCGCCGACAGAAGACACACACACACACAGAGCGTCCTGTTCTTTTATTAGTATAGGTACAGGGTGTTGCCGAATTCGACCGACAAATTCAGAGGGGTGAAAGTAGGCATCAAGAGGATAAAAAATTACCATAGAACATGGGGTCGCAAACTACTTATTTAATCAAAAATACAGGGTTTTCTGCCCTTACTCAATTTAGGTTGAGTTTAATAAACTTCAGAAAACAGAAGTATATTATAATAAAACTTTTAATATACATTCTCACCTTTGCTATAAATGTGATGATATTAATAAAAGTGGTAGAAATTTCCATTATCTACGCACTGTACTTATAAGTACCATTAAAATAACCAGTTATAAAATTCATTTAAAGCATCGATTAATTTAGATACAGTTTAGTTAGTTTTGCAGTTTTTTACAAGTTTTTTAATTTTACAGTTAACTCCATACAGTTAGTTTTTAGTCGATACAGTTTAGAATGAGTTATAGATACATTACTTTAACTTGTTCCAAAAGCATTATTGGTTACACAAAACAAAAATATTTTTAAAAGTATGATACCTTTTGCCTTTGCATCTTTTCATCTTTCTTGGCGGTCGGGGGGGGGGGGGGATTTTAAATTCGGAAATATTTGTATGTTTCTATTGTAAGAACATTTTATTTGTAAATTTCCTAATTATACAAAATACTAAGAAAAATATTTAAAATAAAAGATTTGATTGGGGTTATAAATATTGCACAAAATCCCTGTAAATTCAAACATAATTAATCTTTCTAAAATTTAATAAATGATTATGTAAATCTTCTAATGTAGCTTAAAAAATTCACGAAAAATGCTTTAGAGGATACAATTTTCATGCATTCATAATTCGGTACATAAGGGTTATACGCGTCGGCAGCATGCACTTGACGTTCCACATTTTGGACTGCGATTACCAGCTCATACGGTAACAGCGATTGCTTGAGCATCATGTTTTTCCAGAACTTTTCGTGATGTTATAACATTTCACACAAAACAAGTTACAAACTGTTTCATTTTTATTACAATGATTTTATTTTTCTCAAAATTATTACCGCCAATCCAAGTTCAGTTAGGATGAAACATCCTGCATTTGTGACTAAATAAGTAGTTTGCGACCCCATGTTCTATGGCAATTTTCAACCTCTTGATACCTACTACCACCCATCTAAATTTGTCGGTTGAATTCGGCAACATCCTGTGTACACACACACACATATTTATATGAGGACGTGAGTTTCAAAACTCGCCTTATCCAGAAAATCGATTTTTGGGAAATCGCCAAAAACCTCTGACCATTAGTTTTCATTGTAAATCTAGATTTTACAGTGGCAGAAATACAGGGTAAATCTAGATTTTTTTACGGTTTGTTGTGTGTTTTTTCGGTGCAGGTTTGTCAGTAGAATAGATTGATAGAGGAAACACGATTTTTTAAATTTTGGATAAGGCGAATTTTGAAACTCACGTCCTCATATATATTGTAAATGCCAGAACTGATAATTGGTAATTAATCTCAAATATTTTATCCAAGATGAAATAACAGGAAAAGAGTAATTATAAATATGTGCAATTTGTTTTAAATTGTTTAAATTTAGCTTTCTATTTTGAATAAATATTAAGAGTTTAGTTCGGTTTGTAATCGAGAAGAATAAACCTATATACTGAAATATGTCGTCAGGAGTTAAAAAATTGTAAAATCATGTATATTGAATGATATATAATTTCTTTTATCATAAATGTTGAAAGTTAAAATATTTTTATTTTGAACAGTAATTTTAACATTCATAAATCTAATTGTAGAATTAGTTACATGTTCAGCGCTAAATTCTAGATTATTGGAATAAACTTCTGAAAGAGAAGTGAATAAATTATCTTTGAGAGAAATCAGAATTATATCACTTATATATCTTTAAAGTAGCATATTATTGTTAATGAAGGTTGTAGATAGATAGATAGATAGATATTCTTAAAATAAAATTTTAGTATTCAGCTATTCGTCTACAGCTTCCAGATATTGTGCCTCTTATTATTCAACACCTAAATAGTCCAGGCATTAGGTGCTCAAAAAGGGCAATTAAAAGAAAGTTTTGGTGTAGTTTTGATATTTCGTTCCTTTATGTTTTTTGGGGTCGCTGAACACGAATCTGAGGTTTGGCAACAAAATTTGTCCCGGAAAACACGTTTCTTTGTGCAAAAAACGAGTAAAAAATCAGACTTGACTTTGTTTTTTTAAAATGACTTTAAAACTGTGCATTTTACGTAAAAGTCGGCATAAATGAAAGAGGATAAAATTTCCTACATTTTATATATTAAAAGTGATAATGGTTTGATAAATGGTTTAGCCGTGATAGTGCCGCAAAAATGGGTGTTAAAAGCAAAAAAATCTGAAAAAACGGGAATTACGGCGCTGTACGTCGATTTAACATGAGAACTAACCATTTTACGCAAAGATTGACTATTAATCATTCTAAAGATTATATGATTGATTATATTTTACAATGAAGTTTCTGATAATAAATACGACGACTCATTATGAATCATTATTTAATTATTATAAATATTTCTGTACATTAGTAAGTAGATTTACTCAAAAAACAAAAAATCCTATCTCCGCTTTCTTTTACTTGAAGGTCTTTTCAACGACATTTGCAACATAGAAAATAGACGTATGGAATTAGAGGGTGTTTTTATTACTACCGATATTATAAAATAAATGTTTTCTTAACCCCTTGAGACGAGCGACCGGTATACGCGCCACTTAAGGTTCCCAGAATTCTTCATTATTCTTACCAGTTATTTTTTTATTGTAAAGTTTACCGTATTTAATCAGAACATTTTCGCGATTCAATTACAGAATTTTTTCTGTTTTGAAAAACCGGTGGTGAAAGATTAAAAATTAAGCAAAGGGCTCTCGTCCTGAAGGGGTTAATAGTAAATATTTGATACAATTGTGCCATGACTCTTTCCTCTTCCATTGGGTCCACGAGTTCATTGGTTGGCAATCTATTTCCAGCTCAGTTTCAATGCCTTGCTCGTCCTCCTCGTCTTCACACACCACTGCGATGTTGTTGCAATTTCCCTCGCAGTTGAGGCACATGTTGAAACAAGAAAGCCCTGCCTTCTTGCACCCACAATTTCGTTGGCAGCTCTTTGTGCACTTGCAGGATACAAGCTTCAGCAAAGCAGTGAACAAAGTATAGTGAACACACGCTCAAGGTCAGTATTTGTTCTCTTCCATACCCACTCTTCAGCAATTTTTCAACCCCAGCCATTGCTGGACCTGGTGATATACTCTTACAGAGCGCTGTTGTGCTGCAGCTGTAGATGGTGGTAAAGCAGAAGGTTCGAATTGTATCTAAAGTCTGACTTCTTGTACGAAATATACCTTAGGTGGTTTAGCGAAGGCACATTTGCCCCACTATAACTATGCAGTGAGACAAGGAAACGTTCCCCAGCGGCTGAAATCATCTCCTGGGTAGCGTTCGAGTCGTTGAATACTTTTAGAAAACGTCGGCAAGGTGTGAATTCTTCACAAGAGTTTTGAGGAACTTCATTTTTCCTTGCATAAACAGTGCTGCCATTGTATCGCAACCGCTCATAGCAAGTAGGAAGTGAGTGTTTTCCGCAACAGTTGACCTCACAGCATTAGTTGAAGAAGATATCACTGGAGAAATGGTGTACTTCCCTGGTTTTAAAAAGAAAATATTTTCATCCCTGCAGAGACCTATGAAAATGACCTAAAAATCTACATCCTCCCCAACTAAAATTACCATCTGATTTGATGGAGCCAAGGGCAAAGCAGTGTTTATAATCAAGGTGCCTTCGCCTTCTTTTGCTTGCTTGCATGTAATAGTTGTTGATGAGAACTTATCAATCGTCATAGATATAAACCGACCTTTGTTTTTAGGGTTAACAAGAAACTTTTCATTAGAAATGGTTGGTATCATTGTTTCATCAAACAATACGTCAGATGAAGCATGTTTTCTTGATCGTCTCATACCCTCAGCAGTTTTATACCACCTTGTACATAATCAGAGCAGCCATCAAGTACAACTATTGCCTGTGGTTGATATTTTGACTGCACATACTGAACATATTTGTCGCAGATTGGAGAAAAAGACTGACTTTTAGGTCAAATAACTCTATATAATAAATACCCCCCCCCCCCAACATCAATTACGAATTGAACCTTGCCACAGAACCGCTTGTTTGTAAGGGGTTTGAATGCCTTGTTGAGAGTTGATTTGCTTTCTTTTCTTAAGCCATTGTCAAATAGGGTTAAAGAATCCTTGGGTCTAGATCGTACGTCACAAAGTCCTCAAGGTCTTCATCCGAATTCTTTGCAACCCAAATTCGTTGGAACAAAGTTGTGGGATTGACATGAACCAACTCATTATCTACTTATATCACACTGGTCATTACAGAAAGAGGTTTTACTCTGTCGATCTATTTAAATTTGACAGTTCCAAAGTCACCAACAACAACTCTGTTGATGTCTTTAATACCTTATTCACAATTAGTCCAGGGGAAATGTACATTTTACCTTGCAAAAGGTCGGGTAGAAGATTTTTTAAAATTGTTTATAAAGATGCCAACATGGAAAAACCAAGTTTTCTAACAAAATTTCTTAAGGCTAAATTTTCTGTGGCCAAAAAACAACAAAAGTTTGAGACTTTTTTTTGATTTTTTCTAAATATCTCGAGACTCGTTGCCGCAGAACATTATTTATCAATTACAATATTCAAGAACACAAAATTCTCTACAACTTTCATATTGACAACTTTTTTTATAAACTCAATAGCAAGCGCAGTACGTCATTTAAAAAATAAGGCATTTTTTTTCAATTATTTAAAAACCATGAGAAACGTAGTTTTGCCCAGATTATTCAAATGTTCCCCGCGATTTAATCGTGTACGTCAACTTCTAATAATTGGTAGCAGTAAATTATCTATTATTCGCACACTCATGTCTTTATTTTAATCTCAACAGACATTTTATATTTAATAAATTTATTTAATTTTAAAAGTAGGGAAGAGTATAGATGAATGAGACAATTTCCATATTTAGACTTTAAGTGTATACAATGTCAACTTCAAAGCATTGTTTAAAAGAATACTTCAATATTTAGTAACTTATTGCCACGATAGTTTCAATTACGAAAGAATTCTTCTTTAATTTTAATAACTTTTATAATGCATACATATTTTCCCAGGTATCATTGGGTATGAAAATTTGCGAAAAACATATTTTATTCCACCAATTATTGATGAGATAAGTTTTAATGTTTTACTGTTTTAAAGATAGCAAAAATTGGATTGTAGTTCCATATAAAAGGGGGGACGCAAAAAAGAAATATATTTTACGTAAGAAATAATTTTACCTTATAAAATAGCTACAATAAAAATGACAACAGATTATTTCACTAACTAATGTTATGCATTTATCACTTGTAAAATTTAAAAATTATTTCAATAAAATATTAGAGATCACTACTTTCATAAAAAATATTTAAAAGATTAGTTTTAAAAAATATTGTCATTTTTTTCTCCACTTATAACAATAAATATAACAAGAGATTATATAATTTTAGCATGCAAAAATATATAAAACTTTAAGATTATCTATATTAATTGCTTTAAAGCTCAAACAGAAGAACTTACTTTAGTTGTTGAGAAATATGCTTTGAGGAATATTCTACTCTTCTGAAACATGTACTGTTTTGAAACTATATCTGTTTAATGGTCTCAGTGATACCATTTATCAAATGAAATACCAATTTATTTATGATTGTAGGCCATATAAACATTTTTTTCCACATTGATCCCTGGCTCATTCAACTCCACTTTTCGTACACAATAAAGTAAGGTGCGCAATAGGACTGCATAAGGTTAAATGAAAAAATGCATTTTAATAATAATAATTTCTACAGGCTATTTATTTAACAATATTTTTATCTTTTTGATGACACTGTTGTAGGATTAATAGCATCCTGTTTCAAAGGAATATCCTTGTCCTGAATAAAACAAACATCTGGATCATCTAGAGGTATAATGCTTAATACTTCCCATTTATCAGCATTTTCATGCACTTTCTTCCACTTTCTTCGTGTGACTAATGTAATCTCACACGAAAAGATTTGCTTGTTAATGTTAAACCTATGAGAGCATTCTTTTTAGAATTCTTGCTTGAATTTCAGTATTTATTTTTTTTCATGTGATACCTGAGGTCGATATCTAACGTTGTGCATTTTTAATTTTTCGAATTTGGTTGCATTTTTTAAAATGAAGATACTTTAAATTTCAGAACGGGTTCCAAACAGATTTCCAAAAAGGAAAGTGTCCGAATATTAAAACAAAAATGCAACCAAACCCAAAAAGTGCAAAAGCATAATATTAGATATTGATCTGAGGTATCCCACACAAAAAAAAACCCAATTATTTAAAAGTAATAAAATGCAAGCGAGATATCTGTCAAGAACGCTTAGTGATCCATAGGTTTAATATTACCTTGCGAATCTCTTAATGGACTAATTTAGTCTCATAATTCATATAACTGTGACTTTAAACGCCTCAATACCACAACTACCGTAAAATCTTTGAAAATGAAATCAATGTTATTTGAAAATGAATTATATGGAATCCGGCCTTTAAAAACAAATTTTTTTTCAAGAGAAAGAATATGAACAATTATACCTGCTAAGATGGAAACCTGTTTAAAGCGGTATATATTTTGCTTTCTTTCGGTTCGGTTTTCAAGGTTTTAATGAATCAATATTTTACAAAGCTGATAACGTAGTTCAGCATTACGTATTTAATGATTACACGCTTAAAATTGTCAAAATCTGGCTATTAGAGATGTATTAAAATTCTCCTGGTAAATTTTCTTATTAAGAGGGGGGGGGGGGGCGTCAAAATCCATGTTTGCCACGGGTGCAAAAAAGGCTAGTTTCAGCCCTGAAATACGTAATTTATTGCAACCAATATATAGAAGTTGACATACAAGATTAAATCCGTGGGAAACATTTGAATAATCTGGGCAGAACTACGTTTTTCACGGTTTTTAAGAAAATTAAAAAAATTGTCCTATTTTGAAATGACGTACTGCGCTTCTTTATTGGGTGTATGAAAAAGTTGTAAATATGAAAGTTGTAGAGAATTTTATGCTCTTTAATTTTGCTTCTAACAAACAATATGCTACGGCAACGGGTCTCGAGATGTTTCAAAAAAGTAAAGAAAAAATCCCAAGATTTTGTTGTTTTGGCCACAGAAAATTTAGCCTTAAGACATTTTGTTAGAAAACTTGGTTTTTCCATGTTGGCATCATTATAAACAATTCAGAAAAAAATCTTCTATGCGACCTTTTGCAAGGTAATCCCCATATTTTTTTTTTTTTTTTTTTTTTTGGTACATTTCCCCTGGAATAAAAACTTATGGCAGATATTTCATCTATCAGCCAAAACACCGGTGCTTATTAAGTATAAATCAGGGTTTTCAGAGAAAGGGAAATGCTGCTGTAACAATTCGTACATCTTAGTACCATCCATGTAGTCCCGTACAACTGTACAATCTTTCAGGCCTACATGCTGTTTTAAATACCGAAATGGAACACCCCAGTAATTTTCGATCCGTTCAGAAACATGAAGGAAACAATGAGCCACAGATCCATAAAATGTAGTCGATTATGTAATCTTTTGTATCATTAACTGTCAAAGTTTGCGTAAAATGTTTAGTTTGCACGTTTCATCGACGTACAGTACCGTAATTCCCGTTTTTTTTTTTTTTTAGGTAGCTTTCTTTACAAAAAGCTACCTATTGCAGCCGTTCGGAGGAAAGCGATTTCAAAAAATTTTGGTATATTTTCATCGATCATGACCCCCAGACCCCGAAACCACCCTCCGTTCAAAATTGATATATATATATATATATATATATATATCAATATATATATATATATATATATATATATATATATATATATATATATATATATATATATATATATATATATATATCTGACCTATGTCACACTGTAACTCTCGTATTTATGAACCGATTTGGATGTAATTCGGTGTGTACATAGTACATACCAATGTCTTGACCGAGTTCGTTGGCCAGCTTCATCCGCCATTTTGTTTCAAAATGGCGGCCATTTAAAATTTTTTAAAAAATTTAAAATTTGAAATGTGGTACCAAAAAATTGAAAATGGAAAAATATTTTTTTCTTATGTATTTGACCTTTATACAAAGACTCCGTAGCAGTTTTCGTTTCGTCTATATCTTAAAAAATGGCTGAGTTATAGCATTTTGAATTTCTAGCGAAGATGACATTTTGAAACGTCCTGAATTTTGTCACGCGATAAAAGACGTATTTATGAACCGATTTGGATGTAACTTCGTTTATACATAGTACAGACCAATGTCTCGAACGAGTTTGTTGGCCAGCTTCATCCGCCATCTTGTTTAAAAATGGCGGCGATTTAAAATTTTAAGAAAAATTTAAATTTGAAATGTGGTAGCAAAAAATTGAAAATTGAAAAAATATTTTTTTCTTATGTGTTTGACCTTGATAAAAAGATTCGGGAGCTGTTTTTGTTTTGTCTATATCTTAAAAAATGGCTGAGTTATAGCATTTTGAATTTCTAGCGTGGCTGACATTTTGAAATGTCCTGATTTTTGCCACGTGATAACAGACGTATTTATGAACCGATTTGGATGTACCTTGGTGTGTACATAGTACATACAAATAACTCAACCGAGTTCGTTGACCAGCTTCATTCGCCATCTTGTTTCAAAATGGTGGCCATTTAAAAAAATTAAAAAAAAAATAAATTTAAAATGAGATACCAAAAAATTGGAAAATGAAAAAGATTTTTTTTGTATGTGTTTGACCTTAATACAAAGATTCCGGAACAGGTTTTATTTCGTCTACATCTAAAAAAATGGCTGAGTTATAACATTTTGAATTTCTATTGTGGCTGACATTTTAAAACGACCTGATTTTTGTCACGCGATAACAGGCGTATTTATGAACCGATTTGAATGTAACTTGATCTGTACATAGTACATACCAATGTCTCGACCGAGTTCGTTGGCCAGCTTCTTTCGCCATCTTGTTTCAAAAGGGTTGCCATTTAAAAAAAAATGTAATTTAAAATTTAAAATGAGGTATTAAAAAATTGGAAAATGAAAAAGATATTTTTTATGTGTTTGGCCTTGATACAAAGATTCTGGAGCAGTTTTTGTTTCTGAAAATTTGTTCTTTTGTTTATATCTTAAAAAGTGGTTGAATTATAGCACTTTGAATTTCTATCATGGCTAACACTTTGAAACGATCTTGTATTTGTCACGCGATACCACACTCATTCGCCTATTTCGATGGAAGAAGGCATGTGAACAGTATACATCAATATCTCGACCAAGTTCGATGGCCAGCTTCATCAGACATCTTGTTTCAAAATGGCGGCCATTAAATTAAAAAATATATATATTTAAAGTGAGGTGCAAAAAAAATTAGAAATTGAAAAAATTTCTTTCTTAAGTATTTGACCTTGATATAAGGATTCAGGAGCATTTTTTGTTTGCCTTTATCTTAAAAAATGGCTCAGATATAGCAGTTTCAATTTCTAAAGTGGGTGACATTTTGAAAAATCTGATTTTTTGCCTGCGACAGCACTCGTATATATCAACCGATTCCGATATGAGTGAGCATGTGCACAGCAATTACTAAGGTCTCGACCAAGTTCACTGGTTAGCCTCATCTACCATGTTGTCTTAAAATGGCAGGCACTTTAAGAAATCGCCGAATTTGGCAGCCAAATATAAGTGACTTTAAATAAAAGCACCTTGGATAAAGCTGACTAATTTAGCGAAATTCTCATTCATAATGATTTAGTATTGATAAAATTTAGTATTGAATCTCCTACATTCGGTTTCCACTTAATTGAGCTTCGTGTGTTTGAATAATATAAGTTGGCTTTTTAAAAATAAAGAATATGAAAGCTACCTCTTCCTCCCGGCACTGGCCGGAAGGACTTTTTTTTTTCCAGAGTTTTTTGCTTTTAAGACCCATTTTTGCGGCACTGTCACGGCTAAACCATTGATCAGAGAAAAAAACTTTTAATACATAAAACATAGGAAATTTTATCCTCTTTAATTTATGTATTGCCTACTTTTACCTAAAATGCATAGTTTTAAAGTTATTTTGAAAAAACAAAGAGAAGTCCTTTTTTGCAAAAAAATAACTTGTTTCCCGGAACAAATTTTGTTGGCAAACTTCAGATTCGGATTCAGCGACCCAAAAAACATAAAGCACAAAATATCAAAACTACACCAAACCTTTCTTTTATTTTCTACCAAATGACTGAACTAAAAGAGCAATTCACGTTATCTTCTGTAAGAACATATCTTACAAAATTATGCTTTACCGATGATTTAAGCCTCTTAATATTTGTTGCTACACCTTACGGCACGCAAAATAGTTGCAGCCCGTTTTACGGAAGACGTTTTGCTCAATGGCAATCGGTCATGGGTTCTCTTCTATTGTCTCTATCGTAGATGGAGAAGATAGAAGTTGTGAAAGCATAGGCGTAGAGTTGTATGGGCCCGTGGGGCTCGCCCCCCCCCCCCCCCCAATAATTTTGTAGATGGGCTATATTTTTTACGCCAATTGACATAGAAAATAAATCTTATATTTGGATTTTCATATAATTTACAAAATTTTTTAGCGTATAATGTTTTTGATGGATAATATTTCTTTCACTACATTCGCTGTTTACTTTTATTCTTTGTAAACAAGTAAAACAATTGGAAATTTTTAGTGTGGCGTATGGGAAAAATCTAAGCACTTTCCATGGTGGGGTTTCCTTTCTTCTTTGCACACTGGACACACTGGTAAGAACTTCTTTTTTCGATTGAGAGACATAGGGCAATAAATTCACCGGGCAACAAATGGTGCCCGATATAATCTGATTAGAGCGCAGATAAGATGGGTTGCCGTTTTCCGAAACTACAAAGCAAAGGGCTAAACATATTCCAATTTACGAGTTTTTAAGAACTCGGTAGGGAGAGGGAGAGGAGCTGCTAAGTATTGTTGCAAATGACCGAACTAGAAGAACCACCAGTGTCTCCAAAGTACAGAATATAAAGAAGTTCTTTGTATCTAAATCATGTATAAAGCTCATATTTATTAAAATTGTCCAAATCTATCAAGCGATATCTTGCAGTAACTGATGATTCACCAAGATATGATAAGAATAAACAGTTCATATTCAATTGTTCTTACTCGGACCTAGCAAGAAACCCGATCTCTGGCCATTTTCTTTCATTATTATCAGGCTAGGTAGGGACCGAGTCTACATTTTTTCTGTTAACTTGGTCCAGGCCTAAACTTCATTATTTTTTTCCCCGAGTCCTATCTGTCTGCGTTTGATTCGATTTTCGTGATATTTTCAAACTTTTCTATTTTCATATAAATGTATCTATCTGTACAGACACATTCATTGCAAACAGACGATACGCTTTTTCATGCGCAACCCTGTAGTATTTATATTACACATTTATACAGTAATTAGCTGGCATGCCCGGTCCGTCAAAAAAATGTACAAAACACGAAAAAACTCAAAAAATCGCAAAAAATTAAAAAACCGTTTCACGAATTTCAAATAAACTTAAAGAGAACAAAATTTACTATTTTGGGCTAGAATATATTATATTATAAACCAGATTCCTTTTATCAATTTGGAAAAACTGTAGCAAAACATGAAAAAACTTTAAAGAGTCGAAAATCGCAGGACAAAATTTATTATTTTGGGCTGGAAAATTAAACGAGGATTCCTTTTACGAATGTAGAAAAATTGCCGCGGAACGCGAAAAATCTCTAAACAATGCACAAAAATTCACAAAAAGTTCAAAATCGCTGTACGAATTTCGAATAAACTTCATTGAAAATATAACAATATTTATTATATTGGGCTAAAATTTTGAAACATAATGCTTTTATGAATGTCAAAAAATAGCAGCGGAATGCTAAACATAGTATTAAAAATCGATAAAAAATCAAAAATTGCAGAGGAAAAGAATTACTATAGTATGTTATAAGTTTGAAACTGATTTATTTCATAAATGTAAAAAGAGTGCTCGGAATGCGTAAAAACGTTAAAAATCGCGTTAGAAATCGCTAAAAAATTTTCAGAAATCATGGAGGAGAAAATTTGCTATATTAGGCTGAAAATTTGCAAAATAACCGCAAAAAAGCGCATTAAAAATTTAAAAATCGCTAAGAAAAAAATTCACAATAGTGGACTGTAACATTTTAACCGGAATTCTTCCACGAATGTCAAAAACCCTCCAAGAAACGCGAACATTCGCTAAAAGTTCAAAACTTATATAGGACAAAATATCCTATATTAGGCTAAAACTTTAAAACGAATTTCTTTCAAAATTGTAAAAAAAAAAGCCGCTGCGGAACGCGAAAAACCGCTGAAAATTGCAAAAAAAATATTATAGTGTTCTAAAACATTTTAACAGGAATTATTTCACGAAAGACAAAAACAGAGCGAAAAATCGCAGAAACTCGCGTTAAAAATCGAATTAAAAATTCAAAAATTTCGGTGGAGAAAATTTACTGTATACAAGTTTGAAACCGAATTCCTTTTCTTTTTAATGCATGTAAAATATGCCAAAAATTGAGTAAAATGCAACAACTGATAGCCATTCACGAAGATTTGGGGAAAACATTGTTTTGGAATTAGAAATAAAGATCCGAGTAAAATAAGTGTGACTAATCAGTGCTCAATAATAAAGTAGTATAATCTTCGAATTTTTATTCATAAATTCCACCATAACTTTGTAATGAATAACCATATCGAGTTGTGAAGGAGGTCACTTGATTCAGAATTTAAAAAAAAATAAATGAAACGATACCCCACTTGACCTACTTAAAAAGTTTTTAATTCCCCTTCTTCCTTGGTTTAAAAATTCTCTCTCTTTTACCCAAAAAATAGTAATAAAACAACTTTATTTTTTGGAGACTCACCGGATCTTTATTTCTAGTGGCAAAACGAAGCTCTTCCCAAATGTTAGTGAATGGCCATCGGTTAAAAAAAAAAAAAACAACTCTATTTTACCTGTGCTATTTATCAATGTGAAATAATCGCTTCGGAAATACGAAATAACTCTAAAAATCGCATACAAAAATTCACGAAAAATTCAAAAATCGCTGTATGAATGACGAATACACTTTTTTAAAAACAAGACAAAATTTACTATATTAGGCTAAAAGATTGAAATCGGATTTATTTGAATAATGTAAAATAAATTCGCTGCAAACCGTGAAAAAGCACTAAAAATCGCATAAAAAATTAAATTGAAAAATAAATCTAATCCAAAATCGGGCTTTGAGGTGCGTAACTAAATGGATAGAGGTACTTTCATACCAAATTTTGTAGCTCTGCGTGGCAGCAGTTGCTTCAGAACACAGACGACAGACAGACTTCTTTGCTTATTACTATAGGCTGGCTGACCCGTCCAGCGTTCCCGGACATAGGGATGATAACCTTAAATAAACTTCAAATTTGTATGATTTATACATTTAATCCTATTTTGTCCGAATTTAAACTTTTAAATGAAAAAATCGCAAAAAATATTGATTTAAGGTAAAAGCTCTCCTAAGAAATCATTTTCTGTTTTTTCACGTGTGGTCGAATCAGTTTTTTTTAATAGTTCTTGTTGTACGAACTCTTTGAAATTTTTATAGGTTATAAATATAACGGTTTTGCAGCCCGTGTCTAAATTTCGGGAAAAAATATTCATATCTACTTCTAAAATAAATATGTTTTCTTCTCCCTTTTTTTCTTGTTTTTGCATCTGGTTCTTTAACATAACAAAGAAAAAATAGTTTTCGTCGTCCGAACTGTCCAAAATTTTAATATGTTATAAATATAACTGTGTGGGGATCTGACATCGCCGACAAACCAAAACCAGCTTGTGAACTGACTCCTATTTTCTTCATACCACATCCATGGTTTCTATTCCGCCGTAACTGAAAACCGCGCGGATTGGCTCCGCGGTAAGGCGGGAAGAAACGTTTTACAGTGAGACTGAGTGTGTTCAGAAGTGCAGTGCGCGCCGCGCGCGCACTCAGAAGTTTATGCCATGGAGTAGGTCTTATCGAAGAAAGGAATTTTAAAAGAATTCAATTATTTCATTATTTTTAATGGTTCAAAAAAGGCAAAAAAACGACTATATTTCTTTATCCTTCCAAAACATGGTTTTCGTAACAGAAATACATGCCTATGTACACTCAGATAAAATCTAAAATAGTCGGGAAAAACATCACGTGACCTTCTTTATCTACTTTAGCCCATTTAGAATTTAAAATTAGTTAACCAACCGCACACAAACTCCGCGCGAGCTGCTCAAAAAAATTGTGCGGGCGATTTGATCACGTGATTGTGCGTTGTTTGGTAGGTTGATTGATACAATTTAAGAATTCAACTGGTGATCTAAAAATTTTAACTTTTTAACAATTTTCCTTTTATTTATTTAAAAATAATTTATCAGTTGATTTATATCTTCCGTGATAAATAGAATGCTGTTAGTAAACCAAGATTGTGATATCAACATATAAGATTTGTTTGTAATCTACTATACTAGATGGATTTCAATGGAATTTGCACTGTTAGTTAGACAATTTTTCAGAGAAGGTTTTAATATATATATTTCTTATTTTATGATTGCATATTTTAATACCGTGTGGATAAGAGACCAAAATACATCATAAAACATGAGAAATAAATGGCATTCAAAATTCTGTTAGTATAAGCAAAATACTTACTTATACTTTCAGTAGAAAATTTATAAACATTCTAATTATGCTTTATTCACTACAAAACTAGACAGCAAACCTATATATATTATCTCTTTAAAAAATATATGTACAGATATTTTTAGTTAAAATAATCTACAAGTACTACATTTTATTTTTATAATGTTCAAAGTAAAATATGATTTCCAGCCTATCTCGATAAAAATTCACTCCTAAAGTACTCAAAAAAAAAAGAAAAAAGAAAAAAAAAGAAAGAAAAGAAAAGAAAATCAAGGAATTATCCTACGCGCAAAAGGATATTTTCGCAAAATATATATTATTTTTTCATTTGGATTTGCTTAATGTTTATATCATTATACATATACATACTGTATATATAATCACTTAGAAACGAAACTTTGAATATTTAAAAGGCGTTCGGATGTAAAACTTTCATCTCGAAATACCTCATTTTCTCACATTTAAAATTAATATTTTATTATTGTAATAAAAATACACGTGCCTCTGTATAATAAAAATAAAAAATATATCTTCATCAAAAATATCTTATTCATTATGAAAAATATAAAACAACCAAAAAAAAAATTACGATATAATGTGGGACCCCAGCTAAAAATGAACTGTAGTTTTTTTACAGAAATGATGTATTTTTCAAGTTTTTCTACGGTCAACTGTAGTTTTTTTTGTAGTGCAATATCAACAGTAAAAAAACTTCAGTTATTTTCCAGTTATTGAAAAGTATTTTTTCAACCCAAAATTTAAAAAATAGTAAGACTTTATGTCTACAGTAAAACGGCAGTGAATTTCAAGTGATTTTATAGCAATTAATTCACAAAAATTTTCGGTGATGTATCTGCAGTCTGACTGCAGTTTCTGAAGAACTTTACAGGTCTTAATTTTGTAAGTATGATTATTATAATAGTAACTACAGTATAACAGCAGTTACTGTAAGATACTTTTGCAATACACAATGCTGTATGATTGTGTGATATATCCCAAATTTTCTAAAGTGTTTAAAATTGTTTTGATTTTGTGAGAGTTGCATGTTATGAAACACACTTTTTATATACTAATGATAATTAATACTCTTTCCAAGACTTTTAAGGACTTAATTGAAAGTCACATTCCTACCTAACGCAAAATTTTTAGTTCCTCTTTCATTTTAAGCTAAGATAAAAAAAATTAAATTTCACTATGATTTTCAAAATCAGAGAAAAAAAATTAAATTTCACTATGATTTTCAAAATCGGAGAAAAAAAATTAGTTAAATTTCAAAATCGAGGGAGGGGCAGTGGCATCAACCCACCTGTGCCCCTGCCCACAACGGAAAATTCTTAGTTTTTTTTTTAACTTACTCTAAACGAATAAATTTTGCTATTTTTTTTTTTTTCAAAATCGGAGAAAAAAAATATTAATTAAATTTCAAAAGCCAGGGGGGGGGGGGGCGGGAAATGAGAAATTTCTTCATTTTTTTTATTGTAAATTACTCGAAAAGTATACATTTTACTATGTTTTTGAAATAGAAGAAAAGGAAATTTTAATTAACTTTTGAAATCCAGGAAGGGGCAATAGTCTTCTCCTACCCCTACCCTATCCCTAACTGAAAATTCTTAATTCCTCTTTTATTCTAAGATAATTAAAAAAAAAATTCAGTATGTTTTTCAAAAGCGAAGAAAATAGTTAACATTTAAATTCAAGGGAGGGGCAATCGCTCAGCTATGCCCCTTCCCCTAACAGGAAATTCTTAGTTTCTTTATTTTTAGTTAGTCGAAAAGAATAAATTTTACTACTTTTCAAAAGTGGAAAATTTTTTTTATTAGTTACATTTTAAAATCCAGGGAGGGGAGGGCAATGAACCTCTCACCCCCCCCCCCCCTCCCTCCCTCTTAATGTAAAATTTCTCATTTTTCTATTGAGAGTTACTCGAAAAGTATAAACTTTACTATGTTTTTGAAAACAAAAGAAAAAGAATATTTAATTAATTAAATTTTTAAATTTAGGGAGGGGCGATAGCTCTCTTCTAACTTCGTTCCCATGTGAGAAAATTCTTAGTTATTCTTTTATTTTAAGATAAGAGAAAAGATCAAATTTCACTATGCTTTTCAAAAATCAGAGAAAAAAAATAGTTACAATTTAAAATCGAGGGAGGGGCAATGACTCACATATGCCCCCTTCCCCTAACAGAAAGTTCTTAGTTCCTTTATTTTAAGTTATTCGAAAAGAATAAATTTTACTATGTTTTTGTAAATTGGAGAAAAAAATTGCTAATTAAATTTCAAAATCCAGGAAGGGGCAATGAGTCTCCCCCCCCCCACACACACACACACACACTCACACCACCACCAACAACACCAACAACACCCCTTAACTGAAAATTTCTTATTTATTTTCATTTTAAGTTACTCAAAATATTTACATAATGTTTTTGAAAACAGAAGAAAAGAAATTCTTATTAATTAAATTTTAAAATCAAGGTAGGGGCAATAGGTCTCCCTTGCTCACTGCCCCACTATCTTCATAACTAGTTTTTAGTTCCTCTTTTATTTTAAATTACTCGAAAAAAATTTACTATGTTTTTCAAAATCGAAGAAAAAGGAAATTTAATTAGATAAATTTCAAAATCGAGAGGGACAGTGGCCCAACCATTCTTTTATATGTCGCCCATGATTAGAAATTAGAAACACAGATGGGTTTACTCATTGCATATTGCATAAATTGTCTTTCTTCCATATCGGACATACATATAACTTCCAGTTTTCCACTTTTACCTCATAAAAACAAAGAAGAACAACAAAAAAATAGTATAATTTTCTTCCTTTATTTTATTTAAATTTCTCATTTGGACATATGATTTATTTTTCAACCCCTTACAGCTGAATGTCTAACCCCATGGTTTCGTTGCAACTGCAGGAGAAGCATTAAAGAAACACCTCAACTCACGGAAACGCCGGCTTGTTTATGAAAATCGGCGCGGAGTACCACGTTGATTTGCTAAAAGAAGTTCATTTATTTTGCAGTTTGGCGAAAAATATCACCACTGTTTATTGAAATAAAGTGGCTGTATGGGTATTTTTACATTCTCAATCGAAAGAAATTAATTTCAGATCCACACGATTGAGTTAATTTGAATAAAGTGATAACGATTTATAAACCGTCGCAATTTTTGTACAATCATCGTTAGTATTTCAAATCTAGATGAGATTGTACTATTAACGGTTAATGCATGCGAAAAAAAAAAAAAAATTAGGTCCATTTCATATTAACAGGATTAATTAAATTCAAATGTCATCCAAAACATTTGATAAAATTTTGTTTCTGACAATCCAGATAGTTATCCAGATAGTTCGATTTTACTTGATTTAGTGCACTTATCTATTTATAGTAATTAACAATGTTTTATTTCAGATTTAGCTTCAATCAGTATGTTCTTTTAGATTAAAAGTTTCAGAATTTTTATATATCTTACACAGATACTTATCTGTGCTTTGTATTAAAGTATGTTTTGATGTTCAGTTACACAAAAAATAAATACTGAACTTCAAATTATAAATTGATGGCTGCCTAGGATACCTACAATAAGTGCATAACATTTCACAGGTAAGTAACTTATTTTCTTTTTAGGAATGAAACAGTTTTATGTAATACAAAGCGGTTAGACACATTGTGTTAATAACATAACATAGTGTTAATAATAATTTTTATTTAATGAGTACATACTCACTAATTATGTAAAATATTAAATTTTTTAAATGAAGCAATCTTTTTTTACTATCATATGAATTGTGTTATTTTAAAAAGAAAATTTACACTTCTGAATGGTAATAGGGCCAAATTAGTTTTTTTCGTCAATTATGACACTTCTCAGAATCAAATAATAAAGGCAATATTTTGCAATATTATATTTCTACCCACTGTTAAAATTTAGTTTTTTCTTGATACTGATTAGTGAAACTCGTGGGATTTCTATCATATGGTCGATGAATGAATTTAGACTTTCAGAGCACTTTTTCAGATTTTCCCTGCAAGCGATCGAAGAATTATTTTTTTTTCCACATGACAGAGTTTTCATATGCGTTTAAATTTTTTAAATGATTTTTTCATTTATTAAGAAGGATATTGAATGAGCTTGGTACACCGTCATGTTACAATACACACAAGCTAATGTTAAACCACTGAAAATATCCTTAATTATTTTAAATGTTTTTTTTGTGCATAGGAGGACATTGAATGAGCTTAGTACACTGTCATGTTACAATACTCACAAGCTAATGTTAAACAAATGACAATATCCTTAAATTTACGTTAACACTTTGGCTGCCGCCCATTTTTCAAAATCTGTTCCCAGGCACCGAATGCGTGACTTAGAGATCTGCACGGGCAGACCCGTGGCCCCAGAGTTGATTTCAGGGGGTGGTCCGGGGGGGGGACATTCCTTCCAGAGCAATGAGAGCCCCCCCCCTTGCCCATCCCCTGAAATCAACTCTGGGGCCACGGGTCTGCCCGTGCAGATCTCTAAGTCACGCATTCGGTGCCTGGGAACAGATTTTCAAAAATGGGCGGCAGCCAAAGTGTTAAGGTAAAATTTTGATCAAAATCCCAACTAAAGGATTTCTCTTTTTTGTCCAACAATCAACTGGCAAATTTCACAAATTTTTCTGATGACTTAATGACTATTTTCAGTTTTTTTTCATGCAACTGATTGACAATTTTTGCAATATTATATTTCTACCCACTGGTAAAATTTAGTTTTTTCTTGATACTGATTTGTGAAACTCGTGGGATTTTTATCATATGGTCGATGAATGAATTTAGACTTTCAGAGCACTTTTTCAGATTTTCCCTGCAAGCGATCGAAGAATTGTTTTTTTTTCGCCATGACAGAGTTTTCATATGCGTTTAAATTTTTTAAATGATTTTTTCATTTATTAAGAAGGATATTGAATGAGCTTAGTACACTGTCATGTTACACTACACACAAGCTAATGTTAAACCACTGAAAATATCCTTAATTATTTTAAATGTTTTTTTTTTTTGTGCATAGGAGGACATTGAATGAGCTTAGTACACTGTCATATTACAATACTCACAAGCTAATGTTAAACAAATGACAATATCCTTAAATTTACGTTAACACTTTGGTTGCTGCCCTTTTTTCAAAATCTGTTCCCAGGCACCGAATGCGTGACTTAGAGATCTGCACGGGCAGACCCGTGGCCCCAGAGTTGATTTCAGGGGGTGGTCCGGGGTGGGGGACATTCCTTCTAGAGCAATGAGAGCCCCCCCCCGGGCCACCCCCTGAAATCAACTCTGGGGCCACGGGTCTGCCCGTGCAGATCTCTAAGTCACGCATTCGGTGCCTGGGAACAGATTTTGAAAAATGGGCGGCAGCCAAAGTGTTAAGGTAAATTTTTGATCAAAATCCCTGACTAAAGAATTTCTCTTTTTTGTCCAACAATCAACTGGCAAATTTCACGAATTTTTCTGATGACTTAATGACTATTTTCAGTTTTTTTTCATGCAACTGATTGACAAATTTTGCAATATTATATTTCTACCCACTGGTAAAATTTAGTTTTTTCTTGATACTGATTTGTGTGAGCTTAGTACACCGTCATGTTACAATACACACAAGCTAATGTTAAACCACTGAAAATATCCTTAATTATTTTAAATGTTTTTTGTGCATAGGAGGATATTGAATGAGCTTAGTACACTGTCATGTTATAATACTCACAAGCTAATGTTAAACCAATGACAATATCCTTAATTTTTCTTTTAAATGTTTTTTTTTTTTGTTTTTTTTGCATAGGAGGATATTCAATGAGCTTAGTACACTGTCATGTTACAATACTCACAAGCTAATGTTAAACCAATGACAGTATCCTTAAATTTACGTTAACACTTTGGCTGCCGCCCATTTTTCAAAATCTGTTCCCAGGCACCGAATGCGTGGCTTAAGAGATCTGCATGGGCAGACCCGTGGCCCCAGAGTTGATTTCAGGGGGTGGTCCGGGGAGGGGACACACACATTCCTTCCAAAGCAATGAGAGTCCCCCCGTCCACCCCCTGAAATCAACTCTGGGGCCACGGGACTGCCCGTGCAGATCTCTAAGTCACGCATTCGGTGCCTGGGAACAGATTTTGAAAAATGGGGGCAGCCAAAGTGTTAAGGTAAATTTTTGATCAAAATCCCCAACTAAAGGATTTCTCTTTTTTGTCCAACAATCAACTGGCAAATTTCACCAAATTTTCTGACGACTTAATGACTATTTTCAGTTTTTTTTCATGCAACTGATTGACAAATTTTGCAATATTATATTTCTACCCACTGGTAAAATGTAGTTTTTTCTTGATACTGATTTGTGAAACTCGTGGGATTTTTATCATATGGTCGATGAATGAATTTCGACTTTCAGACCACTTTTTCAGATTTTCCCTGCAAGCGACAAGGTACAAGTGTGCTGTTTTTTAAACATTTCTGCTCAGTGGCCCTTTTTATCTAGAATCAACACTAGGATAGTGATGATTCTAGAAAAAAGGACTGCTGTGTGCGAATTTTTAAAAAAGGGCACTCGCAGAACAGAAGTATAAAAATCTAGGCGCCAGCAGGCAGTTTCTCACCACTAAATTTTATTAGTTCTCTTCACTTAAATTCTTACAAAAAATTTAGGTGAAATATTAGACAAAAAATAACAAATAAAATTTAGTGGTGAGAGACTGCCCATTGGCACCTAAATTTTTTTCTTGCATTCGTGTACCTTGTTCACAAAAAATAATTTGAATTGGTTTTCTTAGACTCCTTTTTTATTAGTGGTGTACCGAGTAGTACTTTGGCCGAGTACCGAGTACTCGGCCACTGACTACTCGACCGAATACCGAGTAGTTGTGTAATAAGAAAAACTTACTTTTATTTGTATGTGTGAAACTAAATTTTAATCTTGAATTATTTTATGAGGGGTTTTTGCTTAACTTTTTCTATATTTTGTACACATATTGTTAAATACTGAGTAAATAGTTTTATGAATTATTACATATATTATACATTGATATTCGAATAACTTTTTACTGATCAGTTTGAAATTCTTACAACTACTCGATATTGGCCGAGTACTCGGCCAAAATTTCGCCGAGTATGCCGAATACTCAGTATTTACCGAGTACTCAGTACAGCTCTATTTTTTATCAATAAAATTTTGCAATGTTTTCCTGTGACAGATTGAATTTTGCGATTTTCCCCCCATTTAATGTTATTATGCAATAACTATTTTTCAATTATCAGTTAATGTGACTTATTTAGCAGTTTTTCAGCTGCAATCGGTCGACAAATTTCACATTTTTTAATGCCACCAACTGAAGAATCTTGTGAGTTTTGTCTCGATTGATGAATTTCACGATTGATTTCTGCAACAGGTTGACAAGTTTCACAATATTTTAAAGCAGCCGACTGAAGAATTGTTCTGTTTTTTTTTTGTTTTTGTTTTTTTTCAATAATGGTTGTTAGTTGCGTTTATGATGGCCAGTTATCAGCACGAGGGATATAGGCCCTAACGGGGGGGGGGAGGGCCCTCCGTGGGTGGTCTTTCTAAGGGAACCTAGCCTGTATTTATGCTTGGAAAACCAAGGTCCGAAGAAAACTCTGAAAGATTAGGCCGACGGGCGCTATTGGGATCGAACACAGCACCTCCCGTCTACCAGCTTCGAGAGCAGAACCTCTCGGCCACTGGTGGGGCTTTTCAATAATGGACTGGGGAATTTCATAAATATTTTCATTGAGTGAGTAATGATTTTTGCAATTTTTTTCACGGTACCAATTCTCGAGTTTTGCAATATTTTATTTCTACTGATCGGGGAAATGTGCGGGAGCTTCCTTGCGATTGATTTGCAAAACTCGTGCGATTTTTTTCATATTGTCGATGGATGAATTTCACAGATTTTCACCACGGCCGATCGAAGAATTTCATTATTTCTCTTACTTTTTGAACTTTTTTAATATTTTCATCCTTTTAGATTGGATTTTTTTACAGAGCCCTCCGATAAATGTCATTTATAATATATAAAAATTTCATAGAGGAGTGAGGATGTATTCCAGGTGGTGCAACCCCCCACTTTTCAAAATTTTGCCGACATCCCTCATGTAACTTGTTAGAAAGGCCCCATCACCACTTATTTATGTTATGCACATCCGGCTTTCCTCACCCGCTTTACCCCCCCCCCTCCAAGGGGGAACTTTTCTAAATTTTGCCATCATGCCTTGTGACATACTGTTGGAAAGCCCTGTGAGCACTTATTCATGTTGTGCACATCCGGTTTCCCGCCCCCTAGGGGGCACTTTTCTAAATTTTGCAGTCACCCATCATGTGACATATTGTTGGAAAGGTCTAATACCACTTATTCATGTTATGCACATCCGGCTTCCCTCACCCCACTTTGCCCCCCTCCCCCAAGGGGGGCACTTTTCTAAAGTTTGCAGTCACCCATCATGTGACATATTGTTGGAAAGGCCTAATACCACTTATTCATGTTATGCATATCAAGGTTTCCCTCCCCCACATTGCCCCCCTCAAGGGGGGCACTTTTCTAAATTTTGAAGTCACCCATCATGTGACATATTGTTGGAAAGGCCTAATACCACTTATTCATGTTATGCACATCCGGCTTCCCTTACCCCACTTTGCCCACCCCCCCCCAAGGGGGGCACTTTTCTAAAGTTTGCAGTCACCCATCATGTGACATATTGTTGGAAAGGCCTAATACCACTTGTTCATGTTATGCACATCCGGCTTCCCTCCCCCCACTTTGCCCCCCCTCAAGGGGGGCACTTTTCTAAATTTTGCAGTCACCCATTATGTGACATATTGTTGGAAAGGTCTAATACCACTTATTCATGTTATGCACATCCGGCTTCCCTCACCCCACTTTGCCCCCCCCCCCCAAGGGGGCACTTTTCTAAATTTTGAAGTCACCCATCATGTGACATATTGTTGGAAAGGCCTAATACCACTTATTCATGTTATGCACATCCGGCTTCCCTCACCCCACTTTGCCCCTCCAAGGGGGGCACTTTTCTAAAGTTTGCAGTCACCCATCATGTGACATATTGTTGGAAAGGCCTAATACCACTTATTCATGTTATGCACATCCGGTTCTCCCCCCCACACACTTTGCTCCCCCCTGAGGGGTCACTTTTCTAAATTTTGCCGACACCCCTCGTGTGACCCATTGCTGGAAAGGCCAACGGCTACTTATTCAAGTTATGCACATTTGGCTTTCCTCCCCACACTTCCCCCCCAAGGGGGGCACTTTTCTAAATTTTGCAGTCACCCATCATGTGACATATTGTTGGAAAGGCCTAATACCACTTATTCATGTTATGCACACATCCAACTTCCCTCACCCCACTTTGCCCACCCTCCCTAAGGGGGGCACTTTTCTAAATTTTGCCGTCACCCATCATGTAACATATTGTTGGAAAGGCCTAATACCACTTATTCATGTTATGCACATCCGGTTTCCCTACCCCCACTTTGCCCCCCCCCCAACGGGGCACTTTTTCTAAATTTTGGAGTCACCCATCATGTGGCATTTTGTTGGAAAGGCCTAATACGACTTATTTATGTTATGCACATCCGGCATTTCTCCCCATATTTTCTAATAAATTTTTAAAAGGCTACAGTCAAACTGCAAAAAAAATGTAGTTGGGAGACTGCGGTGATTTGGCACAAATCCCTGCAGTTCTTTTGAAGTCGACATAACTATAAATTGACTGCGGTGAGTGTGTAGTTATCAACTACACATTTACTGCGGTTAATTTATAGTTATGTCGACTTCAAAAACACTGCAGGGATTTGTGCCAAATCACCGCAGTCTTCCAACTACATTTTTTTTAAAGTTTCACTGCAGTTCATTTTTAGCTGGGACTGGACGGATTCGAACCCAGAATCCCTAGTCTCGAGTTCACTGCCTTATCCATTCAGCCATCTAACACACGTCCCTTTTGCAACAAAATATCTTTATAATTAGCACCATAATTAATCAAATCCATGATCTGTTCCTGAACACACTACGTGTTATTCCATCCATGATATTGACCCACTCCATGTTCCTGTCTCCTGAGCTCGCGCGCGTAGCCCGCGTGCAACTTGAACACACTCACTGTTGGACTGCCTCGTGAAAGTATGTTGAGAGAGATTCTGAGCTGTAACGATATACTTACTGTATTGCCGCACACATGTGCGATGAATGTAATTTTAAAGTAATATACACTAGTTAAGTTTTTATCGAGTCTTAAGTTTATGCTTCCAGTGTTTTATTTTATTTTATTACGTAAACGACGAAGTTATAATTAGTCATCGGGTGTTATGCTGCCCGGTGCTAAAGTGGTGACCCGACTTTGAACAGAACATTTTGCCTGGTGATCTTAATACATCGCCTTTACTATGGCATGGTGTACGACGTTCCTGCATTAATAGTGACCCGAGAGGGTATATATCTTTAATTTAAACAAGATTTTTGTGCACGAGATGATTTCATGCAGTGGCTGCAGAGTTTTTATTTCATCACCTACTGGCATTCGGAGTTCTCGGCGCTAAGATATAAATAGCGTGAGGATAATTCCGGTGAGTCATAATGTTTTTGATGGTGTCTCAAATTACCATTACCCTTGTGAGTGCTTATTAATTTTGCTAGCCCCGTGGTAAATTTAACATTAAATTTTGCGCATTTTCTCTTATTTTTGTATATATATATTGTGTAATGTACTAAATTTTTAAATGCAGTTTATTTCATTGCTATCAAAATTAACATTTCTGTTTGCTTAATAATATGATTATTTGAAGTTCGGGGTATGACGCGAGTTATTATGATATACTGTAATTAAGCCTGGCCAGATAGAATCGTATGTGTAGGTAAATCGCATTTTAGTGTTTCACACCAATCTCCTCGGCGAAATGAAGGATTGTTTACCGCATATTATCATGCTTAAAATTTTTGTTTTCATACTTATCTTTGCATTATTTTTTCTAGTAGGCCTTGCTGTCCATTTGAGCACATAATTTTTTGCTAGGGTTTCTAAAACCATCTATTCTGTATATATTATTATTTCCTGCATTTATTATTTTTTTTGTTTGTGTATTAAATATTTTATGAAATGGCAACCCCAGTAAACGCCGCAGCTAGTATTCAGAGGGTTGGGGTAAAAGCGCCCCGTTTTGGCGGGGAAATCCGAAACTTTGGTTTTTACATTTAGAATCTCAGTTTAAGCTTGCAGGGATTACTGATAGTGTTACACACTTTCATCATTTAGTTGCATCAATGTAACCTGAGGAGCTGGCGATTGCAGGTGACATCATTAGCGAGCAGCCTCCTGATCAACCGTACGAAAAGCTAAAAACGCGACTAATTAGTCAGTATTCGTTAAGTGAGGATCAGTGCATTCGTGAGTTGATTTCTGGTTTACAGTTGCGGGATAAAAAACCTACCCGTTTGCTGCTAGAAATGAGAAATAAGGCTGGTAGCCAGGTCAAAGATGATTTGCTGAAAACGTTATTTCTTCAGCGCCTACCCACTAATGTTCTGCAAATTTTAGCAATCTCTAATGACCCGCTTGACAAATTAGCCGAGATGGCTGATGGTATCATTGCTGCGAATGGTCCGCCCCCCATGGTTCAAAGTATTCAGTCCAGCAATGACGAACTAAAATCATTAATTCTTGCGCTCTCTACACGCTTGGAGAAGTTGGAAGGAAAGGGGAATAATTTCAGGCAGGGTCGTTCCAAATCCCGTGACCGTTTTAGGCAGTATAAACGCGAGAAAAGTACCGAAAAGAATGGTAATTCCCAAAATTTATGTTGGTACCATGCCACGTTTGCTGAGAAAGCGAATAAATGCCGCAAGCCTTGCTCATGGGAGGGAAACTAGTAAGGCCGTCACTCAAATCTGAGGGTGACGGCATAGTTCAAATAAATAGACTCTATCTCAATGACAGAACAACTCATTTGAAATTTTTAATTGACACGGGAGCTGATGTGTCCGTCTTACCTGCATCAAAAGCTAATAAAACGCAAACGGCAGATAAGCTCCAACTGTTTGCTGCTAATGGCACGATTATTCCTACCTTTGGTCAGCAGCTCTTAAAGCTTGATTTAGGCCTGCGCAGGGAATTTCATTGGTCATTTATTCTCGCAGACGTTTCGCAGCCAATTATTGGGGTTGATTTCCTTCGGCATTTTGGCTTACTTATTGATGTGCGCCAAGGGAAGTTGCACGACCCCATTACCAACTTACAGGCGCAGGGCATAATTGATAAGTCAGTTAGTAGTAAAATACGCACAGTTTCTGAAATAACGCCATTCCATATGCTACTTAATAAGTTCCCCAGTCTTACGGATACTTCAGCCTCCCTTAGACCACCGAAGCATGATGTGCAGCATATTATTGAAACCAAAGGTCCACCTGTGTTCGCTAAGCCGCGCAGGCTTCCACCAGATAAGCTTCGTGCGGCTAAGCAGGAATTTCAGTTTATGATGTCTGCCGGTATTTGCAGACCTTCCAGCAGCTCTTGGGCTAGCCCGCTGCACATGGTTCCCAAATTTAAGGGTGATTAGCGTCCGTGTGGGGATTATCGTAATTTGAATGCTGCTACCGTTCCGGATCGCTATCCAGTCCGTCATATTCAGGATTGCACGCAAGCACTCCACGGTAAAAAGATTTTTTCGACATTGGATCTGGCTAGAGCTTATCACCAGATTCCTGTGCGGCCTGAGGTTACTGAAAAAACAGCCGTCACAACTCCGTTTGGTCTTTTCGAATTTTTGTATATGCCATTCGGTTTGGCCAATGCTGCTGCGACTTTTCAGCGCTTTATCCATAGAGTGTTGTACGGACTTGATTTTTGCATTCCATATTTTGATGATGTACTGGTAGCATCCGAGAATTACGAGCAGCATATTCAACATTTGCAAATGGTATTCGAGCGACTAGCTCAGTATGGGGTACGTTTGAACCCATCAAAGTGTGTTTTGGGCCAATCAAATGTCAAATTCTTAGGGCATACTATCTCTGCTGAGGGCATTAGCCCACTCCAGGATAAGGTTGACGCGATTAAAAAATTTCTTCGCCCCGAAACTATTAAAGAGTTGCGTCGTTATCTGGCCATGCTTAATTTTTACCGTCGGTTTATTTACCATGCTGCGCACACACAGGTGGTGTTAAACAAATATTTACAATGTGCCAAAAAGAACGACAAAAGCCTAGTTCAGTGGACAGAGGAATCTAATAATGCTTTCGTACGTAGTAAGGAAGAACTTGCAAATGCTGCTACATTAGCATACTTCATTCCAACGGCACCCTTATCTATTGTGGTGGATGCATCAGACTTTGCAATGGGTGCGGCCTTGCAGCAGCAGGTTGATAACAATTGGCAGCCATTAGCATTTTTTTTTCAAAATCTTTGTAACCGGCACAGCAGAAGTATAGTGCTTACGACCGTGAACTTTTGGCGGCGTATTCCGCTGTACAACATTTTCGACATATGCTTGAAGGTCGGAACTTTAGAATTTTCACAGACCACAAGCCACTCACTTTTGCATTTAGACAAAAATCAGACAAAAGCTCACCTCGGCAAACTCGTCAACTCGATTTTATTGGCCAATTTTCCACAGACATAGAGCACATCAGTGGTTTAGAAAATGTGGTGGCTGACGCTTTGTCGAGAGTAAATATTTCGACCATTAAATCCTGTGTGGTTGATTTGGAACATATGGCTAAATTACAGGCAACTGATATTTCACTTCAACAGGCAAAAGAAAGCGACACTAGTTTAAAATTTCAAACGATGCCAGTAGGTGATTCAGAATTAGAATTACAGTGTGATATCTCTACAGGTCGCATTAGACCTTTTGTCCCCGCAGGCATGCGGAAGATTATTTTCCAGAAATTGCACGAGTTGTCTCACCCTGGTGTCAAGGGGTCAGCTAGGGGTCAGCTAGGTGGGGAGGCCTACCAAATGGCTTAAGCACTCACAAGCCCCACCCAGCGGTTTCCATCTACTACCGCCGTCACCACACACACACACACACACACACACACACACACAAATAATAATAATAATAAATAAAAGGCCCGAAGGGACCTACAGGAAAGCCAATTGAGAATATTAACATTAAATACAATATAAGTACAATATATACACGATGGAAAGTCCAATTTTTACTGGGCGTTTACGAGAGAAATTTAGATATTTGTAATTAATAAGATCATGAGATAATAGATAATAGGATTTTTAAACTTGTTGGAGCGGCAAAAGCTCAATTACTCTGCAAAGCTGGGCGTTCTGCAAAAATACAATAAAAGCTACGTATATGTATACTAAATTAGAAAGAGATTCATAATTTTAAAAATAATGTAGTATATAAAAAATAGGTCAAATAGTGAATAATTATGAAGAATATTATATAATTATATGCACACACAAAAGTTCAAAAGTCTATTGTTCTTGCAACAGTTCAATTATAGTTCAATCGTGTTGTTTGTGGCTAAGAGTTTATTTTGAATTGGTGGTATCTGTCTATTTGTTAAGATACGTTCTCATCATCATCTATAAATGGCAAAACATTTTGAAACAAATAATGGTTGTTTTCTAAAACTTTCATACATTCAATTATCTTTTGACAAAATGATGGATTTGACAAAACCACTGAGAACCACTGAGACAAAGAAATTTTTGGAGATTTTCTTATATGGTAATATGATGTAAGGGTACAGTTAAAGATATAATGCAATGATGTAGCTCGCTGACCGCATACACATAATGGAGAAGGAACCCTGTCAAATTTATAAAGATATGATGAAAATGGGCCGTGGTTAGTGGCAAACAGAAAAAGATTTCTATGCAGCAGGATTCTCTTTTCCGAGACTTTTGGGGCTAAAGCGTATGTGTACCGTCCTGTGGTACCATAGTCCCAGCGAGTCTGCCATTGTTCGTGTAGAGATGATTTTAGAAGCTTCTTCAAGTAAGAAGGAGGGTTGGGAAAGAATTTGTATTTGGCATGTGATGTGGCTTTGGTTGCTTCTTTTGCCAAAGAATCTGCATGCTCATTCCCCACATTACCCACATGTCCACGGACCCATTTAAAGAAGATCTTTTTTCTTGTTTCTTGGAGTAGTTTGATAATATGTACTGCGATGAGATTTTTTGAAAAAACATCTTCTATTGCTAAGAGACTTGAAAGACTGTCCGAGTGTATTAATACTTCTTTATGAGGGGAGTTCCTAATCCACAGCACAGCCTCTTCTATGGCCAGGAGTTCTGCCTGAAAAACAGTATTTTCTTTACTTAACTTAGTTTGATCCTCGTGGATTAACTCTCCTCTCTGATACTCACAGAAGGCATATGCCGTTTCATCTTCCATCTTGGAACCATCCGTATAAATGTTTATTTCTACATGTGGAGTATTTTCTGGATCTATTTGAAAGAAATATTCTTTAAATGGTTCAACTTGATCTGACTTCATTTTTGGTTGGTAAAATATTGGTTCTTGATTTCCTGTCGGGATTCCAAGACGTAAGACTCTTCCTGTTGTTGCTATATATTCAAGTTGAAGTGCCAAGGGCGAAATACCTGTTAAAACACAAAGGGCATCCGCCGAAGTTTTTCTGTAGGCACGTGAAACTAATAACAGGCATTGGTATTGTATTGATGAGATCAGAAGAAGCCCATGGGCTTTGCTTATCCGGTGAAACCAAGTTGCTGCAGCATACGTGATTTTTTTCTCCAAGATACTATTGTACCAAATCTTCAGAATTAATTTGTTTACCCCTCCGTAAGCTGAGGCAAACTTCAATAGGTCTTGCGAAAGTTGTGTAATTTCCTGCCTTTTCTTTCGTAAATGGGGGAGAAACGACAACGTACTATCCAGAAAGATACCTAAGTATTCTAAAGTTGGCTCACTTTTTAATGAATGGTTGTCAATTTTGAGTGTTGGAGCTCTGTTCAAAAATTTTGGTCTTCTAAGGTGGAGAACTTTACATTTATTGTAAGATATTTTCATGTTGTGATTTGACATCCACCTACTAATATAATCTAAGATGTCCTTTCCTAATTTTTCTAATTCTCGCCTTGTTTTACCATTTAATATAATTAAAATGTCATCTGCATAAGCTGTTACCTAACGATTTTAAATGACGTAAGAGAGCGTTTAGGAAGATTCTCCATAGGAAGGGCCCAAAGCATGAACCTTGTGGGCACCCCTTCCTAAACCAATGAATTTCTTGTGCTAGCCAATTTGGTTTCGCTCCTCTGTGAGATAAAAAGGATTTCAGGATATTAACATATGGCTCCTCCAACCCCAAAAATTCCAGTTCTTGGATTGTTGCGTCCCAAGGTAAGTTGTCAAAAGCATTTTGGATGTCTAATGATATTAATGAAATGTAGCTGTTTTCTTGTTGAAGTAAGTCAATTGTTGAGAGAACTTCTTGTATCGCTGATTCAGCCGATTTACCCTCTAAGAATCCGTGTTGAGAACTCTGTAGAACTGTCCAATTTCGAAAATGATAATTTATTCGTTTTAATAATAATTTTTCAAAAATTTTCCCCAAAATTGGGAGTAGAGTTATTGGTCTGTATGACTGAGCAGATTGTGGGTCCTTACCTGCCTTTAGAAAAAAGACTAGTTCTCCAATTTTCCAACTTTTTGGGAAGTAATTTAAGTTTAATAGAGTATTGTAAAGATTCAGTAATAGAGATGAATGTGAGTGGTAAATATTTCGTACAATCAGATGGTCAACATTATCAGGACCTGGTGCTTTATTCCGATTGAACGAGAAGATGGCAGCTATATTTCTTGGAGTATAAATGGATTAACTGGCTGGGTTGAGCGCGGATGAATTTGATGCGGTTTCAAGTCCGAAGGACCAAATATTGAATTGGCAATTTCTGCATAAAAAGATTTTCTTGAGTGGGTTGCTGTAGTGGAATCAGAAAGAGCGTAGACTTCCTGTCTGTAAAAATCTCTAAATGCCGTCTTTTTTAGTTTCCCAAAGGGGTCTTTGGTATTTGAGCAAAAAGAACTCCACGCTGTTTTCTTTGCTTCCAGAATTTTCTTTTTATATAGTGCTCTATACTTTTTTAATTTGATCATGTCTTCCTCTGATGTAGACAAAAGTTTTGTTTTCCTATAAAGTGCTTTAACAAAGCTTCTCATTTTCCTAAGTTCTGCTGTCCACCAAGAAACTGTTGGTTTAAATGTGGAGTTTTTTCTTTAAAGTATGGTCACAGATTTGTGTTATTATATTTATAAAGTTGTCGTACTCTTTTTCGAATGCCCCCGTCGCTTTTATATCCTGGAAAGTTATATTATTTTCTTGCAATGATTTAGATAGTTTTCTATTGAATTTTTTCAATGAGACATTCTTTGTCCGATATCTACGCTTTGGAAGCTTCGGGGTTTGGATATCCATATACAAGGTTATCAGCCTGTGGTCACCGTAGTGCATATCATCCTCAACAGTCCACAGGGAAACTTTTGGGAACTGTGGGAAGGATGCTAGTGATACATCTGGCCAACCTTTCAAATGCGTGGTTTCAAACGTTGGTTTTGAGAAAGGATCATTTAGGACTAATAAGTGCATCATATTGAGATGATTGATGAGGTGTTGTCCTTTTTCGTTATCATTCTCATACCCCCACAGGACACTATGAGCATTCAAATCACCCAGCAACAGAAGTTTTGAACTCATACCCGACGTGTTCGCCCAATCTTGTAGATCTTCTTTTAAATTAGCCGATGGTGCGGAATGCTGACTGCCTATAGTTATTTGTCCTTCTGTTGAGGAGATATTCACGAAGACTGAGTTATCATTTTGTTGAACTCTTATATGTTGTAACGATGTATCTACGATTATTATTTGGCAATTCTTTTTTTTTTTTGAAGAGTAGCAAGGAAGTCCTGAGAGAAGGCCATGTGGTCTTCCTTTGACTATATTGGAGTCCTGTATGCATGCTATTTTGTAGTCTTCTTGAATTAAGAATTGAAGGAGTGAAGCTGTTGCACTTTTATTCTTTTGAAGATTAATCTGTGCTATTTTAAAGGATGATGACATTTGATTAATTGTTGAAGGTACTTGCATGTTTTGATGTTGTCCTTGCGGAGAAGAGTTTGAATCCGAGAGATGAGAAATTTGAGTAGAATTTGGAATTGAAGGTGAGTTTGAGTTTTTGTTTGTATTTGATGAAACGATTTTTGTATTGTTTAGTTGGTTGAATGTGGAGCAGATACATTTATGAAGGTTTTCCTCGATTGAAATCGAAGTTTAAATAATGGACATTCATTTGAATCCGCTCTGTGTGGGAAATCATGTTTTGTGTTCAGACAATTGATGCAGCATATTTTCTTAGGATCTTCTTTATTTGGGCAAGTTGTTGTTGTGTGATTATACGCACAAATAGCACAGGCAGCTTCAAATCTACAGTTGTTACCTGTATGGCCATATCGTTGGCATTGCGAGCAGCGGATTATTGGGCGATAATCCGCAACTTTACAGGAATTAAATCCAATCAGGATACGGCCTTGCTTCGTCAGATGACGGGCGTAATTGATATCTAAATCCAGGACCAAATGGTAAATTTGTGATTTTTCTCGGTGAATTTTTTTATGTATCGCTATTGGGATTTCTCGATCATAATCTTTCAAGATTTTCTCTGTGACTTCTTCTGGTTGAGTAAATAAAGGGATTCCAAGAACAATTATCTTCTTAAAATTTATAGTTTTGTACGTTAATTCAGTGATATCTTTAAGTCTTTCAATTCCTTCTATTATTCGGAGGGTTTTTTCAGTATTTTCTTCACTGTTGGATCTTATAATTAAGGTGTTTCGATCACGAGCTGTTTCACAGTAGATTTTAGGGAGGTCCGGAATATTCTTTGTCTCCGTATTAAGAAGATTTCTAATTGTGTGGAGTGAAGTTTTTGTTGCCTGTGTCTTCTTTAAAAGTATGGCGGATTCAGAGGTGGTTTTTGAATTTTTATAAACCGCACTAATTTTCTCTGAATACAGAGGTTTTTATGATAGTGAATGTTGTTGGCTGACCGTTGGGATTTTTTCTAATGGGCTTTGAAACGAATTTTTTAAGAATTCTGTATTTGCTTCAATTGAATGTAATTTTTGGTTGATATCTTGAAGTATAGATTCATCTATCACCATTTCTCTTATTGAAGGGAGTCCTCCTTGTGATCTTTTTTGGGACTGGGTATATAATTTTTCTTTTAACTCTTTAATTATTTGATTCTTTTCTTCTATCGTTAGGTGGTGATTAGAAATTTCTTTCTCTTTTAAGTTCAAAATTCCTGCTTCATCCTTGTTGGACAATTCATTGTATGATTTCAGAGAATCTATCTCCCGAGTTAGTTCTTGAATTCTATTGTCTTTTTGTTGTATATAAACTTCAAATTGTTGCTTTCTGTCTTTTAATTCTTGTTCCAGGTCGATTGCCTTGTTGTACCACTCTTCCTTTTCGGTTGTTATTTGTTTTAGGTCTTGGGATTGTTGAGATGCGTTTCGTAGCTGATTTTCAATGATTTGGATGTTTTTTTTAATTAATTGCCAATATTTGTCGACTTCTTTACTGGATCCTGTTTCGTGTGATTTTAGAAGACCATTGTGAATTTCAAGCAGCTCTGTTATTGAAAGTGTCTTCGCTACTTCTAGGTTAAACTTCATTGCATTTTTATTTGTTGGGGTTGAATTTAGCGCTTGTGAAGATTGACTGGAGTTTTGTCGTGTACGCTTTAGAGTGGATTTATTTGACCACCTGATTTAATAGTGGAAGTTTGTCCGGTGTCGAATCTGGTGTCAAGGCGACACAGAAACTAGTTGCAGAACGCTATGTTTGGACCGGAATGCAGAAGGATGTTGCGGTGTGGGTGCGATCCCGCATCTCCTGGCAAAGAAGCAAAGTCCACCGGCACACGAAAAGTGCTACTGGCACATTTGAACAACCATCAGCTCGTTTCCAGCATGTGCACATAGATTTGGTTGGGCAATGCCACCATCTAATGGGTTTCGGTATTGCTTGACATGTGTTGACCGGTTCACCAAGTGGCCGGAAGCAATTCCGTTGGTTGACACTACTGCTGAAAGTGTAGCAGAGGCTTTCTACGCTGGTTGGATCGCCCGTTTTGGGCCACCTTTACGTCTGACGACCGACCAAGGTCCCCAATTGGAGTCATCTCTGTTTTCGGCACTGAATCAATTTCTGGGTATTACCAAGATCCACACATCTCCATACCATCCAGCTGCAAACGGTCAGGTGGAGCGATTTCATCGGCAGCTCAAAGCTGCAATCATGGCGCACAACACCATCGAATGGGCTAAAGTATTGCCATCTGTGCTCCTGGGCATACGAACTGCATGGAAGGAGGATTTGCAGCTGAGATGGTATACGGTATTACCATTGCCCTTCCTGGAGAATTCCTGGTGCCAGCAGCTGACGATCCAGATCCAGTAAATTTTCTTGGCAGGCTACGTCAGGTGGTACGCCAATTGTGCCCAGTACCTGCTAGGTCTACAGCTGACCGTCCAATTTTCATCAGTAGGGACCTTGAGTCATGCACACACGTCTATCTGCGCAGAGATTGTGTTAAGAGAAGCCTGCAAGCTCCGTATGAGGGGCCTTACTTGGTTCTGCAAAGAACTGAAAAAAATTTAAACTTAAAATTGCTGAGCGAACTATCACAGTGCACATAGACAGAGTGAAGCCTGCTTTCTGGTGCTCAGATGAGGAACAGCCTCCCAATCAAAAAGCAGCACAGAAGCAGCCAGTGTTAGAGACATCGGCAAATCACCCAGAAACTCTCATGCCCAAAAGTGAGCCTGTAACCACAGGATCTGGTCGGCGTGTCAGATTTAACCCTCGCTACCTCTGATAGTGGAAATTGTTTCGCTATCGTTAAGGGGGGCTACTGTGGGGATCTTGCATCGCCGACAACCCAAAACCAGCTTGTGAACTCACTCCTATTTTCTTCATACCACATCCATGGTTTCTATTCCGCCGTAACTAAAAACCGCGCGGATTGGCTCCGCGGTAAGGCGGGAAGAAACGTTTTACAGTGAGAGTGTTGGACTGCCTCGTGAAAGTATGTTGAGAGAGATTCTGGGCTGTAACGATATACATACTGTATTGCCGCACACATGTGCGATGAATGTAATTTTAAAGTAATATACACTAGTTAAGTTTTTATCGAGTCTTAAGTTTATGCTTCCAGTGTTTTATTTTATTTTATTACGTAAACGACGAAGTTATAATTAGTCATCGGGTGTTATGCTGCCCGGTGCTAAAACTGTATCTGAGCACTCTATAAAATTTCATGAAAAATATGAATATTTAGTAAGGAAAACGTGAACGAAGTCAAGCCAAACATATCGATTTTTAGTTCGTCGAAATTTTCTCAGATTTTGTTAAGAAAAAAAAAACTTCTACTCGTCCGAACATTTCGAAATTTTTGTAATAGATGTAAAATCCAGTCTGTCGAAATACTCTAAAAAGATCGTGACAAAATAAGGACTTTTACTTTTATTGTAGAAAAAAGATAATCTCAGGAAGGAGCGAGTGACCTGCGATGGAGAATTTTTTTAAAGAAGTAAAATTAGTCTTTTTGAAAACCAATTGCATTGTCGAAGAGAAAGTCTTAGCTTTAAACGCGTATTTTTGAGGGTCGGTACCTCTAAAATTGAGCCCTGAGTAAGCGTTGACGAAAGGGAGAAAACGTCGAGTGAGAAATCTCTTTTTGAAAAAAACTTTTCAAAGAGTTGACAACCATGCGGCATTTTCACAAGCTTTTGACTTTTAAGTCCCTGAATAATAATTTTTATTTTAGCACATATTCTTTTTTTTTCTTTTTTAATACTGGGGAACATCCCATTGCATAACTGAGATAAATAAGTTTTGGACGATGTTGGGGATCCAAATATCCAGGAAACTCCTATACCGTCCCGTGTCCCTGATGCTGATTTTTAAGTTTGGAGCTGTCTGTATAAAATTGTTTCAATAAAAGTAATTTATTTTCCGAAACTGGGACTATTTTTTTATATAAATACTAGCAGACCCACCCGGCGTTGACCGAGCCCGTGATGAATGAACCTCAAATTTGTATGATTTTGTACTTTTAATTCCTTTTGTCTGAATTTATATTTTTAAATATAAAAAAACGCAAGAAAAATATTAAATTGAAGATACGTGCTATTTTGCGTAAGTTGATTTTTGGAGTCTATGCGTACCGAAAGCGAGCGGAACTGAGACAAAACACTCAAGTTTTTACTGATTTCGTGGACATTTTCAGACATTTTATTTTGTAAAAAATATTTCTACTCGTCCGAACGTTTCAAAATTTTTATAGGAGATGTAAATCTGGTCTATTTAGATGTTTCGATAAACATTGTGTTAAAATAAGGACGTTGACTAAAATAAGAAAATAAGAAATTTGCTTAAATTACTGTTCGAAAATAGTGGGTAGTTCAACCTTCAACCGAGAGAGAGCGCAATATGTTCTATACAAATATTACTCTACGAAACAGTGGTGAAAGGGCTGTTATAACTTACGTGAAAATTTCAAGTCAATCATTTAGTTCGTTTTCCAAATTTTAACAAATTCGCGTTCATTCTCTATTAAAAAAAGCGTAACTTTTTCTTTTTAAAATTCGATTTTTTTCAATTTCGAACAAAAAGTTCCGAATCAATTTTTTTTAATTTACATACTCTTAATTAGTGTACAAATATAGGCGGAGAGGCTAAAGTTTAAAATCTTTAAATGCTGTATTTTTAAAATTTTGATTTAAATTTGAACTCCCAGTAAAATTTCACCCTATGGTTTTTATCGACTCTCCAAAATAAAAGTAGGTGTTTTTCAAAGCAGACATAATGTCTGCAACTTTTAATAAGTAGCATATATCACACGACTCCCTCAAAAAACGGCACATAAAAAGTCAGAAACACAATTTTTTTAAAAAGAAATCTAGAGCCCCTGCCCGGAAATTCACGCACCATGCTTTTTTACGCTTTATCTTTTGTATTATAAACGTTCTTAAAGTTTCAAACAGATCGCCTTGTTAGATTTCCTAATTTTAACAAAATTGCGTTATGTTAGTTCCACATTCCACCACGAGGGAGCGCACTCTATTCTTAAAAAAAGCTCTTTTACATAACCTATCAGTAGATATGTTACTCGAGGAGGTGGCGATCTTCAGCAAGAATTTAAGATATTTGTTGAAATTACTATTCGGAAATAGTGCAACTTAACTTTTGTCACATTTATATGTACTAAGTAGCATGTATCTGAGGACTCCGTCAAAAAACCGCACCTGAAACAGTATGAAACCCAAAGACAAAAAAAAAGAAATATTTCGCCCCTCCCCTCCCCCCCCTGCCCGAAATTTCACGCGCCATTTTTTATAAACGTTTTAAAACTGTATCTGAACGTAACTCCGTTAAACAACCTATCAGTAGATATGTTACTCGAGGGGGTGGCGGTCTTAAGCAAGAAATTAAGATTTTTTCAAATTACTATTCGGAAATAGTGGTAACAAACTTTTGACATTTTTATATTTAATAAGACACATTGAGCTCAGGACTCCGTCAAAAAACCGCACCGGAAACGGTACGCAAAGGTTAAAAAAGAAGGAAATCTATTGCCCCTCCCCCTCTCTCCACTTGCTCGAAATTTCACGCGCCATTCTTATATAAACTTTTTCTAATGTGTTATAAACTATCTTTAAGTTTCAAACAGATCGCCTTGTTAGATTCCCTACTTTAAATGAAATCGCGGTCTGTCAGTTCTACATTCCACCACCAGGGAGCGCACTCTATTCTTAGCAAAAGCGTATCTGAACGAGACCTCTTCACGCAAACTACCCGTAGATACATGGATGGGGGGATCTTAACCAAGAATTTAAAATGTTTTGTTTACTTCACCGTTATAGCAGGTGTTCTGTACATGCTCCGTAAAATATGCTAATTCCACTTTCCGCCTCCAGGGGGCGCACTCTGTTCTTAACAAACCTACATCCAAACGAAACTCCGTTATTAAACCTATTTGTAGATATATTAGTCGAGGGGGTAGGGGAATGATATAAAAAATTAAGAAATTTGTGGAAAATTACTATTTGGAAATAACCACTACTCATAAATTAAGGGTGCAAAAAATTCTGTACGAACATCCGACATGAGTTCCCACTGCCTGCGGCACTGTATAGCAGGCGGGCGACAAATTCGGAACATTTTTCTGCATTTAAAACATAAAAAAAGCAATTAAAAAATGTCTTAAAAAAACGCTTCTGAAAAAAAATCATTATCAATATAAAAAATGAGAATTTAAATTCTATTAAAACTGTTGCTACTCGCTACAGCAGCAGAAAGCATTAGAATGCAAGGACTTATTGTTGCCAATTTCTAATTTCTAGTGGTAAAAGAGCCAGTAAGGAGTATTCTAATCTTTTATTTAACGTTTTAAAAACACATTTCTTGCTATCTAAATAGATCAGCATCAAACAGGCATCTTCAATTTTCCGTAAACCAACCAAAATCACCGATTTTTTAGCAGATATTATCGCTCAACCAATCAAAGTAGAGAAAAAACAGAAAACAGCGTGGCAAACAAAAAGCCTGCCAGGTTGTCAAATTGGTTGCTAGGTTGTGACGTCATTTGAAACTAATCCATTCTCTTACAGTTCATTATTATTAAATATGTTTTCAAAGCACGTTTTTCATCTTCATGCTAAAATTTAATGTTTAGTTGAAAAAACAGTCACTCTTGAAACATTAACCACTCAAATTGGTTTATTTAATTGTATAAAGGTTTACTTAATTATTTCTGCGACAGCTTTATACAACCAACCAACCGAAAGCAAGCGGAAAGAAAGAAATGTATTTTTGAGGAGCGATGCTTTATGAACCAACCAACCGAAAGTAATCTGAGGGGAAAAAGGCGTACTTTTGATGAGAGTGATGCCGAATATTAATTAATTACTCAGCTAACAATTAGAATATTAAAATTCTGAGAACCAGGTATATCAGGAGAGACTTTGGGCTATTCTCACAAAAATTTTGAACCTCGTAAGTGCCGTAGATTTTCTAGCCATCGCACACAGACACACCGACACACACACAGAGCGATTTATTCTTTTATTAGTATAGATGTAGCAAAAAATTAAACTGTACACATTTTTATGGTTGTTATTCTTATTTTTTTAACTCTGTTCCTTTGTTTTAGATTCCTTACCGCCCCTCTTCTAAAATTATACAGAAAATCACTTCAAATGAAGCCACAGAATATTTTTCAAGTTTTTGCTCATGCAAAAGTATGCTATAGAGAAAGAATGTCTAAAATTCATTGACAGGAAATTTACTGCAGAATTTCAATCAGCATTCAAATATCAATTTCAAGCATCGTGGCTTTATTGGTAATCTTACCGTCCCCAAGGTTTAATCCTGCACCTTTCGAGGTAAATTAATTTTTTTAAATTTAATCCAATGTATATAACTATTTCTAAAAATCAATTAACATTGTGGCTATCACGTTTAATCTTAATATGATTTGCCTAAAAATAGGTGGTAATTTTCATTACCGTCCCATCCTTATCATCCCCCTTTTTTTTCCCTTGCCGTCCCGTTTTTCCTATACCTTCCCCTTTTTTAACCTTACCGTCCGTTCTTTAACACCCCTTTAAGACAATGTTATACCAAAATTTTGTACTAAAAATACTACATTGTTATTATTCCTTATTTGAATGTCCTGTGGGTACTATGCAAATTCATTATAAGTAAAAATTTAGAAGAAAATAAAAAGTTTTAGTGGTAAAATGGTAAGGAAAATTAAACTCGCAAGTTTAACTTAAACCTCAGTTCAATAAAAAAAAATTTCGCTCCTGACAATTTTTTCTTTATTTTGAATCATTAAGGCTATCAGATTAAAATGTTATTTTAGCAAGTTTAATTTCACGAGATTTTTATTCTTGAAAGTCAAAAGAATGTGAGAGTGCCCCCCATATTTTTTCGAACTGAATGCGGCGTTTGAAACGGAAAAATACGAACTTTAAGAATATGTAATCCGTTTTTCCATATTTTAAACGACACGGCTGATGGGCATTAAAACAAAATGGTTAAAAACAACGGCATTTAGTTCTTCCTTCCGTTCAATGGGGAAAGCAGGTACTGGTCATGCACGAGTGCGCCTCTGCCGATTTCCAAAAAAGATCGCATTTTTGAAGTGTTTTTAATTAATATCTCGGCTATTATTAAAAGAAATCTGAATCTTAGGGGTATCAAAAGCTGCCTTGAACTATTCTCATACAAATTTTTAGATCTCTGCTCGCAGTAGATTGTCATGGCTATTGGCAGTAGACACACACATACAACGATCTTGTCTTTAATTAGTATAGATATATAGATAATTATGTTATATGTAGAATAAAACTTCTCAAAACGATACCTGTCTTTTTCAGAATCTTGTCTTAAACAGAAACGTTTGATGCTCCAGACGGAAAGATTGTCATACAATTTTACTTAATTAGCCAGAAACCTGTATAAAACAGAATGTTGTTTCAGTTGCTTGCGATTGCTTTTGCAAATGTTTTACTATATCCTACGACGAAATCCTATCTTATAGCAAATATTTCATGATCACAGCAACAGGAACACTTTGAATGTTCACCTGGAAGGTAGACGAAAACCTGTATAAAACGGAAAATTTTCACCGGTTATTTGTAATTTAGTCTTAGAAGTTTTGACTGTAGTAAATTAATTCCATGTTACAGGGGGGCGGTCCCCTTGGCTAAGGTAACTGGCTGAGCCCCTCCAATAATTTTGAAAGTTCTACGCCTAACGTAGATGGAGAAGATAGAAATTGTGAAAGGTTATACCTGGTCAGCAATGATGGATACTCAGTCAGTCAGCAGATTTAATAGGGTGCTCTATATGTAGTGGCGAAACAATACCCCAGACCAGATGTTGGGAAAACTCAAAGTCCAGTTCGCATGAGAAGTTGGTGAGCTCAGCGAAAACGAAAGGCTGGGCACTGGAATTTGAAGAGATGCGCTTCTGCGTTGGAGAGAGAGAGGTGCTCTCTCCTGGCCGATCTTTTGATAAGGCGTTACCCGCTTTTATTTTATTTAACGGGATCTGTGAGCAGACCCGTGATTGAATCTTTATCAATTAATGTTTAAATGTCGTGTCCCTGTATATCTTATAGCCAAGATGAATATTTGTATTTTTTAGTAATAGTCCGGAAGATTTTTTAATTAAATTTCTAAGTGTTTGAATCTATTAGTTTCCTTTTGCCGTCTTCTGACTGAACTCATTCCCACAATTTTGGGGGGCCCTGCTGGAATCTGAGCTAGACCGTTACGCAATTATGAAACCTACTGCCTGGATTTGAACTGAATTTGAATTGACTAAATGGACTTGAAATCTATCGCCTGGACTGATTTTTTTTTGAGCTGCAAAGAAGAACGGAATACTGCTGCGACCTTGGAAAGAACTTTTTCATCTTCATCGAGGGAAAAAAGTTCTCGCAATTTGTGAAGCAGTGTGTGCAAGGAATGCCCGGAGTTTTTTTAATTTTACGGGCCGAAGGATCGCATGTGAACGGCTCACTGTGTTTTTTTGTGTGAGTCTTGGTTTCTTCGCGTGTGTGATTTATTTTATCAGCCTAGTGATTTATTTTTTGTGGGCTGTTTTTTTCTGTTTTTAGTGTTATCGAATCATTTTTTCAGCCCAGTGATTTATTTTTTGTGGGCTGTTTTGCTGCTTTCTGGCTCACTGTGGGTTTTTTTTTTGTCGTCGCGTGTGAAAAAAATATATATTCATTTTACATACAGCGAATGAACCGGTGGTGGTACAAATTCGCACGAGCCATTTTTTTTTATCGTTGTGTTTTATATTTTGAAGAAAGGATTTTTCCCTTAAAGTAAGTGAAGTTTTATTTTATATGTTTATGTTGTAAGAAAAAATTGATATTAGATTGAAATAAAGATAATGGCGCATTTAGTACGTGCCAAAAAAATCGATCTGCTAGCGGTAGTACGGGAACTAGGGTTAGTAGTACCCGAAAACTCTACTAAGCCCCAACTCTCAGAAATTATCATTAAATCGAGCGATTATAATGAAGGTGTTGTAAAAAATCTTCTAGCTGGAATTGTTGCTGAAAGGGAGGAGTCTGACAAATAAATACAATTAGAGGAAGAGAGTAAACGCGAATTTAAGTTAAAAAAACTTGAACTAGAAATCGCTGCTAAAAATAAAACAGAACCGACATTAAATAGCGGGATTAAAAGTCCCGATGTTTTGAAATTAATTACAAAGTATAACAATCACGAAGAAATTAGTATTTACCTTACACTGTTTGAACGCCAAATCAAGCGTCTAGGTGTTGAAAAAGAAAATTGGGTAACTTATTTGCTAGGTCTGTTACCATTGGAAATAGTTAATATAATAGGTCGCGAAAAGGAGGAACTCTCCAATGATTACGATTACGTTAAAAAGTTATTACTGAAGAGATTCAAACTGAGTGCAGAACAATTTCGACAGAAATTCTTTTCCCATAGAAAGGAAAATTCGGCCTCGTGGGGAGATTTTTCATTTGAAATTACTAATTTTTTGGAACAATGGCTGACAGGTCTTCACATTTCGTCCTTTGATGATTTAAAAAATATTTTGGTTATTAACCAAATAAGGAAAAGATTACCATCTAAAATAAGGGACCATTTCATTGATGACTTGCCTAAGTTTACGAAGGTCTCAGATTTTATAAGTAAACTTGATGATTATGAAGCGGCTCGCAATATTATCATGAAGAACTCCGAACCGAGAAGTCCGAATAACGATGTTAAAAAGCGTTTTACTCAAAATGTTGAAAACAAACGTTTTAACAGAAATAATATTCTGCAGAGTAGCAAATATGAAAAAAATTATCTTAACACGAGGAATAATGCTAACCCTTTCAAAATTAGATGCTTTTATTGTAATGAATACGCCTCCCATAAATCAAATCAATGTCCCCGAAGAAAAGAAGGGTCAACTTATTTTAAAGGCAAAGAAACCGAGCACATGACTGAGCAAAGTAACTTCAATTATAATAAATCAGTGAAAACTACGAATAATAATTCCTGCCCATCGGATAAAATCCTCAAAATTATTGAAATTATGGGGAAAAAGGTCAGCTGTGTGGTAGATTCTGGATCTGACGTAACAATGGTTAATGATAACATCTGTAAGAGTTTAGGATGCCCTAAATTAAATGAAAATTATGTAAAACTGACAGGAATTAGCGGAAAAGGAGCGAGTCCGAAGGGTTTTTTCAATATCGACATTTCAATTGTTAATGTTAGTATGAATTGTGATATTTACGTTTTAAATGATTTACAATACGAAATGATCCTCGGAAATAATTGTTTAAGTAAATTAAATTTTGAAATATCTGGTAATGGCCTTAAAGTTATGAGTAAGCGAAATAAGGAGAAAAATTGTACTGTTAATATGATAACTGTGGTTTCCTTAAAAATTCCGAAGTTAGACACTCTTTCAGATGTTGTAAACATTCCCATGGCCAAATCAGTCTTGCAATCGGATGTTGTAAACTTTCCCATGACCATCCCAGGCTTGAGGTCAAATTCAATCGACACTCCCATGATTGAAGAATGTTTAACTGACACTCCTAAGTATGAATCTGTTTACTTAGCAGAAGTGGTAAATTCGGTTAATATAAACGAAATTGATCTTAATCACATAACTGACTGCGGTTTAAAAAAAGAATTAATTAACTTAGTTGAGAATTAAGGGCCTGAGAAAATAAAAAGTGCTAACTTGAAAGTTAAAATAATATTGAGCGATGAAATACCGGTTATGCGCCGACCCAGGCGATTAGCATTTGCAGAACAAGCGTTTGTTGATAAACAAATCCAGGAATGGCTTGATAAAGGCATTATACGAGAAAGTTGTTCGAGTTACGCCGCGCCTATTGTTTTAGCCAAAAAGAAAAATGGCAATTACAGATTGTGCGTTGATTATAGAAAGCTTAACCGAAAGATAATTAGGGATAATTACCCCCTTCCGGTAATAGATGATATTTTAGACGATATCGGGCAAAATAAAGTTTTTAGCACATTAGACATAAAGAGCGGTTTTTTCCACGTAGAAGTCGATGAGGACAGTAAACAATTTACTTCGTTTGTTACAAATAATTCCCAGTTCGAGTATAATGTAATGCCTTTCACCTTAAGCTCAGCTCCTCAGTTTTTCCAACGCTACATATATGCATGCCTCAGAGAGTTAATAAGAGATAAAACGATTTCCGTGTACTTAGACGATATAATCGTCCCTGCGAAGACTGAAGAAGAGGCGCTTTCTAAACTGAAACGCGTGTTTCAGGTAGCATCAGAGTATGGTCTCGAATTCAATTCTTCTAAATGCCAGTTTTTGAAAAGAAGGATCGAAATTTTAGGATACATAGTGGAAAACGGAACAATTCGCCCTTCAGAAACACAAACATTAGCTGTTGAGAAATTCCCTGAGCCACAAAATAAGAAACAACTCCAGAGTTTCCTAGGGTTAACTGGATATTTTAGAAAACATATAGCGAATTATTCTAGAATCGCTAAACCCTTAAGTGATCTCCTGAAAACGGAGAACGAATTTAATTTTGGAGCCAGTCAAAAAGAAGCTTTCCAAACATTGAAAAATAAATTGTCTGATAAACCGGTGTTGCACATATTTAGACGAGGGGCAGAGACAGAATTACACACGGTTGCTAGCAGCTTAGGTTTTGGGGCAGGTTTTTTTAATCATTTTAATTTAGGTTTTTTTTACTCATTTCATGAGTAAGAAAACAACACCCGCCCAAGCCAAATATAGTAGTTACGAGCTTGAAGCGCTTGCTGTTATTGAAGCATTAAAGAAATTCCGGACATACCTGTTAGGGTATAAATTTAAAATAGTAACTGACTGCTCCGCCTTTCAAAATACATTAGATAAGAAAGATCTTACGCCAAAAGTAGCAAGGTGGACATTATTTCTGCAAGAATTCGATTATCAAATTGCCCACAGGCCCGGAAGTCAAATGAAACACGTTGATGCGTTGAGTCGTAACCACCGTATTAGTCACAACACGTTCACATGATGAAATTACAACAAAATTAACCAAAGCACAATACTAAGACGATTACATTAAAACTATCAAAACACTAGTTGAGAAAAATGAAAGTAAAGATTATTTTGTTAGGGAAAATATTGTGTATAAATATGAAGATGGTAGAGAATTAATTATGGTACCGGAAATTAAGCAGAAAGAAATTATTCGCGAAATTCATAATGAAGGACATTACGCTGTAGCCAAGACCGTAGCGATAATAAAGCAGGATTATTATATCCCTAATCTTCGAAAACAAATTGAAAGTGTTATAGGAAATTGTGTAGAATGCATCCTATACAACCGGAGGCGAGGGAAAGGTGAATGATTTCTAAATCCCATTCCTAAACATGATTCCCCTCTCCAAACTTATCACGTCGACCAATTAGGCCCAATGCCCTCGACCAACAAGAACTACAATTTTATATTCTCTGTAGTGGATGCTTTTACAAAATTTGTGTCGTTTTATCCAGTTAAGACGACGTCTGCAAAGGAGGCAATCTCTAAATTAAAAATCCAACAAGCTACATTCGGGAACCCAGAGTGAATAATCAGCGACCGAGGTACCGCCTTCACTTTTAGTGAGTTTAAAAAGTATCTCGAAGATGAAAATATTGAGCATGTTCTAATTACAACGGGAATACCCAGAGGAAACGGACAGGTAGAACGACAACAGGAGACTCTCATATCAATTCTTGCTAAATTAAGTATCGACGATCCGCCGAAGTGGTATAAATACGTACCGACTGTTCAGCGAATAATGAATAGTACGATTTCCCGAAGCACTCAATACACACCCTTTGTTCTTTTAATGGGAGTAAAAATTAGAAATAGGGAAGATTTAAGAATAAAACAAATTCTTGATGAGGAACATGAAAACGCATTTGTCGAGGAAAGACAGAATAGCAGAAATATCGCGAAACAACATATATTAAAAATTCAGGAGGAAAATCGCAAGACTTTCAACCGTAAACGCAAAAAAGCGAAATGTTATAGAATTGGTGATTTAGTTGCAATCCAACGAACCCAATTCGGGGTCGGTATGAAGCTATGACTGAAATTCCTTGGTCCATACAAAGTGACCAAAGTTAAGCGCAATGATCGATACGATGTCGAAAAAGTGGGCTTTCAAGAGGGTCCAAGAGTGACCTCTACTGCAGCTGATCACATGAAGCCGCGGGCTTCTTCAACCTAAAGAGAAAAAATATAGTGCTAGTTCAAGTTGATATATTTATGTGTTGTTGTTTTTTTTGCATCGTCTCATCTTTTTTTTTTTTTTTTTTTTTTTTTACTGTGTTTATCAAGAGTGACTGCGCTGTCATCCGAACATTTTTTATGACTATTTTATACAGAAAAAAAACTCTCTGTTTAAAAACTGTTCACATGACTGCATCCACGTGGTGGACTCACCTGCACATTGTTTTTTTTTGGACTATATTTAGCAAAAAGAACTGAAACGGTGTTTTTTTTTTGTTTTTTTTTTTGTTTTTTTATGGAAAGACTGTGTTCGTCTGTATACGTAGTTTGATATTGCAATTATTTGTCATGTTGTTTGTTTTGTGTGTGTTTTTCCAGTATTTTTCAGGATCCATGAAAGTCGGACTGAACCAGTCCAGCCTATATGGTGGATGACCTGTGTGGACACAGGATGGTCAGGACAGACGAGTGTAGTGGCAAAACAATACCCCAGACCAGATGTTGGGAAAACTCAAAGTCCAGTTTGCATGAGAAGTTGGTGAGCTCAGTGAAAAAGAAAGGCTGGGCACTGGAATTTGAATAAATGCGCTTCTGCGTTGGAGAGAGAGAAGTGCTCTCTCCTGGCCGATCTTTTGATAAGGCGTTGCCCGCTTTTATTTTATTTAACGGGATCTGTGAGCAGACCCGTGATTGAATCTTTATCAATTAATGTTTAAATGTCGTGTCCCTGTATATCTTATAGCCAAAATGAATATTTGTATTTTTTAGTAATAGTCCAGAAGATCTTTTAATTAAATTTCTAAGTGTTTGAATCTATTAGTTTCCTTTTGCCGTCTTCTGACTGAACTCATTCCCACATATATTTACCAGGAGCCCATGCACTTCTATGTAAGCCCCTTATGGAGGAGCACTAGCGGAGTAATTCTTCGCCTGGAAGACAGCGTACTCTGACTATAACCTTTGACATCTCTTCAGTAATTTCTAAGGTCAGCTCTGTGACGCAGCCATTAACATAACACAGTAGAAATCGAGGTTCAATGAAAACAGATTTCTGTTGTTGAAGGATTCTATCACAATGTTCAATCTCTGGACGCGCAAAATTTGATAATGTTAGGTTAACTTATCAGAGGTTTTCACACCAGAAGAGCATCTACTGCGGAGTTCCATATCAGAGTCTAATGCAGTATGCGCTGAAATGCATAAAGCTTTCATTAGTAACCTATAATATGAGCCACTCGTATGCGCCTGTTCTCTTTAATCATGGCAAAGTCTTAGGACCAATCCTTGCCATAATCACGAAAACTAACTTCTGTATCCGACGATTTAGACTGTGTTGAAATGCTTCTCTTCAACGTTCAATCATTACCATCAGGATCTTTTAAATCAACACCCTATTCCATGACACATGAGCTTATTTTGCAAAATTATTTGCACTATTGCCACCTTGTCGTACAACATCTTACGTCATTCCGGCAAGTGCATTCTCACAGTTAAGGAGTGGACATAATTTTTGTCTAATCGTATCATATCCTAAACAATAAAATCAGAAGAGATTAACAAGCTTATTGCAAAGACAGTATGTAAATTAAAAGAGCATTAAGTTCTACATTAAAACTCAGGTTTGCTATCTCAATTAACTTAGTAGACTTTGACACTTTTCACTAATGAAAATGGAAGACTTCATGGTAGATATTTTTTAATGAGAAGACTATTTAATACTTAGGTTGAAGCTGAAAGTTGAATGAAAATTTCCCAATATTATGGAAAGTATCCAGACCAGGATTCAAACCTGGGACCTAGACTTCTCTTGAAGCCAATATCCTGCTATTTGAGCGAACCAAATAGATACAATTCACTCACATGTCAACCCCGTCATCAATCCTGCGAACAGCGCACACTGTCCCCTATGAAAACACGCTATAAATGAAAACTCCATTACTCCATGCATATGTACATGTTTTATTTATTTATGCATGCGTATGTAATGATTTATGTAATTTTTTAATACTTAGGTTGGAAGCGAAAGAAGAACGAAAATATCCATACAAAATGAAAAGTATCTACGCCAGGATTCAAACCTGGGACCTTGGCGTCATGCGTCAATGCTCTGCCATCTGAGATACCCAGACGAACCGGCCTGACACAGCTGTGAGAGTATTGACTCATAAAGCCAAGCTCCCAGATTAGAATTCTGGCTGGGATACTTTCACTCTGTATGGAAGTAATCAGTAATTTATGGTTGAACTTCGATGGCTTCTTACGTACGTGTGACAACTTATTTTAAGTAAATAATTAATTTAAGAAAATTACAGCAGTTTCAGTTACAGTACCGTGTTATAATAGCACATATCTCAATTACTTAGAACAGATCTTCTCGAAATGGCGAAATTTTGAATGCATTTAATCAGTGAAATAGAATTTCGATTTCTATTTTTCTGTCGTTTTATGAATTCTCTGGCAATTTTTTTTCGCACTCAATACCATCATGTCAGAGGTATTCACGTCAAAAATTATTGAAATCTGTCAACTATTGTCCTATTTCATTTCCACATCAAAGTGTGCCTTTTAATTTTGACATGAATAAAGCAGTTGAGATTTTTTTTTTTTTTAATCTGGGAGATCGGGATTTCTTTCTGAATTAAACAACCTAACTTCAAAAGCAATACTTAAAAATGGTTAAGATTGTAATTCCACACGGTGATTTAAATAAAAGAATTAAAATTAAATAACAAGAGGTAGTAATTTATTGCCGAAACGTAAGTGAAAGCTTACTGTGGAGACCGGAAAATTTTTGGTTTCCGTCTGTTTGTTAGTTAGTTAGTTAGTTAGTCTGTCTGTCTGTCCCGCCATAACTGCCGTAAAAAGCACCCAATTAGCTCGAAATTAAGAAGGCATGTTGATGAGGTCACCGGTTTTAGCTGTATGGTTCTTGGTTAAATTTGGTTCATTCGTTCGGAATATACAGGGTGTCCGGTCTCAACGGTGTCCAATGGCTAATTCCTAAACCGTTAGTCATAGACATATAGTTCCAATTAGAAAAATGCTTTAAATCAGATAAAGAAATATTTTAAAACCGATTTGGGTCAATAAAAACATTTCTTAAAAAATGACGAAATTTAAATTTTTATACGGTCCCCCGGTCCTATAAGATATATTTAGTAAAATTTTCCAATTACCACTGACAAGTAAGACAAAAAAAGTCCCATTCATATGACACTAAAATTGTGCGAGTTATGAAACTTTAAAAATGCATGACTTATGCCACTTTTCTGCTCTGAAAACAATTGAGTTCGGCTTGGCTTTGAGGGGTCATATTCCAAGTGCTTAAAGTATTCGAAGATCTCATTTCATGTGTCTTTGCGCTTTGAAAAAAATCGTACAAGTATTACGATTAAGTTAACATTTATTATGTTTCAGATTGGCTGAAATAACATATGTTTTATTTTGTGAGGATTTGAGACTGTTTCTTTTATGATTTCTTTTAATAAAATTATGTTATTTTTATAAGTTTTTATGTTACTTCAATGATCTTATGTATGTTTTTCCAGTTCAAACTTTGTATTCGAACTTTAACCCACTTTCAAATATCCAAACGAGATTACATTTTACATACTGGCGCAAATCCGATAACAATCTAATATTATTATGATTTTCGGTGGTTACCATTTATACTTATTTTATAAGATAACACAAAAATTTTCGGATAGATTACCGCCAAGAAGTTTATGAAAAAGTTTTAGATTAGATAATACAAGACAGAGATTGTTGGGTTTTTTAACGTTCATTTTTAACTATCACGTTAGATTTTTTTTGCAAATGTGTAAGTTAAAATATAGCGAAAATCTCATACTATAAAACATATGTAAAACTTTTTTTATTTTATTTGATTCAATAATTTATTCGGTATTTTTGCTTATTTTGGTATTCTTACAGCTGGGTGGTGTGATGAGATGGGGGAGAAGATTAAATTTTAGCTTTGAACTTTTTAACTTTGAAATTTACAATTTGAGAAAAATCTTGATGTGATGGCTAAAAATGAAGGTCAATTCCGCATTCAGCGGTACAGAATACATAAGAATCAATTATCAAAAGCTAAAAAACATGAAATAACCCAACTTTTGCATGCTAGTGTAATCTAATAATATTTTAAAATACGTATCATTTTGTAAAGAATTGAAGCTGTTAGTTTAGCATCATTTTATTTAATAAAAATTCTGTTTTTTTCTTTCTTCTTAAATATGTATTACAAATTGTATAGTTTGCATTAATATGTCAGAATGACTAAAGATTTCAAATTTATATTGCTATGTTGATTTTACTCTCAGCCATTTTTTAATATAAAAGAAAATAAGTTAAAACTGGTGTGAATGACTAAGAACAAACAATCTTCTTGAAACACCATCAAAAATTTGTAAATGCGCTAGGCTTTTCGAAAGATCTGAGTTTTTTTTCCCCAGGCGCAAAAAAGACGTCCTTCTACTATGAAAGCAGAGGCAAGACTCGAAGAGTCTTGAGTCTTTGAGTCTTGCCTCTGCTTTCATAGTAGAATGACGTCTTTTTTGCGCCTGACGAAGAAAGACTCATCTCTTTCGAAAGGCCTAGCGCATTTACAAATTTTTTATGGTGTTTCAAGAAGATTGTTTGTTCTTATTTTTTAATATATCTGACGAAATTACATTTCGACTAAATTTGTGAATGACCCCCAATTTGCAGCAAAAAATATGCTTCAACTTTAAACAGGTATTACTCGGTCAATTTTAATCGTAAAACAACGGGACTTTTTTTGTATTACTTGTCATTGGAAAAGGAAAATTTTACTAAATATAACTTATAGGACCGGGGGACCGTATAAAAATTTAAATTTCGTAATTTTTTAAGAAATGTTTTTATTGACCCAAATCGCTTTTAAAATATTTTTTTACCTGATTTAAAACATTTTTGTAATTGGAACTATGTGTATATGACTAACGGTTTAGGAATTAGCCATTGGACACCGTTGAGACCAGACACCCTGTATGGAACATTTTATTTTGCGCAATAATGCTTTTCTATGGCAGTTCAGACGATTTTCAAATTTCTATTTGTTGAAAGAAAACGACGCATTTGATTAATGTATTTAAATGGTAAATTATGGATGCTGAAATTAACAAATAAGGGTTTTTAAATTATTTATATTATTTTGATATTTTGTTAATATATTTGTCGGATTTTTTAGGTGTATGAATTTTGGCGGAACTTTATATATGTTTTACAATAATATAAATTATTTTGTTCTATCATTTTACTGATTTGACATGATATGTATTTCAATTTTTTTTTTCTTTTGTCAGTTACCAAAAGCAACTGCATTTTGTAGCCCATAAACAAAAATCACTTAAATAATCCCAATTACGAAAAATTAAGCAGAAAGTCTCGCTGAGGGAAATAAAAAGTTAGTTAATATTTAATAATTTAGTGTGCAATATACCTTTGTGTCAAACATTAACTATGTTAGTAACGTTACATTTTTTAATTTAATGTAGATACTATTAAAAGACTATCACAAATAAAAATTTTTATGGCGACAAATCGATGCGATTTAGGCAATTAGCAGTGGATACGATGATGAATGATTATCCAGTATATTTAAAAGCCTCCAAATATGCCTATTCTTGGTGATTTTTGCATGTTATTGTTATCGAATAAGTTACGATGTTTTTAAACTAAAGTTTTAACATGTTAAAAGTGAAAAGAAGTACATTTAAAAGGCATAAATTTTTTTTATAGTAAACATAAATAAAAATTAAAAACAATAGAATAAAATAATGCACGTTCACAGATATATTATTATATTATTATTATTATTATTATTAGAGCAAATGAATTCATTATTCTTGAAGTCTCGTCATTTTTGTTTTACCAAATTTATATTTCAAAGTTGTACGGTAACAGTTTTTTTTTTAAATCAATATTTATCTTAAAAAGGTTGCCGATTGTGCATGCAAAACATGGAAATCAGTCTTTTACTTACAGAGTATTTATATGCCTTTAAATATACCTTTTATCCATTTTTAGCATGTGATAACTTTGGTTTAATGTCAGTAAGTGATTTTCTTGCGCAATTTTATAGCATTTATTTAGACTATATATTACATCTACCTATTATAGAAATATTGCTATTTGCATATTGCGGTAACATAAAATCGTTAATCCTGTTGCTTATCCTAAGACAATTCAAGTGTAAAACAAAATTCAAGATACACTATAACCATTCGCCAAATCAATAAGAAAATATGAATTTAAATTTAATAAGACTACGGGGTGTTCGGGGAGGCAGCCCCCCCCCCCCTGAAGAAATGTATTTTTCAAACAACAAAAATACTAGAATAAGTAATTGGTCAGAATTTCAGAACATTATTGTCACGCCGTGTATTATTTAATGCTTCTATTTTTCGAAACCTTCCAAGAGTTTTATATGTTGCTAAATATATATCTTATAAAAAATAAGTAAAATGCGGGTTGTAGGATGTTGAATATTATGCAATGTGAGTTTAAAAAGCAATCACTTTAAGATCTGACGTTGAAGCTCCTGATCTGCAGATTTACTAGTTTATATATGTTAAAAATTATCGGTAACGAACAGCCAGGTTAAAAGCAGCAAATGAAAAGCACTGAGGACAAATTAAATGGTGAAAAAACACTTAACAAAAAAAACGTATGTACCGTCGCTGGAAAATATATACACCCTAAATGTTTACTATTAAATAGTATACATGTTAGAGGATTTGTGGGCAATCTACGTATCAAAATGCGAATTAGCTTTTTAATTTTAGATAGTGATAATGATAGTCACAGATAATAAGCTGATATATATATCATCATCATCATCATCATCATCATCAACCGTTTTCAATCCACTGCTGGATGTAGGTCTCCCCCAGATTTTTCCAATGTTTCCTGTAATATTAACGCACGACACCTTTCATGTTCTTCCCACTTATTTTTAAGGTGAAACTATCCTCATATAAAAAAAACTGTAACCAAAATCGAAAAAGTACAAGCGCACAACAATAGATATCGATCTCGGATATCCTATGGAAAAAAAAATCATTTAAAAATATTAAAATGTGAGTTAGAAATCTGTAAACAATGGACCCATAGGATTTACATTAGCTTTCAAGTTTCTCCGCGTGGCTAGTGTAGGCTCTTAACATTAGATTAAAGGGGGATAAACACACATTTCAGATAGGTACTCTTAACTCGAAAGTTGTTGTACGTGCTTTAGAGCATGATGATATTCCAGATTTTGCGAATGCACAGATGTCGAATAGCAACATTTACAATCTAGAAGGGTGGTTCACAAAGTTGGCTGAAACGTCTATGAACAAAGCAAACCCAATTCCTCCTGAATATGCCGTTTTACTCTGATTATAACTTTAACTGATAACTGATTGGCTTCGATTCTTTTTGTGATTGTTTGTGCATCTAAAATGTTGTATATTGATGAGGGTCCCACCATGGCTGAGTGGTTAAAGCACCACACCGCTAATCGCTTGAGAGCGTAGGTGAGCTGCGGTTTCAGGTCCCGCTGTCTCAGTTGCACACTCTTTGTGGAATTCCCGGAAGTAATTCTCTGGTGTTGTAAATTTCCTTGTGCTATCTCGTCCTTGTAAGTAGTAGGGAAAAGGGTGTTCGATTCGCAGGGTGGGAGGTGAGAGGTGAGGTGGGAGGTCGAAATCGTACTATAGTACGAGAGGGTTTGAGAAGGGAGTTAGGAAAGGTGGTAAGATAGGACAATCTGATAAGATAATCTGATAGTGAGATAAGAGTAAAGTGTGGAAAGATCATGCTAGTGTATTAGTTTTGTGTATTAGTATTATCATGTAGAGTATTAGTTTTAGGAAGAAAATTATAGAAAGTTTTCGAACGTAAGGAGTCGATCTAGATCATACTATAGTATGATAGAGTAGGTAGGGGGTAAATATTTAGACGGGGCTTAATTTCTCGTATCATCTTAAGGTTTGAATGAATAACCATATAAGGTAATGTTATACTATAAAATAAGGGGTTAGGTCTTTTTGAGAGGAAGCTTATTTTTTGGAATCGACTTAGAATTTGGACATGAAAATACTAGGTGGCGCCCTCTATCGGCAGGAATTGGAAACTATTGTAATTAGGTTTTTTCATGAAAATCTCACTTGGAATCGAACCTGTAATAAAATAGTCTCTTGACTTGATAATTTGAAGTAGGTTTAACTGATCAAGCCAAGAAACTATACCTGTAAGTCGAGATTTTAGATGTTTCAAGGCAAAAATTGTGGCTCTCTCATTTATGTGCGTTGGTTTGTCGGTTACTTAAGATAAGTCAACAGTACCTATTTTATCTACTACTACACTTTGAGAATTACTTTAATGTATACGATTTTGCATGCGAGAGTAGGGTCATTCTACCATACCTTAGTTTTGAACTTCGTAAAAAATTTTATTTTTTGTAACTGATATGCTATGCACTATTTGAGAATTACTTTAATGTATACGATTTTCATTTTTAGTTTAACTTATTTTATCGGTTCTGCGCGTGAGAGTAGGTTCATTTTACCAAACCCTGGTTTCGAACCTATGAACTATGAGTCAAATCTCATTTTTTGTGGGTGATACGCTATCCACTGTACAAACCGCGCCCCAACGTTTACTACCATACTTTTGAACACTATCTTTTCTAAATACTTAACCCTTTATTATGCTCTCATTTAATATTAATTTAACTTAACAGGAGTTATAATTGCATCACAACATTTAACATTCTGACAGTTTTTTAATTTTTATTTTAATGTCCTTGTAGCGCAATTGGATAGCGCATGTGGCTGTTAACCATGGGGTTACCTGTTCGAGTCCGGTCAAGGGTGAACTATTATTTTTTCTTAATAAGTTGAGATTTCAAGGACCCATTTGTGGCATTAGTAATTTTTAAAGTGTTTAACTGTAACCGATACCGATTTTTAACATATATTAGGAGATATGCTGTTTGCGAATATTCAGTTATCAATTGATATTTGTTCTAACTTCATCTAATGATACCTTTATTTTTGAATATGGGCTCTATAGTAAATATGTTAAAAAGATCTTGCGATAAAGTGGTTACTACTTCAAAGTATCAACGTTTAGAAGAACCGAATGAATCTACTTACGTAAGTGAATTAAATATATCAAGATTGGAAGTTCCTAATATACTGAACACTGACAACATGACAATATCATGTGATTTACCTACTACTGATTATTCACCGAATGTGAAATCTGAAGTCGATATGAATTTTTCTATCCCTACCTTTGGTGATGATACAACATCTTTCGATAATTCATGCCAAGAATAAATTTCAGCTAAAAACTATTTGAATATATTTTTCAAAGACATGAATTTTGAATCTGCCTTAACCTCTACCCCAGTTAGTAAATTAACTTCCCAAGACGAATCCCTTCAAGAACCTACTATTAGGCGAGAGATGTCTGTCTTACAAGCAAGCAACCTTTATCAAGCAAGTGATGATTACAAAATGCCACCCCACCCCCCGAATATCATTTCACAATCTAAAAATATCAAATCCAGTAATCCTATTATATTTCGAGAAGAACTCACTGACTGTATCTTTTTAATTTTAAAATTTCATAATAGGCAGTTTTATATTCATATTAGAGAGTTTAAACGCAGCGGGATTACTAGTGAAGAAATTTTAACGAAAAATGGAGTTATTATGGATGTTAATAGCTGGTACGAATTCTACAATAAAAGTTTTTCATTTAATTTGAGGTATAAAAGTTCCTCATTTGTCGCCAACAACATAATATTAGTGTTAAATTTTAATAATTCTATCATGCGAATTAAAAATTTAAAGAATTATTCTCATATTGACTTAAATGAGTACCAATTAGTGAAATTAAAAGAAAAAGCACATGATTTGAATAAGGAACCTCTTCGGCATATATATGAAAAGCATATACCAAGCTTAATTAGACAGAAATGTATCATTAGTCATATATATCTGGAAAATGAACTCATGTTACAGTCTAAACTTATAACATGTATTGAGAATAATATATTGACTATACTAAACCATATTTTTAAATGTGGTGGATGTATTTTTAATCACAAATCTGAAGGCCTTCATTCCTGTTACATGTTAAATAATCGACAAAAATTTGAAGAACTAGGAGAGATGTTATTAACACTTATAGATCTCGATTTTGTGATTTCCTCGTTTTTAAACAGGGTGTATTGTGTTAATGAAAACTTTTTATCTAACATTCATGTGGAAACAATTCAAAACGAATTGTTTAAAATAATAAAATAAAATGTATTAATTTTATCCTTTTCCATCCGTTCCCTTTTGTATGTAAGTACTTTTTTTTGCATTGATTTTGCTCTTTATTTATCTTATTGATTAATTTATTTGCTTATTTATTTTTATATTTTTATGTCTTTTTTATAGTTTAATATTCTATATCAGTATTTTGTTTATTCTTTATTTATCTTATTGATTCATTTATTATGTCTTATTTATAGTTTAGTATTCTATATTTGTATTTTTTTTTCATTGATTAATTTATTTTTAATTTTTTTATGTCTTATTTATAGTTTAGTATTCTACATTTGTACTTTGTTTATTTTTGTATTGCTATTATGTTTACTACTCAATTTAACAGATTTACTAAACTCAGACGTAAGCGTGTGAAATTTCTTAACCACTTAAATTTTCTTCAAAATTGCAAGAAAAATAATGTTATTCCCAATTTTATTCAACTTAAATGTTCTGTTAGTAGCTCTGTTAGAGTTTCATAAGCTATGTTTCGTTCACATTTTATTATTTTAAGAGCCTGTATTCAAGATGTTCGGCATACTCTCTCCAAAATTGAAGAAGAGCTTTATGACCTTCATTTGTTCCTTAGTAAAAATCTTGACAATTTCTGTGATATTGAATATAAAGGTTGGTCTTCTCTACTTACTTTCAAAACTGCTCATCAAAATAAGCTTGATAAAAAGTTTTCTTCGTTGTGCAATAAGCAAAATAAGTCTCAATTTTCATATAAGAATCTATCAAATGAGAACTGCATCGTTAATCTCTCCTCTCATATGTTAACTCCTGAGCAAAAAAGCATTTTAGATCTTGGTTTAAATTTTTCTCAGTCTTTCAAACCTTCTCTCACCAAATTGATTGCTCCTATTGAGTCTTCCTTTAAACATAGTAAAGTCACTCCTTTTCAAAAAGAAACTCTTCGTCACATCCTTGCTGATACTATTTCTTCTAACAATTCAAAATTTAAACCTAATCTTTCACGTTCTCAAAATATCGCCCTGAATGAGCTTAAGTCCAATGATAATCTTATTATTACTAAAGCTGATAAAGGTGGTCAAATTGTTCTTATGGACAAAAAAGATTATTCTGATAAAGTCTATGATCTCTTATCTGAAGGTCCTTATGTTGAAGTTAAAAAAGATCCTGCTAATTCGCATCTTTCCATACTCAAAAAAGCTGTTAAGAATTCTGTTATTTTAAATGACAATACTAAACATAGTGTTATTCCTTCTTCAGCCATTTGTGCTCGTTTTTATGCTTTGCCTAAAGTTCATAAAACCAATGTCCCCTTAAGACCTATCGTCTCTAATATTGGTACTGTTACTTATCCTCTTGCCAAATTTTTAACATCCATTTTTTCTCCGTTATGCATTTCTAATACTCATACGATAAAAAATTCTTATGATTTTGTTAGTAAATTAAAAAACATTAACCCATCCAATTGTTCTATGCTTTCTCTTGATGTCAAATCTTTATTTACGAATGTTCCAATTGAAGGTGCTCTTTCTTGCTTGGAAAAAAGATTACGCGAATTTCATTTCTCTGATATTGAAGTCCAAGATTTTGTTAATTTAACCAAAATTTGCATCACTCAAACTACTTTTGAATTCGATAATAAATTTTTCAAACAATCAGATGGCTTAAGTATGGGTAATCCTTTATCTCCAATTCTTTGTGATATTTATATGCATTATTTTGAGGAAAAATTATTAAATCTGCTTAATTTTAAATATTGGATGCGTTATGTCGACGATACTTTTGTTTTAGTTGATAATCCTTTTGATATTTCTACCATTCTTCATACTGTCAATTCTATCGACCCACATATTCAGTTTACTTTTGAATTAGAAAATTGTAATAAACTTCCTTTCCTTGATGTTTTAATTACCAAATGCGATTCTTCTTTCAAAACTTGTGTTTATAGAAAACCTTTTTCTGTTTCTAACCCACCTCATGCTCTCTCAAATCATCCTGTCAACCAAAAAATCGGTGTTTTTTACACGTATGTAAATCGTTCTCTCAAAATTTGTTCCGATTCTGTATCCCTTAAGGAAGAGCTTAATTACTTAAAAACCGTTGCTGTCAAAAGAGGTTTTAATCCTTCTGTTATCAATAATGCTGTGAAGAAATTCAATAGACCATCTAATAGATCTACTCTTTCCAAATCTGTCAAAAGCAAACCTGATAATTTGGTTGTCCTCCCCTTTTATCCTCCTTTATGTTTCAAGTTAGCTAAACTTTTACGTCGTTTCAATTTTAACATTATCTTTAAACCTGTCAATAATTTCAAATTCCCCTCCACTAAATCTTCTGTTCCTGATCTTCGTAAATGGGGAATTTATAAAGTTCCTTGTAATGGTTGTGATTTATCTTATATTGGTCAAACTAAAAGGAATCTCGAGATCCGCTTAAAAGAACACTCGCGTTATGTAATCAATCAAGAATTTTCTAAATCTTCTATTGCCAAGCACTCTTGGGATTCCGGCCATAGTTTTAATTTTCAAAATGCTAAAATTATCTCTAATGCCAATAGTATCTCTGAATGGACTTTCTTGAAAATTTAGCTATTTATCTTAATCGTGATGTTATTGTTAATGATAAATCTCATTCTACAATGCTCTCTGCAGCTTGGAAAAACCTTTTCAGTACTACCATTTAATTTATTTTTGTATTATTATTAGTCTGTTTTATATATATAGATATATTTTTATTCATTTATTTATTCATTTTTAATTTCATGTGTTCCCATATTGAATTATATATTTCCCTTCCTCCCATTTTTAGCTCCTCCTACTCTGTGTTCTTTTGTTTTGATTATTCTCTTCTGTGATTGGCTGTTGTCGTCTACTTTCCTATTGGCTGTTGATTTCTAACTTCCTATTGGCTGTTTCTTCAGCTTGTTTCTTTTCCCTTATCTCTCATTTCAGTCTTGCCTCTGCTTTCATAGTAAAAGGACGTCTTCTTTGCGCCTGATGAAGAAAGACTCAGATCTTTCGAAAGGCCTAGCGCATTTACAAATTTTTTATGGTGTTTTAAGAAGATTTTTTGTACTTATGTATTGTTATCCTTTCTAATATGTGTGTTTATTTTTCCAAAGTGAATGTTTACTTTGTTATGCCTTTTAGAACTTTTAATAGAGTGTTAGAGTATAATCTGCATATGTATAACTTAAGAAATCAACAATTCTTTAATAATTAAAAAATGTAACAGAAGTTTAAAATATTAAAACTAATAATCTTAATACCTTTAAAAATAAGAAACTTAAAAAAGTTTTTCAAAATTAAAAAAAATTAAAAAGTTTACAAAATTAAAAAAATTAAAACTTTAAAAAAAGTTTTAAAAATTAAGTTGTCAAAATTAAAAAAATATTTAAGAAAAAACTTCATAAATTAAGTTTGCAAAAGCAAGTTTACCTGGCTGTACATGTATATGACTTTCATTATGTTATAGTTTCATGATATGTATCCTCTTTTTATTATATAAAAGCATTAAATTAATAAATATATATATATATATACTTAATAAAAATATTTATAAGTAAAAAGAATAAAAATAGCTTTATAAAATTAAAACTTTGGGAAAAAAATAAATAAAAATAAAAATAAAATAAAATAAAATAAAATAAATAAAAAAAATTAAATAAAAAAGAATTAAATTAAAAAATAAAAATAAAAAGTTTACAAAATTAAAAAATTAAAACTTTGAAAAAATTAAAAAAATAAATTATCAAAAAATATTTAAGAAAACTTCATAAATTAAGTTTGCAAAAGTGAGTTTACCTGCCAAAACATGTAAATGACTTACACTCGGCTTTCAGTTTATACATCATCTTATCAAAATGCATAAATGAAAACTTTGTCTAAACATATAAATTGATTTGAATATCTATACCTTTTAAAAATTATTTGTCTTTCTATAACTATTGAAAATTATTAATAAATATTATGTAAGTAAAACATATTTTGTCTGTTATTTTTTATTCTAAAACCATTTCAAATTTTATCTAAGAAATTGTATTCCATTAAAAAATTAGTTACTATGTATTCATATAATATTTTACTAAAAAGAAAATACTCATTGGTTATTAAACAGCATTTTATGCATATCCATACTATAAAGAGGACGCGACCAAAATTAGTCACCGAAAGAGATGCCAACTTGGCGATATCTCTAATATTTCGCCAAATTCCTGTAGACATTCATTGTGAACCAATAGGCATTACTTGCTTACAGAAAATCAACAAATTGACAAATTTTGTCTAAGTAATTATTATATGCAATTAAATAATAGTTACTAAGTATTCAACTAATATTGTCTAAGTATTCAACTAATACTAAAAAGAAAATATATATATAATATTTCAAATTTTGTCTAAGATATTGTATTCAATTAAGTAAATAGTTACTAAGTATTCAGCTAATATTATACTAAAAAGAAAAAATAAATATCATATTTCAAATTTTGTTTAAGTAATTGCAAAACATTTAGTAATATTTCTACGTAATATTTACTAAATATTAAATTAATATTATACTAAAAACAAAAAATAAATATAATATTTCAAAATTTTGTTTAAGTAATTGTATTCAATTAAGTAAATACTTACTAAGTATTCATATAATATTATACTAAAAAGAAAAAAATATATAATATTTCAAAGTTTGTATAAGTAATTGTATAACATTTATTGATATTTCTACATAATATTTACTAAGTATTCATATAACATTTTACTAAAAATTGCATTCAATTATGTAAACAATTACTAAGTATTCATATAATACTATACTAAAAAAGTAAAATGCATAATATTTCAAATTTTCTCTAAGTAATGGTGTTCAATTAAGTAAATAGTTACTAAGTATCCATATAACATTTTACTAAAAGAAATCACACAATAGTGAAGACGTCAGTCAAAGTGCTTAAACAGGTAGTTTAATTACATTACTCTTTAATCAACTTCACTTAAATTTATTTTTTTTCTTCAATTTCTTATCAAATGAATCCTGAGTTAACATTATTTTATTAATTTCATATTAAATTCCAGAACTTATCCATTAAATAAGTAAATTTTCAGTACTTTTAATATATTAGAACGTTTAATATATCACCCACCGTTTGTATGCAACTGTTATTCGCTTATTAATAATGACTATTATCATATGTTACCATACAATTCTTCAAAAAGGATAAAACCATTAACATAATACAGTAAACGCTCTGTAAGGCGGACTCTGTGTAAGACGGAAATCTGTATAACTCGGAAAAATTTTCAAGTCCCTGTGAATCCATAGACATAGAATAAAATTTGTCTAAGGCGGAACATTGTCTACTGCGGAAAATTTTCTTGTTCCCGATCGCTTCCGCCTTAGGCAGAGTTTACTGTACATATCATCTACCCTGTATATAAAAACTATTACCTTGTGTTACCATACTATTCTTCAAAAAAGGATAAAACAATGAACATAATATATATCATTCACCCTGTATATAAAAACTATTACCTTATGTTATCACACAATCCTTCAAAAAAGGATAAAACCACCATTCAAAATGAATTGTTTAAAACAAAATGCATTCCTATACACTTTAATCTATGTGTTTTGTTTTTTTTTCAAAGTGATACCCCTATTACAACTTTTAATGTGATGTTATAATTTTTACATGTATAACTAAAGAAATAAACAATCCTATAATAATTAAAAATGTATAACATATCTATAAAATATCCCACTAAAAATCTTAATACTATGATTCATACTTTTCAAAAATTAAAAAAGTTAATACTATTCTTCGAAAAAGAATAAAACCATTAACATAATACAGTGACCTCTCACTTATGCGCCTCTCAGTTACACACGTCTCTCAGTTATACGCGAATTTCGCAAGGTCCCGTCACGAGGAATAGGAAAATAATGCTATACATCTCTCACTTATAAGCGGAGCTTTGAATCGTCTCTCTCAGTTATACGCCGAAATAAAACGCAATTCTCAAACTATGAATTACGTGCGAAAGTTTTTTCTTAATCTATAAAAAAAATTCTGCAGGTGTCAAGGTCAAAAGACCGTTCCGCAAAGCGCCTGAAAGGGTTGAGAGGTTGTTACAATTAGACTTTTCACCCTCTCCCCTCAGTTCTAATCTCAGAGTAAAGATAAGAAGTAGAGGCCGAATCCCATTGTTATTTCGGTCAGAACTTGAGGCACACATGTTTCCGGCTTTCATCGCCAAAAGGTTGTCTTTTATGGCGGTGATCACCTTATTGGCAACTGTCGGATTTGATTTATGCGAGAGAAACGCCGATGCTAGAAAGTTTCAGTGGGAACCAGAGGAGAAAAACCGGTTTGGCGCGTATTCTCTGCCCACCATCACGTGACGGTGGGTAGCGATCCCGGCGTCAAGAAAGGGTTGCTATTTCTGAGTCCAGTTATATGAGAAGTCTATGGTTCTAATGGTTTCTTCTTTTTTTTCTTTCGCTTTTTTTTTTTTTTTTTTTTTTTTTATCAAGCTACTCGCGCGTTTCTTTCCGTCTTTGCTATTACGGTAGCATCTGGATTTTATTTTTGTTTTCTGTGTGCAATAAAAATGAGTAGAAGAAAATTAACAATTTTGTTCAAAATGGAGGTTATACGAGATATGATCCTAAATTGTCAAAAATAAGTTTAGCTCGAAAATTCGATTTGCCAGAGTCAACTCTCAGAGGGATTTTAAAGAACAAGGACTCGATAAAAAAAATGAACAGTGAATATTCTAGAAAAAAATGAACAGTGAATATTCTACGCAAGCAAAGAAACTATCACGAATTCAGAAAGGAAAATTTCAGATTTTAGAAATCTCTTTTTAATTCAGTGGTTCAGAGAAATGAGAGCTTCTAATTTACCCATTAGTGGTGAGTTATTCAAAGAAAAGGCACTCACTTTATCATCAAAATTGAGAATCGAAAATTTTTTTGCTTCTTGGGGATGGCTAGGAAAACTTAAGAAAAGACACGGTTTAACAAATCATTGCACGAGTGGTGAAAGCGCAGCTGTTTCAGATTCAACTGTTAATGAATGGATTGCAGATCTCACAAATTTAATTAAAAACTTTGATGTTAAGAACATTTTTAACTGCGACGAAACAGGTTTATTTTACCGTCTTTTACCAAACAAAACGCTGGATTTTTTGGAAGAAACATGTCATGGTGGCAAACACAGCAAAGAAAGAGTGACTGTACTTTTATGTTGTAATGCGGACGGATCAGAAAAGTTACCGCCAAAAGTGATTGGTAAATCGAAGAAACCACAGTGTTTAAAAAATGTGAAGAAACTGCCATGCTCTTATGCGAGTAGCCCCAAAGTCTGGATGACATCGAAAATTTTTTTAGACTTTTTGAAGGAGTTTGATATGAAGATGGCAAAAAAAGAGAAAGAAACGTTCTGCTATTTATGGACCAGTGTCCCGCCCATCCTTCAGATTTCCCATTGCTGACACATACACGAGTTATATTTCCCCCTGCAAATTGCACTAGCAGACTCAGCCATTAGATCTCGGTATAATAAGGTCAGTTAAAGCGCAGTACAGAAAAGATTTGGTGAGAAGAATATTCATATCACTAGAGCAGAAAAAATAATTCAAGAAAATTTTGATTCTGGATGCTATGCATATGTTGGTTTCCTCTTGGAATAACGTAACAACCGCAACAATTTCTAACTGCTTTAGAAAAGCGGTTTTTTTTCATTCAAATGATGTTGAAATTATTCCATTACAGGGAAATGAAAACAACAGCAATGATTTTAATGCAGACGTGGAAAAATGGAACAACATAAGCCAAGATTCTCTTTCTTTTCAAGATTTTGTCAATGTTGATGAAAACTTAACATCAACGGCAATAAGAGATATTGAAACAGTTTTTGATGACGTGACAGCTGAAAAAGAAGGAGAAGATCATGATAATGATGAAACTGATAGTGTAATTGTCTCATCTTATGCTGCTGCTTTAGGAGCCCTGGACACTTTGAGATGTTACGTTCAAAATGCTGATGTAGCATGAAATACAATGGCGCACTTTAATGCATTAGAAAAGGTCGTTGTACAAACACGACCTAAGGAAAAACAAACGACCATTGATGACTTCTTTAAAGGGGACTAATTAGCATTTTTTTTTCTTTGTAAGTACTATATATCTTTCTACGTAAAATTAAATTTTACGTTTAATGTATTTTTTTAAACTAAATTTTATAGTGGAAGTGTAAGAATTTTTTAAAAGTATGATATACTAATATTACACCCTTTTAATTTTATAAAATATTATTAATCATAATTATTATATTGCAAAATGCTTTTTTTCCCCATAATGTGTATAAAAAATTGTTCATCAACATCCTCTCAGTTATGCGCGGCTCTCAGTTACGAGCGATTTTAAATCAATTCCTTCAAACGCGTATAAATGACAGGTGACTGTATATATCATATCAATCAATTAATCAATCAGTCATATCAGTCAATCAATCATATCATTACTAATATGTATGTTTATTTTGCTATACCTTTTAGAACTTTTAATAGAGTGCTAGGGTATAATTTGCATATGTATAACTTAAGAAATCAACAATTCTTTAATTATTGAAAAATATAATATAAGCTTAAAATGTTAAACTAATAATCTTAATACTATAATTTATACTTTTTAAAAATTAAAAAGTTTAAAAAACTTTATAAAATTCGAAAATTAAAACCTTGAAAAAACTTCCTAAAATTTAAAACTTTGAAAAAAAACTTTATAAAATTTAAAAATTAAAAAACTTTGAAAAAATTATAGAGTTTACAAAATAAAAAAAAATAAAACTTTGAAAAAAGTTTAAAAAATTAAGTTATCAAAATTAAAATAATATTTAAAAACTTCATAAATTAAGTTTTCAAAAGCGAGTTTACCTGCCTGTACATGTACATGACTTTCAACATGTTATAGTTTAATATATATCTTATTTTTTATCGTATAAAAGCAATAGATTAATATATATATATATATATATATATATATAACAAATTAATGATCTTCAATATAAATATTTAAAGCATTGTAATTGGTTATTAATTCTAAAATACATATTTCCTATTAAAAAGAAACAGATTATACAATATTTAAATGTATTTCTAAGTAAAACTTTCTCTAAACATTTTTCTGATATTTATTTTGATCTCATTATGACTAGGGTTAATCTTTTAAATATTAATTTACAAAAAAAACATAAAATTCCAAATACGAATACTCAAATGATAACAACTTTTTAAAATCATATATTTAATAAAATTAATATCAATTCTATAATTAACGATAAAAACTGTTATTTTCCTATTAATAATCTTCATATATCAAAAACCTTTAAATATCCGAATACAATTGGTAGAAAGATTTTTAACTACAATACATTTTCAAAAAATACATCTGCTGCAAGTAATTTTCCGTGTAATTGCAATGACCCCAATCTAAAAAAATATATAAACAATGATCATGGACATATAATCACTGGAAATCTTAATATTGTTAATGATTTTAAATTGAAAAAACTAATGGGTTTTGGTACTAAATATAGACTTCTATCTAAATTTACTGTTAAATCTATTATGAAACAGTTTACATATGATATAGATATTTTTATATATAAAATTTCAATCTATTACAATAAACCTATTGAATATTTTAATCAATGGAAAATATTAGTAATTGAAAAATTAACTATGGCTTTAAAAAATAATATTTCTGATTTGGTTTCTATTAACACAAACATTTTTTCCAACAAATAACTAAATTACAAAAAAACTACGTTATTACATATGTAGACAAATCTCCTAATAATTATGCAGTCATATGTAAATCTTATTATCACCAACTTCTTACATCCTGTATTTCTTCTAATAAATCTTTTCAAAAAACTAATGAAAATGTAATTGTAAATAATCGTAAAATTCAAAGTTATTATAAACTATTAAATATTCTATCTACTAACTTTAATTATCCTTATTTAGTTCTTATTCCCAAATTTCATAAAAATCCAATTAAATTTAGGACTGTAACTATTGGTTGCAATACATATAATAATAAAGCCAATAAACTTCTATTAAAAATTCTTAATGAATTATATATACTTACTACAAACAATGAAAATACACATTGTATAAAAAATAGCTATCAACTGGTCAATATTTTAAAAAAATCTTAACTGTGTATATAATATAACAACATACGACATCAAAGATCTTTTTATTAATATAGACTTATTAGATTTACATAATATTATAAATGCATTATTTAAAAAATATTATAAAAAACTGGAATTACCATCTAATATTGATATCGCTTATTTTAAATCATTAACAAACTTCATTATCTATAATAATTATATATTGCAAGATAACACATTATATTTACAGCACGTCGGTATACCTCAAGGTGGTTGTACATCCAGTTTATTATCAGTCTTATACTTATATCACTATGAACGTACTTTTACTAATAATAATCTCCATTTATATCGTTATATTGATGACATAATTTTAATTGCCACTGATCAATCTAAAATTTCTCAATTTCCAGTTGATTATCCCACTAATTTGGAATTAACGGAAAACCTCTTATCTAACAATACAATTAACTTCATAGATCTTAAAATTACAATAAAAGACAACAAAACAATAAATGATTTATATGATAAACGTAAAGAATTTAAATTCAAAGTTAATACATTTACACATTTTAAATCTTGTCTTCATCATTCTGTATATCGAAATATACTACTTAATCATTTATATAGAATAAAATGTTTATGTTCTTCTCATCTAATTAACAATAATATTAAAAACTAATTTATGATGCATTAAATCATGGTTTTCCAAAAAAATTCATATATTCATTAATATACAACTAGTACTTACATGATCTATATATATAAAAAAAAAAATTAACACATGCGTAAAGAAAATTACCAAAAAAATTTATAAAAAAAAATATTTATAAAAAATTAAAAATTGTAAAATAATAATAAACAATTACTATAGGATGGTTGGGTGGGTAGATGTTAGAGTACGGTGGAGGGAGGTGTTGTCTGGATAATACGCAATGGTTACTTTATATTATTAAAAATAAATAAATAAATAAATAAAAATGGGACTTTTGTATTATAACTACATTTATATAACGTATTTTATATGGATGTTGATTTGATGTTTTATATGTAATTAGTGACTTTTCCTCTTTTTTATTCATATTAAATTTAAATTATTTAATCAAATTTAATATTAACTTATTTTTAATTTAGTTTACTCAGGACAATATCATATTAATTAATAATAGTATACCATATTTTTAGTGATTATTATGCATATAAGTTTATTTGATATAACAAATGTTATACTGTATGTATTAAAATTGGGTAAATAGTTTATATTATTATTCCTCTATACTATTTAATATTGTTTTATTTTCAACTTTGTACTCCATGATTAATTATCGGTTTATATGTTTGATTGTCACAATCATATTTTTTTAGCTTTTTTATGGCTAATATAAGGATAATTCACACACTATATTTTATATATATAATCTGACAATCTTTTATAAACATCAATTTTTTATTTATTTATTTTATAATTAATTAATTAATTAATTTTTTTCTTTCATGTTCATTTTTTATGTAATGGTAACTATTAAGACTTTTATATATTTTTATAATATATAATTTATTTTATTTTATAGCATATAGCTATATTCCATATATTATCAAGTTTTTTTTTTAATTTCTCAGTGTAGATTTAATGGTATGGTAATAGAATATATTGTAAGCATTTTATTAACATTTAATTTATAAAAAAAATTTTTGAATAATGATTATAGTATGGTATTGTTTATATTAGGATGTGTGTAGGAATGCAGTTGATATATTTTAATTTCATTAGCATGTATTAGGTTCTTCTTTTAGTGACATTTGTATAGTAATAATTGTTTTTAAAATAAAATAATAGATGGCAGCACCATAAATTTTTTATTTTTAAAGCTTCTAATAAAGTAATAATTTTAATTTTATACACCAGGTGGTAATTAACGCTGCATACTGGCAATGTTGTAAAATTGTTATTAAACAATTTAAAATTGTTTTTAGGTATTATAAATAATGTAATTATTTTTTATTTATATTATATTAATTACATTTATCGCGGTGTTTCAACATTGATTAACTGACTCCATGGTTTTTAATTTCTGTGTTAACTTAACTGTTTTATTCACCTTAATCTATCATGCATTTTGGATTCCATGTGCGGGAATATATTTTGAAAATCTACTGGGAATAATTCGGTATGTTTTGTAAGATTTCTATTGCTATAGATTGAATTTTAATGGCTTGTAGTTTTTTTCCATTTCATGTCATTTGATTATGTTCTGTTTTCATCTTGGGGCTATTCCTTTGGTTATATATTGGTTGTTTGAGTACAGGGGAAAAATATTTTTCAGCTTATAGCTTTTTTCTCACAGAAAACAACCGATTTGCTTATATCATTGAATTCTGTACTCTTGAAAACGTAATTCAATATATAAGTTTTTCACTTTTTTCGGAATCCATATTCTTCTTTTTTTTTCTTCCATGTTAATTCTTGTAATTAGGTATAAGGTACTTTATTTTATACATACAGTTCTATATTGTTGGTTTGTAATATATTGTTTGGTATCGTGCCCGAAAATGGTAAAATACAAAATTTCGTCAAAATCGTTAGAGCCGTTCTTAAGATAAAATTTACATACACACACATACACACACACATACCTACACACACAATTTTTGCTCGCATTATAGTATAAGATATACAGATAGATACGCAAACTCACTTTTGATAAATTGTAATTTTTTCTGCTAACTTGTAATACTTGAATTGACTTGAATTTGAATTAATATGATTGATTGATTACTTGTATTTGAAATCTTGATTGGTTGATTGATTGATTGATATGATTGAATACTTTTATTTTAAATCTAATTGAACTTTTTAAAAACATTTTTGAAATTTATTTTAATTTTTTTTAAACTAAATTTTTATTTTTTTAATTTTGGGAAACTTCTTTATTTATTTTTTAATTTTAATTATTATAATTTTTTTTTCCTTTTTTTCTTTTTACTTAAAAATATTTTTATTAAGTATATGTGTGTGTGTGTGCGTGTGCGTGTGTGTGTATATATATATATATCTTAATCGCTTTAATATTACGCTTTTAGTATTCTTAAATTAAATGTTCCATTCCCGCGCTTTTTTCTTTCGAGATTATTCTTTTAGCTTCCATTTTTACTTTCCCACGCATTTCTGATGTTATCCTTTTTACCTTCAAATTCATCCGGTATCTCTGTTCACACTCTTTATATCACGTGACATTCTTAGTTATTCATTGGTTGAGAGCGCGATCTACGTCATATTTGTATCCTTACACGTGAGGAACAAATAGTTTATACTCGCTGTGTTTCAGCAGATTTGAGTCGTATTTCCAGTTTTCATCCATCCCCTGCTCACCGTCCTGTTATTCGATTATCTGGAACTTTGTTTAAACCTAATTACTACTACGGAGCGATGGCTAATTATCTTGGTGGAAACTGCACTTTTTGCAAGATATTCTAATAAAGTGCTTAACTGATATTATGAGTTGTTTCAATTTCTTCTGAGGAAAATTCACGGAACGATGCATTCCATTGTTTTCACTCGACAACTGCATTTCAGCAATTGGTTCTACTAACATAACAGATTCGAATTATCTGTTCTGACCACTTCTTTTACGCCATTATCGCTGCATGTGATCCACAGCTACTATCGTGACAGCCAGTACGGCATTTTCAACGATAAAACCAATCCAATGTTGCTAGAATGCAACATTTAGCCGGCAAGGATTTGAGACTTCAACGCCACTCCAGAATTTATGCAGCATGAACGCCATATTTAACATCTAGCCAGCGCAAATTCGAATCATCGAATGTCAACAAAAAAGTCCAAAAAAGCCTTACTTCACTCGACGATCTCCAGGAAGAAACAAAGTTCAGATATCTTTTAACATCATTAGAATAAAAAAGAACAACTAAATTTGTTCCAGCCCCAATAAAGACAGCATTCAGCATTACGTAAGTCATTTAAAAAAATTATCTCTGTTTGTGATGAAAATTTTTTATGTTATTCTTTGTTATTGCATAACTCTCTTTATTTTATTTTATTTGATTATTTATTCGAAATAAGTTGTGTTTATTTTTACTGACAAAGTATATGAACATTAAAGTGACAGGTGTTTTATTTAAGTTACGTAAACGGAATCAACTATGTTTATTTATACATATTTTCAAAGATTACGAGTATTTAAAAGATAGAATATTTTAATATTTTGAGATTTATTAATGTTGTGTTAATTTATTATTTATTATGAGATTTTTATTATAAGTTTTATATTTCTGTTAAGCAATATGATAGAGATTTTGAGGTATATTTGTAATGCTTTTACGATCTGGAAGTAAAGTTAGATACTGTAGTTTTATTACGTGGAAACAAAAAAGAAAAATGACTGAAACTAGTATTGTATCTTTTGACCCCGATTTGGGAATGAACATTCAACAATGGTTAACATACTTTGATAATTCTAGCATTAAACAAAATGATACTTGGAAATTTGAAAATATTTCAAAATATTTAAAGGGAGAGGCCTTGAAAATTTATATCAATGATTGCCAAAATTGTGATAGTATGCTCAAATTTCAGAGATTTTAGTAGAAAAATTTATCAAAATTGAAGTACATAGATTTTCTGATTTTTCTTCACTTAAATTAAACGATCTAAAAGATTTGGAAGATTACTTCCATAAAAAAGTAGAGATTGGTAGGAAACTAAAATTATGTGAGACAATTATTCTGCAGGGTCTTACTGATGGCTTAAAATTGTCTCATGAGCAATTACCACAACAACAGCAGCAGACGCAGGTTAAATCACTAACTTAAACTTAATTTTCTAACAATGATGATTTTGTAATTTAATATTAAAATTTAAAGCTTAAGTAAATTTATTATTTCAACATTACGGATGAGTTTTGGGAGACGTCCCAAGAGTTTATCTGTTTGGGAATTTATTTAAATTAACTTACTTATGCGGGCATAAGTTGGTTGATTTATCTAGAGTTCTAATTAATGTTGGATTATAAACTTAAACCAAAAAACTTAACTTTACTTAATTTATTACTAGTAATTAAAAACTTAATCTTACTTGCTATAAAAAATTAATAAAAACCTAATTGATATTCTTTCAAATGATTTAAATATTACTCTAACGATTGCATTTTATCAGTTTTTATATAAAAAAAGAGAGAAAAGAAAATGTTTCATATTTTAATTCTGAGTCCACAGGTGTGAAGGTTATTGTGAAACCGCTTGCTTATTCGAATGCAAGACTTAATGATAATTTTCGTCTGCGATATTTTTTTTTTACCACGAAAGTCAAATTTCATTTTGTAGCGACAGATTGATTTTTTATTTTATTATTTAAGGTAAAGGTAATTTACAGATGCGAATTAAGAAACGCTAGTGTATTCAGCTATTTTTTTACTCCCTTTGCAAAAGATTTTTTTTTATTTCGAAGATGATGATTTATTTTTTTATATTTTTATTAGTTGAGACAACTATAGACATGAATTTATTATGTGATATAGGATTAACATTATATTATTATTATTTATAAAAAGAAGAAAATACTAGAATTAAGAATGTTATTGAATTATTTATATAGAGATTTAAATAATTTTTGATGATGACTATACTAAAACAAAAGATATAAGTTACTGAAAACAGTGATGATGGTTTAACCCTTGGAAGGACCTATGAGGCAATGCACCTCATAATTCTACATTTCTGGTCACAAATCATTACTTTTTTTTCGAAAACTTATCTAAGATTTAATATAATACGAGGAATAAAATTACGTAAGATTTAACATCAGTTGTGATTGATACTGTTATTATACTGAGAGAATACAGATCTGTAATAATGAAAAGACCATGTCAAAAACTATCAAAGATTGTACAGATGTAAACATTATAGTTGACAAAAATTTTATTTACTATTGTTTATTAATTGTTTTGATATATTATTATTATACAAGGTTATTCTAAGATTATTTATTTATTTATTTATTATTGTTATAATTTATTATTTATTGTTATTAGTATTTAATGTTATTAGTGCAACAATGTCTGTGATATAAGATTCAAGCGACCAAAAACTCTTATGAACTCTACAAATCCATATTTCAGTACGGACTAAAAATCACTAGAGGACATAAAATTTAGTGAATATACTGAATAAATATGGTATAGTTTTGAAAATTGTGTCACTGTTGCTAACTAATGAACTTATATTAATATTGCTGTATTAATTCACAGAAAGCAAAATTGTTGCTAATTTTGAATTTTAACCAAATATTATTATAATTGTTTTTATTATTGGATATGTACTTATTACAGCAGTTTCCACTAAGACGCGAATTTTTTTCAATTTTTAATTATATTTTTTTTCTTCCTTTCAAAATGAAACTAAAGCTTTGAGCAACGCGATTTGGTGACCAAGTTACGGCATCATTTTAAAGATGATTGTAAAATAAAGAATTAAAAATTGTAAAACGAGTCTCTGCTTTCTCTCAATGAACTCGCAGGTCATCGGGACCTACTAGTTCATTCATTTTTTAGAGGGGAGGGATTTTGTTACATTATTAGATCTAATTCCGCGATTTCCTTATCTTATTCTAAATTACTACTTTATTTTCACTAAATCCTTATCCTTAAATAATGTCTATCGTTAACTCTGTTAAATTCCCTTTAATTTAATGTCTCACTTGTCTTAATCGCTTTAATATTACGCTTTTAGTATTCTTAAATTAAATGTTCCATTCCCGCGCTTTTTTCTTTCGAGATTATTCTTTTAGCTTCCATTTTTACTTTCCCGCGCATTTCTGATGTTATCCTTTTTTCCTTCAAATTCATCCGGTATCTCTGTTCGCACTCTTTATATCACGTGGTATTCTTAATTATTCATTGGTTGAGAGCGCGATCTACGTCATATTTGTATCCTTACACGTGAGGAACAAAAAGTTGATACTCGCTGTGTTTCAGCAGATTTGAGTCGCATTTCCAGTTTTCATCCATTCCCTGGTCACCGTCCTGCTATTCGATTATCTGGAACTTTGTTTAAACCTAATTACTACGACCGAGCGATGGCTAATTATCTTGGTGGAAACTGCACTTTTTGCAAGATATTCTAATAAAGTGCTTAACTGATATTATGAGTTGTTTCAATTTCTTCTGGGGAAAATTCACGGAACGATGCATTCCATTGTTTTCACTCGACAACTGCATTTCAGCAATTGGTTCTACTAACATAACAGATTCGAATTATCTGTTCTGACCACTTCTTTTACGCCATTATCGCTGCATGTGATCCATAGCTACTATCGTGACAGCCAGTACGGCATTTTCAACGATAAAGCCAATCCAATGTTGCTAGAATGCAACGTATATATATATATTAATCTATTGTTTTTATACGATAAAAAATAAGATATATATTAAACTATAACATATTGAAAGTCATGTACATGTACAGGCAGGTAAACTAGCTTTTGCAAAAATAATTTATGAAGTTTTTAAATATTACTTTAATTTTGATAACTTAATTTTTTAAACTTTTTTCGAAGTTTTAATTTTTTTTTTATTTTGTAAACTCTAATATTTTTTCAAAGTTTTAATTTTAAATTTTATAAAGTTTTTTTTTTTCAAAGTTTTAATTTTAAATGTTATAAAGTTTTTTTCAAAGTTTTAATTTTAAATTTTATAAAGTTTTTTTTTCAAAATTTTAATTTTTTAATTTTATAAAGTTTTTTTTTCAAAGTTTTAAATTTTATAAAGTTTTTTTCAAGGTTTTAATTTTTGAATCTTATAAAGTTTTTGAAACTTTTTAATTTTTAAAAAGTATAAATTATAGTATTAAGATTATTAGTTTAACATTTTAAGCTTATATTTTTCAATAATTAAGGAATTGTTGATTTCTTAAGTTATACATATGCAAATTATACCATAGCACTCTATTAAAAGTTCTAAAAGGTATAGCAAAATAAACATACTTATTAGTAATGATATGATTGATTAACTGATATGACTGATTGATTAATTGATTGATATGATATATATTATGTTAATGGTTTTATTCTTTTTCGAAGAATAGTATTAACTTTTTTAATTTTTGAAAAGTATGAATCATAGCATTAAGATTTTTAGTGGGATATTTTATAGATATGTTATACATTTTTAATTACTATAGGATTGTTTATTTCTTTAGTTATACATGTAAAAATTATAACATCCCATTAAAAGTTGTAATAGGAGTATCACTTTGAAAAAAAAATAAACACATAGATTAAAGTGTATAGGAATGCATTTTGTTTTAAACAATTCATTTTGAATGGTGGTTTTATCCTTTTTTGAAGGATTGTGTGATAACACAAGGTAACAGTTTTTATATACAGGGTGAATGATATATATTATGTTCATTGTTTTATCCTTTTTTGAAAAATAGTATGGTAACACAAGGTAATAGTTTTTATATACAGGGTAGATATGTATTATGTTAATGGTTTTATCCTTTTTGAAGAATTGTATGGTAACATATGTTAATAGTCATTATTAATAAGCGAATAACAGTTGCTTATACAAACGGTGGGTGATATATTAAACGTTCTAATATATTAAAAGTACTGAAAATTTACTTATTTAATGGATAAGTTCTGGAATTTAATATGAAATTAATAAAATAATGTTAACTCAGGATTCATTTGATAAGAAATTGAAGAAAAAAAAATAAATTTAAGTGAAGTTGATTAAAGAGTAATGTAATTAAACTACCTGTTTAAGCACTTTGACTGACGTCTTCACTATTGTATGATTTCTTTTAGTAAAATGTTATATGGATACTTAGTAACTATTTACTTAATTGAACAACATTACTTAGAGAAAATTTGAAATATTATACATTTTTCTTTTTTAGTATAGTATTATATGAATACTTAGTAATTGTTTACTTAATTGAATACAATTTTTAGTAAAATGTTATATGAATACTTAGTAAATATTATGTAGAAATATCAATAAATATTATACAATTACTTATACAAACTTTGAAATATTATATATTTTTTTCTTTTTAGTATAATATTATATGAATACTTAGTAAGTATTTACTTAATTGAATACAATTACTTAAACAAAATTTTGAAATATTATATTTATTTTTTGTTTTTAGTATAATATTAATTTAATATTTAGTAAATATTATGTAGAAATATTACTAAATGTTTTGCAATTACTTAAACAAAATTTGAAATATTATATATATATTTTCTTTTTAGTATTAGTTGAATACTTAGACAATATTAGTTGAATACTTAGTAACTATTATTTAATTGCATATAATAATTACTTAGACAAAATTTGTAAATTTGTTGATTTTCTGTAAGCAAGTAATGCCTATTGGATCACAATGAATGTCTACAGGAATTTGGCGAAATATTAGAGATATCGCCAAGTTGGCGTCCCTTTGGGTGACTAATTTTTGTCGCGTCCTCTTTATAGTATGGATATGCATAAAATGCTGTTTAATAACCAATGAGTATTTTCTTTTTAGTAAAACATTATATGAATACATAGTAACTAATTTTTTAATGGAATACAATTTCTTAGATAAAATTTGAAATGGTTTTAGAATAAAAAATAACAGACACAATATGTTTCACTTACATAATATTTTTTAATAATTTTCAATAGTTATAGAAAGACAAAAAAATTTTTAATTTTTTAATTTTGTAAACTTTTTATTTTTATTTTTTAATTTAATTCTTTTTATTTAATTTTTATTTAATTTTTTTTATTTATTTTATTTTATTTTATTTTTATTTTTATTTATTTATTTTTATTTTTTTTTCTCAAAGTTTTAATTTTATAAAGTTATTTTTATTCTTTTTACTTATAAATATTTTTATTAAGTATATATATATATATATTTATTTATTTATTTAATGCTTTTATATAATAAAAAGAGGATACATATCATTAAACTATAACATAATGAAAGTCATATAGATGTACAGCCAGGTAAACTTGCTTTTGCAAACTTAATTTATGAAGTTTTTTCTTAAATATTTTTTTTAATTTTGACAACTTAATTTTTAAAACTTTTTTTAAAGTTTTAATTTTTTTAATTTTGTAAACTTTTTAATTTTTTTAATTTTGAAAAACTTTTTTAAGTTTCTTATTTTTAAAAGTATTAAGATTATTAGTTTTAATATTTTAAACTTCTGTTACACTTTTTAATTAGTAAAGAATTGTTGATTTCTTAAATTATACATATGCAAATTATACTCTAACACTCTATTAAAAGTTCTAAAAGGCATAACAAAGTAAACATACACTTTGGAAAAATAAACACACACATTAGAAAGGATAGCAGTACATTTTATTTTATTATTTTAAACAATTCGTTTTGAATTGTTTCCACATGAATGTTAGATAAAAAGTTTTCATTAACACAATCCACCCCGTTTAAAAACGAGGAAATCACAAAATCGAGATCTATAAGTGTTAATAACATCTCTCCTAGTTCTTCAAATTATTGTCGATTATTTAACATATAACAGGAATGAAGGCCTTGAGATTTGTGATTAAAAATACATCCACCACATTTAAAAATATGGTTCAGTATAGTCAATATATTATTCTCAATACATGTTATAAGTTTAGACTGTAACATGAGTTCATTTTCCAGAGATATATGACTAATGATACATTTCTGTCTAATTAAGTTTGATATATGCTTTTCATATATATGCCGAAGAAGTTCCTTATTCAAATCATGTGCTTTTTCCTTTAATTTCACTAATTGGTACTCATTTAAGTCAATATTAGAATAATTCTTTAAATTTTTAATTCCCATGATAGAATTATTAAAATTTAACACTAATATTATGTTGTTGGCGACAAATGAGGAACTTTTATACCTCAAATTAAATGAAAAACGTTTATTGTAGAATTCGTACCAGCTATTAGCATCCATAATAATTCCATTTTTCGTTAAAATTTCTTCACTAGTAATCCCTCTGCGTTTAAACTCTCTAATATGAATATAAAATTTTCTATTATGAAATTTTAAAATTAAAAAGATACAGTCAGTGAGTTCTTCTCGAAATATAATAGGATTACTGGATTTGATATTTTTAGATTGTGAAATGATATTCGGGGGTGGGGTGGCATTTTGTAGTTCATCACTTGCTTAATAAAGGTTGCTTGCTTGTAAGTCAGGCATCTCTCGCCTAATAGTAGGTTTTTGAAGGGATTGGTCTTGAGAAGTTAATTTACTAACTGAGGTCGAGGTTAAGGCAGATTAAAAATTCATGTCTTTGAAAAATATATTCAAATAGTTTTTAGCAGAAATTGACTCTTGGCATGAATTCTCGAAAGATGTTGTATCATCACCAAAGGTAGGGATAGAAAAATTCATTTCGACTTCAGATTTCACATTCGGTGAGTAATCAGTAGTAGGTAAATCACATGATATTGTCATGTTGTCAGTGTTCAGTATATTAGGAACTTCCAATCTTGATATATTTCATTCACTTACGTAAGTAGATTCATTAGGTTCTTCTAAACGTTGATACTTTGAAGTAGTAACCACTTTATCGCAAGATCTTTTTAACATATTTAATATAGAGCCCATATTAAAAAATAAAGGTAGCATTATATGAAGTTAGAACAAAAATCAATTGATAACTGAATATTCGCAAACAGCATATCTCCTAATATATGTTAAAAATCGGTATCGGTTACAGTTAAACACTTTAAAAATTACTAATGCCACAAATGAGTCCTTTAAATCTCAACTTATTAAGAAAATTAATAGTTCTCCCTTGACCGGACTCGAACCGGTAACCCCATGGTTAACAGCCATATGCGCTATCCAATTGCGCTACAAGGACATTAAAATAGAAAATTAAAAAACTGTCAGAATGTTAAATGTTGTGATGCAATTATAACTCCTGTTAAGTTAAATTAATATTAAATGAGAGCATAATAAAGGGTTAAGTATTTAGAAAAGATAGTGTTCAAAAGTATGGTAGTAAACGTTGGGGAGCGGTTTGTACAGTGGATAGCGTATCACCCACAAAAAATGAGATTTGGCTCATAGTTCATAGGTTCGAAACCAGGGTTTGGTAAAATGAACCTACTCTCACGCGCAGAACCGATAAAATAAGTTAAACTAAAAATGAAAATCGTATACATTAAAGTAATTCTCAAATAGTGCATAGCATATCAGTTACAAAAAATGAAATTTTTTACGAAGTTCGAAACTAAGGTATGGTAGAATGACCCTACTCTCGCATGCAAAATCGTATACATTAAAGTAATTTTCAAAGTGTAGTAGTAGTTAAAATAGGTACTGTTGACTTATCTTAAGTAACCGCGCCAAAATTTTTGCCTTGAAACATCTAAAATCTCGACTTACAGGTGTAGTTTCTTGGCTTAATCAGTTAAACCTACTTCAAATTATCGAGTTAAGAAACAGGTTCGATTCCAAGTGAGATTTTTTATGAAAAAAACCTAATTACAATAGTTTCTAATTCCTGCCGATAGAGGGTGCCACCTAGCATGTTCATGTCCAAATTCTAAGTCGATTCCAAAAAATAAGCTTCCTCTCAAAAAGACCTAACCCCTTATGTTATAGTATAACATTAACTTATATGGTTATTCATTCAAACCTTAAGATGATACGAGAAATTAAGCCCCGTCTAAAAATTTACCCCTACCTACCCTATCATACTATAGTATGATCTAGATCGACTCCTTACGTTCGAAAACTTTTTATAATTTTCTTCCTAAAACTAATACTCTCCTACACTAGCATAATCTTTCCACAATTTACTCTTATCTCACTATCAGATTATCTTATCAGATTATCCTATCTTATCTCCTTTCCTAACACTCTTCTCAAACCCTCTCGTACTATAGTACAATTTCCACCTCCCACCCTGCGATTCGAACACCCTTTTCCCTACTACTCTTGTATATTGACGATGACTTATAAGCGGGCACCTAATATCAAGAACACTTCAGAAAATAAATAAATATGATGATGAGGGATTCCGAACTGAATCTGAAACATCTAATTTTTATTGTATTTTAGTAAGTGTCTGAAGTTTATCAATTATGGCGTGTTAACTAAGCATCCAGACGTAACATGTCTGTGTTTTTGAACGGATGTCCAACAATGTTAATTGTTTTGTTGTGGATACTTGTTAACGCTTCCGGGTCGCTTTTTCAGGAAGGCTCACGTTTTCAGCACCAGCCTTGGCGAGTTGGCGAAAGCGAGAACGTTCATCCAGCTCTAACGCCAATCGTCGTCTTGTGTTTTGTTTTGAACCGAAATGGCTGAAGACGAACTAAGATATTTTAGAATAACTGTCCTACCTAAATTAAAGAAATACTTTCAATTATGTGTTCTAGATGAAAAGAAATCTTCTTCGAAAGAAATTGTATTACGAACTCTTATACTTTGTTTTATCAAAGGCCTTTATTACTTTTGATGATATAGACTAAAATTTTGATTATTTGATCCCCTCAAAAATCTACATTTTCATTCAATTGAGTATTATTAATTCCATACCTGTTAAACAAAAACTCATTACCTTCATAAATCTAGATATTTGATTACATATAAAGATGGATTTGTGGGGATGATGAATTAATGCAGTTTCAGTGCATTTTGATGTATATGTTACGGCCAAAACCCGAAATTGGCCAATTCCCGAACTGGCCAGCCAGTTCGCGAATTGGCCAGCAATGTTTTAAACTGACTGGCCAATTCGGGAATTGGCCGGCCAAAACTAGAACTGGCCAGATGCGATCGGCCAATTCCCGAACTGGCCATATGCGATCGGCCAGTTCGCGAAGTGTCCATACGCGATCGGCAATTTCGGGAAATGGGTATATAAAAACCAATTTTTACTTTTTATCCCTTTCTAACATAGTTGAAAGTGTTAGGTAGCTTTCTTTACAAAAAAGCTACCTATTGCAGCCGTTCGGAGGAAAGCGATTTCAAAAAATTTTGGTATATTTTCATCGATCATGACCCCCAGACCCCGAAACCACCCTCCGTTCAAAATTTATATATATATATATATATATATATATATATATATATCTGACCTATGTCACACTGTAACTCCCGTAATTATGAACCGATTTCGATGTAATTCGGTGTGTACATAGTACATACAAATGTCTCGACCGAGTTCGTTGGCCAGCTTCATCCGCCGTTTTGTTTCAAAATGGCGGCCATTTAAAATTTTTAAAAAAATTTAAAACTTGAAATGTGGTACCAAAAAATTAAAAATGGAAAAATATTTTTTTCTTATGTATTTGATCTTTATACAAAGATTCCGGAGCAGTTTTTGTTTCGTCTATATCTTAAAAAATGGCTGAGTTATAGCATTTTGAATTTCTAGCGAGGCTGACAATTTGAAACGTCCTGAAGTTTGTCACGCGATAAAAGGCGTATTTATGAACCGATTTGGATGTAATTCGGTGTGTACATAGTACATACCAATCTCTCAACCGAGTTCGTTGGCCAGCTTCATCCGCCATTTTGTTTCAAAATGGCGGCCATTTAAATTTTTTTAAAAAATTTAAAATTTGAAATGTGCTATCAAAAAATTGAAAATGGAAAAATATTTTTTTCTTATGTATTTGACCTTTATACAAAGATTTCGGAGCAGTTTTTGTTTCGTCTATATCTTAAAAAATGGCTGAGTTATAGCATTTTGAATTTCTAGCGTGGCTGACATTTTGAAACGTCCTGAATTTTGTCACGCGATAAAAGGCGTATTTATCAACCGATTTGGATGTAACTTCGTTTATACATAGTACCTACCAATTTCTCGACCGGGTTCGTTCGCCAGCTTCACCCGCCATCTTGTTTAAAAATGGCGGCCATTTAAATTTTTAAGAAAAATTTAAATTTGAAATGTGGTACCAAAAATTGAAAATTGAAAAAATATTTTCTTCTTATGTATTTGACCTTGATAAAAAGATTCGGGAGCAGTTTTTGTTTCGTCTATATCTTAAGAAATGGCTGAGTTATAGCATTTTGAATTTCTAGCGTGGCTGACATTTTGAAACGTCCTGATTTTTCTCACGTAATAACAGGCGTATTTATGAACCGACTGGGATGTACCTTGGTGTGTACATAGTACATACAAATATCTCGACCGAGTTCGTTGGCCAGCTTCATCCGCCATCTTGTTTCAAAATGGCGGCCATTTAAAAAGATTAAAAAATAAAAAAAATTAAATGAGATACCAAAAAATTGGAAAATGAAAAAGATTTTTTTGTATGTGTTTGACCTTAATACAAAGATTCCGGAACAGTTTTTCTTTCGTCTATATCTAAAAAAAAATGGCTCAGTAATAGCATTTTGAATTTCTCTTGTGGCTGACATTTTAAAACGACCTGATTTTTGTCACGCGATAACAGGCGTATTTATGAACCTATTTGGATGTAACTTGGTCTGTACATAGTACATACCAATGTCTCGACCGAGTTCGTTGGCCAGCTTCATTCGCCATCTTGTTTCAAAAGGGTTGCCATTAAAAAAAATTTAATTTAAAATTCAAAATGAGGTATTAAAAAATTGGAAAATGAAAAAGATTTTTTTTATGTGTTTGGCCTTGATACAAAGATTCCGGAGCAGTTTTTGTTTCTGAAAATTTGTTCTTTTGTTGATATCTTAAAAAATGGTTGATTTATAGCACTTTGAATTTCTAGCATGGCTAACATTTTGAAACGATCTTGTATTTGTCACGCGATAACACATGTATTCGCCTATTTCGATGTAAGAAGGCATGTGGATAGTATACATCAACACCTCGACCAAGTTCGCTGGCCAGATTCATCAGCCATCTTGTTTCAAAATGGCGGTCATTAAATTAATATATATATATATATATTTAAAGTGAGGTGCAAAAAAATTAGAAATTGAAAAAGGTTTCTTTCTTGAGTATTTGATCTTGATATAAGGATTCAGGAGCATTTTTTGTTTGTCTTTACCTTAAAAAATGGCTCAGATATAGCAGTTTCAATTTCTATTGTGGGTGACATTTTGAAAAATCTGATTTTTTGCATGCGACAGCACTCCTCTCTATTAACCGATTCCGATGTGAGTGAGCATGTGCACAGCAATTACTAAGGTCTCGACCAAGTTCACTGCTTAGCCTCATCCACCATGTTGTCTTAAAATGACAGGCACTTTAAGAAATTGCCGAATTTGGCAGCCAAATATAAGTTACTTTAAAGAAAAGCAGCTTGGATAAAGCTGACTAATTTCGCGAAATTCTCATTCATTATATTGATAAAAATTATTATTGAATCTCCTATATTCGGTTTCCACTAAATTGAGCTTCGTGTGTTTGCATGATATAAGTTGGCTTTTTTTAAATAAGGATTATGAAAGCTACCTCTTCCTCCCGGCACTGGCCGGAAGGACTTTTTATGAATTCAATTTGTTTGGCCGTCTGCCTGCCCATGCTCTGACTCGAGTAAAGACTCGGATTGACTTGTAATTGTTAAATTATTTAGGTTTATAAATACATTTTGATATTGAAAGTGAAGTGTGTACTATTTTCGGTTAATTTACAGGGCACACAAAAGTATCTCGTTACAATATCATGAATGGGTAAAGTTTTTTCAGTGCATTTTAATGTTGTTACATTATCTCAATTATAATAAAATTGGTATGCATCATTAAGATGGGCAACAAACTGTTATCTAAAGTGTATTAAATAAGTAGCAATTATAGTTTGTTTACAGATACACTGAAAAGTATTTCGTTACATTGCCGTGAATGGTGAAAGATCATTTGTAATGCCCTTAAATGATGTTACACTATTTCAAACATAATAAAATTCACATACCTAATTCATGTGATGAGCAATATGTTTTTATAGAGTATTGATTAAGTAGACATTATAGTTCGTTTATAAGGGCTCTCAAAAGAAATCCGGTAAAGAATTATGATATATGTGAAAATATCGTTTATAGGATATTTTAATGATGTTACACTACTTCGAACACAATAAAACTGTTATATTTTGCTAATATGCTCTACAACATTTTTTTCTATATTGGCTAGGTGGAATTTGTCGTTTATTTACTGGGCCACTCAGTTAATTTGTTTATTGGATTGGACAATGAATCCGATCGATCGATATTAGTCACAGTGGACGGAAATCTCCAGCAGATTAGAATATAATTTTCACAATAAACCCAATTTGTCAAAATATATCAAACAGGCGGGAAATTATCCAGCATATCAGATAATAATCGCCAAAGCATGTAACGTTCTTTCCTATCACGTGTGCATGTCAGTGCCACATACCGGGCAGCCTTGAATCCCCACTTCGTATATTGGCCAAGGCTTCCCGGCCAGTTCGCGAATTGGCCGGCCAAAACCCGAAATGCACTGTTCATTTCACGTATTTCGGGTTTTGGCCAGGAATCTTGGCCAGTTCCCGAATTGGCCGGCCAATTCGCGAACTGGCCAAGCTCCGGGTTTTGGCCGTAACATATATAAACACAGATTTAAAAAATACCTGTGGCAGAAAATTACTATATTTTCTGCGATGAACTTATATAATTATTTTAATACCAAATCATTCTGCAGAAACAGTACCTAAAGTCGAGTGAAAACAGGCTAAACCAAGGAAAAAAAAAAAAAAAAAAAAAAAAAACTATTACACTTCCAACTAGGATGTTTAGAAATTGCCTTTTTAATGTGAGATGAAATTCTTAAGGGGAGGTGGGGGAGAAGGAATATTGAATAACTATCTTTTGTTACTTCAAAGTAACAAATAAAATCAGTAGAGAAATTTTTTAACTATGTATGATAGTGAGGGGCTGTAGATTTAAATAGTTAAATTTATCAATTAACAAATAGAAAAATAAACCAAAAAAATTAAAAACTTGGAACTTTTTTTTTTGGGGGGGGGGGTGGGGGGTGAAAGAAAAACAAGCTTTTCTTTCTTTTCTGGGGGGGGGGGGGATTTGAATAATGAGTCCTTTACTTATAGTTACTTCAAAGTAATAAATAGGACAGAAAATCTTAAAAAATGTAAAGAATTTAAAAAAAAATGAAGGCGTGTGCACAAAAAGTTAATCCTTATTTTTTTTTTTTCATTCTATTTTTTTCTTTTTTCTTTTTTTATGGGAAATTATTTATTTGTTATTTAAAAATCAACAGATAGAGCAAAACACAATTTTAACTAATCTTTTCTGCAAGGCAACAATGAATTTTAAATGGTCAAAAAATAGTGTGCTGGAGAAGATGGTGGGGGGGAGGGGGAGGAGAAGAGAAAATTCGAAATGGGAGGTTGACTCAGATGATTGATCATTATTTTATTGCCACTTCAACTTAATAAATAGTACAATATGTGTGCAGAATGACGAAAAATGGAGTGTGTGTGTAGGGGGGGGGGGATTTCATCCGAGAGAATTTAAATGATTTATTCAAATATAACAAATGACTATTTTAAAATAACAAATAAAACAATTAGGACGAAATAATATTTAAAAATATGGCAAAAATTTTAAAATAAAAAACTGAAGAATTTTAAAGATTTTTAATTTTGTGCACTAGGAGCAGACCAGTGTTTTTTTACCCATAAGAACTCAAATAATGATAAAGATTTAACAGCATTAAAATGTAATAGTAATTGATTTAATTGCATACATCAACTTGCAATTATTTTAACTAATTGATTTAATTGCAGGATACAGCTAAATAATTTATGATTTATTGTTCAATCTAATTATAATCGAATTGATTTTAGTTTCAACTTCCTATTAATGTCTAATCGCAACTAAATTAAGAACAATTAATTTTCAATAAATTATTTCAGTGAAAATATGTTTTATTAATGCAATCAACACGTCACATAATTATGCCGCTTAATTAAAAAAAATAATTAATTCAGTAGTAGGGTCAGGTGAGGTAATTATGACCGCCGTCATATTGGAGAAAAATGTGGATGGTAAAATTTTATTTCAAGCTTAGATATTAACCTCATAATGTATATTTCATCTTAGATATTCTTTATTACTAGTCTGAAGCCTTTTTGAGATCCGAATAGCAATTTGAAACTAAGTCTATAAAATTTTTGATAAACGCATTTGTCACTTTGGAGTTCAAAGTGGTCACAATTACCCCAAACAAATGTGTATTAGCAAGTATAAAGAGAAGATATAGTGGTCATAATTTCCCCACTAGTGGTCTTAATTACACCAAACTTATATGATTGTGAGTTTTTGGTGGGGTAATTATAACCGTACTTTTAACTTAAAAAAAAAAAAAAAAAAAAAAAAAAAAAAAAAAAAAAAAAGCTATGAGAATTAAAACTTTTAAAAGGTGTTCTTAAAGAATCAAAGTTACTTCCTATGTACTGAAAACACCACTTTTCCAAATAGAAATAAGCAAAAAAAAAAAAATAATAATAATAATAATAATAACAATATTGAAAATGTAAAAAGTGGTCATAATTACCTCTCCTGACTATAATGCTAATAAAACTAAGTTCAATTGTGTCATAAAAACATGATCAATAGAATTATATTTATAACAAAAAAAAATCTTTACGTGTGTTTTTGCGAATTAATGAAATAAATGAATATTATTGAACTGAAAAACATAACTTATGTTTGAATTATATATATTGTGCAATTAAAAGCACTTTAATGCGAAAAAGCTCTTTGTTTTAAAAGCAAAAAGCTCTCAGCAAAGGAATGGGGTTGCTGTTCGCTACGCGTAAGACGTCAGGAACAAGAAAGGGTGCGTAGCATTGAATTCATCCCCGCGCCAACCGTTACTCTGGCGATAAAGTGCTCAAAACGTGAGCCTTCTTGAAAAAGCTTCCGGGTCCCGCAAACGCTTTTCGTAAAGGAAGTGTTATCCTACCATCGAGACGGCGAACCTTTATAACCCATTTTCGTTTTTTTTTCCCCTGCTGTCTTAGCCAAAAATGTTGTGCCTTACCTATCGCACTGTATGCATGAATAACATATTTTGTTTAAGAACTAATTTGTATGTGTTTTTCTGAAAATCACAAACAGATATTCCACTTTTAGTACAGGTAAATCTTAATTAGATCTTTCAATCGCCTTAAGATTCCTTAAAATAGATCAATTAGTTCTCGAGATTTAGAGTATTAAACGATTGGTTGATCAACTGACTATACCGGTTTTCCGTGTTTTCTTACAATCTTTTTTAGATATCGGAATGCACAAGCTTAAGATTGTACGCAGAATTATCGTTTATAAATCTTAATTAGACCTTTCAATCACCGTAATATTCCGTAAAATTGATCAATCACAGGGTTCGTACGCATCAATGAATTCAGGGAATTTTAGACGTTCCAGTACCAGAAATTTCATAAACTAGTAGTTACTATATCTGAAGTTGGAAAAAGTTTTTCATTAACCTTTAACTGATGTTACCGGTCTCTCAGACCGCGGCTTTTTTCAATTTTAATAGTTTAACTTGCAATTTTCAGTTTAACTATAAACACTACCGGAATTTTGTTCCGTTTGGAACTAGAGACTTTTGAATAGGTGAATTTTAATTATAACAGTCCTGTACAAAAATTTTAGTAGAAAAACACCATGCTATGAGTTAATCGCACCTTTTATTCATCTTTCGATGGAGCGTCCCACAGTCCGCTTCACACTAGTTATGTGACAATTTCTGTGACACCAGTTAAAGGTTAAACAAGACAAATAATACCTTACAAAAAATTCTGGTAAAAGATGCTTGAAAGTTCTTGAAGCATACGAACACTACAATCAGTTGCCTAGGTTTTGATAATTAAAAGATTGGTTGATTTATTGATTCCCCTAGTGTTTCCCTGTCTTCTCAAAAGTTATTTTAAACATCGGAATGCGACAAACTGCAGGTTATGGTTAGAAACATTCTCTATCTGCCCCTGATGCTAAGTTTACCGATCGTTATACAACCGTTTCTGAACCTTTTCCGTAAGATTTCTTAAAATTCATCAAATAGTTCCCGCGTTTTTTAGTATAGAAAGATTGGTTGATTGGGATTGTTCTAGATTTCCCCTGTCTTCTCAAAAACTATTTTAGATATCAAAATGCGACAAACTGAAGATTGCGGTTGGAAACATTATCTGTCTGCCGCTTATAAGTTTAGTATTTGTTACGCAACCGTTTTTGAACCAGTTAGAGATAAACAGATAGAGAGACATAAAATTCTTTAAATGTTATTTTTGACTCATCGTCATCTAAATAGTCGAATAAACTTATAAATGAGTGTTTTTTTTTTTTTTTTTATAATTACAGACAGATGCTCCAATTTTATATATTATTATAGACATCTCTTATAATTGTGAAGCAGAAGGATCGTTTTCAAAACCTAAACTAATAAAAAACAAAACTACGATCATCTATTTTGGAACCCAAAAATTTGTGGTTTAACACAAATGTCTTTGGAACATGACATCACAAAACGCCTTTCATTTGATGATCTCCAGCAAACATTTGCTAATTCAAAGATAAGAAAAACATATCTGAGGACTAAGAATGGAAAATGCTGAAAGTCCAAAAGAGGAAATTTCACAGGAGCACGAAAAAAAGGCGAAAGCACCTCATTTGCCACGTTTGATGTACAATTTCCAACTTTTTTGAACTACTACTGCTAGGGTTACCACTTAAAGCGTTTTCGTGTTTGTTAACCTTGGCGTTTAACCCTTTCCGGCACAGTGGTACTACGTCGGTAACATCTAATTTTAATTCCAAACTTACAAACTTACAAACGGCACCAAGAATATTTTAATAGAATTTTGCTTATACAATGAAATTTTAAAGTAACGAGTTTTTAATTTCCAAAAAAGTAGTTAGTGAATTCCGGTGTCAGTCAATCATTTCTTCATTGTACGAACAGAATTGATCTGTGTCGGAAAGGGTTAAGACATTTTTTCGTTAAAAAAAAATAAATTAATTAAAAAAAAATCGATTTTGTGGTACTTTTAGCGTTTTCCATTCTTAGTCCTCATTTGATCAGCTTGTTTTATAATGGTTAAAAGCTAAAATAACGTGTACCATTAAATGTATAAATACGTATACGTAACTAAATGTATTTATATATGAATAAAAAGGTGTATTAGAATTTTTCAATGTAAGTTAGTTTTTATACAATTGGAATAATTCTATTTTCTCTGGATGTTTATAAAGTAGTTTTGAATTTGTGTTTAAACAAAATAAAAGTAAAAATAATAAAAATAAAAATAAAACACACTTCTATAAACATTTAATATTTACCTTAAAAGTCATGCCTAATTTCTTGACTACAATTGATGAAATTCTAAAAGAAATCCGTTAAAATACAGGGTGATCTTTTTTAAAGTGACAATGTTTGGAGCGCCCTATAGCGCGATCTAATAGCCGAAATGGCACCAAACTTGGTATTTAGACTAATCAAGACATGGGAAAAAGGATTTCATAAAAAAAAATTAGTTCAAAAAATCGCCGCTAGGGCATTTTGTGGCGCTGCTGTAGCTTACAATAATGAGAATTAGCATAAAACACGGGTATGAAAGAAAAATGCAAATGTTGTGCGATGACAGCGCCAGTAATAGGGGCTATAAAAGCAAGTAGTAGACAGCTCCGACAAATAATCTCAGCTGAAGTAAACGAGCTCCAGTGGACATGCCTCTCACGTTACCGGAACGTGCGTTACTGGTGAAGCTGTATTATATGAATCAATGTAATGCATCCCCAGCTCTTTGGGAATTTCGAACCAGAAAAAAATTACGAAAGGGGCCTTTATCGCTGAATGGTCTTAAGAAAATGATTAAGAAGTTCGAGGAAACGGGGTCACTGACCATTCGCGCTGTGAGAAGCCGTAAACAAGTATCAGAAGATGTAATAACTGATGTGGCAACTGCAATTGTCGAAGGATCGCAGGGAACCATAGCTGGTACTAGCAGCGCCCGGGGTTTAGCTCGACAACTTGACATGAATTATTCCACGGTATGGAGAGTTTTGCGGCGCGTTATTGGATTTTACCCCTACAAAACACTCTAAAAACGACGTTTTCAAAAATGAGTAAAAAATACTCAAATCTGAGTATGCCGCATCGTCAAAATGGCTCCGAAACAAAATTACTCAAGTTTGAAACATGTATATACTCATTTCTGAAAACATGCACACACTTAATAATGAAACATCATGTGCTCATTTTTGAGTATGCCAATGTTTCAAAAATGAGTATGAACTGACCACTATGTGCTCATTTTTGAGTATGTCCATGTTTCAAAAATGAGTATGAACTGACCTCTATGTGCTCATTTTTGAGTATGTCCATGTTTCAAAAATGAGTATGAACTGACCTCTATGTGCTCATTTTTGAGTATGTCCATGTTTCAAAAATGAGTATGAACTGATCTGTATGTGCTCATTTTTGAGTATGTCCATGTTTCAAAAATGAGTATGAACTGATCTGTATGTGCTCATTTTTGAGTACGTCCATGTTTCAAAAATGAGTATGAACTGACCTCCATGTGCTCATTTTTGAGTACGTCCATGTTTCAAAAATGAGTATGAACTGACCTCCATGTGCTCATTTTTGAGTACGTCCATGTTTCAAAAATGAGTATGAACTGATCTGTATGTGCTCATTTTTGAGCATGTCTATGTTTCAAAAATGAGTATGAACTGACCTCCATGTGCTCATTTTTGAGTACGTCCATGTTTCAAAAATGAGTATGAACTGATCTGTATGTGCTCATTTTTGAGCACGCCCATGTTTCAAAAATGAGTACGAACTGACCTCTATGTGCTCATTTTTGAGCATGTCTATGTTTCAAAAATGAGTATGAACTGACCTCTATATGCTCATTTTTGAGCATGAAAATACTCAAAATTTACATGTATTTTTAGGTTTAAGGTGCATTGGCGAGATATAAAATAATTACCAATCCTGCACGCCTCCTAAGAGAAAACTGGTTCACTTAATAAAATGAGCATATATTTGAAGCCTGTAAATATATTGAAACTATTTTATAAAAAATGTATCAGTCGGTCAAAAAAAATAAATAAATAAACCGTATTAACTCTAATACAAATTATAGAAGTGAAATAAAATTGCTGTCTACTTCAATTTTAAGACTTTAAAATTTTTAATCAAGGGGTCATCTACATATTAAAATGAACAGTAACTTTATATTTTTAATATAACCCCCCCCAATTTGATAACAATCGGAAAGAAAACAACTCAATTTAGCCCAATTACAAATTTTTAAGACATTTCACAATTAGTCCAAGAGTTAGTAGACATAGGACTAATGAGTTCTCAGAGTGAAAGATTTTTCTCTTAAAAAAGTGTTTATAAAATTCGTGTTACTTATAATTCCTACCTCTAATAAATCTTCAATTGTAGAAACGTCTCTTAAAATAGTACTTCGGGTAGTTGAGTGTGTTCTTTCTAACTGCATTGTCAAATTTGGAGGTTTACATTGAAAAAATTAAAAATTTGTGGTCAAATTTGGAGGTTTACATTGAAAAAATTAAAAATTTGTGGTCAAATTTGGAGGTTTACATTGAAAAAATTAAAAATTTGTGTTCACCTTATCATGTAGATGAAACCCTAAGGAAAGTTTTAATAGGTTAAATTGAAATAGACAATCCATGTTGATTGATACCAGTTTCATTTCTCTATGATATTTTTTATTCAAATTAGATTTTTTTTTTTTTTTTGACCAACTGTACATAAAGCTTCAAATGCATGCTTGTTTTAATAAAAGCGCCAGTTTTTCTATAGCAAGTTGTTTAGAAAATTAGCAATTTCTCTATACCTCAGCATACACATTGGTCGTCCATCAGTTTATATGTGAAAGTTGAAAAAAATGTGATGTGTGATACAGTTTTATTGGTCCAGCAAGAATAATTTAGTAATGAGTTTTATCAATTATGTAAATCTTTAGTACTATGGTTTCTTTCATTTGTGGTTTACTTCATCAGTGCAGATGTCAGAAATACACTACACTAAATCAAACACTTATAAGTTGATGATGGAGCACAAACAGAACACAAAAACGCATCTGACGGGATGTGTTAATTTTAAAAGTTTTCATAAGAGCAATCTCATCTTTTTTCTCCAAAAAAAAAAAATATGCTCTGAAAATTTTTATTAAAATATATTTATTTTGCAGATTTCTAAAATCTAATGTTGAATTTTTTTTTTTTTTTTTTTTTTTTTTGTATACATATGATGTGAATGACTGATTTGCATAACAAAAATGCTTTTGAAAAATAATTTAAAAACCAGTTGTAAATTCAAATCATTTAAGTTTCAAAGAAGTCCTGAAGTCAAAGAAGTCTGAATCTTAATTTTAGAAATGTTTATTATATTTATATAAATAAATATTTAGTTTTTATTTGAAATTACACCCACATTTAAAAAATGGTTGGGTCCCTGGGACATTCAAAGAGTCCATTCACATCACTGTCCTTGCAGTCTATTCATTTTGACAGTCTTTCATATAATGTAGGATTTATCCAAATCCGCTAATGATTTCATGTAACATGTTCAAAATTTTATATTTCAGAAAAAATGTACTCATTAAATTATATCATAATTGTCTTTAATATCACTTTCACCCTAGAGATTAATTTGAAAATGCACTTCTGCATTTTACATATATTGACTGAAAATGGACCAGCACCCATTATTATAACTTGTCAGAAAAATTCAAAGTGAATATTTCCTCAAATACAATCATCAATCCTTTTGAATTGACACTTCTAAATTACTAAACTGAAAAAAAAAGAAACCAAATACAGTAGACTCTCTCAAATCCGCACAGCTTGGCACCAGAGGTTGTGTGGATTTCTGGTCATTGATTTGTTTACTTTTTTTAAAATGTAATTTGAATGTAATAATGCAATCAAAATTATAATGAATGCTTGCAATATAGTAAAATAATTAAGCAAAGTAATAAACTAAAATAATAAAAATCAAGATAATTTTTAAAATGATTAAAAGTAAAGGTCAAGTAAATGATGTACAATTAAATATCCATAATCAAGATGAGGTACATTTTCCTTGAATTATTCAAAGAAACTTTCCTCTTAAAGGTACCCAATTAATTTATATCAAAATCATGAAAAAAGGAAGTTTTGCTTCAGGTTTAGCCAGACTTAATAACAGAAAAGCTCGATTATTACATAAACATATTTGCTAAAAAGATTGTGATTACCATTGATATAAGCAAAATCTTGATTTTTTTTTTCAGAAATAAATTTATGCTTCCTTCATGAAAAACCATGAGTTCAGTCATATCGAGAATTACATATTAAAATACATACGGAATGATATAAAACTAAAATTTTTTGTCATTTTGACCCTCCATCTGAAAAAGTTTTATTGTGTACATCTGCGATTATGTGCGAATTTGAATGAGTCTACTGTACTATGAAATCATTGCTTTCTTTTGTAATATGTTTGATTTCAAACATTTTTATGGTATGTGCCAAAGCCAATTCTTGTTTATTGCTTCTGTGTTTTTTTAATAAATAGTCACAGCTAAAAGCAATGGGAAGTTAAGGCTATTCTCAACTGCTCTGCTCAACGAGCACAAAACGTTTTGACACATTTACAAATTCATTTTTTAACGGAAAGATATAAAATTGGAAAGCCTCACCATGGAAGCGATTTGGAATCGAACTGTGTTTTCCATTTTTTGATCAACCAGTTACCTATTGAGTTATAAGAGATTTTGATCACGTGATACGGCATTTTTCTCCATTTACTGACTGGATTTTCTTCTTTCGTTCGGAAGTTCAGTTCTAAATGCCAACTTTGACAGTATTTTCTGAAAGATCTATTGCGTTTACAAGAAAACGGAAAAAAACAGTTTGATCACATAGTTTCTGAATAACAACACCTGCTAGTTTCATGCGTTTGCGAACAAAAATGAATTAAAACTTATGTCAGAAAGTTGGCCCTTTGGATTTGAGAACAGTCTTAAATAATTTTTAAGCAAAGCTTCTGCTACTGACTATACATATTTTTTATAAATTTTCTAATTGAGCAGTTTATGATATTTGCTTAAAAATCACTCAATTGTAAACTTAAAATTACACGAGGCTCTAACTTTTATACATGAAAAGAGCCTTTCTTTTTTCAAAAAGATTACTACACGTTCTTCTGCTATACCTTAAAGTTACTAGAAACTCATTATGCCCATTATAATTAATAAACATAAAAATAAAACTAAAGTAATATCAAAATTGTTTATTTTAAATCTAACAAGTATTTTTACAATCGATAAAACACAAAGCATCAGTACAAAAATAGAAACTTAATCTCTCTCTCTATATATATGTAAAACAGTTAGTACAAAATTGCCAAGTGCTTTAAATACTACAAAACTCAAAATATAGCAGAAAGTATTGAAACCAAATTATTTGTTATGACATTTATTCATTACAGGTCAAATTCAAATCTATTATTATTTGATTTTTTACTTTTGTTCTTATTCAGTCAGGTGCTTTCGATGGCTATTCCCTGTCTTCTTGGGGGCTGTTATATTCCTTGCAGGCGTGGCGTATGTCTGCTTTCCCCCCTTTCTCGTTTGTGGGCTTCTCTGTCCGGTAAGCATGCAGTACCACCTTCCGTCCAATCTGTAATGTTCGGTTTCATTTACTGTATTTCCAAAATTACAGTGGAACGGAAGGCGGTACTGTATGTCCACTAGAGAGAGAAGCACATAAGCCAGAAATGAGGGAAAGAAGATACATTCATCCCGGTGAGAGATATATCAGCCCTCAAGAAGAGTGGGAATAGTGATTGAAAGTTTGAGGCTGAATAACAATTCAAGTTTAAATAAAATGATAAACATAAAAAGTAAACAATTTATTGCAGAGTAGTTTTGTATTAGTCTCATATGCTACCATTATCTCTGACTAATGTGGATTCTAGCAAAAAGCTACTAAATTGTTTCAGGAGATAAAAGTTGCAAGATAACATTCAAAATTTTGAAAGTAAATTAAAGAATCTTAATTAAAAAAACATTAAACTTGACTTTGGAGTTGGGAGGGAGATCCATCAACATAAAAATCTGGCTTACAGGCAATGTAATATGATTATATATGCATAAACTCGTGTGGAAATTAAAACCGTTAATTATCATAAACAATTTATGATTAAATATGGTTCCATCGGCAAAAGGGAAACGAGTCAGAGATTCATTCGGCCCCAGGTCAGATTTTAGGAAATTTTTTTATGTAATGAGGGGCTTACCACAGCAGGGAGACGAGACAGTTTTGTTTGGTTTGAGGTTAGTTTTTCGCTAGAGGTTCTGGGGCCCCACTAGCCAGCGAAGCCAGCTAGTCCTTTTTTATATGGATCTTTTGTTCAATAATAACCTATTAAAACACAGATGCAGGTAAAAATTCAGACAAATATACATGCACATTGCCATACAATCATACTTTTGAATACGAAACTGTTACAAAGCTGCCAAAACTTTGTATTTACCTAATATATAGCTGGATCCCCTTCAATTAGTTTTAGATAAATGCCTGCCAACTTCTTAACCTAATCTCCTTAATATAAATCTTTTTTATAAAGTTATACGTAGAGAGATAAGCAGAACACCTAAGTGAAGGAAGTGGTTCAGATGTATTTGCAGTAAAAGAGCAGACACATTCAGCATTATCTGGGCAGGTATAATATCAGATACATTATTAGCTATGGTAAAACATCACATGTTTCTATTTCCAAACCGGAAAGAACGCTTTTGGGATTTGAAATGGTGTCAAAATTTATGTCTAAACCAGAAAATTTTCAAATAGACCAAGATGGTCATTGAAACGAAAAGATGCTGGAATTTTATTATAATGTTATTGCTATTGTTGAACCTTTCAACAATGTAAAACTTTCTTTGTTGATTCCTTTACCTAAAAAAGTGCATTGATGCAAGAGAGTTGAGAAAAGACTGTGAAAGCAGAGACATTAAGAAAAGTATATGAAGTATGGCAAATAGATAAATAAAATGGACAAGATTAGAGTTTGCTGCCCATAGAAAAAACAGCTGGATGCAACCATAATAATATTTACATAAAATGCAAAAGTCTTTTCAAAATTTTCCTTTTAAATGTTATATTTTAATTACACAACAGTTTAAGTTAGATTTTTTTGCCAAATTTAACAACTTTGGACAATACATTCTATGGTTATTATTTCAAATTATGAAAAATAATGAAAGCCAATCAGCTATTAAAATAGGTGTTTTACTGCTGCTTTGTATTGTACAATATAAAAAATCCCTTACCACAAAACATATGATACAACCCCATACAAATTAACAAATTTTTGGCCAACTAGAAACATAAAACTGACTGTACTACAAATATAAAGAAAACAATTAGTACTAAATTTTACCTCACCACTGATCCATAAAACTATTTCAATTAAATACTGAAGATTTACAACAATAGTTTCCTGATATTCATAATTTTAACAAAAAGAACAAAACAAAAGAAAACTAAATATAAATTTATTTAAAAAACAAGCAATCTTTTAAATTATTTCAAATTTTTCATTTGTACAGCATGGATTATACCGCAGTGTAACATACACTGATTTGTCATTTAAATCATATGAGTTTCTTATATGCAATGGAACATAGTTAAATAAATCTTTTATGTTTATTAGATTAACAGCACCAGTAGAACTTACAACATATCAGTGAAAATGGCTGTCAAAACCTAAAAACTCAAACAAATCACAAATTAAAAATGCATTATTATTAAGGACAAACATTTTTTTTTTATTTTACCAAAAATAGGTAACTCATCAATGCAAGAAACAAACACAACCATATTTTTTTAATATGTTGTGCCATTATAACGAAAACCATTACACTGCATTACTTCCGAATTGTCACTCAAACCGTTTACTTCAAGTTTCAAATTATGTTCCTTTTAACTATGCATTTTTCCATATGTTGTTTCCAACACATTTGATATTGCATTGCATTTAAAATATTTCTCATGTAAAGTATGTGCAATTTATAACTGATGGCGTATGGCTACTGTTTTAGCAACATTTACAAAATTTTTGCTAGCTGATGCACATCTTTTTGAAGGATAATGTTTGCTTACATATCGCATGCTCCAATACATAACTGGAGGCCCTAGCTGCCTTATGATCCTAGGATAGTGTACTGCAAAATGCATTTTTGGTGATAAATGTTTATCTGGAAAAAGCTCTAAAAAAAGTTTGTGATGATCTGCTATATTTTCTGCTAATTTAAAAGTTTCAGGTAATGTCTGGAGCCATAATAGTATCAATTAATTTCAACATAAGATTAAATAACTGCCAAAATTCGTTATCTTCAGAAATTTTGTCACCAATTAATAAGGGTATGTTTCGAATCAAGGTCCACATTTGAGATGCACTTTGCCCATTAGAACCATCAAGATTTAAAAGTTTTTCTCTGTTTATTGACACTGGTTTAGAACTTGATTCATATTTACCATAATTAAAATTTATTATCCTATCATTTAAAAGACTAAGTGAAAATTTTGGCTTTAAAAACAAACTGATGTACTATTAAGAAGGTTTCACTAGCACACCAACCTTCAAAAAGATCGTGCATTACATCTACAATCAAATTATTTGTCACATGCCAATAACTTAAATCATTTAGGCAGCAAGGAGTTTTAACACCACATTCTGATACTGTTATGTCACCAGAAGACACTTTATTAACATGCATGTCATGCTCAGTTTTATTACGTAGTAAACTAATATCTTCCTTTATATTTTTATACAAAATATATTTTTTTGCTAGACAAAATCTACAACAAAAAATAGCAGTAAAGCTCTCAACAAACCCCAGCAGTTTATTCAACCCTAAATTATCACCTACCACTTGCCAAATTACAACTTTGTATATATTTCCCTGAAATTCTATACCTTCATCTGAAAGCTTTTTCAAATCATGAACAAGTCTATCTAGTATTGTCCGATAACCATATTTTTCGACATCAAGAGAATAGTGTATGTTAGTTATAAATATTGAATCTAACAAAGATTGAAGGTGCACAGGCAAATCTTTAATTTTAAAATATACGAATCCCAATTTATGTACACCGGTATGTGACCCCAATGGATTTTGTAAGCTCCACATCATCTATATACAACTCGATTACTATTGTATCCACAGAGCTTAAAATTGCATTGGAATAATAATAAAATCCATCTTGGATACTACAAAGGGTTGCATTTCTAAGACTTTTGTTTTGTTTGTATGTTTTGAAAATATGCAAAAATCCATCAATAGAAATAATTTTTTTCATTGTGTCTACTATACTTATGTATTGGCATGTGTCATTTTTAAGAATTTGGTGAGGTAGCCATCTATAAACTTTTGTTCATATCGTGTACCTAAAGCAATCTCCTTTGGCTCAACATAGCGACCACTTGCTTTAATGGCATTGACTATTTTATGTTTTGAATAAAATGTAGACAATGAAGAAGCAGCAAAATCAAATGTTGCCATCAGTGATTTTGTGTTTTTTTCACATTTCATTCCATTTTCAGTTAAAAAATTCACTGTTTCTGATTTTAAATAATTTACAGTATTGTACAGAAAAGATGAAGTACTATTGATAGATGAGATAATACTAGAACAGTAGTACACTGCTTTTGCTACATGTTTCACTGCAATATTGCAAAATATCCTTTTGAAATTGTTCATGTTTACATATTTCTGAATCACCCAAAAAATTGATTTGAAAATATCAATTTGAGGGTAAATCATCAGAAGACAAATCACCATCTTTACTATTTATCGGCTGATTTGAAAAATTACGACTTTCTGAAATGTCTATTTCTACGTCACTAGCATGAAATCTTTTCAGATGTCTCTCATAGTTAAACAACTTCATAAATGCTTGTCTACAGCTTTCATCATAACACACATACCGCTTAAGTATACATGTCTTATGATAATTTCGAATGTGACGGCAAAGATCATGTGGATTTTGAAATTTTTTTTTGCAAAGTGAGCAAAACATGGCTGCAAATTTTTAAATACAAATTGTAGCTGATAAAATATAAGAAAAAAACAGAATTTAAATGTTCTTTTAATTCAGTCTAAAAACAAGTGCAGAAATATTAAAGTCCCTCTCCCAACTCCCTATGAGAATATTTATTTCTCAAATGACAATTTACATTAAGATTAAAATATTATATTAATAGTCCTTTTTAGTTCACTGATATAGGATGTCACTTCATTTTGTTTTTTGTGCATCACATTTAGTATAAAACAGGCATTGAGAAAGTTTCATACATTACTACAGTAAGGAGATGAAAGGCTTTCCTACACCAGCCCCAAACAAATGACTATCTCAAATGAAATAAAATTTACATTAGATTAAAATATTATGACATTCAGTTGATATCTATAATAATAAAAAAAGGATAACTAGGATGAAAAGTTTCATACTGGTACAATGCAAAGTAAAAATATGATATTTACACACTTAAAAAAATCCGTTCTTTCAGTTCTCTGATACAAGATGCCATTTCATTTTGTGCATCACATTTATAAAAACAGACATTTAGAAAATTCCATACATTACTACAGTAAGGAGAAAATTCCAAGTTTAAAATATGTTATCTTAAAGCATAAATCAACTGCTTTTAACATACTACTTGTTTTTATACAATGGTTTTCAAAAATTAATGTTTGTACAGGGTTTAACTTCCCAATAGCTAATACAAGCGGTTGTTTACAGTCTCCACCCAATAGTCTGTCTTCTTTCATAAACTTTTCGATGCCTTGGCACTACCTATAAACAAAAGAAAAACATTTTAAAAATAAGTGCAATAATTTCTTGATTGTTGTCACCCTGTGAACAATTTACAAAAGCAGCATGATTTAGGGCACTTCAGAAATATATACAGATTGTAAGAACTTTGTGTCGTGTAATGAACTCTTTTTGTGAGCTCCTGTAAGTACTGTATCCCATGCATAAATACTACACACTTAATTTTCAATAGCAATCTTGCTGCAATAATCCAATAGCATATATCTTTCACAAGATTTGGATGTAAATACAGAATTATCAGCACTTACAAACTAAATTCAAAAATAAATAAATAATGAGAAGTGTTACATTTTTGTGGGGTAACATTTATGTAGTAATTTTAGAATTCATTACAAAATATTTTTTTAATTGAATAGTTTTAAAAACAAAAACGTGATAATTATCCTACTGTTGTTATCATATAAACCTCACAAAAATACAATACTTGATATTTATAATAATACAACTAATATTTTAATGTAAATCAACAATCACAAGAGTTATTGGCAGACCCATAACCAGGATTTTCCTTCGGAGGGGGCTCAATCTTGGAATTTTTTCTGATATGATAGCAATAATTTGCACACTTTAAAGTGTGAATAAAAAAATAAACAAGGCTTAAACTAAGGTGTATTCCTCCTTATAGTATACTTGATACCCATGTCAAAAATTCTATTTTTTTTTTTTTTTTTAAGTGAAATTTTATTTTATGATCAAAAAGACAGAAAACGTACTGGTGACTATTTTTATATTCTATTCGTATCACTATTTTAAAAGATAAAACTTTTTAGTACATTTCACTTGCACACATTGTCAAAGTACACTATGTGACATTGAACATGCAACACCAAGAAGTAGGAGAGGACAGATATTTATTCAAATTTCAGGATAGATGCATGTGATAGAGTTATTTAAACGATATGAAATGCGCAGCTCTCCAGTGCATGTTGAATAAGATATAACGGAAGGAACCTGCAAAATGGGCAGTATTCGTAGCTTTACTTCTGCTAGGGAAAGCATCGTAGAAATTTTGTTCTTGTCTCCCAGGACGCGTGTATTAGCAGAGAATGCCAGGCCACTGTCAACGGAGACATTTACAGCAGACAGACGATTTTACGAAGGGCATGGTGATTGGACTGAGACGGACAGGTTGGTCCATATGTCATATTCGCAGCTGAGACACATCTGTATGCATCCACAGTGCACCGCTGTGGCGAAGGTGGTTGGAACGAGGAAATGTGGAAAGTTTGAAGGGTGCTAGTGCAGCCAGAGTGACGTCAGCACATGTGGATAGACGCTTCCCCCGAAAAGCAGTAGTGAACCCGCAAGCCACCTCTACCTCCACTTTGCAGTGTGTTCAAGACACCCTGAATGTTCCCATATCGACCAGAACCATTGTAGTACTCTCATTGACTCTGTACCTAGACGTGTTGCTTCGTGTATCGTTATCCACGGTGGTCCTACATCCTACTGAGCTGATGCTATTCTCGCTTTGTATTATGGCTATATTTTCGAAATATTGTTCAATTCAACTACTGTCCGTTGCTGTCTCTCTCTGTTTGTCGAGTTTCATCATTTTCTGGCCACTCTTTCCTGGTGTTGCATTTTCAATGTCAGGTAGTGTATATGTGAAAATATTTTGGTTTGAGAAAGTGGTGCAAGACAGAATTAAAAATTAGTTACCAGCGGATATTTTATTATCAATAGAGATCTATCATCATTATATCTATCATAATTAGAGAAAGATTTTTTAAACTTTCGGGGGTGCTTCAGCCATCTCTCTGGCTATGTGATTATGTAAATTATACAATAGAAGGATACATACAGACAGAAATTGGATGAAATGATCAAGAGACTGGGTCCCAGTGGGTTTTATTATTATGTGCTTAGAATTTTTGGAACCAGATTTTCTAAATACTCCTTGGTAAAGTAACATTGGGAGTAAAATTAATGCACAAAAAATTTCTGAAAGAGGAAAAAACTTTGTAAATACCAAACTTTAGATTTCTCTGAAATCATAATCTTAAAAATAACACCTACTAGCTGAACTGCCATTGCCCAGGCATATGATAACATTAAATAAACCTCAAAATTATGATTTTGTATATTTGACTCTATTTTGTCTGAATTTATATTTTTAAATGAAAAAATTCTTGAAAAAATATTTATTTTTAGTGATAAAACTACTTTTAAGAAGACATTTTTTCACTTGGTTTATTTCACTAGTTCTTGTCTGAATTGTTTAAGATATTCTGTAGTTATAATATAAATATGAGAGTTATAGATCCCATAACAAAAATTCGAAAACAAAAATACTGATATCTAGTTGATAAAGAAATGTGTGTTTTTTTTTCACATCAGCTCCATCCGTACAAAACTGTGAAAAAACACAAAGTAAAATGCATGTTTGGATCTTCCTTTCATCCTAATGCACAATCTGATACTAGGCATGCATTACTGGTTGACGCAGAATAAGAGATGAGGTTTTGATGAGAGTTCATTATCATTTTTAATTAATATCTTGACTAATTAACAAAAAATTGAAAATTCTCTGGTGCATCAGAAAAGGTCTTGGCATGGTTCCAAGTTACAAAATGTGCCAGGACTGAAAATATTTTTGATTCCCCCTTTCCCCCAGCTGAAGTTGAAAGGCTAAAGTATATAAAATTTAAGAATGTGTGCAAATACGTAATATTAAAAAAAATTCATCTTGATACTGCTCTAGGGAATTTTTAAAAGACATATGTCATGTCCTGGTGACAGCCCACGGAAGACTTGCACCCATGAGCCTTGGACTACCCTCACTCAAATTTTCAGCCTTGATGTACAGTTCGTAATTTTTTTCTAGTCATAGCGCACAGAGCAAAACTTTGTTTCATTAGAATAAGATATGGGTCAATAAGAAAAAAAATGGTTCATTTTAGGAGGGGTTGGCACGGTTGAAACCGTTTCTTTTTTTTTTTTTTTTTTTTTTTTTTTTTTTTTTTTTTTTTTTTTGTCAAAAAAATCATTTGGTATTTTTAGAACAAATTTAATATAACATTTTTTCTTTTTTGTAATTTAAGTGCTTTTAATTATTAATAGAAGTAATTTCTACTTTTAACACTTCATTTCAGCAGACAACATGAGACATAACGAGTCTAGATCATGTTTCCATGCATGTGAAAGGAAAAATAGCATGTGCTGATGAACATGTCTTGTCTGGTACTCTAAAAGTTTATCTTAAAACATACAAAATTAGAAAAGATAAAATAGATAATAGTCCAGGCAATAGGGAATTTTACCTAGCAAAACTAATGGTAGTTCTGGAAATAGGCTTACTTATGTTTTTTGGGTCGCTGAATCCGAATTTGTAACTACCCACCAAAATTTCCCCCGGCAACACCCCCAAATTTTGGTAAAAAGCCCCCCAAAAAAGTTTATTAAAAAATCAATTTTTTTATTGTTTTAGGGAAAAAGTATCTAGAAATTCAGAAAGTAGACAAAATTTGCAACAAATTAGATATATGACATTATGACTTAGGATGAAGGGGAAGGGGGGATCTACCTCGGAACATGCGCCGCGGTGCTGCGTGGACTAAGTTGCACAATTCCACTTAACCACTCACACGTTTACATTCGCCCTCCCATGTCCCCTACGAACTTTCTCTATAAGGTTTACTTTAAGTTTGTTGGGTCGCTGAATCCGAATTTTTAACTTACCCCCAAAATCCCCCACCGAAAACCCCCCAAAATAGTTGTTTTTAACTTTAATTTCTTATTTTTTTAGTGGAAAAGCATTACGAAATTCAGAAACTAGACAAAATTTGCAACAAATAGGATATATGACATTATGACGTAGGATAAACAGGGAGAGAGGGGGCTGCCTCGGAACATTCCCCTCGCGCTTTTCTCAAAAACCAAATTTTTTCAAAAAAAACAATTTTTTGGGAGGTTGCCGGGTGAAATTTTGGTGGAAAGTTACAAATTCGGATTCAGCGACCCAAAAACCATAAGTTGAGTCGAAATCCATAACTAGTATTAATTTTGCCAGGTAAAATCCCTATTGCCTGGACGTAATAACTTAGTGCATGTAGCGCCGCAGTGCATGTTCAGAGGCAGCACTCCTTCTCCCCGTTCATCCTACGTCATAATGTCATATATCCTTTTTGTTGCAAATTTTGTCTAGTTTCTGAATTTCGTTATGCTTTTCACCTAAAACAATAAGAAATTTAAGTTAAAAACAACTATTTGGGGTGGAAGTTAAAAATTCGGATTCAACAACCCAAAAAACTTATTTTTAAGTAAACCTTTTAGAGAAAGTTCGGAGGGGAGATGGGAGGGCAAATGTAAACGTGTGAGTGGTTAAGTGGAATTGCGCAACATAGTCCACGCAACACCGCGCGTATGTTCCGAGGCAGATCCCCCCTTCCCCTTCATCCTAAGTCATAATGTCATATATCTAATTTGTTGCAAATTTTGTCTACTTTCTGAATTTCTAGATACTTTTTCCCTAAAACAATTTTTTTAATAAAAACCTTTTTTGAGGGGCATTTTACCAAAATTTGGGAAGGGGGGGTTGCCGGGCGTAGCTCATAGGGGGCAGAGCCCCCTAGTATCTTAAAACATACAAAATTAGAAAAGATAAAATAGATAAATAATTTTCAATATTTAGCATAAAATATTTTCATTTAAAAAATGCAGATTATTAAGAGCTGTTAATAACAAAATACAATGATCTTTAAGATTTTGTCAAGTTGTGAAAGAACATTTTCTTGATTGGGGGAGATTATTCTTAAAGAATTTTAAAAACTAACTTAAGATATGAAGTTGAATAATACAGATTGCAAAAATTGAGTGCTAGTTACAGTATTTCAATAATGCCAACCAATCTTTTTTGTTACTTGCTGAATCTAACGGTAAAATTTTTTAACTTGGACACTTGGAGTATCATCAGAAAACAAAATAACCAGAAGTATTTGTATATTTAAAACAAATAATAATAACTACAGAACATTATATTTTCATGAAAAAGCATCAAATATTTATGGATTATTATATTATTAATCAAAAGATTCTTCATGCGATTTTCAAGGTATCAATGTTTCACTATGTAGAACAGTTTACTCTTTGAATATACAACATAGCGTTACTAATAGATAATGTTTAAATTAGAAATTTATTTCAATTTTCTACTTAATTGACTACTATTTACTTTTAATATTTTCAAGTGAAGTTATATTTCTTATAGATACAATATCCAACAATGTTTATTTTATCAACAGATATGTAGTTGTATGCAATAGCAAATTATATATAAATCTGGGTTTTTTACAAAACAGTTTTTTGCCACCCCTGATTTTAGGACCCTTCACAGAATTCCATTTCCTAAAATGAATCCTTCACAGAATTATATTTCACAAAAAGAACCATTCACAGAATTGTATTTTTTACACAAGGACAACATCATAAAATTTGCTTTATTTTCTATTCTATTAAAACGGCCCTTTCACATGTATTTAAATTTTTAACTGTGTATGTTGAACAAGACATTCATACTTTTTGTGGAAGATTCATATATAGAAATGTAAATGAGTCTGTAGGTAGAAAATGCACCCCCTCCCCCCACCCCCCCAAAAAAGGATCATTTTTTTATTATGCTACTTTTATTTTCACAAGTATTAGGGGACAAAAAATCGCAAAATTTCACAAAAACACCCTGTCAAAAATGTTAATAGAACAGTTAAATTTATTTTAGTAAAAGTAATGAATTTACTATAGAATATACATTTAGAAATTTACTATACATGCACATAAATATTTACTGCATACTTTCATTGCAGGGTTCAGCTGTACTCATATCTAATTCAAGCCAATTTGCAAATTCCTTAGCTGCGGACCTTCCGCAATGCCTACCTTGTAAGATAATGGAATTTGAAACTATTCCAAATTCTGAACAAAAGCTGTCGCCTTTCCTTTCATCAAAAATTAATTTGAATTCAGAATCAATCTATAAAAAAATTAATATACAATAAGAGATGGAATTATAATATTAAATACAATTATATTAATAGCTATGACAATAAAAAGATAAAGCAAAAATTTTAAGCTTTTCATTATGATTGTCACACTACATGTAAGGATAAACCAAATCTCCTGAATTTCAAAGCATTTTCAAAATGTTAGGAACTTAAAAAGCATCCTACCTTTATGAATTGCTAACTTGTGCAAAACTGATGTTAACCTTGAGAGATCTAGGTAAACTGTAACTTGTATGCAGGGGTGATTCTGAGTAAAAATAAATCTTTTGAAATTCACAGCAAATTATCTCAATGGTTACAATAGAGGGCGGGGGATCCTACTCTGGGGCTAATTATGCGATCCATTGACGAAAATCGCATGTTATATGCAATTCTTTGACAAAATTTGCATTTTACATGCGATTTTTTGATAAAATTCGTATTTTCTCCGGCAATCTTTTGCTTAAATTCGATTTTTTTTGCAATCCTTTGACTAAATTCAGGCTTTTTTTTGTCACGCTTTGATGAAATTCAGGCTTTCTTCCATCATCCATTGATAAAATTCAAGCTTTTTTCCATCATCATTTGATGAACTTCAGGCTTTTATCCATCATCCTCTGATGAAATTCAGGTATTTTATACAGTCCTTTGACAAAATTAGTGTTTTTTTGTAATCCTTTGATGATATTAGCATTTTTGTGTGATCCTTTTACAAAATTTGAGTTCTTTTTCAGCGATCTCTTGATGAAAAGCACGTTTTTTCCACGCGATACTTTGACGAAATTCACGTTTTCCCCTGTGATCCTTTGACGGAATTTTCATTTTTCACTGCAATGCTTTGACAAAATTCGCACTTTCCCCATGATGTATTGATCAAATGGATTTTTTTGGTTCCCATTTGTCAAAATTTAGGATTTTTTTATGTCTGAATTTTCAGACGGATGGCCGATATTTTAAAACTTTCATAACCGAAGATTTAAATTTTCGAAAAATTTAGAACAGAATCACCCGTGATTGTATGTTTTTATTTTTATTTATTTATTTTATTTTGCTAATTTATAGGGATGCACCGAATAGTGATTTTGGCCGAATGTCGAATATTCGGCCTACAGGCGAACCGAATTACCGAATATTCGGCTGGACAAATAATTTTTTATTTCAAAGGCATTAAAATATTAATTTAAAAAAATACATAATACTTAATACAGAAAATAACATTTGGATAAACAGGAGCTTTTTATAAGTAAACTTTATACTGAAACAAAAATCTACTTTGAGTTACTTAAGAATAGGATAGTTATAAACTTTTTTAATTAATAAAATTTTAAATTTCATGACTTCATCTGTGAATTAAAGCAAATGAATATTTTCTTAAATTCTGAAACAAACATTTTAAAATCAAAGAGAAATTGTGAAAAAAATTGGAAGAAAAACTTCACAGGGTCATATATACTCTTTATTTGTCCGGAAGCGACTAAAGTAAAAATAAATAATACAATCTATACAAATGATGGCAACTCAGCAAGGAAAATTTTAAATGGCATCCTAGATTAGTCTCTGAAATTTGCGATCCTAAAATCTTTCAACAAACTTTTAATAAAGATAATGTGGTCAAGAAAATCTTTTTTTTTTAAACATTAATTTACTAATTTTCTTAACTTTAATTTTACAAACAGCAAATAATGTAAAATTATTATTTTTTTTATTTAAATATAATTCTATTTATTTAATTGTTCTGGATATCATTATAAGTCGACAGTTAAAATTAGAAGTTGTGCAAGGTTTTTTTCAGTATTCGGTGCGCCAATATTCGGTGAGATGTCCGAATACCGAATATTCGGTGCATCCCTATCACTACTAATTTACTTACTGTACAATAAAGTGTCGTGTAATGTTTGCATCTTATAATACAGGGTATATACAATGATCCGTTTATATGTTTAAGTTAATAAGATAACAGATACTGTATGAACATTACTGAAATTGCATTTTTTAGCAATGTCTACATGGGGTGTCCATTACTGGAAATTGACTAATTAAGTGTTCCAGTAATGGACCTAAAAAATAAATGATAATAAACCTAAAAAATAAATGAAATTTTGTAAATGGCCATTAGTATATTCATAAAATTTAAAGTTTTCTATTACTATAAGTTATCTATTACTATAAATCAACCATCTTGTGCGAGTTTTAATGCATAAGCTAAAACCTTTTACAATGTTCAAATGCACAAATACGTACAATACCATGACACAAAAAACCACATACGGCCGTTTCAAAGAGTATTCTTGAATCCCCTTTCTCAGTGTGATAAAAAAAAATATTAAAAGATTAAAATGAGGTCAAAGAATCCCTCGGTTATAGACCCTGGCTATTTTTGTGATTCACCCCCGCGCCCCTCGCACTGAAGAAGGAGATCCAAGAATCCTTGGAACGGCCGTATGTAGTTTTTTGTGTCATGGTACTGTATGTGTTTCAGCGTTCGAAATCCTTGGTGGTCCGCTGGTCCGAGATCACTAAAAATTCAATCGGACCACTAATTTAAAAAATTTAGTGGTCCGAAGGACCAGTAACTAACAGTAACTTTTCCCCCTCTTTGACAGGTAAACGTAAATTTTCCCATCCCTGAGAAAACTGCAACCAAACATTACAATAAGCATAAAATTTGCATAAATACTTAGTCAGTTAAAATAAATAGACGGAAATAAAAAACATAATAATTTCAGTTTTTGTTTATGTACTATTTATTTAATTTTTAGCAAATTATAATTTTACATTTTATTATGCCGAAAATTTTGGGTAACTGAAAGGAAGTTTGGTTTATATTCTCGGCGGAGGAGAGGGGTGGGGGGTGTCACTCAAAGGGTTAAGGTACTTATATAATTTTATGTAGCAGTCCAGTAACGATGTCTGCAGACCAGTAAACTCTGATGTTTACTGGTCCTTGGGATCAGTGATTTTTTTAAATCAATTCTACCGCTGAAAATAGTCAGGGTTGCAAAATCGCTAAAAAAAATGTCGGTCATAACAAAAAAGATGACAGACGATCAAGGGAGAATATGCAAGGGATATTCAAAAACTCATTCAATTTCATTATAAAAATTAATATAAGGTTAACAGATAATATTAAAAATTCAAAACAATATTCTTGTATTTAATAACATTTGTTATAATACTTGTCCCCAAGCAGCATTAGCGATAAATACAAAATATTATTTTGTCTTCAAAAGCATCGGTAAATTAGAAAAATTTTGGTTAAAAAAAAAAAATAAAATAAAAAAATAAAGATCTATTCAATCTATCTTTTAACATGCTTTTACAAACAAAATACCAAAGTTCTCCAAATGTTATTTTATGAAAAAAGAGAGAGCGAGAGAGATGGGGGAGGGGGAAGAGAAATTTGTAAAAAGCAAATAGTATAAAATTTTGTAATGATAATGATTCTGAGATTCATATAAATATTAAAATTGATCTAAGTCCAATCAAAAACAATGATATTTTCAAAACAAAATACCAACATTTTCCAAACGTTATTTCTAAAAAAAGAGAGGGGAAAGGGAATTTGTAAAAAGCAAATAGTAAAAAAATCAGGGTTGTCTCGGTTTTAACCATGGTGGTTTTAACCAGCGGTTTAAACCGGTTTTAACCGTCCTGGTCAAAATCAATTTTGACCATTTTGACCACTGAAATTGACTATTCAATTTATTTACTACTAATCAAATATATTTTACTAGCATATGTTAAAAACAAAGTTAACATTTGTTAAAAATGTCATAATATAAGTAACATAACACCAGCAAATACCAAATTTAAAAAAGCCATAACATAAATTACAACACCAAGATACAACACAAATGTTTTAATTATTTTTTATACACAAGCTCTTTTATCGAGACTGTATCATTTTAGAATAAGTTTCAAGATCTTTTTCTTTTAGCAATCTTAACCATTCGTCGCATGCATCAGATATAGTAGCATCTTCTTTTTTAAGTTTATCTAAAGCAAGGGAAATAGGCTTAAGTTGATTTTATAAATGTTTTACTTCTTTGTATACGTTGTTAATGATTTTAACAATGTTATCAATATTATCTTCATGCTCATCTGCAATTTTTCATTTCAATAACATGCTTCATTATTGAATTAACTTTGTTTGTGTTTGTAATATCTTGTCCTACAAGATTCAAGTAATGTGCAGCACCAGACTTAGATAAAATGCAAAACTGTCTGTTTTTTTAAATATAATTTCCTATTGTATACAGATGCATATCTGTTGATAAAATAAACATTTTTGGCTATTATGTAAGTAATATAACTTCAGAAAATATTTAAATTAAATAATTACAATCAATTATATAGAAAATTGAAATCATTTCTAATTTAAACATTATTAGTAACACCTATGTCTTATGTTCAAAGTAAACTGCTCTACGCAGTGAAACATTGATACCTTGCAAATCGTATGAAGAATCCTTTGATTAATAATATAATAATCAATCAATAAACATTTGATGCAATTTCATGAATATAATATATTATTCTGTGGTTGTTATTATTATTATTTTTTTTTAATATCCAAATACTTCTGGTTATTTTGTTTTCTGAGTGATAACTCCCAGTGTCCAAGTCAACATTTTTGGCCATTAGATTCAGCAACTAACAGAAAAGATTGATTGGTATTACTGAAATGCTATAAATAGCATTCAATTTTTGCAAGCTGTGTTGTTCAATTTGATATCTTAAGCTACTCTTTTAAATTCTTTAAGGATAATCTTCCCCAATCCCAATCCAGAAAATTTTCTTTTACAAGGCTGTTCTCAAATCCAAAAAGGCAACTTCCTGACATAAGTTTTAATTTATTTTTGTGCGAAAATGATCAAAACTAGCTGGTGTTGTTGTTCAGAAACTATGTAATTGAGCTGTTTTTCCATTTTTTTGCTAACTCAATAGATCTTTCAAAAAATAGTCAAAGTGGGCGTTTTGAACTGAATTTCTTCGCAAAGGGAGAAAAAGCTCTCAAGAGCAGGCGAAAAACGGGTTTGTCACGTGATCGAATTTGCTGATAACTCAATAGGTAATCGATTGATCAAAAGATGGAAAAAACAGTTCAATTCCAAATCGCTTCTGTGGCCAGGCTTTCCAATTTTATACCTTTCCGTTAAAAAATGAATTTGTAAATATGTCAAAACGTTTTGCGCTTGTTGAGCAGAGCAGTTAAGAACAGCCTTAACCAAAATCTTAAAGATCATTGTATTTTGTTATTAACTGCTGTAAATAATCTGCATTTTTAAAATGAAAATATTTTATGCTAAATATTGAATAATATTTATCTATTTTATCTTTTCTAATTTCACATGTTTTAAGGAAAATCTTTAGAGTACCAGATATGTTCATCAGCACATGCTAATTTTCCTTCTACATGCATAGAAACATGACCTAGGCTCATTATGTCTCATGTTGACTGCTGAGATGAAGTGTTAAAAGTAGAAATTACTTCTATCTATAATTTAAAACAATTAAATTACAAACAAGAGAAAATATTATATTAGACTTTTTCTAAAAAAACCAAATGGTTTTTTTGATAAAAAAACCAATTGGTTTAAACCGTGGTTTAAACCATGGTTAAAACCACTTGGTTTAAACCGTGCCAACCCTGTTTCTACCTCTTCTTTAGCATCAGCTGCTAGTTTTAAACAATACTGGGCAGATTTCTTAGATGCTCCTGTATCAACAGCTGAAAGGAAGAACGATTTTTTTTCCCTGTTGATACACTATTAACAATGATAGGGCAATTATGGATCTAGCTTTCTTATTGTATTGCATAAGCATATTTTACTAATGAGCCTCCTTAACTTATCAGTGTATTATTTTTTTAACTGCCTATTACTTTTATTACTTATTAAGTTACTTTTAATTGCAAAGAAAAAATAATTATTAAAATTAAGACCATTTTTAAGAGTTTTGACCATTTCTGACCACTTTTGACCAATTTTGGACGGTTAAAACCACTTTTATCCAGTGTCCTGGTCAAAATCAATTTTGACCCTGAAAAAAATAAAAAAAAATTGTGCATGCATGTGGCAGTAAGTAAAAAATACTGCATGTATGAGCACTGCATGCCCATAAAGCAAAAATTCAAAACAATATTCTTGTATTTAATAACATTTGTTAATGCTTGTCCCCAAGCAGCATTAGCGATAAATACAAAATATTATTTTGTCTTCAAAAACATTGGTAAATTAGAAAAATTTCGGTTAAAAAAAAAAAAAAAATCTATTCAATATGTCTTTTAACATTCCGATGAAGCAAGTAACTTTTTTCCCTCTCTGACAGGTAAACTTAAATTTTCCCATCCCTGACAAAAACCGCAACCAAACATTACAATAAGCATAAAAACTTAGCCAGTTAAAATAAATAAACGGAAATAAAATACATAATTAATAATTTCAGTTTTTGTTAATGTACTACTTATTTAAATTTTAGCAAATTATAATTTTACAATTTATTATGCCGAAAATTTTGGGTAACTGAAAGGAAGTTTGGTTTATATTCTCGGAGGAGGAGAGGGGGGGGGGGGTCACTCAAAGTGTTAAAGGTACTTAATATAATTTTATGTAGAGGGCCAGTGATGATGTCTGCGGACCAGTAAACTCTGATGTTTACTGGTCCTTGGGACCAGTGACTTTTTTTAATCATTTCTACCGCTGTGTTTGTGCATTTGGAGATTTTAAAAGGTTTTAGCTTATCTATTTTCTATTACTACTCCATTAAAAATATTCAAATATTTCAAAAAAATTGAAGAATATATAAATTTATTAAATGAAGCCGGCTCATAGAATCTTCATTAAGATTTTCACTGAAAAACTGCATAAACTTTGAAACATTATTTTCTGTTTAATGATTGATTTGATTAAGGGTGTCAATAATAATCCAGATTATAAAACATGCAAGAGGGAGTTTTGAAAAAACAAAATAATGCTAAAAGTTTATTGGTTATTTTTTTTATAAACCAAAAACATTAAAGCGTGTCTACTACTGGCACATCTACCCTACATATTATTCAATCAGGAAGAAATTAAATACATGACAAATGCTAAAGTCAAATGTTATATGGTATTAAAATATCTTACAGAAACAACATGCATACATTTATACACTTAATAATTTCCAGTACGTATGAAAACATGTGCAACAGTACAGAATCAAATCAATTTCGAAGCTTTTTATCAACAATTTTTTTTTTGGTGCCTAGGGATGCACCGAATATTCGGCCTACATGTGAAGTGAATACCGAATATTTGGCTCATCGAATACTTTTATATTTCAAAGTTTATAGCCATTAAAATGTTAAATTTTAAAACAATTTTAGATAATATTTAAAACAGAAACTTTTATTTTAATAAAGAGCTTTTTTCAAGTAAACTTGGTACTTTTCGGTTAGCTGGCCGGCAGTATTATGTATACATAAATATGTATACATACATATTTATATACATATATACTATGTGTGTGTATATATAAAACATATGCATAGATATATAATGTATATATACATGTATGTATGTATATATATATATATATATATATAACACTGGCGCCCAGCTAACCGAAAAGTACCGTAAACTTTATGCTGAAAAAAATCTGTTTTGAGTTATTCAAGAAGAGGATAGTTATAAACCTTTTTTAATTAGTAAAATTTTAAATTTCACGGCTTCTTCTGAGAATTAAAACAGATGAATAAAATTTTCTTAAATTCTAAAAGAAACATTTTAAAATCAAAGAGAAATTGTGAAAATATTGTGCAGGATCATATATTATTTGTTGGTCAGGAAGAGACTAAAGTAAAAGTAAATAAATAATACAATGTATTCAAATTTTATATGGTGGCAACTTAACAAGAATAACTGTTCTACTCCCTTTGATTAAGCAAGGAAGTTTTTTAATGCATTCTACATCAGTGTCTGGAGTGGGAAATCCTTTTCAGAGATTGTAAACGTTGTTCTGAAAATCTTAGAAAGAAACAGATTATTTACGGGAAAATATTCAGAAACTTGCATCTGTACATAATTAATTCCTATGAAAATCCTTGTGATTGGTTAATTTTCTTAAATAATACTTAACAAACAGCAAATAAATAATGTAAAATCATTCTCTTTTATTTAAATATGATTCTGTTTCTAATTATTCTGAATATCTTTTTAAGTTGACTCTTAAACTTAGAAGTTGTATACGGTTTTTAATAAAATGTTTAAAAAGTTTTTTTAGCCGAATACTTCGATATTCGGCATACCGAATAGCTTGATAATCGGCCAAACCGAATATTCGGTAACATGGCCGAATACCGAATAGATACCGAATATTCGGTGCATCTCTATTTATAACATTAATATTTATTTTAATTCATTAATAAGGAAGATTAAGAACTAGAATAATTCATTATTTGGCTGAGATAAATACAAAAGAATACAGAATATTTGTGAGATTAAACTCTATGGGTACGGTTATTTTCGGAGAATAACTAAATATGAGAAAAAAATTCTCTTATTTTCATTCTATTAAACGTATTTATATAAAAATCGTAATGCACATTATTTTAAACTTCATAATATGCTATCAATATAAAAACAGAATACTGAATTTCAAATCATAAAGGGAAAATCTTGTTTGTTTCATTTACTGCTTTTAACAAATGTTGCAACTAACTTTAAGAGGGAAGGGGGCGGGGAATCTAAATAAAAATTGGATTTCATAAACGAAGTGAAAATTTAAGCGCCAAATAAACATTAAGTTGATTACGTGGGTTTCATAGTCTAACGATTGAAATTATCATTTTTATATGAAAAATAAAGCATTATATATCAAAATTAGTAGTCAAAATAACAGAAAGAACAAATGAAGACAAAAACATTAATGTTACAATCATCAAAATGCCGAATGTGAAACATCGTGTATAGCTAACCCTAATCTTAAGACAACTTACAGAAATTGTGAAAACAATAAAAATATGGGAAAAAATTTCGACAACAACAAAATGAATGAACTTACTTTCAAAATTGTCGACGAATTCTTCCAAATTCCACTGCCGAAGTCTTTCGTTAACGTGATCGTCCATTTGCAACCTTGAGTAGAGCAGCAACAACAACAACAAAAAAACCTCTACGCTTCCGCTTCTGCGATCTCACCTTACGACGGTTTTTAAATGTTCTTCCGCGGACACAATAAAAATGTAGTTCGCCACGTTTCATGTAATAAAATATTACTGACAGGAGCGCTTCATTCGAAATCATAAGAAATAGTGATTAATGTTAATAAATTGAACTACCTTGGTGAAATTTACCCCATTTAACGAATAAAAAGTAATTTTGTTTGAAACTGAGTATGGCTGGTATTTCAAAATTGAAAGCATTGGGTTTTCATATTTGAAACAAAAAGTTTCAAAATAAAATGAAAACATCGATTTACTCAGATTTGAAAGCGTCATTTTTCTCAGTGAATCAGCCGCTTGCACGAACTGAAACCAAGTGATTATGATAAGCGAGTGACATTCGCTCTATCGTTTCTTGCCAGGGTAGAAATTGATGATGCTTTCCCATGGCACATTCTGTTGGAAGATGAGTGCCATTTTTATCTCAATATGTCCGTAAACACACAAAATAGCCGAATTTGGGCTTCTGAGCAGCCCCACACCGTGCATCAAATCCCATTAATTTCCCCAAAAGTCACTGTTTGGTGTGGTTTCACAGCCGAATTCGTAATTGGGCCATTCGTTTTTGAGACCAGCACTCCGACAGGACCCGAAACGTGCACCATAAATGCAGAAAGGTACCACGAATTGCTGCAAACGTTTGTTAACCACAACTTCAGCAAAGAAACCGTCTCCAACAGACAATCTTTATGCAGGATGGTGCTCCGCCACACATTAGTAATAAGGTAACGCAGCTGTTGCGCCAAAACTTCACTCATGATAGAGTCATAAGTCGGGGTTTTCAAGTTGCATGGCCGCCTCGTTCCTCTGACCTCGCGCCATGCGATTTTTGGCTCTGGGGTTATTTGAAATCTCAAGTTTATGTTGACGGAGTATCAAATTTGTTTATTCTAAAGGACAACATAACAAAGACAGTGCGGAATATTCCTCGCGATATGTTACGTACGGCTGTGGAGAACGTTGTGCACAGAATGCACGGGTCTAATTCCTCACCGGGGAAGTTAATGTAGTAAATAAACATTAATAATTTAACTATACGATTGTATGTGTTAGTATTTTTTTTTTCTCAGATTTTATACAGTGCAAAGCGCCACAAAATGCACTAGCGGCGATTTTTGAAACTAAATTTTTTTCACTTAATCCTTTTTCCCATGTCTTGATTAGTCTGAATACCAAGTTTGGTGCCATTTCGGCTATTAGATCGCGCTACAGGGCGCTCCAAACACTGTCATTTTAAAAAAGATCACCCTGTACATTCATTTGGCGTGGGCCTGATTAATGAGAATTCGCCGCACTGCGCAACGCTGGATAGAAAACGCGAATTAAGTGGATTTATTTTTTAAATATATAATCTTTGCTCTTTTTTAAGACATGACAAAAAGAAAAAAAAATTATTTAAATTTATTCATAATTTTCAAAGTGTTTCATAATCGTAACTTAATGTATATTAAACTATTAAATGATCAAAGCATATTTTTAAAAAAGCGATTATTACACTCTTTATTAAATTTTCTTCTTTTTTAGTGTTTAAAATATATCACTGCTACAGATTTAGAGCGAGCTAGCATATTTTGGCGAGAGTGGTTTGGCGCATAATTAACTTCATTCTCGTTGTACAGTCGTGGATAAAAAAAAAAAAAAAGTAAACACCCCTACTAACTCCTCAACAAATTATCGTAGAAGAAAGTTACTGGTACCGAACGATTGGAAATAAAGTCTATTTCTAAAGTATGATATAAAATTTGCTTAGGGGGCCATCTACATATTAAAACGAACCCAAACTTCTTTTTTTTCAATAGCAATACCCAATTTTAACAAGATATTTCAAATCTTCGGTTCAAACTATGCCTAGACACCAAATTTCAAGTCATTTGAATGATATGTTTTTGAATTATAAACATTCAAAATTTAGTACTTCTAATGTTAAATTACATTTTCATATTTATATTAATATCTCCTGAAATTACACTCCTAATGTGCTAATTTTTTGTGTAGCAATAGTACTAAAATATCCCAACATAAATACGTTGAATTTGCAATTTTTATAATTTTATGATATAAATTATGAATTTTGAAATTAATATTCGAAAAAATTATGAATTGAAACCTACAATTTTTTTGATGGATTTAGATTTAGTAAGTCCTGCTTTATGGAAATCCAAAATTTCACGCTTTTCTTCCAAGTAGTTTTCAAATTATGCTTAAAAAAAGGCAAAATGATGGTTTAAGGGACCGTCTATGATAGAAGCGACTAGGTATTTTAAAATTTCTTGTACTATCCTGTAATCTAGCAGCCTTCAATGACTGCTTGAGTGGCACTTAAGATGCCTTGATCAAGAAGGGGGCTCTCTCGGTGAACAATCGAGTACCGAACTTCAATTTGGATACAACCCCTAAAATGCGATCGTTTTAAAATAATTAATTTCTCGGGAACTTATCGTACGAATTGCATGAAAATTTGTTTTTAGGCTAATTGAATCGTGTAGGGTTCATTTAAGCTGTCAGAATTGTGTACTGCTATTAAAAAAACAAAGTTATGGTTCGTTTTAATATGCCCAAGCAAATTTTATATACATCATTTAAAAGTACACTTTATTAATAATCGCGTGGTGCCAATGACTTTCTTCTACGATAATTTTATGCAGAGTTAGTAAGGGGTGTTTACTTTTTTTTTTTTTCCCCACGACTGTATCTCGTAAACAGTTGTAACCAAAAACATTATTTGGCAATTTATCAGATGCAGCCCGGCTAACAAAAAAAAGGCCTTAAAACTAATTTATTAATTTATAATTAAGTTCTAAAAATATTAAAATGCCGTAATGTCATCGAAAACACACCTATGTACATAATTTTAAGGCTAATGTCAGACGGACGTCTTTTTGCCCGCTTTTTTCCTTACGTATTATCCTACTCAGTGCCGCTAGCACTGTGTAGGGATAATATTAAGGAAAAAAGCGTACAAAAAGACATTCGTCTGACATTAGCCTTATAGTGCTAGCATCAGAAAGTGAGTTAAAAATCGATTACAATGTATCATCTTCACATACAAAACTCAAGTTAAGTGAAATAAAAAATGTATAGTAAATAAAAGCATTGTTGAAGATAACAAAAAAAGGATTTTTTGATATACATATTCAATTTGTAAGGCAAAAAAAGACAAAGTTAGTGGTGATGCGGCATGACTGTGTTGGGGGGGGGGGGGTATCAAAATTTCCAGCAACGTGGGAGGGGGGGGGAGCAAAATTTCTAGTAGCCCCAAGCCCCACAAATGCTTAATACGGCTCTGCCGATAACAACTCTTTGTGTTCATGTTAGAAGCCGTTCTTTCATTGGAAAGTTGCTATTGATCTTCAGTAAAATACAGTTTGTTTGTTCTGATTTCTTTTTGAAAGGAAAAAAGCCCCTTCTTTGATGAAGTACTCCTAAAATGTTGGAGTAATAAATGAAACTTTTCTTTTCATATTTAGGGAAGACAAGCGAAAATTATAATCAACAAATTACATTATAATTAAATAAAAATTATAATATCAGAACGCGAACTTATTTTTACGTATTACATTTTAATGACATCCTGCTTTATGAATAAATATTAATTGTATTTTAAATTAAAGTTAACTTTTAGTTGTACAATTAATAAGATGTTGCTGTTTAGTAATCATTAACTTTTATACTATTTTTATTTATGTGCTGACGTGAACATGAACATGAACATGAACATGAACATGAAACTCATGTTTGTTGGAGAAAGTTGTTTTTAATGTGTATTTTAAAAAAGTCCTTCCGGCCAGTGCCGGGAGGAAGAGGTAGCTTTCATATTCCTTATTTTTAAAAAGCTAGCTTATATTATTCAAACATACGAAGCTCAATTCAGTGGAAACCGATTATAGAAGATTCAATACTAATTTTTATCAATACTAAATCATTATGAATGAGAATTTCGCGAAATTAGTCAGCTTTATCCAAGCTGTTTTTATTTAAAGTAACTTATATTCGGTTCTCAAATTCGGCGATATCTTGAAGTTCCTGCCATTTTAAGACAACATGGTGGATGAGGCTAACTAGTGAACTTGGTCGAAACCTTAGTAATTCCTGTGCACATGCTCACTCACATCGGAATCGGTTGATATATACCAGTGCTATCGCAAGCAAAAAATCAGATTTTCCAAAACGTCACCCACGTAAAGAAATTCAAACTGCTATATCTGAGCCATTTTTTAAGATAAAGACAAAACAAAAAATGCTCCGGAATCCTTATATCAAGACAAATTCTTAAGAATGAAACCTTTTTCAATTTCTAATTTTTTTGCACCCCACTTTAAATATAATTTCTTTTTCATTTAATGGCCGCCATTTTGCAACAAGATGGAGGATGAAGCTGGCCAGCGAACTTAGTCGAGACATTGCTATATACTATACACATGCCTTCTTACATCCAAATACGTTAATAAATACGTGTATTATCGCGTGACAAAAATCAGATTGTTTCAAAATGTCAGCCATGCTAGAAATTCAAAGTGCAATAACTCAGCCATTTTTTAAGATATAGACAAAACAAAAACTGCTCCGGAATCTTTGTATCAAGGTGAAATACATAAAAAATTCTTTTTCATTTTCCAATTTTTTGATACCTCATTTTAAATTTTAAATTAAAAAAAAATTTTAATGTTCCCTTTTGAAACAAAATGGCGAATGAAGCTGGCCAACGAAGTCGAGACATTGGTATATAGTATGTACACACCAACTTACATCCAAATCGGTTCATAAATACGCATGTTATCGGGCAAGGGAATTAAAAGGAAAGCCTTGTCAGTTTAAGACAAAATCAAAATTTTGAAAGAAGTTGATAGTAACGCGAAAACAACAAGAGTTGAAATTGCAAAGAAGTTGAACATACCAGTGACTACTCTGAATGGAATTGTAGCAAAACGAGATCTCATTTTAAACTGATTGATTTGGTTGAAACAAGCCAGATCCGCCAATATTCCTATAAGCGGACCTATTCTTAGCGAGAAGGCTGAGTAAATTGCCAAAAAAATGGAGATTGAATTTATTCCTTCAAATGGATGGATTGATCGGATGAAGAAAAGTGCTGGATTGAATTATAATTCTATACAAGACGAGAGTAAAAGTGTCGATCCACAAGAAATCGAGGAGTGGAAGAAAATCTTACCAGATTTGATAACCGGCTATCATCCTAAAGACGTTTTCAATATGGATGAGTGTGGACTTTTCTGCAATCTTTTACCAGATAAAACATATGCATATAAAGGCGAAAAATGTTACGGAGGAAAAAGAAATAAAAAACGACTTAGAATTTTATTGGGTGCCAACATGGATGGTTCTGAGAACTTGCCAATTTTAGTTGTTGGAAAATCGAAGAAACCCAGATGTTTTCAGAATGTGAAATCGCTGCCTGGTGATTATGAAAGCAACAAGACTGCGTGGATGACAATTACAATTTATGAAGTTTACTTGAAAAGGTTGAATGATAAAATGAGAAAAGCTAAGAGGAACATCATCATTTTCGTAGACAACTGTGCCGCCCATTCCAAAGACACGAAAAACTTGAGCAACATAAAAGTCCATTTTCTACCACCGAACTCAACTTCCGTTTTACAAACTATGGATCAGGGAGCAATTAAAGTGTTTAAGCAGCATTATAGAAAACGGATAGAGAAATGGATGATTGGAAAACTTGACAATACTGAAGAGTTAAAAAAAGTGAGCGTTTTGGAATCAATTCATTTTATTTTATCTGCATGGGAGTTAATAACCCCATCTGTCATTGCCAATTGTTTTCAAAAAGAGGGATTCTTGGATGGAGAATCAACATAAGAATATGAATTTGATATTGAGGATGATTGGAAGACTCTTCAAAGAAAGATGGATTTCACTGCATCGTTTGAGGAGTATGTGTCGGTAGATGATGAAGTAGTACCATGTGAAATGCTTACGATGGATGATATTTGTGAAATGACAGTAGATGAAGAAATGAGTGAAACTGAGGAAGAAGATGTGGAAATTCCTTGTTTTTTGGAAGCTGTAAAAGGACTAGAAAACTTTCGGCGTTTTATCGAAAGTGTCGAAAATGTGCCTGAAGAAGTTTTCAAGAGCTTAAGACAATTAGACTGTTATCAATTAAAGGTTGCCGAAAAAAAACAGAAACAAAAAACTATAACCGATTTTTTTTTTGCAAAAACATATCAAATGACTCTTAAAGAGAAATTTCTTGTCTTGGATTAAATAAAGAGTTTCTAAGGTAATTATGTATTTTTACTTTATTAGCTAATTTTTCAAGTGTGCAAACTAATTTAAATTTCTTAAGAAAACTCAATTTTATAGAAAGTACTCTTTGTATTATTGTACTAAGATAAAATAAACCTTCTTCTGAATATCAGTATTTAAACTTGATATTTTCAAAAAATGCTAATTTTCCCGTTTAAGAAGTTTTTCCCTTCCATTCCTTAGGAAACTTTTCTTAAGCGGGTTTCACTGTATATACAGGGTGTTTCTAAACTCATGGTACAAACTTTAAGGGTAGGTAGAGCACACAGTAACAATCATTTATCGTATAGGAATGTATGGGACCAAGTGACGCATTAAGGTAAAAACAACAGGGGGGGGCAATTAGGGCCCTTTTTTAATTTTCAAAATTTCTCATTCATACCAGAAAATTTTTATGCTATCCTTTTCTTGACATTTCATAATTACTTAACAATAAAATTCTTCTTTGAAAATTTTTGGTATGAAATCGAAATTTTTGAATTAAAAAAAAGCGCAAAACTGGCAAACTTATCAAACGAAATACATGAATAAAAAAGATAAAATGTTTATTTACATGTAGTTTACAAGTAAATAATAATGCATGCAATAATATTACAATAAGTGTTCAAAATTGCGCCCACCAAATTTGATACATGCTTGGCAGCGTCGGTGGAACGATTGGCGTACACTTCTAAAGATGTCAGGCATTTCCCGCACACGTGCAGCAGCTTCGGATATTGGAGCTACTAGATTTTCGTCTGAGTCAATTGGAGTCTCATAAACAAGATTTTTCAGATGTCCCCATAAAAAGAAATCAAGGCTCGGTAAATCGGGAGATCGCGATGGCTAAGGAACTGATCCACCACGCCCAATCCATCGCGTTCCAAATGTGGCATTCAGGTAACTGCGCACATCAGTGGTGAAGTGCGCGGGCGCTCCATCATGTTGAAACCACATCCGATTACGAATGGCCATCGGAACACCCTGCAGCAGTTCTGGTAAAACCTGTTGCAAAAAAATAAGGTAACAGCGACCATCCAGCCTCTTTGGTAGTAGGTATGGGCCAATCAAAGAATTATTAACAATACCCGCCCACAAATTCACAGAAAATCGCTGTTGATAAGCATGTGGCCGCGTTGTATGTGAATTATTACTTGCCCAAGGATGGAAATTGTGCGGCATTAAATAAACCCTCGTGAGTAAATACTGCCTCATCTGTAAATAGAATATGAGCAGTAAAGTCTGGCTGCAATACATGTTGCTGCAAAACCCACTGGCAAAAGTTCAACCGCAGAAGATAGTCTTCCGGATTCAAAGTTTGTACACGTTGAAAACGGAAGGGATGAAATCGATTTTCATTTAACACTCTCCAAACGGTCGGATGACTCACGCCTAAATTCTGTGCAACAGCTCTTGTACTTGATTCGAGCCTTTCACTAACAAAATTCAAAATAATTTCTTCCAGGCTTGCACTGTGTACAGCTCTTTCTCGCCAATTTTTTGTCTGGTGACGTGGAAAGAACCTGTTTCAGAAAGCTGACGGTGTAAACGCTGAAACATTCTTTGATCAGGCATTCTTCTGCGAGGAAGCTGCTACTGATACATTCGTAGGGCAGCTCTGGCGTTGCCATTTGCACGACTATAGATGAAATGCATGTCGGCTTTTTCGGCATATGTAAAGTCTTCCATGACGAACGATAGCACAATTAAAAATGGCGATTTCTTCTACTTGAATGCATGGTATTGAACGGCGACCAGTCACTTACATCCCTCTACCGCCAGTGGAATCCACCAAAAACTCCATTTCTATTTCAAAAAATTTCTATTTCTATTTCAATTTTCAATTTAAAAAATTTCGATTTCATACCAAAAATTTTCAAAGAAGAATTTTATTATTAAGTAATTATGAAATGTCCAGAGAATGATAGAATAAAAATTTTCAGGTATGAATGAGAAATTTTGAAAATTAAGAAAGGGGCCTAATTGCCCCCCTGGTGATTTTACCTTAATGCGTCACTTGGTCCCATACATTCCTATACAATAAATGATTGTTACTGTGCGCTCTACCTACCCGTAAACTTTGTACTATGAGTTTAGAAACACCCTGTATATATATATATCTGATTTTTGTCACACTGTAACTCTCGTATTTATGAACCGATTTGGATGTACTTCGTGATGTCTCGACCGAGTTCGTTGGCCAGCTTCACCGCCATCTTGTTTCAAAATGGCGGCCATTTAATTTTTTTTTTAATTTAAAATTTGAAATGTGGTACCAAGAAATTGGAAAATGAAAAAGATTTTTTTTTTTTTTTTTTTTTTTTTTTTGTATGTGTTTGACCTTAATACAAAGATTGCGGAACAGTTTTTGTTTCGTCTATATCTAAAAAAAATGGCAGAGTTATAGCATTTTGAATTTCTATTGTGCCTGACATTTTGAAACGACCTCATTTTTGTCACGCGATTACAGGCATATTTATGAACCGATTTGGATGTAACTTGGTGTGTACATAGTACATACCAATGTCTCGACTGAGTTCGTTGGCCAGCTTCATTCGCCATCTTGTTTCAAAAGGGCTTGTTTCATTTTAAAAAAAAATTAAAATTCAAAATTTAAAAAATTGGAAAATGAAAAAGATTTTTTTATGTGTTTGACCTTGATACAAAGATTCTGGAGCAGTTTTTGTTTCGTCTATACCTTAAAAAATGGTTGCATTATAGCAGTTTGAATTTCTAGCATGGCTGACATTTTGAAACGATCTGATATTTGTCACGCGATAACACGCGTATTTATTAAAATATTTAGATGTAAGAAGGCATGTGGATAGTATATAGCAATGTCTTGCCCAAGTTCGCTGGCCAGCTTTATCAGCGATCTTGTTTCAAAATGGCAGCCCGTAAAAAAAAAATATATATATATATATATATATATATATATATATAACCATTAATTAAACATTACCGAACATCATCAAATACCGCAATATTGTGAATGATTGACAACAAAATGCGCCACAAACTAACAATATAGAACTGTATGTATAAAATAAAGTACCTTATACCTAATTACAAGAAATAACATGGGAAAAAAAGAAGAATATGGATTCCGAAAAAAATTGAAAAACTTATATATTAAATTACGTTTTCAAGCGTACATTATTCAATGATATAAGCAAATCGGTTGTTTTCTGTCAGAAAAAAGCTATAAGCTGAAAAAAAAAATTCCCCTGTACTCAAACAACCAATATAACCAAAAGAATAGTTTCAAGATGAAAACAGAACATAATCAAATGACATGAAATGGAAAAAAAAACTACAACCCATTAAATATTTAATTTATAGCAATAGAAATCTTACAAAACATACCGAATTAATTCCCAGTAGATTTTCAAAATATATTCCCGCACATGGAATCCAAAATGCACGATAAGATTAAGGTGAATAAAACAGTTACGTTAACACAGAAATTAAAACCTATGGAGTCAGTTAATTCATGTTTAAATACCGTGATAAATATAATTAATATAATATAAATAAAAAATAATTACATTATATATAATACCTAAAAACAATTTTAAATTGTTTAATAAAAATTTTACAACATTGCCAGTATTCAGCGTTAATTACCACCCGGTGTAAAAAATTAAAATTATTACTTTATTAGAAGCTTTAAAAATACACAATTTATGGTGCTGCCATCTATTACTTTATTTTAAAACAATTATTATTATACAAATATCACAAAAAGAAGAACCTAATACATGCTAATGAAATTAAAATATATCAAATGCATTCCTACACACATCGTAATATAAACAATACCATACTGTATATCATTATTCAAAATTTTTTTAAATAAATTAAATGTTAATAAAAAAGAATTTCTTACAATATATTCTATTACCATGCCATGAAATCTACACTGAGAAATAAAAAAAAAATTTTTAACTTGATAGTATATACAATATAGCTATATGCTATAAAATAAAATAAATTATATATTATAAAAATATATAAAAGTCTTAATATTTACCATTACATATAAAAAATGAACAGGAAAGAAAAAAAATTAAATTAATTAATTAATAAATTAATTATAAAATAAAAAAATAAAAAAATGGATGTTTATACAAGATTGTCAGATTCTAAAATTCTCAATAGCCTAAAGATCACAAATATAGTATGTGAATTATCCTTATATTAGCCATAAAAAAGCTAAAAAAATATGATTGTGACAATCAAACATATAAACCGATATATATTTAAAGTAAGGTGCAAAAAATTATAAATTGAAAAAGGTTTCTTTTTTATGTATTTGACCTTGATATAAGGTTACCGGAGTATTTTTTGTTTTGTCTTTATCTTAAAAAATGGCTCAGATATAGCAGTTTGAATTTCTAATGTGGGTGACATTTTGAAAAATCTGATTTTTTGCCTGCGACAGCACTCGTATATATCAACCGATTCCGATGTGAGTGAGCATCTGCACAGGAATTACTAAGGTCTCGACCAAGTTCACTGGTTAGCCTCATCCACCATGTTGTCATAAAATGGCAGGCACTTCAAGATATCGCCGAATTTGGCAACCAAATATAAGTTACTTTAACACGTTCACTACGGCGCGGTGGGTCACACTCGACTGTCTCAGAGTTGTGAAGTCTCCGGCTTTTTTCACACCACTATTTTTTTTAAAGAAAATGTTGTTCTTTTAAATCGCCCAATTGTTCTAATCAAATAAAACAACATTTTCTGTATTAAAATACAGCTATCCAAAAAGCCGGAGACTTGGCATTTCCGAGACAGTCGAGTGTGACCCACCGCGCCGGCGTGAACGTGTTAAATAAAAACAGCTTGGATAAAGCTGATAAATTTCGCGAAATTCTCCTTCATAATGATTTAGTATTAATAAAAATTAGTATTGCATCTCCTATAATCGGTTTCCACTAAATTGAGCTTTGTGTGTTTGAATAATATAAGCTGGCTTTTTAAAAATAAGGAATATGAAAGCTACCTCTTCCTCCCGGCACTGGTCGGAAGGACATTTTTCTTTTCGTTTCTCTAACGGTGCTAATAAGAGATTTTTTTAAAGATATATAAATATAACAGCAGTTCAATTTTGTAATTTAACCCATTCAGGGGCGCTGGGACAGATTACAACCTATTTACTTTTAAACTTCCTAAATCTTTTCAAAAAAAATTGGTCAAAAATAATTTGGGTCAGTTTTCTGCTTGGGTCACTTTTTTTGGGTATATGTTCTGCTGTTACGGTCTTGAACATACTTGCAACATCTGGGCGGGCATTATCATTGCCACCTAGAATACAAAGCCTTCTGGCTGGCTGGTAACGTCAGCAGCAAGAGGCAAAGAATCTGTATATCACATTGATAAAGTAAAGTTTAATATTACTATGTTTTTCTACATAAACAACTAAGTATTAAATTGACCTAATAATAGAATTGTAAGCTTGATTGTACATCAATAAATTGCTACTGACATATCAATTAAACTTTATAACTAAAAAAATTTAACATGAAACACATTTAACATCATTTTTATGTTTCTGATTTTTCTTGATATCTTGATAAATACTGCTAATTTCAAAAATATCTTTTAAATAAAAATATTTTTAACTACATTGTTCATTTTAGAATCAAAATTTCGGTAATCTGAAAAACAGAATTTTTTTTCTTTTCTTTCATCCTCTCTCTTGATTTTTTTTATTGAAAATGTGGCAAACTTTTTGAAAAAAAATGTCTGTAAATATTATGAAGAAATGTTTAAATAACCTTTAATTATTATAAATAAAGCATCATAAAAGAAAAGAAAAGAAAGAAAAAACTAGATTGTTCATTTTAAAAGCGATTTTTCGAGGAAAAATAGGATTCCTTTCTTTCTTTCCTTCTTTTTTTTCTCTCTTTTATTGTGAAGGCTGCAAAACCTTCAAAGAAATGTTATGTTATTCTTTAATTAATTAAATATTTTAAGCCAATTTGTAAATTTATTAAAAATAATTTTATACCAAAAGACAAGAAACTGTTTCAAAAATAACCTATTTTGTAAATTTTTGTTTTTTTTTTTTTTTTTTTTCAAATAAAAGAAAAATTCTCTTGCAAAATTATTAGAATTTCAATTTATTCAACATTCTAAGATTGTTTATGATAAAATACAATTTTTTCATTTATTTCTAAAAAGTAATATTTAAATATTTTATTGAAAGAGTCTCATTTTGTTCTTTCTTTTTTTTATGAAAGTGGTTCATATTTTCAACTTGTCTTCATTTATTAATTAATTTATAGAACTAACAAAGTGTTCTTCTTATTAAGTAGGAGGATATTTATTATTATAAGATTAGACTTTTATTTTGATAAATTCTTAAATTTTTGGTGTATTTATTTAATCAGTTTTTTCAAATATTTTTACTTGTTTTTGATAAAGTTGAACATAAATTATCTTAAAATATCTAAGTGCATATAGTATTATTGCTATGGTTATAATTATTATTTCTATAGACCATTTTTTACAATCCGAAACTAAAATGTTAAATTTTGATTAATTTTGAAAAGTTCTAACAATAGTATTATAGACCTAGAAAATGTTAAATTAAGTAAGGCACTAATTAAATAGTTAAAATTTGAATAATATTATGCATTATTAAAATTTACTTTAATTATTAAAAAAATATATGCACAATACATTTGCCTAACTGACTAAAAATCTGTTATTAGTATTTATTCAATAATTTATGTAACTGAAATCTGTAGAAGTTAATCCACATAAATTGGCAATAAACTCAAAATTAATTTTATGTGCATGCTAAAATAATAAATGTTATTTACATTCGATAAATTTTAAAATATGTGCAAAACTAAAATTTGTAAATTAAAGTACAAACAATATAAAAATGAAGCGTTTAGTAAAATTAAAAAGTATAAAATAAACAAATTTAAATACTAAAATATCCATTATTTAATTACGTTTAATTTTATTTTAAAGAAATTGCACTAAATTTCATATCTGACTATTATTAGTATTTGTTCTAATATTTAAACAATAAAAATAATATACCAAATGAAATGTCGCTGACTAATCTTCAAATCATTGTTAAAAGTACAATAAAATATTCTCAAAGTCAGACTAAACTTTAAACTAAATTAAATATTTTACGATTTTACTACTACTATTATTATTTATATTTAAAATTGTTATTAAACTTTTAACTGTATAGTTTAAAATATAATAAAATAAATGAATTATAATAGTAAAATAAATGAATTATAATAGTAAAATAAGCGAATTACAATAGTAAAGTTACATGTTTTATAGTACCAAAATTTAATTTAATTTTAAAAGAAAAACATAATGCACATTAGATTTATCTATCAAACTAAAATATTATTTTTAAAATGTATTTTATAATGGCAATAATTAGGTTTTTAAAAAATATAATAATTAAAAACTGATATTACATAGCATTCTCGCGTGCAAACTCGTGGTAAATTATAGCTTATGCTCAGTTTTGTATATCAGAAGCTAGCAAAAGTATTAGAAGTAATATAAATAAGTAAATGCATACACAAAATTAAGATTTATCAAAATAAAACACTTACCTTAGTTTAAATTGTTGAACAATCCTTTTGAAAATGTATAAAACTTCGAAAATAGCGCTTATAAACAACTCACACAGCCATTTCTACCTGGAGTCATAGAGTTGCAAAAAACCCGCAGATTTTGAGGGACGGGAATAAACCCGGGAATTTTGGGGAATAAACCCGGAATTTTGGGGAATATTGGAAATTTTTAAGGAGTTTTGAGATAAACAAAACCAGTTATTTTTCAATTTGAAATTTTTATTTTAAAGAAATTTCAGGGAAGACCGTTCCAAAAATATATATTTTACATCATGAATTCACAAAACTTATGATTTTACAGTCTAAGTACTTATAATTCATTAGCTTTACGACAATGGCGGCTGCAAATAGGTGTGGATTTAAATGTTTCTTTAAAAAATAATTTTTTTTTAGTTTCTGTTGGCTCGCATATCTCTTATCCAGGCATACTTTTTATTTATTTTCTAACGAGTTGCTTTGTATTTTTGCAATGATTTCTTTTTTGTTTACTTTCGTTGATTCGAAGAACAGAGGTGAAGTTTATATTCATGCCAGGGAAGATGAACCTCTCATCTACCTCTTTCACTTTTTACTTATGGACGATTAAAATACAAAATTACCGATGATATTTTATTTCCTCTTACTTAATATTTCTGCAGCTTAAGCCCGTATTTCGTTAGATTTCATGCAAACCGTGCATTTTTTTTAAATATTTTAAATTATTAGTTTTGTTTACATTGACAAAAATTGAAATTATTAAAAATAATAAATTTAAAATTTTTCATGCTTAAAACTTTCTGAAAACTCCCGGAAATTTTTAAAATTTCCTTCCCAAAAAACCCGATTTATTCCCGGGAATAAACCCGGTTTTTTCCATCCTTTGCAACCAGTGTTGGATATGAACGCGTTCACTGAACGGAAACTCGCGAACATAGTTCAATTTCTGTGAACTTTGAGCTGAGCTTAACTCAGTTTTTGATAAACGAACGTAAACTGAACGAAAGCTCAAAAAATCCGCGAGTTTGAACGAAATTTACAACACAAACTCAATTTTGTTCATAACTACTTAAAACTGTTCCAGCCGTTAATATCACGTTTCTCCCATTCAAATGCCATTTGGAGGCCTAAATGGACTTGGGGCGGGTCGAGTGTGATCATCAGTTTTTTTGGGTCGTGCTCGAATCTTGCTCTCTCTGGAGGCTCGGGCCGGGCCGAACCGGACTTATTTTTGGGTTTGTGCTCTATTATTCCTAAAAGTCTACACCGACAGAAATTTTCTGGCCCGATCACCCCTGCTTGTATGAAAACTATTGCCCCGCCCCAGTCTGACTCGTGCAAAAATCTGTTTATGAACAACTTACCTTGGGTCAACATTTAAAATTCTCTTTAAAGAATAGTAGTACATATACATTTCTAAGGGAGGTGTGGAGGGCATATAATACTGAAAAACCTGTTTTAAGAATCTGTGTATTACGAAATCCTGCTTTAAACGGAAAAATTTCTTGATCGGTGGATCTGGATCTTCTAAATGGATATAATAATCCGCTTGAAAATAAATAATACACTTGCAAGAGACGACAGACCTGATAAAAAAGGAACTTAACTATAGCGATTTTTTTCTCTCCTATGTGTTTCCGTCTTAGAAGGTTTTTCGAGGTAGAATTTTCAGATTTTAAAGTCTCCAAGCCATGTAAATGGATTAATGGTATTGATAATAATTCAGATATTTACATACTAATAGAGATCCATTAAAAAATCAATAGAGCTTGCAATATATATAGAAAAAATGTAGTAGAAACAGTATTTTGGAACGGAGGTCCCTGTACATGCAGCCTACGGTAGAGGTCTGCACGGGCCTAATTTTCTAGGCCCGGGCCCGTCCCGATCCATAGAAGAAAAATTCGGTCCGGCCGGTATAAACATTAAAAGATCGGCCCGAGCCCGGCCTGGCTCGTACAAAAAATATTGGCCCGGCCCGTTTAGAAAAAATTATTGGCCCGACCTGACCCCGTACAACAGCTATAAGTTCGGCCCGGAAAAAATCAAAATCTCTCGGCCCGAGCCCAGTCCGGCCCAAATGAATTGCTACAAAACATTGATTTTTACGTCGATTTGGTTAAAAATTTGTCTCGTACGAGGAGTTCTGACAAAAATACTTATCTTTGATTCTTATTATCATGTTTCCAGTTTCATTTTTATAAAAGTTATTGCGATATTTATTTATTTTTTATGAATCGCTATTTGTTGTATGTAAATGTTTCAGTTATTAACATAGTTAATCCATATTCCATGTAATGAAGACTTAGAAATCTAAAGAATGCTGTACAGTAAAATCTTCTAAGACCGAATTGCATAGAAAAGAAAAAGATACGTTATAGACAAGTTCACATCTTAACAGGTATTGTATATTCTTTTCTCATGTATTAGTACATCCATTTTGTATGGATTAACATATTTTTCAGGTTAAGAGAGGATTCCGTCATAGGCAGGTTCTTTTTCACACGTTTTACTATTTTTTAATTTAGCTACATTTTAATAACCCTAGAAATGTACTATTCTTTATAAAGAATAAAATTAAATGTTTAATTGTAGAATAATGGCGATTTAAAAAAGCGTGCATTTAAAAAAAAAAAAAAATGGGCCATGCTAAATTTTACTGATTTTTGAATGGACCAGGCCACGCCGAGACAATGATCTTCATGCGGGTTAGGTCAAAACCGGGACAGAATATTTAGGCCCGTAAAGACTAGAAAGAATGATACAAGTCCCGGTTTGGTAAGGAAAAAATAAGTTAGGCCCTTTCCGGTCCTTCAGGAAAAAAGCCAGAGCCTGGCCCGGAAAGAGTAGTGACTAGGCCCGGCCCGAGCCTTCAGAAAAAAGTATGGTCCGGGACCGGCCCGACTGCCGTGAATGAAAATACTACCAAGCCTGTGCCCGGCCCGTGCCGAATTCGAGATGAAAGGAAAGGAATTATGTTTTAATGCAATTGTGAAAAGTAACCTACACTGTAAAAAAATGTCCTGAAATTAACAGGTGTTATTCTGCGAATTTTCCCTCTTTTAACTGAAAAATTCAGTTTTAGATAAAACTGTTACTTTTTCTTGAATTCCAGAAAATGTTCCGTTTTCTGTTGGCCTTAAACTCTCAGAGTTTCCGTATCTGGGAGTAGACGCACCAAAAACGGAATATCTCCGTACAAGAACTCCGGCGACAGCCATGTTGATTTTATATTATCATTGGTTATCAATGATCGAGCTACGTTTAGAATGGATTTCTGCGATCATTTGAGGTCATACTGACTTTTAGCTGCAGCAAAAAAAACACACTATTAAGAGGCTACTTCAGTCAAATGAAAAGACACATTCGCTAATGTTAATCCTATGGAAGAAATTTATAAAGATATCTCGGTCGCATTTCAATATTTTTTAATGATTTCTTTTGCATTGAATAGTTGAGATCGATCTGTATGCAGGCCGTTTTTTAATTTTTCGATTTTAATTGCAGATATTTTTTTTGAGGATGCTTTTACTTTCAAATCCGGTTCCGAAAATGAAAGTGTCCTCATAAGAAATACCCGTAAACAAAATTGAAAAAGTAAACAACGGCCTTTGTACAGATCGATCTCAATTGTTGAATGCAAAAGAAATCATTTAAAAATATTGAAATGCGACCGAGATATCTTTATAAATTTCTTCGATAGGATTAGCATTGGCGAACGGGTCTTTTCGTTTGACTGAAGTAGCCTCTTAATAAACAACGTTGATTCATAGTTCGAGAGAAGGAGAGAACTGAAAACATCTTCATACTGACCTTGAAAGCAGTTTGCCTTTGCCTTCCTGCGATCAGCATGTTGTTTTGTTTACAGTGATTTCCTGATTTTTTTTTTTTTTATTATTACTCCATGTTTCCGTTAAATAGTGAAAAAAGGGTAAGTTATTCAGCTTTATTTTGCAATTATTTTTTATAATGAACGTTGTATTTATTTTAAATAAATGTTTGATTTACATAAATTTTGATTATTTCTGCGATTGCACGTTAGGCCTACATGTTATCCAAGATCGGCGGGTATGTTTTCATTCTTGGGAGGGAAAAGTAATTTTTGTTTTCTCTACACATTTAAAAAAATGCTAACACTAGTATAAAAGATTCTCTCATGCATGTTTTCTAATTTGGATTATCATTAACAATCTTTACCAGCCAGGAAGCAGAAAATGTTTAATCTTTTTTCGATGAAAATTTTACTGAGGATTATTTTTACTTAACCATTTTATATCTGTATTTACTTGCAATATATATATATTTTTAATACTAGTAGACTATGAATTTTGTGTAATAGCATGATTAATGTAAAGTGGGACATGTGTTTTCATGTTTTATAAGAAAAGCTTTTTTTTTTTTTTTCTTCCCGAAAAAGTTTTTTTTCCCCTGATTTTTACTGAAAAATAAATAATTTTTTTTTTTTTAATCGCTTAAGTTTATTGAATTTTTAACAACTATTTTTTAATTACTGTTATAATTATCATATTCCAGTTTTTTCTATATTATATTAATCTATCAATATTTAGCCATTCTCATAGTTCATTTTCCATTAATACATCAAATACATACATTTTCAGAAATACATCAAAATTACAGTAATAGAACACCCAATGAAAAGTACTTATGATTGTATTTATTACCAAAATTTAATAAAAGTACACTAGTAAAATTATTTTACAATATATTTAACAATTAGAATATCAATAATTGATATTTTAGTTAATGTAGATGGATCTAGTTTAAAATTCTAAATATCAAGCAATTACAAGTAATTCGAAAATTTAAGTGTAAAGAAATTCTTGTTAATACCTCTTCTTTTATAAATTATATTTTCATATTTTCTTTGTACATTATTTTACTAATACAACTAACACAATAATATTTTATTGTCTAAAGTAAAATTCCTGTTTACACCGCATATAAGGTTGTCCCACTTATATGGTCATATTTTTTAGGACCGCAAGGGTGACCATATATCCGATACTGACTGTATATGTATATGTGTTTGCGAAATGTAGAAAGTGAAAGATAAGAATTTAATTGTAAAAAGAGTGGTTATGTATTGTAATAATCATCAAAGAATCAATTTGAACATCTGAAAATACCCGTCCCAAATGGTAGATCAATTTCTTTATAAATGCAGTGCAGCTTCAGGGGTCGATCCAGGCAAAATTTGGGACCCTTTCACAAAAATCTATTCAATAAAATGGGCCCCTTCATAAAAAACAATTTAATAAAATGGGCCCCTCCACAAAAATAAATTTAACAAAATGAGCCCCTTCACAAATATGAACTTAATAAAACATACCCCTTCACAACATTCCTTTTAATAAAATAGGCTCCTATCGTAAAGTTATTTTTCATAAAAACTGTTTTAAAATGTGTAATTTTGTAAATAAGACGAGTGAAAAACAAAAACTTTAGAAAAGGGATGCAAAGAAGTTTTTGTAATAAATTTTTGGTTCGAATTTGAGTAATTGGATTTCATCTTCCGTTACAAAATGTTTAATAAAATTCACAAAAAGTAAATTCTAGTTTTCACAAAATGGGCCCTAAGAATAAAAGCTGCATCGAATCCTGAGCTTGATCATTAAGTAAACATTTTTTTTCCCGAAATTAATTTTTATATAATGGTGTGTATTCTAATCCTTATATATGAGAATATAAGTTATTGTAAGTCATCTTTTAAGTTTTTTTATTTTTTATTTTTATTTTATTTATTTTTATTTTTTTGAGGGGGGGGGGGTCTGTTATATTGCCTGCAGCTTTTCTTATATGACAAAAGGCTGCTGTAAAATAAAATAAAATGTATAACTGTGGCAGGGTTTCCCGTTGGTTTAAAAAAGGGCAGGGTGCTGCCGGTGAGAAAAGGGCACGTTTTTTCTTAAGGGCATGTATTGGATTATTAAGAGCACTTTTTTGATTTTTAAAGTCACTTTTAATATTTAAAACTTAGATATCTCTTTTCAAAACAACATTGAGTCAGATTTTACTATGTAAGCAAATTTTTTAATGCAAAAAAGAAAAAAAAAAGGCACTTTTTTTTTAATAGAGAGGCAAGAAGGGTGCTAATTCTTTGGATGAGGAGTAAGAGGTGTGCTATTTGTAAATCAAAAGGCAGATTGCGTGCAACACCCTCCTGAAACTGCCTGGGAGAAACTCTGTTGTGGTAATTGTGTATCATATATCTTTTTACATGTTTTTAACTTTATCAGTGTCTTTTATTACAAACTTTCCTATTCTCATTTTTCAGAATCTTTGCCGAGATTAATCCGGATAAAGGTAGCAAAGCACCTAGGGTGAAAGGGAAAAGAAATAATATGGTTGCCAAGCCAGTTATAAATCCTGTGAATGGACTTGGAGACTTTGAATGTCATTTTAATTTGTGATGCAACAATCAATAAATTTTTTGTTTTATTTTTTGTTTTATTTAGTGTTTTCTTTACTGCTAATTTTATATTTATCTCATATTTTCAATGCAATTTGGTCTCACCAGGGTAACTATGATTATGATCTTGTTTCTCACAAATGCCATTGTTAAGAAGTAAGGAAGTAAAGAAATTACTGTGAATTTATCAGGATATTTGTCATCTTGTATGGTGATACCAGAAGTCTAAATTTTGTATTTTGAAATAGTTGCATTTTCATTTGTATATTAATCTGTATACATCCAGCTATTATGTCTTTTGTTACAAGCACTGTTTTGATATTTGTATAATTAAGCAGTCTAGAGTTTTCATGAATTTAAGATGTACCAAATGAAAATGTAATATTGCATTTAAGAAACATGGTCTTCAGGAAAAATTATTTTGTGTGTGGGTGAATATTTAAGATAGAACAATTTTAAAATTCTTTGTTTACATTTTAATGATTTAGAAAATTTTCATTACATGATAATAAAGTCGGCATTTACCAGGGTTCTTCAAAAGTTAATTTGAAAACCAGGCAGTTTTAGCAGCAGAGAAATCGATGTCATACTGATATTTCTTCAATTGAATTGGCTGTCGGTATGTGATATTGATTCTAAAGTTGCAAATAGTAGTGATACAAATAATAGTGATACGTTAAAATAAAATTAAAATGCTTTACTATATATATATATATTTACATATTAACTTTCTGATAATGTGAATTTCAACCTGAACTTTTCAACATGCAAAGATAAAATTAGTTGTAAATGATTAAGGAAAATGTTGTAAAGTTCAGAATTGACTGTAATAAAAAAAAATGCTGCTTTTTAAAATGAAACAATTTTTTTTAAATAAAATTTGCTTTCATTTAATTAAAAGGATTAAGATCTATTATATTTTTAAGGCAGTTCTTCATATCCATAAAAGTCGACGAAATGTTTTGACTCATTTAAAATTAACAGAAATCAAAATGAGTTTTTTCTTCTTTTTTATAACTGAATTATCTATTGAGTTATAAACAATTGTAAAAATCCTTTAAGTTTACTCCCAGAAAATGAGTTTTTTAATAACAACAAAAATGAATGAAAAAATGTCATATCTTAGACCCTTTGGATTTGAGGAAAGGCCATCAGAAAAGTTATAATTTACACAAGGTTTAATATACAACTGGTCTGCCAAGTCATGTGGGTGGAAAACACCTGAAAACCTAATTTTAGTGGTGGCTGGTAAGTTTACTTTTGTGTTTCCTGCTCCCATTTTTCCCTGTTTTCATAGCTTTGGCTTCAGAAAAATACTATAATAATCCTATGTACCTACTGCTAAAATCGGGAATGAGGGTGTTTTTCACTGAGATATGATTTGGCAGACCAGTGGCATTTTAATATGCTAATCTAGGTAGTTTGAACCATGCACATGATGAGGTGATGGTTCGTGCAATCGCCTCTCAGTCTATTGCAGCTAACAAGAACACAGTTGAAAATTATTGTAAAAAAAATAATCACTTACTGCAATGTATTTTTATAATTTTTAAGAAAGCTTAGTATAGGACAGAACTTAATGACATGTTTATATTGTGGTAATTTAAAGTTGGAAAATATAAGTAATAAGTAAAAGTTTTTGGCATACCTTATATAACATGAAGATTTTCAAGGATTACGTAAAAATACACTGTGTAAGAAAATCTACTCTCTTATAGGAAGTAAAATGCATTTCTCTACTGAATATATATCACAAATTTGGATAACTGTATACTTTCTGTAGTTATTGCAGCATATTCTCACTGGTGTATATATCTGAATCATTCAATTTGCCAAGTTTATATATGGCCAAAATGTTTAATATACTTATTTTGTTTCTGTTATGGAGAAATTTGCAAAAAAAAAAAAAAAAAAAAAAAAAAAAAAAAAAAAAAAAAAAAAAAAAATGACAGTTAAACTTGTGCAGTCAGATTTCATATTTAAAGCTTAGAAAATGTATTAAACATAAAAAAGCGATAATTTTTCAAGCTATGGTTTTTTAAAGGACAAATGTCAAAACGGTTTATTCATTATTAGAGAAATTATGCTAGCCCCCCCCCCCCTCTTTACAATGTGTTCTGTTTATGTAAGTAAATGCAAAGTGAATTGTAGACAGTTAATCAAAATACTTAAAAATATTTACACTAAAACTACTTTTATATGCAATTAAAATGTAAAGTTTTAATAATTTTTTAAATATTTCTCTAAATATGAAAAGAAATTAAAATCGTCAGTTATTTTATTACACTTGTAGCACATGTGTGAAAACATTTTTATTTTTTAAATATATTTATATACACATAAATAATCAAAGAAAATGCTTGTATGCAGTTCAGTAAATTATACATAAGCATAAGAAAAGGACAACAATTAACATATTTAACCCTTTCAGGACAAGTAATTGCGTTTCTGCAGTATTGAATTCACACCAAAATCACTAGGGGCAACAGAATTTGTGACAATGAAAAACAGTTGATATGTATGTATCTTTTTTCCCCCCAATCTAAATAGTGCACATTATATTGCCAAAAATAAGTAAAATAATTAGTTCTTGAGTAAATATGTACATAAATATCAGCTGCAATGTTGGTGACATCTCTATTTTACCTCTAATGTTAAACCAATGAATGTGTAATGTATACATTCTAATTAAATTAATATTTTCAACTTTTTTTCTCTGCCCTTTTCTTCAATAGCTTTTTTTCTTTTCGCTGTCTAAATATTTCAAATATATAATTCTATTTCAGTATAACTTTAATTTGATATTTTAATACATGCAATTATCATTTTAGAAATATTTTGACAAACATTCTTTAAGAAAAGTCACAGAAAAAATTGGTTAAAAATAGTTATTTACCAACATAAATACGAATCTATTATGTGTCAATAGGTTTCGATCAGTAAGGAGAAATTTCAAAATGTCAGTTTGCAAAGGGGAAAATAACCATCTTAAATCTAAAATTTGTTTCAGGAATGGAAAATTTCATTCTGAAAAACAATATTTGTTTCCAAACCGAAGTATTTCAGTCTCAAAAACGGAGCATTTCAATCTCTAAGACGGAGCATTTCAGTCTCCAAAACGGAGCATTTCAGCCTCCAAAACGGAGAATTTAAGTCTCCAAAACGGAACTTTGCAGTCTCCAAAACGGAACTTGGCAGTCTCCAAAACGGAACTTTGCAGTCCACAACACGAAATTTTGCAGTCTACAAAACGGAACTTTGCAGTCTACAATACGGAAAAGTCATGTAACTGAATTTCTGTGATTTAACGGAAAAGATACGGCAACTCTGGCAGAACCTTTTCCGTTTTTTTACTGGAGTTTGTTTTTACAGTGTACATTTATATCTCTACTACCAGTTTTATGCTTTTTAGAAAGAAAAAAAAAGACAAGTGTTTAATATTCAAATATTCATAAAATTTATGTTTTAATATTCAAATAGAGTAAAACCTCTGAATAGTAGAAACATCGGGATTATTGAATAGAGTCTTGCATCGGGTCAGGTTGTATATAAATTTCTGTTTCCAGGTTTTAATGATTCTAATATTCTCTTTGAGGTTGGGTAGAGCCTAGAATAACCCTTGCTAGTCATAGTTAGATCTTTTGGAAGTCAGGTTGTTTGCATTTTCACAAAAAGTTTGAGCAAAACTGTGTTTCAGATGAAAATAAATATGTTTTAGTGTATGAATGAGTATATATTCAAATTACTGCATAAGAAATAAAATTTATAAAAAATGTGACCATAGATTATTCCTTCTTTACGGTACAGTTAAGAACAATTTTTCTTCTCTCGGAATATGAAAAATGTTGCCAACATTTAATTTTTGATACACAACAAAAAAGCATGTATGATACTTGTAGGGCCGAAACTAGCATTTTTTGCACCCGGGGCAAACATGGATTTTGGCGCCCCCCCCCCCCAGGCTCTACCGCAAAGTGTATATATACAAAGAGAATTTTACTAATTTTCTAATAGCCGACTTATTTTAAAATTTAAAATATGTCATAATAAAATATGTAATACTGAACTACGTAATCTACAATGGCGGATCCAAGGAAAAAGTCACGGGGGTCATGACCCCCTCTGAACACCAACAAAAAGATTCTAAAGATCATTTTTAAAATGAAATATACAGTAGAGTCCCGCTTAACCGAGTTATTTTCTTCTGATGGACTGTGGCTTCCATTATTATGAAACAGCCATTATAAATGAAGTATATTAGGTGAAGATGAAAGAGGAAAAAAAATTATATTTTTTCCTATTCTGACTAGAAAATCAGAGTTCTAACTTTTTACGTCTGCTCTTTCATCTTCACCTAACACTTCATTTATAATGGCTGTTTCATAATAATGGAAGCCACAAGTTCATCTGAAGAAAATGATTCATTCCAAGGGTATAATCCTTCATTTGGCATCCCTTCGTTCTGGCGCCCGAGGCACATGCCTCCTCTGTCCCACCTTAGTTTCGCCCCTGATGCTTGTGATAGTTTATACAAACATACACATGTTACATGTGTGTAGATTGGGAGATGCCCAAATTAGCGATATAAGCATATAAATATATAAGTATTAGGAATTGCAAAAGTGTTCGCTAACTAGATATGTGCTTTCGGGAGTATCCATTATGCAGATCTTATTGTATATAGATTTTTAATATGAAAAAATATTTTGGATATTCTTTTGAAAAATCTGGTCAACCCGAACCCGAATCACAAGAGTTAAAATCCAATCCGAACCCGAAAAATCATAGTCAACTCGACCCGAAACTAACCCCGAACCCGACTCTCAACGAAAAAATATAATGCCCTGGGTCAAAAAGGCCCAGGGCAAGGCAGGCCAAAAATTATATTATAAAAGCCCAATAACTGCAAACACTTATAATTGGGATCGAAAATTTTCCCAGACCGCATAAACACCTCAATTGGAAAATAAAATAGTATTATTTTTCGGTTAGAAATAGGAGAATTTGTGGAACAGATAGTATCTTTGTCCCAGTTCACAGACTAGTATCAGAAAAGAATAGAGGAAGCATATAAAGGAAAAACTCCACACTAGGACAAAAAGTCATGTTCAGTTAGATTATATAAGCAATACCATTACAAGAGGAGGCGCCAGAGACTTTTTTTTGTGCTTTGTTGCACAGACTATAAGTAATTGGTGAATTTCTTATTATATCCATTTTAAAAAGGATGAAAAAAAAGAAAACGAAAAAGCCTACGGCTTATTTGAAGTATCATTTGAGATAAAACGTTGCTAGTCTTGCTAGTATCGCTGCTAGTTCAGTTATCTAATCGTATATCGGTAAACTACTATGGTATGAATAAAAAATCTTTCTATTGATGAAAGGTGTTTTTCTTCGAACCTTGGATTTCCTTGCGTAAATGCGGATTAGGTTCCCTTAGAAAGACCCCCCATGGAGGGCACTCCCTCCCCTTCAGGCCCATACCCCTCGTGTAGATAATTGGTCGTCATAAACAACAACTATTGATGAAAGTTGTTGAAAAGGACAGAGGACGGACGATTCTGGGAAACGAGAACAGTGGGTACGCTTTCAATCAATTTGTCAATTGTTGGGAAGCATCTTCCATCTTCTTTCGAATAAGAAGCAGTGACCTTTTTCATGCAGATTTCCCCTAAATTAAAGAGATTTTTTTCCGGTAGAAAAATGCTATCAGCTTTAAATTTGGGGATGAATCACAAATCCTTAAATATACAATGATTTATTTAATTATTTTTAATTATTTGACCTTTCTAGCATCAATGTGTTGTATGTATTTATTAGAATAAGAAACTATATGTATAAATATAGTTTATACGTGTATTTTTTAATGTATAACGCGATGACAATTGATTAATGAAAGGTTTTACTTCATAGGCATTCTCTATACGTGTAAACTGATTTTTCCATTAAAAAAGGTTTTTCACAATAATAAAAAAAAAAATCACGCATCATATATAAGATAAATTTTCAACAAATGGGGAATTATACATTATGATTTAATAAATTTTGAATTATTTTTAAAAGATATATAGACGGCATTCGATTAAGCTTTTTTTTCCTTTTTTTGGGAGGGGGGCGGGGGATTACTATATTTTGTGAAAAATCAAAAAGTTATTTTTGTGAAATGTATTACATTGTTATGAAAAATAGCAATTTGAAACGAAAGGTGAAATCCACTTACTCAAATATAAAAATTTGAACAAAAACATTAATTTCTTTAGTTTCATCTGATAAAGTTCTTATACTTAGTAAAAGTGTTTTGTTTGCAAAACTAATTTTTTAAAGACTAACATAATAAATATCATTTATGAAGTGTACGATTTCATTAAGGCTGTTCTTAACTGCTCTGCTCAACAAGCGCAAAACGTTTTGACACATTTACAAATTCATTTTTTAACGGAAAGGTATAAAATTGGAAAGCCTGGCCATGGAAGCGGTTTGGAATTGAACTGTTTTTTTTTATTTTTTGATCAATCAATTATCTATTGAGCTATAAGCGATTTTGATCACGTGACAAACACGTTTTTCGCCTGCTTTTGAGTGCTCTTTCTTCCTTCGCGCGGAAATTTGGTTCCAAACGCCCACTTTGACACTATTTTCTGAAAGATCTATTGCGTTTGCAAAAAAAAAAATGGAAAAAACAGCTTAATTACATAGTTTCTGAATAACAACACTACCCAGTTTCATGAATTTTCGAACAAAAATAAATTAAAAACTTATGTCAGAAAGTTGCCCTTTTGTATTTGAGAACACAATGAAGTGTATCATTAATGAAGTGTAGGATTTAAAAAAAGTGTTCTGAGCTGTGGTATTTATTTTTTAAATGCATCTGATTATATATAAATATCACTGTTACCATTAATATCGTTAATCCGCATTCTATGGTTTGGATATTTGAAAAATTTAAAAATTCTATGCAATAAAATGTTTGGAATTGCACAGGAAAGAAGAAAAATCCGTTGTGGGCTGGTTTCCCTATGAGCAAGTTCATCATCTGTTTAAAATGCATTACATTTTTTTCACAAGTACTGTTATCCTCATTTTACATAGATCAACATTTTTTTTTGGGGGGGGGGGGTGCAGGGGGGGTGTTAAACACGGGATTGCGTCATTGGCAGGTTCTTTTTTTCGGGTTTTACTGTAATTTAATTTTATTGTCTAGAAATGCATCTACCATCTACCCATCTTAAAGAATAATAAAAATAAATATATGAATTTTAATTGTGGAATAATAGCGATTTAAAAATGAGTGCATTTAAATTTTTTAAAAATTGGGCCGGTCCAAGTTTTACTGATATTTTTACTAGATAGGACAGAGTAGTGGTGGTCCAGTGATTTTCAAATGAACTGGGTTGGAACGGGGACTGAAAATTTTTGCTAGTTCAGACCTCAAGAAGAATACAGTCAAACCCCGGCTTGGGCCGGAATATAAATCCAGTCCCGGTCCCGGCCCATCTCGTTCCGAACCTCTAGAAATAAGTAATCCCCAAACCAGGCTCGGAGCGAGTATGAGAAAGGAAAATTTGGCCGGCCCATGAAGACCTTTACATCGAATAATCAAAAGATTAGTTCACGAAATTTTGTAAAGTTGGACAAAAAAATTCTTAAAAAAAAAAAAAAAAATCTAAAAAAAAACGAGTTTTTAGTGAACTTCGCTCACTTTCATAGATGAATTTGAGTTGAACGAGTTCGTTCCAAAAATTTTGAATTTGAACGTGAACTTGACTCATTTCTGAGAAATTGAGTTTCAGTTTGAATTAGTTCGGTTATTTTGTGAGCGTACCCAACACTGTTTGCAACTCTAACTGTGTGTTCCCTTCCTGCTGGGAATTTTTTTCTCACCTACTAAGCTTGACGTCACTGGAATTTTCTCTTGCAGCCAGAAGGCTTGCTATTCTAGGTGGCAATGGCAGTATCCGTTTCAAAGATAGCTCCAGGAATGCCTTGAAGGTAAGAAAAGGATCGATTTCGGGCTCCAGTAGTTCACTAATGTACTTGTTGCTGTTCAGATTACCCACAATTCGTAGCAGCTACGATCGTCCATGATGCGTAATCGCACCCCAGACTATAACTCTGGGTGTTCGTCCACTACGACGTTCGATAATGCACTCCGGAAGTTAACGTTCACCGGCATAGTGTCTATGTTCATGAGCACATTGTAGCCGCAGGCGTCGATGGTTCTGCGTGAGGGGGATTCTCTATTAAAGGAGTTCTTGCTCGGGAGAAAAACAACCTATCTTAATTTCTCACGTCCTTCATGATCAAAATTTTAATGGTATTGACTCTCGGAATATAAATATCAGATAGAAATGATATTAACTTCTTAACTATCCTTAGATGTGCAAAAACATAGCATATAATTTACACGATCTTAAGAATGAAAGTTTTCAAGTGGTTGAGTCTCAGAATATAAACACTATACATTAGACTCGAAGAAAGAGCAGAAATGCATTATAGAATTTATTACAGTATAAGTGATGAAATTTTAAAATAATCTGCGTCTCAGAATGTAAACATCAGATCAGATAATGATAACGTTAAGCATAACTGGAAAAGTCAGAGGCGGATTACCCATTAGGCTGAGTAGGCTGAAGCCTAGGGGCCCAGAAGGAAGGGGGCCCCTGTGCTAAGATTTTTTGGGTTTTTTTCACATTGAGCTAATATTTAATGCAAAAGAGAAATGATGTGCACTATTCTTTGTTTCATCATTTATTGAATCTTGAAAATTATTAATTGATATAGATTGTAGTTCAAACGCTACTCCACTTTTAATTTCTTCTCAATTCATAAAAAGAAAGGATTTAATTCTTGAAATTTTTTGGCTTTCAGTTTGGGAAAGATTTACTCAGAGGAGACTAGTGGCCACAGCGGCCTAGACAAGATTTTGACAGCACCTCTACGAATGATATCTTTTAAAGAAGCTTTTAAATTTAAATCAAACATTTGTCTAACCATAACTCCTTACATTTTAGAACCATGGTTAGTCACGCGACCCCTCCCACCTTTAAAGCTGGACCGAAATTTACATGTTTTGAAATATCCTAAATATGATTTGATTGTATTTGAAAAAAATTCTGTGTGTTAAAATTGCGTGAGTGCTGCTATAATTAATGCATAAAATACCAAGAAGTTAGACCGCTGATGATAGAAACATCCTACCAACTGCAAAAAGCATAAGTACAAACTTTAGATATGGCATTTGTTTTAAAAGGGCCAGTATACATATTAAAATACGAAATTTTTAATTTTATGTGGTCCCTACAGGGGTAGTACTGATCCTAGTTGATATTTCTGGACATCCTTTTTTCGATATTTGAGGACAATTTCAGGACACATTTACCCAGTATACTACTTCTTTTTCCGCGATCGTTAGCCGAAATTTGCTTTTTTCCCGCGATCATTTGCTGAAATTCGCGATTTTTTTCCGCAATCGTTTGGCGAAATTCGTGTTTTTTTCGCGATCGTTTGGCGAAATTCGCGTTTTTTCAGCCATCGGTTGCCGCAATTTGATATTTTTTTATCGTTTGCGGAAATAAGCGAGTTATTCCACGATCGATTGCCAAAATTCACGATTTTTTCTGCGATCAAACTAGTTTTACTTTTCCGCGATCGATTGCCAAAATTCACAATTTTTTCTGCGATCAAATTAGCTTTTCTTTTCTGCGATCGTTTGCCGAAATCTGCGTTTTTATTCTTCGATCGTTTGCCGGAATTCGCGATTGTTTGACGAAATTCGCGATTTTCTCTTCGATCGTTTGTCGAAATTCGCGATTTTTGTTCCGCAATTGTTTACTGAAATTCGCGATTTGTCTCGCTATCGTTTGCTGAAATTCGCGATTGTTTACCACGATCGTTTGAAGAAATTCGCGATTTTCTTTCCCAATCGTTTCACGAAATTCGTGTTTAATTTCTGTACTTGATCGGCAAAATTTGCGATTTTTTATGCGCCCTTTTGACGAAATCGCGATATTTTTTCCGCAATCGTACGACGAAATTTGCCATTTTATTCCGCGATTAATTTCTGCAATTGCTTGACAAAATTCGCAATTTTTCCCTTGGTCGATTGATAAAATTCCCGCCTTTTTTGCGCGATGTCTTGACGAAATTCTCGAGTTTTTTCGCAGTTATTTGACGAAAGTCACGATTTTTTGCTTGAATGATTGTTCAGAATTGGAGATTTTATTCATGGATCGTTTGACGAAATTCTCGGTCTCACATCAACGCGATTTTTTTTTCGACTCTACGGAAATCGCTGAACAACCGATTAACAAAATTCGCGATGATTTTCTCTCTTGTCCTGCTGACAAATTCCCGATTTTTTTTCCTGTGACCACTTGACGAAATTTATCCGTTTTTTTTTCCATCAGATGACAAAATGTTTCACTATTTTCTGGCTCATATTTTTTTTCTCTCCTATGCTTTTATTAATTCCAAAATACCGATTTTGTGGAATTTTGCAAAAATAAATGAGCGGGAATATATATATATATATATTCGCGGAAAAATCATGACTGCTATTGCTATAGTACAAACTCCCGAAATTTCAGGACAGGTTAACATATTTTAGGACTTTTTTTTATTTTTCAAGAATTTTAGATATTCTAAGACAAGTATGGCCGCTGGTTCCATGAGTCCTAAAGGAATGTTGTCCTCCATCTAGGAAGAGCATTAAAAAAAAACGCATTATTTTACGACTAAAACTTATCAAATTATAATATTTTGAATTTTATGAAATTTCAATGTTTGTCGTTTACATGTACTAAATAATAATTCTTTCCGTTTCTAGTGCTACAAAACACTGAAATTACATAAAATTCATAATTTGGAAAGTTTTGGTTGTGACAGATTTCTTTTTTCCTTGTTCCTCTTAGGCAAAATCATTTTTCTAAATATAGCCTATAAGACTCAGGGACTGTATCAAAATTAAATTTAGAATTGTATTAGGTAAAACAAATACCATATCTAAAAACTTTACTTAATTTCTATACTTTTTGTAATTGGAAGTAAGTTTCTTTCATCAGTGGTTTATGAGGTAATTGAGCAGACATGTATTTTGAATCATCTGATCTATATTGCTTTGAAGGAGAGGAGGGGGGCCGCAAAAAAGTCAAGCCTAGGGGCCCGAGTAGTGGTAAATCCGCCTCTGGGAAAAGTACTTAGAGGAATGAGCTGTAATTTTGGATTTGCATATTTGAAGCTTCTGGATATTTATTTCTGTTAAAAGTTCATATGTTATATTTCATATTTTTTCTTTCCGATAAATAATTTCACAAAACACATATGATTTTAAAATTAATTTTCGAAAAAATATTAATAGTAATACATACATTTTTTATCAGAAATAGATTTCTAGAAGCTTTAAATAGCTCAATCTAAAATTACAACTCATTCCGTCAAATAGTTTTTCAGTTATGTTCTAAAATTTACCCACATTGCGATCATCTTTGCAACGATTAAAAAGGAAATTTAACATTAGGAGTTCCAAAACTTAAACTTTCATAATTCTTAAATGACCGAATGATTTCCCAGTTAATATCCCAAGGTAAAATCTACCGAAAATTAAAATGTGATATCAAAATTAAGTTTAATTATTGAACATTTTCAAGTTTCGTAAAATTTCTGTATATAGACGACTCCCGAAGCAAAATTTTAGGATAGTAATAACTGAAAGATGTTACTGCTAATTGATTGCTACTAGTCACATTTTACAACTTAATTAAGGCTAATAATCTAATTAAGAAGATGGAGGATAGAAGGAGTAATGAGTAACTCCTTCACCTGACATGAGTAGCCTCCTCCTGCGTGAATAACCTCAGCCTGGGGTGAGCCACTGCCCCCTCCACAATGCCATTTCGCTGAGCAGACGACAATGTGCTGACGTCATCGACCGGAGGCGAACATTTTTTTACCTCTAGCCTCCGATATGTGATTTGTCGTGTAGTTAACGCGGTTAAAAGCACGTTGTTGCCGGTGGAAGATTATTCAAGTGCTCCGAAAAGACAATTTTAAAGAAGAAATACATGAAAAAGTAAGAATTTCTGCTATTTTAAATATTCTTATTAAGTTTTTTTAATCATGATTCTGCTTTATATTCATTATTATTCTGCTCATGGCGTGAGATTTTTCAGTTTATATCAATATTTTTGACAAATATGTCTTAACCCTAACTTTAAGGGTTATGTACACGAGGGTGTAGTATTTAGGTGTTTTGAATTGGAAGGATATTATTAAAATACACTCTAAAATATAATTATACAAATCCCTTGTCTCTCATTTACAGTTTTTTTATGTTTTAATAAATATTATTTATAAATAGAAGATTATCTTCCGGTGGTACTGTGAGTTTATATATATTATTTAATGATATTTCAGAACCCTTAACTTTTATAATAATACAAATTGAAAATTGACTTGTCTGACTTTAAAAATATTGTTTTGAAGTAAACAAATTATTTATTCATTCTATTCTCATTCTGAAGAAATTTTTCCTGGGTGTTTTTATAAAGCCTCATTGCTTTTAGAAAATGCATACATAAGTTTTGAATATTTTATGTTGTTGAAAGTTAAATACTGTGTGATGTACGTAAAATATATTAATATAGCTTTAGTAGATATGTTTCATATTAATGAAATAACTACATAAATATATGCTGATACTGTTTTTGTAGTATTTTAAAATAAATAATTGACTTGGGAAGTTGGATAAATCCCATATTTTTTCCCCCCATAATATGTTGTTAAAATCAAGGTAAATATCTCAATTTTCTCATATTAACTGTGTGAGTATTCCTAAATATTATGGTTAAAACATATTTCTTGAAAATATTTATGTAAACTGAAAAATATCCCGCAATATATAGAATAATATTGCATAGAAAGCAGAATAATTATATATAAGAAAAAAAAAACAAAAAAAAAAACACGATTTGAGTATTTGAAACAGCAGAAATTCTTACCTTCTTAAGTATTCCTATTTTAAAATTATCTTTTTGGATCAAGGCGGGGGTAAAAATAATAAAAAATTTTTTAATATTTCAAGCACCTCAAAAAATAAATAAAATGACACTTTCTGTGAATATTTGTTAAATATATACATATCATATATAAATATCATATATAAACAAATAATAACTATGCAAATTACTGTTTTAAGGGCGGAGGGGGGGGTAAAACCTTTGTTTGCTTGTAAAATATTTTTACTGCCAGTAAATTATAATGAAGTTATTTATAGTTATATATATACATGTGAAATCTTGCATATTTACTATGAATCTCAATCCCTCCCCCTTTCCAGAAAACGATTTAATTTTATATTTATAAAAATTTAGTTTTATATTGATGGATATTTTAGATTATATAACTTATATTTCAATGGTTAGAAATTTAACAAACTTTTAACATATTTTAAAACAGTTCAGAAAATAAATCCTAATTCAAAGCTAAAAACAAATTCATATGATACTCAGTGTTTCTTTTTCTTCTTGTTTATTTACATAAAATAAATAAAGTCCGAAATAAGAATGTCATAATGGGAAAAACAAAATGTATTATTAACAGAAAATTATTTTAAAAACTTGAGATTTTCTTCTTAATTTTAAAAATAGTGTATTCTCTTTTGGCCGTAGAAAAAGAATTACCGATCTGAATTTTATACGTTTCTGTTTCATGATCACTGCGCGCGGGCGACAAAGTTTGAAATGGAGGGTGATCGTTGTCAGGGAAACCGCTTTCGCTTCTGACGTCACGAATTTTAGTGAGAAGGCATTGTGGAGGGGGCAGTGGGTGAGCTCGTTCTCTAACAGGAGGAGGAGAGATATGAAAGACGTCATCTAAGATAAGAAACGATATTGAAAATTTCTGCTGGGATTGAATCGACCTTTTTCTACTACTTATGCTCGTATTCACCATCTACCTCAACCTAGAAAAACCTAGGTCGAACGCTCAAATCGTATTCAACATTAATCTGATTGGACTTCGCCTTGATCAGGCTTAATCAAGTTTATCGTGAATTTCATTTGAGCGTTCGACTGAGGTTTTCTAAATTGAGGTAGATGGTGAATACGAGCATTAGTCTTACTTTGAAATTCGAGTTAATTTTATTTTTAAAGTATCATAAGTTAGTTTTGAATTTATTTTTCTGGTTTAGTGGCACCGTCTATGAACATACGTAAAATGGGGTTACTTTGTGACACATCTTGAAGTTTTAATCACACCAGCCGGTCTGTTTTATAAGTAACCGAAAACTGATTATTGATAAATGTTGACATATCCTTTCGCTACGTAACGATGTATTGCATCAATCTTAATACTTAATATTAACTAAGAAATTTAGGTTTAAAGATGCCACAAAATTTCCCCATCAGGTAGGGTTACTTTGTGACAAGTGTGTTTTTGCCTTGAAATGCAAGAGAAAGAATTCGTGAATTATTTCTTTTCTGAAATTCGTGTTGTAAACAATTTAGACTGAGAAAAGGATATTTAAATGTCGCTGATTTGTCCCACTAATCTACTCCCGTTTCGCTGCAAAGAATCGAGTAGCGTTTTGCAGTTTCCGTAAACGCATCACATCTTTAATCATAATGAAGCTTTCATAATAATTCATACACATATTATCTCTTAAAATATAGCAGATCCTCTTTAATTTGATATTTCGAATTTTATAATTAAAAAAATAGCATATTGGAATTTTTCTGGAAGTCATACAAAACAAAATAACTGCAAATATAATGACCATTAACTAATAAGAAGAAAAAGGTTAGAAGGTAAACGATGAAATTATATAAAATGAGCAAACATTAGACAAGAAATACAATTCTGTTTCAGTTTTTAGGAAATAACAGTCTTCAAAAAATATGTAATAAAAAAAAGTTGAATTACAGTTTTTGTTTTCCAATCGAGCTAAAAATAGATAAAACTCCAAAATTGGTTTTACCAAAACCCATAATCCCCTACTACTCACTGTTTTTTCCTAACACCCGTGCCCTTGAAGAGGAATGAATGGTTCTCTCTCTTCAATCGATGAGGAAAAATTCTGAGAATGTGTCGTATCCCGTCTGAAAGTATTCAGAACTTTGCCTAATGCAAAAAATTAAGGGAAGACTTTGATACCACGAGCCGTTAATTCCCAAATTGGCTCAACTGAACCCAGCAATCTGATTGGCTAAAACTGATATTTATATAATAGATATTTATATTTATTTTCTTATGAAGTAGTGTAATATAAAATAGAATGCAATTATAATGACTTAAACTGATTTATTTTGTTAAATTTGATCAAAATCACAGTAAAGTAATCCAAAATATTAATATTAACAAAGGATCAGATTGTTGAGATAGGATGAGCCAATTTGGGAATTAACGGCTCGTTTGATACCTTCCTGGAAGATTGCGCTTCTCTTTATTCTTTTCCTCCCCAGTGCCAAATGTCTCTTCTTGGTTGCGGTTGCCACGTCGCTTCCTCTAGACGTCGTAATCACATCGCTTCCTCTGGCTAGGGCTCCTATGATACGATTATAGGAGCCTTACCTCTGGCTTTTTTGGACATCAGTAGCACAACTGCTTCAGCACGGCGGGTCATTATACTTTTTGCGCCTTTAGTGACCCGACTTTTTGTTATTTCTCCCCTCTTTTTGTTCAACTCTTCCAAGAATGTTCCGTCATCGATCCTAAGTTTTATTTGAGGACTGCTTTTGGTTGTTTCTATTTAGTGGATAGATTCCGATCATCCGAAATCCCGACTTCAGATTGTTCTTGATATGAGCTCTTTTAGAAGACGCGGAAATTCGCTCTTTGGTACGCTAGTGCTTGACTACCAGAGGTAATTTTTTCCAACTTGACAACACTCCCCTTCAGTGGGATTTTAAAGAACGGAAAAGGCCACATGAAGCATGAAGCGGCTGCAGGAGATGAGTCGAATTTGGAGAAAAGCGAGACAAAATTGATATTATTTTTCTCACATAGTCGTAGAAATTCTAGACCTATATGAGAGCTTAACATGTCCCCAATGATTCCCTTTGGACTATCTTGCGTCCTGATAATGTTTCACGTCTATCTTGACACTGAAAACAAAGAATATATCTTTAATATTTAAACGGTAACTTTGTGCGGCTAATTTACGAGAGAGTCGATGTGTGACAAAGTGTCTATATTTTTATTATGCTGCTATATTCTCACAGAAATATCATTTGACAAAGGTTATATTACTCCACATTCTAAATGACACAATAACACAGTGGCGCAGCCAGAATGCGGCTCTGGGGGGGGAGGGGGTGAAATGTTGATGATGTTTATCGGCGGTTACTTGAATCACCGGTTAATTGAATCAGTCTAGTTAATGAATGAAATCATGATGATTTTTTCTTGGTTAGTAGAATCACTTATGACGTTGGTTGCGATTCATTTAAACAGAATTTTACAATATTACAGTTACAAAACATAAAATGCACCAATGAAATAACTATACTACTATGTTAGACTTATATAAAGTGTTTAAAAAATGATGAGGAAAACTTTAGGAGACGGAATAGCACAGTACAGCAAACAATTTTTGTACGGAAAATCAGGAATCCATTGTTCAGTCAAAAATACACACGGGGTTTCACTCCAAGTCAATCCCGAATTCTTGTTCCTAAACTTGAAAATTAATGAAACAATTTTAGCAAAATTTTCAATAGACTGCGTCAGATATCACGAGAATTTGTGAAGTTTACATCATCCGCGTCCAAACAATGCTGAATTTTAGAATGTAGTTGACGTTATTATATATCTCTGCAAAAATTAGTAAAATTTCGCCCGACCCAACAATTTTTTCAAAACTTGCATATATTTTTTAATTTCCATTGTTCTACAATTAAAATTTTCAATTTATTATGTTTAAAGAATTGTCATTTTCTGGGCAATAAATGTTATAGACGATAACAATTTCCAGGCCATAAAAATAAATATAACGTTTGAAAAAGAACCTGCCTGTGACGAAATCCTGTCTTAAACGGAAAAAATGTGTTGATCCATACAAAATGAATATAATAATATGTGCGAAAAGAATATAGTACATTTAAAACAGACGGTGTACCCGCTAAGAAGGGAACTTGTCTATAACGAACATTTCTGCTCTCCTGTGAGATCCCGTCTTAGAAAATTTTAGGTCATAGCCAGGGGTGATTCTGTTCTGAATTTTCCGAAAATTAAAAAAAAAATCACTCATCATTCCGAAAACTCGGACATAAAAACATCGCGGATTTCGACAAATAATTGCCGTAAAAAATCAATTTCGTCACTCATTTGCAAAAAAAACTCGCCAAAGGATCGTGGAGAAACGCGAATTTCGCCAAAGTATCGAGAAAAAAACAAAAATTTCGAAATGATCGCGGAAAAAAAACACTAATTTCGTCTAAAGATCGAAGAAAAGCTAAAATTTCGTCTAAAGATTGTGAAAAAAACGCAAATTTCGTCTAAAGATCGCGAAAAAAACGTAAATTTCGTCTTAAACAGGAGTGATTCTAAATGAAAAATTCTTTTTCCTGAAATTCGCAGCAAATTTTCTGAAAAGGTACAGCAGGAAGGGGGGGGGAGAGTCCCGCGACCTTTTGACGAAATTCGTGTTTTTTGCTATCTATTGACGAACTTTGTGGGGTTTTTTGCGATCTTTTGGCGAAATGTGCAGTTCATTCGCGATATTTGAAGAAATTTGTATTTTTCGCGATTTTTTGACGAAATTTGTTTTTTTCACGATCTTTTGTCGAAATTGACGTTTTTTTCGCTATCTTTTGTCGAAATTGGCAATTTTTTCGCGTTCTTTTGTCGAAATTTGCATTTCCTCGTGATCTTTTGTCGAAATTTGCGGCATTTTGCGATTTTTCGTCGAAATTAGCGGCTTTTTTACGCGATCTTTTGACGAAATTTGTGGGTTTTTTACTCAATTCTTTGACGAAATTTGCGATTGTTTGACGAAATTTGCGCTTTTTCCTCGATCCTTTGACGAAATTGGCGATTTTTCTACAAACGAATCACACTTTTTTTCCCTCGACCATTTGTCGAAATTTGCGATATTTTTTATGTCCGAATTTTCGAACTGGTGACAGATTTTTTTCAATTTTCGAAAATGAATGCCTTAAATTTTCAGAAAATTCGGAACAGAATCACCCCTAGTCTAAATACTGCGGGAGAAAAGTAAATTTCGTCAATAGATCGCGCAAATTTCGTCAAAAGATTGCGAAAAAAGCCTGTAAATTTCTTCAAAAGATCGCGAAAAGAAGCAAATTCCGTCAACGGATCTAAGAAAAAGAGCAAATTTCATGAAAGGATCGCGAAAAAAACCATCAAATTCCGTCAAAGAATTACGAAAAAAACGCAAATTTCGTCAGAGGACCGCAAAAAAACGCAAATTTCGTCTAAGAAACGCGGAAAAAACTCGAATTTCGTGAAAGGGACGCAGAAAAGAGCATAGTTAATGCCGGAAGGGAATTTCCCTCCCTCTGCTGCATCCTTTCAGAAAATTTGCTGTGAATTTTAAGATAACAAAATAAACACAGCAAACCAGGACACTTTTTAAAAAATGGAGAATACAAACATGAAAAAAAGCTAAAATAAGTATCTTTTTTTTTTTTTTTGTCAGGACTCCTCGTACAAGACAATTTTTAACCGGAATGGCGCAGTAATTTCTATATTGTAGAAATTCAGGGTAGGGCTTGTTAAGTTTTTGTATGAGCCAGGCCGAACTTTTAGATTTTATACCGCGCCAATAAATTTTTTGTGAAAAAAAAAAAATGGAAAAACAGGCCGGACCGGACCTGGGCCGAAATTTTTTTCTACGGATCGGTTCGCGTTCGGGTGCGGAAATTTCGGCTTGTAGTTAGTTCGGCCTGAGTTTAGATTTAGACTTCTAACAAGAAGTTTGAAACTGAAAGAGACCTATAAAACGTATGTTTTCTGTTTTTGTCTGGAAGTCGATGGTCCATTATCATTTCGAACGGAGCAAAGACAGAAATGCAATTAAAAAACTGTACACTGTACAATACTTAAACTCAAAGCGTCTATACGGCAGGAAATGATCATTCTCTTAGCCTAAGACATCTCGAAAATGTGATCCATGACCTTTTTCAAAACAAATGACTAGTTCTCACTTAACCAATGCGCTTTCACAGTTTTAAAAACAATATTCGCCGTTTAATTGGACCACTTTGTTGAATACAATTTGATTCAGCAAAGCCATAGATTACAAAAAAGCCAAAAAAATTTTAATATTAATTTTAGTTTTGATTCATAAAAGCAGTTAATTTTTTCTTAATTAGTGTTTCATATAAGCGGCAATTATAGTAATTTTTGTAGCTCTGGGAGGGGTTTTAACTCCGAATTCCCCCCTCACTGTGCCAGTGAATTAGTTATAACCGATTTTGATCGCGTGACGACCGGTTTTTCCTCCTTTTTGTCGCTACCACGTCGCAAATTCGGTTCAAAACATCTACTGTGACACTATCTTCTGAAATATCTTTTGCGTTTATTAAAGAATGGAAAGCGTCTTTCAGTTACATTGTTTTTGAATGACAAAACCTGGCTATTTCATGCGTTTCTAAATAAGAATTAATTAAAAAATGTGTCTGAACGTCCCTTTGGATTTGAGAACAGCTTTAACAAAAGGACAATATACCCAAACTGTAAAGGATGCACGTTTATATCTTTCCAGAAACATAAATATAAAAGAATTATGTACTTTCCGAACATACCTGAATTAATGAAAGCTTGCAAGAAGTCAAAGACTTAAAAAATATGTTTTCTTATAGTCCAAGAGCCGACAGCATAAAAACCTATGTTATCAAGCACAAGAAAAAACCTTTATCTTTATGGAAGAATACAAGTAGGGTAGTCTAATGACCCATATCTGCCGGAAGTGAAGTGGTGCATAAGATAAAAATTAATACCACCAGTGGTTGATTTGTAGGTTTATCATTGTGTTTTCCTGCTCCCAGTCTTCCATGTTTTCATACCTTTGTTTGTTGGCGTTTTTTTCTCGTCATTTTGATGAAATTAGTTTTTTCTGCGGCTGTTTGACGAAATTCGCTTTTTCCCCGCCGTCTTTTAACGAAATTCAGGTTTTTCTGTGGCCCTTCTTGCTGACCCTGCTTTTTTTGCGATCCTTTGACGAAATTCGCATTTTTTCCGTTTCCCTTTGACGGAATGAGTGTTTTTTTTACGATGCTTTGTCGAAATGTGCAGCTTTTCTGCGGCCATGTGACGAAATTCGCGTTTTTTCCGAGGTCATTTGCCGAAATACGAGTTTTTTTTTTTACGCAATCCTTCGTCGAAATTTGCGTTTTTTTCTCGTCTTTTTGATGAAATTCACGTTTTTTTGCGATCCTTTACTAAATTAGCATTTTTTTCAAAGCACTTTGACGGAATGCGTGTTTTAAGAGATCTTTTTTTTCGAAATTCGCGTTTTTTCCACGACTTTTTGTTGAAATTCGCGTTTTAACTGCGGCCCTTTGACGAAATTCGCGTTTTTTCTGTGGTCATTTGGCGAAATTCCCCTTTTATTAAGCAATCCTTCGTCGAAATTTACGTTTTTTCCGCAGCTTTTTTGAAGAAATTTGCTTTTTTCTCGTCTTTTTGTTGAAATGTGGGTTTTTCTCTGTCCATTTGACGAAATTCGCGCTTTTTCAGCTTTCTTTTGAAGGAATGCGCGTTATTTTAGCGATTCTTTGTTCAAATTTGCATTTTTTCTGCAGCCCTCTGACGAGATTTGGGTTTTTCGGGAGGTCATTTGGCGAAATTTGCGTTTTTTTACGCAATTTTTCGTCAAAATTTGCGGATTTTTGATGAAATTTGCGTTTCCCCCCCGTCTTTTTGATGAAATTCGCGTTTTTTTTCGATCCTTTAAGAAATTAGCTTTTTTTCGCAGCCCTTTGACGGGATGCGTGTTTTAAGAGATCTTTTTTCGAAATTCGCGTTTTTTCTGCGGCCCTTTGACGAAATTCGCGTTTTTTCTGTGGTCGTTTGCCGAAATTCCCTTTTTTTTTAGGCAATCCTTCGTCGAAATTTACATTTTTTTAGGCAATCCTTCGTTGAAATTTACGTTTTTTCCGCGGCTTTTTGACGAAATTTGCTTTTTTTCTCGTCTTTTTGATAAAATTTGCGTTTTTCTGCGGTCTTTACGAAATTCACGTTTTTTCCGTGTCCCTTTGACTAAATTCGCGTTTTTCCGCTTCCCTTTGACAGACTGCGTATTATTTAGCGATCCTTTGTCGAAATTTGCGCTTTTTCTGCGGCCCTTTGACAAAATTCGCGTTTTTTTCTGTGGTCATTTGACGAAATTCGCGCTTTTTCGGTGGTCATTTGACGAAATTCGCGCTTTTTCGGTGGTCATTTGACGAAATTCGCGCTTTTTCGGTGGCCATTTGACGAAATTCGCGCTTTTCCCGCGGCTTTTTGACAAAATTAGCGTTTTTTTCTCGTCTTTTTGATGAATTTTGCGCTTTTCTGCACCCTTTTGACGAAACTTACGTTTTTCCTTGTCCCTTTGACGAAATAAGCTTTTTTGCGATCCTTTACGAAATTAGCTTTTTTTTCGCAGCCCTTTGATGGAATGCGTGTTTTTAACGATCTTTTTTCGAAATTCACATTTTCTCCGGAAACTTTTGACGGAATTCGCGAATACAGCTTTTACAAACATAAAATTGAAATTAGTGCAGTATAAAAACTATTTTATTTCACATATCGAAATTACATTTAAAATCAAGGGGGGAGATATTGAATGACAGGGGAAATACCAGGTACAAATATTCTAAAATAACTATCTTTTATGGGGATTCTTTTTAGAACATGAAATTTATCAAGAGATATATAAAAGCTAAACAACATTGAAGGTTAAAAATAAGATGTTCATAAAATTAGGAGAGAAAAAGTTAAACAAATAAACTGTATATTTTGTACTGTAGAGGGGAGAACGGGAAATAGAAATTTTGAGGAGAAGGTGGGGGGGGGGGGTGATACATCTAAATCCCAGCGTAGTCATTTATAGGTATAGTACATAATTTATTGTTGTTAGCACTAAAATATGTGACAGAAAAAATAAAGTATTCCAAATATTCATAACCTGTGTGATGTTAGCAGAAAAGAGGAGGGCGAAAAGTTTAGTGTAATTTTCAGGCGGAAGAAAATTTAGATTATATTTTATTTTTACAAGTAAGTTATAAAACATAAAGGAGTTTTCACAATTTGAAATTTTAAGTGCATAGGAGTAAATTCAGGTGTGTGTATGTGTGTGTGTGTGGGGGGGGGGGTACATTGCACACTATATATTTTTTAAATGATGCAGTCAGTTAAAAATGTTTTTTGTAGCGGTTCATAATCTAAATAACAGTAAAATACTTTTATTTTCATTTACATTTTTCATTTTTAACACTTTCAAGGAAAGTTGAAAAGTGTTTATGAATTGGGTTTGTCCGTCCGTCTGTCTGTCTATCCGTGCTCTAACTAGCGTAAATATAGTCGGATTACCATGGAATTGATATACGATATTCAAAATCATCATGGTATGTTCGGTATTCAAAATGAAGTGTGTACCATTTACAGATGCGCTCAAAAGTATTCGCTACATTATGGTCTATGGGGGGGGGGGGGAATTATTTAGGATATATTTTAATAGTGTTACACAATGTAAAAGATAGATAAATTTATGTACATTGAGACATACTTTAAAATTGTTACTATAGACTATGTTATGTGTAATGCTTAAAGTACGAGTATAGGGGACTCAAAAGTATTCCGTTATGTTATAGCCCATGAAGAAATATCGTTTGCGGAGTATTTGATTGATATAACTCTGTCACAAAGATAATGAAATTGATATGAATTTCTGAGGTGTCCTAAGCCTACTTTCTGTACAACATGAGCATTTAACAATTATTTACGGGGTCAGACAAAAGAACTTGGCTGAATATGGTCTACGAGGAAAAACTGTTTGTAGCGTATTTTGATCACGTTACATTATTTCAAACGTGACGAAATAGATACACATTACTTCGATTTACTACAAGATGCTTGCATTCGAATATGGTCTGCATTTCATTTAGCGTTCATTTACAGGGACACATAAAATATTTTGATACAATACTGTATCCGATATGTTAGCTATTAAAAATTAATGCTGAAAGTGCATTTTCAATTATAGAATGCGTTTTTAAATTTAACTAAATTTTTGCGTACTACGTGCTGTGCACATATTTTACAGACCCTATACAGGACTACACAAAAGAATTCGTAACCATTGCTGAGAATGAGTATGAATTTCTTAAAGATGTTAGGTTTTTTTAGTTATAAACGTACGTATTATAAATATACGTATTATAAATTATACGTATTATAAATGTTTATTTAGATATCTTCTTTATTTTATTAAACGGCGAAGTTTTGTTACAGTGTTCTGGAAGTGTTGGAATGTGTCGACGTAGACGCATGATTTCTCTTTTTTGTTTATGGACATACTCAGTTCAGTCGATAACTCAGGCACCTTTGGTATCTACGTTTGGTGGTTCTTTCTGAGCTAGTCGGAATAAAATGACTTCGAAAGGTTTTGAGAATTTACTTGCACTTTGACGAGAAACCACAATATTTTCTTTACAAATATCTCTATAAAGACATTTTCCTTTGAAAAATACAGATAAAATGTTTTTTATGCACAATTAAATGTACACCTATCGCTTTATTGTTAACACTTTCTTACATAGTTGAAATGATTTAGTTAATATTATAGATAGTAAAGATTTATAATTAGGAACAAAAAAAGTAAAAATTAAAAAGTTTTAAAGACTGTAAATTAGTTTTTTTAACTTCATGAGTTGAGGGTAAGACAAGGGAAGAAACAAATTTATTTATTTTTTTTTGGGGGGGGGGGAATTTAATAGATGACTGATTATGTAACTTATTAAAGATTTACAAATAGGGCAAAAACATTGAAATTAGGAGTTTTAGAGACTTTAAATTTTATTGAGCATAGAAATAATGGGGGGCGAATAGAAAACGTCAATTTTGTATGGGGTGGAAGAAATTATATAATCGATTATTTTTTGTTCAATATGAAACAGATAAAGCTGAAAATTTATTAAAAAAAGACTTTCAAAGATTTTAAACTTAAGTAAGGGAAAGAAGAAAAAAGGGGTGCGTTTATTTGATGACTTATTTATTTACCTTACTGAAGAATAAGAAATAGGATAAAAAAAGACTAAATTTTGTGTTCTTGGTAAGGGTAGAGTCAGAGCAAACGTCAATTTTGGTGGGGGAGCAGTATAGTTATATGATTGATTATTAATCATTACAATAATTTAACAGATAGAGTACAAAATGTTTTGGAAAAAGCAATGACTTTTAAGGTTAAAATTTTGTGACCTGTGGGAAAAAAGAGGAATAAGCAGAATTAGTTCTTATTTGCGGGGGGTGGACGGAAGTTTATTTGTGACTTATGATTTACTTACCTTAGAAAATATTTACAAATAGGATAAAAAAATAATAAACGAAAAAATTTTAAAGACTTTAAATTTCAAATGCTTGGTAAGAGGGAGAGGCGAGGAGGAAATACCAATTTCAGTGGGGGGGGGGGAGAAATTTTTATGATCGTTTATTGTTAAAATAAAGTGGCAAATTGAGCAGAAAAGATTGAAAAAATTTAAAGAGTTTTAAAGGGTTTTTATTTTAAAATATGGGTACCGTGGTTGAGGGAGCAAAAGGGAGAAATGACATTTTCGGAAGGGGCAATTTAGAAGAACTTTTAATGAAATGAATGTGGTGAAATAAATTGATAATGAAATTTATGACTGATTATGTATTGTTAGTTTAACGTAACATATAAAACAGATAATTAAAGAAAACATTAAGGAATTTTAAAGATTTTAAATCTTGATACTGTAAGGGGAGCAAAAACGGGAAGCGAAATTTCGGAAGAAGGGGAGGCAAAGAGTGCAAGATGTTTGGATAAGAATATAATGTGCATCGCATTTATTGTTCATTTACAGGGAAACATTAGGGATGATTGCTGAAAGTGAGTTTTAAATTATGTTTGATTTATGATAAGTTATGGTATAAGTTAAGTTAAACTAATATTTTTGCACAGGCACATAGGTGGTGTATGTGAATTGCATAGACACTACACAAAAGATTTCATCAGTAGTAGCCGGTCGCAGACATTTAGCCGACAACCAAATAGCCGTCAAGACATTTAGCAGATATCAGTTAGCTGACACGTGCATTTAGCCGATACGTACATATAGCCGACAACACAATTAGCAGAAATTTGCATACAGTATACAGGACAATTGACTGAAACGGACAAATAGCAATAATTTTAGAAATACATACAATTGGCCTACATGCAACTGGCCGAACGTGGCAATTAGCCGGGAGGACATGTAGCCAAAAAGACGATTAGCCGACAGGACATTTAGCTAATAGTATAATTAGCCGGCACTTTTCTAACATTTTTCGACACCCCTCATGATATACATCGCATTGGAGGCCTTTGATCACTCTTTCATATTATGTACCTCCCGTTCGCCCTCCCCCAATTTGTATCACCGGGAGCATCTTTCTGACTTTTCCAACATCCCTCAAGTGATATATCATTGGACTGGGCAGCCCTTTGATCACTCTTTCATATTATAAATCTCCCGCTAGGTTACAGTTAATTTGCAGTTTGGTTACAGTTGCGATTAGTTACTCTTAGATTACGGTTAGCTAACTGTTAGGTTATAATTATGTTACGTTTTGGTGACAATTAGATTAAACTTAGGTTACAGTTTGGTCATGGTAAAGTTACGTTACAGTTACATAACAGTTAGCATATGATTAGGTTATAACTAGGTAAACGATAGTTACAGTTAGATTACGGTTACATCCTAGTTAGGTGACATTTAGGCTACAATTAGGTTACTTTTAGGTTTTAGTTTGGTTACGGTTACTTCATAATTAGGTTACACTATGGTTACGTTTAGATTATGGTTAGGTAACTGTTCGGTTATAATTAGGTTACGTTTAGGTGATAATTAGATTACATTTAGGTTACAGCTTGGTCATGGTAAAGCTGTGTTACAGTTACATTACTGCTAGCATACGATTAGGTTATAATTAGGTAAACGTTAGTTACAGTTAGATTACTGATACGTCTCAGTTAGATTATATTTAGGCTACAATTAGGTTACTGTTAGGTTTCAATTAGATTACGGTTACTTGATAATTAGGTTACCCTTAGGTTACGGTTACGTTACATTTAGGTTACGTTTAGATTACGGTTAAATAAATGTTAGGTTATAGTTAGGTTACGTTTAGGTGTTAATTAGAATACGCTTAGGTTACAGCTTGGTCATGGTACATTTATGTTACAGTTACATTACATTTAGCACACGATTAGGTTATAATTAGGTTAACTTTAGTTACAGTTAGATGGTTACGTCCCAGTTAGGTTACATTTAGGCTACAATTAGGTTACTGTTAGGTTTCAGTTAGGTTACGGTTATGTTACACTTAGCTTACGCTTAGGTTACAGATAGGTTATAGTTACGTTACAGTTTGGTATAGGTTAGGTTACAGTTACGCTAGAGTTAGTTTATGCTTAGGTTATAATTAGGTTAAGATCAGGTTACAGTTACGTTACAGTTAAGTCGGATGAATGTCCATGTCGAATAATTCTCCTCTGTTGGGTAACTGTGTTGTCGGCTAACTGTTGCTGTCCACTAATCGTCATGTCGGGTAAACATCCTGTCGTCTAATTGCTGTCTGCTAAATGTCTTGTCGGCTAAATAACATTGTAGCATATAAATAAATAGGGGTATGGCAAAAAACTGGATACATGACCGTCCATGGATAGCAAATCTTAGGCTAATGTCAGCCTTAGAAGTGTGATTTCAGTAATTTTCAGCGTATTTATTTCTGAATTAAATTTCTGCTCAGGATGTGGCGTGTATAAAAATTTATAAGGAACATACTGAGCTTCACAAAACAATTGAAGAACGTTTCCGTCTATTGTTAGGAATTAATAAATGTGTATTTTCAAATGTGTTATGTTTTTCTAACTGAACTAAAAATGTAGGAAAGGGTTCATAATCCATACTTGGCACATGGTTTTCCTTTCTTGTTTTATTTTTTGTCAATAATTCATCTTCTCATGTTTTTGTATTTCTCAGTTGCAATAATCATGATTTTTAGGGTTCCGTACTTAAAAAGTAAAAACGGAATCATTATAAGATCACTCCTGTGTCTGTCTGTTTATCACAGCCATTTTACTCGTAAACTACGGAACGTGGCAAGTTCAAACTGGGGGATATGATAAAGACTATTGACCCACATATTTACAGATTATTAAACATTCACAAATATATGCGGGGAAAAACGTAGAGGGGCTAATTAGGTTATTTGAAAAAGAAATATATTCTCTTTGTATATCGTGTGGGGTATCGGTTAAAAGATTGCGTAACGGCGAACTCAAAAATACATTTTTTTTTTCATTTTAGTTATTATATTTTCAGAGATATCGTCGAAAATGTAGTGCAAAAATATGCGCCCGCCCCCCACCCCATGTATTTTCAAATCTACTGAAACTAAAATTATGAAAAAAATTAGAGGTAGTAGAGGTTAATTTAATACTTTCAGGAAAATTATAGCGATTGCCCAAGGTGGCATAGTTTTTCATAACAGCGCATTTTTCTGTTACATACAGATTTCTATTTACGGGCATTCAGCAAAGGTATCGAAGAGCGCTAAAGGTACCTATCGTATCAAAAGTATAAAAGCACTGTTTATAATGATTTTCGAAAAAAAAATCGTCGGTAATTCGCCGAGATATTAAGACTCCTGTCCCTGCAGGCGAAGACACTAACGAGCTAATGCTAATCCTATGGGGAGGAAAAAGTAAAGAAAGGTGCGATGTAGAGACGGATCTCGGCTATACAATGCCAAAAAAATATTTTAAAATAACGAAATGCAAAAGAGATATTAGAAAAATCCTTCCCCATATGATTAGCATTAGTTCGTGAGTGCCTTCGCTGGCAGGGACAGGAGCCTTAACCCTTAAAGACACAGTTGGTTTGGACATACATAATGGCAGAGGCGGCGTACTCTATATACCATCGGTTTTTAAATATTAGATAACAACTTTTAATGATATATTTGTGTAATGCAATACCCAGTAGCTGCATAAAAGCAGTAAATATCAAACTGTTAAAAACAGACCAATTTAATTAGAATTAATCTCATAAATACTATGGGATTCGCGACTAGTTTGCGTTGAGTGGATCTCTCAAAACGCCTCCCGTGTCTTTAAATGATAATTAAAGACCTATTTGAAAAAACGCGGCACGGACAAAGTCGAGTTGCATCATTGCGACCTCCTTTCGAACCAAGGCCAAGTTTAAACTTTGAACAAGGATTTTGTTTCAGCTACACTGTAAAAAGAAAAATATTACTATGTTGAATTTAGTTTTATGAAATGCCAAATAAAATTTAAATATGCAGTACTTTTATTGTTAGTACCAAATTAAGTTCATCATATGCAGATTAAACTACGTTTTAAAAAAGTCATACAAAATAGCAATATTTAATTTTATTTCCGCTTCATATCTCTTTGAACTTTTGTTGTATACTCATTCATACTTTTCTAGTATATACAGCTATACCCAACTCTTCGTTGTATAGGTTTTTACAAAGTTTCATTATTCTTTTAAATAATACAGTTAATAATTCATATATGTATTGTACGGAACCCTCTGAGCGCGAGTAATACTCGTACTTGACCGTTTATTTTATATACAAGTTATATGCATTGGTCTGCCAAGTCGTATCTTGGTGAAAACCATCTGCAGAACCTCAATTTAGTGGTTGATCTGCAGGTTTACCATTGTGTTTTCATGCACCCAACCTTCTATGTTTTCATACATTTGGGTGCAGGAAAATACAATGATCAACCAAGCTATCAAATACTAAACTGCGGTCTGCAGGTGTTTCCTATCAAGATATGGATTGGCAGACCATTTGCATTTTAATATGCTAATTGAGTTCTATTTAATCTTAAACTTTCAGCCTTCAACTTGATGAGCTAATGGTCTGTGCAATTGCCACCCGCCGAACCCTTCCTGTTAAATTTTGTATCACTCTTTAGGAATCTGTGGACAGGCACAAAAACATCCTATCTGTGTTTTTATAACTAGATTGTGTATAAAAACCTTTTTTAATTCATCACTCTGAATTTGGAGTTTTTTGTAGCAAATACAGCTGTAATTTTTTTTTTTACAATTGTTTGAGAAAGACTTTGTTTTTATTTTCTCTGAAAACTGCTTGGATTTTTCATTACATTGATATGCAATTCTGATAATGAATTTCTTAGAATTCCATTTCAAAGCAATATTTCGAATTTCTTCCAATTTTATCAAAGCATTCTTTTTCTTTATCAGAAGTCAGATAAAATAAATTTATTTTTCTCTGAATCTTTATCTTTAGATTAAGTTACAAATTTATTTTCCCGACATTGCTGACAGAGATTTTTTTTACCTTGTCAGTTGCAAGCTCACAGTCAAATATCTCCAGAGATTCTCCATCTTCTTCCTCTACTTCCAAGTTAATAATCAGGAGGAGTTGCCGTAATATCCTTTACCAATCTGTGTCCTATATCGGAATTTGGTAAATTAGCAGTGCTCTTAGTTTATAGTCTTTACTTGAACTTGCCGATCATGACAGTGTTAAGCTATCATTCGTTATTGCTAAGAAACTGTTTTTATTAGTTTATAAATTAGTTTGGTAAATTAGCAGTGGTTTTACTTTGCAGCCTCTACTTGAACTTGCCGATCAAGACAATGTTAAGCTATCATTCATTGGTGCCCATAAAATGTTTTTATCAGTTTGTTAAAAATGTCCTACTGACATTTTCTACGTAAATAACGCAGACTTTCACAGTGATAAACATGTTGATGACGGTATTATCCTTTTCCTATAATTCTTGAAAAGCTAATGACAAATTTACTAACTGTTGCTTTGGGAGCCTTAATTTCCTCTCTACTCATTTTATAAAACTGTGTCATTGAATAATGAATTGTAGCAAAAGAAAGAATGTGCCATTACAAATACAACATGAAATAAAAATGTTAAGTAACGCAATCTTTAACAGGATACCAATGTAAATTGAAAGTAAAGATGGAGTGTTATTAAAATTCACAGAAAAAGATCAGAGAATAATCCATTACCAAATTCCGATTTTTGGGACTGATATATATGGTTTGTCGCATATTGTTGATGGAAATTAAAGAAAATGTATTTCGTGAAAATTTCAATTCCTTGCAGTTACATAATTAGCGCTCATCTGGCTAAATAATCGATGTATTTTCTCAAATCTTCCAAAAAATAAAATATCTTATCCTCAAAATGTTTTGAAGTGATCTACATAAACGGTCATTCGACGATGCAAGTTTTGGAGAATGGTTCTTTGAAACATTTCATCTGAATTATAACAGTTTGTGTCTGAAGTGGGCTAGATACATGTGGTTTAGCAGTCTTGTTGGAAAACAATGCCTAATTGTTGATTATTTGAAGCTGCTTCTAGCGGATTGCTTGATTTAATTCACTTAATTATAAACAGTATTTCTGCAAATTAATGCTGTATTTTCAAAGTACCATCTATTAATAAACAATTTTCTTGTCTCACTGAATGCGAAAAAAATTCTTCTGTGGGTAGGAACTGACTTTTGCTTTGATTAAAAGGCCTCTTCGTTGTAGTCATCAATGTAGTCTAAATAATCATTAACATTGTTATTATTCCCTATACTCTATGAATTACGAATATAATCTGAAAATAAAAACTATGCGTAAATCTGGTTTTTGAATAATGTAGAATAACGTTGTTTTAAAAATATCGACATGTTTTGCAGAAATTGAGTCGGGCTAAAGTTTTAGCTTCATAAAACGTTTTTTTTTTTTTTTTTTTTTCTTTTTTTTCGTACTGCTAATTGTACTGTCCGGTTCCGGGAACAAGAAATTTCAATCCGAGGAGACCTCTACTTTCAAATTTTTAGACAACAAAGACTTAGAAACTGATACAATCAATTATGACTCGTATTAAATCATAGAGGCTTGCTTATAGAAAAAGTTTCAGGCCGAAATGTGCTGGATCGAACCGCAGCCTCCGACTTCACGAGGATGAAGTAGGCATACTTCTATTACAAATTTTTTTATTTTTTTTTTATCCTGTTTAATGACTTCAGTTAATTAAGACAATAATAACATTTTAAAATAAGTGGTAGAAATTTGACTGATTTGCCTCCGTTAGAATATCGCTTATAGATCGACTTTGGCAAACTAAAAAGTGGAGGTTCTAGTATGATTTTATCAGATATATACTTTGCAATGAAATGCCGATTTGGGTGGACTTTCTGCTGAAAATTCTTTCATGCAAACATTTCATTTATTAACATAATCAAATTAAACCTAGTGAAATTGGTCTCCTTCTTCACCCCCCCCCCCCCCTCTCCTTTCTTTCTCCATCTTCACTGTTCGTTTTTTTTTTTTTTTTTTCAAAAGAAAGTAGTGCAGATGGCCCACTGCCTTTAGTAATGTGGACTATGGTGATTTCAAGTTAAGTAAGAAAACTTAACCAATCTGCTGATTTTCGTCAACGTCTTATAACGGTGGATGAAACATGAATTCGCCATTATTCACCAGAGATGAAACAGCAATCTAAACAATGTGAAAGAGCAGCTGAAATTGCGCCAAAGAAAGTGAAAACGTTTCCATCTGCTGGAAAAGCCACGGATACGGTTTTCGGGAATTCACAAAGTGTGGTGATCATAAACCACCGGCAAAAAGGTAGAATCGTCACCGGACAGTGTTATGCATTTCTACGGGACCAATTAAAGAGTGCTTATTCCGACAAAACGTCCATACCTGAGCAAAAAAAACGTGTTCTTTCACCACAGCAGTGCTCTTGCACACATGCCTGTAGTTTTCGCTACGAAAGTCAATGACCTACGCTCTGTAGTGCTTCCACGTGCACCGGATTTTTCTCCCAGCGATTATTTACTTTTCCCAAGCCTGAAGAAATGGCTCGGTAGTCGGAAATTCACTTCAAAATATGGGGTTATTTGCGTCTTTGCAGATACAATTGCCGGGTATTTTTAGGGGAATAATGAGAATTCTGTTTAAACCAGGGTTCCGTTACAGCTACGTATCAGAAAATAAATTTGTTAGTTAGGAGACATTTATAAAATGTAATATTTTACCATACAGCCTCCTTATTTTGTGTTTAACATTATTAAAGTTAATGATAAATTTTCGCGTTTCCTTACCATTACAAAAAATATCATTAGGTTACCTTTGAGAATACACACAACACTGTAGAAAAAAGGACTAAAATACGGAAATACTACTGGGAATCTAGACGCCAGTACTATTTCCGTATTTTAAAGGAAATTTTTCACGGTAAATTACACAAATTTTTTCCGTTTTTAGGTAGCCTTCTTTACAAAAAAGCTACCTATTGCAGCCGTTCGGAGGAAAGAGATTTCAAAAAATTTTGGTATATTTTCATCGATCATGACCCCCAGACCCCGAAACCACCCTCCGTTCAAAATTGATATATATATATATATATATATATATATATATATATCTGACCTATGTCACACTGTAACTCCCGTAATTATGAACCGATTTCGATGTAATTCGGTGTGTACATAGTACATACCAATGTCTCGACTGAGTTCGTTGGCCAGCTTCATCCGCCGTTTTGTTTCAAAATGGCGGCCATTTAAAATTTTTAAAAAAATTTAAAACTTGAAATGTGATACCAAAAAATTAAAAATGGAAAAATATTTTTTTTTTATGTATTTGACCTTTATACAAAGATTCCGGAGCAGTTTTTGTTTCGTCTATATCTTAAAAAATGGCTGAGTTATAGCATTTTGAATTTCTAGCGAAGCTGACATTTTGAAACGTCCTGAATTTTGTCACGCGATAAAAGGCGTATTTATGAACCGATTTGGATGTAATTCAGTGTGTACATAGTACATACCAATCTCTCGACCGAGTTCGTTGGCCAGCTTCATCCGCCATTTTGTTTCAAAATGGCGGCCATTTAAATTTTTTTTTTAATTTAAAATTTGAAATGTGGTACCAAAAAATTGAAAATGGAAAAATAATTTTTTCTTATGTATTTGACCTTTATAGAAAGATTTCGGAGCAGTTTTTGTTTCGTCTATATCTTAAAAAATGGCTGAGTTATAGCATTTTGAATTTCTAGCGTGGCTGACATTTTGAAACGTCCTGAATTTTGTCACGCGATAAAAGGCGTATTTATGAACCGATTTGGATGTAACTTCGTTTATACATAGTACATACCAATGTCTCGACCGAGTTCGTTGGCCAGCTTCATCCGCCGTTTTGTTTCAAAATGGCGGCCATTTAAATTTTTAAGAAACATTTAAATTTGAAATGTGGTACCAAAAATTGAAAATTGAAAAAATATTTTCTTCTTATGTGTTTGACCTTGATAAAAAGATTCGGGAGCAGTTTTTGTTTCGTCTATATCTTAAGAAATGGCTGAGTTATAGCATTTTGAATTTCTAGTCTGGCTGACATTTTGAAACGTCCTGATTTTTCTCACGTAATAACAGGCGTATTTATGAACCGACTTGGATGTACCTTGGTGTGTACATAGTACATACAAATATCTCGACCGAGTTCGTTGGCCAGCTTCATCCGCCATCTTGTTTCAAAATGGCGGCCATTTAAAAAAATAAAAAAATAAAAAAATTTAAATGAGATACCAAAAAATTGGAAAATGAAAAAGATTTTTTTTGTATGTGTTTGACCTTAATACAAAGATTCCGGAACAGTTTTTCTTCCGTCTATATCTAAAAAAAAAATGGCTGAGTAATAGCATTTTGAATTTCTCTTGTGGCTGACATTTTAAAACGACCTGATTTTTGTCACGCGATAACAGTCGTATTTATGAACCTATTTGGATGTAACTTGGTCTGTACATAGTACATACCAATGTCTCGACCGAGTTCGTTGGCCAGTTTCATTCGCCATCTTGTTTCAAAAGGGTTGCCATTTAAAAAAAATTAAATTTAAAATTCAAAATGAGGTATTAAAAAATTGGAAAATGAAAAAGATTTTTTTTATGTGTTTGGCCTTGATACAAAGATTCCGGAGCAGTTTTTGTTTCTGAAAATTTGTTCTTTTGTTGATATCTTAAAAAAATAGTTGATTTATAGCACTTTGAATTTCTAGCATGGCTAACTTTTTGAAACGATCTTGTATTTGTCACGCGATAACACACGTATTCGCCTATTTCGATGTAAGAAGGCATATGGATAGTATACATCAACACCTCGACCAAGTTCGCTGGCCAGATTCATCAGCCATCTTGTTTCAAAATGGCGGCTATTAAATTAAAAAATATATATATATTTAAAGTGAGGTGCAAAAAAATTAGAAATTGAAAAAGGTTTCTTTCTTAAGTATTTGATCTTGATATAAGGATTCAGGAGCATTTTTTGTTTGTCTTTACCTTAAAAAATGGCTCAGATATAGCAGTTTCAATTTCTATTGTGGGTGACATTTTGAAAAATCTGATTTTTTCCATGCGACAGCACTCCTATATATTAACCGATTCCGATGTGAGTGAGCATGTGCACAGCAATTACTAAGGTCTCGACCAAGTTCACTGGTTAGCCTCATCCACCATGTTGTCTTAAAATGACAGGCACTTTAAGAAATTGCCGAATTTGGCAGCCAAATATAAGTTACTTTAAAGAAAAGCAGCTTGGATAAAGCTGACTAATTTCGCGAAATTCTCATTCATTATATTGATAAAAATTAGTATTGAATCTCCTATATTCGGTTTCCACTAAATTGAGCTTCGTGTGTTTGCATGATATAAGTTGGCTTTTTTTAAATAAGGATTATGAAAGCTACCTCTTCCTCCCGGCACTGGCCGGAAGGACTTTTTTGGAATTTAACGGATATTTTCTGTAATTTAAAGGGATAAAGTTCTGTTAAAATACGGAAATAGTACTATCGTCTGGATTGCCAGAAGTATTTCTATACTTTAGTCCTTTTTTTACAGTGTAGTAACGAGAAAAAAATGTAAGCGCTAATGTTAAGACTATGGGAGCGTTATTTTAAAATATCTCGCTTCCTTTTTAATATTTTAAAATTAATTTTTTTGCATAGGATAGCTGAGAACGATCTATAACCGGGCTGTTTTTTACTTTTTTTTATTTTGGTTAGATATATTTAAAAAAAATTACTTATACTTTCGGAACTGGTGGAATCGGTTCTGAAATTGAAACTATCATAATAAACAAAAACTATAACTAAAATCGAAAAAGTAAAACCTAGCATGGTTGTTGATCGCCCTCAGCTACCCTATGCAAAAAAATAAATAAATAAATAAATAAATAAATCATTCAAAAATATTAAAATCAAAGCGAGAAATTTGAAAAGAACGCCCCCATAGACTTAAAATTAGCATTTTGATTTCTTCTCATGTCTGAAGTGGGCTCTTAAAAAATATATATGTTACACAGGACAAATTTCGCATTTTCTGCGACTTTTAAAGGTATACTGTCTCCATAAAAATGACAAATATTAAAAATAATAAATATTAAATTTACATTTTAAAGTTTCGAACAAATTGATCAACACTCTTAAAGTTAACAATCTTTAAAACTTACGAATTTTAAGATCTTGTTAAATCTTAGTAAATTTAAATTGTTCAAATTAGGAAAAATTAAAATAATAAAGTCATCAATGGATGTTCTTAGGCATGTTTTAACGGCATGAAAAATATGCTAAAAATTAATATAATAAGGAAACGAATAATACAGATGAAAATCAACTTTCAGGAATTTCTACCAATTAACGGAAGTGTATTTGCATTCTTTTGGACAGCCCTTACATTAGCAACAAGATTTTATACACGTCACATGTTGAGACAAAATTTATTCCAGTATAAACAGGCTTAAAACTACTTAAATCGCACTTCCAGAAATTATCATGCATAGGCGTGCATGCATACAATTCTCTGGATAGCCTTGTATATTATTATATTTAGTTTTTTCTTTCGGAACCGGTTGGAATCCGTTCTGAAATCGAAACTATCCTAATATTAAAAAAAAAAAAAAAAAAAAAAAAAAAAAACTAAAACCAAAATCGAAAAAGTAAAAACTAGCCTGGTTGTTGATCGTCCCTTAAAATCAAAGGAGAAATTTGAAATTAACGCCACCATAGACTTAAAATTAGAGTTTTTATCTCTTCCCGTGCCTGAAGTGGGCTCTTAAAGAAAGATGTTTAATACAGGACAAATTTCGCATTTTCTGCGGCTGTTAAAGGTGTACTTTTTCGTTAAAAATAACAAATATTAAAAGTAATAAATATTAACAATATCCCTTTAAAGTTTCAAACAAGTTGATCAAAACTTTCAAAGTAAACATTCTTTAATACTTACTAACTTTAAGTTTTGTTAAATCTTAGTAAATTTAAATTGTTCAAATTATTGAAAAAGTAAAATGATAAAGTCATCAATGGATATTCTTAGACTTGTTTTAACGGCAAGAAAAAATGATAAAATTTAATATAATAAGAAAACGATTAATGCAGATGAAAGTAAACTTTCAGCAATTTTTACCAATTAACGGCAGTATATTTACATTATTTTGTACAGCCCTTGCATTCGAACAAGTTTATATACACGCAACATGTTAAGATCAAAATTATTGCAGTATAAACATGCTTAAAACATCTGAAATCGTACTACCAGAAATTATCATTCATTGGCGAGCGCATTCATCCAATTCTTTGAATAGCCTTGTGTATTATTATATTTATATTTTACAAACACATCTTTCTAAATATAGTTGAACTTCAAAATGTAGAATTTATTTAAAAAAAAAAATAGCAATTCACTCTCATTCTCAGCATTTCTTCCTAGTTCTTTTGCGTAGCCCTATACACGGTCTATAGAAATCATATATATAATCTAGTATTAAAAAAGGATATCATAGGTGAAAACTCACTTTTAGCAATCACCCCTAATAGAGAATACTTCGTATACAGTATTGCATCCAGCAACATTTATGTGCCCTGTAAATGAAATAAAATGTGATTCACATCATATTCTAATGTAAGCATCTTGTAGTAAACCTCAGTAACGTATATGATTTTCATCTTGTTTAAAAAGTTGAAACAGAACTAAAACACGCCGCGAGCAATTTTTTTCTGTAATAAAACTGAATTCTTTTCTGTGATCCTGTAAATGAATGATAAATGCTTTGCAACCCCTTTAGCAATCATGTTAGCACACCTCGTGAATTCATATCCATTTCGTTATGTTTGCAACAGAGAAACATTATTAAAATACGCCGTAAAACGTTTTTGCTTCATAGTCCATAATATAAAGAAATGTACTTTTGAATTCCCCTGTACACGAACCTGTACACTTCAACACGGTGCATAGATTTTATGTTTAAATTGTTTTACATCATTAAAATACACCGCAAATGATTTTTCCCACATAGGCCATAATATAAAAGAATACTTTTGAATGTCCATGTCATGAAGTATAAATTATTACACGCTTCATTATCAATGTCATGTATGCCATGATAAACTTCAACAACGTATTTCAATTACATCACAATCCAAGTATATGTACGCTAGTTAGAGTACGGACAGACGAGCATTCAAGCCCAAATCATAAACATTTTTCAACTATGTTGGAGAGTGCTAAACATCTGAGTACCTGTCCAAAAGTTTTGTGTTGGATATACATATATAAAATACAGAGGGCGTAGAGAAAAACGCGGGACCTGGTAGAAATTAAAATTCTACACCCTCATGCTAAAAACATGACACTATAAACCTGGTAAGATGGAAACATAAACAATAAGTGCAAAATCTCGTTTTAGGTGGGTTTTTTCCGTCTTTGCACATACAATTGTAAGATATTTTTAGGGGAATCTTGAAAATATTCCGTTTAAACCAGGATTCCGTTACAAATACGCATTGAAAAATAAATTTGCTAGCTGACAGACTTTTATAAAATGCTATATTTTACCTTATACACTGTAAAAAAAAAAATCTGTAATCCTACAAAACTAGTTTTTGTAAAACTACAGAAATCTGCATGTTTACTAGAATTTTATCTGTAACCGGGTATAATATTTACCACTCGCATAGTAGAAATACATGAAATATCTTAGTCTCCCATGTCAGCCATTGAGAAAGGACTTCAATGATGACGTAATGACTATTCACGCAACCACAGAGGTGTTCAAGGTATCCATCTTGATTATGATTTCAAATTAGGATGTAAGTAAATATTTCGTCTTTATGAGTTAAATTTTGTTATATTTCCATTCTCCTTGATTCCTAATAAGTAAAAATGCAATAAGTAAAAATGCCGTTTGATTTCGAATTATAATGTAACATGATTTTAGCAGGTATTAATGCGTAATCATCCTATTATTTTATTGTTAAATATTTATCGTTCAGTCAAATGACTATTCTTTACATCAGTGTTTACTGCATGCGTGCAATTTCCAATGTTTTATGTAAAAAATAATATTTTATTGCAATATGGTTAGCAGATTAAATATTTTATTTTTAATTAGTGATGCAATGAATAGTACCCCCTCCCCCCCCTTTGACTGATAATGAAGGCTAAATATTCCACTATTCTTCTGCAGAATACTTAAAATGTATACCAAAATTATCTTTCTTAATATTAGAGTCGTGCCGTGTAATCGGTATTTATTGTACTAGATTCCGGCATCGGGTCGGGTTTACCTTACTTTTTTGGTTCGGATCGGGTCGGTTTGGGTTTTGAATCTTGTGTGTCGGGTTCGGGTTGACTGATTTTTCAAAAGAATGTCCAAAATATTTTTTTCAGGTTAAAAATCTAGGTATAGGGCAGATGTGCCAGCAATGGATAAAATTCAAAGTTTTTCGTTTATAAAAAAAATTTATACAATAAAAATTTTACTTTAAATTTTTCTTCATAACACCCCCCCCCCCCCACCCTCACGCTTACATGTTTTATAATCTGTGTTGTGTTATTGTTGATACTCATAATCAAACCAATTAGGAAGCAAAAAGTGATCCTTCGAAGTTCCACTATTTTTCATTTATGTTGGCGAACATGCAAAGAGCTGGTTTAACTTAATAAATTTTATATATTCTTTTACTTTCCTGCAAAATTTCCTGCAAAATTTGTTTTTGTTTTGGTAGTAATAAAAATTTTTGAATATGATCATTCTAGACATTTCATCAATCGCACACTAGATGAAGCAATGGTAGCCCAATCTCCAGTTGAAAAAAGTTGCATAAGATTTCAATTGTATAAAGTAAAAGATTATTTCAAGATCAGAAGTGATTTTGCTTCATATACTTTTTATGCTTTCTGAATATTAATGACTTGTTTATGCATATATGTAATAGTTTCCCTATTTATGGAACATTATACTGTATATTATCCATAATATAAACTAAGCCTTCAAGCATGGGTCTAAGCATGGATTAAACTAAGCATGGGACAAATTTTGAAACTTGCAATTTCTTTAATTATAAAATTGTTTCTGAAAATTATGTTTCTATATTGTTCAGGAACATTAGAAAGTGTTTCATTTGGTATTCTATAAACTGAAATATTGTTTTTGTGTCAAACAAAGTTCATTTTCTTATTTTTGTAAAATGTGTCCCATTCCTCCATACTCTCTCCTATGCTTCTAACTCTGAATATTGGGCACTTTTCTATCTATACACACGTATCATGGGTATGTGTTTTAAAACTATCAGAAATATTATACATATGTTTGCGTGTATATGAAAAATGAAATGTTGGTAAAATTTTTCTATTCCTAGAGAAGGATAAATGGTTCTTAACTGTGCCTTAAATAAAAAGAATTTATCACATTTCTTATATATATATTTTTTTCTTAACTTTTAACTCATGTTACCGGCCTCTCAGACCACAGCTTTTTTTTTAATTTTTATAGTTTTGCAATTTTTTATGTACTTGCAATTTTCAGTTTAACTACAAACACTACCGAAATTTTGTTCCGTTGTGAACTTTAGTACTATCACCAGACACTTTTGAATAGGTGAATTTTAATTATAACAGTCCTGTACAAAAAGTTCAGTACAAAAACACCATCCTATGAGTTAATCGTGCCTTTTATTCATCTTTCGATAAAGCGGTCTCACAGACAACTTCACATTAGTTGACTTCACACTAGTTGTGACAATTTCTGTGACATCAGTTAAAGGTTAAGGAGTAAATTTAATAATAGCTCATTCATATTGAAATATGTATTTATTTTATCTGAAAAATTGTTCTGCTCAAACTTTTTGTGAAAATCTTAGACTTGGAAAAAACCTAAATATAAACAAGTGCATTTTAATTTTAAGTGAGTTTCTGAGCGATAAAATGCCGAGTTTTTACTTTCTCATGCAAAGAGAGATATAGGGTAGGTAGGGGTAAAGATATGAACGGGGCAAAAATACGCACCGGCTGATTTCATATGAAGCAACATTTCGGCTCTCATGACCAATAGGTGGCAGTTTTGTTTCAAGTGTACTAGTCATTTGTTTAAACCTTTGATTAAAAGTAGCAATTTGTGCTAAGAAAATGAGGTAAGTTTAAATTTTCGAATTTTGATCTAATATTTTTTAAATTTCACTTTATTTTTTAGCTGATAGTACCTGGAATTTTTACAAATCCAAAATTTTAGTGGAGATCGAAATAGTTTTAGCTTCTAAATGCCGTAGTTTACCTCGATCACATTTGTTTATACTTATAGGTAGCCGGTTAAGCAAAATACTGCAGAATAGGGTAAAAGTACGCATCCTTCTTGGGACAAAGATACGAACATGTTTAAGATATGGGACTTTGCCCTATCATTTTAGCTAGATGCAAAGCTTTTCACAATTTCTAAATTTATATTATATAAAATATAATAGCTGCTTAACTAATATAAGTTAGTAAACTACGTTTTCCTTTTTCTAGTTAAGTTTTTTTTTTTTAAATATAGAACGTAGGTATCTACCTACCTACTTTTAAAAATCAATATTGTTTCATGAATCGCTTTCGTTTTAAACCTTAATCTTTAACTCCTGTTAACGGTCTCGCCGATTGCTGCAATATTCAGTTTTCACAGTTTAACTTGTAATTTTCAATTTAAGTAGTTATGTTAGTTTAATTTTGATTCGTTTGATAAATTATAAGTATAGCTGAAGACTTCTGAATGCGGGAAATTTTACTATAATAGCCCTTTGCATAAAGTTTAGCGCAGAAACCGCCTCTTATGAGTCAGTCAACCATTTTATTCAATCAACGATTAAGCGGTCTCGGAGACCGCTTACAGTATTTATGAAACGATTTTTGTCACAACAGTTGGAGGTTAACTGCTATTTGCGATCTCGCAGACCGCTGTTTTTTTCATGGTCTAGTTTAGAATTTTCAGTTTAAATAGTATCAAAATTTACTAATGCTTTTACATTACTCATTCATTTTAGTGAAAATAGGGGCAAAATCCGGCCGTAATGGGGGGGGGGGGGAAATGCGCACTGCGAATCTTTTGCCTCATCACTGCGTACTTTTAGCCCAACGAATAGGGCAAAGATACGCAGAGCAATTTTTTTTTTAATTACAATTTCTCACGGTATTATAATTTGTCAGAATGTCGTTTGATAGTGGTCGTTTGATAGTGGAACGTGCCGAAGGTTTTAATACAACATTTTAATCAGTCGTCACATAAGTTTAGATCAATGTGCTCGTTAAAAATCAAAATTAATGATAAGTGCGTAACTTTAGCCCCCACCTATCCTACATCACTTAGGTGTGTCATGTGATTGTGAGCCATGTTGTGGACAACTTGTCAGCAAGCGCCATTGAGATCAACCTTGATGGTGAATATCGATGGCGCTTTATAACAAGCTGTCCGCACTTCAAATACTTGTGGGCATGATACCCACATATGTTTGAATATTAAAGCATATACATTTTTAGATGTAAATTTCCAACTGGGCGAAAAATGTCCGGACCAGGATTCGAACCCGGGACCTCCCTGGCTGAAGCCGCCAGTGCTCTGCCATCTGAGCTATCCCGGACGATTCTGGTCGAACTTTTTCACCCAGGTGAGCTGAACCAGGTTTCAGACCAGATGCTGTAATCCTCAAGGTTGCTGGGTAAAGAAGTTCGACCAGAATCGTCCGGGATGCATATAAGCATACCATACTGGAATTCATGTACAGAGGAAAATAGAGCTCTGCTATTGGCTAATCTGTAAAGAAACGTCCGAAACTCCACCCCTTGCTTCCCTGTCTTGCTTACTGTCGATCGTGCTTGCTGAGCTCTGTCCAGTGTTGTGTTATTAGTTTTTTGAAATATTTACTTGTACTATATGAAATATTTTTTGTCTATCATGTATTAAACAAAAGAAAAAGCCGCCAATTAAAGCGAAGCTAAAAAACTCATATTCAAGCGTAGGCTCCGATAATCAATCAATCAATGTCACAATTTACTTGGCAGTTATGTTTAGTTTTGCAATTTTAAGCTGCCATGTGCTTTGCGAAACAGGACGATTGTTGACGACAAGACTTAAAGAAAATACGAACATTTTATTTTAATTCAGTTTATGAATTAATTGGCCAGCTGGTGTCACTTTTGAAGTAGTAAGTGAAATTTCTTCTTCTGCTTGAAGGTGTATGCTTGCTAGCCAAACACTAAAAAATCCGCTGTAAAAATTCATTTAATGGATCCACAATGCAATTTCAAGTTTGGTAAGCATAGCTTTTTCTGTCCATTTATGTTTATTTTTATTGAACAATTCTAAGCACCACCTGTGTATTATTTCCTTTTGTGTATGTGCATATTTGATAACATTAATCAGTGCTTTTTGTATTTAAAATTTGAATGCGAGCTTATTGATTCTACATAACATATGCATTAACATCAGTGTAATAAATAAAATGTATTTGTTAAGGTACGATATGTAAAGTGTTAGATTATTTTAAATTACAGAAATTTAAAATAAAAATATCTGATTTCACAAGTTCTTCCCAAAGCTTCCATCTAGACTAGTTTTTGTAATACATATGAATTTATGACAATACATTATAATATAAGAGAATACAAGTATTTCTTCTAATATTATATTTATAAAATGGTTGAATTTTAATCTGTTTTTTATACATCTCATGAGTGTTATTACAAATACTATAAAACTTTTGGTATCTATAGTTGATAATAAAGCTGAAGGGTGCATTATTTTTATCTATTTAGTATAAGCAAAGTATCGCAATTCTTGAAGTGGAAGATTATTAATGTAAACAAAACTAGTACTTTATTTTTTAATTATTGAGTCCATAGAAAAAGGGTAAGTATTTTTAATAATCTCTGATGAATGTTAATTATATATCTGGTTACTTATTTATTAAATTATCTTTTTTAGTTAAAAATTAAGCTTTTTTTTTTTTTTTTTTACTTATCATGTATTACTAAGCCTAACATTTTCCTTAATCTAAATTCTTTTGAAAAAATACAGGAATATTAGTTTTTAAAAGGAACATCAATCAAAATTGTCAGTTATTCAACTTTATTTTTTACCTGAAACATTTAGAAACTCATAAATCATCACTTTCTTTCTCAGTGCTAAACTACAAGAAATAACTATTTTGCATTTAAACAAAATTTTCTCTGATATTCATAATTTCAAAGTTGCTACTTATTTGAAAATGACTAATAAATAGGGGAAGACGGGGTACAATGAAACAAAATTTACTAATTTTTTTTTTCCTATCCACAATTTTGCATGCACAAAAATATAATTAATGCATATTTTTAATCTTGTATTTTCCCCATCTAAATAAATTTTTATTAGGTTCTAAACAATATCTTTATGCTTGAAAAATAACAAAAAATAAATGTCTTACAGTGTTTCATTGTACCCCGTATGCCGGGGTACAATGAAACACTCCAAATGATAGAAGCAATTTTCACCCAGTATAGTTTATTTTATGAAAAATGAGATAAATACAAAAACAAAACTTGATTAATAAAGAACTTGATAAAAATATTATAGTCTAAGATGAAAAATAAGAAAATTCTATTAGTTTAAGAAATACCTTTCATTTTACATTAAATTGGTGCAAGTCACTTTCAAAAATTAGCATTTCTGTTTATATTTCAGTTGATCCTGAAGGAATATGGGGTGGTAGTTTCAACAGAATGAGTTTTTTTTAAATGTAAGTTTCTAAAAAAAAAAAAAAAAAAAAAACTAGGTTGGAGTCTTTATATCAAGTATTTCACATTTGACTTCATTTAAATGTATGATTTCTCCAACAGTATATATTTCTTTATGTTTTCATTTATACGGATACTTCTTGTGTCATACATGTTGTGTGTGAATATCTCATTCTTAGTACCTCGATGACTAGCTGGGCCTGGAAAAAAATCCGGATCATCATCAGAGTCTGTAGCAGGCAGAGTTTGTTTACATAACAATCCTTTCTCAGCTTTTTTTCTCTTTCTATTTTTTAATTGCTTAACAAGAGCATTTTTTACTGACCTGGTTAGAACAAAACTCTTTTTTTTTCTATTTTTCTACTCTTACTTCTAATATATTCTATTTACTACTTTTATTACTATAATAAAACATGTTTCATTGTACCCCGTCTGCAAGTGTTTCATTGTACCCCGCACTGAAGTTACTAAATAAAAATTTATTTTCAAACTTCTAATATTTATTTTTTTTTAGTTTTGTTTTGGAGGTATGAAGACAACAACCCAAAGATAACAATGTATAGAAAAAATAATTATTACATATAATAACAAGGAAAAAGAAACTAAATTACTTTTAGTAAAGAAAGTTACTTTAAATGGCGTAAAAGCAATAATCTTCTATTGCTACTGTTGTAGAAGTGTGAATGTATCCAAATCACATCAGTAATTGGAACATATAGTTGTATAACATATATATAAACTGCAACTCTCTATGACAAATTCAGGGTTGTAAAAAACCCGGGTTTTTTAGAAAAAACCCAGCCCGGGCGGGTTTTATTAAAAAACCCGGGTTAAATGGGCAATTTTCCCCGGGTAAATTAAATTGCCAAAATGTGGACGATGATTCCACCTTCCTCACAAATAATAATCTTCAGAGTTGCCACTGTATAGGGAAAACTAGAAAATCTGAGGGAATTTAAAAATGAGTATTAAAACCAAGGAATTTTACTAAACTTTGGTACTTTGCAAAATTTATCCGTTGAAATTTTGAAAATTCTCAGAGGAATTACTCTGGGAAAATTTAATATTTTGCTCAGTAAAGCACAAGAAATTTGATTGCCGAAATAAGTGGCAATCCTGATCTCAAATACAATCTTTGTGAACACTTCATAGTCTAATAGATGGGAAAGACTTCATAGTCTTAATAATGATCTCACCATTTTTCTCTGTTCTTAAAATACATATATAGATATGATCACTTTAATTTAAATAACAAACAAAGGTACTTCTTAGTTAACCCATCGACCACTTTCGCCAAATTTAACTCATTGACATAATTTTTATTTTAAATAACAAAAGATCAAATAAATTAGTAAAACATTAATAAAAATACAAATAAAACGTCGAATTAATGGTTTTATTGGCATTTAATCTTACAATTAATTAATTAATGGCAACCATTATTGGCATTTAATCTTACAATTTGGGGACAGTAATTTGGTCAACGGGATAACTAAGAAGTACCCAAACAAATTTTAAATTGCAAAGCTATCAATTGTGTGTTTTCCAATCGTTTCCAATCTAAAAGTGCAAGTAAATTAATACAAATATATTTTCCAAGATTCAAAGAAGTTAATAAATAAAACAAAATAACCATAAACTGTTAACAATTACATCTGTTCTTTTCCAGAAATATATTTTAAAAAACCCGGGTTTTTTACCTGGGCTTTTTATAAAAAAACCCAGCCCGGGCGGGCAGCTGGGCGGGTACCCGGGCAGCTACCCACTACAACCCTGGACAAATTTGACTGATTTTACAAGTAATGTTTCATTGTACCCCGTGTTTCATTGTACCCCATCTTCCCCTACTTCTATTTAGATGTATAATAAATAAAATTCTATTAATTTATTTTAAAATATAGGTATTTTGAATGTTACTTCTTTTTATAAGAAACCAGATGTATTTTTTATGTTAGCAAAGTACAAATTATAAATTGGTGAATATTATTTTCCATCAACAACATTCGTACTGCATTCTATCATTTAATATATAATCTTTTCATTCATTTTTTTTTTCAACACAAGTCTTATTTATCATTTATGCACATAAAAAATAAAAGCTGCTGCTGAGGAAAGTTTCCTGCCAGCTAACTCTATCAGGGCCAAAACTGGCTTTTTTTTTTTTTTTTTTATGATCGGGGCGAAGAAGAATTTTGTCAACCCCTCTCCCTTTCTCCATGAAGAGAATTTTGCTAAGCTTCTAAAAGCTGATTTATTTTTAAATCTAAAATATGTAATCATAACATACATAATTCTTAACTACATAAAAATCAGCTTTGTCAAATATTGATTTATTAAAACATTGAAAACAGAATCAAAAGGAACCAAAAAATATTTCACTTTATACAGGTTTCCATCTTAGCAGATATAATTGTTGATATTCTTTCAGCTGAAATTTTTGTCATTTAAGACAGGATTCCGTTATAGACTGATTTTATTTTCACAGATTTTACTTAACTTCTTCTATTGGACATTTTTATTTTTTATGTAAAATACTTAATTCCAGTTGGAACTTGTAAATACTTGCTGTCCATTATACTAGATAGTCTAGTGCTGCTATCTGTATGTTGAAATAATAAAAAAAAAAAGTGCAACTAAATATGTATTTTAATCATTTGAAAGTGGCAGGCAACAAGAGAAAGATAATTGAAGGTAAGCAGACAGTTTTAACGCTAATTTTTTATATTTTTTACAAGTATTTTGATATTAATGTTAAGTGTTGTATCAATGAAATGACGTCACAGTTTAAATAATCTAATGTATATTTTAGAAAATAGACAACTATTGGACTAATGTCCATTCTATTGGACGTTGGGTCTTCATCAGTTGTTTTTTATTCATATTAGACTCGTTTTGTATACTGAAGAAAGACATTAGTTTTTATTTAAAAATCAACACAATATTCAAACAAATAATAGATACAAAAGTAGATAATATATATTCTTAAATAAATAAAAAAAATATTTAAATATTATCCTAAAAATTTATAATTTTACTGATAAAATGCTTGTTTTAAATCAGTACATTGTTAAATTTTGGATTACAGTGTTTTTTTTTTTTTTTGTGCAGCATTTGGTAAATATAGATAATTAAGCCTTTATTATGCTTTATTCTTATTCATAACTATTTTTGGTATTACTTTTCTGTTACTATACTATTTATAATTGAATTAATAAATTTAATCATATTTAATTAACAAAAAAACTTTAAGAAAATATAATTAAAGATAACGGTATAAAATTCTAAATAAACTCATGTTTATTTCTTATAAATTTCTTCTTGGCATTTACTTGCCAATTGTGGTAGCTGTGCCATTATTTATTATCATTATTTTAGAAACAAATTACTGGTGTTGAGAATAGTTAAAAAAGAAAACAAAATGTTATTAATTTTTTATTATTATTACTAAATTAATCAACAGATTTCTTAGTTAAAATACACTTTTTCTATTTGATGATGCAAAAATTGATTTTATGTGATATTTGGAAGTAACGTATAAACGACAAAAACACATTTCTTGTGTCAGAAAAGTTTGTAGTGAAAGAAATAGGAACTTGACGCTAAAAATCTGGTTTATAAAGCCTATGTAGCTACCTCATCTTACTTTATAAGTATAAAATAAAATAAGTGAGCATGAAATGCGACTTGTATTTGTATATTCGTTTAACTATAAAAACAAATGCAAGCTTTTTATGTTATTTTACTGTTCGTAAGTTGTTTATAATTAAATTAATTAATTTAATCGAATTTAAACAGAAATAAAAATTTAAAGAAAATATAACTGAAGATAGTAATTTAAGATTATAAATAAACTGCATTTTATTTCTTTTTAATTTCCTTTGACATCCAAATGTCAATTCTGATACCGTGCCACTAACTTTATAATTTTTTTTATATATAAAAATGTTATTAATGTGATAGATTTTTTTAAATTATTAAAAGAAAAAACTGTTTAAAAAGGCACTAAATTGGTTTATACTTTTCAAATAAATTTCATCCAAAAATACTTTTTCTCTTTGATAATGAAAAAATTAAAATTATGCAATATTTACAGGTGATGTATGAACAATAAAAGCACATTTAACATGAAAGAAAATATAACTGAATATAATAATTTAAGATTATAAATAAACTGCGTCTTTTAAAACTCTTTATCCTTAAATTGACAAATCAAAATTGCTAATTTAAAATTATTAATTTCTTACATAAATGGCAGAACCATCGCATTTAGAAATGCCCCTGCCTGAAATCACCCACTACCCTATTTCAATTTTTTATATTTCACTAATAATATTTATAAGGAGGACACCATAAAAAAACCGCATTTAAAATGGGAGGGAGAGGCATCGAATCCATAAGTTTCATAGACCTATTTAACAATATGTCAAATGAGGGGTGGTCCTTAAAATTTCGAAAAGTGCCTCCCCAGGAAGAGAGAAAAGGGTAGAGGGGCATCAGATGTCTATAATATGAATAAGTTTTTATACACCTATCAAACGATATGCCACATGAGGAGTTTACTTAAAATTTAGAAAATAGCCCCTCCCCCAGGAATTGCCCACCCTTTCAAACATTTAAGGTTAAAAAATAATATTGATATGAGGGCTCAGTTAAAAAGCACATTCAAAACTCAATAAACAGCTGATCTGAAGAAAAAAGAAAAGATAGCTTCCTCTTCCCCCCAAAATTTACACGCATTCTCACTTTATAAAATTTGTAACATGTGTTATAAATTATATAAAAGTTTAAGAGGGATTGGTTAATTAGTTTTTCTAATATTAACAATTCCGCGTCAATACTCAATAGTCCTCCCTGGAGGGTCCATCTCCCCTGGAATTTCCCACTCTTTCAAATATTTAATGTTATAAAATAATATTTATTTCAGTGCTCACTGAAAAAAATGCGATAAACAGCTGGTCTGAAGAAAAAAGATAAAATTGCCCCCCCCCCCCTCCCCCCATCCAAATTCCAGGCACCCTCACTATATAAATTTCGTATTATATGTTATAAACTATCTCAAAGCCTCCCTGCGCCTTTTTTAATGGGGAAAATTAGTTTGAAAAAAATTGAAATTTTTAATTGTAGAAAAAAGTGGTAAGAAATCAGGCATCACTATCTTTAAAATATTTATGGTTAAAAAATAATATTTAAAGGAGGGCTCAGTGAAGAAAACCGCATTTAAAATGAAAAAAAACAGCTGATAAAAAAATAGAAAAAAAGCCCCCCTCCCCTTCACCAAAATTCAATAGACGCTAACTTTATAATATTGTTATTATCTGTTATAAGCGATCGGATATTGAGTTTTCCTCATTTTAACAAATACATTTATTATCTATACGAAAACTCATTTCTTTTATAAGTTTAAAAATCAATTTTAGCACGACTGCAAACTCTTTTAAAAAAGACAATCGCGCTCGAACGAAAGCTGAACCGGATCCCCGCTGCCTATGGCACCATATAGCAGTTGTGCTGCATGCACACTGCAAAGTCTTGTAAGAAAGGCAATCTCACTCGAACGAACCGGGTCATTGCTGCTTATGGCACTGTATAGCAGGCATGCTGCGCATGTGCTGCAAAATCTTGTGAAAAGCGAATTGCGCTTGGGGGGCAGAGTGGGGTGATGCACACCAGAGATGATTAAGCGGGCACAGACCTTTCGTACAATAAATCACATGAGCAGTATCAACAAAATTTAGAAAAGTTCCCTCCATGGAGTAAAAGAGATGGAGGGGGGGGGGGGGGGGAGTGGGCATGAACACTGGAGATGTATAACCTGATTAAGTAGTCACAGGCCTTTCTAACGATATGTGACATGACAGGTATTGTAAAAATTTAGAAAAGCCACCCCACCCCTGGATGGGTAAAATGCGCTCCCATAAATATATAATAGAAATAAACCAATTAGTTAAATCAGGGCCCCCCCCCCCGCCCCATACCCGAAATATAAACTATCTTCAAGTTTCCAACAGATCACCTTGTTAGATTTCCTAATTTAACTAAAAAAGCATGTTACTTCATTTTAAATTAAGCATGATAGAAATAAAACCAATTATTTAAATAAAAATTAATATATCAGCTTGTAATTAAGATAAGAGTTTGAAATGGGCATGTATGAAATCAGCGAAAAATTTCACGTTGGGGTGTATAAGAATTTAATATTTTAAAAAGTTTAAATTTCGTATTAAAATAGCCTACTTCTCTCAGCCATCGGAAATAAAATTCATGAACACTTGTTTTTCAAATCCAAGAAAATGGATCTTTTATCGATCGATTTTTAGAGGATTTTTTCTGTTATACCCATCCAGAGATACGATCATTATACCGGCTGAAAATAGATTTTTTTCTGCATTTGTCTGCACAAGTTACAAACTTCTAGGGTCGATACTTTGTGAGATACGAGTGGAAATAAAAATGTCCAGTACACTTTTTAGCTTAAAATGCACTCTGGTAAATCTGCAATTTCGCATCTCGAATCCCAGTCATGTGGCAACCCGAAGGAGACATGAGATAATTTCGAAAAGTGTTTGTACCTGCATTCATTTTATTTCGTTAATGAGACGTAAAATCAAAGCCTGATTAACTCTACTTTGGACCCGGGGCACACAGGCCATGTCTGGGCCCCTTTTCTCAAAAAAAATTCATGCATTATAATTTGGTCAAACAGTTTTATGTGCAATTTACAACTTAAATTATAACTTTATGAAAAAAAAAATATATTATAGACGCATGTAAAAATGCATTAAAAAATATGAGAAGGTAAGATCTTCTGCACTATCTGGTCTTTAAGTGGAGTTAGTAAAACGCTAAACCTATAAGACTGAGTGAAACGTGTTCTAAACCTATCAGACTGAATAAAACATGCTATGTGTAATATCTGTTCTTCTTGGAATTTCGAAGTTTACATTGTAGTTCATTGTCGTTAGTGAAATATACTGATATATTTTAGTTTACATGAATGGGGAAAATATATTCTTTTTCTGTGAACTACAAATGGAAATTTTTATTTTCAGAGAGTACACAAAATGAGGCCCCCTGAAATTGTGGGCCCGGGGCACGTGCCCCTGTGATAATCGGGCTCTGCGTAAAATTGGGAGTTTTTAATTAATAACGTCCATTAATTACGACTTTTTCAAAATTTTATCATTTGATCTCAGGTGTCTAGCTATAAGTATGCAAAATTTCAAGTCTCCTGTGGAAAAATATTCTCACCCGACACGACCTGGAAAGAATAAAATACAGTCTTGAGCTGGCCTGAATCTACAGAAAAATGCACTGCACCCATTCCCAAAAGAATGAAGGTCAGGCTCACAAAAGTAAAAAGAAAGGATAGATGAAGTGTGGTGGCCAAAAATGTAACTCTGAAATCCACTAAATCCAGCTCAAATACTACCACATGTACCTCGCGAAAAAAGAAAACTTTTAGTAATAGTTTTTAATCATAATAGTAGGAAATGCTACTTTTATAATGCTTAAACATAAGCAGATCACTTTCATTTAGTGAAAAAATACACGGGTGATGTTAAAGAATTTGGTCCCTGTTGCATGTGCTTGTTTTGTTTGGGAAAATTGAGGCATTTAAATTTGAGCAATAACTGAATTCATATTGCAAACCATTTTTACAGCATACTGCATCTCTATTATTTCTCTTTACTCTGTGATTAAGTTCCTGTCCAACTTTTTAAAAGATAAAATTTAGCCCGAGTGTAATGAATTTTTTCTTTTACTGAGGTTGTGCTTCGGGGCAGGTGCCAGAGCTTGTTAAGTACAATATGCAGGGATGTAAAAATCTAGGTGCCAGTGGGCAGTCTCTCACCACTAAATTTTATTCAGTATATTTAGGCTAATATTTTATATAAATTTTTTGTAAGAATGCTAATAAAACTCATCTCACCCAACACGACCTGGAAACTGGAAAGAATAAAATACAGTCTTGAGCTGGCTGCCCGCTGCCACCTAGATTTTTAAATCTTGTCAGCGCACACACCTTCTGCAGTTGAATTTTTTTTTATATATATGAGAATACTTTAAATTTTAGAACTGGTTCAAAACAGTTTTTTAAAAATGAGTGCTCAAAAAAAAAAAAAAAAAAAAAAAGAAAGAAACCAAACCCGAAAGAAAATAAAAGCATAACATTAGATAGATATCAACCTCAGGTATCCAATGAAAAAAAATTATTTTATGTAATAAAACGTAAGCGAGACATTTGTCAAGAATGCTCCCATAGGTTTAATATTAGCTTGTGAATGTCTTTGTATGACTAATGTAGTCTCTTAATATTGTAATATTACAACTAAAGTAAAATCTGTGAAAATAAAATCAGTCTAATGGAATCCTGTCATAAATAAAAATTTTCAACAGGAAGAATATCAACAATTATATTTGCAAAGATAGAAACCTGTATAAAGTGAAATACTTTTTGGTTCCTTTTGATTCTGTTTTCAGTGTTTTAATAAATCAATATTTGACAAAGCTGATTATGTAGTTAAGTATTATGTATGTTATGATTACATATTTTATATTTTAAAATAAATCGGCTATTAGAAACATTAATTGCAGAGGGTGTGCCAAAATCCTTGTTTGCCCCGATCACAATAAAAAGGTAGTTTTGGCCCTGATAGAGTTAGCCGACAGCCCAGAAGCAGAATTTTCTGCGTCAGTCTGCAGCAAACAAAAATTTATCTGCGACCCAATAAGCCTACTATCATAAGAAATAACAGAAACACTTAAAGTAAGCAAAATTTCCATTTATAAAGAATATATATAATATAAGGATACAACAAATACCATAAATCTAGAGACTTAAAGCAAATTTCAGCTATTTTTTTAAGCCCAGCATTTATTTTTAAGTTGGTGGATTAATCTGCAAGGTTTAAAATAATCTGCAGCGCCCGCTTCCGTGCTGCACTGTTTCTGCTACTGGGGCCGACAGGAAACTTTCCTCAGCAGCAGCTTTTATTTTTTGTGTGCATAGATGATAAATAAGGCTTGTGTATAAAAAAATAAATTAGAAATTTATATTTTAAATGATAGAATGCAGTACGAATGTTGCTGATGGAAAATAATATTCAACAATTTATAATTTGTACTTTGCTAACATAAAAAATACATCTGGTTTCTTATAAAAAGAGGTAACATTCAAAATACCTATATTTTAAAATAAATTGAATTTTATTCGTTATATATCTAAATAGAAGTATTTATTAGTCATTTTCAAATAAATAGCCACTTTGAAATTATGAATGTCAGAGAAAATTTCGTTTAAATGCAAAATAGTTATTTCTTGTAGTTTAGCACTGAGAAAGAAAGTGATGATTTATGAGTTTCTAAATGTTTCAGGTAAAAAATAAAGTTGAATAACTGACAATTTTGATTGATGTTCCTTTTAAAAACTAATATTCCTGTATTTTTTCAAAAGAATTTGGATTAAAGAAAATGTTAGGCCTAGTAATACATGATACTTAAGTAAAAAAAAAAAAAAAACGCTTAATTTTCAAATAAAAAAGATATAATTTAATAAATAAATAACCAAATATATAGTTAACATTCATCAGAGATTATTAAAAATCCTTACCCTTTTTCTATGGACTCAATAATTAAAAAATAAAGTATGTAATAGTTTTGTTTACATTAGTAATATAAAGTTCCAGTAATACTTCCACTTCAAGAACTGCGATACTTTGTTTACACTAAATAGATAAAAATAATGCACCCTTCAGCTTTATTATCAACTATAGATACCAAAACTGTTATAGTATTTGTAATAACACTCATGAGATGTATAAAAAACAGATTAAAATTCAACCATTTTATAAATATAATATTAGAAGAAATACTTGTATTCTCTTATATTATAATGTATTGTCATAAATTCGTATGTATTACAAAAACTAGTCTAGGTGGAAGCTTTGGGAAGAACTTGTGAAATCAGATATTTTTATTTTAAATTTCTGTAATTTAAAATAATCTAACACTTTACATATCGCACCTTAACAAATACATTTTATTTATTACACTGATGTTAATGCATATGTTATGTTATGTAGAATCAATAAGCTCGCATTCAAATTTTAAATACAAAAAGCACTGATTAATGTTATCAAATATGCACATACACAAAAGGAAATAATACACAGGTGGTGCTTAGAATTGTTCAATAAAAATAAACATAATGGACAGAAAAAGCTATGCTTACCAAACTTGAAATTGCATTGTGGATCCATTAAATGAATTTTTACAGCGGATTTTTTAGTGTTTGACTAGCAAGCATTCACCTTCAAGCAGAAGAAGAAATTTCACTTACTGCTTCAAAAGTGACACCAGCTGGCCAATTAATTCATAAACTGAATTAAAATAAAATGTTCGTATTTTCTTTAAGTCTTGTCGTCAACAATCGTCCTGTTTCGCGAAGCACATGGCAGCTTAAAATTGCAAAACTGAACATAACTGCCTAGTAAATTGTGACATTGATGGATTGATTATCGGAGCCTATGCTCGATTATGAGGTTTTTAGCTTCGCTTTAATTGGCGGTTTTTTCTTTTGTTTAATACATAATAGACAAAAAATATTTCATATAATACAAGTAAATATTTCAAAAAACTGGACACAACACTCGACTGAGCTCAGCAAGCGCGATCGACAGTAAACAAGACAGAGAAGCAAGGGGTGGAGTTTTGGACGTCACTTTACAGATTAGCCAATAGCAGAGCTCTATTTGCCTCTGTACATGAATTCCAGTATGGTATGCTTATATGCGTCCGGGATAGCTCAGATGGCAGAGCACTGGCGGCTTCAACCAGGGAGGTCCCGGGTTCGAATCCTGGTCCGGACATTTTTCGCCCAGTTGGAAATTTACATCTAATATGATATGTTTACCAATTAGAATAATTGTGTCAATATTAATCTAGTGCATATACATTTGTCCATTTTCCTACATAAAACATTGTTATTAGAGATGTAATTGTAGATTACATTTCATAATATCAATAAAACAGGATTTCCTTTCCTTTTATTTCGGGTTTGTGTTGAAATAGGCCTGGGTTGAGTTGCAGGTTGCCGGAAATTATTTTGGCTGATTCTGGTCAGGTTGCGGATCGAGGAAATATTTTTGGAGGTTCGGGTCGAGTTGCGGGTTGACTTAAGTATAATATTCGGTTTTGTGTCTAGTGCAACTTGACCAGTGAAGAACTACTCTGTAGTCGGAAAATTTTCAATATATCAGGATTCGTACGGTCCTTAAAAGTACTTTCATTTTTCAAAAGGTTTTTTTTTGTGCTTGAAAATGCTTATTTTCATACAAATTTTTTTAAAAGCCCTTTAAAGTGCTTTACTGTCATATTATTTCTTAATCGGGGGTGGAACTCTTCTGCATTTCTTTTCATTTCTGTTTTAAAAAATAAAGATAAAACCGCCATTGCTAACCTTTCTTCTGAAATTTCACCTCCCCTTTTTACTCCCTTCTCCACAATACCAAAGTTTAAACTGTTTAAAACTTTTTTTTTATTCTTTATCTGATGTTACCGGTCTCACAGACCAGTGCTTTTTTCAATTTTCATAGTTTAACTTGCAAATTTCAGTTTATTACAAACACTACTGAAATTTTGTTTCACTTTAGTACTAACACCAGAGACTTTTGAATAGGTGAATTTTAATTATAACACTCCTGTCCAAAAAGTTTAGTACAAAAACATCCTATGAATTTATCGCGGACTTTATTCTTCTTTCGTTGGAACGGTCTCACAGACCGCTTCACACTAGTTATGTGACAATTTCTTTGACATCAGTTAAAGGTTAAAAAAAAAATTTCTCTACTGTATTTGTTACTTTAAGTGAAAAAATAATCAGTCCTAAATTTCATTAACTATTCATTCCATCATATCCATTTCATTAAAATTTTATCTGAATTTCACCTTCAAAACTTCGTTTCCCCGTTTTCTTCACATCTCACAGTAATACTTAAAGTTTCAAAACTCTTTAAAACTGCTTAAATTTAAAAAAAAAAACTGTTCTGTGTCATTTTATTGTCACAATAAATAATCAAGATTTTTCTTCCCACTCGAAATTGGCATCCCCCCCCCCAAAAAAAAAAAAAAAAAAAAAAAACTTAGAGCACATAGAATTTTAAAGTTTTTAAAACTTTTTATAGACCAGTGGTAGGGGAGGAAAAAAGGGCCGCATTTGGAATTAATTAGGGGAAAACTGGAAATTGTTTTAAACCTTTTACTTAAATTCTAGAATGAATGTACTAAATTTTCCCCCTCTTACTAGGTGAGTGGTTGAAGATATGTACAGATTTATAGTCAAAAAACACATTTTTATTAATTACCATAACAATATCTAAAAAAAACTAACTCTATCAAAAACATTGTCAATACAGATGTTGTAGAGGTTAAAATTCTGATTGAATTGTGTACTTAATATTTTTGTTGAATTTTTACAATTATAATGCAAAGTTTTGCCTAATTCGTTAGTCAAGTGATTGAAGCCAGAACAGACGAGGTTATCAGTTCACCCTGTTTCTAATTTATATATATATTTTAATTTATTGAGGATTTTGTAATTATTTTAGGCTTTATTTTGGATATTTTCAGAGTTATGGCTTAAACTCTTGATTACGGAATATAGCCCAGTGGTAGGAAATGAAAAAAAAAAGACCGAATTCGGAATTAAATACGGGAAAGCTGGAAATTGTTTTAATCCCTTCAACATAGGTCAGAAATAAACGTACTTACTAAGTTTTCCCGCCCTACTAGGTGCGGCTTTGCCGCTACGAACAAATAGATAACTTAAAAAGTGCACTATTTCATGATTTTTAGCATATTTCAAAAATGATTTGTAAATGATGGGAAATATTGTTTATGATCTCTGATATTGTATTTGAATTATGCGTCGTATTTAATTTGACATATATAGTGAATAACAGTTCGTATGCATCACATTTAAGGAGGTCGAAAATAGTGGGGAGGAGCGAGGGAACAAATGAGTGTGCAGGATTCTTGTCGCTAGAGGAATAGGTCAACCAATAGCACAATTTTAAACTTCGATATTTTACGAAAAGGACTAAGATGGTTTTAATAAAAATTATATTCGACTAGTATACGAGCATCTTAAGTTAAATTCATGAAATTTTAAAACCTTCGGAATATTGAAAAAAAGTATTATTAGTTAGCTCAAAGTTAGCTTTACGTTTTTTTAAACTAAGGTTTAAGGTTGACGATATCAGTTGAGAAATGGCATGTAAAACGGCTGTCAATTATGTACCTCTTTCTCGATAACTACTAAATTATAATCCTCAAAATATACAAAATAAAGCATTAACATATTTACAGAAACATCTCAAGGGCCTCAACAACTTAAAGAAAATACATGTATGTAATAAACGGAGGCAGGGTGGATTGATAACTCTGTCTCTCTCCTGAATAGTGGTTAAGGCAAAATTTAGAAATAGAATTGCGACCTTAATGTTCAGCAAAAATATTAATATGGGTACTCATTTTATTCAGAATTTCAAATTCTACAACATTTGTATTGACAATGTTTTTGGAAGCATTAATTGTTCTGAGATATTGTTAAGATAATTTAAAAAAAGTTTTTCGACTATAAATATGTACATATTTTCTAATGTTCACCTAGTACGTTGGATAAAAGTTGGTACTTTCATTTTAGACCTAAACGGAAGGGATTAAAACAATGTCCAGTTTCCCACCCACATAATTGTGAGTTACATCCCCCGATCACGGGTATTTGAAATAGAATTGTGACAATGTTCAACAAAAATATTAAATGGAGTTCTCATTTTACTCGGAATTTTAAGCTGACGACAAGCTGAACGCGGAAATTGCAAAACCTAAATTTCATTCCAGATTTCAAAGTGCTGCCATTTGCAAAATGACATCAGCGTTACGCGCAGATATATTTGTTTTTTATAATATTGATAGATATAGATTTTATTTTCATATCAAAATCTTGGTGTTTTTTTTTTTCTTTTCAAACTAATTTTTTTCACCCTTAAATCCATTTACATCTGAGCCAAATCAATACTCGATCATTTCAAAGCTACTGTATAACATTAAGTGTGTATTTTAGGTAGCTTTCTTTACAAAAAAGCTACCTATTGCAGCCGTTCGGAGGAAAGAGATTTCAAAAAATTTTGGTATATTTTCATCGATCATGACCCCCAGACCCCGAAACCACCCTCCGTTCAAAATTGATATATATATATATATCTGACCTATGTCACACTGTAACTCCCGTAATTATGAACCGATTTCGATGTAATTCGGTGTGTACATAGTACATACCAATGTCTCGACCGAGTTCGTTGGCCAGCTTCATCCGCCGTTTTGTTTCAAATTGGCGGCCATTTACAATTTTTAAAAAAATTTAAAACTTGAAATGTGATACCAAAAAATTAAAAATGGAAAAATATTTTTTTCTTATGTATTTGACCTTTATACAAAGATTCCGGAGCAGTTTTTGTTTCGTCTATATCTTAAAAAATGGCTGAGTTATAGCATTTTGAATTTCTAGCGTGGCTGACATTTTGAAACGTCCTGAATTTTGTCACGCGATAAAAGGCGTATTTATGAACCGATTTGGATGTAATTCAGTGTGTACATAGTACATACCAATCTCTCGACCGAGTTTGTTGGCCAGCTTCATCCGCCATTTTGTTTCAAAATGGCGGCCATTTAATTTTTTTTTTAATTTAAAATTTGAAATGTGGTACCAAAAAATTGAAAATGGAAAAATAATTTTTTCTTATGTATTTGACATTTATAGAAAGATTTCGGAGCAGTTTTTGTTTCGTCTATATCTTAAAAAATGGCTGAGTTATAGCATTTTGAATTTCTAGCGTGGCTGACATTTTGAAACGTCCTGAATTTTGTCACGCGAAAAGGCGTATTTATGAACCGATTTGGATGTAACTTCGTTTATACATAGTACATACCAATGTCTCGACCGAGTTCGTTGGCCAGCTTCATCCGCCGTTTTGTTTCAAAATGGCGGCCATTTAAATTTTTAAGAAACATTTAAATTTGAAATGTGGTACCAAAAATTGAAAATTGAAAAAATATTTTCTTCTTATGTGTTTGACCTTGATAAAAAGATTCGGGAGCAGTTTTTGTTTCGTCTATATCTTAAGAAATGGCTGAGTTATAGCATTTTGAATTTCTAGCGTGGCTGACATTTTGAAACGTCCTGATTTTTCTCACGTAATAACAGGCGTATTTATGAACCGACTTGGATGTACCTTGGTGTGTACATAGTACATACAAATATCTCGACCGAGTTCGTTGGCCAGCTTCATCCGCCATCTTGTTTCAAAATGGCGGCCATTTAAAAAAATAAAAAAATAAAAAAATTTAAATGAGATACCAAAAAATTGGAAAATGAAAAAGATTTTTTTTGTATGTGTTTGACCTTAATACAAAGATTCCGGAGCAGTTTTTCTTCCGTCTATATCTAAAAAAAAAATGGCTGAGTAATAGCATTTTGAATTTCTCTTGTGGCTGACATTTTAAAACGACCTGATTTTTGTCACGCGATAACAGTCGTATTTATGAACCTATTTGGATGTAACTTGGTCTGTACATAGTACATACCAATGTCTCGACCGAGTTCGTTGCCCAGTTTCATTCGCCATCTTGTTTCAAAAGGGTTGCCATTTAAAAAAAATTAAATTTAAAATTCAAAATGAGGTATTAAAAAATTGGAAAATGAAAAAGATTTTTTTTATGTGTTTGGCCTTGATACAAAGATTCCGGAGCAGTTTTTGTTTCTGAAAATTTGTTCTTTTGTTGATATCTTAAAAAAATAGTTGATTTATAGCACTTTGAATTTCTAGCATGGCTAACTTTTTGAAACGATCTTGTATTTGTCACGCGATAACACACGTATTCGCCTATTTCGATGTAAGAAGGCATATGGATAGTATACATCAACACCTCGACCAAGTTCGCTGGCCAGATTCATCAGCCATCTTGTTTCAAAATGGCGGCTATTAAATTAAAAAATATATATATATTTAAAGTGAGGTGCAAAAAAATTAGAAATTGAAAAAGGTTTCTTTCTTAAGTATTTGATCTTGATATAAGGATTCAGGAGCATTTTTTGTTTGTCTTTACCTTAAAAAATGGCTCAGATATAGCAGTTTCAATTTCTATTGTGGGTGACATTTTGAAAAATCTGATTTTTTCCATGCGACAGCACTCCTATATATTAACCGATTCCGATGTGAGTGAGCATGTGCACAGCAATTACTAAGGTCTCGACCAAGTTCACTGGTTAGCCTCATCCACCATGTTGTCTTAAAATGACAGGCACTTTAAGAAATTGCCGAATTTGGCAGCCAAATATAAGTTACTTTAAAGAAAAGCAGCTTGGATAAAGCTGACTAATTTCGCGAAATTCTCATTCATTATATTGATAAAAATTAGTATTGAATCTCCTATATTCGGTTTCCACTAAATTGAGCTTCGTGTGTTTGCATGATATAAGTTGGCTTTTTTTAAATAAGGATTATGAAAGCTACCTCTTCCTCCCGGCACTGGCCGGAAGGACTTTTTAAATAATATATACGTAATGTGAGTCGTACAGTAAAATGCGCAGAAAAACAGAAAAGTGACTTCGGACAATGAATTTTTTTTAAAGATTAATTTTCTATTTTTTTAAATGTATTGCAGTATTTCAAAGAGAATTGAAAGTATATGCTTTTTGGTATTGTTATTATTATTTGGTATTAATATTCTGCATAATTTTATTTTTGGAGTCTTATATGTAATTTTGAAATATGCCTGGAAAGGGATGTGGGGTAGGGACAAGGTTCTTCCATTATTTTAAATTCTTAAAGTTTGTCGTTATCATCTAGACTCTTTGAAATTTTTAGATGGTCAAAACATAATGCTTTCGTATCCCGAGTGAAAAAATATTAATATTTTGTGGGAAAAAGGCTGGTAAGATTTTTACCACGATGTAACTCAGGTTTTTGCTTATTTTGTCGAAGTTTTTGCACATTTTATTTAGTAAAAAATATTTATATTTGTCCGAATGTTAAGAAATTTTCGTAGGTAAATCTAAATCTCGAATGTTGATTTGCTCTAAAAAGATTGTGTTAAAATACGGACGTTTAGTTAGTTTTATGGTAGAAAAAATATAGTCTTAGTGAGGCACGAAGTGACCTACGCCGGGGCCGTCGCGAAACAACTTCCTTCTCTTACGGGCCTGCTTCAAGACGAAAATGTACAGCAAGATGGCGGCGCAAGAGATCTGAGTAGCAAACGAAATACGTCGGATAGTTGTATATTTGTATCAAAAAAAGTGCTACAGATTTCCGTTTAAAATATTTTATTGAGCAATTTGTGGCTTGTTTTAGATCTATTTGATTTATACATTCAATAATTAAACAGAGAAGGGTCATTAAACAGGTGCTTTTTTTTTCTCCTTTGATTTAAAATATATTCAAATACATTTGATTCGCCGTTTTCATCGGAGATTTTAACTTGAAATATACATTTATGGTAGAAAAAATCATACATTAAAATTATCAACTTTATCATGAAAAAATAAAAATACAAAAATAGTTAAAGAATTGGGATTCATGGTATTTTTCGGAGAGTTTAACTTGAAACATACCTTTATGACAGGAGATATAATGTATTAAAATAACACAATTTTAACAGATAATAATTAAATTTCCCTTTAAAAATAAATACGTCTTAATTTAAAAGTATAAATTTCAGGATTGATATTATATAAAATCAAAAATAAAGATATTAATTTTTTTAAACAATTAAAACAAAAATTCTATTTATCAATTAAAATTTTAATTTTAGAATGAGATCGCCCGAATAAAGTGTATAAGTACATGATGTAGGCAGATAGTGGTAAAATAAAATGGCTCCAGGAAATGTTATTATTTCTAATTGTAAATGGTTTTCAAATTTTTAAAAACTAATTATAATTAGATTTTAAAAACACTTTTACAATAATATATTTACAAAAGTACTTTCCTAAAATTCCAAGAGCCCAAAATCTTATTGTACAACTCACTATTGAAAAGACTGAAAATTTAGGTCTGCATTTCATAAGTAAATGCAAGTGTGGAAGCAAACGTTGCTATATATTTAAGGAAGCAGTTTACCTTTTCAATTTTTTTTTTAATTTAAATAAATGATTCAAATGGTGTAATAAGTCACTGCATTTCAATATTCAACTAAAAGTACATTTAAAAAAAAATGTTTTTTAACTGCATATTTAGTTAAAATTTTAAAATAGTTTAAAACATTTTGAATTCTTTAAAATTCTACTTTTTTAAATATTAACATTTTTGCCCATTTATTAAAAAAGATTTTCAAATATGTATTACGCAAGACTGACCATGGAGTTTTAGATAAATCAAATATTACATTTAATATAATTTTTTCACTGATATACATAGTGTAAAAGAGTGAAATCTAATACATCTTCATATACTTTTATTAAAAAAATAAATAAAATAAAACCATGAAGGACAATTCCATGCTCATATTTTTCACATAAATCCATGCTCATGTTTTACACATATATAATAAAGAACATGTACAAAAAAGTTTAAATCTATATCTCAAATACGAAAAAAAAGGCCTTAGCATTGTTAAAACATGAAAGTGAAGAAAATAGGAACATGGCAAAAAAAAAAAAAAAAAAAAAAAAAAAAATAAAGTTGGTTGTTTCTGGGTAATTGCGCTGGGTGTATTAATGAAATTTACAATATCTGGCGTTATAATCGCCGTATGGGTAAAAATGAGGTGTCACAATATTCATAATTAAATAGGCTTCCATTTAATTTTTTTTATATATAAAAAATCGGTTTTTTGGGTTAATTTTCAGGTGAACTGTCCCCTTAAGTTATGTGTTTGTCAGGAATTGCGAATATAATAATAAAATAAATAACTATACAAAAGTCAAGAATGTCAACAGAAAACTCACTTCTAATAAAATAAAATCACATGTATTAGCAAACATGTAACAGTCGTTGATAAGTTTCCAGATATTTCAACTTTCGTAATACTTGTCTGTTTAAGTGAGATTATTTTTTTATGCAATATTAAATACCATATATTTTTTATATTATTGTAAGTATGTGCTTACTGTTAGTGAAAAATGCTATTTTAGTTGTAACACCTACCAACGGAATGTGTATTTTAAGTTATGCATACATTATGAAAATTAAATTTTTTATTGATAAATAGAATTTTTGTTTTAATTAATTAAAAAATATAACATTTTTATTTATGAGTTCATGTAATATCAATCCTGATATTTATAATTTTAAATTAAGGCATTTTAATGTAAGAAATTTTTAAAGGGAACTTTGTCATAAATGTATATTTCAAGTTAAAATCATAGATAAAAACCGCGAATCAAATGTTTTCGAATATATTTTAAATCAAAGGGCAAAAAGAAGCAAAAAAAGTGACCCTTAATTCAAACAGCCATAACAAAATATTACAAAACGGAAATTTATAGCACTGTTTCTGATGCATACATACAACTATTCGACTTGGTTCGTTTGCTAACTCAGATCTCTTGCGTGACTCACCTTATTCTTGAAGCAGGCCCGTAGAGAAGAAAGTTGTTTCGCGACGCTCCCTCCTACGCTCACCAATGTATTTGAAAGAGTTAAAACTCATGTTTTTAAAAATCAATTGCATCATCAGTTAGATTTTAACTTTTAGAGCATATATATATACATATTTGCCGATACTTCTAAAATATCATCCTGGAATAAATTGCTACAAGCTTTCGGAAAACTATTTTGATCTTTTTTTCAGAACTTTAACTGCTAGGTGGGGAGAATATCGTAAATTTAATATCGGAATATATCAACGTGTTAATATTGGTGATATATCGCGATAACTACCGTAAAGTGTATGCGAATAGAAAAATTGCTTATTTTAAAAGATAAATGGCATGTTACCAAAATTTTTGGTAGAAACAGATGTAGAAAGGAGCTAATAAATGTTTCATGCTATTTTCTTCTACAGCATCCTTTAAATATATGTAGGGAAGGTGGGGCAAAATCGGGTACCATAAAAGTTGTTAGTCTCAAATGCTGTGAAATGGGAAAACAAACTTTGAACACTGTTTTTAATGTAAAATGAATCCTTTGCTATAATAAAACGTTCTTTTCAAACAAAAAAAAATATATCTATAATTATTTATATTAAAAAATGGCTTTTTTTAATCGTATGCAAAAATCTGGTTTTACCTCGCTGGTTGAGTAAAATTGGGTATTCATTTAAAACTACTGGAAACTCCTTTTGGTCAAAAAGATCTTGCTTAATATAGTAAAAAATACATTTTAATTATTTTTAACAAAACGAAATTGCACATGTGTTCTTCCATGTGTAAAAAAATAATTCGTTGGCAAATTTTCTACGTTGTATAGGCTTGCTTACTTTACACTGTACGTTTTCGAGTTCTTTTAGCTTCAAAAATCACAGATGAATTTGTCATCATATTCTTCTGCATTACTACATGCTTCGTGTGCCTAATCGTGGAATTTTAAACATCGTATTTGGATTTAGAATTTGAGTAAAGTTCATAGCAAAACATACAGGTTTCATTATCCTCTTCTTTTGACGATGTGTCCGCAATCTTTTTTGGTTTCTTTTTTTCTTTTAAAGAAACTTCTTTTTTCGTCTTGCAGTTTGTTTGGCTTATTTCTCCTTAATATCTGCTTCGATCTGTAATTTATAGGGAGAAGAAATCAAAATTAGTTTTTCCCTTTCTTTTCTCAATTCTAAAGCCTTCCTTAGAAGGGGATAATAACATTTTAGGCGAAATTGGAAATACAGATTGCTGGGCTACATAGTCTGAAGATGTCGAATGGATAATTTTAATAATGTATTCTGTTGATGCAACATTTTGAATGCGTGATGACGCCTGTGATTGTGATGTTAACTGCTGCATCTGGAAGCAGCTCGACGTGAAAGCTGCTGGATGTTGTCAACTCGTTTATGTTCGGAAGGTTGAGCTCCATTATCCTGTGATGACTTTCATGGGTTTTTCTGTCACTTCCGAAGGAGCAAAAAGATGGTCTGGAAAAACATTGTTGTAGGGGAAAATCCCTGTTTTCTGGAACAATCTGATTGCAGTATTTACAATTGCTGCTCTCGAAAATGCAGTTTTAAATAATTTTCCAACTTGGTAAATTGTTATAGATCGCGCAGAGTTGGAAAATAACCACTTTTTCACTTCTTGTTCTTAGTATGAGCTTAGAGATGCTTGAAAGAAACATCAAGGGGTTGAAATCGATGCGTTGCGTAAGGAAAGAAGCATATATAAATACATTGCTTTCTCTAACTAGATTAACTGGATTCTTTTATATGAATTGAACACCTATTAAGGATTTAAAGAACGGACTTTTCAGGACAAGGATTGGAAAAAATCTGTACATTTTTTAAACAAATAAAATTAAGACCTCTTTCGTAATCCATCCACTCCTATTATATACAGCAAATGAGTCTGGGGAAAGTTTCATTCATCAAGAGGGTTTTTTTGCCTGTTTAATATTTGATAAAAAAAATTCTGCTATAGATTATATAGCCTAGTTATATAGGATTGGGATTTTTTGGATTATTTGTAAATTTGGGCAGATTATTTTATTTAGAGAAACAAGTCACGAAATATATTTGCATTTTAAGTGGACCCATAACGCAAGTTATTACACCTCAGATTAGAAAGTTATTTATTAAAATGTAATAAGCATAATATAAAATTATGCCTTAATTAGTACCATTATTTTGTTCATTAATAATTGCAAATTATTTAATTTCATAAATGTAAGTTAAAAATTAGACCCACTTTTTAATATAAAACAAAATCAAAATTAAAGTTTTTTCTTTATAACTAGATAGATTTAGAATTTTATTATAACTTAACAGCATTAATTGCAATTTAAAATTCCATGCTAATTTATTAACTTTACTAAAAATACATTCTATGAGTGTCGGACGAAATCGGGTATACCCAGTTCTGACCCACCCTTAAGTACCCGGTATTACTTCAACATAACAGAGTTTAAACATAGCGTCACTACTCTTAATCCTATAAGCAAAAGATCAGTAAAAATTTTAAAATATTATCAGGAAAGGAAAGAATTAGATATATTACTCAGGAATATTTAATATGCTGAAAAACGTGGTTATACGCGTAAAATCTAGAATCAAATAAAACAATTTTTTAAGAGTAATTGAAACTAATTCCTTCACACTAAAAAAAACCGCACACAGTAACGTTTCAATCAGCTATAAATGCCATAATGGTTACCAACAAGTTATTTCTCGTGTTGGCTGATAGACAGAAGTACAACTGAAGGAGGGATCTGCGCTACCCGGTTTAACCCACCTACCCTGTTTTTTACAACTCGCCCATATGTATATATATACACACATACAAAATAAAAAAAATTTTAAACAAGAACGTAAAATAATCAAGCTTCAACGACAGATTATAATTTTCCAACACATTCAGAATTATGTAAAAAAAAAAAAAAAACGTTTAATAAAGTTAAATATGATGGCTAAGTAAGCAAATTACAAAACACGTAACACATTTGAAATGGTCAGAGAGAGGGTGCAGCACCCTCTTAAAACTGTATGAGAGAAACTGTATGTAAAATGATATTATATTACAGTAAATATTAGTCTGACATACTATACATATAATTTAATGATTATGTAATTTGTATTTTCAATAAAAGGAGCGGCATACCGCAAACCAACTTAAATGTGTTGCTATTTAATAGTGTCCGTAACCATTTCTTTTTCAGCTATTGCAAGGCTGCTGATGATGAATATTTTTCTTTTTTACGAGTATAGTTAAAAAATAAATAAATCGTCGTCATAGATTATCATTTAGGAATACTGAAAAAATACTTATATGTAAGAATAATTAGTCGCTTGGTGGCGACACTGCTGTTATTAAATTAACCCTACAAAGTAAGTATTTAATATGTTGTAGAAATACATTGTGTATTTAAAAAAAAGCTTTAAAGTTTAAAGTAATACTTTTGTATTAGCTGATATTAGAGGTTAAATGGATTCTGCTACTTATAGCTGCCTTTTTAATTAAAACAATAATAAAAACAGGGTATGTATTTAAATCTAAAGAAAATTATTATTATTATTATTTTTCTTTGTGAATAAGCAAACACTAAATGGACTATAAGTGTAACTGAGTGCGAAGAAATATTCCAAAATGTAAAAGGACAGAATGGTAATATTTGTGGGGAAAAAATGTAATTATTTTGTTAAATTAGATCAAAATGGTTTACATTTGTTTTTTAAATATATTTCAAAGACAATAGAATCAATAATTAAAACTTAAATAATTTTCGGTTTAATGAAAATAAAAAAAAATGCTTTCCTACTGCAAGATAATCTCGCATAATCTGAAATTTTGTTTATTATTACACCATAAAATGATAAATTGAAAACCAAAGTGAGGGGGAAAAAAGAGAGCTACAATCCGGTGTAACCATTCCCCATAAAGATGAGAGAAAATCCTGAATCGTGATTCAAACTTTTAGCAAAAAATTGGAATAGAGAAAACCTTGAATTATGATTTAACCTTTCACCAGAAAATTGGATTTAAAAACAATCCTGATTCGTGATCCTACCTTTTACCAGAAAATTTGATTAAAAAAAACTAAATTATGGTTCAAACTGTTACCAGAAAATTGGATTTAAAAAAAAACCTGATTTATAGTTAAACCTTTTATCAGAAAATTGGATTTTAAAAAAATCTTGATTTATGGTCCAACCTTTCACCAGAAAATTGGATTTATAAAAAGCCTGAATCATTGTTTAACATTTCACTAATATAATGGTATTTGAGAAAGCACCAATAAACTGGTAAAACTTATCGCCAATATCTTGTTTGCAGCTAAATTTCAGCGACTTTTCACCATTTTCTTGGTGAAACATCACACTTTATCTTTAACAGTGTATCGATAATTTTTTAAAAATTTAGGCATATTTTATAAACTCAGTAACGATACTTCACTTTCATTATTTTTTCTATTCGCTTTTTTAATTTAACTAAAAACCATAAGATCTGCTTCTGCTTATCTGCTTATTTACTGCTGTTGTTATAATGCTCATTTAATATGGAAATGATTTTGTACCTATTTGAATATCTACAGTGAATATTCAGTCAGTTTTTTAATGCATAACATACAAATATTTCTGGCAATTGCTGTGGTATTACTGAAAAACACGTCAGGCCATATTACTTATTTTGATCGAAGGATTTTGATTTTACTGCAATATCTCTTGCACGGTTACAAAAAACTTTCTGGCGAGAATACAAAAACTGTTTTAGACACAATACTAAAAAATCATTGGTAATTTTTCTGACGGTACTTTAATAAAGTTACCAACAATTTTTTGCTAATGTATATGTAAAGTTTTGGGTGCAATACTAAAAAAATTCATAGTAAATGTACTATGAAATCCTTCGCAAATTTACAAAAAAAAATCTTAGTCAATGTACTAAAAATTCCTTTGTAAGTGTACTAAAAAATCATTAGAAAACTCACAAAGTATTCTTTAGGAAACTACCTAAAAAAACGTTAGTACCTTGACTAAATAATCCTAAGTAAATTTCCGAAAAATTCTTTAGTAAACTCCCTAAAAAATCGTTAGTAAGTTTACTGAACAATATTTAGTAAACTTTCAAGGAATTCTTTGGAAAACTCTCTAAACAATCCTTAGTACGTTTACTAAAGTATCTTTCGAAAAATTACCACAAATTCTTTAGTAAACTCCCTAAAAAATCGCTAGTAAGTTTACTAAGAAATATTTAGTAAATTTACAAAAGCTAATTAGAGAAACTCCCTTGAAAAACCGTTAGTAAATTTACAGCACAATATTTAGTAAATTTACAAAAAAATTTTAGAAAACGCCCTAAAAAGGAATAGTACGTTTACAACATATTCACTGATAAATTTTCTAAAACTTATTTAGTAAACTCCCTAAACAAGCATTAGTAACTTCACTAAACAATATTTAGTAAATTTACAAGAGTTTTTTTGGTAAACTCCCTAAAAAATCACTAGTACGTTTACTAAGCAATATTTAGTAACACTTACTGAAGAAACTTTTGTAATTTTACATGATTATCTTTTGTCGTGGTTACATAAAATGTTCTAGGCATCCCAGTTTCCTACAAAATTCTTAGTAACCTTACAATTTTTTTTTACAGTGTAGTCTCATAACATTTAGTTTTACATTATTATAGTTAATGATAAATTTTCCCGTTTCCTAACAGTTAAAATAATACCTTTAAGTTACATTTGAGAACCCACACTAGTAATGGGAAAAAAATGAAAGCGCTAATGTTAATTCTATGGGAGCGTTATTTTCAAATATCTCGCTTCCTTTTTAAAAATTTAAAATGAATTTTTTTGCATAGGATAGCTGAGGACGCTCTATAACCGGGATAGTTTTTAATTTTTCGATTTTGGTTTTGGATTTTTTAATTAAAAAAATAATTTCTTTTACTTTCATAACCGGTTGGGATCCGTTCTGAAATTAAACTATCCTAATACTAAAAAAAACTGTAAAAAAATCGAAAAAGTAAAAACTAGCCTGGTTGTCAATCGTCCTCAGCTATCCTATGCCAAAAAAAAAAAAAAAAATTACAAATATATTAAAATTAAAGCCACAAATTTGAAAATGACGCCCCGAAAGACTTAAAATTAATGTTTTCATTACTTCCCATGTTTGAAATAGGCGTGGATGCGTCCAATTCTTTGAGTAGCCTTGTATATTATTATATTTGTATTTTCCAAACATAGCTTTCTAAATATAGATGAACTTGAAAATAAAATTAATCAATTCACTCTCATTCTCAACAATTCTTCCTAGTTCTTTTGCGTAGCCCCATACATAGTCTATAGAATATATATATATAATCTAGTATACAGAAATTTAGTTTAAAACGTATATCATAGCTAAAAACTCACTTTCAGCAATCATCCCTAATAGACAATACTTCATATACAGTATTGTATCCAACATCTTTTATGTGCCCCTGTAAGTAAAATAAAATGTGATGCACATCATATTCTAATGTAAGCATCTTGTAGTAAACCTCAATAACGTATATGAATTCCATCTTGTTTAAAATCGTGAAGCATAACTAAAACACATGCTGCAAGCAGTTTTTTTTTTGTAATAAAACTGAACTCTTTTCTGTTGTACTGTAAATTAATGATAAATGCTGTGCAACTCCTTCAAAAAGCATGTTTTCCTGCGCCTCAAATTCATATCGATTTTATTATGTTGTAACAGAGATTCGTTATTAAAATACACCGCAAATGTTTTTTCTTCATAGTCCATAATATATCGAAATATACTTTTGAATTCCCCTGTACACGTACCTGTGCACTTCAATAAGTTGCATAACTTTTATGTTTAAAATTGTTTTATATCATTAAAATACACGGCAAATGATTTTTCCCACATAGGCTATAATATAAAAGAATACTTTTGAATGTTCATGTAAGTGAAATTAAATTATTAGAAAATAGTATGTATTATAAATTAAATTTGCTAGCTAGCAGATTTTTATAAAATGCTATATTTTACCTTACAGTCTCATTATTTTTAGGTTTACATTATTAAATTTAATCATAAATTTTAGCGTTTCCTTACCGTTAAAAAAAAACCTTTACATTACCTTTGAGAACCCACACTAGATACGGAGAAAAAATGTAAGCGCTAACGTTAAGTATGTGGGAGCGTTATTTTAAAATATCTCACTTCCTTTTTAATGCTTAAAAATGATTTCTTTTGCATAGGGTAGCTGAGGACAATCTACAACCGGGCTAGTTTTTACTCTTTCGATTTATGGTTTCAGATATTTAAAAAGAAAATTACCTTACTTTCGGAACCGGAGTGAGTCGATTCTGAAATTGAAACTATACTAATATATATATATATATTATATCAGTGGCGTGGCGTGAAAATTTTCGGTGGTCATCGGAATTATTTAAGTTTGTGGTGAAAAATTATTAACTCTAAAATTCAATGGTTGAATGTTCAAAAAAGAAACTTTAAATCTTACCTTCACTTATACATGAACTCCAAATGTTCTGCTAAAACTAGATCGTAGAGTTTTAAAAGCTTATTAAGAGTTTTAAAATATTGCTTGGTCATCGCCGCATCCAGCGATGACCGGACGCCACGCCACTGATATATATATATATATATATATATTGTCTGGATAATACGCAATGGTTAATTTATTTTTTAAAAAAATGGGGCTTTTTTATTATAACTACATTTCTATTACGTATTTTATATGGACGTTGATTTGATGTTTTATATGTAATTGGTGACTTTTCCTCTTTTTTTATTTCATATTAAATTTAACTTATTTAATCAAATTTAATATTAACTTATTTTTAATTTAGTTTACTCAGGACAATATCATATTAATTAATTATAGTATACCATCTTTTTAGTGATTATTATGCATATAAGTGTATTTGATATAACTAATGTTATACTGTATGCATTAAAATTGGGTAAATAGTTTATATTATTATTCCTCTATACTATTTAATATCGTTTTATTTTTAACTTTGTATTCCATGATTAATTATCGGTTTATATGTTTGATTGGCACAATCATATTTTTTAGCTTTTTTATGGCTAATATAAGGATTATTCACACTATATTTGTTATCTTTAGGCTATTGGGAATTTTAGAATCTGACAATCTTATATAAACATCCATTTTTTATTTATTTATTTTATAATTAATTTATTATTTTTTCTTTCCTGTTCATTTTTTATATGTAATGGTAAATATTAAGACTTTTATATATTTTTATAATATATAATATATTTTATTTTATAGCATATAGCTATATTCTATATACTATCAAGTTTAATTTTTTTTTTTTTATTTCTCAGTGAAGATTTAATGGTATGGTAATAGAATATATTGTAAGCATTTTATTAACATTTAATTTATTTAAAATATTTTTGAATAATGATTACAGTATGGTATTGTTTGTATTAGGATGTGGGTAGGAATGCATTTGATATATTTTAATTTCATAAGCATGTATTAGGTTCTTCTGTTTGTGACATTTGTATAATAATAATTGTTTTTAAAATAAAATAATAGATGGCAGCACCATAAATTTTGTATTTTTAAAGCTTCTAATAAAGTAATAATTTTAATTTTTTACACCAGGTGGTAATTAACGCTGTTACTGGCTATGTTGTAAAATTGTTATTAAACAATATAAATTTGTTTTAAGATATTATAAATAATGTAATTCTTTTTTATTTATATTACATTAATTATATTTATCGCGGTGTTTCAACATGGATTAACTGACTCCATGGCTTTTAATTTCTGTGTTAACTTAACTGTTTTATTCACCTTAATCTTATCATGCTTTTTGGATTCTATGTGCGGGAATATATTTTGAAAATCTACTGGGAATTATTCGGTATAATTTGTAAGATTTCTATTGCTATAGATTGAATATTTAATGGGTTGTAGTTTTTTTCCATTTGATGTCATTTGATTATGTTCTGTTTTCATCCTGGGGCTATTCCTTTGGTTATATTGGTTGTTTGAGTACAGGGGAAAAATTTTTTCAGCTTATAGCTTTTTTCTGACAGAAAACAACCGATTTGCTTATATCATTGAATTCTGTACTCTTGAAAACGTAATTCAATATGTAAGTTTTTCAATTTTTTTCGGAATCCATATTCTTTTTTTTTCTTCCATGTTAATTCTTGTAATTAGATATAAGGTACTTTATTTTATACATACAGTTCTATATTATTGGTTTGTGGCGCTTTGTTGTCAATCATTCACAATATTGCGGTTTTTGATTATGGTCGGCAATGTTTAATTAATGGTTATATATATATATATATATATATATATATACAGGGTGTCCGGTCTCAACGGTGTCCAATGGCTAATTCCTAAACCGTTAGTCATAGATATATAGTTCCAATTGCAAAAATGCTTTAAATGAGGTAAAGAAGTATTTTGAAAGCGATTTGGTTCAAGAAAAAGATTTATTAAAAAATTACGAAATTTAAATTTTTATACGGTCCCCAAGTCCTATAAGTGATATTTAGGAAAAATATCCTATTGTACTGACAAGTAATACAAAAAAAGTTCCATTCCTCTGCGATTAAAACTGACCGAGTAATAGATGTTTAAAGTTGGAGTATCTTTTTTGCTGCAAAATAGGGGTCAGTCACAAATTTACTAGAAATAAAAATAATCGTCAGATATAAAATTTGATTTTAAACATTGAGAGTAAATTAACATTACAATTATATTTTGAGATTTTTGTTCATTCTGACATATTAAAACAAAATATACAACTTGTACTAAAAATATATGTAAAAAAACAAAAAAAAAAACCCAGAAATTTTGTTGAATGATTATAAAAGCAACAGTCACAACTCTTTAGAAAATGATACATAGTTAGATTACCTAATCTAAAACTTTTTTTTTATGCGTATATTTTTATACACAACTTTTGAATGGCTGCTCTGAATATGTTAAGGAAATTAAAATGTCACTTTTTGAAAATGATCCCCATATCACTTTTATTTTCTTGTACATTACACATAAATTATTTGAATTATATGATTCTACCTGTGCGATTATTTCGATGATTTAAATAAACATAACAAAATTGTTACAATATTTTAATATTTTGTTCTAATAGAGCACAGATTTATCCATTATAGGTAGGACATCATATAACCGCCCATATTCTCTCTTTTTAATTAACTTTTCTTTTTTTAAGATCTTGTTCTATTTGTCATTTTATTTTAATGATAAAAAAATAATAATAATTATTATTTTTACATTACCCCTTCTGAAAATTCCACTGTCTCTCCCCTCAGCAAATATTCATTAGAGCAGTTATTTCTTTTATTAATTTTTAATTAAAAATTAGGGGGAAAATACTGTTAAATCAAAACATATGTTAAATTATTAAATTTTAACATTTAACAATTTATAATTTTTTTGCCGTACTTCTCGCTAAGCAAGTTTCAGAAGCATATAAATCACTTTTGCCATCAAACACTTGCCTCTGCACTTGCCAAGCACGAATACCGCCAAGATGAGTCACTTTGACGCCGAAACCTCTGGCCAATCAGATTACAAATTGGTAAAACATGGTTGGGAAAAAAATATGTATTTTAAACCTTAGAAAGTATTTGTATGTGCATGATTTGAGGCCGCAAGTGTTTTGGCACATCTATTGTACAAATAAAGTTGTTTACCTCATTTTCCTTGTCCAACAGGAAAAATTTTCACTCCATTTAATATTTATTTTTTGTTTAGCAAGTATAAATTGCATTTTGATTTTGGTCTCTAAAATATTTTTTACAAACAAGTTTTTATAAAGAACTAAAAAGTGGAATTTGGAAAAAGCATACCATCATCAAAATGTATAATAAGCAATCCCTGCTCATACATTGTAATGTATCTGACATCTTTCGTGGGGCACTGTATAAAAAATATAAACGCAACGCACTTTCATTTGGAAAAATTACATTGTGAATCATAGTGCCTTACATAAATGTTACTGATTTTAATTTTAAAATTTCTGTTTGTAGGTAATAATGTATATGGAATTTTTGGAGTGGTCCTGTAAAATAAATATAAATGGTACGTGCCTAAAATCGTATTAATATTACATTGTCATTGGATTTACATAATTATGCAAAATTTAATCTTGATCGGATATTTGGAAGTGAGTTAAAATTGGAATACAAATTTTGAATTAGGAAGACATACATACGAACGTCGTAAGTTAAAAGCTTATAAAAATAATACAACTTTTTAAAATAAAATCATCAAAAGAAGCACACTCATTTCCTTACAAAAAAAAAAGTCAAAATACAATTGAAGACGTCAGTTTCGAAACTCGCCTTATCCGAAATTTAAAAAATCATGTTTCTGTATCAATCTATTCTATTGGTATAAATGTTCCAATCTAGCACTACAATCTCCAAATTTTTAATGAATACCAATGGACGCATTTAAAGGTTTTATGCGATTTCCCAAAATTTGATTTTCGCGATAAGGCGAGTTTTGAATCCCACTTCTTCAATTATTTTAACCAATTTGAAAGTAAATTATTAAAAATTAACACTACCGTAATATTTATACGGGGGAAGCACCTTCAGTTAAATCGCTTTAAAAATACTTCTTTACGTTATTTGAAACCTTTTTGTAATTGGAACTATATGTCTTTGACTAACGGTTTAGGAATTTGCCATTGAACATCGCTTGGAGTGGACGCCCTTTATAATACTTTAAGCACTTCGTGTACGACCCCTGAAAGCTTGGTCCAACTCATCTCTTTTCAGTTAGAGAAAACTGGTTTAAGTCATAAAATTGAAAATATCATAACTCGGTCAATTTTAGTGCTAGATGAATGGGACTTTTTTGCCGTACTTGTTAGAGAAATAGGAAAAGTTTACTAAATATCACTTATAGGACCGGGGGACCGTATAAAAATTTAAATTTCGTAATTTTTAAATAAATGTTTTTCTTGACCTAAATCGCTTTAAAAATAATTCTTTACCTCATTTAAAACATTTTTGTAATTGGAACTATATGTCTATGACTAATGGTGTAGGAATTAGCCATTGGACACCGTTGAGACCGGACACCCTGTATATATATATATATATATATATATACTAATACCAAAATCTAAAAAGTAAAAACTAACCTGGTTGTAGATCACCCTCAGCTATCTTGTGCAAAAAACATCATTCAATAATATTAAAGTCAAAGCGGGAAATTTTAAAATAACGCCCCCATAGACTTAACATCAACGCTTTCCTTTCTTCTCGTGTCTAAAGTGGGCTCTTAAAAAAAGATGCGTTACACATTAAAAATTTCGTTCTCGATTGTTAAAGGTGTACTGTCTCCTTAAAAATAATAAATATTAAAGTAATGAATATTAAAAATATTTCTTTAAAAATTTGAACAATTTGATTTACAATTTTAAAGTTAACAATCTTTAAAACTTACTAACTTTATGTTCTGCTGATTTTTAATTAAAAAACTGTTTTTCGAAATTAAAATGTTAAATTGTTGAATATTCTATACATGTACAAGAATAGGAAACTTGAAACCCAGTCTCCAGGCCACAAACATGTTCTAGCAAATTCTGACTTCGTAATTTTATTATTTGTTAGCTATTTTAACTTAAAATTACTTTAAAAAGAACGCGTTTATTTTTTTACCGTTTTACTTTTAAAAAAACCAATGTTGAATTCAGGAGGTGGCCCGGGGGGCGTCCCCACCGGAAGATTTGATATTTTGCATTTTCAATGGTCAAAAAGCGCAATTTCCCCCTAGAACTCTATTATGTCCCCCCCCCCCCCCCGGAGCCTCGGAAATCCCTCCCGGAGAAAAGTGTCTGAATTCAACACTGTAATAAACTCGGGCTAAAATTTGGTCCCCTAGTAACTTCTACAAATTTTACCTCCCTGTATACGGTTCTAAAATTTTACATATACAAAGTAAGTGCGTAATATCCTTCGTTATTCATAGAAATATAGAATTTGAAATATTTCATTCTTTCAAGAGTAGGTATTTTGTTGAAATTAAACAATAGTCCTAGAAAAAAATAAATCCGAAGTATAAATAGGAGTGATCTATTTTACCACGTTACAATAATCCAATCACACCAATGGAAATATTAAATAGCTACCATTTTCTAAAATGTGTCGGTCTTAGCCAATCAGATTTTCAATAGGGCGGGGTTTTCATGTCCGATATGGGGCGGGCAACATATCATTACGAGGCCGTTTTTGGCACGTTTTTCATCAAAATCTTTACAAATTTTGCTCAGCCTAATTGTAATAGAACTATTGAAAGCATATTATTGGCATCTGAGGCCACACTAGTCATGCTTTGAAGTTCGAACCCTAATGCTAAGTCTATAAGAGCGTTATTTTCAAATATCTTGCTTGATTTTTAATATTTTTAAATGATTTTTTTGCACAGGATAGCTGAGGACTATCTGTTTCCGGGATATTTTTTACTTTTCCGATTTTCGTTGTAGTTTAATTCTCAGGATCATGTAAATTTAGGATCCAGTGAAATTCGAGGTGTTGTGTCCTTTTTAGTCTTCCATATCAGCAAAATTCAGAAAAATTTTAAAAAGCACAACGAAAATATAGAGTTTAAGCTTTCCAATAATATGCTTTCAATAGTTCTACTACAATTAGGCTGAGCAAAATTTGTAATGATTTTGATGAAAAACGTGAAAAAACGGACTCGTAATGATATGTTGCCCGCCCCATATCGGACATGAAAATCCCGCCCTACTGAAAATCTGATTGGCTAAGATTTTAATTGGCTAAGATTGACACATTTTAGCAAATGGTAACTATTTAATATTTCCTTTGGTGTGATTGGATTATTGTAACGTGGTAAAATAGATCACTCCTATTTATACTTTGGATTTATTTTTTTCTACGATTATTGTTTAATTTCAACAAAATACCTACTCTTGAAAGAATGAAATATTTCAAATTCTATATTTCTATGAATAACGAAGGATATTACACATTTACTTTGTATATATAAAATTTTAGAACCGTATACAGGGAGGTAAAGCTTGTACAAGTTACTAGGGGACCAAATTTCAGCCCGAGTTTATTACAGTGTTGAATTCAGATTCAGACACTTTTCTCCGGGAGGGATTTCCGAGGCTCCAGGGGGGGGGGGGGGTATAATAGAGTTCTAGGGGGAAATTGCACTTTTTGACCATTGAAAATGCAAAATATTAAATCTTATGGGGAGGACGCCCCCCGGGCCACCCCCTGAATTCAACATTGGTTTTTTAAAGTAAAACGGTCAAAAAATAGACGCGTTCTTTTTAAAGTAATTTTAAGTTAAAATAGCTAACAAATAATAAAATTACGAAGTCAGAATTTGCTAGAACATGTTTGTGGCCTGGCCAGGAGACTGGGTTTCAAGTTTGCTATTCTTGTACATGTATAAAATATTCGACAATTTAACATTTTAATTTCGAAAAACAGTTTTTTAATTAAAAATCAGCAGAACTTAAAGTTAGTAAGTTTTAAAGATTGTTAACTTTAAAATTGTAAATCAAATTGTTCAATTTTTTAAAGAAATATTTTTAATAGTCATTACTTTAATATTTATTATTTTTAAGGAGACAGTACGCCTTTAACAGTCGAGAACGAAATTTGTCCTGTGTAACGCATCTTTTTTTAAGAGCCCACTTTAGACACGAGAAGAAAGGAAAACGTAAATGTTAAGTCTATGGAGGCATTATTTTAAAATTTCTCGCATTGACTTTAATATTATTGAATGATGTTTTTTGCACAGGATAGCTGAGGGTGATCTACAAACAGGTTAGTTTTTACTTTTTAGATTTTGGTTTTAGTTATATATATATATATATATATATATATATATGTATGTATTTAAGTGTGTGTTTAAAAAAAGATCATTTTTAAACATTAAAAAGGAAGTGAGATATTTGAAAATAACGCTCCCACATACTTAACGTTAGCGCTTACATATTTTCTCCGTATCTAGTCTGGGTTCTCAAAGGTAACGTAAAGGTTTTTTTTAACGGTAAGGAAACGCTAAAATTTATGATTAACTTTAATAATGTAAACCTAAAAATAATGAGACTGTAAGGTAAAATATAGCATTTTATAAAAATCTGCTAGCTAGCAAATTTAATTTATAATACATACTATTTTCTAATAATTTATTTTTCACTTACATGAATATTCAAAAGTATTCTTTTATATTACGGGAAATACCTATGTGGGAAAAATCATTTGCGGTGTATTTTTAAGGTATAAAACAATTTTAAACATAAAAGTTATGCAACTTATTGAAGTGCACAGGTACGTGTAAGGGGGAATTCAAAAGTACATTTCGATATATTAAGGACTATGAAGAAAAAAACATTTGCGGTGTACTTTAATAACGAATCTCTGTTACAACATAATGAAATCGATATGAATTTGAGGCGCAGCAAAACATGCTTTTTGAAGGAGTTGCACAGCATTTATCATTCATTTACAGGGTCACAGAAAAGAGTTCAGTTTTATTACAGAAAAACTGCTTGCAGCATGTGTTTTAGTTATGCTTCACGATTTTAAACAAGATGGAATTCATATACGATACTGAGGTTTACTACAAGATTCTTACATTAGAATACGATGTGCATCCCATTTTATTTCTCTTACAGGGGCACATAAAAGATGTTGGACACAATACTGTATATGAAGTATTGTCTATTAGGGATGATTGCTGAAAGTGAGATTTTAGCTATGATATACGTTTTAAACTAAATTTCTGTATACTAGATCAATGCAAAAACCCTTGACGGGTTAAAAGTTTCTGACGCAGCACTTTATCTTATGCTCTAAAATTTTAAATATGGAACTTAAAAATACTGATATCAAATTTTGAGTGACGTTATGCTATTTCTTAAAAAATATATTTGTATTTAATTCACCATTTTATTTTTGTTTTATTTATAATCGCATGTGCAAAAGTTAAGTTCAACATGAAAAGCTGCATAAAATTATATTCGCTGTTGCTTTATCATTTACATCTCTCATAAATTCAAAATATGTGTTTTAAAAGATATGATATAAAATTTAAGTGACGCCTTGATGTGACTTTAAAAGGTTTGTTTTTTAAAATTCAATTTAAATTATTTTTGACTTGGTTAAAATATTTTTTTTACATCTACACAATACTTTTAATTTTCCAATTCACTGTTAAATATATCACTTTCATTGAATCTATACTATGCATTGAAATGTATTTATTTCAATAAATTGATTTATCTTTTGTGTCACGCTACTCAAAATTGTGAGTAACATTTATGTAAATGGTTTATTTGCGTCAAACTATCCTTTTTCATACATTTCATGTAGCTTGGACACAATGACGCAAAGAAACCATTTACATAAATTTTACTCATAATTTTGAATAGCGTGACACAAAAGATAAATCAATTTATTGAAATAAATACATTTCAATGCATAGTATAGATTCAATGAAAGTGATATATTTAACAGTGAATTGGAAAATTAAAAGTATTGTGTAGATGTAAAAAAAATATTTTAACCAAGTCAAAAATAATTTAAATTGAATTTTAAAAAACAAAGTTATGAAAGTAGAAGAATTTTTTTTTTTTAATATCGGAAACCAAAATCGAAAAATTTAAAACTAGCCCAGTTATAGAGCGTCCTCAGCTATCCTATGCAAAAAAATTCATTTTAAATTTTTAAAAAGGAAGCGAGATATTTGAAAATAAAGCTCCCGTAGACTTAACATTAGCGCTTTCATTTTTTCCCGTTACTAGTGTGGGTTCTCAAATGTAACGTAAAGGCATTATTTTAACTGTTAGGAAACGGGAAAATTTATCATTAACTATAATAATATAAAACTAAAAGTTATGAGACTATAAGGTAAAATATAGCATTTTATAAAAGTCTGTCAGCTAGCAAATTTATTTTTCAAGACATATTTGTAACGGAATCCTCGTTTAAACGGAATATTTTCAAGATTCCCCTAAAAATATCTTACAATTGTATGTGCAAAGATGGAAAAAACCCACCTAAAACGGTATTTCGCACTTATTGTTTATGTTTCCATCATACCAGGTTTATAGTGTCATGTTTTTAGCATGAGGGTGTAGAATTTTAATTACTACCAGGTCCCGCGTTTTTCTCTACGCCCTCTGTATTTTCTATATGTATATCCAACAAAAAACTTTTGGACGGGTACTCAGAAATTTAGAACTCTCCAACATAGTTGAAAAATGTTTGTGAGTTGGGCTTGAATGCTCGTCTTTCCGTACTCTAACTAGCGTACATATACTTGGATTGTGATGTAATTGAAATACGTTGTTGAAGTTTATCATGGCATACATGACATTGATAATGAAGCGTGTAATAATTTATACTTCATGACATGGACATTCAAAAGTATTCTTTTCTATTATGGCATATGTGGGAAAAATCATTTGCGGTGTATTTTAATGATGTAAAACAATTTAAACATAAAATCTATGCACCATATTGAAGTGTACAGGTTCGTGTACAGGGGAATTCAAAAGTACATTTCTTTATGAAGGAAGGTTGGACTATGAAGAAAAAACGTTTTACGGCGTATTTTAATAATGTTTCTCTGTTGCAAAAATAACGAAATGGATATGAATTCATGAGGTGTACTAACATGATTGCTATAGGGGTTTCAAAGCATTTATCAATCATTTACAGGATCACAGAAAAAAATTCAGTTTTATTACAGAAAAAACTTCTCGCGGCGTGTTTTAGTTCTGTTTCAACATTTTAAACAAGATGAAATTCATATACGTTACTGAGGTTTACTACAAGATGCTTACATTAGAATATGATGTGAATCACATTTTATTTCATTTACAGGGGCACATAAAAGTTGCTGGATGCAATACTGTATACGAAGTATTCTCTATTAGGGGTGATTGCTAAAAGTGAGTTTTCACCTATGATATCCTTTTTTAATACTAGATTATATATATGATTTCTATAGACTGTGTACACTGTAAAAAAAAATTTGTAAGGTTACTAAGAATTTTGTAGGAAACTGGGATGCCTAGAACTTTTTATGTAACCACAACAAAAGATAATCATGTAAAATTACAAAAGTTTCTTCAGTAAGTGTTACTAAATATTGCTTAGTAAACGTACTAGTGATTTTTTAGGGAGTTTACCAAAAAAACTCTTGTAAATTTACTAAATATTGTTTAGTGAAGTTACTAATGCTTGTTTAGGGAGTTTACTAAATAAGTTTTAGTAAATTTATCAGTGAATATGTTGTAAACGTACTATTCCTTTTTAGGGCGTTTTCTAAAAAATTTTTTGTATATTTACTAAATATTGTGCTGTAAATTTACTAACGGTTTATCAAGGGAGTTTCTCTAATTAGCTTTTGTAAATTTACTAAATATTTCTTAGTAAACTTACTAGCGATTTTTTAGGGAGTTTACTAAAGAATTTGTGGTAATTTTTCGAAAGATACTTTAGTAAACGTACTAAGGATTGTTTAGAGAGTTTTCCAAAGAATTCCTTGTAAGTTTACTAAATATAGTTCAGTAAACTTACTAACGATTTTTTAGGGAGTTTACTAAAGAATTTTTCGTAAATTTACTTAGGATTATTTAGTCAAGGTACTAACGTTTTTTTAGGTAGTTTCCTAAAGAATACTTTGTGAATTTTCTAATGATTTTTTAGTACACTTACAAAGGAATTTTTAGTACATTGACTAAGAATTTTTTTTGTAAATTTGCGAAGGATTTCATAGTACATTTACTATGAATTTTTTTGGTATTGCACCCAAAACTTTACATATACATTAGCAAAAAATTGTTGGTAACTTTATTAAAGTACCGTCAGAAAAATTACAAATGATTTTTTAGTATTGTGTCTAAAACAGATTTTGTATTCTCGCCAGAAAGTTTTTTGTAACCGTGCAAGAGATATTGGAGTAAAATCAAAATCCTTCGATCAAAATAAGTAATATGGCCTGACGTGTTTTTCAGTAATACCACAGCAATTGCCAGAAATATTTGTATGTTATGCATTAAAAAACTGACTGAAGCTTCACTGTAGATATTCAAATAGGTACAAAATCATTTCCATATTAAATGAGCATTATAACAACAGCAGTAAATAAGCAGATAAGCAGAAGCAGATCTTATGGTTTTTAGTTAAATTAAAAAAGCGAATAGAAACAATAATGAAAGTAAAGTATCATTACTGAGTTTATAAAATATGCCTAAATTTTTAAAAAATGTTATCGATTCACTGTTAAAAATAAAGTGTGATGTTTCACCAAGAAAATTGTGAAAAGTCGCTGAAATTTAGCTGCAAACAAGATATTGGCGATAAGTTTTACCAGTTTATTGGTGCTTTCTCAAATACCATTATATTAGTGAAATGTTAAACAATGATTCAGGCTTTTTATAAATCCAATTTTCTGGTGAAAGGTTGAACCATAAATCAAGATTTTTTTAAAATCCAATTTTCTGATAAAAGGTTTAACTATAAATCAGGTTTTTTTTTAAATCCAATTTTCTGGTAACAGTTTGAACCATAATTTAGTTTTTTTTAATCAAATTTTCTGGTAAAAGGTAGGACCACGAATCAGGATTGTTTTTAAATCCAATTTTCTGGTGAAAGGTTAAATCATAATTCAAGGTTTTCTCTATTCCAATTTTTTGCTAAAAGTTTGAATCACGATTCAGGATTTTCTCTCATCTTTATGGGGAATGGTTACACCGGATTGTAGCTCTCTTTTCTCCCCTCACTTTGGTTTTCAATTTATCATTTTATGGTGTAATAATAAACAAAATTTCAGATTATGCGAGATTATCTTGCAGTAGGAAAGCTTTTTTTTATTTTCATTAAACCGAAAATTATTTAAGTTTTAATTATTGATTCTATTGTCTTTGAAATATATTTAAAAAACAAATGTAAACCATTTTGATCTAATTTAACAAAATAATTACATTTTTTCCCCACAAATATTACCATTCTGTCCTTTTACATTTTGGAATATTTCTTCGCACTCAGTTACACTTATAGTCCATTTAGTGTTTGCTTATTTACAAAGAAAAATAATAATAATAATAATTTTCTTTAGATTTAAATACATACCCTGTTTTTATTATTGTTTTAATTAAAAAGGCCGCTATAAGTAGCAGAATCCATTTAACCTCTAATATCAGCTAATACAAAAGTATTACTTTAAACTTTAAAGCTTTTTTTTAAATACACAATGTATTTCTACAACATATTAAATACTTACTTTGAAGGGTTAATTTAATAACAGCAGTGTCGCCACCAAGCGACTAATTATTCTTACATATAAGTATTTTTTCAGTATTCCTAAATGATAATCTATGACGACGATTTATTTATTTTTTAACTATACTCGTAAAAAAGAAAAATATTCATCATCAGCAGCCTTGCAATAGCTGAAAAAGAAATGGTTACGGACACTATTAAATAGCAACACATTTAAGTTGGTTTGCGGTATGCCGCTCCATTTATTGAAAATACAAATTATATAATCATTAAATTATATGTATAGTATGTCAGACTAATATTTACTGTAATATAATATCATTTTACATACAGTTTTAAGAGGGTGCTGCACCCTCTCTCTGACCATTCAGGTCATCAAATAAAAATAATTCTTGAAGCTTAGTATGTTCTAAATCAGGATTTCAAGTCTGGTAAAATGGAATAGATCCAAGCATCAGGTTAAATTCTCCACCTGTTTTAAATGAAAGAGTAAATATTTTAAGACATAAAATATTTTTTGTGCAAACATAACAATAATCAAATTTCACACAGGGGAATTAATAAAAAAATTAAACAGTATATCAATTCAAATCTCTTTTAGAAGGAAATCTTCAGCATTTAAAAAATCAATCAGTGTTCGAAATCATTGGTGCTCCGCTGGCCCAAGAACACCAAAAATTCATTTGAACCACTAATTTGAAAATTTAATGGTCAGCAGGAACAGTAACCACCCCCCCCCCCCCCTCTCTAAAAGGTCATAGGTAAACTTAAATTTTCCCGTCTCGGAGAAAACGGCAACCTAACACAAATCACACAATTTTATTTATTTTAAAAAATAAATAAAACTGCATTAAACCTTAGTCAATTGAAATATTGGAATTAAGATATCTAAATAATTTTATAGTTTTTCTTTATGTGCTGTTTATTTAATTTTTAGTTATAATTTTATATTTTATTAGGCTAAAAATTTTGGATAACTGCAAAGAAAGTTTGTTAGAAAAAGCTGCTAAATTCTCCATTTGTTAGGTAAAAGAAAAATATTGTGAAATTCTTAAATGTAAAAAAATATTGCAAAAAGCGTCAGTTGGTTGAGGGAAAAAATTCGTCAATCAATCGTGATTAACAAAAACTAATGCTTGCCATTTGGCTGCAATAGGGTGTTAACGATTTTAATCAACGATTAAATCATGATTTTAATCAACTGATTTTTTTTTTGGAAAATTTGTTATTTTAATCAATGACTTTTTATGGTCTATTTCAATGGTATGTAGGGAAAAATCATTTGTAGTATATTGGAATGATATTACACTATTTCAAGCATATAGAAATTGATACACATCACTGAAATGTACAAAAAGATGTACAAAAAGATGCTTACTATAGAACATGATGAGCATAGCATTAATCGTTTATTTATGGGGGGAACAAAAGGATTCGCTTATAGTACTGTATAAATAAACAATAATTGCTGGAAGTTCGTTATTTGTTGTGGTAACAGTTTTTTCTTTTAAATTTAACTAATTTATTTACTTCGTATGTATAAAATCTGTAAATCCTATACAGGCTGCAAAAAAGATGTATATATTTCCGTTTATTGACGAAATATGTTGAAGGGGAATTTTCAACTGTGAAAATGCGTTTCTTAAATGAACTAATGTTTAGCATACTATTTGGTATACATTCAAATGTATAGATCATATATAGCGTTGCACAAAGGAATTCGAATATTTTTTCGATGACTGATAATAATTGCTGAACTTTAATTTTCAAATGTGTTACGTGTTTTGTAATTTGCTTAATTAGCCATCATATTTAACTTTATTAAACGTTTTTTTTTTTTTTTTTTTTTTTTTTTTACATAATTCTGAATGTGTTGGAAAATTATAATCTGTCGTTGAAGCTTGATTATTTTACGTTCTTGTTTAAAAAAATTTTTTATTTTGTATGTGTGTATATATATACATATGGGCGAGTTGTAAAAAACAGGGTAGGTGGGTTAAACAGGGTAGCGCAGATCCCTCCTTCAGTTGTACTTGTGTCTATCAGCCAACACGAGAAATAACTTGTCGGTAACCATTATGGCATTTATAGCTGATTGAAACGTTACTGTGTGCGGTTTTTTTTAGTGTGAAGGAATTAGTGTCAATTACTCTTAAAACATTGTTTTATTTGATTCTAGATTTTACGCGTATAACCACGTTTTTTCAGCATATTAAATATTCCTGAGTACTATATCTAATTCTTTCCTTTCCTGATAATATTTTAAAATTTTTACTGATCTTTTGCTTGTAGGATTAATAGTAGTGACGCTATGTTTAAACTCTGTTATGTTGAAGTAATACCGGATACTTAAGAGTGGGTCAGAACTGGGTATACCCGATTTTGTCCGACACTCATAGAATGTATTTTTAGTAAAGTTAATAAATTAGCATGGAATTTTAAATTGCATTCTTAATACTGTTAAGTTATAATATAATTCTAAATCTATCTAGTTATAATGAAAAAACTTTAATTTTGATTTTGTTTTATATTAAAAAGTGGGTCTAATTTTTAACTTACATTTATGAAATTAAATAATTTGCAATTATTAATGAACAAAATAATGGTTCTAATTAAGGCATAATTTTATATTATGCTTTTTACATTTTAATAAATAACTTTCTAATCTGAGGTGTAATAACTTGCGTTATGGGTCCTCTTAAAATGCAAATATATTTCGTGACTTGTTTCTCTAAATAAAATAATCAGCCCAAATTGACAAATAATCCAAAAAATCCCAATCCTATATAACTTGGCTATATAATCTATAGCAGAATTTTTTTTTATCAAATATTAAACAGGCAAAATAAACCCTCTTGATGAATGAAACTTTCCCCAGACTCATTTGCTGTATATAATAGGAGTGGATGGATTACGAAAGAGGTCTTCATTTTATTTGGTTAAAAAATGTACAGATTTTTCCATATCCTTGTCCTGAAAAGTCCGTTCTTTAAATCCTTAATAGGTGTTCAATTCATATAAAAGAATCCAGTTAATCTAGTAAGAGAAAGCAATGTATTTATATATGTTTCTTTCCTTACGCAACGCATCGATTTCACCCCCTTGATGTGTCTTTCAAGCATCTCTAAGCTCATACTAAGAACAAGAGGTGAACAAGTGGTTATTTTCCAACTCTGCGCGATCTATAACAATTTACCAAGTTGGAAAATTATTTAAAATTGCATTTTCGAGAGCAGCAATTGTAAATACTGCAATCAGAAGGTTCGAGAAAACAGGGATTTTCCCCTACAACAATGTTTTTCCAGACCATCTTTTTGCTCCTTCGGAAGTGACAGAGAAACCCATGAAAGTCATCACAGGATAATGGAGCTCAACCTTCCGAACATAAACGAGTTGACAACATCCAGCAGCTTTCACGTCGAGCTGCTTCCAGATGCAGCAGTTAACATCACAATCACAGGCGTCATCACTCATTCAAAATGTTACATCAACAGAATACATTATAAAAATTATCCATTCGACATCTTCAGACTATGTAGAACAGCAATCTGTATTTCCAATTTCGCCTAAAATGTTATTATCCCCTTATAAGGAAGGCTTTAGAATTGAGAAAAGAAAGGGAAAAACTTATTTTGATTTCTTCTCCCTATAAATTACAGATCGAAGCAGATATTAAGGAGAAAAAAGCCAAACAAACTGCAAGACGAAAAAAGAAGTTTCTTTAAAAGAAAAAAAGAAACCAAAAAAGATTGCGGACATATCTTCAAAAGAAGAGGATAATGAAACCTGTATGTTTTGCTATGAACTTTACTCAAATTCTAAATCCAAATACGATGTTTAAAATTCCACGATTAGGCACACGAAGCATGTAGTAATGCAGAAGTAGTAGATGATAAATTCATCTGTGATTTTTGAAGCTAAAAGAACTCGAAAACGTACAGTGTAAAGTAAGCAAGCCTATACAACGTAGAAAATTTGCCAACGAATTATTTTTTTACACATGGAAGAACACATGTGCAATTTCGTTTTGTTAAAAATAATTAAAATGTATTTTTTACTATATTAAGCCAGATCTTTTTGACCAAAATGAGTTTCCAGTAGTTTTAAATGAATACCCAATTTTACCCAACCAGCGAGGTAAAACCAGATTTTTGCATACGTTTGAAAAAAGCTATTTTTTAATTTAAATAATTATATATATTTTTTTTGTTTGAAAAGAACGTTTTATTATAGCCAAGGATTCTTTTTACATTAAAAACAGTGTTCAAAGTTTGTTTTCCCATTTCACAGCATTTGAGACTAACAACTTTTATGGTACCCGATTTTGCCCCACCTTCCCTACATATATTTAAAGGATGCTGTAGAAGAAAATAGCATGAAACATTTATTAGTTCCTTTCTACATCTGTTTCTACCAAAAATTTTGGTAACATGCCATTTATCTTTTAAAATAAGCAATTTTTCTATTCGCATACACTTTACGGTAGTTATCGCGATATATCACCAATATTAACACGTTGATATATTCCGATATTAAATTTACGATATTCTCCCCACCTAGCAGTTAAAGTTCTGAAAAAAAGATCAAAATAGTTTTCCGAAAGCTTGTAGCAATTTATTCCAGGATGATATTTTAGAAGTGTCGGCAAATATGTATATATATATGCTCTAAAAGTTAAAATCTTCTAACTGATGATGCAATTGATTTTTAAAAACATGAGTTTTAACTCTTTCAAATACATTGGTAAGCGTAGGTCACTTCGTGCCTCACAAAGACTATATTTTTTCTACCATAAAACTAACTAAACGTCCGTATTTTAACACAATCTTTTTAGAGCAAATCAACAGGCGAGATTTAGATTTACCTACGAAAATTTCTTAACATTCGGACAAATATAAATATTTTTTACTAAATAAAATGTGCAAAGACTTCGACAAAATAAGCAAAAACCTGAGTTACATCGTGGTAAAAATCTTACCAGGCTTTTTCCCCACAAAATATTAATATTTTTTCACTCGGGATACGAAAGCATTATGTTTTGACCATCTAAAAATTTCAAAGAGTCTAGATGATAACGACAAACTTTAAGAATTTAAAATACTGGAAGAACCTAGTCCCTACCCCACATCCCTTTCCAGGCATATTTCAAAATTACATATAAGACTCCAAAAATCAAATTATGCAGAATATTAATACCAAATAATAAAAACAATACCAAAAAGCATATACTTTCAATTCTCTTTGAAATACTGCAATACATTTAAAAAAATAGAAAATTAATCTTTTAAAAAAATTCATTGTCCGAAGTCACTTTTCTGTTTTTCTGCGCATTTTACTGTACGACTCACATTACGTATATATTATTTAAAAATACACACTTAATGTTATACAGTAGCTTTGAAATGATCGAATATTGATTTGGCTCAGATGTAAATGGATTTAAGGGTGAAAAAAATTAGTTTGAAAAGAAAAAAAAAGCACCAAGATTTTGATATGAAAATAAAATCTATATCTATCAATATTATAAAAAACAAATATATCTGCGCGTAACGCTGATGTCATTTTGCAAATGGCAGCACTTTGAAATCTGGAATGAAATTTAGGTTTTGCAATTTCCGTGTTCAGCTTGTCGTCAGCTTAAAATTCCGAGTAAAATGAGAACTCCATTTAATATTTTTGTTGAACATTGTCACAATTCTATTTCAAAGACCCGTGATCGGGGGATGTAACTCACAATTATGTGGGTGGGAAACTGGACATTGTTTTAATCCCTTCCGTTTAGAAGTACCAAGAGTACCGAAAGTACCAAGTTTTATCCCACGTACTAGGTGAACATTAGAAAATATGTACATATTTATAGTCGAAAAACTTTTTTAAAATTATCTTAACAATATCTCAGAACAATTAATGCTTCCAAAAACATTGTCAATACAAATGTTGTAGAATTTGAAATTCTGAATAAAATGAGTACCCATATTAATATTTTTGCTGAACATTAAGGTCGTAATTCTATTTCTAAATTTTGCCTTAACCGCTAATCAGGAGAGAGACAGAGTTATCAATCCACCCTGCCTCCGTTTATTACATACATGTATTTTCTTTAAGTTGTTGAGGCCCTTGAGATGTTTCTGTAAATATGTTAATGCTTTATTTTGTATATTTTGAGGATTATAATTTAGTAGTTATCGAGAAAGAGGTACATAATTGACAGCCGTTTTACATGCCATTTCTCAACTGATATCGTCAACCTTAAACCTTAGTTTAAAAAAACGTAAAGCTAACTTTAAGCTAACTAATAATACTTTTTTTCAATATTCCGAAGGTTTTAAAATTTTATGAATTTAACTTAAGATGCTCGTATACTAGTCGAATATAATTTTTATTAAAACCATCTTAGTCCTTTTCGTAAAATATCGAAGTTTAAAATTGTGCTATTGGTTGACCTATTCCTCTAGCGACAAGAATCCTGCACACTCATTTGTTCCCTCGCTCCTCCCCACTATTTTCGACCTCCTTAAATGTGATGCATACGCACTGTTATTCACTATATATGTCAAATTAAATACGACGCATAATTCAAATACAATATCAGAGATCATAAACAATATTTCCCATCATTTACAAATCATTTTTGAAATATGCTAAAAATCATGAAATAGTGCACTTTTTAAATTATCTATTTGTTCGTAGCGGCAAAGCCGCACCTAGTAGGGCGGGAAAACTTAGTAAGTACGTTTATTTCTGACCTATGTTGAAGGGATTAAAACAATTTCCAGCTTTCCCGTATTTAATTCCGAATTCGGTCTTTTTTTTTTCATTTTCTACCACTGGGCTATATTCCGTAATCAAGAGTTTAAGCCATAACTCTGAAAATATCCAAAATAAAGCCTAAAATAATTACAAAATCCTCAATAAATTAATATATATATATAAATTAAAACATGGTGAACTGATAAACCTCGTCTGTTCTGGCTTCAATCACTTGATTAACGAATTAGGCAAAACTTTGCATTATAATTGTAAAAATTCAACAAAAATATTAAGTACACATTTCAATCAGAATTTTAACCTCTACAACATCTGTATTGACAATGTTTTTGATAGAGTTAGTTTTTTTTAGATATTGTTATGGTAATTAATAAAAATGTGTTTTTTGACTATAAATCTGTACATATCTTCAACCACTCACCTAGTAAGAGGGGGAAAACTTAGTACATTCATTCTAGACTTTAAGTAAAAGGATTAAAACAATTTCCAGTTTTCCCCTAATTAATTCCAAATGCGGCCCTTTTTTCCTTCCCTACCACTGGTCTATAAAGAGTTTTAAAGACTTTAAAATTCTATGTGCTCTGCTTTTTTTTTTTTTTTTTTGGTGGGGGGTGGGGGGATGCCAATTTCGAGTGGGAAGAAAAATCTTGATTATTTATTGTGACAATAAAATGACACAATTTTTTTTTTTTTTTTTAATTTAAGCAGTTTTAAAGAGTTTTGAAACTTTAAGTATTATTACTGTGAGATGTGAAGAAAACGGGGAAACGAAATTTTGAAGGTGAAATTCAGATAAAATTTTAATGAAATGGATATGATGGAATGAATAGTTAATGAAATTTAGGACTGATTATTTTTTCACTTAAAGTAACAAATACAGTAGAAAAATCATGAAATAGTGCACTTTTTAAATTATCTATTTGTTCGTAGCGGCAAAGCCGCACCTAGTAGGGCGGGAAAACTTAGTAAGTACGTTTATTTCTGACCTATGTTGAAGGGATTAAAACAATTTCCAGCTTTCCCGTATTTAATTCCGAATTCGGTCTTTTTTTTTTCATTTTCTACCACTGGGCTATATTCCGTAATCAAGAGTTTAAGCCATAACTCTGAAAATATCCAAAATAAAGCCTAAAATAATTACAAAATCCTCAATAAATTAATATATATATATAAATTAAAACATGGTGAACTGATAAACCTCGTCTGTTCTGGCTTCAATCACTTGATTAACGAATTAGGCAAAACTTTGCATTATAATTGTAAAAATTCAACAAAAATATTAAGTACACATTTCAATCAGAATTTTAACCTCTACAACATCTGTATTGACAATGTTTTTGATAGAGTTAGTTTTTTTTAGATATTGTTATGGTAATTAATAAAAATGTGTTTTTTGACTATAAATCTGTACATATCTTCAACCACTCACCTAGTAAGAGGGGGAAAACTTAGTACATTCATTCTAGACTTTAAGTAAAAGGATTAAAACAATTTCCAGTTTTCCCCTAATTAATTCCAAATGCGGCCCTTTTTTCCTTCCCTACCACTGGTCTATAAAGAGTTTTAAAGACTTTAAAATTCTATGTGCTCTGCTTTTTTTTTTTTTTTTTTGGTGGGGGGTGGGGGGATGCCAATTTCGAGTGGGAAGAAAAATCTTGATTATTTATTGTGACAATAAAATGACACAATTTTTTTTTTTTTTTTTAATTTAAGCAGTTTTAAAGAGTTTTGAAACTTTAAGTATTATTACTGTGAGATGTGAAGAAAACGGGGAAACGAAATTTTGAAGGTGAAATTCAGATAAAATTTTAATGAAATGGATATGATGGAATGAATAGTTAATGAAATTTAGGACTGATTATTTTTTCACTTAAAGTAACAAATACAGTAGAGCAATTTTTTTTTTAACCTTTAACTTATGTCAAAGAAATTGTCACATAACTAGTGTGAAGCGGTCTGTGAGACCGCTCCAACGAAAGATGAATAAAATCCGCGATAAATTCATAGGATGTTGTTTTTGTACTAAACTTTTTGCACAGGAGTGTTATAATTAAAATTCACCTATTCAAAAGTCTCTGGTGTTAGTACTAAAGTGAAACAAAATTTCAGTAGTGTTTGTAATAAACTGAAATTTGCAAGTTAAACTATGAATATTGAAAAAAGCACTGGTCTATGAGACCGGTAACATCAGTTAAAGAATAAAAAAAAAGTTTTAAACAGTTTAAACTTTGGTATTGTGGAGAAGGGAGTAAAAAGGGGAGGTGAAATTTCAGAAGAAAGGTTAGCAATGTCTGTTTTATCTTTATTTTTTAAATCAGAAATGAAAAGAAATGCAGAAGAGTTCCACCCCCCGATTAAGAAATAATATGACAGTAAAGCACTTTTAAAAATTTTGTATGAAAATAAGCACTTTCAAGCACAAAAAAAAACCTTTTGAAAAATGAAAGTACTTTTAAGGACCGTACGAATCCTGATATATTGAAAATTTTCCAACTACAGAGTAGTCCTGCACGGGTTAAGTTGCACCAGACACAAAACCGAATATTATATTTAAGTCAACCCGCAACTCGATCCGAACCCTCCAAAAATATTTCCTCGATCCGCAACCTGACCAGAATCAGCCAAAATAATTTTCGGCAACCTGCAACTCAACCCAGGCCTATTTCAACACGAACCCGAAATAAAAGGAAAGGAAATCCTGTTTTATTGATATTATGAAATGTAATCTACAATTACATCTCTAATAACAATGTTTTAAGTAGGAAAATGGACAAATGTATATGCTTTAATATTCAAACATATGTGGGTATCATGCCCACAAGTATTTGAAGTGAGGACAGCTTGTTAAAAAGCGCCATCGATATTCACCATCATGGTTGATCTCAATGGCGCTTGCTGACAAGTTGTCCACAACATGGCTCACAATCACATGACACACCTAAGTGATGTAGGATAGGTGGGGGCTAAAGTTACGCACTTATCATTAATTTTGATTTTTAACGAGCACATTGATCTAAACTTATGTGACGACTGATTAAAATGTTGTATTAAAACCTTAGAGACACGTTCCACTATCAAACGACATTCTGTCAAATTATAATTCCGTGAGAAATTGTAATTAAAAAAAAAATTGCTCTGCGTATCTTTGCCCTATTCGTTGGGCTAAAAGTACGCAGTGATGAGGCAAACGATTCGCAGTGCGCATTTTTTCCCCCATTACGGCCGGATTTTGCCCCTATTTTCACTAAAGTGAATGAGTAATGTAAAAGCATTAGTAAATTTTGATAATATTTAAACTGAAAATTCTAAACTAGACCATGAAAAAAACAGCGGTCTGCGAGATCGCAAATAGCAGTTAACCTCCAACTGTTGTGACAAAAATCGTTTCATAAATACTGTAAGCGGTCTCCGAGACCGCTTAATCGTTGATTGAATAAAATGGTTGACTGACTCATAAGAGGCGGTTTCTGCGCTAAACTTTATGCAAAGGGCTATTATAGTAAAATTTCCCGCATTCAGAAGTCTTCAGCTATACTTCTAATTTACCAAACGAATCAAAATTAAACTAACATAACTACTTAAATTGAAAATTACAAGTTAAACTGTGAAAACTGAATATTTCAGCAATCGGCGAGAGCGTTAACAGGAGTTAAGGATTAAGGTTTAAAACAAAAGCGATTCATGAAACAATATTGATTTTTAAAAGTAGGTAGGTAGATACCTACGTTCTATATTTAAAAAAAAAACTTAACTAGAAAAAGGAAGATGTAGTTTACTAACTTATATTAGTTAAGCAGCTATTATATTTTATATAATATTAATTTAGAAATTGTGAAAAGCTTTGCATCTAGCTAAAATGATAGGGCAAAGTCCCATATCTTAAACATGTTCGTATCTTTGTCCCAAGAAGGATGCGTACTTTTACCCTATTCTGCAGTATTTTGCTTAACCGGCTACCTATAACTATAAACAAATGTGATCGAGGTAAACTACGGCATTTAGAAGCTAAAACTATTTCGATCTCCACTAAAATTTTGGATTTGTAAAAATTCCAGGTACTATCAGCTAAAAAATACAGTGAAATTTAAAAAATATTAGATCAAAATTCGAAAATTTAAACTTACCTCATTTTCTTAGCACAAATTGCTACTTTTAATCAAAGGTTTAAACAAATGACTAGTAGACTTAAAACAAAACTGCCACCTATTGGTCATGAGAGCCGAAATGTTGCTTCATATGAAATCAGCCGGTGCGTATTTTTGCCCCGCTCATATCTTTACCCCTACCTACCCTATATAACGGCGTTACCGTTATATATTCATTATTCCTCCTTTCGCCTCAAAAAAATCAACTTTTAACTTTACTGGTTTATTATAAATTGTCATTATTCTTCCCCCCCCCCTCCCTTCAAATAAAATATTTGGTTTAAATTTGACATTTTAGAGTTAATTTCATATGTCTTTATTCATTCTCTTCCCCCCCCCCCCCCTCTCACTACTGTAAGTTTCGCCTTTACTTTTAAAGTTCTTTTCAAATGCAGACATCATTTATCTCGGTTCCTTTTCTGTCTTTTAAATTCACGCGGACAGAAAAAGATCTTAACCGCAGCTATTTTCCATTGAAATAAAGTAAAAGAATAAAATACAAATGAATGTCTTTTCGCTTTGCAGCCGACGATATCTAATGCATATTTTCCCAGCCTCTGGGCTTGCATTAGTATTCAATTCTCACCCTTGTACTTTGTCGGATACAAACCATATGCCCATTGCTGACTAATTTGCAGCTGTAGTTAGATCTGTAACGTGCATATAAAAATCACGTGTTCCTATTCCTTTAAGCCTCCCTGCTTACCGCAGGAATGTTAAGATACGTGTAACCATATATAGCTCGCCATGGCGTAGGTTTCAGTTCTATGTAATACTTCGGGATGCTTCTGATTCCTTTGTCCACGCCACCAATATTCATCGCCAATACAGTACATATGTTCCTATTCATCTCGCCAATGAGTGAGTGATTGTAATGAATATTTTACCACTACTCCCTCTGACCTTGAATGTGAGAGACCTCAGCTCGCTGCCCTTCGGGGTCGCCCCCGTCGGGCAGCCTTTTGTTTCACTTCTCCCCGTCCCACTGTACTCTCATGACCCTCCTTTTAGAAGGTTTCATAATAAAGAAGTAAGTCCCCGAAATCTTCGTGTTAAAGTTTTTTTTCATTCATCCATGAACCTGGAATCTCTAATATATCTCCTCCATATAAAATTGGCGCCGTTGCCCAGATTTTTTCTCCAACAGTAATTAAAAAAAAAAAAAATACGGGGAGAATTTTCATTCCGTTTCACTCTTTTCTTATCATCGACGTGAACGACCGACAGTTTTTCGTTCCCACTGGAGTTCCGGCTTCCTCTTCCGACTCTGAGCACTCATTCTCCGGCGTCATCTTTACGGGACTTCCCCTGCCCTCGCTGCCCTGATGAACTATTGTGCTGTCGTTGCCGGCGATCCCTCAACATCTCTCTGTGATTCTACTGTCTCAGATACGATCTCCTTCGAAGGTGACTGCCCCCCATCCTTTGCTGATTTTTCCTGATTCAATATTCTGTTGTTTCTCCAAAGCCTGACTCATGGATGTGTAAACTTCTATCGTGTAATCGTCAATAAAGTCGAGAAACCTTCTCCGATAGCGGTGCGCTTCGCTCAAAAAAATGACAGCTGGACTATCCGCTGCTCCGTCGTTCTGTGAGGTATGTGCCACCCCGTCAACTCTTCCATTCCGTGTGACCGCTTAGTGTAAAATTGTCTCCAATAACGCTCTGTTTCACATGTGAAATAATATTTTTAGTGCGACCATGTCCAAGGGAATCTCCATCAGTGTGTTTGCTATTTGTGTGTAAAAAAAAAAGTGCCATCTGAACGTACATCCACTCCAGATAGTTTCCTAAAAGGAAATGTATTGTGAAAAAGTCCGCACCTAGCTGTGGTACGAATTATCCGCACAAGTAACACACATTTTAAACAAATTTCTCAGTGCAACAAGTCCAGGAAATGTGCGCCGTTTCGCTTTGTTTGTGATCTTGTGATTAATATTTGCAGTGCAAAGTGTTCAGGAATCCCACAGATTTGGTGAAAAGATAATGAAATATGCTAAAAAGATAGATAATTTCGCGAAAGTGTCATCTTGTGTTAGGTATAACAAAGTGTGTCCGAAGCAATAGTCAAAAAAATTTCGATTTACTTTGTGCTTCTTTGTGGTGGTATCTTCAATTTTTCTAAAAAAAAAATATAGAATGCACTAAGTGTGCCATGAATTAGAGGAATAATGTTTTCCTTTGTGGTGTGTTATCAAGATATAAAAAAATTACCCCAGTGATGTGCAACTGCTTCAGTTAAAAAAAAAAAGAAACCACTCTGCATTAAAAAAAAGAGTGTACTAAATCACACTTCACATGTTGTGTCATCTATCATTCAACATTTGTATAGCATTCAGAGTACGAAAATAGGACGTTAATGATATTTTTGTTTTAATTTTTTTTCCGTTGCAAATTGTCACTAAAATCTTTTTATTTTAACTTTTTTTCTAAAAAAAAAACAAGCGTTGTTCTCTCCTCGCTCTGTTTTCGTGCTCCAAATGATTGCTCTCTACAAAAAAAGTGACATAGTACCTACTTGATCGAATTCAATGAAAACACTTGTGTCACAATACTTTATACAAAAAAAGAAAAGAAACACAGTTTGCATGTAAGTATGAACAGGGAATGTTTTATCTACTAAAAAACAACTTTTCAAAAGTAAAAAAAAAGCCAAGCAAAAAAAAAAAAAAAAGAAAAGAAAAAAGGGGAAAGTTGTGGCTAAAAAATAGTGTGATATCAAATTTCCAAGCTAATATTATGGTACTTATTTAACATTTTTTATTAAAAATTTACCATATGTAAGTCGAGTACCTAAGTATGCGTTGATAGAAAGCCTTTTCTCCTTTACTAAATACATCATAACGTGTTTCTGAAAATTAATTTTTTTTTTAATTATGCATGATGGGCTTGGCGGCCATCTTTCCATATTTTACACAATTTTCTAAGCACACAAGTACATTGTTAAGATCGGAAATTCGAAATTGTTGATAAAGCAAACATTTTATGCTTTTAATTTATGGAAATGAGTGCCTAGAAATTTGTGTCTTAAAATAAAGTTGAAGTAACTTCAGGTTTCATCTTATGATTCTCTTTTTCGGAGGGGGTTAATTAATTAGTTAAAGCAGTAAAAATCAATTTGTTTTTTTTTCTTCAAAATAAAAGACTTTCTTAATTTATCTGTCTGTAGCCAAAACTAGAAGTTCAAAATTCTTAATAATGCAAACATATTACGAGCTTGTCTGCTTAGAAATTTGTGTAAAATATGGAAAGATGGCCGCCAAGCCCATCATGCATAATTAAAAAAAAATTAATTTTCAGAAACACGTTATGATGTATTTAGTAAAGGAGAAAAGGCTTTCTATCAACGCATACTTAGGTACTCGACTTACATATGGTAAATTTTTAATAAAAAATGTTAAATAAGTACCATAATATTAGCTTGGAAATTTGATATCACACTATTTTTTAGCCACAACTTTCCCCTTTTTTCTTTTCTTTTTTTTTTTTTTTTTTTTTTGCTTGGCTTTTTTTTTACTTTTGAAAAGTTGTTTTTTAGTAGATATCAGTTCTTTTTTTTAAACAGATTATATATAATTGAAATAATTCTACTCGCTAAAATTAGTCCTTGTATAGCCTTTATAAGCAGGGAACAAACACAATAGTATATACTTTGTTTACCTATCATTCATTTTTTAGAGTAATTAATAATTTAAAAGTAACGAAAGTCAATTTCTTCTTTCAAAGTATCAGTCTTTCTCAATTTATATCGCCTTAAAATTTTCTATGAAGGATGAAAATTTAGTAAAAATCAAATAGAGTCAAAATAAAATATATATTTACAGTTAGTCTGTCAGTTAATTGTTTGTTCTAACTTTTTTTTGCTGACGGTTTTGCAAAATAAATTTATCTTTACAAATACCTACGGAAAATCCGAGAATGAAGCCCCGCAGGCATCTAAAGAATCGAAGATCTGTCTAAAGAAGTAAATCTAGCAATTCTAGACATGATGATGAAACATTTTTCATAAAAAAATCTAAAAAATTAAAGATATAAACTGTACATATAACTGCATCTTCATTTAGATCGTGTTATAGAGAAGAAAGAATAAATATGTAATTTTACTCAAGTCTGTTTATCCATACCTATTTGCATAAATGTGAGAATATAATTTCGTATAAAAATTCCCGTAAATTGATTATACTTAATAGTCTATTATTAAAGCCGCATAAACATTAGAATAAAATTTTTTTGCAGTTAAAAATTGCCTGAAATCTATAGTCTTATCGTTCGTCAAATTTGTTATATGTTTTTTTTAATACCCAGACACCTTTTCTAAACTCTGACAAAAGATCACAGAAATACTGAAATTATCCAAATACTTATACCTTTCTATCGTATTTCTTTTTTTGAGTGGGGTGAGGGGTGAGGAAGGTCGCTTAAGAACTTCGTTTTGTTCTTAGAATTCTGAATTAATCATTGAAAAGATCTACCTACATAAGTCTTGTTGCAGAATTTTCATTAGGTAAGAGTTGCATCAACTTATGCATCATGTGAATATATTAAATTACTTTTGTAAAATACTAGATGGGAGCCATTGATATTTTCAGAGCATTTGCCTACATTTTAAACTTAAATCATTTACAGCTATTCATTAATTTTCTATACGAATTAAAGAAGTCGTTGTTTCCATGGCAAATGTATCTTTCACTATTGCTTGTTTGTTTTATTGAACACATATATATCAGATCACGTGGGGATCACGGCAGGATTCGAACCCGCCCCCACCTACGTTCTCAAACGATTAGCGGCGTGGTGTCTTATCCACTCAGCCACGGTGGGCCACTATTGATTTATCTAATACCCAGATACTCATATTTAACCAGCTGCGCTTAGAATCATGCTCATAACAGACTACATTTATATGTAAGAGTGGTGACACATATGCACAAGTCGTGTACTCATATTCAAGTTTTTGTCCAAAGTACAGTAACTCAGTTTTCATTAATAGACGTGGAAGATTTCGATTAAACTAACCAAAAAAGTTTAAAAACATTGGCTTTCTGATTTGATTTTATTCAAAATCGTCTTAACCAACCAAAGTTAATGTCCTGGATCCAGAGTGTTTACTGCAAACATAAAAAAGTTTTCAAAAATGCAGGCTTCTGATTGATCAATCTCATCGCGCTAATAGCGTAAAATCTATCTTGATCCCGGCCTATTCAACATCCTTTAAATATTCGAGAAAGCCTTGACAAGTCAGGAAAATATCACACAAAGCAGGCAAAACAAAGAAGAAAAATCATTCATTGGCTCGTTCATATTCACGAGCCAGTGAATGATTTTGTTCCTTTGCTTTGCCTGCTTTGTGTGATGTTTTTGTGACGCGTGTCAAGACTTTCTCAAATATTTAGGGGGCGTTTGTTTATTTCACCACCATGAAGCTATGAAAGGAGAGGAGCAGACATGTCAATCTTCCCGTGTGAAAAACTACATAAAAAACGAGTTCTTTCCCCCTCTTCTGCCCTTTTCTCTCTTGATTTTGACCGATAGCAGCCCATTTAGCAGTCTCCAGTGCAAGATGCAGCTATATATGGCGGACGCAAGGGGGAGGGTGTTAGCGTGACCAATGACATAATAGGCCAGTTCATGACGTTTAAAAGTCACACGGAGTTGGATCCGGGTGGTTCCGATCCGACCCCTTGAGTGGGGGAGGCGACCGGAAGCTCGGCAGAGTTCGTTGTGTACGAATGCGAGGGGGCCGGATGGGGACGATTCGCCACCTCCAAGTGAGACTTGCGGTCGACAGGCCAAGAGTCCGGTGGCCACGGTTAGCGGAGGTCGTGCATGGGTAGACACGGTTTTGATGTTGACGTGCTTCTACCCCCGGCAGCCGGGTTCTCTGGCCAAGCCGGGTAGCGACACTCCATAGTCTGATCCCAGAGCCGGCGGTGGCCGGGTGGTGACTCTGGGCAAAGGATAGCTAAGGCGATAGGACCCCATCCACCTATTGACTAAGAGGGAGCCTGAAGTATGAGTGAGAGCTTTGTAGTGGAAAGTCCTCGGTGCTCGCTAGTGACGACGGGGCTCGCGGGAACGCCATGCAGGGACTCCCGGAGCAACCGAAGGGCGAGGGTTACGGACAGCGCCCAAGTTACTTTATGACTTGGGTGGCTCATCCCTCCGAGGACCTCAGCTGGAGCAGTTGGGAGCCGACCCTCAGGGTGGTAGGGTTTGGCGGTGCCCCCGTCGACCAAGGAGCGGTCGCGTGGGGAGGCCAGTGTGGCTCTGGTTGCTCCATGTCGTGCCGTGACCCTTGGGAGGGGGCCGGCCGGCAGGTCCACCATCGAACGCTATTCCCGCAGGGAAACGGGCCGGAGGCTCGCCGGTAACGCGGCGGCTCATCGTGCCTCAGGTGAACTCTTGGTCCGATCCAGGTCCTCCGTGTCTATGCGGTACCGGAGTTTGCCTCGCCTGGTGATGAGGACCTAGAGGTGTCTCCACCTAACTTTCGAACGCACTAACAAAGGTAGCGGTCGGTCACTGCACGGGGTCAGGGGTCTTCGGGCCTGGGTACCCTCGACGGCCGTGAGGTAAGGTAGTGGCGGGCGGGCTTCTGTCGGCCTCCGCTGGCTTCTCTGTCCTAGGATGGAGTCGAGTCGGTGGGGGCTGGCGGGACTCCGTTCCGTCCAACCCCCTAGCGAGGCGGAGTCTATTCCGTCTAGGTGGAGCTTTCGGTGCCCGCCTGGGGTCGCTAACGGCACCTAGTCTGGACCAACTGGCTCCCGGCGAGATCCGCGAGGGGTTCCGTCGGTTGAGCCGGGTGGTCTGGGCGAAAAGCCAGGAGCTGGGTCGCTTTACGGCCGGAGGGATTTTCCCCGTCCTCCCTGGTTTTCAAGCTAGGGGCTCCTCACTAACTTTCCGATCGGCTGGCCCACAAAAATGTCTCTGCCGAAAATGGTATCTGATCTTGGGGGCCTGTCCGTAAATTAAATTCGGGTCGGGAAGCCTCGGTTCAGTCCGTGGGCCCAGCGTCTTTATAGGCGTCTGGTTCCTGCGATGGCTTGCGGGGTCTACCGGCTCGAGTAACCAAGTTTAGGGACCACTTGGTTTTTCTGGCTGGGTGGTGAGGACTGTCGTAGCGGCCGTTCGTCTCTTCTTGGGAATAGCCGTCACCGTGTGCGCTGGGCAGCGGTGTCGGTTTGACCGGAGTTGGCGTGGGGTTCCGCTCTGTTGGAGCTTGTCTGGCGGCGACCTTCGGGACGCGTCGCGGGGCTTGCTTCACGGGTGGTTCCTTGCGTCGACAAATGGGCCTGAAAAGGGCCTGGGACCGGAAGATGAACCCCTCATCTTTACACGATGATTAGTACAAAGCGGTGCGCCGATTTTTTTTGTGTCCATTGCCGTGTACAGATAATCAACTCCGTGTGACGTGATGAGCTGGCCACACTTAGGAACAGCTTCAAATAACGTCATCTACTTCGAGGTAAACGAAAAAGGACAGGCTACCGCGGCGCTACAGCGTCTAGAATATATAGTGTGGAAATCCAATCAGTCGATCACAGCGATATCTGCAGGATATTTCCCAAAACTTCAAGACAATTTGGTCTATACGCTGTAACATTTTTTTAAACGTTTTATTAACTAACATTTGACCTGTGCGCTTGGCGTCAAACCCGCTGTAATAATACGATGTTTACTTTGAAATTTGAAAATATATAGCAGATGTCGCTGCGATAATCTCCCCGGATTTCAGCGTCAGTGCACATTTAAGGGATACACATTTTAGCGGTTCTTGGATAGCAGATTTCCACATTATGTATTCTAGACGCTGTAGCGGTGCATTACACGTGTGTCTTTCTTCTTTAAAAAATATCCTGCAGATGTCGATGCAAATGACTGTTTGGAATTCGACATCGTTGTACATTTAAGGGATTCAATACTTCCGAGCTTTTTTAAGTATTGTTGGGATAGTCGATTTCTACAATATATAATCTAGACGCTATAACGCAGCTATAGTTTCTAGAAGATATAATTTAAAAATCGGCTTATTAAAAAAGTGCTAAAAATTGTATCCCATAAATGTTGAACGAGGCTGAACGACGAATGTCGATTATAGCGACATATGATAATTCCAACATAACTATTTCAAAAGAAAACGTTTCGCTCAGAGAAGATCTAGAAAATGTTGCTGCTATCGACATTTGTCATTCAGTATTTTTCAATATTTATGGGATTCAATTTTTAGCACTTTTTAAAGAATTACTGGAATAGCCGGTTTCCACACTATGACCGTGATCTAGGTAGATTTTTCTGTGTTATCGTAACGAGATTGACCAATCAGAAGGCAGAATTTTTGCTAACTTTTGACTGTTTGCAAAATTGTACCTGGATCCCGACCTATATTTCTAGACGCTATAACTGAGCTCAGGAATAGTACAGAAAGCAAACTCCGTATTTTGAACGAGCCGTTAATTCCCAAATTGGCTCATCCTATCTCAGCAATCTGATTCTTTGTTAATATTAATATTTTGGATTACTTTACTGTGATTTTGATCAAATTTAACAAAATAAATCAATTTAAGTCATTATAATTGCATTCTGTTTCACATTACACTACTTCATAAGAAAGTAAATATAATTATCTACTATATAAATATCAGTTTTAGCCAATCAGATTGCTGGGCTTGGTTGAGCCAATTTGGGAATTAACGGCTCGTGTATTTTGATACATTAACGCCGGGATCTAATTCGGAACAAGTGTGTCTCTATAACGAAGTAGCGACATACGGCCAATAAATGTTTATTGGTAAAAGTGATAAAAACAAATCGTTAAAGTTCTTTGCGAGCATGCCATTATTGTCAGGTTATTGCATGCTGAATTATTTCCCTAGTCTAATAGAGATCGTCCATGCGCGTATCTTCTAATGGAGGATATTCCAAATATGGGTTCGAGGCTGAAAAAGTCACGTGGTACCGATAATTTACCCAAAGAATTTCTAACTGATAAGAAGGGAAACAGGAAACTACACTGTTAAAAATATCGTGAAAAATTACCTCGGTTCTTACAGGTTCTCTATTTTCTGACCAATGAGAACGCTACATAAACGCCTATGAAGCGTTCTCATTGGTCAGAATACAGATAGCCTTTAAAAACAGAGGTAATTTTTCACGATATTTTTAATAGTGTACTACTGCTTTCTCCCATGAACTGTTTCATTGGCTAGCGGGGATTTACATTACGTAGACGGAGCCTTCCCTTCTTTACGCTAGACGTTCTTGCCTTGACCATGTGATCATAACGTAGATTGAATATCCTCTATTCAAGAAAGCGGGTTGCCGTACTTTCGACAAAAGCTTGAAATGAGCATGCCTCCTGTGCATATATCAACACTCTTATGTATAAAGGCTCTCTGTTATGGTGTTGTTTCTGATACAGCGCCTAGAATACCTAGTGTGGAAATATGCTATCCAAACAGTTCTAAAAATTTGTATCCCTTAAATGTGCGACGATACTGCTAAAATTTCAAGTGTCGATCGCAGCAACATCTGTGGGATTTTCGTATTACTATTATTACATTGTATAGACTAGCAATTTCTTGCAGTTGTAGAAAATATCCTGCAGATGTCGCTGCGATCTGCATATTACAGCAGTATCATTGCACATTTAAGGGATACAATATTTTAGCGCTTTTTTATGTATTACAGAGTTAGCCGATTTCAACACTGTATATTCTAGGCGCTATAGTTTCTGAGCGCTTTTGGTTAAATTTCGATATTCGTGTTTTAGAGTGAGCAATAGAGAAAAGTACTAAAACTATTGAAACAACAACTTCTTTAATATTGAAATGTATAGCAAAGGAGTTCAGAATCAATGCCTTAAATAGTTGCGAATACGCACTGTTGTTATGACATCAATACCCTTCCTGGATTTGGAAATGCAAAATTGTGTTCAACATAATTGGCCGCAATCTAGATAGATTTTTCGCTGTTAGCGAAACGAGATTCATTAATCAGAAGCTTGCACTTTTGCGAACTTTTCGCTGTTTGCAGCAATGCAGGCTATTGATTGGTGAATCTCGTTTCGCTAACAGCGAAAAATCCATCTGGATCCCAGCCTAAATTTCTGTAAACATTGCACTTCATCCATGGCGCTAAGAAAATGACTCAAAACTTTTATGACATAGGCCGGGATCCAGAAGCAGCAAAAATTCTCAAACATTCTGGCTTCTGATTGGTCAAACTCATTTCGCTAACAGCGAAAAATCTATCTGGATCTCGGTCATAGTTTTCTTCGACGAAATCAATGCAAAAGGATAATATAAAAAAATTTAAAAGACTTCTAAAATGATTTGGCGGGTTTATCGCTGTTTGGCATAATTTATAAACTTTAGAATTAATTAACAGTTTTTCGCTAATTAAGAATAGAAAATTTGTGTTTTTAAAGCTGAATTTTACAAAAGCACGTAGATTGAGTAAATATCTGTCCAAAAATGCAATCCTTACTTTTTTATGCCCATTATTTAAGTCTCTACCTTGATTGAACCATAGATTGTGACGAAGAAAATAAATCGGTCATTTTCAGTATCTCGACGTTATTTTAAAAAATCTATATCTCTGTTTATAATTAATTTATGAGGATGCATTTGGTCTCAAATTGAAGATCTTTTCCATTAGGTCCTTCTGGTTTTGGTTTTATTTTTCTGCGATGATTGGTTCTTTTGATATGGGAAATTTTACGCTGGCATGTTTGGTTGATTTAACATGGAGAAGTTGTCATCAGTATAATAAGCAGTTACGGTGTCTTGCGTTTTATTCTTGGCCTTTGTTTGTTTGGCGAGGTTAGCATTTTTTTTCAGCTTGGCTTGGCAGAACGACCGTCCTGCTTGATATTAAATTATTTACTGTAAATTGTTTTAGTTTTTTTTATTTTCTTTCTTTTCAATCTCAGTAAATTACCAGTGTCTTTTCATGTTATTTTTGTTCCCTGTTCATACTTACACTTTCATAACAATTGCAGTGCCATAAATTTATTTTTTTGTCAGCTTGAACGGAAAAATCACTTCTGAACTATTTTTTTTAATAATATTTTTAACAGTGATGGCATATTTGTTCCTTATTATCTCCTTCCAAGCTGCGTTTGTTTGTTTGTTTTTTTTAAGTACTTTTTGCAGTTAAAATGATAAAATTATTATACTTTTATTAATCTTTCACTTATAATGTTTTTATGGTTAAATCATGACATACTTCTCATATTTTATTTCTTCCGTGAATTTACATAAACATGCTATGTTTCCTTTTTCGTAAAAATGATTTTTATGCATTCAAAAATCTAGAGTTTAACCCTTTAGCCCCACTGGCGTACTTTGAAAGTACACTTATTCTGCCGATAGGCAACAAAAAAGTTCTCTGCTCCAGGTTTTGCAGTATTTGATATCTTTATATAAATATGTGCATATTTCGCTCACAACGTTTGCACATTTTCACTTGTGTGTGACATTTGCACAATTATTCTCAAAATATGTTGCTCGACTCTGACCTTGTTTGTTTTTTTGTTTTTTTTTTTTGTATTTTAAACCAGAATTACAATTTAGTTACCTGTTTTTTTAATTTTATTGAATTTCGGACACTTTAATCCAACTGGATGTAGTCAGAAATTTAACTTACAGAAATTTCGTGATTGATACACTCATATTATTCTTTTACACTCCCCCCTCCCCCTTTCCATTTTTTTCCTTTTGTGTATAATTTATTTATGCAACTTAATGTGTTTTATTTTATGTGCATGCATTTCATTTCTGATAACTAGAGTTTTTGCATACATACACCTTTTTGAAATACTCGTATTGTTTATTTTGCTTTATTTGTTGCTCTCTCAAGAAAAAAAAGAGTTCCTCCGTTTTTTTTTCTTTCCATGTCGGCTGTTCAAAAAGAAGTAAACAACATAAACACGAGATAAAAAAAAAAAGTTTTGGAGATAACACACACTGCACCAGTTTATTTTTTACAATATGGCAGCAAATGATGAAACTTCTATTAGTGATTTTAATCACCCCATTTCTGTATCTCCATGGGTAGATTATTTCGAGGAGATATTATTAAGATATTCGGATTCCATTAATATGGAAGCCACATCTATTCAAAATTCACTTAAGACCGAAAATGCTGCATCCATGTCTGAAAATATTATAGATTTCCTTCAGATCATTAAATTAAATTTTCATGTGCTTAAACTAAACTTTAATGTTCTAAAAGATGATTTTTCCAAATTAAAACAGGATAAAGACAATTTATTTCTTGTAAATCAGAAACTTATAGAGAGATTACATGAAATCACAGGCAAGCAGAAAGGTAAGGCGGAGCGTGCTAAATGTAGTAAGACTATGGGTGATCAGGTGGTAGATGTCAACAACAAACTCCCTCCATCTGCCCTAGATAAATCTACACAAACTATCCCCTCTTATATGTGTAAACAAGATAAGTTACTACTACTGGAAAATGATAAAAAAGACACATATCTTAGCTCCGACTTGCACACTCAAGGTAAGCACAATGAAAAATTTACAGATATTAGCGATTCCTCTCTAAAGTCCTTATCCCCTGCTAAACTTAATGTAACTAAACCTATTCGTGTCATTATTTATAACCTCCCTGAAAATTTAAATATTCCTGATATCTTGTTTGGTATTTCAGATTTAATCCATATACCTGAACCTGAATTACACTTTGTTAAAAAGTACAAACTCCTACATATCAACTCCTTTAATTGGATCTTTGAGCTTGCACCACAGGATGCTAGGCAATTATTAATGCATAGGGAAATTATCATACAATCAAAACCGTACCCTGTTAAACCATATATAAATGTTAAACGTTGTTTTAAGTGTCAGGTATACAATGATCATCTTGCAATTTCATGTTATAATGACATTAGATGCTCTGTGTGTGCCTTGCCACACATTGACCCTCAGTGTAGAAATCCTCCAAAATGCATTAATTGCATTAGAAATAATGATAGCAATAACACCAACTTTGACATTTTCCACAGTGCTTTTGCACCTTATTGTCCATCATTAAAAAAATTCATCAAGCAAATGCGAGAGAAAGTATACAACTGCAATACATTCCCATAAACATTTCATACAGCTTCCTTTTTAGAAAAAACAAAACAAAACAATGTAACATACATTTTTACATTTTTCGTTTTTATTTAACACACATTACTGTGAAGGAGTTACTATCTACAGCATTCCTTTTAAAGTTTCTTATTTTCCTATACATTTACATACATATGTCAGTTTTCGACAGCATTATTCATACTGATTTGAAGTTTGAAATTAACTTAATTCTTTCAAGATTTTTTTTATAAACACAAGTGTACAGTGAGTTGCTTTTTCATTTGATTATTTAGCCGGCAAATAGTTAAATGAATGTCGAATTGGAACAAAAGTGAAATCATTTCTGATACGCGTTGTCAGACTGTATGTTTTTCTCTTTTTGGAAGATTGTTACTGAAAGAGTACACATTCATCATTACACTAGTTACATTTTTAGAGTTATTTTTTTAGAAATTTGGATAATTTCACTTGTTAATCTTAGTTAAGTTTATTTAGTTACATTTTATCACACAAGTAGCATTTCCTGGTTACATTTTATCCTTTTTCACTTTCCTTTACTTAAAAGCACAATTTTTTTTGGTTTGTTTGTTTTAACTTTAGGCGATGCATTTTTGTATTTGTGATACGATGCTCTTGGTTCCATATGTACACACTGAATTTGTGTTCATAGTTCATACAACTGAGTTCATAGGTTACACAACTGAGTTCATAGTTCACTCAATTCATAGTTCATTGAGTTCATAAAAAAAACACTTTACACGAGTTCATAATTCATTGAGTTCATAGAAAAAACACTTTACACGAGTTCATAGCATTGTCAATTCTTTGTGTACTTCAGGGACCAATTGCACTATCATTTTTCTTTCATGACAATACTTAGTTCATAGAATGTTTCCTTACACATATTAGTTCATAGTTTTTCTTTCTTGTGATTTGTTTTGCATATTAATTCATACCAAATTTTATTTTGGTAGACACTTTAGTTCATTGGAATATTTTTTTTTTGTTTGTTAGACACATGAGTTCATAGTATGTTTCATTTTTTTTACACATTTGAGTTCATCGTATTACTTTTACACTTTAAGTCAGTGAAATACTTGCGTACACTTTGTTCATTGAGGTTCTTAGACTGCTGTGTTCACAAACATACATCTAAGTCGTTGAAATTTTCCTTTTTTTTCACTGACATACACTGTTTTAGTTCATAGTGAAATACTTTTTCTTTGCTTCGTTCATTGAAATACACATTTTTTTTCTTTGGTTCATAGACATACACTTACAATTTAGTTCATTGATATTACAACTTAGTTCATTGTTATTACAATTGAGTTCATTGATATTTTGTTTGGTAAAACCACACATTATACACAATTGAAAATATTTTGTTTCTAGGTTTCAACGTTACACATTAGGATATATTTTTTTTTTGTTCTGATTATACCAGGAACTACTTTTGACTTCACATGATATTCACAAGTTAATCATGTATTAAAAAGTTAAGTTTTAACACATTCTTAATTTTTCCATTATTATTATATTTCTTTTATGCCACGACATTTCATGTCACCATCACTTTGTTTCACAACAAAGAATGCCCAGTTTACAGGATGCTACCCCTTCACATGCATTTTCTTTAAATTTCAAACTTATGATGATTTATTGTTTTCATCACGCTTGTTTTGGTTTTCTACATGTACATAATTACACGTTTTCTTTTAAATTTGGGGATTAAATAAAATCTCTGGTTATGCTTCACTTAGACAATACACACGTCTAAGATATTATGTCGTTCTTGTAATAACATAACTTCACAATAACAAAAAAAAGTTTTTTTTTTCGTTTATAGGATTAGTAACCTATTGCAGTTACACTAAATGTTTCAAACATTATCTCAGGTTATACAATACACATACAGTTCATATCCTGCTCGATACATAGTAGGGAATACAAAGTTAGAATTTACTTTAAAAAAAAATTGTGGTTGTTATACTTACCCGATCATGTCACCAGTCTCTCCACACACACGGATTGTCCTTTTACCTTTGATATGTGAGATAGTTATCTCAGTTTTTTTTTTATTATTTTTAATTTATCCCCTCTGAAGTTTTGTTCCCGTTCAAAATTTTTGCCCTAAGGGTCCAAACTTCATTGTGTAGAGAGACAAAACCCTTGAATTGTTGTTTCAATTCAATAAACATAACTTTTTTATATGATACATTGACGCATGCTCCTTTGAAGATCAATGTGATCTTTGGGGAGCAGGGACCTAGGTATCACTTGGTGTCTGGGTCTCATAACTCCCTCCTCTCCTAGGGCTGATGTTCTAAACTGACGCCATCACACTTGTTTATTAACAAGATTAAGGGCTACACCCATTCATAGGCATGCTATATGCATCCCGCTCTTTTGTAGTCCTGTGCGGTGTGCACGAAAACCAATTTTTTATTTTTTTTATATTCATTTAGCTTTTATTCACAGACATGCATATGTCATTTATTTTCTATTTCATTTTAAAATAGTATCTGTGTCTTTTGTTGCTTGCACTTATATTATATTATTTTTATTTTGAGAAGATATTATAACAAGTTACTAAAAAAATATATTTACTTCTCTTATTTTGGTCATGAAAAATGCTGGTACCAGCCTCTTAATCAAATACTAAAAAGATATTTTAAAAGGGATCCTGTTAAAAAAAAAAAATATATTATTTGCACTTTCTTGGTGACTGACTAATGAATACCAAGAACAGAATAAAAAAAAGGCGCCATTTATCATGACCTGAAAAGTTTTGCTTTATGCAAACATTTAAAGAATTGCAAGCACACAGTTATATGTTATATATATATATATATATATATATGGAGGCTTATCTTTCTTATTATGTTATATCTGTTTTAAATACTTATATGTATGGGGTGGACAAAGTAATCTTCAAATATAAAAAAAACTGTTCTACAAGGTTCACAGTTTTTTTTTCTGGTGGTAATGGGTGATATATATAACGGCGTTACCGTTATATATTCATTATTCCTCCTTTCCCCTAAAAAAAAAATCAACTTTTAACTTTACTGGTTTATTATAAATTGTCATTATTCTCCCCCCCCCCCTTCAAATAAAATATTTGGTTTAAATTTGACATTTTAGAGTTAATTTCATATGTCTTTATTCATTCTCTTCCCCCCCCCCTCTCACTACTGTAAGTTTCGCCTTTACTTTTAAAGTTCTTTTCAAATGCAGACATCATTTATCTCGGTTCCTTTTCTGTCTTTCAAATTCACACGGACAGAAAAAGATCTTAACCGCAGCTATTTTCCATTGAAATAAAGTAATAGAATAAAATACAAATGAATGTCTTTTCGCTTTGCAGCCGACGATATCTAATGCATATTTTCCCAGCCTCTGGGCTTGCATTAGTATTCAATTCTCACCCTTGTACTTTGTGGGATGCAAACCATATGCCCATTGCTGACTAATTTGCAGCTGTAGTTAGATCTGTAACGTGCATATAAAAATCACGTGTTCCTATTCCTTTAAGCCTCCCTGCTTACCGCAGGAATGTTAAGATACGTGTAACCATATATAGCTCGCCATGGCGTAGGTTTCAGTTCTATGTAATACTTCGGGATGCTTCTGATTCCTTTGTCCACGCCACCAATATTCATCGCCAATACAGTACATATGTTCCTACTCATCTCGCCAATGAGTGAGTGATTGTAATGAATATTTTACCACTACTCCCTCTGATCTTGAATGTGAGAGACCTCAGATCGCTGCCCTTCGGGGTCGCCCCCGTCGGGCAGCCTTCTGTTTCACTTCTCCCCGTCCCACTGTACTCTCATGGCCCTCCTTTTAGAAGGTTTCATAATAAAGAAGTAAGTCCTCGAAATCTTCGTGTTGGAGTTTTTTTTTCATTCATCCATGAACCTGGAATCTCTAATATATCTTCTCCATACCCTATATCTCTCTTTGCATGAGAAAGTAAAAACTCGGCATTTTATCGCTCAGAAACTCACGTAAAATTAAAATGCAGTTGTTTATATTTAGGTTTTTTCCAAGTCTAAGATTTTCACAAAAAGTTTGAGCAGAACAATTTTTCAGATAAAATAAATACATATTTCAATATGAATGAGCTATTATTAAATTTACTCCTTAACCTTTAACTGATGTCACAGAAATTGTCACAACTAGTGTGAAGTCAACTAATGTGAAGTTGTCTGTGAGACCGCTTTATCGAAAGATGAATAAAAGGCACGATTAACTCATAGGATGGTGTTTTTGTACTGAACTTTTGTACAGGACTGTTATAATTAAAATTCACCTATTCAAAAGTGTCTGGTGATAGTACTAAAGTTCACAACGGAACAAAATTTCGGTTGTGTTTGTAGTTAAACTGAAAATTGCAAGTACATAAAAAATTGCAAAACTATAAAAATTAAAAAAAAGCTGTGGTCTGAGAGGCCGGTAACATGAGTTAAAAGTTAAGAAAAAAATATATATATAAGAAATGTGATAAATTCTTTTTATTTAAGGCACAGTTAAGAACCATTTATCCTTCTCTAGGAATAGAAAAATTTTAACAACATTTCATTTTTCATATACACGCAAACATATGTATAATATTTCTGATAGTTTTAAAACACATACCCATGATACGTGTGTATAGATAGAAAAGTGCCCAATATTCAGAGTTAGAAGCATAGGGGAGAGTATGGAGGAATGGGACACATTTTACAAAAATAAGAAAATGAACTTTGACACAAAAACAATATTTCAGTTTATAGAATACCAAATGAAACACTTTCTAATGTCCCTGAACAATATAGAAACATAATTTTCAGAAACAATTTTATAATTAAAGAAATTGCAAGTTTCAAAATTTGTCCCATGCTTAGTTTAATCCATGCTTAGACCCATGCTTGAAGGCTTAGTTTATATTATGGATAATATACAGTATAATGTTCCATAAATAGGGAAACTATTACATCTATGCATAAACAAGTCATTAATATTCAGAAAGCATAAAAAGTATATGAAGCAAAATCACTTCTGATCTTGGAATAATCTTTTACTTTATACAATTGAAATCTTATGCAACTTTTTTCAACTGGAGATTGGGCTACCATTGCTTCATCTAGTGTGCGATTGATGACATGTCTAGAATGATCATATTCAAAAAATTTTATTACTACCAAAACAAAAACAAATTTTGCAGGAAAGTAAAAGAATATATAAAATTTATTAAGTTAAACCAGCTTTTTGCATGTTCGCCAACATAAATGAAAAATAGTGGAACTTCGAAGGATCACTTTTTGCTTCATAATTGGTTTTATTAAGAGTATCAACAATAACACAGATTATAAAACATGTAAGCGTGAGGGGGGGGGGGGTGTTATGAAGAAAATTTTTAAAGTAAAATTTTTATTGTATAAATTTTTTTTATAAACAAAAGACTTTGAATTTTATCCATTGCTGGCACATCTGCCCTATACCTAGATTTTTAACCTGAAAAAAAATATTTTGGACATTCTTTTGAAAAATCAGTCAACCCGAACCCGACACACAAGATTCAAAACCCAAACCGACCCGATCCGAACCAAAAAAGTAAGGTAAACCCGACCCGATGCCGGAATCTAGTACAATAAATACCGATTACACGGCACGACTCTAATATTAAGAAAGATAATTTTTGTATACATTTTAAGTATTCTGCAGAAGAATAGTGGAATATTTAGCCTTCATTATCAGTCAAAGGGGGGGGGGGTACTATTCATTGCATCACTAATTAAAAATAAAATATTTAATCTGCTAACCATATTGCAATAAAATATTATTTTTTACATAAAACATTGGAAATTGCACGCATGCAGTAAACACTGATGTAAAGAATAGTCATTTGACTGAACGATAAATATTTAACAATAAAATAATAGGATGATTACGCATTAATACCTGCTAAAATCATGTTACATTATAATTCGAAATCAAACGGTCTTACTGTGTAGTTCATTTTTACTTATTAGGAATCAAGGAGAATGGAAATATAACAGAATTTAACTCATAAAGACGAAATATTTACTTACATCCTAATTTGAAATCATAATCAAGATGGATACCTTGAACACCTCTGTGGTTGCGTGAATAGTCATTACGTCATCATTGAAGTCCTTTCTCATTGGCTGACATGGGAGACTAAGATATTTCATGTATTTCTACTATGCGAGTGGTAAATATTATACCCGGTTACAGATAAAATTCTAGTAAACATGCAGATTTCTGTAGTTTTACAAAAACTAGTTTTGTAGGATTACAGATTTTTTTTTACAGTGTATAGTGCTACGCAAAAGAACTAGGAAGAATTGCTGAGAATGAGAGTGAATTGCTATATATATATTTTTATTATTAAATTCTACATTTTCAAGTTCAACTATATTTAGAAAGATGTGTTTGTATAAAATATAAATATAATAATATACAAGGCTATTCAAAGAATTGGATGCATGCGCGCACCTCTGAATGATAATTTCTGGAAGTAGGATTTCAGTTGTTTTAAGCATGTTTATATTGCAATAATTTTGATCTTAACATGTTGCGTGTATATAAACTTGTTCGAATGCAAGGGCTGTACAAAATAATGCAAATATACAGCCGTTAATTGGTAGAAATTGCTGAAAGTTTACTTTCATCTGCATCAATCGTTTTCTTATTATATTAAATTTTATCATTTTTTCATGCCGTTAAAACAAGCCTAAGAATATCCATTGATGACTTTATCATTTTAATTTTTCAATAATTTGAACAATTTAAATTTACTAAGATTTAACAAAAACTTAAAGTTAGTAAGTATTAATAATCCAGGCAATAGCGACAGTATAGGGACTCTACCTAGCAAAATTAATGGTAGTACTGAAAATCGGCTTTCTAGATGTTTTTTGGGTCGCTGAATCCGAATTTGTAACTTACCACCAAAATTTCCCCCCGGCACCCCCCCCCCAAATTTAGGTAAAAATCCCGTAAAAAAGGTTTTTATTAAAAAAAATCAATTTTTTTATTGTTTTAGGGGAAAAGTAGCTAAAAATTCAGAAAGTAGACAAAATTTGCAACAAATTAGATATATGACATTATGACTTAGGATGTAGGGGAAGGGGGGATCTGCCTCGGAACATGCGCCGCAGCGCTGCGTGGACTAAGTTGCGCAATTCCACTTAACCACTCACATGTTTACATTAGCTCTCCCATCTTCCCTACGAACTTTCTCTATAAGGTTTACTTTAAGTTTTTTGGGTCGCTGAATCCGAATTTTTAACTTACCCCCAAAATTCCCCCCCCCCCAAATAGTTGTTTTTAACTTAAATTTCTTATTGTTTTAGGAGAAAAGCATTACAAAATTCAGAAACTAGACGAAATTTGCAACAAATAGGATATATGACATTATGACGTAGGATAAACGGGGAGAGAGGGGGGCTGCCTCGGTGCATTCCCCGCGCGCTTTTCTCATAACAAAATTTTTTGAAAAAATCAATTTTTTGGGGGGTTGCCGGTTGAAATTTTGGTGGGAAGTTACAAATTCGGATTCAGCGACCCAAAAAACATCTAGAAAGCCGATTTCGAGTACTACCATTAATTTTGCCAGATAAAATCCCCTATTGCTTGGACTTCATCATTTAGTGCACGTAGCGCCGCAGTGCATGTTCCGAGGCAGCCTTCACCCTCCCCGTTCATCCTAATTCATAATGTCATATATCCTATTTGTTGCAAATTTTGTCTAGTTTCTGAATTTCGTAATGCTTTTCCTCTAAAACAAAAAGAAATTTAAATTAAAAACAAATATTTGGGGTGTTTCGGGGGGGGGGGAATTTTTGGGGGAATGTTAAAAATTCGGATTCAGCGACCCAAAAATCTTAAAGTAAACCTTATAGAGAAAGTTCGGAGGGGAGATGGGAGGGCGAATGTAAACGTTTGAGTGGTTAAGTGGAATTGCGCAACTTAATTTACGCAGCACCGCGCGCATGTTCCGAGGCAGATCTCCCCTTCCCCTTCATCCTAAGTCATAATGTCATATATCTAATTTGTTGCAAACTTTGTCTACTTTCTGAATTTCTAGATACGTTTTCCCGGGGGAAATTTTGGTGGGAAGTTACAAATTCGGATTCAGCGACCCAAAAAACATCTAGAAAGCCGATTTCCTGTACTACCATTAATTTTGCTAGGTAAAATTCCCTATTGCCTGGACTATAAAGAATGTTTACTTTTAAAATTTTGATCAAATTGCTTGAAATTTTAAAGGAATATTGTTAATATTTATTACTTTTAATATTTGTTATTTTTAACGAAAAAGTACACCTTTAACAGCCGCAGAAAATGCGAAATTTGTCCTGTATTACACATCTTTCTTTAAGAGCCCACTTCAGACACGGGAAGAAATAAAAACGCTAATTTTAAGTCTATGGGGACGTTAATTTCAAATTTCTCGCTTCGTTTTAATAGATTTTTGCATTGGATAGCTGAGGATGTTCGACAGCCAGGCTAGTTTTTACTTTTTCGATTTTGGTTTTAGTTCTTTTTTGTTTTAAATATTAGGATAGTTTCGATTTCAGAACGAATTCCAACCGGTTCCGGAAGAAAAAACTAAATATAATAATATACACGGTTATCCAGAGAATTGTATACAGGCACGTCTATGGATGATAATTTCTGGAAGTGCGATTTAAGTAGTTTTAAGCATGTTTATACTGGAATAAATTTTATCTCAACATGTGACGTGTATAAAATCTTGTTGCTAATGTAAGGGCTGTACAAAAGAACGCAAATACACTTCCGTTAATTGGTAGAAATTCCTGAAAGTTGATTTTCATCTGTATTATTCGTTTCCTTATTATATTAATTTTTAGCATATTTTTCATGCCGTTAAAACATGCCTAAGAACATTCATTGATGACTTTATTATTTTAATTTTTCATAGAACAATTTAAATTTAGTAAGTTTTAACAAGAACTTAGAATTCGTAAGTTTTAAATATTGTTAACCTTAAAAGTGTTGATCAATTTGTTCGAAACTTAAAAAAAAAAAATTAATATTTATTATTTTTAATATTTGTCATTTTTATGGGGACAGTATACCTTTAAAAGTCGCAGAAAATGCGAAATTTGTCCTGTGTAACATATATATGTTTTAAGAGCCCACTTCAGACACGGGAAGAAATCAAAATGCTAATTTTAAGTCTATGGGGGCGTTCTTTTCAAATTTCTCGCTTTAATTTTACTATTTTTGAATGATTTTTGTTTTGCATAGGGTAGCTGAGGGCGATCAACAACCAGGCTAGGTTTTACTTTTTCGATTTTAGTTATAGTTTTCTTTTATTATGATAGTTTCAATTTCAGAACAGATTCCATCAGTTCCGAAAGTATAAGTAAATTTTATATATATATATATATCTAACCAAAATCAAAAAAGTAAAAAACAGCCCGGTTGTAGATCGTTCTCAGCTATCCTATGCAAAAAAATTCATTTTAAAATATTAAAAAGGGTGCGAGATATTTGAAAATAATGCTCCCATGCACTGTTAAAAATTTTGCAGCATTCTGGCAGGTCTTTCGACCGTTTTTAGACAAAACGGTTTCATAACCATAATTTAACTATATTCTGACCATAGAATGGCCAATAATATGGTCAGAATAGTGTTAAATTAACGGCTGTGTAACCGTTTTCGGAAAAAACGGTCAAATGATCTGCCAGAATGCTGCACATTTTTAACAGTGTAGACTTAACATTAGCGCTTACATTTTTTCTCCGTTACTACACTGTAAAAAAAAGGGCTAAATTGCGGAAATACTACTGGCAATCCAGAAGATAGTACTATATCCGTATTTTAACAGAACTTTTTCCCTTTAAATTACAGAAAAAATCCGTTAAATTCCAAAAAAACGGAAAAATTTTGTGTAATTTACCGGGAAAAATTCCCTTTAAAATACGGAAATATTACCGGCGTCTAGATTGCAAGTAGTATTTCCGTATTTTAGTTATTTTTTCTACAGTGTTGTGTGTGTTCTCAAAGGTAACCTAAAGATATTTTCTGTAACGGTAAGGGAACGCGAAAATTTATCATTAACTTTAACAATGTTAAGCTCAAAATAAGGAGACTGTATGGTAAAATATTACATTTTATAAATGTCTCCTAACTAACAAATTTATTTTCTGATACGTAGCTGTAACGGAACACTGGTTTAAACAGAATTCTCATTATTCCCCTAAAAATACCCGGCAATTGTATCTGCAAAGACGCAAATAACCCATCTAAAAAGATATTTCGCACCTATTGTTTATGTTTCCGTCTTACCAAGTTTTATAGTGTCATGTTCTCAGCATGAGGGGGTCGAATTTTAATTACAACTAGGACCCGCATTTTTCATGAACTCCGCCTTTTTTTTTTTTTTTTTTTTTTTTTTTTTTTTTTTTTTTGAGGGAAAATAAAATTTGATGTCGACACGAGTGTGTTTCGAAAGGTTATCAGCGCGACAAAGAAAATAGAAAAATTTTGACAATATTTCATTTTTTTAACGTAGTTCCTTACAACTTAAAAATTTAAACGAACGAGTTTCCGACTTTTTATTATCTTCAGTATAATTAGCTTTATCTAACTTTGGAAATGAAGTGGTGGTCTCTGCTTTAACCCGATATTTTGAAGTGAATTTCCGACTACCGAGCCATTTCTTCAGGCTTAGGAAAAGGAAATAATCACTGGGAGCAAAATCCGGTGCATGTGGAGGCACTACAGAGCGTAGGTCATTGACTTTCGTAGCGAAAACTACAGGCATGTGTGCAAGAGCACTGCTGTGGTGAAATAACACATTTTTTTGCTCAGGAATGGACGTTTTGTCGGAATAAGCACTCCTTAATTGGTCCCGTAGAAAAGCATAACACTGTCCGGTGACGATTCTACCTTTTTGCCGGTGGTCTATGATCACCACACTTTGTGAAATCCCGAAAACCGTATCCATGGCTTTTCCAGAAGATGGAAACTTTTTCCGTTTCTTTGGCGCAATTTCAGCTGCTCTTTCACATTGTTTAGATTGCTGTTTCATCTCTGGTGAATAATGGCGTATTCATGTTTCATCCACTGTTATAAGACGGTGACGAAAATCAGCAGATTGGTTAAGTTTTCTAACTTAACTTGAAATCAACATAGTCCACATTACTAAAGGCAGTGGGCCATCTGCACTACCTTCTTTTGTAAAAAAAAAATCGAACAGTGAAGATGGAGAAACTCATAAAATGATAAAGAAAGGAGGGGGGGTGAAGAACGAGACCAATTTCACGAGGTTTAATTTGATTATGTTAATAAATGAAATGTTTTCATGAAGGAATTTTCAGCAGTCCACCCAAATCAGCATTTCATTGCAAAGTATATATCTGATAAAATCGTACAAGGACCTCCACTTTTGAGTTTGCCAAAGTCGATCTATAAGCGATGTTCTAACGGAGGCAAATCAGGCAAATTTCTATCACTTATTTTAAAATGTTATTATTGTCTTTATTAACTGAAGTTATTAAACAGGATAAAAAAAAATTTAAAAATTTGTAATAGAAGTATGCCTACTTCATCCTCGTGAAGTCGGAAGCTACGGCTCGATCGAGCACATTTCGGCCTGAACCTTTTTCTATAAGCAAGCCTCTATGATTTATTACGAGTCATAATTGATTGTATCAGTTTCTAAGTCTTTGTTGTCGAAAAATTTGAAAGTAATGGTCTCCTCGGATGGAAATTTCTAGTTCCCGGAAGCGGACAGTACAATTACACTGTTAAAAATGAAGTTGGATGTTTCACCAAGAAAATGGTTAAAAGTAGCTGAAATTTAGCTGCAACCGAGATATTGGTGATATGTTTCACCAATTTATTGGCGCTTTCACAAATACCATTATCTTGGTGAAATGTTGAACAATGATTCAGGTTTTTATAAATCCAATTTTCTGGTGAAAGGTTGAACCATAATTCAGGATTTTTTAAAATCGAATTTTCTGGTGAAAGGTTTAACCATGAATCAAGGGTTTTTTTAATCCGATTTTCTGATGGAAGTTTGAACCATGAATCTGGGTTTTTTTAATCAAATTTTCTGGTGAAAGGTTTAACCATGAATCAGCATTTTATAAAATAAAACTTTCTGGTGAAAGGTTTAACCATGATTCAAGGTTTAACCATGATTTTTTGTACTGCTATAGCAGTACAAAAAAAATTACGTTTTATGAAGCTAAAACTTTAGCCCGACTCAATTTCTACAAAACATGTCGATATTTTTAAAACAACGTTATTCTACATTATTCAAAAACCAGATTTACACATAGTTTTTATTTTCAGATTATATTCGTAATTCATGGAATATAAGGAATAATAACAATGTTAATGATTATTTAGACTACATTGATGACTACATAGAAGAGGCCTTTTAATCAAAGCAAAAGTCAGTTCCTACCCACAGAAGATTTTTCCTCGCATTCAGTGAGACAAGAAATTTGTTTATTAATAGATGTTACTTAGAAAATACAGCATTAATTTGCAGAAATACTGTTTATAATTAAGTGAATTAAATCAAGCAATTGGCTAGAAGCAGCTTCAAATAATCAACAATTAGGCATTGTTTTCCAACAAGACTGCTAAACCACATGTATCTAGCCCACTTCAGACACAAACTGTTATAATTCAGATGAAATGTTTCAATCCAAGAACCATTCTCCAAAACTTGCATCGTTGAATGACCGTTTATGTAGATCACTTCAAAACATTTTGAGGATAAGATATTGTATTTTTTGGAAGATTTGAGAAAATACATCGATTCTTTAGCCAGATGAGCGCTAATTATGTAACTGCTAGGAATTGAAATTTTCACGAAATAAATTTTCTTTAATTTCCTTCAACAATATGCGACAAACTTATGCACCAGTCCCAAAAATCGGAATTTGGTAATGGATACTTCTCTCGTATTTTTCTGTGAATTTTATTAACACTCCATCTTTACTTTCAATTTACATTGGTATCCTGTTAAATATTGCGTTACTTAACATTTTTATTTCATGTTGTATTTGTAATGGCACATTCTTTCGTTTACTACAATTCAGTATTCAATGACACAGTTTTATAAAATGAGTAGAGAGGAAATTAAGGTTCACAAAGCAAAAGTTAGTAAATTTGTCATTAGCTTTTCAAGAATTATAGGAGAAGTATAATACCGTCATCAACAAGTCTATGACTGTGAAAGTCTGTGTTATTTACGTAGAAAGTGTCAGTAGGACATTTTTAACAAACTGATAAAAACATTTTATGGGCACCAATGAATGATATCTAACATTGTCTTGATCGGCAAGTTCAAGTAGAGGCTGCAAAGTAAAACCACTGCTAATTTACCAAACTAATTTTTAAACTAATAAAAACAGTTTCTTAGCAATAACGAATGATAGCTTAACACTCTCATGATCGGCAAGTACAAGTAAAGAATATAAACTAAAAGCACTGCTAATTTGCCAAATTCCGATATAGGACACAGATTGGTAAAGGATATTACGGCAACTCCTCCTGATTATTAACTTGGAAGTAGAGGAAGAAGATGGGGAATCTCTGGAGGTATTTGACTGTGAGCTTGCAACTGACAAGATAAAAAAAAAATATCTATTAGCAATGTGGGGAAAATAAAATTGTAACTTAATCTAAAGATAAAGATATACACAATCTAGGTATAAAAACACAGATAGGATGTTTTTGTGCCTGTCCACAGATTCCTAAAGAGTGATACAAGATTTCACAGGAAGGGTTCGACGAGTGGCAATTGCACAGACCATCAGCTCATCAAGTTGAAGGCTGAAATTTTAGGATTAGATAGAACTCAATCGGCATTTTAAAATGCAAATGTTCTGCAAAGTCATATCTTGATAGAAAACACCTGCAGACCGCAGTTTAGTATTTGATCGATTGGTTTATCATTGTATTTTCCTGCACCCAAATGTATGAAAGCATTGAACTTTGGGTGCATGAAAACACAATGGTAAACCTGCAGAACAACCACTAAATTGAGGTTCTGCAGATGGTTTCCACCAAGATACGACTTGGCAGACCAATGCATATAACTTGTATATAAAATAAACGATCAAGTACGAGTATTACTCGCGCTCAGAGAGTTCCGTATATAAATATATGAATTATTAACTGTATTATTTAAAAGAATAATGAAACTTTGTAAAAACCTGTACAACGTAGAGTTGGGTATAGCTGTATATATTAGAAAAGTATGAATGAGTATACCACAAAAGTTCAAAGAGGTATGAAGCCGAAATAAAATTAAATATTTCTATTTTGTATAACTTATTTTAAACTTAGCTTAATCTGCATATGATGAACTTAATTCGGTACTAACAATAAAAGTACTGCATATTTAAATTTTATTTGGCATTTCATAAAACTAAATTCAACATAGTAATATTTTTCTTTTTACAGTGTAGCTGAAACAAAATCCTTGTTCAAAGTTTGAACTTGGTGTTGTACTAAGCGCGCTTCGAAAGGAGGTCGCAAAGATGCAACTCGACTTCGTCCGTGCCGCGTTTTTTCAAATAGGTCATTAATTATCATTTATGATCATAATCATTTTATCATTATCATTAAAAGTTCACAAATATATCATTAAAAGTTGTTATCTAGTATTTAAAAACCGATGGTATATAGAGTAAGCCACCTCTGCCATTATGTATGTCCAAACCAACCATGTCTTTAAGGGTTAAGGCTCCTGCCCCTGCCAGCGAAGGCACTCACGAGCTAATGCTAATCGTATGGGGAAGGATTTTTCTAATCTCTTTTGCATTTCGATATTTTAAAGACATTTTTTGCATTGTATAGCCGAGATCCGTCTCTACCTTTCTTTACTTTTTCCTCCCCATAGGATTAGCATTAGCTCGTTAGTGTCTTAGCCGGCAGGGAGAGGAGTCTTAATATCTCTTCGAATTACCGACGATTTTTTTTCGAAAATCATTATAAACAATGCTTTTATACTTTTCATACGATAGGTACCTTTAGCGCTCTTCGATACCTTTGCTGAATGCCCGCAAATAGAAATCTGTATGTAACAGAAAAATGCGCTTTTATGAAAAACTATGCCACCTAGGGCAATCGCTATAATTTTCCTGCAAGTATTAAATTAACCTCTACTACCTCTAATTTTTTTCATAATTTTAGTTTCAGTAGATTTGAAAATAGATGGGGGGGGGGGGAGGGGCGCATATTTTTGCACTACATTTTCGAAGATATCTCTGAAAATATAATAACTAAAATTAAAAGAAATGTATTTTTGAGTTCGGCGTTACGTAATCTTTTATCCGATACCCCACACGATATACAAAGAAAATATATTTCTTTTTCAAATAACCTAATTAGCCCCTCTACGTTTTTCCCCGCATATATTTGTGAATGTTTAATAATCTGTAAATATGTGAGTCAATAGTCTTGTATTAAATACCCCAATTTGAACTTCCCACGTTCCTTAGTTTACGAGTAAAATGGCTGTGACAGACAGACAGACACAGGAGTGATCTTATAATGATTCCGTTTTTACTTTTTAAGTACGGAACCCTAAAAATCATGATTATTGCAACTGAGAAATACAAAAACATAAGAAGATGAATTATTGACAATAAATAAAACAAGAAAGGAAAACCATGTGCCAAGTATGGATTATGAACCCTTTCCTACCTTTTTAGTTCAGTTAGAAAAACATAACACATTTGAAAATACACATTTATTAATTCCTAACAATAGACGGAAACGTACTTCAATTGTTTTGTGAAGCTCTGTATGTTCCTTATAAATTTTTATACACGCCACATACTGAGCTGAAATTTAATTCAGAAATAAATACGCTGAAAATTACTGAAATCACACTTCTAAGGCTAACATTAGCCTAAGAATTGCTATCCATGGACGGTCACGTATCCAGTTTTTTGCCATACCCCTATTTATTTATATGCTACAATGTCACTTAGCCGACAAGACATTTAGCAGACAGCAATTAGACGACAGGATGTTTAGCCGACATGACAATTAGTGGACAGCAACAGTTAGCCGACAAGACAGTTAGCCAACAGAGGAGAATTATTCGACATGGACATTCATCCGACAGGACATTCATCCGACTTAACTGTAACGTAACTGTAACCTGATCTTATCCTAATTATAACCTAAGCATAAACTAACTCTAGCGTAACTGTAACCTAACCAATACCAAACTGTAAGCTAACCAATACCAAACTGTAACGTAACTATAACCTATCTGTAACCTAAACGTAACCTAAGTGTAACATAACCGTAACCTAACTGAAACCTAACAGTAACCTAATTGTAGCCTAAATGTAACCTAACTGGGACGTAACCGTCTAACTGTAACTAACGTTTACCTAATTATAACCTAATCGTATGCTAAATGTAATGTAATTTTAACATAACTTTACCATGGCCAAGCTGTAACCTATGTGTATTCTAATTATCACCTAAACGTAACCTAATTATAACCTAACAGTTATTTAACCGTAATCTAAACGTAACCTAAGTGTAACGTAACCGTAACCTAAGGGTAACCTAATTATAAAGTAACCGTAATCTAATTGAAACCTAACAGTAACCTAATATTAGGCCCAATATAATCTAACTGGGACGTAACCGTAATCTAACTGTAACTAACGTTTACCTAGTTATAACCAAATCATATGCTAACTGTTATGTAACTGTAACATAACTTCACCATGACCAAACTGTAACCTAAGTGTAATCTAATTATCACCTAAACGTAACATAATTATAACCTAACAGTTACCTAACCATAATCCAAGAGTAATTAATCGCAACTGTAACCAAACTGGAAATTAACTGTAACCTAGCGGGAGGTGTATAATATGAAAGAGTGATCAAAGGGCTGCCCAGTCCAATGATATATCACTTGAGGGATGTCGGAAAAGTCAGAAAAATGCTCCCGGTGATACAAATTGGGGGAGGAGAAACGGGAGGTACATAATATGAAAGAGTGATCAAAGGGCTCCAATGCGATGTATCTCATGAGGGGTGTCGAAAAATGTTAGAAAAGTGCCGGCTAATTATACTATCAGCTAAATGTCCTCCCGGCTAATTGCCACGTTCGGCCAGTTGCCTGTCGTCCGATTGTCTGTATTGCTAAAATTATTGCTATATGTCCGTTTCTGTCAATTGTCCTGTATGCCGTATGTAAATTTCTGCTAATTGTGTTGTCGGCTATATGTACGTATCGGCTAAATGCACGTGTCAGCTAACTGCTATCTGCTAAATGTCTTGACGGCTATTTGGTTGTCGGCTAAATGTCTGCGACCGGCTACGGGTCAAACATCTATACTAAAAGTAGTTGAGCTTGAAAATGCATAAATCAAATTAAAAAACATCTTTAAGTAATTTATGGCCATTCTCGGTACTACTGATGAAATCTTGTTTGTAGTGTCTATGCAATTCATATACACCACCTATGTGCCTGTGCAAAAATATTAGTTTATCTTAACTTATACCATAACTTATCATAAATCAAACATATCATAATTTAAAACTCACTTTCAGCAATCATCCCTAATGTTTCCCTGTAAATGAACAATAAATGCGATGCACACCATATTCTTCTCCAAACATCTTGCACTCTTTGTCTCCCCTTCTTCCGAAATTTCACTTCCCGTTTTTGCTCCCCTTACAGTATCAAGATTTAAAATCTTTAAAATTCCTTAATGTTTTCTTTAATTTTCTGTTTTATTTCTTACTTTAAAGTAACAATAAATAATCAGTGATAAATTTCATTATCAATTTATTTCACCACATTCATTTCATTAAAAGTTCTTGTAAATTGCCCCTTCCGAAAATGTCATTTCTCCCTTTTGCTCCCTCACCCACGGTACCCATATTTTAAAATAAAAACCCTTTAAAACTCTTTAAATTTTTTAAATCTTTTCTGCTCAATTTGCCACATTATTTTAACAATAAACAAACGATCATAAAAATTTCTCCCCTCCCCTCCCACCCCAATTGAAATTGTTATTTCCTTCCCGGCTCTCCCTCTTACCAAGCATCTGAAATTTAAAGTCTTTAAAATTTTGTCGTTCATTATTTTTTTATCCTATTTGTAAATATTTTCTAAGGTAAGTAAATAATAAGTCACCAATAAACTTCCGCCCCCCCCCCCCCCCCGCAAAAAAGAACTAATTCTGCTTATTCCTCTTTTTTCCCTCAGGTCACAAAATTTTAACCTTAAAAGTCATTGCTTTTTCTAAAACATTTTTTACTCTATCTGTTAATTTATTGTAATGATAAATAATCAATCATATAACTATACTCCTCCCCCACCAAAATTGACGTTTGCCCTGACTCTACCCTTACCAAGAACACAAAATTCAGTCTTTTTTTGTCCTATTTCTTATTCTTTAGTAAGGTGAATAAATAAGTCATCAAATAACACCCCCTTTTTTTTTCTTCTTTCCCTTATTTAAGTTTAAAATCTTTGAAAGTCTTTTATTAATACATTTTCAGCTTTATCTGTTTCATATTGAACAAAAAATAATCAATTATATAATCTCTTCCAAACCCATATAAAATTGACGTTTTCTTTTCTCCCTCCATTATTTCCATGCTCATAAAATTTAAAGTCTCTAAAACTCCTAATTTCAATGTTTTTGCCCTATTTGTAAATCTTTAATAAGTTACATAATCAGTCATCTAAATCCCCCCCCCCAAAAAAAAAAAATAAATAAATAAATAAATTTGTTTCTTCCCTTGTCTTACCCTCAACTCATGAAGTTAATAAATCTCTTTTACAGTCTTTAAAACTTTTTCATTTTTACTTTTTTTGGTCCTAATTATAAATCTTTACTATCTATAATATTAACTAAATCATTTCAACTATGTAAGAAAGTGTTAACAATAAAGCGATAGGTGTACATTTAATTGTGCATAAAAAATTTTTAAATGTATTTTTCAAAGGAAAATGTCTTTATAGAGATATTTGTAAAGAAAATATTGTGGTTTCTCGTCAAAGTGCAAGTAAATTCTCAAAACCTTTCGAAGTCATTTTATTCCGACTAGCTCAGGAAGAACCACCAAACGTAGATACCAAAGGTGCCTGAGTTAACGACTGAACTGAGTATGCCCATAAACAAAAAAGAAAAATCATGCGTCTACGTCGACACATTCCAACACTTCCACAACACTGTAACAAAACTTCGCCGTTTAATAAAGTAAAGAAGATATCTAACTAAACATTTATAATACGAATGACACTTTTGAAAAGCAGATTTTAACAATTGCGCCCATAACCTGGAAGGTACTCCAATTCTTTTGTGCAGCTCAAATCATATGTGCAGCTCATATGAGGCAGTGTATATGATATATTTGTACTGCATATATTTGTACAGAATCTACATACTATGTTAAAATTTCGTTTTGTAAAAAAATACATAAAACAGTTGAAAATTCACCCTCGGCAATTTCTACTAATAGACGGAAACATATTTGAATTCTTTTGTGCAGCTCTGTATATAGAATACAGAATTTTATACACGTCAAATAGTATTAAGCTGAAATCTAATTCAAGCAAAATCATGCTCAGAATTACTGAAATCACACTTGCAGTAATTATTTTCCATCGGCGGCCCATGTATCCAGTTTTTTAGCTCACAGGCTATCAAAGCCTGAGAGCTAATGTGCCCGCCCGTTCTGTATGTATGTATGTATGTATGTATGTATGCACGTACGTACGTATGTATGTACGTAACGCGATAACTCTTGATAAAAACATCCGATTTGCTTCAAAATTTTTTCCTAGGTTCATTGTGATGAGGCGCTTCCCTGATTAGTTTTGGGAGTTCATTGGTTAAGGATAAAGGGGGGAAAACGGGGTTAGTCACCCCCCTTAATTCAGAAAAATGGGTTTTTCATGCAGAATCATTCGATTTGCTCCGCATTTGGTATACCGGTTTATTATGTTAAGGAACATCCATGATTAGTTTTGGGGGTTCATTGGTTAAGGATAAAGGGGGAAAAACGGGGTTAGTCCACGCCCTTAATTCAGATAAATGGGTTTTTCATGCACAATCATTCAATTTGCTCCGAAATTGGTATACAGGTTTATTATGTTAAGGAACTTCCATGATTAGATTTGGGGGTTCATTGGTTAAGGGTAAAGGGGGAAAAGGGAAGTTAGCCCGCCCCTCTTAATTGAGATAAATTTTTTTTTCATGAAGAATTATTCGATTTGCTCCGAATTTGGTATACCGGTTTATTATGTTAAGGAACTTCCCTGATTAGTTTTGGGGGTTCATTGGTTAAGGGTAAAGGGGGAAAAGGGAGGTTAGGCCGCCCCTCTTAATTTAGATAAATGGGTTTTTCATGCAGAATGTTTCGATTTGCTCCGAAGTTGGTATACCGGTTTATTATGTTAAGGAGCTTCCCTGATCCGTTTTGGCGATTCATTGGTTAAGGATAAAGGGGGGCTAGTCCACCCCCTTAATTTAGATAAATGGTTTTTTTTTGCAAGATTATTCGATTTGCTCCAAATTTGGTATACCGGTTTATCATGATAAGGAGCTTCCCTGATTAGATTTGGAGGTTCACTTGTTAAGTATAAAGGGGGGAAACGGGGTTAATCCACACCCTTAATTCAGATAGATGGGTTTTTCATGCAGAATCATTCGATTTGCTCCGAATTTGGTATACCGGTTTATTACTTTAAGGAACTTCCCTGATTAGTTTTGGGGGTTCATTCGTTAAGGATAAAGAGGGAAAAGGGGCATTAGTTCACCCCTTTTAATTCAGATAAATGGGTTTTTCATGCAGAATGGTTCGATTTGCTCCGAATTTGGTATACCGGTTTATTATGTTAAGGAACTTCCCAGATTAGTTTTGGGGGTTCATTGGTTAAGAATAAAGGGGGAAAAGGGGGGGGCTAGTCCACCCCTTAATTCTGATAAGTGGGTTATTCATGCAGAATCATTCGATTTGCTCGGAATTTGGTATACTGGTTTATTATGTTAAGGAACTTCCCTGATTAGTTTTGGGGGTTCATTGGTTAAGGATAAAGGGGGGAGAGGGGGGTTAGTCCAACCCCTTAATTCAGATAAATGGGGTTTTTACGCAGAATCATTCGATTTGCTCCGAATTTGGTATACCGGTTTATTATGTTAATGAACTTCCCTGATTAGTTTTGGGGGTTCATTGGTTAAGAATAAAGGGGAAAAGGGGGGCTAGTCCACCTCCTTAATTCAGATAATTGGGTTTTTCATGCAGAAGGATTCGATTTGCTCCGAATTTTGTATACCGGTTTATTATGTTAAGGAACTTCCCTGATTAGTTTTGGGGGTTCATTAGTTAAGAATAAAGGGGGGAAAGGGGGTTAGTCCACCCCTTTTAATTCAGATAAATGGGTTTTTCATGCAGAATGATTCGATTTGCTATGAAGTTGATATACCGGTTTATTCTGTTAAGGAACTTCATTGATTAGTTTTGGGGGTTTATTGGTTAAAGATAAAGGGGGAAGGGGGGGCTAGGCCACCCTCCTTAATTTATATAAACGGGTTTTTCATGCAGAATTATTCGCTTTGCTCCAAATTTTGTATACCGGTTTATCATGATAAGGAGCTTCCCTGATTAGATTTGGAGGTTCACTTGTTAAGTATAAAGGGGGGAAACGGGGTTAATCCACACCCTTAATTCAGATAGATGGGTTTTTCATGCAGAATCATTCGATTTGCTCCGAATTTGGTATACCGGTTTATTACTTTAAGGAACTTCCCTGATTAGTTTTGGGGGTTCATTCGTTAAGGATAAAGAGGGAAAAGGGGCATTAGTTCACCCCTTTTAATTCAGATAAATGGGTTTTTCATGCAGAATGGTTCGATTTGCTCCGAATTTGGTATACCGGTTTATTATGTTAAGGAACTTCCCAGATTAGTTTTGGGGGTTCATTGGTTAAGAATAAAGGGGGAAAAGGGGGGGGCTAGTCCACCCCTTAATTCTGATAAGTGGGTTATTCATGCAGAATCATTCGATTTGCTCGGAATTTGGTATACTGGTTTATTATGTTAAGGAACTTCCCTGATTAGTTTTGGGGGTTCATTGGTTAAGGATAAAGGGGGGAGAGGGGGGTTAGTCCAACCCCTTAATTCAGATAAATGGGGTTTTTACGCAGAATCATTCGATTTGCTCCGAATTTGGTATACCGGTTTATTATGTTAATGAACTTCCCTTATTAGTTTTGGGGGTTCATTGGTTAAGAATAAAGGGGAAAAGGTGGGCTAGTCCACCTCCTTAATTCAGATAATTGGGTTTTTCCTGCAGAAGGATTCGATTTGCTCCGAATTTTGTATACCGGTTTATTATGTTAAGGAACTTCCCTGATTAGTTTTGGGGGTTCATTAGTTAAGAATAAAGGGGGGAAAGGGGGTTAGTCCACCCCTTTTAATTCAGATAAATGGGTTTTTCATGCAGAATGATTCGATTTGCTATGAAGTTGATATACCGGTTTATTCTGTTAAGGAACTTCATTGATTAGTTTTGGGGGTTTATTGGTTAAAGATAAAGGGGGAAGGGGGGGCTAGGCCACCCTCCTTAATTTATATAAACGGGTTTTTCATGCAGAATTATTCGCTTTGCTCCAAATTTGGTATACCGGTTTATTATGTGAAGGAGCTTCCCTGATTCGTTTTGGCGATTCATTGGTTAAAGATAAAGGGGAGCTAGTCCACCCCCTTAATTTAGATAAATGTTTTTTTTTGCAGGATTATTCGATTTGCTCCAAATTTGGTATACCGGTTTATTATGATAAGGGGCTTTGGAGGTTCACTGGTTAAGTATAAAGGGGGAAACGGGGGCTAATTCCCCTTCACTTATTTTTTTGAGGGCATTATTCTTTAAAATATGTGTATAATATACAATTAGTGTGAATAGCCTGTGAGCTCAATGCCATCAGTTTAGCTGGGCACTTTTCTTTTTTATTTAATATCCCTGTATAGGATTTTATTTGTATGGTACAAACATCTCTAAGCATATTAAATGTAGTTGAGCTTGTACATTTATAACTAAAAAGACCTAACATCTTTAAGAAATTCATACTAATTCTCATCAATGGTTACGGATTCTTTTGTGTAATCCTGTATAGGGTCTGTAAAATATGTGCACACCACGTAGTACGCTAAAATTTAGTTAAATTTAAAAACGCATTCTATAATTGAAAATGCACTTTCAACATTAATTTTTAATAGCTAACATATCGGATACAGTATTCTATCTAAATATTTTATGTGTCCCTGTAAACGAACGTTAAATGAAATGCAGACCATATTCGAATGCAAGCATCTTGTAGTAAATCGAAGTAATGTGTATCTATTTCGTCACGTTTGAAATAATGTAACGTGATCAAAATACGCTACAAACAGTTTTTCCTCGTAGACCATATTCAGCCAAGTTCTTTTGTCTGACCCCGTAAATAATTGTTAAATACTCATGTTGTACAGAAAGTAGGCTTAGGACACCTCAGAAATTCATATCAATTCATTATCTTTGTGACAGAGTAATATCAATCAAATACGCCGCAAACGATATTTCTTCATGGGCTATAACATAACGGAATACTTTTGAGTCCCCTATACTCGTACTTTAAGCATTACACATAACATAGTCTATAGTAACAATTTTAAAGTGTGTCTCAATGTACATAAATTTAACTATGTTTAACATTGTGTAACATTATTAAAATACATCCTAAATAATTCCCCCCCCCCCCCATAGACCATAATGTAGCGAATACTTTTGAGTGCATCTGTACATGAACCATGAATGGCACACACTTCATTTTGAATACCGAACATACCATGATGATTTTGAGTATCGTATATCAATTCCATGGTAATCCGACTATATTTACGCTAGTTAGAGCACGGATAGACAGACAGACGGACGGACAAACCCAATTCATAAACACTTTTCAACTTCCTTGGAAAGTGCTAAAAATGAAAAAATGAAAAAATGTAAATGAAAATAAAAGTATTTTACTGTTATTTAGATTACGAACCGCTACAAAAAACATTCTTAACTGACTGCATCATTGAAAAAATGTTTAGTGTGAGAAATCTCCCCCCCCCCCCACACACACACACCTGAATTTACTCCTATGCACTTAAAATTTCAAATTGTGAAAACTCCTTTATGTTTTATAACTTACTTGTTTTATAACTTAATATAATCTAAATTTTCTTCCGCCTGAAAATTACACTAAAATTTTTCGCCCTCCTCTTTTTTGCTAACATCACACAAAGTTATGAATATTTGGAAAACTTTATTTTTTCTGTCACATATTTTAGTGCTAACGACAATAAATTATGTACTATACCTATAAATGACTACGCTGGGATTTAGATGTATACCCCCCCCCCCCCACCTTCTCCTCAAAATTTCTATTTCCCGTTCTCCCCTCTACAGTACAAAATATACAGTTTATTTGTTTAACTTTTTCTCTCCTAAATTTATGAACATCTTATTTTTAACCTTCAATGTTGTTTAGCTTTTATAGTATATCTCTTGATAAATTTCATGTTCTAAAAAGAATCCCCACAAAAGAGAATTATTTTAGAATATTTGTACCTGGTATTTCCCCCCTCATTCAATATCTCCCCCCTTCATTTTAAATGTAATTTCGATATGTGAAATAAAATAGTTTTTATACTGCACTAATTTCAATTTTATGTTTGTAAAAGCTGCAAAATGAACTTGAAAATTAAAAAAAAAAGAAATATATCTGAATAAAATATTCATTTATTTTCTGAAAGTCAAATCGTTTTAATTTTTGCACCCTTATTACAAACAGATTAAAAAATTTTTACGGCTTTCAGCGTTATCGAGAGTCTCCACAAAACAGGTGGTTTGATCTACGCTAGACAGTTGAAAAAATAAATCCTTTAGACCACCTGAAACCTACTGGAAATGAGCCAAGAATATTCTATTTGCTGATTGAAAGAGCTCGCTTGTCAATCATTTCATTCGAGTCCATCCTTTCAATTCAGCTGGAATGCAAACGGCCATCTTGTTTTAATTTTCCCCGTGACGGCAGTGTCCTCTTAAGAGGCCACCCTAGTCACGGGGCAAAATAAAACAAGATGGCCGCTGGTATTTCAACTGAATTGAAAGGATGGTCCAGATTCAAATGATTGACAAGCGATCTCTTCCAATCAGCAAATGGCCAATTATCTGGCACGATTCCAACCCCCACCCCACTTCGGCTGAGCGCTACATGTGATAAGTTCCAGTAGGTTTCAGTTGTAAAGGATTTTTTTTCAATTGTCTTCGCTTTAAGAGCGTAGATCAAAGCCCCCTGCTTTGTGGAGACTCAATAACGGTAAAAGCCGTAAAAAGAATTTTAATCTGTTTATGATAAAAGTGCAAAAATTAAAACGATTTGACCTTCAGAAAATAAATGAATATTTTATTTAGATATAATTCTATTTTTTTTTTTTAGGTTCATTTTACAGCTTTTACAAACATAAAATTGAAATTAGTGCAGTATAAAAACTATTTTATTTCACATAAGGCAAATTACATTTAAAATCAAGGGGGAGATACTGAATGAGGGGGAAATATATCAGGTACAAATATTCTAAAATAACTATCTTTTGTGCGAATTCATTTTAGAACATAAAATTTATGAGATTTATAAAAGCTAAATAACATTGAAGGTTAAAAATAAGATGTTCATAAAATTAGGAGAGGAAAAGTTAAACAAATAAACTGTATATTTTGTACTGTAAATCTGTAGAGGGGGTATAAATCTAAATCCCAGCGTAGTCATTTATAGATATAGTACACAAATTATTGTTGTTAGCACTAAAATATGCGACAGAAAAAATAAAGTTTTCCAAATATTAAAAACTTTGTGTGATGTTAGCAGAAAGGAGGGTGGCAAAAATTTTAGTGAAATTTTCAGGCAGAAGAAAATTTAGATTATGGATTATTTTTACAAGAATGTTATAAAACATAAAGGAGTTTTAACAATTTAAAATTTTAAGTGCACAGGAGTAAATTCAGGTGTGTGTGTGGGGGGGGGGGGATTTCTGAGCACTAAATATTTTTTAAATGATGCGGTCAAATAAGAATGTTTTTTGTAGCGGTTCGTAATCTAAATAACACTAAAATACTTTTATTTTCATTACATTTTTCCATTTTTAACACTTCCCAAGAAAGTTGAAAAGTGTTTATGGATTGAGTTTGTCCGTCCGTCTGTCTGTCCGTGCTCTAACTAGCGTAAATGTAGTCGGATTGCCATGTAATTGATATACGATATTCAAAATCATCATGGTATGTTCGGTATTCAAAATGAAGTATGTATCATACATGGTTCATTTACAAATGCACTCAAAAGTATTCCGTTAAATTATGGTCTATGGGGGGGGGGGAATCCTTTAGGGTGTATTTTAATAGTGTTACACATTCTTAAACATAGTTAAATTTATGTACATTGAGATACACTTTAAAACGGTTACTATAGACTATGTTATGTGTAACGCTTAAAGTATGAGTATAGGAGACTCAAAAGTAATCCGTTATGTTATACCCCATGAAGAAATATCGTTTGCGGCGTATTTGATTGATATTACTCTGTCACAAAGACAATGAAATTGGTATGAATTTCTGAGGTGTCCTAAGCCTACTTTCTGTACAACATGGGCATTTAACAATTATTTTTGGGGTCAGACAAAAGATCTTTCTTGTATATGGTCTACGAGGAAAAACTGTTTGTAGCGTATTTCGATTACGTTACATTATTTCAAACATGACGAAATAGATACACATTATTTCGATTTACTACAAGATGCTTGCATTCAAATATGGTCTGCATTTCATATAGCGTTCATTTACAGGTACACATAAAATATTTTGACACAATACTGTATCCGACGTGTTAGCTATTAAAATTTAATGCTGAAAGTGCATTTTCAATTATAGAATGCGCTTTTAAGATTAACTAAATTTTGCGTACTACATGGTGTGCATAAATTTTACAGACCCTATACAGGACTACACAAAAGAATTCGTAACCATTACTGAGAATAAGTATGAATTGCTTAAACGTGTTTGGTTTTTTAGTTACAAATGCACAAGCTCAACTACATTTAAGATGCTAAGAGATGTTTGTATCATACAAATAAAATCCTATACAGGGATATTCAAAAAACTGGATACATGGACGCCTATGGAAAATAATTCCTGGAAGTGTGATTTCAGTAATTTTAGGCATGTTTTTGCTTGAATTAGATTTCACCTTAGTATTTGACGTGTATAAAAATCTGTATGCTATATACAGGGCAGCACAAAAGAAATCAAGCATGTTTCCGTCTATTGGTAGAAATTGCCGAAGGTGAATTTTCAACTTATTATGTATTTTCTTACAAAACTAAATATCAACATAGTATGCAGAATCTGTACAAATATATGCAGAACAAAAATATATACAGAGCTGCACAAAAGAATTGGAGTACCTTCTGGGTTATGGGCGCAATTGTTGAAATCTGGTTTTGAAATGTATCATACGTTTTATGTTTAGTTCGATATCTTCTTTACTTTATTAAACGACGAAATTTTGTTACAATGTTCTGGAAGTGTTGGAAAGTGTCGACGTTGACGCATGATTTTTCTTTTTTGTTTATGGATATACTCGGTTCAGTCGATAACTCAGGCACCTTTGGTATCTAAGTTTGGTGGTTCTTTCTGAGCTGGTCGGAATGAAATGATTTCGGAAGGTTTTGAGAATTTACTTACAAGTTGACGAGAAACCATAATATTTTCCTTAGAAATATCTCTCCAAAGACATTTTGCTTTGAAAAATACAGTTAAAATGTTTTTTATGCACAATTAAATGTCTACCTATCGCTTTATGGTTAACAGTTTCGTACATAGTTGAAAAAGATTTAGTTACTACTATAGATAGCAAAGATTTATAATTAGGAACTAAAAAGTATAAAGATTTTTTTTAAGGGGGGGGGGAGTTTAATAGATGACTGATTATGTAACTTATTAAAGATTTACAAACAGGACAAAAACATTGAAATTAAGAGTTTTAGAGACTTTAAATATTGTGTGCATGCAAATAATGGTGGAGGAAAGAAAATGTCGATTTTATATGGGTGTGGAAGAAATTATATAATCGATTATTTATTGTTCAATATGAAACAGATAAAGCTGAAAATGTATTAAAATAAGATTTTCAAAGATTTTAAACTTAGATAAGCGAAAGAAGGAAACAAGGGAGGGGGCATTTTATTAGATGACTTATTTATTTACCTTACTAAAGAATAACAAATCGGACAAAAAAAAGACTAAATTTTGTGTGCTTGGTAAGGAGAGCGACAGAGCAAACGTCAAATTTGATTGGGGAGGAGTACAGTTATATGACTGATTATTTATGATATCAATAAATTAACAGATAGAGTACAAAATGTTTTAGAAAAATCAATGATTTTTAAGGTTTAAATTTTGTGACCTGAAAGAAAAAAGAGGAATAAGCAGAATTATTCTTTTTTGGGGGGTGGCGGAAGTTTATTGGATGACTTATTATTTATTTACCTTAGAAAATATTTACAAATAGGTTAAAAAAATGATAAACGAAAAAGTTTTAAGAACTTTAAATTTAGGATGCTTGGTAAGAGGGAGAGGCGAGGGGGAAATACCAATTTCAGTTGTGGGGGGGGGGAGATAAATTTTTATTATCGTTTGTTTATTGTTAAAATATAGTGGCATATTGAGCAGAAAAGATTTTTAAAAAATTAAAGAGTTTTAAAGGGTTTCTATTTTAAAATATGGGTACTGTGGGGGAAGAAGACAAAGAGAGAAATGACATTTTCAGAAGGGGCAATTTACAAGAAATTTTAGTGAAATGAATGCGGTGAAATAAACTGATAATGAAATTTATGACTGATTATTTACTGTTACTTTGAAGTAACAAATAAAACAGAAAATTAAAGAAAAAATTAAGGAGTTTTAAAGATTTTAAACCTTGATACTTTAAGGGGGGCAAAAGGGGAAGCAAAATTTCGGAAGAAGGGGAGACAAAGGGTGATTTACATTATTATTTTTTTAAATCAGAATTTCAAAGAAGTTGGGAAGAGTTTTACCCTTGATTACAAAACAATACAAGAGCAAAATTAAGAACTTTTAAGGCACTTTTTGCAGATTTTGGATAAAAAAATGTACTTTTATGAACCAAAAATTACTTTTGAAAAATTTAAACATCTTTAAGGACTAACAGGAACCCATTGCAGGGTCACTCAAAAGTATTTTGTTACATATGGTCTATGTGGAAAAACCATTTGGTGGTGTGTTTTAATAGCGTTAAACAAATTTATACATAATGAAATTCATTTACATAATTAAGGTGCACTGGAAGAAGGTTACTACACAAAAGAGTCATACAAAAGAGTTCGGTTTTTTAAAGTTCTTCGTAGAAAAGCTGTTCGCAATTTGAATTATGCTACACTACTTCAAACATAATGAAATTTTTGATGGTTTTACTGCAAGATGTTTGGATAAGAATATGGTGTACAACGCATTTATCGTTCATTTACAGGGAAACATTAGGGATGATTGCTGAAAGTGAGTTTTAAATTATGATATGTTTGATTTATGATAAGTTATGGTATAAGTTAAGTTAAACTAATTTTCTTGCACTGGCACATAGGTGGTGTATATGAATTGCATAGACGCTACAAAAAAGATTTCGTGAGTATTACCGAGAATAACCATGAATTACTTAAAAGTGTTTTTTTTAATTTGAGTTATGCATTTTCAAGCTCAACTACATTTAGTATACTAAGAGATGTTTAACCCGTAGCCGGCCGCAGACGTTTAGCCGGCAACCAAATACCCGTGAAGACATTTAGCAGATAGCAGTTAGCTGACACGTGCATTAAGCCGATACGTACATATAGCCGACAACACAATTAGCTGAAATTTATATACAGCATACAGGACAATTGACCGAAACGGACATATAGTAATAATTTTAGCAATACAGACAATTGGCCGACAGGCAACTGGCCGAACGTGGCAATTAGCCGGGAGGACATTTAGCCGAAAAGTCGATTAGCCGACAGGACATTTAAAAGACAAGACGATTAGTCGACGGGACATTTAGCCGATAGGATATTTAGCCGCACTTTTCTAACATTTTTCGACACCCCTCATGAGATATATCGCATTGGAGCCCTTTGATCATCCTTTCATATTACGTACCTCCCGTTCCCTCTCCCTCAAATTGTATCACTGGATGTATTTTTCTGACGTTTCCGACATCCCTCAAGTGATATAATATTAGACAGGGCATCCCTTTGATCACTCTTCCATATTATGCATCTCCCATTATGTTACAGTTAATTTGCAGTTTGGTTACAGTTAGGATACAGTTCCGATTAGTTACTCTTGGATTATGGTTAGGTACCTGATACGTTATAATTAGGTTACGTTTAGGTGATAATTAGATTACGCTTAGCTTACAGCTTGGTCATGGTAAAGTTATGTTACAGTTACATTACAGTTAGCATACGATTAGCTTATAATTAGGTAAACGTTAGTTACAGTTAAATTACGGCTACGTCCCAGTTAGGTTACATTTAGGCTACAATTAGATTACTTTTAGGTTTCAAGTACGTTACGGTTACTTTATAATTAGGCTACACTTAGGTTACGGTTACGTTACACTTAAGTTACATTTAGATTACAGATAGGTTACGTTAAGTTACAGTTACGTTACTGTTAGGTTATGCTTAGGTTACGATTATGTTCCGGATAGGTTACAGTTACGCTAGAGTTAGGTTACTCTTAGGTTATAATTAGGTTAAGGTTAGGTTAGAGTTAAGTTAGAGTTAAGTCACGGTTAAGTTAAGGATAGGCTACAGTTACGTTATGATTATGTTACAGTTAGGTTACGGTTAGGGGATATTTAGATTACGGTTAGGTTACAGATAGGTCATGATAACGTTACGGCTATGCTACAGTTAAGTTACAGTTAGGTTTGGTTATAATTTGGTTAACGTTAGTTTACAGTAAGTTTAGAGTTAGGTCAAGGTTACATGACATTTAGATTACGGTTATGTCACAATTAGGAAACGTTTAGGTTACAATTAGGCCGGTAGCACACTGAGGCGACCCATGGAACATTTTGGTTGACTTCGGAGAAAAACAGCTTTAAAACATGTTTGAAACAGCTTTCTTCTTTGTTTCAATATTTTTTTTCTCCTAAATCGTATTTCATGTTGCTCGTGTTGCGTCAGTGCGCGGCCAACCTTAGGTTACGGTTAGGTTGCAGTTAGGTTACGGTTACGTTGCAATTAGGCTACAAATAAGTTACAGTTACGTTACAGTTAGGTTACGGTTAGGTGATAATTTGATTACAGTTATGTTACGGTTAGGTTACCGTTAGGTTATTAGGTAACAGTTATGTTACGGCTTGGATACGTTTAGGTTACGTTTATGGAACAGTTAGGTTACGGTTACGTTTAGGTTACGTTTATGGAACAGTTAGGTTACGGTTACGTTTGAATTACTATCACTGTTACTTATTTTGCAGCGCGCGCGCCCGCTATACATATGAGGAGTAACGGCAAAATTTTGAAAATTGTCCCGCCCGGGAGCCAAAGAGGTGGGAGAGACGCGGAAACTGCATAATATTAAATAGTGGTCACAGGGCTTTCTAAACGATATGGCCCATGACGGGTGTCGGCATAATCTAGAAAACTGCCTCCCACTGTGAGGGCAAACGGGGGAGGGCTGCGGGAGGTGCATAACATGAATAAGTGATCACAGGCCTTTCCAATGATATGTCATACGAGGGCTGTCTGAAAAATTTAGAAAAGTAACCATCGGGGGCAAAGTGGAGGACGGGCACGAGATATGCATAATATAAATGGTCACAGGGCTTTGCAACGATAAGTCTCATGAGGCGTGTTGGCTAAATTTAGAAAAGTGCTACCCATTGGGTGGGAAATTGTGTCTGGGGTGCGGTAGGCGCATAACATGAATAAGTGGTCACAGGTCTTCCAAACTATGATGTCTGGATAGCATTTCTTTAGCCAGTGCTGGCGCCCCTTTGGTTATGTGACTCACGTGACGTGCGAGCGTAGGAGTGAAGGGAAGGAGATTTCCTTTTTAGAGAGTGAAGGGTGGAGGTTTTTGAGTATTATCGTCTTGTCCTCGCCGAATATCTGTACTGTCCTTCTGCATTTTTATAAATAAACTTAGTTTTGTGTTAAAAAGAACTAGTGATCCATGATCTAAGAGTATACATCTGATATCAAAGAGGGGAACCAGTATTATACAAATGATATATCATAAGAGGGATGTCAACAAAGTTTAGAAAGTGCCGCCCGGGGAAAAGTGCAGAAGACGCACGGAAGATGCATAATATGTATAAGAGGTCACAGGGCTTTCCAAAGATATATCACGTAAGGGGTGTCGGTAAAAGCTAGAAAAGCGGCTCAGGGGAGCAAACTGGGAGGGAGCGGCGCGGAAGGTATATATTATGCAATTTGGGTGTCACACTGCCTTTCCAACTATATATCACATGAGGGGTGGCGGCAAAAGATATAAAAGTGCCCCACCTCTTTGAAATTTGTATATAGTATTATAAAAGTATTTTTGTAGGGCTTCGTAAAAAAATCGGATCTAAAATGATGAAAATTCTACGATCTGGAAAAAAATGAAAAATGTCCTCTTGGAGGGGTGGCGAATAGGGGGAGGTGAGAAGAAAGGGTCACAATATGAAAGAGTGGTCCGAGGAATTTCCGATGATATAGTACGTGACAGATACGAAACAAGTTTAAAAATTGCCACACCGTGGGTCCTGTCTTTTGTTCGCGGAATTCACGCACCCCTTTCTTTTAAATTCTTATGTTTATTAAATAATATTTATGGAAGAAATCCGTCAAAAAACCGCATTTTAAACGATATTTATTGTAGAAAACGTCATTAAAAAAATTATTGGCTCCTCCCCGAGTTATCGAATTTTTTGTGTATGTTATAAATATAACTGTATTTGTAAAATATAATGGCAGTTTAAGAGAATGACGAGGTATTGGGGTATAATGAATAATTAAAATGAATTATTTCCGTTTTATTTTATAAATTCCTTAATTAATGAGTATAATGAGCTATCGAGAGCCTAAGACTTATACATAAGTAAACAATATTTATCGGAGGAATCCGTCTAAAAACCGCATTTCAAACAATATTTTTTGTAGAAAAAGTTATTTTTGTATATAATTTTGTTCGAATGAACAAAAGAATATTACGAATGTTAGTTATTGATGTTTAATTGAAAAGCTTTATAGAATTACAGTGATTGAAGAAAAAAATTACTTTATGAGGGTGACGAAATTTCGATGTTTAAGTGTATATCATAAACAAAAACGCTGAAACAATATAAAAGCTGATTTATGATGGTGACGAGTTACTGAGGTTTACATTGTTGATGTAAGACCGAGTCTTCTAAATTCTTTTGGCAAAATGTAGGTGTCAGCTAAATTTCATGTCGGATAATTCCCTTATCTGGTATTTGCTCGTTGGCTAAATGTCATTTCGGATGAATGTCCACGTCGAATAATTGTCCTCTGTTGGCTAACTGTCTAGTCGGCTAACTGTCGCTGTCGACTAACTGTCATGTCGGCTAAATATCCTGTCGCCGATGCTGTCTGCTAAATGACATTGTAGCATATAAGTATATAGGGCTATGGCAAAAAACTAGGTACATGGCCGTTCATGGATAGCAATTCTGAGGCTAATGTCAGACGGACGTCTTTTTGCACGCTTTTTTCCTTACGTAATATCCCTACACAATGCTAGCGGCATTGTGTAAGGATAATACGGAAGGAAAAAAGAGTGCAAAAAGACGTCCGTCTTACATTAGCCTTAGAAGTGTGATTTCAGTAATTTTCAGCGTATTTATTTTTGAATTAAATTTCAGCTCAGTATGTGGCGTGTATAAAAATTTATAAGGAACGTACAGGGCTTCACAAAACAATTGAAGTACGTTTCCGTCTACTGTTAGGAATTAATAAATGTGTATTTTCAAACGTGTTATGTTTTTCTAACTAAACTAAAAATGTAGGAAAAGGTTCATAATCCATACTAGGCACATTGTTTTCCTTTCTTGTTTTATTTATCGTCAATAATTCATCTTCTTATGTTTTTTTATTTCTCAGTTGCAATAATCATGATTTTTAGGGCTCCGTACTTAAAAAGTAAAAACGGAATTAAAAACGGAAACATAAGATCACTCCTGTGTCCGTCTGTCTCAGCCAGGAGCGTCGCCATGAGGGGGTATGGGGGGGAGCCTCCCCCCCCAATATATGTGAAGTTGGGAAATTTGAGCTTAGAGTTGGGAAATTCTAGATTTTTGAGATATTTTATTTTCTAAAAGTAATAGTAAAAAAAAAAATACGAATTTTTTATTGTTTTGGTGATTATTTTGAGTACTGCAACAGTAAACAAGTTAAATTATCAAAAGAAATACAAAAAGAAATCAGCCACACTCAACCTATCATTGTATTTTTCAGTTCTAGAAAGATATTGTACATCTACCAGACCTAAATTTCTCTACTTCTGTCCATCAATAACTGACTAACCAGTTCCTTTATTTCCTCCAAAACTTTGTTCCTTTCTCAAAAATTTCACCCTACCTCCCCTTCTCCTCCGAAAAGAGAATCCAGCTATTTTAATCCAAAGGAATTGCAGCTTCTTTTGAAAATTGGAGATCACTTGTTGAACAAAAGAAAAGAATGTAGTAACCTACTTGAAACACAGCTATGGGCAAGAAGATTTGATGAGTTTTCACAACTTTTTTGACTAATTTTGCGATTTTTGGACAATATTTTACTCATTCTCGTGATTTTTTGCAGCAAAAATTAGTTAACCCTTCGTTGTCAAGTAAAAAGCGTTATATGAGCAAATGCGGATATAAGAAGTCGTTAGTTTAGATAAATTTGTCACATTTTACTTTTATTTGTGTGCGGAAATATATATATCAGTCTTGTTCGTTTATATTTATATGTGTTTATAAAATTTTAAACCAAAAGTCCAGTGTTCTGTGTTTAAAGCTGTTCTAAAAAGTTACTATAAATCTCAGCACGAAGAAACCCTTCATAATAGGAAAAGAGTTTTCGTGCAAGATTTTGGAGCATCTAAAAATCCATTCCAGGATGAAAAAAGTAAAAAATGGACGATTTTAATTTGGAACAGAAATATGACCATGAAAGCAGTCCATCAACTGAAGAAAAAATCGACATGCACTGTAACACTGAAACGTTGCACTTGAATAAAATTTTGAAGAAATAAAGATTTCCTTACAGACAAGCTCACAAACAATTATGAATATTAGGATGTGACTGGAGAAGCTGAGTTCCGAAAGCACGTAAGAAGACGGTTTCACCAAAGGCAATAGATAAAAAATCCCTGCCGGCCCGGCCTACAGGCAGAGGCAGATTTCGAAGTCAAATACACTAATTTCACAAACAAAAAATAAATCATGATTAGAGACAAATCCACTTTAACAATTTTATCTGGCCGCTTTTGACGAGTTTTTATTTCATTTTTATATAATAGCTTGTTTTATCAGAATCATGTTAGGGCGGTATTAAAAAAATACTTTTCCATGCTCAACAACTCGAAATTTTCTGGCATCATTCCAGATTCATTTTTAATAATAAAAAAAAAAAATGTGAAACTTGCTGACGTGATTTTTGAAGAGATTTATAAGCGACCTGTGTTTTTATTTTCTGTTCAATTAATTAAAACGTGATATATAAACAATTATTTTCTCAGAAAGACAATATTTTTCGTTTCTAACACAATCGATTCGGGAAATTCCGTTCAAAATGCCCACTTTGATATACTTTTTTGAAATATATTCTGCCTCTATCAAAAAATCGATCATTACGATACATTATATAGTTTCTGAATAAGCGAATCTACCAATTAAATACGTTTGAGAACAAAAATGAATTTAAAAATGAGTCAGAAAATAAGCAGTTTGGATTTGAGTGCATCCTTAATACAATGATTTTTCCAACACAATCCGCTTCGGTAAATTCGGTTCAAAATACCCTTTTTATCAGCATTTTTAAAAATATATTCTGCTTCTATCAAAAAATCGACCATTCCGGTACATAATATAGTTTCTGAGTAAGAAAACGTACCAATTGGAAGCCTTTGAGAGCAAAAATGAATTGTAAAATGAGTCAGAAAATAAGCAGTTTAGATTTGAATACACCCTTACTAAGATGATTTTTTTCTTCAACCGCTATGTATTTTTAATTTTTTGTTGTTGTAAGAATTGGACCTATCCAAAACTTGTCTATATAGATGTTGTAGACAATATTAAGAAGATATATGATAAATTCATGAGGATTTTATATCTTTTGAATTGACGGATTTATGGATTTTTTTCTTCTTCAAACCCCTTTTTGTTTTCGTTTTTAATTTTTTTTTTTTTTTTTTTTTTTTTTGTGGTACGAATTGGTCCTATCCAAAACTTGTCTATATAGATGTTGTAGACAATATTAAGAAGATATATGATAAATTCATGAGGATTTTATATCTTTTGAATTGACGGAGTTATGGATTTTTTTCTTCTTCAAACTCCCTTTTTGTTTTCGTTTTTAATTTTTTTTGCGGTACGAATTGATCCTATCAAAAACTTGTGAATATAAAAGTTGTAGATAATGTTAAGGAGATTTATAATAAAATTAATTGGATTTGATATCTTGAGAATTGACGAAGTTGTGATTTTTTTTCTCCCAAAAACCCTATTTTTTGCGCCCCTTGAGCCCATTTTTAACTTTATCAAAAATCTATGATACATAAATTTTTGGCCCTATTTTTAGAAGTAATAAAAACTTTAAACTGATTTGATATGTACAAAAATTAAGAAGTTATGGGGGTTTTCTGTTTTCACAAAACCCCTCCCTATTTCCATCCCCTTGGTCCGATATTGCCCCATTAACGAACTTGACCGAGATTTTATGCCCATTGATTTTATGTATCAGTTTGGAAGAGATTGGTGCAGAATTACGAAAGTTATCGTGTCCAGAAGAAAGTGATATATAGATAGATAGATAGATAGATAGATAAATAGATAGATAGATAGATAGAAAAATAATGTTTTTTACTGAGGGTGGTTTTGGGTTCTTAGGGGTCATGATCGGTGTAGATCTGCACAAATTTTTCAGAAATCCCAACATAGGGACGATCCCAATAGGTAGTATTTCATACGAAATCTACCTAAAATAGCACAGCAATGGACATTGATACACATAAGTTTTATAGTAAAGAATTATAAGAAATACAAGAAAATTTCGGGAATTTAGTAATGGGCTTAATTGACAATGTTCCCTATATCAAGAGAATATTGCATCAATGCATTCCACATTTAAATTACTATTGTGCAAGGGAAAAGTTAATAATGTTTCCACCTGGTTATGAGAAATCGGATGTAACATGACTTGCAGAGTAAAATAGAAATAAAAAATCCCAACTCACTTAACAAACCTTTTACTCATGCCATGAAATTCAAAGACTATTTGGGTCACGCCGTCAAACTATATACTCGTACCTTAACATTCACAGCAGCTTATCTTTATGGCGTTGCATCTAATGAAAGAATCTTTAGTCAAATAAAAATTTTAAAAATATATATTGTAATCTACAATGAGGGATGACAGACTTGACAGCCTAATGCTTTTAAAATATGAAAGTGAAATAGGGAATTTTATTAAACTAAGCGATGTTATTAACAGGTGGGATTCTTTGAAGACCACAAGAATTAATATTAAGTGAAAATTAGTCGGATGTGCCAATCCCAAAATTTTCTTCTACCCCATACATGTTAATGCCTCAAAATTTGCAATCACAGTGCCAAAATTAAATGACAATTCTTTGCCTATAACAAACTCTAAATGTATAGATTTGTTGAATTGTGTGCATTTAAAAAGAAGATATAAGCATAGCATTTTTCAAACAAATCATTGAATTTTGGCACCCAGCCTCTTAGATGTCTGCAACCAAAATTCCTTACTCAAAGTGCACAAAAGCTATAGCTTTGGACAGTATAGACCCTAAGCCTAATAGCGATCTATTTATCTGGAAGTGCTACTTATGTGGAATAAGAAGTTTGACTAAATTCCGTGCATTAGTTTTTGAGATACAGCTATCGAAAAATCTTGAAAAATGCTGCATAGCAGCGCCACCTGCTATATGATATACATAAAAAGCTAATCTGCATCAAATTATGTCAAGGTTTAACAGAGTATGACGTTTGATCAAATTCCGTGCAATAGTTTTTGAGATATAATTATCGCTAAAATCATGTAAATCGTGAAAAATGCCGCATAGCAGTGCCACCTGTTGGACGATTTACACCAAAAACAAATCAGCACCAATTTTTATCAAGGTACAGTCAAACCTCGTTAACACGAACTGTTTCCGATTGCCTCGTCCAGTTGTATAAATGTAGTTAAGTTCCGATAACACGAACTACTTTTAATACGAACAAAAAAAGTTTCCCCTTGAGTGTTCGCGTTAACGAGGTTCGATTGTATAAGTGAATCTCTAAAGTTTTATTAAATTTCGTGCATTAGTTCTTGTGTTAAAGCGCCCACAAAATTTGTATCATATATAGACAGACAGATATTTCCTAAAAGCAGTCGAATCGTGTTCAGGACTTACTAAAACGTATAAATCAGTCTAAAACCGGAAGTCGAATTTTTTCACGAATCCAATACTTTCTTCTTGTAAAGATAGAAGAAAGTAAAAAGCGTATTTAGTTTTGTAGTAAACAAACCCATAATTAGAATTTTTATGTTTTCAGTTTCAGAATTTTTCTTTGGAAAGGAATTTTTTATGCAAAAGTATCGTTATAATTATTACACACATTGTGCAGATCATTTTAGTCGAAAATTGGAGCAATTTGTTTCAAGTTGGGAAATTTTCGAAATCTCCCCCCCCCCCCCATCCGAAAAAATATCTGTGGCTACGCCCCTGGTCACAGCCATTTTACTCCTATGGAACGTGGAAAGTTCCGATTGGGGATGTAATAAAGACTTTTAACCCACGTAGTTACAGATTATTAAACATTCACAAATATATGCGGGAGAAAACGTAGAGGAGGGTAATTAGGTTATTTGAAAAAAAAATATTTCCTTTGTATATCGTGCGGGATATCCGTTAAAAGATTACGTAACGCCGAACTCAAAAATATTTCTTTTAATTTTAGGTATTATATTTTCAGAGATATCGTCGGAAATGTAGCGCAAAAATATGTCCCCCCCCCCCTCCCCATCTATTTCCAAATCTACTGAAACTAAAATTATGAAAAAAAAATTAGAGGTAGTAGTGGTTAATTGCAGGAAAATTTTAGCGATTATCCTAGGTCGCATAGTTTTTCATAAAAGCGCATTTTTCTGTTACACACAGATTTCTATATGCGGGCATTCAGCAAAGGTATCGAGGAGCACTAAAGGTACCTAACGTATCAAAAGTATGAAAGCATTGTTTATAATCATTTTCGAAAAAAAAATCGTCGGTAATTTGCCGAGATATTAAGACTCCTGTCCCTGCCGGCGAAGACACTCACGAGCTAATGCTAATCCTATGGAAAGGGATTTTTCTAATATCTCGTTTGCATTTCAACATTTTTTTTTTTTTTTTTTTTTTTTTTTTTTTTTTTTTTTTTTTGCATTGGACAGCCGAAGTCTGTCTCTAAATCGCACATTTTTTACTTTTTCGATTTTGGTCGCAGATATTTTTTATAAAGTTACTTTCACTTTCAAAACCGGTTCTTAAAATAAAAGGTCATTTAAAAAAATATCTGCAACCAAAATCGAAAAAATAAAGAAAGGTGCGATGTATAGACGGATCTCGGCTATCCAATGCCTAAAAAATATTTAAAAATGTCAAAATGCAAAAGAGATATTAGAAAAATCCTTCCCCATACGATTAACATTAGCTCGTGAGTGTCTTCGCCGGCAGGGGCAGGAGCCTTAACACATAAAGACACGGGTAGTTTGGACATACATAATGGCATAGGTGGCGTACTCTATATGCCATCCGTTTTTAAATACTAGATAACAACTTTTAATGATATATTTGTGTAATGCAATACCCAGTAGCAGTATAAAAGCAGTAAAGGTCAAATTGTTAAAAACAGGCCAATTTAATTAGAATTAATCACATAAATACTATGGGATTCGCGACTAGTTTGCGTTGAGTGGATCTCTCAATACACCTCCCGTGTCTTTAAAAGTTGATTAAAAACCTATCTGGAAAACGCGGCACGGACAAAGTCGAGTTGCATCTTTGCGACCTCCTTTCGAAGCGCGCTTAGTACAACGCCAAGTTTAAACTTTCAACAAGGATTTTGTTTCAGCTACACTGTAAAAAGAAAAATATTACTATGTTGAATTTAGTTTTATGAAATGACAAATGAAATTTAAATATGCAGTACTTTTATTGTCAGCACCGAATTAAGTTCATCATATGTAGATTAAGATAAGATTAAAAAAAAGAGTTATACAAAATAGCAATATTTAATTTTATTTGGGCTTCATATCTCTTTGAACTTTTGTGGTATACTCATTCATACTTTTTTAATATATACAGCTATACCCAACTCTACGTTGTATAGGTTTTTACAAAGTTTAATTACGCTTTTAAATAATACAGTTAATAATTCATATATTTATTGTACGGAACCCCCTGAGCGCGAGTAATACTCACACTTGACTGTTTATTTTATATAAAAGTTATATGCATTGGTCTGCTAAGTCGTATCTTGGTAGAAACCATCTGCAGAACCTCAAATTAGTGGTTGATCTGCAGGTTTATCATTGTGTTTTCATGCACCCAAACTTCAATGTTTTCTTACATTTGGGTGCAGGAAAATACAATGATAAACCAATCGATCAAACACTAAACTCCGGCCTGCAGGTGTTTTCTATCAAGATATGACTTGCAGACCATTTGCATTTTAATATGCTTATTAAGTTCTATATAATCCTAAAATTTCAGCCTTGAACTTGATGAGCTGATAGTCTGTGCAATTGCCACCCGTCGAACAAATCCCTTCCTGTGAAATCTTGTATCATTTTTTAGAAATCTGTGGACAGGCACAAAAACATTCTGTGTTTTTATACCTAGATAGTGTATAAAAAAAAATTTTTAATTCATTAGTCTCAGTTTGGAGTTTTTTGTAACAAAATCAGCTGTAATTTTTTTTTCTAATGTTTGAGAAAGACTTTGTTTTTATTTTCTCTGAAAACTGCATGGATTTTTCATTACATTGATATGTAATTCTGATAATGAATTTCTTAGAATTCCATTTCAAATCAAAATTTCGAACTTCTTCCAATTTTACTAAAGCATTCTTTTTCTTAATCAGAAGTCAGAGGAAATAAATTTATTTTTCTCTCCATCTTTATCTTTAGATTAAGTTATAATTTTATTTTCCCCACATTGCTGATAGAATTTTTTTTTACCTTGTCAGTTGCAAGCTCACTGTCAAATATCTCCAGAAATTCTCCATCTTCTTCCTCTATTTCCAAGTTAATAATCAGGAAAAGTTGCTGTAATATCCTTTACCAATCTATTTTTTATTTATATTGTAAAGGATGTATTATTATATTATTACTTATTATGTATTTATATTACCACTAATTTAACAATCCTATATCGGAATTTGGTAAATTAGCAGTGCTTTTAGTTTATAGTCTCTACTTGAACTTGCCGATCAAGATTGTGTTGAGCTTTTATTCTTTGTCGCTCAGAAACTGTTTATATTAGTTTATAAATTAATTTGGTAAATTAGCAGTGGTTTTAGTTTGCAGCCTCTATTTGAACTTGCCGATCAAGACAATGTCAAGCTATCATTCATTGGTTCCCATAAAATGTTTTTATCAGTTTGTTAAAAATGTCCTACTGACATTTTCTATGTAAATAACGCCTTTCAAAGTGACTTTCAAAGTGACAGACTGGTTGATGACGGTATTATCCTTCTCGTATAATTCTTGAAAAGCTAATGACAAATTTACTAACTGTTGCTATGTGAGCCTTAATTTCCTATCTACTCATTTGATAAAACTCTGTCATTGAATAATCAATTTTAGTAAACGAAAGTGTGTGCCATTACAAATACATCAGGAAATAAAAATGTTAACTAAGGAAATCTTTAACCAGGATACCAATGTAAATTGAAAGTAAAGATGGAGTGTTATTAAAATTCATAGATAAAGATCAGAGAAGAATCCATAACCAAATTCAGATTTTTATGACTGATTCATAAGTTTGTCGCATATTGTTGATGGAAATTAAAGAAAATGTATTTCGTTAAAATTTCAATTCCTAGCAGTTGCATAATTAGAGCTCATCTGGCTAAAGAATCGATGTATTTTCTCAAATCTTCCAAAAAAAAAAAAATACCTTATCCTCAAAATATTTTTAAGTGATTTAAATAAACGGTCATTCGACAAAGTAAATTTTGGAGAATGGTACTTGGATTGAAATATTTCATCTCAATTATAATATTTTGTGTCTACAGTGGGCAAAGATACGTGGGTCTTGTTGGAAAACAATGCCTAATTGTTGATTATTTGAAGCTGCTTCTAGCGGATTGCTTGATTTAATTCACTTAATTATAAACAGTATTTCTGCAAACTAATGCTATAGTTTCCAAGTAACATCTATTAATAAACAATTTTCTTGTCTCACTGAATGCGAAGAAAAATCTTCTGTGGGTAAGAAACTGACTTTTGCTTTGATTAAAAGGCCTCTTCGAAGTAGTCATCAATGTAGTCTAAATAAATATTAATATTGTTATTATTCCTTATATTCCATGAATTACGAATATAATCTGAAAATAAAAACTATGCGTAAATCTGGTTTTTGAACAATGTAGAATAACGTTGTTTTAAAAATATCGACATATTCTGTAGAAATTGAGTCGGGCCAAAATTTTTAGCTTCATAATACGTAATTTTTTTGTACTGCTAATTGTACTGTCCGGTTCCGGGAACAAGAAATTTCCGTCCGAGGAGACCTGTACATTCAAATTTTTAGACAACAAAGGCTTAGAAACTGATACAATCAATTATGACTCGTATTCAATCATAGAGTCTCGCTTATAGAAAAAATTTCAAGCCGAAACGTGCTGGATCGAACCGTAGGTTCCGACTTCACGAGGATGAAGTAGGCATACTTCTATTAAAAATTGTTACATTTTTTTATCCTATTTAATAACTTCAGTTAATTAAGACAATAATAACATTTTAAAATAAGTGGTAGAAATTTGCTTTATTTGCCTCCGTTAGAATATTGCTTATAGATCGAATTTGGCAAGCTTAAAAGTGGAGGTTCTATTATGATTTTATGAGATATATACTTTGCAATGAAATGCTGATTTGGGTGGACTTTCTGTAGAAAATTCCTTCGTGAAAACATTTCATTTATTAACATAATCAAATTAAACCTCGTGAGTTTGGTCTCCTTATTCACCACCCCTCCTTTCTTTAGCATTTTTTGAGTTTCTTCATCTTCACTGTTTTTTTTTTTTTTTATGAAGGTAGTGCCCACTGCCTTTAGTAATGTGGACTATGGTTAAGTTAGAAAACTTAAACAATCGGCTAATTTTCGTCAATGTTTTGTAACGGTGGATGAAACATGAATTCGCCATTATTCTTCAGAGATGAAAGAGCAATCTAAACAATGTGAAAGAGCAGCTGAAATTGCACCAAAGAAAGTGAAAACGGTTCCACCTGCTGGAAAAGCCATGGATGCGGTTTTCAGGAATTCACAAGATGTGGTGATCATAGACCACCGACAAAAAGGCAGAATCGTCATCGGACAGTGTTATTCTTCTCTACATGACCAATTGAAGAGTGCTTATTCCGACAAAATTTCCATACCTGAGCAAAAAGACGGTGTTCGTTCACCACAGCATTGTTCTTGCACACATGCCTGTAGTTTTCGCTACGAAAGTCAATCACCTACGCTCTGTAGTACTTCCACATGCACCGGATTTTGCTCCCAGCGATTATTTCCTCTTCCCAAGCATGGAGAGATGGCTCGGTAGTCGGAAATTCACTTCAAAATATGGGGTTAAAGCAGACACCACCACTTCATTTCCAAAGATAGATAAGGCTTATTATACTAAAGATAATAAAAAATCGGAAACTCGTTGGTTTAAATTTTATAAGTTGTAAGGAACTACGTTAAAAAAATGAAATATTGTGAAAATATTTCGATTTTCTTTGTCGAGCTGGTAACCTTTCGAAACACACTCGTATCGACATAAAATTTTATTTTCCCTCCAAAAAAAAAAAACAAAAGGCGGTGTTCATGAAAAATGGTCCTAGTTGTAATTAAAATTCGACCCCCTCATGCTAAAAACATGACTCTATAAAACCTGGTAAGACGGAAACATAAACAATAGATACGAAATACCGTTTTAGATGGGTTATTTGCGTCTTTGCAGATACACTTGCCAAGTATTTTTAGGGAAATAATGAAGAAATTCCGTTTAAACCAGGATTCCGTTACAGCTGCATATCAGAAAATAAATTTGTTAGCTAGTAGACTTTCCTCTCTCTTTTTCTCTCATTCTGTCCTTGATTCTCGACAGTATTGCTGGGAGTTATCGACACTCTCTATCACAGTAGTGTTTCACTACACTTAGACTAACATTTCCTGTTTTTGCTATGATGTGCTATATACCAACTCATCGACAGGGCGTGGATTTGATCTTCAAATAGGTAGCCCCTGGAACTGTGCTGCTGTTCCCTGTTCACTGTTCAGAAATTTATAAAATGTAATATTTAACCTTACAGTCTCATTATTTTCAGATTTACATTATTAGAGTTAATGATAAATTTTCGCGTTTCCTTACCGTTACAAAAAATGTCTTTCCGTTACCTTTGAGAATATACACTAGTAACGGGGAAAAAATGTAAGCGCTAATGTTAAGTCTGTGGGAGCGTTATTTTCAAATATCTCGCTTTTTTTTATAATATTTTAAAATTAATTTTTTTGCATAGGTTTGCTGAGATCAATCTACAACCGTGCTGTTTTTTACTTTTTCGATTTTTGGTTTCAGATATTTAAAAAAAAAATTACTTTTACTTTCGGAACCGGTGGAATCGTTTCTGAAATTGAAGCTATCCAAAAAAAAACTATAACTAAAATCGAAAAAGTAAAACCTAGCCTGGTTGTCGATCGCCCTCAGCTATCCTATGCAAAAAAAATCATTCAAAAATATTAAAATCAAAGCGAGAAATTTGAAAATAACGCCCCCATAGACTAAAAATTAGCATTTACATTTCTTCCCGTGTCTGAAGTGTGCTCTTAAATTAAGATGTGTTACACAGGACAAATTTCGCATTTTCTGCGACTTTTAAAGGTGTACTGTCCCATTAAAGATGACAAATATTAAAAATAATAAATATTAAATTATTTTTTTAAAGTTTCGAACAAATTCATCAACCCTTTTAAAGTTAACAATCTTTAAAACTTACGAATTTTAAGTACTTGTTAAAATCTTAGTAAATTTAAATTGTTCAAATTATGAAAAATTAAAATGATAAAGTCATCAATGAAAGTTCTTAGGCATGTTTTAATGGCATGAAAAATATGCTAAAAATTAATATAATAAGAAAACAAATAATGTAGATGAAAATCAACTTTCAGGAATTTCTCCCAATTAACGGAAATATATTTGCATTTTTTTGTACAGCCCTTACATTAGCAACAAGTTTTTATACACGCCACATGTTAAGATAAAATTTATTCCAATATAAACATGCTTAAAACTACTTAAATCGCACTTCCAGAAATTATCATCCATGGCGTGAATGCATACAATTTTCTGGATAGCCTTGTATATTATTATATTTATATTTTTCAAACATATCATTCTAAATATAGTTGAACTTGAAAATGTAGGATCTAATAAAAAAAAAAAAAAGCAATTCACTCTCATTCTCAGCAATTATTCCTAGTTCTTTTGCGTAGCCCTATACATGATGTATAGAATTTAAATATATAACCTTGTATGCAGAAATCTAGTTAAAAACGTAAATCATAGCTGAAAACTCAATTTCAACAGTCATCCATAATAGACAATAATTCATGTACAGTATTTTATCCAACATCTTTTATGTGCCCCTGTAAAGGAAATAAAATGTGATCAAAATCATATTCTAATGTAAGCATCTTGCAATAAACCTCAGTAACATATATGAATTCCATCTTGTTTAAAGTAGTAAAACATAACTAAAACACGCTACAAGCAGTTTTTTCTGTAATGAAACTGAACTCTTTTCTGTGACCCTGTAAATGAGTGAAAAATGCTTTGAAACCCCTTCAGGAAGTATGTTTTATTGCACCTCATAAATTCATATCAATTGCATTATGTTCGTAACAGAGAAACATTAAAATACGCCGCAAAGGTTTTTTCTTCATAGTTCATAATATAACGAAATGTACTTTTGAATTCCCCTGTACACGTACCTGTGCACTTCAATAAGGTGCATAAATTTTATGTTTAAACTGTTTTACATCAATAAAATACACCGCAAATGATTTTTCCCACATAGGTCATAATATAAAAGAATACTTTTGACAGTCCATGTAAGTGAAGTATAAATGATTACGCGCTTTATTATCAGTGCCATGTATCCCATGATAAACTTCAACATCGTATTTCAATTACATCACAATTCAAGTATATGTACGCTAGTTAGACCACGGACAGACGGGCAGTGAAGCCAATTCATAAACATTTTCCAACTATGTTGTAATGTGTTAAAAATCTGAGTACCCGTCCAAACGTTTTGTGTTGGATATACATATAGAAAATACATAGAGGATGTAGAGAAAAACGCGGGACCTGGTAGTAATTGACACTATATAACCTGGTAAGACGGAAACACAAGCAATAGGTGCGAATTACCGTTTCAGATGGGCAGTTTCCGTCTTTGCAGATACAATTACAGTAGAGCGCCGATTATCCGAACTTCCAATTATACGAACAACCTATTTCTCACAAAAAAAAAATTTTATCCGAACAACCTATTTCTCTCAAAATTTTTTTTTTAATGATGATGAGATTCTGGATGAGATTTAAGATGTAAAATAAATTGAAGAAATGAAAACGAATGCCCTGAAAATGACCCAAGTCCATCCCATAACGAAGCCTTTGAGTGTTTGGAAACAGCTATGAAATGGCTTGAACGGCAGAAGAACTCTGATCCTATTCAAATAACGTATTTAAGAAGAATTCGAGATATGGCAACATTGGAAAGAACGTCTTATTTGAAGCAAGCAACAATCGAAAGCTATTTTGTTTAAATTATAATCTCTGGAGTTCAGAAAATGATAAAAAGAGAAAAAGAAAATTTTAAATGATAAAAAAGCAAACAAAAAGACAGTTTTTAAACACGCTAGCACTAACTGGCGCTACCAGTCCTAAGCCTGGATAAAGTGTGAAGGTTTTAGTATAGTGAGAAACACCCCTTAAATTGTCTGTCCATTTATCCGAACTTTAGCTTATCCGAACTAGGTTCGGTCCCGACTTGTTAGGATAATCGGCGCTCTACTGTATAAGATATATTAAGGGGAATCAGGGAAATATTCCGTTTAAACCAGGATTCCGCTACTGCTGCGTATTAGAAAATAAATTTGCTAGCTAGCAGATTTTATAAAATGCTATATTTTACCTTACAGTCTTTCTTTAGTTTTACATTATTATAGTTAATGATAAATTTTCGCGTTTTCTTACCGTTACAAAAAATACCTTTACATTTGAGAACCCATATTAGAAACGGCAAAAAAATGTAAGCACTAATGTTAAGTCTACGGGAGCGTTATTTCAAATATCTCGCTTACTCTTTAATATTTTAAAATGAAATTTTTTTTCATAGGATAGTTGAGAACGATCTATAACCGGGCTAACATATACTTTTTCGATTTTGGTTTCAAATATTTAAAAAAAAATTACTTTTTCTTTCGGAACCGGTTGGAATCCTTTCTGAAATTTATACTATCCTAATATTAAAAAAAAATTAAAAACAAAATCGAAAAAGTAAAAAGTATTCTGGTTTTCGATCGTCCTCAGCTATCCGATGCAGAAAAAACAAAAAAAAAATCTATTAAAATAAAGCGAGAAATTTGAAATTAACGCCCCCATAGACTTAAAATTAGCGTTTTTATTTATTTCCGTGTCTGAAGTGGGCTCTTAAATTAAGATATGTTACACGGGACAAATTTCGCATTTTCTGCGGCTGTTAAAGGTGTACTTTTTCGTTAAAAATAACAAATATTAAAAGTAATAAATATTAACAATATTCCTTTAAAGTTTCAAACAAATTGATCAAAACTTTCAAAGTAAACATCCTTTAATACTTACAAACTTTTTGTTTATCCTTTGTTTATGTTTGTTGTTGTTGTTTGTTACTCTATGTGTTATATTTGTTTGTATGTTGTTGTGTTTTGATTGTTATGTTAACTAAGTTTTTGTTAAATCTTAGTAAATTTAAATTGTTTAAATTACTGAAAAATTAAAATGATAAAGTCATCAATGGATGTTCTTAGGCTTGTTTTAACGGCATGAAAAATATGATAAAATTTAATATAATAAGAAAACGAACAATGCTGATGAAAGTAAACTTTCAGCAATTTCTCCCAATTAACGGCCGTATATTTGCATTATTTTGTACAGCCCTTGCATCCGAACAAGTTTATATACACGCCACAGGGTAAGATCAAAATTATTGCAACGCAGGACAAATTTCGCATTTTCTTAGACTTTTAAAGGTATACTGTACCCATAAAAATGACAAATATTAAAAATAATAAATATTAATTTTTTTTTAAAGTTTCGAACAAATTGATCAACTCTTTTAAAGTTAACAATCTTTAAACTTACAAATTTTATGTTCTTGTTAAATCTTAGTAAATTTAAATTGTTCAAAATTAGGAAAAATTAAAATAATAAAGTCATCAATAATGTTCTTAGGCATGTTTTAAAGGCATGAAAAATATGCTAAAAATTAATATAATAAGAAAATGAATAATACAGATAAAAATCAACTTTCAGGAATTTCTGCCAATTAACGGAAGTGTATTTGTATTCTTTTCTACAGCCCTTACATTAGCAACAAGATTTTATACACGTCACATGTTAAGATAAAATTTATTCCAGTATAAACATGCTTAAACTACTTAAATCGCACTTCCAGAAATTATGATCCATAGGCGTGCATGCATACAATTCTCTGGATAGCCTTGTATATTATTATATTTAGTTTTTTCTTTCGGAACCGGTTGGAATCCATTCTGAAGTCGAAACTATCCTAGTATTAAAAAAAACTAAAACTAAAATCGAAAAAGTAAAAACTAGCCTGGTTGTCGATCGTCCTCAGCTATCCAATGCAAAAATCCATTAAAATAAAGCGAGAAATTTGAAATTAACGCCCCCATAGACTTAAAATTAGCTTTTTTATTTCTTCCCGTGTCTGAAGTGGGCCCTTAAAGAAAGATGTGTAATGCAGGACAAATTTCGCATTTTCTGCGGCTGTTAAAGTTGTACTTTTTCGTTAAAAATAACAAATATTAAAAGTGATAAATATTAACAATATTCCTTTAAAGTTGATCAAAACTTTCAAAGTAAACATTCTTTAATACTTACTAGCTTTAAGTTTTTGTTAAATCTTAGTAAATTTAAATTGTTCAAATTATTGAAAAATTAAAATGATAAAGTCATCAATGGATATTCTTGGGCTTGTTTTAACGGCATGAAAAAAATGATAAAATTTAATATAATAAGAAAACGATTAATGCAGATGAAAGTAAACTTTCAGCAATTTCTACCAATAACCGGCAGTATATTTGCATTATTTTGTACAGCCCTTGCATTCGAACAAGTTTATATACACGCAACATGTGAAGATCAAAATTATTGCAGTATAAACATGCTTAAAACAAATGAAATCGTACTTCCAGAAATTATCATTCATAGGCGCGCGCATGCATCCAATTCTTTGAATAGCCTTGTATATTATTATATTTATATTTTACAAACAGTTTCTAATTATAGTTGAACTTGAAAATGTAGAATTTAATTAAAAAAAATTAGCAATTCACTCTCATTCTCAGCAATTCTTCCTAGTTCTTTTGCGTAGCCCTATACACGGTCTATAGAAATCATATATATAATCAAGTATTAAAACGGATGTCATAGGTGAAAACTCATTTTTAGCAATCAACTCTAATAGAGAATACTTCGTATACAGTATTGTGTCCAGCAACTTTTATATGCCCCTGTAAATGAAATAAAATGTGATTCACATCATATTCTAATGTAAGCATCTTGTAGTAAACCTCAGTAATGTATATGAATTCCATCTTGTTTGAAATCGTGAAACATAACTAAAACACACTTTGCAAGCAGTATTTTCTGTAATAAAACTGAACTCATTTCTGTGACCCTGTGAATGAATGATAAATGCTTTTCAACCCCTTCAGAAAGCATGTTTTACTGCGCATCATAAATTCATATCAATTTTATTATGTTGTAACAGAGAAACGTTATTAAAATACGCCGCAAACGTTTTTTTCTTAATAGGCCATAATATAAAGAAATATACTTTTAATTCCCCTGTACACGTACCGAAATCACCCACTCGTGGACAGCCAACCTTTCCGCATAGGAGATGTGCACTTAAATAAGGTGCATAATTTTTATGTTAAAATTGTTTTACATCATTAAAGTACACCGCAAATGATTTTTCCCATATAGGCCATAATATAAAAGAATACGGGCGATCTGATAGTAATTAAAATTCGACCCCCTCATGCTAAAAACGTGACGCTATAAAACCTGGTAGGACGGAAAAAAAACAATGAGTGCGAAATACCGTTTTAGGTGGGTTGTATCCGTCTTAGCAGATACAATTGTAAAATATTTTTAGGGGAACCATGAAAATATTCAATTTAAACCAGGATTGCGTTACAGTTACGTATTGCAAAATAAATTTGTCAGCTGACAGACTTTTATAAAATGCTATATTTTACCTTACAGTCTCATTATTTTTAGTTTTACATTATTACTAGGGGGCTCTGACCCCTGCAAGTTACGCTCGCCAACCCCCGTTCAGACACCGCAGAATCTAAAAACACGCTAATCTGATGTGTTTAAAAAATATAAGAGAAGATTGAATTATACTGAAAAAAGCTGTGCAGATCTCACTGTAAATGGGTTTCCATTCAATTCCATTTGATTGCAAAAATATAAGGCCGAATCAGTTGCTATTAAGACATCCAATGGTTATTTTCGTTTTTGATTAAAGAGGATCAGTTAAACATTTGAAAAATAGCTGAAATAAAATGAATTAAGTATACAGAGTCTTTGTCTCCCGGTATTTTAAAACAATCTCTATAACAATAGCCTAAGTCATGTGACTATCATCAACAGTTTCGGGTGGGCCATTTCGCTTTTTATACTCTAGGTGCCATTTTGGTACTTTAATGTTAGCCATGCACAGGTGATAAGTCGCCAAATATTATTTTATCGCCATCGTTTCATCTATATTATAATAGTTCAAGTCAACAACTGTCATAAACAAATACGGTCTGATCCCTTCGCCTTTCATATGAAACTTTGGCACAGATGTCATATAGGATATTGGCGCGATTTTTTTCGGACGCCAATTTGGGAAACGCATCAACCGCATAAACAACAACATCCGGCTTGCCATATCAAGCAAAATAACAATACTTTGGCGCCAGTACCCGTTGCGTATATGCCATTGGCGTCAGAAAAAAAAATCGCGCCAATATGGGTCCGTATATAACATCTGTACAAAAGATTTCCATTTTGGTTAAAAAATCAATTTTTTTTTCAAATAAAACTATATAAAAGTTGTCATGGTCACAAAGAATTCTTGGTACTGTTACGCTAGCCGGGTGCAAATCTCGCCAATAGCTTTTTTTCAAATTGCCAGATAGCATTTTTTTTTTCGAGCGGTAAATTAAAACATTGATTTGAAGTTGAAATTAAATGTCATGGTTTGTTGCATTATTGGGAAGAGTTCCATATTGTGTGCTGGTTGGCGCGATTGGCGAATGAATCCAAAATGGCGTCAAAAAGCCATTTTTAGCGTCTTATAAATTTTTTCAGGATGTCGGAAAAACATGGTCTTTAAATATTTGTAAATATATATATATTTAATAAATCTTATGTATGTCACATGTTAAAAAAAGTACGATGTTTACACAGATAGTTTTATATATATCACGTATAGAGATATACCTTATACAAATATAGTATATATACAACTATAAATAAATATTATGTACTTATATTTTATGTATTTATTATATTTATTATACATGTCAAATTAAAACAAAGTTATATGTTTTTCCGAAAAATATAGGCTAAATGCAAAAAAAAAAAAAAAAATACGCAAAAAACATATTAATAAAGTTCATTCCAGAAAAAAAACAACCTCAAAGGCTGAAGATCGCAACGACATCTATTCATTTAACCCCAAAAAAAAATCTCGCCAAAAAAACCAGCACACAATATGGAACTCTTCCCGCATTATTTAACATTTGGCCAGATGTCACATACGCACCGCAGATTTGGCGTGTTTTTTTTTTCTTTTTTACAAAAATTTGGCGAAAACCTTGTTTTCGAATAGCAGTTACATATGCATTTTGTGTATTACTTAGTTATCCCGTCGACCAAAAATCTATCGCCAAACCATAATATTAAATTTCAATAATGGTTGATCGTAAATGTCACATTCACTTGACTTTATGTAAGTTACACATGTTTACGTCATCAAGTGATTTTTATTTCGACGTTTTATTTGTATATTTATTAATGTTATACTAATTTATTTGTTCTTTCGTTATTTAAAATAAAAATTATGTCAATTTGTATAATTTGGCGATTTACATAATTTGGCGAATTTGGTCGACGGAATAACTAAGTAGTACCGTATCATAATATTAAAATATTTATTTGCTTAAAAGACGTTATAAAAACACATTAAAAGTAAATTAAAAATCCATATTATAAATATATTTTATCTATATTTACAAAATATAGATTTTTAATTTAATTTTAATGTGTTTTTATAACGTATTTTAAGCAAATAAATATTTTAATATTATGATATGATTCGTAATGGACGTAATTTTGATTTACTACTCGCACTTATTTACGTAAGTGGTACCGTATTTTTAAATTATTTTCTATTATTTTCAAAAGGAAATAACAAAATAAAATAATTAATAACTATAGAACAAAATAATTTATATAATTTTAAAAAAGAAATAAAAGTAAATAAACATTTATTATTAAATAAACAACAATAGCCGAGTTACCATGTCAATCAAAATAATGCCATTTTGGCGCCAATCAGAATCTTTCGATTTGGCGAAAGATTGTTCAAGTAAATTGAATTATAAATAAAAGTAGCACGATACATTTTTTGGCATATATTTAAGGGAGGCCAAACTGGTCGCCAAATTAATTTAAAATAACCTTTTCTTAAATAAGAAAAAAAAAAATATCTGTTCTGATTAAAATTTCAGTTGCCATCATTAGAAAAATGTACTTAAAACAAGTGGGTAAGTGTGATCACTGATCTCACAGAGGGTTTCGTTTAATATTCCTTTAAAACACTTTATCCTTTTGTGAAATCTGTTAGTTCCACATTTCGCAACCAGGGGCGCACTCTATTCTACACAAACCTCTATCCAAAGGAAACTCCGTTTTACAACCTATGCGTAGGTATATTAGTCGAGGGGATCGGGTCTATAGCACCCGAGATAGGTAGGCGCCCCAGGAAATTGCACGGAACATTCTTTTATAAGCTTTTTATTATGTGCTATGAACTATGTCAAAGTTTCCAGCAGATCGACTTGTTAGATTTCATAATTTTAACAAAATTGCGTTATGTTAGTAGCAAATTCCACCACCAGGGAGCGCACACTATTCATAACAAAAGTGTATCAGATCGAAACTCTGTTAAACAACCTATCAGTAGATGTGTTACTGGAGTTGGTGGCGGCCTTAAGCGAGAAATTAAGAAATTTGCTGAAAGTACTATTCGGAAATAGTGGTAACTAAAATTTTGACATTTTTATATTTCATAAGCAGCACGTGTCTGAGTATATCATAGTGCTCAAAAAACAACACCTAAAAAGGTCGTAAACGCTATTTTTTTAAAAAGAAATCCAGCGCCCCTCCCCCGCCCTCCCTTCACAGGAAATTGCATGCACCATTATTTTATAAGCTTTTTATTATGTGTCATGAAGTATCTTAAAGTTGCAAACGGATCGCCTTGTTATATTTCCTAATTTTAACAAAATCGCGTTACGTTAGTTCCGCATTCCACCACCAGGGAGCGCACTCTATTCTTAACAAAAGCATATCTGAACGAAACTCCTTTGCGCAATCTCTCCGTAGATACATGGTCGGGAGGGGAGCGGTGCAGTCTTAACCAACAATTTAAAACATTTTCTGCGATAACAAACGCTAAGATTTAATAAATAAATCTAGTCCCCCCCCCTCCACTCCTCGAAATATCACACTCCATTCTTTTTTACACTTTTTCTTATGTGTTATAAAGTATCTTAAAGTTTCGAAGACATCGAGTGGCGGTCTTAAACAATAATTTAAGATATTTCCTGAAATTGCTATTCGGAAATAGTGGGATGAACACTTATAAACCTATAAACTTTTTCATATTGAATAATTAATACTTATCTCATAGCGCGCCGTCGAAACACACCACGCAAATTGTTAATTTCCCAATTTAAATGAAATCTCCGTTAAAAAAGCACGTGCCTCCATCTTAATCTGGCATTTGATGGAAATAAGAGGAATTAATAAAATAATAATTAATATCTCAGCTCGTAATGAAGCAATCTCTTTGAACCGGGTATGTATGGAATCTGCGAGAAATTTCCAGCCCGGATGTCAAAAAATTTAATCGAAAAATTTAATATTTAAAAGTTTAAATTTCGTATTAGACTTTCCTCCCCTTAAATTTCTCCCGCGCCGATATGTCGAGAAATGATGACAGTTGCCTTCCGGTGAATGGAAATCTGTTTTCATTGTATTTAAAAACACAGAAATTAAATTTTTATCGATCGATTTTTAGTGGATTTTTTGCATTCTATCCTATGCAGAAATTTGAAATTTATACCAAAATAAAGTAGAATTTTTTCCGCGTATTTCTACACCTGTTACGAATTTGTACGACCGATATTTCGGCAGATCCAATTTTGCTTTTTGAAGGTCAACTTCATTTATTGCTTAAAGTACTCCGTGGTAACCCTGCACCGGCTGATTTGACGGAGCATCCGCCGAGTTTACTGGCAACCATTAGGAGAAACTGGGGAGGATTTCGATAACGTGCATTTTCACCTGCATTCAAAAGGTTGATTGGTTAATTTTAGAATTTAATTAGCCCGTAATTAGGTTAATTACCAACTTTTTCAAAATTTTATGATTTGTTGTTTGATGTGAGGTGTTCAGCTATAAGTACCCAAAATTTCAAGTCTCTAACATGTATAGATTCTGAGAACGGGCTCTGTGACGGACAGACAGACAGACAGACAGGGGAGCGAGACGAATAGGGTTTCGTCAGATGAACGAAACCCTAATTAGAAAAAAATTAATATTTCGAAAAGTAATTCGAATTTAAAAGTTCTAATACCAGCTTTGAGAACTGCAGATCAATACGGATGTTTGGTGTTAATTTTATCGCAATGTATTTCATATTTTAGGAAAAATAGCCGTGAAACTGAATCAGTCGTTTAATCAGTCGTTTCAAAGAATCGTTTCATAAATTCGTTTCATTAGGATTTTATATATATAGGGTAGATATTTAAAGATGAATTTTCGCGTTTCCTAACCGTTACAAATAATATCTTTATGTTTCATTTGAGAACCCACACTAGTAACGGGAAAAAAAATGAAAGCGCTAATGTTAAGTCTATGGGAGCATTATATTTTCAATTATCTCGCTTCCTTTTAAACATTTTAAAATGAATTTTTTTGCATAGGATAGCTGAGGACGCTCTATAACCGGGCTAGTTATTACTTTTTCGATTTTTGTTTCAGATATTTTTCTTTAACATTACTTTTACTTTCATAACCGGTTGGAATCCGCTCTAAAATTTAAACTATCCTATTATATATAAAAAAAAACTATAGCCAAAATCGAAAAGTAAAAGCTAGCCTCACTGTCGATAGTCACCAGATATCCTATGCAAAAAAAAGAAAAAAAAAGAAAAAGAAAAAATCATTCAAAAATATTAAAATCAAAGCGAGAAATATGAAAATGACCCCCCCCCCCCCATAGACTTAAAATTAGCGTTTTCATTCCTTCCCGTGTCTGAAATAGGCGTGCATGCCATCCAATTCTTTGAATAGCCTTGTATATTATTATATTTTTATTTTCCAAACATATCTTTCTAAATGTAGTTGAATTTGAAAATAAAATTAATCAATTTCTCAACAATTCTTCCTAGTTCTTTTGCGTAGCCCTATACGTAGTCTATCGAATTTATATATATAATCTAGTATGCAGAAATTTAGTTAAAAACGTATATCATAGCTGAAATCTCACTTTCAGCAATCATCCCTAATAGACAATACTTCATATGCAATATTGTATCCAATATCTTTTATGTGCCCCTGGAAATTAAATAAAATGTGATGCACATCATATTATAATGTAAGCATCATATTGTAAACCTCAGTAACGTATATGAATTCCATCTTGTTTGAAATCGTGAAACATAACTAAAACACACTTTGCAAGCAGTTTTTTCTGTAATAAAACTGAACCCTTTTCTGTGGCCCTGTAAATGAATGATAAATGCTTTGCTATCCCTTCAGAAAGCATGTTTTACTGCGCCTCATAAATTCATATCAATTTCATTATGTTGTAACAGAAAACGTTATTAAAATACCCCGCAAACGTTTTTTCTTCGTAGTCCATAATGTAACGAAATATACTTTTTAATTCCCCTGTACAAGTACCTATGCTCTTCAATAATGCGAATAAATTGTATGTTTAAAATTGTTTTATGTCATTAAAATACACGCAAATGTATTTTCCCACATAGACCATAATATAAAATACTTTTGAATGTCCATGTAAGTGAAGTATAAAATATTAAAATGTAATACGTATTAGAAAAAAAAATTGCTAGCTAGTATATTTTTATAAAATGCTATATTTTATCTTACAGTTTCATAACTTTTAGTTTACATTATTAAAGTTAATGATAAATTTTCGCGTTTCCTAACCGTTGCAAAAAAAAATATCTTTGCGTTACTTTTGAGAACCCACGCCGGTTACGGGAAAAAAATGTAAACGCTAACGTTAAATATATAGGAGCGTTATTTTCAAATCTCACTTCCTTTTTATCTCACTTCCTTTTTATCTCACTTCCTTTTTAACATTTTAAAATGATTTTTTTTTGTATAGGATAGCTGAAGACGATCTACAACCGGGCTAGTTTTTACTCTTTCGATTTTGGTTTCAGATATTTAAAAAAAATTACTTTTAATTTCGGAACAGGGGTGAATCGTTTCTGAAATTGAAACTTTCCTAATATATATATATACTAAACCATGAGGATCAGGGTCGACAGTGCCCATCTCTGTTTTCTTGACCCTAGGCCCGAGGTGCTATACAGCATGCGTCCCGGCTAGGTGGTCAGCCTAACGCGAGACCCTCGGTGTTTAGTTCCCAAGCAAGCTTGGTACTCATTTTATCGACCCCAAAGGGATGAAAGGCTGAGTGAACCTTGCCCAGTCGGGAGTCGAACTCTCGACCTGCGGTGCGGCAGTCAGATGCCCTGACCACTACACCACTGGGCTTTATACATATATATATATATATATATACATATATATAATTGTGTGTGTGTATATATATATGTGTGTAATTATAATAAAAATATAAAAATCTAAAAAGTAAAATCTAGCCTGGTTGAAGATCGTGCTCAGCTATCCTATGTAAAAAACATCATTCAATAATATTAAAACAAAGCGAGAAATTTTAAATTAACGCCCCCATAGACTTCGTTTTACTTTCTCTCCGTGTCTGAAGTGGGCTCTTTAAAAAATATATCTGTTACACAGGACAAATTTCGTTCTCCGACTGTTAAAGGTATACTGTCCCCTTAAAAATAATAAATATTAAAGTAATGAACTATAAAAATATTTCTTTAAAATTTTGAACAAGTAGATTTACAATTTTAAAGTTAACAATCTTTAAAACTTATTAACTTTAAATTCTGCTGATTTTTAATTAAAAAAACTGTTTTTCGAACGTAAAATGTTAAATTGTCAATTGTAATTGTTAAATGTTAATGAATATTGCCTCTTAAGAGGCCACACTAGTCACGGCTTGAAGTTCGAACGCTAATGATAAGTCTATGGGAACAATATTTTCAAATATCTTGCTTGATTTTTAATAATTTTAAATGATTTTTTTTGCACAGGATAGCTGAGGACTATCTGTTTACGGGCTATTTTTTACTTTTCCGATTTTCGTTGTAGTTTAATTCTCAGGATCCTGTCAATTTAGGATCCAGTGAAATTCGAGGTGTTGTGTCCTTTTTAGTCTTATAACATTCATATCAGCAAAATTCAGGAAAAATTTAAAAATAACAACGAAAATATAGAGTTTAAGCTTTGCAATAACATGCTTTCAATAGTTCTACTACAATTAGGCTGAGCAAAATATGCAAAGATTTTGATGAAAAATGTGTCAAAAATGGCCTCGTAATGTTATGCTCTCCGCCTCTACCAAGACGATGAAAACCACGCCTATTAAAAATATGATTGGCTAGTATCCAAACACTTTAGCAAATGGAAACGATTTAATTGTGATTGGATTATTGTATCGTGTTAAAATAGATCACTCCTATTTCAAACCTTGGATTTATTTTTTTCTAAAATTATTGTTTAATTTCAACAAAAGACTCTTGAAAGAATGAAATATTTTAAATTCTATATTTCTATGAATAACGAAGGAAATTATACATTTCGTTTATATAAACAATTTCAGAACCGCACAGAGGGAGTTACAACATATAGAAGTTATTAAGGAATTAAATTTCAGTCCTAGTTTATTAAGTAAAATGGTAAAAAAATAGACGAGTATTTTTTAAATTATTTTTTAAGTTAAAATAGTTAACAAATAATTACGAAGTCATAATTTGTTAGAACATATTTGTGGCCTGGCCAGGAGACTGGTTTTCAAACCTCCTATTCTTGTATATGTATAAAATATTCGACAATTTAACATTTAACGTTCGAAAAACAGTTTTTTTAATTAAAAATCAGCAGAATTTAAAGTTAATAAGTTTTAAAGATTGTTAACTTTAAAATTGTAAATCAACTTGTTCAAAATTTTAAAGAAATATTTTTATAGTTCATTACTTTAATATATATTATTTTTAAGGGGACAGTACACCTTTAACAGTCGGAGAACGAAATTTGTCCTGTGTAACAGATATATTTTTTAAAGAGCCCACTTCAGACACGGAGAGAAAGTAAAACGAAGTCTATGGGGGCGTTAATTTAAAATTTCTCGCTTTGTTTTAATATTATTGAATGATGTTTTTTACATAGGATAGCTGAGCACGATCTTCAACCAGGCTAGATTTTACTTTTTAGATTTTTATTATATATATATATATAAAGCCCAGTGGTGTAGTGGTCAGGGCATCTGACTGCCGCACCGCAGGTCGAGAATTCGACTCCCGACTGGGCAAGGTTCACTCAGCCTTTCATCCCTTTGGGGTCGATAAAATGAGTACCAAGCTTGCTTGGGAACTAAATACCGAGGGTCTCGCGTTAGGCTGACCACCTGGCCGGGACGCATGCTGTATAGCACCTCGGGCCTAGGGTCAAGAAAACAGAGATGGGCACTGTCGACCCTGATCCTCATGGATTGTATAGCCGCAGAGTTTATTTTAGTATATATATATATATATTAGGAAAGTTTCAATTTCAGAAACGATTCACCCCTGTTCCGAAATTAAAAGTATTTTTTTTTTAAATATCTGAAACCAAAATCGAAAGAGTAAAAACTAGTCCGGTTGTAGATCGTCTTCAGCTATCCTATACAAAAAAAAAATCATTTTAAAATGTTAAAAAGGAAGTGAGATAAAAAAGAAGTGAGATTTGAAAATAACGCTCCCATATATTTAACGTTAGCGTTTACATTTTTTTCCCGTAACCGGCGTGGGTTCTCAAATGTAACGCAAAGATATTTTTTTTTTGCAACGGTTAGGAAACGCGAAAATTTATCATTAACTTTAATAATGTAAAACTAAAAGTTATGAAACTGTAAGATAAAATATAGCATTTTATAAAAATATACTAGCTAGCAATTTTTTTTCTAATACGTATTACCTTTTAATATTTTATACTTCACTTACATGGACATTCAAATGTATTTTATATTATGGTCTATGTGGGAAAATACATTTGCGTGTATTTTAATGACATAAAACAATTTTAAACATACAATTTATTCGCATTATTGAAGAGCATAGGTACTTGTACAGGGGAATTAAAAAGTATATTTCGTTACATTATGGACTACGAAGAAAAAACGTTTGCGGGGTATTTTAATAACGTTTTCTGTTACAACATAATGAAATTGATATGAATTTATGAGGCGCAGTAAAACATTCTTTCTGAAGGGATAGCAAAGCATTTATCATTCATTTACAGGGTCACAGAAAAGGGTTCAGTTTTATTACAGAAAAAACTGCTTGCAAAGTGTGTTTTAGTTATGTTTCACGATTTCAAACAAGATGGAATTCATATACGTTACTGAGGTTTACAATATGATGATTACATTATAATATGATGTGCATCACATTTTATTTAATTTACAGGGGCACATAAAAGATATTGGATACAATATTGCATATGAAGTATTGTCTATTAGGGATGATTGCTGAAAGTGTGATTTCAGCTATGATATACGTTTTTAACTAAATTTCTGCATACTAGATTATATATATAAATTCGATAGACTACGTATAGGGCTACGCAAAAGAACTAGGAAGAATTGTTAAGAAATTGATTAATTTTATTTTCAAATTCAACTACATTTAGAAAGATATGTTTGGAAAATAAAAATATAATAATGTACAAGGCTATTCAAAGAATTGGATGCATGCACGCCTATTTCAGACACGGGAAGGAATGAAAACGCTAATTTTAAGTCTATGGGGGGGGGGGGGTCATTTTCATATTTCTCGCTTTGATTTTAATATTTTTTAATGATTTTTTCTTTTTCTTTCTTTTTCTTTTTTTTTGCATAGGATATATGGTGACTATCGACAGTGAGGCTAGCTTTTACTTTTCGATTTTGGCTATAGTTTTTTTTTATATATAATAGGATAGTTTAAATTTTAGAGCGGATATGAAAGTAAAAGGAATTTTAAAGAAAAATATCTGAAACAAAAATCGAAAAAGTAATAACTAGCCCGGTTATAGAGCGTCCTCAGCTATCCTATGCAAAAAAATTCATTTTAAAAAGTTTAAAAGGTAGCGAGATAATTGAAAATATAATGCTCCCATAGACTTAACATTAGCGCTTTCATTTTTTTTTCCCGTTACTAGTGTGGGTTCTCAAATGAAACATAAAGATATTATTTGTAACGGTTAGGAAACGCGAAAATTTATCTTTAAATATCTACCCTATATATATAAAATCCTAATGAAACGAATTTATGAAACTATTCTTTGAAACGACTGATTAAACGACTGATTCAGTTTTACGGCTATTTTTCTTAAAATATGGAATACATTGCGATGAAATTATTACCAAAAATCCGTATTGATCTGCAGTTCTCAAAGCTGGTATTAGAACTTTTAAATTCAAATTAGTTTTCGAAATATTAATTTTTTTTCTAATTAGGGTTTCGTTCATCTGACGAAACCCTATTCGTCTCGCTCCCCTGTCTGTCTGTCTGTCTGTCCGTCACAGAGCCCGTTCTCAGAATCTATACATGTTAGAGACTTGAAATTTTGGGTACTTATAGCTGAACACCTCACATCAAACAACAAATCATAAAATTTTGAAAAAGTTGGTAATTAACCTAATTACGGGCTAATTAAATTCTAAAATTAACCAATCAACCTTTTGAATGCAGGTGAAAATGCACGTTATCGAAATCCTCCCCAGTTTCTCCTAATGGTTGCCAGTAAACTCGGCGGATGCTCCGTCAAATCAGCCGGTGCAGGGTTACCACGGAGTACTTTAAGCAATAAATGAAGTGGACCTTCAAAAAGCAAAATTGGATCTGCCGAAATATCGGTCGTACAAATTCGTAACAGGTGTAGAAATACGCGGAAAAAATTCTACTTTATTTTGGTATAAATTTCAAATTTCTGCATAGGATAGAACGCAAACAATCCACTAAAAATCGATCGATAAAAATTTAATTTCTGTGTTTTTAAAAACAATGAAAACAGATTTCCATTCACCGGAAGGCAACTGTCATCATTTCTCGACATATCGGCGCGGGAGAAATTTAAGGGGAGGAAAGGTCTAATACGAAATTTAAACTTTTTAAATATTAAATTTTTCGATTAAATTTTTTGACATCCGGGTTGGAAATTTCTCGCAGATTCCATACATACCCGGTTCAAAGAGATTGCTTCATTACGAGCTGAGATATTAATTATTATTTTATTCCTTTTATTTCCATCAAATGCCAGATTAAGATGGAGGCACGTGCTTTTTTAACGGAGATTTCATTTAAATTGGGAAATTAACAATTTGCGTGGTGTGTTTCGACGGCGCGCTATGAGATAAGTATTAATTATTCAATATGAAAAAGTTTATAGGTTTATAAGTGTTCATCCCACTATTTCCGAATAGCAATATCAGGAAATATCTTAAATTATTGTTTAAGACCGCCACTCGATGTCTTCGAAACTTTAAGATACTTTATAACACATAAGAAAAAGTGTAAAAAAGAATGGAGTGTGATATTTCCAGGAGTGGAGGGGGGGGGGGACTAGATTTATTTATTAAATCTTAGCGTTTGTTATCGCAGAAAATGTTTTAAATTGTTGGTTAAGACTGCACCGCCACCCTCCCGACCATGTATCTACGGAGAGATTGCGCAAAGGAGTTTCGTTCAGATATGCTTTTGTTAAGAATAGTGTGCGCTCCCTGGTGGTGGAATGCGGAACTAACGTAACGCGATTTTGTTAAAATTAGGAAATATAACAAGGCGATCCGTTTGCAACTTTAAGATACTTCATGACACATAATAAAAAGCTTATAAAATAATGGTGCATGCAATTTCCTGTGAAGGGAGGGCGGGGGAGGGGCGCTGGATTTCTTTTTCAAAAAATAACGTTTACGACCTTTTTAGGTGTCGTTTTTTGAGCACTATGATATACTCAGACACGTGCTGCTTATGAAATATAAAAATGTCAAAATTTTAGTTACCACTATTTCCGAATAGTACTTTCAGCAAATTTCTTAATTTCTCGCTTAAGGCCGCCACCAACTCCAGTAACACATCCACTGATAGGTTGTTTAACAGAGTTTCGATCTGATACACTTTTGTTATGAATAGTGTGCGCTCCCTGGTGGTGGAATTTGCAACTAACATAACGCAATTTTGTTAAAATTATGAAATCTAACAAGTCGATCTGCTGGAAACTTTGACATAGTTCATAGCACATAATAAAAAGCTTATAAAAGAATGTTCCGTGCAATTTCCTGGGGCGCCTACCTATCTCGGGTGCTATAGACCCGATCCCCTCGACTAATATACCTACGCATAGGTTGTAAAACGGAGTTTCCTTTGGATAGAGGTTTGTGTGGAATAGAGTGCGCCCCTGGTTGCGAAATGTGGAACTAACAGATTTCACAAAAGGATAAAGTGTTTTAAAGGAATATTAAACGAAACCCTCTGTGAGATCTGTGATCACACTTACCCACTTGTTTTAAGTACATTTTTCTAATGATGGCAACTGAAATTTTAATCAGAACAGATATTTTTTTTTCTTATTTCAGAAAAGGTTATTTTAAATTAATTTGGCGACCAGTTTGGCCTCCCTTAAATATATGCCAAAAAATGTATCGTGCTTTTTTCATTTATAATTCAATTTACTTGAACAATCTTTCGCCAAATCGAAAGATTCTGATTGGCGCCAAAATGGCATTATTTTGATTGAAATGGTAACTCGGCTATTGTTGTTTATTTAATAATAAATGTTTATTTACTTTTATTTCTTTTTTAAAATTATATAAATTATTTTGTTCTATAGTTATTAATTATTTTTTTGTTATTTCCTTTTGAAAATAATAGAAAATAATTTAAAAATACGGTACTACTTACGTAAATAAGTGCGAGTAGTAAATCAAAATTACGTCCATTACGAATCATATCATAATATTAAAATATTTATTTGCTTAAAATACGTTATAAAAACACATTAAAATTAAATTAAAAATCTATATTTTGTAAATATAGATAAAATATATTTATAATATGGATTTTTAATTTACTTTTAATGTGTTTTTATACCGTCTTTTAAGCAAATAAATATTTTAATATTATGATACGGTACTACTTAGTTATTCCGTCGACCAAATTCGCCAAATTATGTAAATCGCCAAATTACACAAATTGACATAATTTTTATTTTAAATAACGAAAGAACAAATAAATTAGTATAACATTAATAAATATACAAATAAAACGCCGAAATAAAAATCACTTGATGACGTAAACATGTGTAACTTACATAAAGTCAAGTGAATGTGACATTTACGATCAACCATTATTGACATTTAATATTATAGTTTGGCGATAGATTTTTGGTCGACGGGATAACTAAGTAATACACAAAATGCATATGTAACTGCTATTCGAAAACAAGGTTTTCGCCAAATTTTTGTAAAAAAGAAAAAAAAACACGCCAAATCTGCGGTGCGTATGTGACATCTGGCCAAATGTTAAATAATGCGGGAAGCATATTGTGTGCTGGTTTTTTTGGCGAGATTTTTTTTTGGCGTTAAATGAATCGATGTCGTTCGATCTTCAGCCTTTGAGGTTGTTTTTTTCTGGAATGAACTTTATTCATATGTTTTTTGAGTTTTTTTTTTTTTTTTGCATTTAGCCTATATTTTTCGGAAAAATATATAACTTTGTTTTAATTTGACATGTATAATAAATATAATAAATACATAAAATATAAGTACATAATATTTATTTATAGGTGTATATATACTATATTTGTATAAGGTATATCTCTATACGTGATATATATAAAACTATCTGTGTAAACATCGTACTTTTTTTAACATGTGACATACATAAGATTTATTAAATATATATATATTTACAAATATTTAAAGAACATGTTTTTCCGACATCCTGAAAAAATTTATAAGACGCTAAAAATGGCTTTTTGACGCCATTTTGGATTCATTCGCCAATCGCTCCAATCAGCACACAATATGGAACTCTTCCCAATAATGCAACAAACCATGACATTTAATTTCAACTTCAAATCAATGTTTTAATTTACCACTCGAAAAAAAAATGCTATCTGGCAATTTGAAAAAAAGCTATTGGCGAGATTTGCACCCGGCTAGCGTAACAGTACCAAGAATTCTTTGTGACCATGACAACTTTTATATAGTTTTATTTGAAAAAAAAAAATTTGATTTTTTAACCAAAATGGAAATATTTTGTACAGATGTTATATACGGACCCATATTGGCGCGATTTTTTTTTCTGACGCCAATGGCATATACGCAACGGGTACTGGCGCCAAAGTATTGTTATTTTGCTTGATATGGCAAGCCGGATGTTGTTGTTTATGCTGTTGATGCGTTTCCCAAATTGGCGTCGGAAAAAAATCGCGCCAATATCCTATATGACATCTGTGCCAAAGTTTCATATGAAAGGCGAAGGGATCAGACCGTATTTGTTTATGACAGTTGTTGACTTGAACTATTATAATATAGATGAAACGATGGCGATAAAATAATATTTGGCGACTTATCACCTGTGCATGGCTAACATTAAAGTACCAAAATGGCACCTAGAGTATAAAAAGCGAAATGGCCCGCCCGAAACTGTTGATGATAGTCACATGACTTAGGCTATTGTTATAGAGATTGTTTTAAAATACCGGGAGACAAAGACTCTGTATACTTAATTCATTTTATTTCAGCTATTTTTCAAATGTTTAACTGATCCTCTTTAATCAAAAACGAAAATAACCATGGGATGTCTTAACAGCAACTGATTCGGCCTTACATTTTTGCAATCAAATGGAATTGAATGGAAACCCATTTACAGTGAGATCTGCACATCTTTTTTCAGTATAATTCAATCTTCTCTTATATTTTTTAAACCCATCAGATTAGCGTGTTTTTAGATTCTGCGGTGTCTGAACGGGGGTTGGCGAGCGTAACTTGCAGGGGGCAGAGCCCCCTAGTAATAATGTAAAACTAAAAATAATGAGACTGTAAGGTAAAATATAGCATTTTATAAAAGTCTGTCAGCTGACAAATTTATTTTGCAATACGTAACTGTAACGCAATCCTGGTTTAAATTGAATATTTTCATGGTTCCCCTAAAAATATTTTACAATTGTATCTGCTAAGACGGATACAACCCACCTAAAACGGTATTTCGCACTCATTGTTTTTTTTTTCGTCCTACCAGGTTTTATAGCGTCACGTTTTTAGCATGAGGGGGTCGAATTTTAATTACTATCAGATCGCGCGTATTCTTTTATATTATGGCCTATATGGGAAAAATCATTTGCGGTGTACTTTAATGATGTAAAACAATTTTAACATAAAAATTATGCACCTTATTTAAGTGCACAGCTCCTATGCGGAAAGGTTGGCTGTCCACGAGTGGGTGATTTCGGTACGTGTACAGGGGAATTAAAAGTATATTTCTTTATATTATGGCCTATTAAGAAAAAACGTTTGCGGCGTATTTTAATAACGTTTCTCTGTTACAACATAATAAAATTGATATGAATTTATGATGCGCAGTAAAACATGCTTTCTGAAGGGGTTGAAAAGCATTTATCATTCATTCACAGGGTCACAGAAATGAGTTCAGTTTTATTACAGAAAATACTGCTTGCAAAGTGTGCTTTAGTTATGTTTCACGATTTCAAACAAGATGGAATTCATATACATTACTGAGGTTTACTACAAGATGCTTACATTAGAATATGATGTGAATCACATTTTATTTCATTTACAGGGGCATATAAAAGTTGCTGGACACAATACTGTATACGAAGTATTCTCTATTAGAGTTGATTGCTAAAAATGAGTTTTCACCTATGATATCCGTTTTAATACTTGATTATATATATGATTTCTATAGACCGTGTATAGGGCTACGCAAAAGAACTAGGAAGAATTGCTGAGAATGAGAGTGAATTGCTAATTTTTTTAAATTAAATTCTACATTTTCAAGTTCAACTATAATTAGAAACTGTTTGTAAAATATAAATATAATAATATACAAGGCTATTCAAAGAATTGGATGCATGCGCGCGCCTATGAATGATAATTTCTGGAAGTACGATTTCAGTTGTTTTAAGCATGTTTATACTGCAATAATTTTGATCTTCACATGTTGCGTGTATATAAACTTGTTCGAATGCAAGGGCTGTACAAAATAATGTAAATATACTACCGGTTATTGGTAGAAATTGCTGAAAGTTTACTTTCATCTGCATTAATCGTTTTCTTATTATATTAAATATTATCATTTTTTTCATGCCGTTAAAACAAGCCCAAGAATATCCATTGATGACTTTATCATTTTAATTTTTCAATAATTTGAACAATTTAAATTTACTAAGATTTGACAAAAACTTAGAGCTAGTAAGTATTACAGAATGTTTACTTTGAAAGTTTTGATCAACTTTAAAGGAATATTGTTAATATTTATTACTTTTAATATTTGTTATTTTTAACGAAAATGTACAACTTTAACAGCCGCAGAAAATGCGAAATTTGTCCTGTATTACACATCTTTCTTTAAGGGCCCACTTCAGACACGGGAAGAAATAAAAAAGCTAATTTTAAGTCTATGGGGGCGTTAATTTCAAATTTCTCGCTTTATTTTAATAGATTTTTGCATTGGATAGCTGAGGACGATCGACAACCAGGCTAGTTTTTACTTTTTCGATTTTAGTTTTAGTTTTTTTTAATATTAGGATAGTTTCGACTTCAGAATGGATTCCAACCGGTTCCGAAAGAAAAAACTAAATATAATAATATACAAGGCTATCCAGAGAATTGTATGCACGCCACGCCTATGGATCATAATTTCTGGAAGTGCGATTTAAGTAGTTTAAGCATGTTTATACTGGAATAAATTTTATCTTAACATGTGACGTGTATAAAATCTAGTTGCTAATGTAAGGGCTGTACAAAAGAATGCAAATACACTTCCGTTAATTGGCAGAAATTCCTGAAAGTTGATTTTTATCTGTATTATTCATTTTCTTATTATATTAATTTTTTGCATATTTTTCATGCCTTTAAAACATGCCTAAGAACATTATTGATGACTTTATTATTTTAATTTTTCCTAATTTTGAACAATTTAAATTTACTAAGATTTAACAAGAACTTAAAATTTGTAAGTTTTAAAGATTGTTAACTTTAAAAGAGTTGATCAATTTGTTCGAAACTTTAAAAAAATATATTAATATTTATTATTTTTAATATTTGTCATATTTATGGGTACAGTATACCTTTAAAAGTCTAAGAAAATGCGAAATTTGTCCTGCGTAACATATTTTTTCCAAGAGCCCACTTCAGACACGGGAAGAAATGAAAATGCTAATTTTAAGTCTATGGGGGCGTTATTTTCAATTTTCTGGCTTTGATTTTAATTTTTTTTTTTTTTTTTTTTTTTGCATAGGATAGCTGGGGGCGATCAACAACCAGGCTAGGTTTTACTTTTTCGATTTTAGTTTCAGTTTTCTTTTATTATGATAGTTTCAATTTCAGAACCGATTCCACCAGTTCCGAAAGTATAAGTAATTTTATTTTTTTTTAATATCTCTAACCAAAACCGAAAAAGTAAAAAACAGCCCGGTTGTAGATCGTTCTCAGCTATCCTATGCAAAAAAAATCATTTTAAGATATTAAAAAGGACGCGAGATATTTGAAAATAACGCTCCCATAGACTTAACATTAGCGCTTACATTTTTTTTCCCGTCACTACACTGTAAAAAAAGGATTTAATTACGGAAATACTACTGCCAATCTAGACGATAGTACTATTTCCGTATTTTAACGGAACTTTTTCCCTTTAAATTACAGAAAAAATCCGTTAAATTCCGGTCTAAGTGCTGGCGTCCAGATTGCCAGTAGTATTTCCGTATTTTGGTCCTTTTTTTTTCTACAGTGTTGTATGTGTTCTCAAAGGTAACCTAAAGATATTTTTTGTAACGCAAAGGGAACGCGAAAATTTATCATTAACTATAATAATGTTAAACTGAAAATAAGGAGACTGTATGGTAAAATATTACATTTTATAAATGTCTGCTAGGTAACAAATTTATTTTCTGATACCTAGCTGTAACGAAACCCTGGTTTAAACGGAATTCTCATTATTCCCCTAAAAATACCCTGCAATTGTATCTGCAAAAACGCAAAAAACCCATCTAAAAAGGTATTTAGCACCTATTGTTTATGTTTCCGTCTTACCAAGTTTTATAGTGTCATGTTCTCAGCATGAGGGGGTCGAATTTTAATTACAACTAGGAGCCGCATTTTTCTTGAATTCCGCCTTTTTTTTTTTTTTTTTTTTTTTTTTTTTTTTTTTTTTTTATTTGGAGGGAAAATAAAATTTGATATCGATACGAGTGTGTTTCGAAAGGTTATTAGCCCGACAAAGAAAATGAAAAAAATTTGACAATATTTAATTTTTTTAACGTAGTTCCTTACAACTTAAAAAAATTAAACCAACGAGTTTCCGACTTTTTATTATCTTTAGCATAATATACCTTATCTAACTTTGGAAATGAAGTGGTGGTCTCTGCTTTAACCCCATACATTGAAGTGAATTTCCGACTACCGAGCCATTTCTTCAGGCTTGGGAAAAGGAAATAATCGCTGGGAGCAAAATCCGGTGCATGTGGAAGCACTACAGAGCGTAGGTCATTGACTTTCGTAGCAAAAACTACAAGCATGTGTGCAAGAGCACTGCTGTGGTGAAAGAACACGTATTTGTTGCTCAGGTATAGAGGTTTTGTCGGAATAAGCACTCTTTAATTGGTCCCGTAGAAATGCATAACACTGTCCGGTGACGATTCTACCTTTTTGCCGGTGCTCTATGATCACCACACTTTGTGAATTCCCGAAAACCGTATCCATGGCTTTTCCAGCAGATGGAACCGTTTTCACTTTCTTTGGCGCGATTTCAGCTGCTCTTTCACATTGTTTAGATTGCTGTTCATCTCTGGTGAATAATGGCGAATTCATGTTTAATCCACAGTTATAAGACGTTGATGAAAATCAGAAGATTGGTTAAGTTTTCTAACTTAACTTGAAATCACCATAGTCCACATTGCTAAAGGCAGTGGGCCATCCGCACTACCTTCTTTTGAAAAAAAAATCGAACAGTGAAGATGGAGAAACTCATAAAATGATAAAGAAAGGAGGGGGGGGGGGGGCGTGAAGAAGGAGACCAATTTCACGGGGTTTAATTTGATTATGTTAATAAATGAAGTGTTTTCATGAAGGAATTTTCAGCAGAAAGTCCACCCAAATTAGCATTTCATTGCAAAGTATATATATGTGATAAAATCATAATAAAATCTCCACTTTTGAATTTGCCAAATTCGATCTATAAGCGATGTTCTAATGGAGGCAAATCAGACAAATTTCTACCACTTATTTTAAAATGTTATTATTGTCTTAATTAACTGAAGTTATTAAATAGGATAAAAAAAAATTAAAAAATTTGTAATAGAAGTATGCCTACTTCATCCTCGTGAAATCGGAAGCTACGGTTCGATCCAGCACATTTCGGCCTGAAACTTTTTCTATAAGCAAGCCTCTATGATTGAATACGAGTCATAATTGATTGTATCAGTTTATAAGTCTTTGTTGGCTAAATATTTGAAAGTAGAGGTCTCCTCGGAGGGAAATTTCTTGTTCCTGGAACTTGACAGTACAATTAGCAGTAAAAAAAAAAAAAAAAATACGTTTTATGAAGCTAAAACTTAGCCTGACTCAGTTTCTACAAAACATGTTGATATTTTTAAAACAACGTTATTCTACATTATTCAAAAACCAGATTTACGCATACTTTTTATTTTCAGATTATTTTCGAAATTCATGGAATATAAGGAATAGTAGCAATGTTAATAATTATTTAGACTACATTGATGACTACATTGAAGAGGCCTTTTAATCAAAGCAAAAGTCAGTTCCTACCTACAGAAGATTTTTCTTCGCATTGAGTGAGACAAAAAAATTGTTTATTAATAGATGTTACGTAGAAAATACAGCATTAATTTGCAGAAATACTGTTTATAATTAAGTGAATTAAATCAAGCAATCCGCTAGAAGCAGCTTCAAACAATCAACAATTAGGCATTGTTTTCCAACAAGACTGCTAGACCACATGTATCTAGCCCACTTCAGACACAAACTGTTATAATTGAGATGAAATGCTTCAATCCAAGAACCATTCTCCAAAACTTGCATCGTCGTATGACCGTTTATTTAGATCACTTCAAAACATTTTGAGGATAAGATATTTTATTTTTTGGAAGATTTGAGAAAATACATCGATTCTTTAGCCAGATGAGCGCTAATTATGTAACTGCTAGGAATTGAAATTTACACGAAATACATTTTCTTTAATTTCCATCAACAATATGCGACAAACTTTTGCATCCGTCACAAAAATTGGAATTTGGTAATAGATTCTTCTCTGGTCTTTTACTATGAATTTTAATAACACTCGATCTTTACTTTCAATTTACATTGGTATCCTGTTAAAGATTGCGTTAGTTAACATTTTTATTTCATGTTGTATTGTAATGGCACATTCTTTCGTTTACTACAATTCATTATTCAATCACACAATTTTATAAAATGATTAGAGAGGAAATTAAGGCTCACAAAGCAACAGTTAGTAAATTTGTTATTAGCTTTTCAAGAATTATAGGAGAAGGATAATACCGTCATCAACAAGTCTATCACTGTGAAAGTCTGCGTTATATACGTAGAAAATGTCAGTAGGACATTTTTAACAAACTGATAAAAACATTTTCTGGGCACCAATGAATGGCAGCTTACCATTGTCTTGATCGGCAAGTTCAAGTAGAGGCTGCAAAGTAAAACCAGTGATAATTTACCAAGCTAATTTATAAACTAGTAAAAACAGTTTCTTAGCAACAACGAATGATAGCTTAACACTGTCATGATCGGTAAGGTCAAGTAAAGACTATAAACTAAAAGCGAAACAGCACCGAAAACTGGCGATATGAAGCAATTAAAATAATAAAACTTTGTAAAAAATCACCATAAAATTAAAACAAAACACAGGACGCGTTTCGAGCTAAAAACATAACAGCTCGTGATCAGCTAAGCATACACGTGTCCGAAAACGAACAAGTTCAAAAATGAACTGAAGATAAAAAATGTTGCGAAGAATGCGACAGATGGCGCTACCTGATAGAGGGATATGTAAAAGGGAAATGTGTTGAAAAAAGATAGAAGAGAAAATGAAATGGAAGAAATGGAAATAAAAGAAAAAAAAAATTTTCTTTTATTTCCATTTTTTCCATTTCATTTTCTCTTCTATCTTTTTTCAACACATTTCCCTTTTACATATCCCTATATCAGGTAGCGCCATCTGTCGCATTCTTCGCAACATTTTTTATCTTCAGTTCATTTTTGAACTTGTTCGTTTTCGGACACGTGTATGCTTAGCTGATGACGAGCTGTTATGTTTTTAGCTCGAAACGCGTCCTGTGTTTTGTTTTAATTTTATGGTGATTTTTTACAAAGTTTTATTATTTTAATTATAAACTAAAAGCACTGCTAATTTACCAAATTCCGATATAGGACAGAGATTGGTAAAAGATATTACGTTAACTCCTCCTGATTATTAACTGGGAAGTAGAGGAAGAAGATGGAGAATCTCTGGAGATATTTGACAGTGAGCTTTCAACCGACAAGGTAAAAAAAAAATCTCTATCAGCAATGCGGGGAAAATAAAATTGTAACTTAGTCTAAAGATAAAGATGCAGAAAAATAAATTTATTTTCACTGATTTCTGATAAAGAAAAACAATGCTTTGGTAAAATTGGAAGAAATTCGAAATATTGCTTTGAAATGGAATTCTATGAAATTCATTATCAGAATTGCATATCAATGTAATGAAAAATCCAAGCAGTTTTCAGAGAAAATAAAAACGAAGTCTTTCTCAAACAATTGTAAAAAAAAAAGTCCTTCCGGCCAGTGCCGGGAGGAAGAGGTAGCTTTCATTTTCCTTATTTTAAAAAAGCCAACTTATATTATTCAAACACACGAAGCTCAATTTAGTGAAAACCGAATATAGGAGATTCAATATTAATTTTTATCAATACTAAATCATTATGAATGAGAATTTTGCGAAATTAGTCAGCTTTATCCAAGCTGCTTTTATTTAAACTAACTTATATTTGGCTGCCAAATTCGGCGATTTCTTAAAGTTCCTGCCATTTTAAGACAACATGGTGGATGAGGCTAATCAGTGAACTTGGTGGAGACCTTAGTAATGGCTGTGCACATGCTCACTCACATCGGAATCGGTTGATATATACGAGTGCTGTCGCAGGCAAAAAATAAGTTTTTCAAAATGTCACCCACATTAGAAATTGAAACTGCTATATCTGAGCCATTTTTTAAGATAAAGACAAACAAAAAATGCTCGTGAATGCTTATATCAAGGTCAAATACTTATGAAAGAAACCTTTTTCAATCTCTATTTTTTTTTTTTTTTTTTTTTCACCTCACTTTAAATATAATTTTTTTTAATTTAATGGCCGCCATTTTGAAACAAGATGGCTGATGAAGCTGGCTAGCGAACTTGGTTGAGATATTGATGTATGCTATCCACATGCCTTCTTCCATCGAAATAGGCGAATACGTGTGTTATCGCGTGACAAATACAAGATCGTTTCAAAGTGTTAGCCATGCTAGAAATTTAAAGTGCTATAATTCAATATTTTTAAAGATATAAACAAAAGAACAAATTTTCAGAAACAAAAACTGCTCCGGAATCTTTGTATCAAGGCCAAACACACAAAAAAAATTTTTTTTTTCATTTTCCAATTTTTTAATACTTTATTTTAAATTTTTAATTACTTTTTTTTAAATCGTAACCCTTTTGAAACAAGATGGCGAATGAAGCTGGCCAACGAACTCGGTCGAGACATTGGTATGTACTATGTACAGACCAAGTTACATCCAAATCGGTTCATAAATACGCCTGTTATCGCGTGACAAAAATCAGGTCGTTTTAAAATGTCAGTCACAATAGAAATTCAAAATGCTATAACTCAGCCATTTTTTTAGATACACTCTCAGAAATAAAACTCTCAATTTTGACGATTCAGCCGTCCTCGAGCTATATTTCGTTGTTTTTGACAATCATTTCGTATCAAAATCACGTGACTTTTAACGACACGTAAACTCTCAAATATTTGACGAAGGTGTTTCTTCACTCACGGCCAGACTCAATGCATTTTAAGAAACCGTACCTCCTCAAATCCTGCGACTTTAGCAAGCAAATATTTGCTTGTTTATGTTATTCCTGTCATAATTTATTTAAAAAAATTATGTTATTCCTGTCATAATTTATTTAAAAAATTGCACTTTTTAGCGCTTTTCAGAAAATGCTGAAACACAGGTAGTTATTGTTTCTGCATTAGTTATTTTTTTAGCTGTTAAAGTTTTTAAGAATGTTTATTATTATTTATATTATTATTATTATTATTATTTTACTTTTCTCGCTATGGTTTAATTCGAAAAGAATAAATTTCCTGTGTTTTACAAAATCGTTCAAAAAGAAAATTTGGTCAATAAAGTTTCAAAATTCCAAGATCTCTTTTTCATTTAAGCAATATATTCATATAACTATCAAATTAAATATGCATAATTGATCCCTCTCCCTTCTCTTCTGTAAACAGTAAAGTGTTAAAATCTTAACCAACTACTCAAATTGATAAAATCTCCCCCATATGTACTTTAAAATTCGTTATTTCTGAGCAACAAATTAACCAGACCATGTTTTAATCATTCATCGAGCAAAGAAAATTTTCCTAATAAATTATATTAATCAAGCCATATTATAATTATTCATATTATAATTATTCATATTAACCATAGGAAATAATAATAATAAATTAGTCTTACTAATTAAAACTTGCAAGAATTATAAGTATAACACCATCGATAAAATTACAACCAACCTTATAAGAATATAAATATACAGTAGAATCCATTACATGCTTGTAAAATCGTGTCTGCTCGAGGACTCAATCGCGTAATAGCTAGAGCGACCGTCTCCCACACCGGAGGTCGTGAGTTCGAATCAACCCGAAGCCCGAAGCTATTATTTTTTCTCCTGTCGATACAAGAGCTTCCAAACTGTTCAATAGGTGGCACCACCAGCCCTCTGATTGCACTTTTCAAATAAGCACTTTTGACGAAATTGTTATCCTCAAACAAGTGAAGAAAGTAATTTTCTCAATATGACGAAATATTCGCTCGGAGCATATCCCAGGAAATGGTTTCGTCAAAAATGAAGAAAATTTCGTGAAATCTGAGTATCCATTTCTGAGAGTGTATAGACGAAAGAAAACCTGTTCCGGAATCTTTGTGTAAAGGTCAAACACATACAAAAAAAGTCTTTTTCATTTTCCAATTTTTCTGTATCTCATTTTAAATTTTTTAAATTTTTTTAAGTGGCCGCCATTTTGAAACAATATGGCGGATGAAGCTGGCCAACGAACTTGTTCGAGATATTTGTATGTACTATGTACACACCGAGGTACATGGAAATCGGTTCATAAATACGTCTGTTATCACGTGACAAATATCAGGACGTTTCAAAATGTCAGCCACGCTAGAAATTCAAAATGCTATAACTCAGCCATTTTTTAAGATATAGACGAAACAAAAACTGCTCCCGAATCTTTTTATCAAGGTCAAACACATAAGAAAAAAATATTTTTTCAATTTACAATTTTTTGGTACCACATTTCAAATTTAAATTTTTCTTAAAAATTTAAATGGCCGCCATTTTAAAACAAGATGGCGGATGAAGCTGGCCAACGAACTCGGTCGATACATTGGTACGTACTATGGATAAACTAAGTTACATCCAAATCGGTTCATAAATACTCCTTTTATCGCGTGACAAAATTCAGGACGTTTCAAAATGTCAGCCACGCTAGAAATTCAAAATGCTATAACTCAGCCATTTTTTAAGATATAGACGAAACAAAAACTGCCCCGGAGTCTTTGTATGAAGGTCAATTACATAAGAAAAAAATATTTTTCCATTTTTAATTTTTTGGTATCACATTTCAAATTTTAAATTTTTAAATTTTTTTTAAATGGCCGCCATTTTGAAACAAAATGGCGGATGAAAATGGCCAACGAACTCCGTTGAGATATTGGTGCATACTATGTACACACCAAATTACATCCAAATCGGTTCATAAATACGAGAGTTACAGTGTGACATAGGTCAGATATATATATATATATATATATATATATATATATCAATTTTGAACGGAGGGTTGTTTCGGGGTCTGGGGGTCATGATCGATGAAAATATACCAAATTTTTTTTAAATCGCTTTCCTCCGAACGGCTGCAATAGGTAGCTTTTTGTAATGAAAGCTACCTAAAAAATAAAATAAAAAAATACAGCTGTATTTGTTACACAAATCTCCAAATTCAGAGTAATGAATTAAAAAAGGTTTTTATACACAATCTAGGTATAAAAACACAGATAGGATGTTTTTGTGCCTGTCCACAGATTCCTAAAGAGTGATACAAGATTTCACAGGAAGGGATTTGTTCGACGGGTGGCAATTGCACAGACCATCAGCCCATCAAGTTGAAGGCTGAAATTTTAGGATTAGATAGAACTCAATTAGCATATTAAAATGCAAATGGTCTGCTAAGTCATATCTTGATAGAAAACACCTGCACACCGGAGTTTAGTTTTTGATCGATTGGTTTATCATTGTATTTTGCAGCACCCAAATGTATGAAAATATTGAAGTTTGGGTGCATGAAAACACAATGGTTAAACCTGCGGATCAACCACTAAATTGATGTTCTGCAGATGGTTTCCACCAAGATACGACTTGGCAGACCAATGCATATAGCTTGTATATAAAATAAACGGTCAAGTACGAGTATTACTCGCGCTCAGAGAGTTCCGTACAATAAATATATGAATTATTAACTGTATTATTTAAAAGAATAATGAAACTTTGTAAAAACCTATACAACGTAGAGTTGGGTATAGCTGTATATATTAGAAAAGTATGATTGAGTATACCACAAAGGTTCAAAGAGATATGAAGCCGAAATAAAATTAAATATTGCTATTTTGTATAATTCTTTTTTTAAACGTATCTTAATCTGCATATGGTGAACTTAATTTGGTACTAACAATAAAAGTACTGCATATTTAAATTTCATTTGGCATTTCATAAAACTAAATTCAACATAGAAATATTTTTCTTTTTACAGTGTAGATGAAATAAAATCCTTGTTCAAAGTTTAAACTTGGCGTTGTACTACGCGCGCTTCGAAAGGAGGTCGCAAAGATGCAACTCGACTTTGTCCGTGCCGCGTTTTTTCAAATAGGTCTTTAATTATCATTTAAAGACACGGGAGGCGTATGGAGAGATCCACTCAACGCAAACTGGTCGTGAATCCCATAGTATTTATGCGATTAATTATAATTAAATTGGTCTGTTTTTAACAATTTGACGTTTACTGCTTTTATGCTGCTACTGGGTATTGCATTACACATATATATCATTAAAAGTTGTTATCTAGTATTTAAAAATCGATGGTATATAGAGTACGCCGCCTCTGCCATTATGTATGTCCAAACCAACCGTGTCTTTAAGGGTTAAGGCTCCTGCCCCTGCCAGCGAAGACAATCACGAGCTAATGCTAATCGTATAGGGAAGGATTTTTCTAATATCTATTTTGTATTTCGATATTTAAAATTTTTTTTTTTTTTGGCATTATATAGCCTAGATCCGTCTCTACATCGCACCTTTCTTTACTTTTTCCTCCCCATCGGATTAGCATTAGCTCGTTAGTGTCTTCGCCGGCAGGGACAGGAGTCTTAATATCTCGGCGAATTACCGACGATTTTTTTGAAAATCATTATAAACAATGCTTTTATACTTTTGATACGATAGGTACCTTTAGCGCTCTTCGATACCTTTGCTGAATGCCCGCAAATAGAAATCTGTATGTAACAGAAAAATGCGATTTTATGAAAAACTATGCCACCTTGGGCAATCGCTATAATTTTCCTGCGAGTATTAAATTAACCTCTACTACCTCTAATTTTTTTCATAATTTTAGTTTCAGTAGATTTGAAAATAGATGGGGGGGGGGCACATTTTTGCACTACATTTTCGACGATATCTCTGAAAATATAATATCTAAAATTAAAAGAAATGTATTTTTGAGTTATGCGTTACGGAATCTTTTAACCGATACCCCAAACGATACACAAAGAAAATATATTTCTTCTTTAAATAACCTAATTATCCCCTCTACGTTTTTCCCACATATATTTGTGAATGTTTAATAATCTGTAAATATGTGGGTCAATAGTCTATATTACATCTCCCAATTTGAACTTCCTACGTTACGTAGTTTACGAGTAAAATGGCTGTGTCAGACAGACACAGGAGTGATCTTATAATGATTCCGTTTTTACTTTTTAAGTACGGAACCCTAAAAATCATGATTATTGCAACTGAGAAATACAAAAACATAAGAAGATGAATTATTGAAAATAAATAAAACAAGAAAGGAAAACCATGTGTCAAGTATGGATTATGAACCCTTTCCTACATTTTTAGTTCAGTTAGAAAAACACATAACACATTTGAATATACACATTTATTAATTCCTAACAATAGACGGAAACGTACTTCAATTGTTTTGTGAAGCTCTGTATGTTCCTTATAAATTTTTATACACGCCACATACTGAGCTGAAATTTAATTCAGAAATAAATACGCTGAAAATTACTGATATCACACTTCTAAGGCTAACATTAGCTTAAGAATTGCTATCCATGGACGGCCATGTATCCAGTTTTTTGTCATATCCCTATTTATTTATATGCTACAATGTCACTTAGCCGACGGGACATTTAGCAGACAGCAATTAGACGACAGGATGTTTAGCCGACAGCGACTGTTAGCCGACAAGACAGTTAGCCAACAGAGGACAATTATTCGACATGGACATTCATCCGACAGGATATTCATCCGACTTAACTGTAACGTAACTGTAACCTGATCTTAACCTAATTATAACCTAAGCATAAACTAACTGTAGCGTAACTGTAACCTAACAAATACCAAACTGTAACGTAACTATAATCTATCTGTAACCTAAACGTAACCTAAGTGTAAGATAACCGTAACCTAACTGAAACCTAACAGTAACCTAATTGTAGCCTAAATGTAACCTAACTGAAACCTAACAGTAAACTAATTGTAGCCTAAATGTAACCTAACTGGGACGTAACCGTAATCTAACTGTAACTAACGTTTACCTAGTTATAACCTAATCGTATGCTAACTGTAATGTAACTGTAACATAACTTTACCATGACCAAGCTCTAACCTAAGCGTATTCTAATTATCACCTAAACGTAACCTAACAGTTATTTAACCGTAACCTAAACGTAACCTAACGGTAACCTAATTATAAAGTAACCGTAACCTAATTGAAACCTAACAGTAACCTAATTGTAGCCTAAATATAATCTAACTGGGACGTAACCGTTATCTAACTGTAACTAACGTTTATCTAATTATAACCTAATCGTATGCTAGCAGTAATGTAACTGTAACACAACTTTACCATGACCAAGCTGTAACCTAAGCGTAATCTAATTATCACCTAAACGTAACCTAATTATAACCGAACAGTTACCTAACCATAATCTAAACATAACCTAAGTGTAACCTAATTATGAAGTAACCGTAACCAAACTAAAACTTAACAGTAACCTAATTGTAGCCTAAATGTAACCTAACTGGGACTTAATCATAATCTAACTGTAAATAACGTTTACCTAGTTATAACCTAATCATATGCTAAATGTTATGTAACTGTAACATAACTTTACCATGACCAAGCTGTAACTTAAGTGTAATCTAATTATCACCTAAACGTAACTTAATTATAACCTAACCGTAATCTAAGAGTAACTAATCGCAATTGTAACCAAACTGCAAATTAACTGTAACCTAGCGGGAGATGCATAATATGAAAGAGTGATCAAAGGGCTGCCCAGTCCAATGATATATCACTTGAGGGGTGTCGGAAAAGTCAGAAAAATTCTCCCGGTGATACAAATTGGGGGAGGGGGAACGGGAGGTACATAATATGAAAGAGTGATCAAAGGGCTCCAATGCGATGTATCTCATGAGGGGTGTCGAAAAATGTTAGAAAAGTACCGGCTAATTATACTATCAGCTAAATGTCCGGTCGGTTAATCGCCTTTTCGGCTAAATGTCCTCCCGGCTAATTGCCACGTTCGGCCAGTTGCCTGTCGGTCAATTGTCTGTATTGCTAAAATTATTACTATATGTCCGTTTCGATCAATTGTCCTGTATGCTGTATGTAAATTTCAGCTAATTGTGTTGTCGGCTATATGTACGTATCGGCTAAATGCACGTCTCAGCTAACTGCAATCTGCTAAATGTCTTGAAGGCTATTTGGTTGTCGGCTAAATGTCTGCGACCGGCTACGGGTCAAAAATCTATACTAAAAGTAGTTGAGCTTGAAAATGCATAAATCAAATTAAAAAACATCTTTAAGTAATTCATAGTCATTCTCGGTACTACTGATGAAATCTTTTGTGTAGTGTCTATGCAACGGAATAGCAATAATTTCAGCAATACAGACAATTGGCAGACAGACAACTGGCCGAACGTGGCAATTAGCCGGGAGGACATTTAGCCGAAAAGACGATTAGCCGACAGGACATTTAGCTGATAGTATAATATGCCGGTACTTTTCTAACATTTTTCGACAACCCTCATGAGATACATCGCATTGGAGCCCTTTGATCACTCTTTATATTCTATGCAATTCATATACACCACCTATGTGCCTGTGCAAAAATATTAGTTTAACTTAACTTATACCATAACTTATCATAAATCAAACATATCATAATTTAAAACTCACTATCAGCAATCATCCCTAATGTTTCCCTGTAAATGAACAATAAATTCGATGCACACCATATTCTTATCCAAATATCTTGCACTCTTTGTCTCCCCTTCTTCCGAAATTTCGTTTCCCGTTTTGCTCCCCTTACAGTATCAAGGTTTAAAATCTTTAAAATTCCTTAATATTTTCTTTAATTTTCTGTTTTATTTGTTACTTTAAACTAACAATAAATAGTCAGTCATAAATTTCGTTATCAATTTATTTCACCATATTCATTTCATTAAGAGTTCTTGTAAATTGCCTCCATCGAAAATGTCATTTCTCCCTTTTGCTCCCTCATCCACGGTACCCATATTTTAAAATAAAAACCCTTTAAAACTCTTTAATTTTTTTAAATCTTTTCTGCTCAATTTGCCACTTTATTTTAACAATAAACAAACGATCATAAAAATTTCTCCTCCCCCCCCCCCCCAACCCCAACTGAAATTGGTATTTCCTCCTCGCCTCTCCCTCTTACCAAGCATCTGAAATTTAAAGTCCTTAATTTTTTTTCGTTTATTATTTTTTTTAACTTATTTGTAAATATTTTCTAAGGTAAGTAAATAATAAGTCGCCGATAAACTTCCGCCCCCCCCCCCCGCAAAAAAAGAACTAATTCTGCTTATTCCTCTTTTTTTTCCCTCAGATCACAAAATTTTAACCTTAAAAGTCATTGCTTTTTTTAAAACATTTTGTACTCTATCTGTTAATTTATTGTAATCATAAATAATCATATAACCATACTCCTCCCCCACCAAAATTGACGCTTGTTCTGACTCTACCCTTACCAAGAACACAAAATTTAGTCTTAGTAAATAAGTCATCAAATAAAATCCCCCCTTTTTTTTCGTTCCCTTATTTAAGTTTAAAATCTTTGAAAGTCTTTTTTTAATACATTTTCAGCTTTATCTGTTTCATATTGAACAATAAATAATCGATTATATAATTTCTTCCACCCCCATATAAAATTGACGTTTTCTTTTCTACCCCCATTATTTCCATGCTCATAAAATTTAAAGTCTCTAAAACTCCTAATTTCAATGTTTTTGCCCTATTTGTAAATCTTTAATAAGTTACATAATCGGTCATCTATTAAATTTCCCCCCCCCCCCCAAAAAAAAAAATCTGTTTCTTGATTTGTCTTACCCTCAACTCATGAAGCTAAAAAATCTAATTTACAGTCTTTAAAACTTTTTAATTTTTACTTTTTTTCGTCCTAATTATAAATCTTTATTATCTATAATATTAACTAAATCATTTCAACTATGTACGAAAGTGTTAACAATAAAGCGATAGGTGTACATTTAATTGTGCATAAAAAACTTTTTAACTGTATTTTTCAAAGGAAAATGTCTTTAGAGAGATATTTGTAAGGAAAATATTGTGGTTTCTCGTCAACGTGCAAGTAAATTCTCAAAACCTTTCGAAATCATTTTATTCCGACTAGGTCAGAAAGAACCATCAAACGTAGATACCAAAGGTGCCTGAGTAATCGACTGAACCGAGTATGTCCATAAAGAAAAAAGAAAAATCATGCGTCTACGTCGATACATTCCAACACTTACAGAACACTGTAACAAAACTTCGCCGTTTAATAAAGTAAAGAAGATATCTAACTAAACATTTGTAATACCTATGACACGTTTGAAAAGCAGATTTCAACAATTGCACCCATAACCTGGATGGTACTCCAATTCTTTTGTGCAGCTCATATGATATATGCAGCTCATATGAGGCAGTGTATATGATATATTTGTACTGCATATATTTGTACAGATTCTACATACTATGTTAAAATTTAGTTTTGTAAGAAAATACATAAAACAGTTGAAAATTCACCCTCGGCAATTTCTACTAATAGACGGAAACATACTTGAATTCTTTTGTGCATTTCTGTATATAGAATACAGATTTTTATACACGTCAAACACTATTAAGCTGAAATCTAATTCAGGCAAAATCATGCTCAAAATTACTGAAATCACACTTGCAGGAATTATTTTCTATCGGCGGCCCATGTATCCAGTTTTTGGAATATCCCTGTATAGGATTTTATTTGTATGATACAAACATCTCTAAGCATATTAAATGTAGTTGAGCTTGACCATTTATAACTAAAAAAAACCTAACATCTTTAAGAAATTCATACTCATTCTCAGCAATGGTTACGAATTCTTTTGTGTGGTCCTGTATAGGGTTTGTAAAATATGTGCACACCACGTAGTGCGCAAAAATTTAGTTAAACTTAAAAACGCATTCTGTAATTGAAAATGTACTTTCAGCATTAATTTTTAATAGCTATATCGGATACAGTATTGTATCAAAATATTTTATGTTTCCCTGTAAATGAACGCTAAATGAAATGCAGACCATATTCGAATGTAAGCATCTTGTAGTAAATCAAAGTAATGTGTATCTATTTCGTCATGTTTGAAATAGTGTAACGTGATCAAAATACGCTACAAACAGTTTTTCTCGTAGACCATATGGAACCAAGTTCTTTTGTCTGACCCCGTGTTGTTGTTATTGTTGTTGAATTGTTAAATGCTCATGTTGTACAGAAAATAGGCTAAGGACACCTCAGAAATTCATATCAATTTCATTATCTTTGTGACAGAGTAATATCAATCAAATACGCCGCAAACGATATTTCTTCACATAACGGAATACTTTTGAGTCCCCTATACTCGTACTTTAAGCATTACACATAACATAGTCTATAGTAACAATTTTAAAGTGTGTCTCAATGTACATAAATTTAACTGTGTTTAACATTGTGTAACACTATTAAAATACATCCTAAATAATCCCCCCCCCCCCCACATAGACCATAATGTAGCGAATACTTTTGAGTGCATCTGTAAATGAACCATGAATGGTGCACCGAACATACAATGATGATTTTCAATATCGTATATCAATTACATGGCAATCCGACTATATTTACGCTAGTTAGAGCACGGATAGACAGACAGACGGACGGGCAAACCCAATTCATAAACACGTTTCAACTTTCTTGGAAAGTGTTTAAAATGAAAAAATGTAAATGAAAATAAAAGTATTTTATTGTTATTTAGATTACGAACCGCTACAAAAAAAATTCTTAACTGTCTGCATCATTTAAAAAATATTTAGTGTACAGAAATCTCTCCACCGCCCCCTCCCCCCCCCCCCCACCCACACACACACACACCTGAATTTACTCCTATGCACTTAAAATTTCAAATTGTGAAAACTCCTTTATGTTTTATAACTTACTTGTAAAAATAAAATATAATCTAAATTTTCTTCCTCCTGAAACCTTTCTGCCAACATCACACAAAGTTTGAATATTTGGAAAACTTTATTTTTTTTGTCATATATTTTAGTGCTAACAACAATAAATTATGTACTATACCTATAAATGACTACGCTGGGATTTAGATGTATAGCCCCCCCCCCCCCTTCTCCTCAAAATTAATATTTCCCGTTCTCCCCTCCACCCCTCTACAGTACAAAATGCACAGTTTATTTGGTTAACCTTTTCTCTCCTAATTTTATGAACATCTTATTTTTAACCTTCAATGTTGTTTAGCTTTTATATATCTCTTGATAAATTTCATGTTCTAAAAAGAATCCCAACAAAAGATAGTTATTTTAGAATATTTGTATCTGGTATTTCCCCCCTCATTCAATATCTCCCCCCTTGATTTTAAATGTAATTTCGTTATGTGAAATAAAATAGTTTTTATACTGCGCTAATTTCAATTTTATGTTTGTAAAAGCTGTAAAATGAACTTGATGATTAAAAAAAAGAAATATATCTGAATAAAATAATCATTTATTTTCTGAAAGTCAAATCGCTTTAATTTTTGCACCCTTATTATAAACAGATTAAAATTCTTTTTACGGCTTTCAGCGTTATCCAGATTCTCCACAAAACATACGGCTTTGATCTACGCTGGACAGTTGAAAAAAGAAATCTCTTAGACCACCTGAAACCTATTGGAAATGATCCAAGAATATTCTATTTGCTGATTGGAAGAGCTCGCTTGTAAATCATTTGAATTTAGACCATCCTTTCAATTCAGCTAAAATGCCAGCGGCCATCTTGATTTCTTTTTGTCCGTGACTGCAGTGGGCTCTTAAGAGGCCACACTAGTCACGTTTTGAAGTTCGAACGCTAATGCTACGTCTATGGGAGCAATATTTTCAAATATCTTGCTTGATTTTTAATATTTTTAAATGATTTTTTTTGCACGGTATAGCTGAGGACAATCTGTTTCCGGGCTATTTTTTACTTTTCCGATTTTCGTTGTAGTTTAATGCTCAGGATCATGTCAATTTAGGATCCAGTGAAATTCGAGGTGTTGTGTCCTCTTTAGCCTTATAAAATCCATATCAGCAAAATTCAGCAAAATTTAAAAAATAACAACGATAATATAGAGTTTAAGCTTTCCAATAATATGCTTTCAATAGTTCTACTACAATTAGGCTGAGCAAAATTTGTAAAGATTTTGATGACAAATGTGTCAAAAACGGCCTCGTAATGTTATGCTGCCCGCCTCTACCAAGACGATGAAAAGACCGCCTATTAAAAATCTGATTGGCTAATATCCAAACATTTTAGCAAATGGAAACGATTTAATTGTGATTGGATTGTGGTAACGTGTTAAAATAGATCACTCCTATTTCAAATGTTGGATTTATTTTTTTCTAAGATTATTGTTTAATTTCAACAAAATACTCTTGAAAGAATGAAATATTTTAAATTCTATATTTCTATGAATAACGAAGGAAATTATACATTTCGTTTATATATACAATTTCAGAACCACACAGAGGGAGTTACAACTTATAGAAGTTACTAAGGGATCAAATTTCAGTCCTAGTTTATTAAGTAAAATGATAAAAAAATAGACGAGTATTTTTTAAAGTATTTTTTACGTTAAAGTAGTTAACAAATAATTACGAAGTCATAATTTGTTAGAACATATTGGTGGCCTGGCCAGGAGACTCGTTTTCAAGTCTCCTATTCTTGTATATGTATAAAATATTCGACAATTTAACATTTTACGTTCGAAAAACAGTTTTTTTTAATTAAAAATCAGCAGAATTTAAAGTTAATAAGTTTTAAAGATTGTTAACTTTAAAATTGTAAATCAACTTGTTCAAAATTTTAAAGAAATATTTTTATAATTCATTACTTTAATATTTATTATTTTTAAGGGGACAGTACACCTTTAACAGTCGCAGAACGAAATTTGTCCTCTGTAATTGATCTTTTTTTAAGAGCCCACTTCAGACACGGGGAGAAAGTAAAACGAAGTGTATGGGGGCGTTATTTTAAAATTTCTCGCTTTGTTTTAATGTTAAACGATCTTCAACCAGGCTAGATTTTACTTTTTATATTTTAATTATAGTTATATATATATATATATATATATATATATATATATATATATATATATATATATATATATATATCAGGAAAGTTTCAATTTCAGAAACGATTCACCCCTGTTCCGAAATTAAAAGTAATTATTTTAAATATCTGAAACCAAAATCGAAAGAGTAAAAACTAGCCCCGGTTGTAGATCGTCTTTAGCTATCCTATACAAAAAAAAAAATCATTTTAAAATGTTAAAAAGGAAGTGAGATTTGAAAATAACGCTCCCATATACTTAACGTTAGCGCTTACATTTTTTTCCTCAACCTCGTGGGTTCTCAAATGTAACGCAAAGATATTTTTTTGCAACGGTAAGGAAACGCGAAATTTTATTATTAACTTTAATAATGTAAAACTAAAAATTATGAAACTATAAGATAAAATATAGCATTTTATAAAAATATACTAGCTAGAATTTTTTTTTCTAATACGTATTACCTTTTAATATTTTATACTTCACTTATATGGACATTCAAAAGTATTTTATATTATGGTCTATGTGGGAAAATACATTTGCGGTGTATTTTAATGACGTAAAACAATTTTAAACATACAATTTATGCGCATTATTGAAGAGCATAGGTACTTGTAGAGGGGAATTAAAAAGTATATTTCGTTATATTATGGACTACGAAGAAAAAACGTTTGCGGGGTATTTTAATAACGTTTTCTGTTACAACATAATGAAATTGATATGAATTTATGAGGCGCAGTAAAACATGCTTTCTGAAGGGATAGCAAAGCATTTATCATTCATTTACAGGGTCACAGAAAAGGGTTCAGTTTTATTACAGAAAAAAACTGCTTGCAAAATGTGTTTTAGTTTTTCACGATTTCAAACAAGATGGAATTCATATACGTTACCATTGGATCTCTTAACAGCAACTGATTCGGCCTTACATTTTTGCAATCAAATGGAATTGAATGGAAACTCATTTACAGTGAGATCTGCACAGCTTTTTTCAGTATAATTCAATCTTCTCTTATATTTTTTAAACCCATCAGATTAGCGTGTTTTTAGATTCTGCGGTGTCTGAACGGGGGGTTGGCGAGCGTAGCTTTCAGGGGGCAGAGCCCCCTAGTAATAATGTAAAACTAAAAATAATGAGACTGTAAGGTAAAATATAGCATTTTATAAAAGTCTGCCAGCTGACAAATTTATTTTGCAATACGTAACTGTAACGCAATTCTGGTTTAAATTGAATATTTTCATGGTTCCCCTAAAAAAATCTTACAATTGTATCTGCTAAGACGGATACAACCCACCTAAAACGGTATTTCGCACTCATTGTTTTTATCCGTCCTACCAGGTTTTATAGCATCACGTTTTTAGCATGAGAGGGTCAAATTTTAATTACTATCAGATCGCGCGTATTCTTTTATATTATGGCCTATGTGGGAAAAATCATTTGCGGTGCATTTTAATGATGTAAAACAATTTTAACATAAAAATATGCACTTTATTTAAGTGCACAGCTCCTATGCGGAAAGGTTGGCTGTCCACCAGTGGGTCATTTCGGTACGTGTACAGGGGAATTAAAAGTATATTTCTTTATATTATGGCCGATGAAGAGAAAACGTTTGCGGCGTATTTTAATAACGTTTCTCTGTTACAAGATAATAAAATTGATATGAATATATCAGGCGCAGTAAAACATGCTTTCTGAAGGGGTTGCAAAGCATTTATCATTCATTCACAGGGTCACAGAAAAGAGTTCAGTTTTATTACAGAAAATACTGCTTGCAAAGTGTGTTTTAGTTATGTTTCACGATTTCAAACAACATGGAATTCATATACGTTACTTAGGTTTGCTACAAGATGCTTACATTAGAATATGATGTGCATCACATTTTACTTCATTTACAGGGGCACATAAAAGATGTTGGATACAATATTGTATATGAAGTATTCTCTATTAGGGATGATTGCTGAAAGTGAGTTTTTAGCTATGATATTCGTTTTAAACTAAATTTCTGCATACTAGATTATATGTATAAATTCTATAAACTATGTATAGGGCTACGCAAAAGAACTAGGAAGAATTGTTGAGAAATTGATTAATTTTATTTTCAAGTTCAGCTATTTTTAGAAAGATATGTTTGGAAAACACAAATATAATAAAATACAAGGCTATTCAAAGAATTGGATGCATGCACGCCTATTTCAGACAAGGGAAGGAAAACTCTAATTTTAAGTCTATGGGGGCGTCATTTTCAAATTTCTCGCTTTGATGTTAATATTTTTGAATTTTTTTTTTCTATAGAATAGCTGAGGACTATCGACAATCGGGCTAGTTTTTACTTTTTCGATTTTAGTTATAGTTTTTTTTTATATATATTAGGATAGTTTAAATTTCAGAACGGATTCCAACCGGTTATAAAAGTAAAAGTAATTTTATAAAAATATATCTTGAACCAAAATCAAAAAAGTAATAACTAGCCCGGTTATAGAGCGTCCTCAGCTACCCTATGCAAAAAAATTCATTTTAAAATGTTAAAATGGAAGCGAGATATTTGAAAATAACGCTCCCATAGACTTAATATTAGCGCTTCCATTTTTTCCCCGTTTCTAGTGTGGGTTCTCAAATGTAACGTAAAGATATTATTTGTAACGGTTAGAAAACGCGAAAATTTATCATTAACTATAATAATGCAAAAATAAAAATAATGAGACTGTAAGGTAAAATATAGCATTTTATAAAAGTATGTCAGCTAACAAATTTATTTTGCAATACGTAACTGTAACGCAATCCTGGTTTAAATTGAATATTTTCATGGTTCCTCTAAAAATATCTTACAATTGTCTCTGCAAAGACGTAAACAACCCACCTAAAATGGTATTTCGCACTTATTGTTTGTTTCCGTCTTACCAGGTTTTATAGTGTCATGTTTTTAGCATGAGGGGGTCGAATTTTAATTACTACCAAATCCCGCGTATTCTTTTATATTATGGTCTATGTGGGAAAAATCATTTGCGGTGTATTTTAATGATGTAAAACAATTTTAACATAAAATTCACTGGGTCACAGAAAAGAGTTCAGTTTTATTACAGAAAAAACTGCTTGAAAGTGCGTTTTAGTTATGCATCACGATTTCAAACAAGATGGAATTCATATATGTTACTGAGGTTTACTACAAGATGCTTACATTAGAATATGATGTGCATCACATTTTATTGCATTTACAGGGGCACATAAAAGATATTGGATACAATATTACATATAAAGTATTGTCTATTATGGACGATTGTTGAAAGTGAGTTTTCAGCTATGATATACGTTTTTAACTAAATTTCTGCATGCTAGATTGTATAAATGATTTCTATAAACCGCGTATTGGGTAACGCAAAAGAACCAGGAAGAATTGCTGAGAATGAGAGTGAATTTCTTAATTTTTTTTAATTAAATCCTACATTTTCAAGTTCAACTATATTTTGAAAGATATGTTTGGAAAATATAAATATAATAATACACAAGGCTATTCAAAGAATTGCATGCATGCACGCCCAATGGCGGATATAAGGGGGGGCGAAGGGGCGATCGCCCACCCCCTTGGGCTAATAAAGGGTTTGTAAAGCGACATTATGCATCCTCACGGGAAATGACTTGGTGCGGAGCTCGAGCCCGGGTCGCGCCACTTTAAATCCACGAGACTCAGACTGGGTCAGGTCTTTTCTCTTTTAGAGTCGGGTCATGTACTGATCTTAATTTTTTCTGCAGATTCGGGTCGGACCAGACTTCTTTTTCCTCCAGATTGAGCCTGGCCTGGACTTCATTTTTCCTAAAGGTCTGCAATGGCCAAAAGTTACAGTTCGGGGTTCGACCCGGAATAAAAGCTAAGCATTTGGTACATGTCAGCCCGTATGATAAGCATTATTGGCCCGACCACGACCCGTGCACTCCTCTAAATTCTTCCCGCGCCAGTTTAAATTCACGAGACACGGGCTGGATCAGGTCTTTTCTCTTTTAGAGTCGGTTCGAGCCCTGATCTTAATTTTTTCTGCAGATTCGTGTCGGGCCAGACTTCTTTTTCCTCCAGATCGAGCCTTGCCTGGATTTCATTTTTCCTAGAGGTCTGCACTGGCCAAACTTTCCAGGTCGGGGCTCGGCCCGGAATAAAAGCTAAACATTCGGTCCGTGTCAGCCCGTATGATAAGCATTATTTGCCCGACCCGGGTCGCGCCAGTTTAAATCCACGAGATTCGGGCTGGGTCAGGTCTCTTCTCTTTTAGAACCGGGTCGTGCCCTGATCTTAATTTTTTCTGCAAATTCGGTCGGGCCAGACTTCTTTTTCCTCCAGATCGAGCCTGGCCTGGATTTCATTTTTCCTAGAGGTCTGCACTGGCCAAATTTCCAGGTCGGGGCTCGGCTCGGAATAAAAGCTAAACATTCGGTCCATGTCAGCCCATATGATAAGCATTATTGGCCCGACCACGACCCGTGCACTCCTATAAATTCTTCCTCCCGAGCCCAAGTTGGTCCGACCCGACACGGGTTGCGCCAGTTTAAATCCACGAGACTCGGCCTGGGTCAGGTCTTTTATCTGTTAGAGTCGGGTCGTGCCCGGATCTTAATTTTTTCTGCAGATTCGGGTCGGGCCAGACTTCTTTTTCCTCGAGATCGAGCCTGGCCTGGACTTCATTTTTAATAGAGGTCTGCACTGGCCAAAATTTCCAGGTCGGGGCTCGGCCCGGAATAAAAGCTAAACATTCGGTCCGTGTCAGCCCGTATGATAAGCATTATTTGCCCGACCCGGGTCGCGCCAATTTAAATCCACGAGAGTCGGGCTGGGTCAGGTCTTTTCTCTTTTAGAACCGGGTCGTGCCCTGATCTTAATTTTTTCTGCAGATTCGGGTCGGTCCAGACTTCTTTTTCCTCCAGATCGAGCCTGGCCTGGACTTCATTTTTCCTAGAGGCCTGCACTGGCCAAAATTTCCAGGTCGGGGCTCGGCCCGGAATAAAAGCTAATACATTTGGTCCGTTTCAGCCCGTATGATAAGCATTATTGGCCCGACCACGACCTGTGCACTCCTCTAAATTCTTCCTCCCGAGCCCAAGTTGATCTGCAATCTTACTTATTTTTCATTCGTAAAAGTTATATTTGTTTTGTACATTTGTTTAGAGAAATCTTTAGAAATTTAATTTGATTTGATAAGTTACAGAGATGCATTTTTTAAAATTTACTTTTTTACTTTGTAGAGCTTTAAAATTATGATTTTCTTTTATCAACCGTTTCTTTTATTCTAAACTGATTATCTTACTGGATTTTTATTTGAATGTAATTGTCTAAGTCATATTTTTACGTAGTGTTTACGTACATAATTGCCTAAATAGTCATCGTTATAGTAATTATTATTGTTGTTTTTCTGTATTCATGAATTTCGAACATAATCTGAAAATAAAATATGAGCATAAGCAAGTGTACTTTATGAATAATTTTAATTGCAAAATGCAGGGAGGGCTGGAGTTGATTTTTTAGCTTTTATAACGGGCGGGGCGAATAGTTATATTTTTTATGTGGGTTGGACCTGTGCTTGGGCCTGATAACTTCAGCCCAGGTAAACCTCTAACTGACATATCGAAGCCAGCTTAACTTTTTTTAAATGCTTAATTTTAGCCATCGTCCCATAAGTGCTGAATATACTGGGTGTCCTAAAATGGACTGACTGATTTTAAAATTCAATAAATTGCAAATGGTGACAGATATTAAAAGAATACTTGCAGGAGGGTTATAGAAGTCGGGAACAGGGGTGATTATGTTCCAAATTTTCCGAAAATTTAACCCTCTCGCTGCGCAACCCGCAATTTCCGCAGCAAATCTTTTTTTTATGATCTAATTCTATTAAAAAAACCTGTTTCACAAAGATTTTGGGACATATTTTACTCTAAAATGTGTGCAGATTTGAAATGTGTAATAAAAAATACGCGCAATTTTTTAACCTATTTTGATAAATAATAATAATAATAATAATAATAATAATAATACGCAGCTCCAGGGTTAAGGCATTCGGTTCCAAAAATTTAGAAAATTCACTTATCCGAAAATTCGGACATACAAATAATCGCAAATTTTGATAAATGGTCTCCATAAAAAAATCTATTTCGTCAATTGTTCGCAGAAAATAACTTCAATTTCGCCGAATGATCACAGAAAAAACGCGAATTTGGTCAGGGAGCCACGGAAAACATGCGAAATTCTTCAAATGATAACAGAAAACGCGAATTTCTTCAAAAGGCAGCGGAAAAGAGCTCGAATTTCGTTAAAGGATCGCGGAGTAAACGCAATTTTTTTCAAATAGCCGCGAAAAAAAACTCGCGAATTTTGTCAAAGGATCGTGGAGAAAACACGAATTCCTTCATAGAATCGTGGGAAAAAAATGAATTTAGTCAAAGAATCGCTTTAAAAACGTGAATTTAGTCAAAGGATCGCTGAAAATACGCGAATTTTGTAGAAGGGTCACGGAAAAAAACGCGAATTTTACCAAAGGTCTGTAAAATTACACTAATTTCGTCAAAGGGTTGCAGAAGAAACGCAAATTTCATCAAAGGGTCGAAGACTAGCGAATTTCATCAAAGAGTCGTGGGACAAATGCAGTGGTCTCTTTAGAAGACAACACACTTACATACGTTTATTATTATAGGTATAATTTTTAACTTTAAATAATATACTGAACTAATTTTTGAAAAAAAAAAAAACAAGTTAACCCAAACCCAGCTTGCAGGAATTTACACTCAGCCTGAAATCGATCCGAATCCAAAACAGCTAACCCAACCTGCAACAAAAATAATTAGTGCCAGAAGGGAATCCCCCCATCTGCTGTAACCTTTCAGAACATTTTCTTTGAATTTCAGATTTTTTTTTTCTTTTTTATTCTACCCCTGATAATTTTTTTAACTGCGATTCTTGATTTTAGTTTAAAATAGCAACGAAGATGGTGCTGGAAGCAAGAGGTGCTAAATCGGTTCCTGGAGGAGGTAGGCTTAACGACCATTGTTTACAGCGCCATCTCTCGGTGCTATTATACAGTAAAATCATGAATCACAGTAAAAAATCTCCTAACATCTTACATAACCCTCCTGCAAGATTTTTTTAAATAGCTGTCACCATTCGAAAAGTACTAAATTTTAAAATCCATTTAAGGACACCCGGTATGTCTTTAAATAAGTTTCAAAGCATTCTTTACTGAATTACAACTCAGCTTAGATATAAAGAGACAAGCAGTCTTATACCAAATTAGTATTTTTTACATAATTCTGGAGATTAAAAAGTATTCCTAATTAATTATTTTGACGTGTCTGTTATGAAGATTTTACTGCATATAGTTTTTATCTTCAAAAATACTTACTTTCTTTTTAAAAAAAACGGGTCAACCCGAACCCTTCTCGCAAGTCGCAGTAGTGAAAACCCAATCTGAAACTGACCCAAACCGGATATAATGTATATCAATCTGCCCCAAACCCAACGCGCTAGGCGCAGCTAAAAAGTATTAGTCAACCCGACCTGTAGCAGAAAAGTAGAAGTCAACCGGGCCCAAACCAGACCCGCATCTAAAAAGTAGAAGTTAACCCGGCCCATAGCAAAAAAGTAGAAGTTAACCCGACCCACAGCAAAAAATAGAAATCAACCAGACCCAAACGCGACCCACAGCAAAAAAATATAAGTTAATCCAACCAGCAGCAAAAAATAGAAGTCAACCGGACCCAAACCCGACCCACAACAAAAAGTAGAAGTAACACGACCCGCAGTGAAAAAATTAGCCCCGACCAGCACATCAGATTGGAGTTTTCAAATTTCTAACCCCCCCCCCCCCCTTGAGGACTCTCCAGATCCGCCCTTGTGCACGCCAATGGATGATCATTTTTGGAAGTCCGATTTGAGTAGTTTTAAGCATGTTTATACTGGAATAAATTTGATTTTAACATGTGGCGTGTATAAAAACTTGTTTCTAATGTAAGGGCTGTACAAAAGAATGCAAATACACTTCTGCTAATTGGTAGAAATTACTGAAAGTTGATTTTCAACTGCATTATTCGTTTTCTTATTATATTAATTTTTAGAATATTTTTCAATCCGTTAAAACATACCTAAGAACATTCATTGATGACTTTATCATTTTAATTTTTCAATAATTTGCTCAATTTAAATTTACTAAGATTTAACAAGAACTTAAAATTAGTAAGTTTTAAAGATTGTTAACTTTAAAAGTGTTGATCAATTTGTTCGAAACTTTAAAGAAACATTTTTAATATTTATAACTTTTAATATTTTTTATTTTTAAGGGGACAGTACACCTTTGACAGTAGTAATAAATGCGAAATTTTTCCTGTGTAACATAACTTTTTTTTTTAAGAGCCCACTTCATCGCGGGAAGAAATGAAAATGCTAATTTTAAGTCTATGAGGGCGTTATTTTCAAAATTCTCGCTTTAATTTTAATATTTTTGAATGTTTTTTTGCATAGGTTAGCTGAGGACGATCGACAACCAGACTATGTTTTACTTTTCGATTTTGGTTATAGTTTTTTTTTATATTAGGATAGTTCAATCTCAGACACGATTACCCCGTCTCCGAAAGTAAAAGTAATTTTTTTAAAACACCTAAAACCAAAATCGAAAAAGTAAAAAACAGCCCGGTTGTAGATCGTCCTCAGCTATACTATGCAAAAAATTCATTTTAAAATATTAAAAAGGAAGCGAGATACTTGAAAATAACGCTCCCGTAGGCTAAACATTAGCGCTTACATTTTTTTCACGTTACTGTTCTCAAAGGTAACGTAAAGATATTTTTCGTAACGGTAAGGAAACGCGAAAATGTATCAATAACTATTATAATGTAAACCTGAAAATAATGACTGTAAGGTAAAATATTACATTTTATAAATGTCTGCTAGCTAACAAATTTATTTTCTGATACGTAGCTGTAACGGAATTTTCTCATTATTCCCCTAAAAATACCTGGCAATTGTATCTGCAAAGACGCAAATAACCCATCTAAAACGGTATTTCGGACCTATTGTTTATGTTTCCGTTTTACCAGGTTTTATAGTGTCATGTTTTCAGCGTGAGGTGGTCGAAATTTAATTACAACTAGGACCCGCTTTTTTCATGAACTCCGCCTTTTTTTGGAGGGAAAATAAAATTTGATGTCGATACGAGTGTGTTTCGAAAGGTTATCAGCCGGACAGATAAAATAGAAAAATTTCGACAATATTTCATTATTTGACGTAGTTCCTTACAACTTATAAAATTTAAACCAACGAGTTTCCGACTTTTTATTATCTTCAGTATAATAAGCCTTATCTAACTTTGGAAATGAAGTGGTGGTCTCTGCTTTAACCCCATATTTTGAAGTAGATTTCTGACTACCGAGACATTTCTTTTGGCTTGGGAAGAAGAAATTATCGCAGGGAGCAAAATCCGGTGCATGTGGAAGCACTACAGAGCCTACGTAATTGACTTTCGTAGCGAAAACTACAGGCATGTGTGCAAGAGCACTGCTCTGGTGAAAGAACACGTTCTTTTTGCTCAGGTATGGACGTTTTGTCGGAATAAGCACTCTTCAATTGGTCCAGTAGAGAAGCATAACACTATCCGGTAACGATTCTGCCTTTTCGCCGGTGGTCTATGATCACTACACCTTGTGAATTTCCAAAAACCGTATCCATGGCTTTTCCAGCAGATGGTTAGTTGTGTTTATAACGGCCAATTATCAACACGAGGGATATAGGCACTAAGGGGGGGAGTGCCCTTCGTGAGGGTCTTTCTAAAGGAACCTAACCCGTATTAACGCTTCGAAATCCAAGGTTCGAAGAAAACCACGAAAACTCCAAACGATTAGGCCGACGGGCACGATTTTAGCAGATGGAACCGTTTTCAATTTCTTTGATGCAATTTCAGCTGCTCTTTCACATTGTTTAGATTGCTGTTTTATCTCTGGTGAATAATGGCGAATTCATGTTTCATCTACCGTTATAAAACGTTGACGAAAATCAGCAGATTGGTTAAGTTTTCTAACTTAACTCGAAATCACCATAGTCCACATTACTAAAGGCAGTGTGCCATCTGCACTACCTTCTTTTGAAAAAAAAAAACGAACAGTGAAGATGGAGAAACTCATAAAATGATAAAGAAAAGAGGGGTGTGGGGTGAAGAAGGAGACCAATTTCACGAGGTTTAATTTGATTATGTTAATAAATGAAATGTTTTCAAGAAGGAATTTTCAGCAGAAAGTCCACCCAAATCAGCATTTTAATGCAAAGTATATATCTGATAAAATCATAATACAACCTCCGCATTTGAGCTTGCTAAATTCGATCTATAAGCGATGTTCTAACAGAGGCAAATCAGGCAAATTTCTACCACTTATTTTAAAATGTTATTATTGTCTTAATTAACTGAAGTTATTGAATAGGATAACAGATTTTTTAAAAATTTGTAATAGAAGTATGCGTATTTCATCCTCGTGAAGTCGGAACCTACGGTTCGATCCAGCACATTTCGGCCTGAAACTTTTTCTAAAAGCAAGGTTCTATGATTGAATACGAGTCATAATTGATTGTATCAGTTTCTAAGCCTCTGTTGTCCGAAAATTTGAAAGTAGAGGTCTCCTCGGACTCTTGCAACAATTTGGCATTGTTTTCCAACAAAACTTCTAGACCACATGTATCTTTGCCCACTGCAGACACAAACTATTATAATTGAGATGAAATGTTTCAATCCAAGTACCGTTCTCCAAAACTTACTTCTTCGAATGACCGTTTATTTAGATCAAAACATTTTGAGGGTAAGATATTTTATTTTTTGGAAGATTTGAGAAAATACATTGATTCGTTGACCAGATGAGCGCTAATTATGTAACTGCTAGGAAATAAAATTTTCACGAAATACATTTTCTTTAATTTCCATCAACAATATGCGACAAACTTTTGCATCAGTCCCAAAAATATGAATTTGGTTATGGATTCTTCTCTGGTCTTTTTCAGCGAATTTTAATAACATTCCATCTTTGCTTTCAATTTACATTGGTATCCTGGTTAAAGATTGTCTTAGTCAACATTTTTGTTTCATGTTGTATTTGTAATGGCACATACTTTCGTTTACTACAATTCATTATTCAATGACACAGTTTAATACAATGAGTAGGGATGAAATTAAGGCTCACAAAGCAACAGTTAGTAAATTTGTCATTAGCTTTTCAAGAATTATAGGAGAAGGATAATATCATCATCAACAAATCTATCATTGTGAAAGATTGCGTTATTTACGAAAAAAATGTCAGTAGGACATTTTTAACAAACTAATAAAACATTTTTGGGCACCAATGAATGAATACACAATGCCGCTAGCATTGTGTAGGGATAATACGTAGGGAAAAAAGCGTGCAAAAAGACGTCCGTATGACATTAGCCTCCGAATTGCTATCCATGGACGGCCATGTATCTAGTTTTTTGCCATAGCCCTACATACTTATATGCTACAATGTCATTTAGCAGACAAGACATTTAGCAGACAGCAATTAGGCGACAGGATATTTAGCCGACATGACAGTTAGTCGACAGCGACAGTTAGCCGACTAGACAGTTAGCCAACAGAGGACAATTATTCGACATGGACATTCATCCGACAGGACATTTAGCCAAAGAGCAAATACCAGATAAGGGAATTATCCGACATGAAATTTAGCTGACACCTACATTTTGCCAAAAGAATTTAGAAGACTCGGTCTTACATCAACAATGTAACCTCAGTAACTCGTCACCATCATAAATCAGCTTTTATACTGTTTCAGCGTTTTTGTTTATGATATACACTTAAACATCGAAATTTCGTCACCCTCATAAAGTAATTTTTTTCTTCAATCACTGTTATTCTATAAAGCTTTTCAATTAAACATCAATAACTAACATTCGTAATATTCTTTTGTTCATTCGAACAAATTTATATACAAAAATAACTTTTTCTACAAAAATATTGTTTGAAATGCGGTTTTTAGATGGATCCCTCCGATAAATATTGTTTACTTATTTTTAAGTCTTAGACTCTCGATAGCTCATTATACACATTAATTAAGGAATTTATAAAATAAAACGGAAATAATTCATTTTAATTATTCATTATACCTCAATAACTCGTCATTGTCTTAAACTGCCATTATATTTTACAAATACAGTTATATTTATAACATACACAAAAAATTCGATAACTCGGAAGGAGCCAATAATTTTTTTAATGACGTTTTCTACAATAAATATCATTTAAAATGCGGTTTTTTGACGGCTCCCTTCCATAAATATTATTTAATAAACATAAGAATTTAAAAGAAAGGGGTGCATGAATTCCGGGAACAAAAGCCAGGACCCACGGTGTGGCGATTTTTAAACTTGTTTCGTATCTGTCACGTGATATATCATCGGAAAGTCCTCGGACCACTCTTTCATATTGTGACCCTTTCTTCCACCTCCCCCTATTCGCCACCCCTCCAAGAGGGCATTTTTCATTTTTTTCGAGATCGTAGAATTTTCATCATTTTAGATCCGATTTTTTTACGAAGACCTACAAAAATACTTTTATAAACTATATACAAATTTCAAAGAGGTGGGGCACTTTTATATCTTTTGCCGCCACCCCTCATATGATATATAGTTGGAAAGGCAGTGTGACACCCAAATTTCATAATATATACCTTCCGCGCCGCTCCCTCCCAGTTTGTTCCCCTGAGCCACTTTTCTAACTTTTACCGACACCCCTTACGTGATATATCTTTGGAAAGCCCTGTGACCTCTTATACATATTATGCATCTTCCGTGCGTCTTCTGCACTTTTCCCCGGGTGGCACTTTCTAAATTTTGTTGACATCCCTCTTATGATATATCATTTGTCTAATACTGGTTCCCCTCTTTGATATCAGATGTATATTCCTAGATCATAGATCACTAGTTCTTTTTAACACAAAACTAAGTTTATTTATAAAAATGCAGAAGGACAGTACAGATATTCGGCGAGGACAAGACGATAATACTCACACGAAGTATATGAATTATATCCAGTGGAACACACTACAATATTCCACAATTATACACTTTGTGCTATTACACCATTTGGCTTCACCTACAATACAAACTTTTTACATACCAGTGCCCGTAGCACCTGTGTAATTTTATATCTAACTTTTGGTTTTTCAAAAACTCCGCCGGTACACATGCACGACTTAAAAACCTCCACCCTTCACTCTCTTAAAAGGAAATCTCCTTCCCTTCACTCCTACGCTCACACGTCACGTGAGTCACATAACCAAAGGGGCGCCAGCACTGGCTAAAGAAATGCTATCCAGACATCATAGTTTGGAAGACCTGTGACCTCTTAAGAGGCCACACTAGTCACGGCTTGAAGTTCGAACGCTAATGATAAGTCTATGGGAACAATATTTTCAAATATCTTGCTTGATTTTTAATATTTTTAAATGATTTTTTTTGCACAGGATAGCTGAGGACTATCTGTTTCCGGGATATTTTTTACTTTTCCGATTTTCGTTGTAGTTTAATGCTCAGGATCCTGTCAATTTAAGATCCAGTGAAATTCGAGGTGTTGTGTCCTTTTTAGCCTTATAAAATCCATATCAGCAAAATTCAGCAAAATTCAAAAAATAACAACGAAAATATAGAGTTTAAGCTTTCCAATAATATGCTTTCAATAGTTCTACTACAATTAGGCTGAGCAAAATTTGTAAAGATTTTGATGAAAAATGTGTCATAAACGGCCTCGTAATGTTATGCTGCCCGCCTCCACCAAGACGATGAAAACACCGCCTATTAAAAATCTGATTGGCTAATATCCAAACATTTTAGCAAATGGAAACGATTTAATTGTGATTGGATTATTGTAACGTGTTAAAATAGATCACTCCTATTCCAAACCTTGGATTTATTTTTTTCTAAGATTATTGTTTATTTTCAACAAAATACTCTTGAAAGAATGAAATATTTCAAATTTTATATTTCTATGAATAACGAAGGAAATTAAGCATTAAGTTTGTATATATAAAATTTCAGAACCATACACAGGAAGGTAAAACTTGTACAAATTACTGGGGGACAAAATTTCAGGCAGTTTATTACAGTGTTGAATTCAGACACTTTTCTCTGGGAGGGATTTCTGAGGCTCCGGGGGGAGACATAATACAGTTCTGGGGGGAGGGGGATTGCATTTTTGGACGATTGAAAACACAAAATATCAAATCTTCTGGTGGGGGACAACTTATTGCTCCGGGGGGGGGGGGCGACGTTCCCCCCGGGCCACCCCCTGAATTCAACATTGGTTTATTAAGTAAAACGGTAAAAAAATAGACGCGTTCTTTTTAAAGTATTATTTAAGTTAAAATAGTTGACAAATAATAAAATTACGAAGTTAGAATTTGCTAGAACATGTTTGTGGCCCGGCCAGGAGACTGTGTTTTAAGTTTTCTATTCTCGTATATGTATAAAAGATTCGACAATTTAACATTTTAAGTTCGAAAAACCGTTTTTCTTAATTAAAAATCAGCAGAACTTAAAGTTAGTAAGTGTTAAAGATTGTTAACTTTAAAATTGTAGATCAACTTGTTCAAATTTTTAAAGAAATATTTTTAATATTCATTACTTTAATATTTATTATTTTTAAGGAGATAGTACACCTTTAACAGTCGCAGAACGAAATTTGTCCTGTGCAAAGCATCTTTTTTAAGAGCTTACTTCAGACACGGGAAGAAAGGAAAACGTTAATATTAAGTCTATGGGGGCGTTATTTTAAAATTTCTCGCTTTGATTTTAGTATTATTGAATGATGTTTTTTGCACAGGATAGCTGAGTACGATCTACAACCAGCGTAGATTTTACTTTTTAGATTTTGGTTACAGTTTATACACACACATATATATATATATATATATTAGTATAGTTTCAATTTCAGATCCGATTCACTCCGGTTCCGAAAGAATATGAGTACTACCAGATGCTTACATTAGAATATGATGTGCATCATATTTTATTTCATTTACAGGGGCACATAAAAGATGTTGGATACAATACTGTATATGAAGTAGTGTCTATTAGGGATGATTGCTGAAAGTGACTTTTCAGCTATGATATACGTTTTAAACTAAATTTCTGTATACAAGATTATATATATAAATTCTATAGACTATGTATGGGGCTACGCAAAAGAACTAGGAAGAATTGTCGAAAATGAGAGTAAATTGATTAATTTTATTTTCAAGTTCAACTATATTTAGAAAGATATGTTTGGAAAATACAAATATAATAATATACAAGGCTACTCAAATAATTTGACGCATGCACGCCTATTTCAGACACGGGAAGAAATGAAAACGCTAATTTTAAGTCTACGGGGGCGTCATTTTCAAATTTCTCGCTTTGATTTTAATATTTTTGAATGTTTTTTTTTTTTCACAGGATAGCTGAGGACGATCGAAAACCAGGATAATTTTTACTTTTTCCATTTTAGCTAATTTTTTTTTTTTAATAATAGGATAGTTTCAATTTCAGAACCGATTCCACCGGTTCCGAATGTAAAAGTAATTTTTTTTTTAATATCTGAAACCAAAATCGAAAAAGTAAAAAACAACCCGGTTGTAGATCATCCTCAGCTAATATATAACAAAACACAGTTTTATAACAAAACACAGGGTTCAACAGGTAACTAATCGTCTATGGGGGCGTCATTTTCAAATTTCTCGCTTTGATTTTAATACTTTTGAATGTTTTTTTTTCACAGGATAGCTGAGGACGATCGAAAACCAGGATAGTTTTTACTTTTTCCATTTTAGCTATAGTTTTTTTTTTTTTAAATAATAGGATAGTTACAATTTCAGAACCGATCCACCGGTTCCGAATGTAAAAGTAATTTTTTTTTTTTTATATCTGAAACCAAAATCGAAAAAGTAAAAAACAACCCGGTTGTAGATCATCCTCAGCTATCCTATGCAAAAAAATTCATTTTAAAATATTAAAAAAGGAAGCGAGATATTTGAAAATAACGCTCCCATAGACCTAACGTTAGTGCTTACATTTTTTTCCCCGTAAGTAGTGTGTGTTCTGAAAGGTAACATAAAGGTATTTTTTAACGGTAAGGAAACGCTAAAATTATCATTAACTTTGATAATGTAAACCTAAAAATAATGAGACTGTAAGGTAAAATATAGCATTTTAGAAAAATCTGCTAGCTAGCAATTTATTTTCTAATACATGCTATTTTCTAATAATTTATACTTCACTTACATGGACATTCAAAAGTATTCTTTTATATTATGGCTTATGCGATAAAAATCATTTACGGTGTATTTTAATGATGTAAAACAATTTTAAACATAAAATTTATGCAACTTATTGAAGTGCATAGGTACGTGTACAAGGGAATTCAAAAGTACATTTCGTTATATTATGGGATATGAAGAAGAAACGTTTGTGGCGTATTTTAATAACGTTTCTCGGTTACAACATAATGAAATTGATATGAATTTATGAGGCAAAGTAAAACATGCTTTCTGAAGGGGTTGCACAGCATTTATCATTCGTTTACAGGGTCACAGAAAAGAGTTCAGTTTTATTACAGAAATAATTGCTTGCAGCATGTGTTTTAGTTATGTTTCAAGATTTTAAACAAGATGGAATTCATATACGTTACTGAGGTTTACTACAAGATGCTTACATTAGAATATGATTTGCATAACATTTTATTTCATTTACAGAGGCACATAAAAGATGTTGGATACAATACTGTATATCAAGTATTGTCTATTAGGGATGATTGCTGAAAGTGAGTTTTCATCTATGATATACGTTTTAAACTAAATTTCTGTATACTAGATTATATATATATAAATTCTATAGACTATGTATGGGGTTACGCAAAAGAACTAGGAAGAATTGTTGAGAATGAGAGTGAACTGATTAATTTTATTTTCAAGTTCAACTATATTTAGAAAGATATGTTTGGAAAACAAATATAATAATATACAAGGCTACTCAAAGAATTGGACGCATGCACGCCTATTTCAGACACGGGAAGAAATGAAAACGCTAATTTTAAGTCTATGAGGGCATCATTTTCAAATTTCTTACTTTAGTTTAATTCTTTTTTTGATAGGATAGCTGAGGACGATCGACAACCAGGCTAGTTTTTACTTTCTCGATTTTGGTTATAGTTTTTTTTATATTAGGATAGTTTAAGTTTCAGAACGGATTCCAACCGATTATGAACGTAAAAGTATTATTTTTAAATATCTGAAACCAAAATCGAAAAAGTAAAAGCTAGCCCGGGTATAGAGTATCCTCGGCTATCCTATGCAAAAAAATTCATTTTAAAATATTAAAAAGGAAGCAAGATACTTGAATATAACACTCCCATAGACTCCCATTAGCGCTTTCATTTTTTCCCGTTACTAGTGTGGGTTCTCCAATGTAACGTAAAGGTATTATTTGTAACGGTTAGGAAATAAGAAAATTTATCATTAACTAAAATGATGTAAAACTAAAAGTAATGAGACTGTAAGGTAAAATATAGCATTTTATAAAAGTCTGTCAGCTAGCAAATTTATTTATCAATACGTAATTGTAACGGAATCCTGGTTTAAACGGAATATTTTCACGATTCCCCTAAAAATATCTTACAATTGTATCTGCAAAGACGGAAACAACCCACCTAAAACGGTACCTCGGACTTATTGTTTATGTTTCCATCTTACCAGGTTTTATAGTGACATGTTTTTAGCATGAGGTGGTTGAATTTTAATTACTACCAAGTACCGCGTTTTCCTCTACGCCCTCTATATTTTCTATATGTATATCCAACACAAAACTTTTGGACGGGTACTCAGACGTTTAGCACTCTCCAACATAGTTGAAAAATGTTTATGAGTGGGGCTTGACGGCTCGTCTGTCAGTACTCTAACTAGCGTACATATACTCGGATTGTGATGTAATAGAAATACTTTGTTGATGTTTATCATGGCATAAATGACATTGATAATGAAGCGTGTAATAATTTATACTTTACTTACATGGACATTGAAAAGCATTCTTTTATATTATGGCCTCTGTGGGAAAAATCATTTGCGGTGTATTTCAATGATGTAAAACACTTTAAACATAAAATTTATGCACCTTATTGAAGTGCACAGATACGTGTACAGGGGAATTCAAAAGTACATTTCATTATATTTTGGACTATGAAGAAAAAACGTTTGCGGCGTATTTTAATAATGTTTCTCTGTTGCAAACATAACGAAATGGGTATGAATTTATGAGGTGCACTGAAACATGCTTTTTAAGGGGGTTACAAAGCATTTATCATTCATTTACAGGATCACAGAAAAGAATTCAGTTTTATTACAGAAAAAACTGCTCGCAGCGTGTTTTAATTCTGTTTCAATATTTTAAACAAGATGAAGTTCGTATACGTTACTGAGGTTTACTACAAGATGCTTACATTAGAATATGATGTGAATCATATTTTGTTTCATTTACAGGGGCACATAAAAGTTGCTGGATACAATACTGTATACGAAATATTGTCTATTAGGGACGATTGCTAAAAGTGAGTTTTCAGCTATGATATCCTTTTTTAACTAAATTTCTGCATCCTAGATTATATATATGATTTCTATAGAGCATGTATAGGGCTACGCAAAAGAACTAGGAAGAATTGCTGATAATGATAGTGAATTGCTTTTTTTTTAAATTAAATTCTAAATTTTCACGTTCAACTATATTTAGAAAGATGTGTTTGTAAAATATAAATGTAATAATATACAAGGCTAGTCAAAGAATTGGATGCATGCGCACGCCTATGAATAATAATTTCTGGAAGTACGATTTCAGTTGTTTACAGCATGTTTATACTGCAATAATTTTGATCTTACCATGTGGCGTGTATATAAACTTGTTCGGATGCAAGGGCTGTACAAAATAATGCAAATATACTGCCGTTAATTGGTAGAAATTGCTGAAAGTTTACTTTCATCTGCATTATTCGTTTTCTTATTATATTAAATTTTATGATATTTTTCATGCCGTTAAAACAAGCCTAAGAACATCCATTGATAACTTTATCATTTTAATTTTTCAGTAATTTGAACAATTTAAATTTACTAAGATTTAACAAAAACTTAAAGTTAGTAAGTATTAAAGAATGTTTACTTTGAAAGTTTTGATCAACTTGTTTGAAACTTTAAAGCAATTTTGTTAATATTTATTACTTTTAATATTTGTTATTTTTAACGAAAAAGTATACCTTTAACAGCCGCAGAAAATGTGAAATTTGTCCTGTATTACACATCTTTCTTTAAGAGCCCACTTCAGACACGGGAAGAAATAAAAACGCTAATTTTAAGTCTATGGGGGCGTTAATTTCAAATTTCTCGCTTTATTTTAATAGATTTTTTTTGTTTTTTTTTGTTTTTTCTGCATTGGATAGCTGAGGACGATCGAAAACCAGAATAGTTTTTACTTTTTCGATTTTGTTTTTATTATTTTTTTTTAATATTAGGATAGTATCAATTTCAGAACGGATTCTAACCGGTTCCGAAAGAAAAAGTAATTTTTTTTTAAATATCTGAAACCAAAATCGAAAAAGTATATATTAGCCCGGTTATAGATCGTCCTCAACTATCCTATGGAAAAAAAATTCATTTTGAAATATTAAAGAGGAAGCGAGATATTTGAAAATAACGCTCCGGTAGACTTAACATTAGCGCTTACATTTTTTTGCCGTTTCTAATGTGGGTTCTCAAATGTAACGTAAAGGTATTTTTTGTATCGGTAAGAAAACGCGAAAATTTATCATTAACTCTAATAATGTAAAACTAAAAAGAGACTGTAAGGTAAAATATAACATTTTATAAAATCTGCTAGCTAGCAAATTTATTTTCTAATACGCAGCTGTAACGGAATCCTGGTTTAAACGGAATATTTCCCTGATTCCCCTTAATATATCTTATACAGTAGAGCGCCGATTATCCGAACAAGTCGGGACCGAACCTAGTTCAGATAAGCAAAAGTTCGGATAAATGGACAGACAATTTAAGGGGTTATCTCACTATACTAAAACCTTCACACTTTATCCAGGCTTAGGACTGGTAGCGCCAGTTATTGCTAGCGTGTTTAAAAACTGTCTTTTTGTTTACTTTTTTATCATTTAAAATTTTCTTTTTCTCTTTTTATCATTTTCTGAACTCCAGAGATTATAATTTAAACAAAAAAGCTTTCGATTGTTGCTTGCTTCAAATAAGACGTTCTTTCCAATGTTGCTATATCTCGAATTCTTCTTAAATACGTTATTTGAATAGGATCAGAGTTCTTCTGCCGTTCAAGCCATTTCATAGCTGTTTCCAAACATTCAAATTCTTCGTTATGGGATGGACATGGGTCATTTTCAGGGCATTCGTTTTCAATTCTTCAATTTATTTTACATCTTAAATCTCATCCACAATCTCATCATCATTAAAAAAATTTTTTTGATAGAAATAGGTTGTTCGGATAAAAAAATTTTTTGAAAGAAATAGGTTGTTCGTATAATTGGAAGTTCAGTTAATTGGAGTTCGGATAATCGGCGCTCTACTGTAATTGTATCTGCAAAGACGGAAACTGCCCATCTGAAACGATATTTCGCATCTATTGTTTGTGTTTCCGTCTTACCAGGTTATATAGTGTCAATTACTACCAGGTCCCGCGTTTTTCTCTACAACCTCTATATTTTCTATATGTATATCCAACACAAAACGTTTGGACGGGTACTCAGATTTTTAACACATTACAACATAGTTGGAAAATGTTTATGAATTGGCTTCACTGCCCGTCTGTCCGTGGTCTAACTAGCGTATATATACTTGAATTTTGATGTAATTGGAATACGTTGTTGAAGTTTATCATGGGATACATGGCACTGATAATAAAGCGTGTAATCATTTATACTTCACTTACATAGACGTTCAAAAGTATTCTTTTATATTATGGCCTATGTGGGAAAAATCATTTGCGGTGTATTTTAATGATGTAAAACAGTTTAAACATAAATTTTATGCACCTTATTGAAGTGCACAGGTACGTGTACAGGGGAATTCAAAAGTACATTTCGTTATATTAAGGACTATGAAGAAAAAACGTTTGCGGCGTATTTAATTGATATTAAACACTTGTAAACATAAAATGTATACACCTTATTGAAGAGCATTAGATGATGATTTCGGTAGAAAATTTTACGTCTAGCATTACAGTACGTGTACAGGGGAATTCAAAAGTACATTTCGTTATATTATGAACTATGAAGAAAAAACCTTTGCGGCGTATTTTAATGTTTCTCTGTTACGAACATAATGCAATTGATATGAATTTATGAGGTGCAATAAAACATACTTCCTGAAGGGGTTGCAATGCAATTTTCATTCATTTACAGGGTCACAGAAAAGAGTTCAGTTTCATTACAGAAAAAACTTCTTGTAGCGTGTTTTAGTTATGTTTTACTACTTTAAACAAGATGGAATTCATATATGTTACTGAGGTTTATTGCAAGATGCTTACATTAGAAGATGATTTTGATCACATTTTATTTCATTTACAGGGGCACATATAAGATGTTGGATAAAATACTGTACATGAATTATTGTCTATTATGGATGACTGTTGAAATTGAGTTTTTAGCTATGATTTACGTTTTTAACTAAATTTCTGCATACAAGGTTATATATTTAAATTCTATACATCATGTATAGGGCTACGCAAAAGAACTAGGAAGAATTGCTGAGAATGAGAGTGAATTGCTTTTTTTTTTTTAATTAGATCCTACATTTTCAAGTTCAACTATATTTAGAACGATATGTTTGGAAAATATAAATATAATAATATACAAGGCTATCCAGAGAATTGAATGCATGCACGCCATGGAGGATAATTTCTGGAAGTGCGATTTAAGTAGTTTTAAGCATGTTTATATTGGAATAAATTTTATCTTAACATGTGGCGTGTATAAAAACTTGTTGCTAATGTAAGGGCTGTACAAAAAAATGCAAATATATTTCCGTTAATTGGTAGAAATTCCTGAAAGTTGATTTTCATCTGCATTATTTGTTTTCTTATTATATTAATTTTTAGCATATTTTTCATGCCGTTAAAACATGCCTAAGAACTTTCATTCATGACGACTTTATCATTTTAATTTTTCATAATTTGAACAATTTAAATTTACTAAGATTTAACAAGAACTTAAAATTCGTAAGTTTTAAAGATTGTTAACGTTAAAAGGGTTGATGAATTTGTTCGAAACTTTAAAAAAATAATTTAATATTTATTATTTTTAATATTTGTAATTTTTAAGGGGACAGTACACCTTTAAAAGTCGCAGAAAATGCGAAATTTGTCCTGTGTAACACATCTTAATTTAAGAGCACACTTCAGACACGGGAAGAAATGAAAATGCTAATTTTTAGTCTATGGGGGCGTTATTTCCAAATTTCTCGCTTTGATTTTAATATTTTTGAATGGTTTTTTTGCATAGGATAGCTGAGGGCGATCGACAACCAGGCCAGGTTTTACTTTTTCAATTTTAGTTATAGTTTTTTTTTTTTTTTTTTTTTTTTTTTTTTTTTTTTTTTTTTGGATAGCTTCAATTTCAGAAACGATTCCACCGGTTCCGAAAGTAAAAGTAATTTTTTTTTTAAATATCTGAAACCAAAAATTGAAAAAGTAAAAAACAGCCCGGTTGTAGATCGTCCTCAGTAATCCTATGCAAAAAAATTCATTTTAAAATTTTATAAAGAAAGCGAGATATTTGAAAATAACGCTCCCACAGACTTAACATTAGCGCTTACATTTTTTCCCCGTTACTAGTGTATATTCTCAAAGGTAACGGAAATACATTTTTTGTAACGGTAAGGAAACGCGAAAATTTATCATTAAATATAATAATGTAAATCAGAAAATAATGAGACTGTAAGGTTAAATATTACATTTTTTAACAGTCTGAACAGTGAACAGCAGCGCAGTTCCAGGAGCTACCTATTTGAAGATCAAATCCACGCCCTGTCGATGAGTTGGTATATAGCACACCATAGCAAAACAGGAAATGTTAGTCTAAGTGTAGTGAAACACTACTGTGATAGAGAGTGTCGATAACTCCCAGCAATACTGCCGAGAATCAAGGACAGAATGAGAGAAAAAGAGAGAGGAAGGTCTACTAGCTGACAAATTTATTTTCTGATACGCAGCTGTAACGGAATCCTGGTTTAAACGGAATTTGTTCATTATTTCCCTAAAAATACCTGGCAAGTGTATCTGCAAAGACGCAAATAACCCATCTAAAACGGTATTTCGTATCTATTGTTTATGTTTCCGTCTTACCAGATTTTATAGTGTCATGTTTTTAGCATGAGGGGGTCGAATTTTAATTACAACTAGGACCATTTTTCATGAACTCCGCCTTTTTTTTTGGAGGGAAAATAAAATTTGATGTCGATATGAGTGTGTTTCGAAAGGTTATCAGCCCGACAAAGAAAATAGAAATATTTTGACAATATTTCATTTTTTTAACGTAGTTCCTTACAACTTATAAAATTTAAACCAACGAGTTTCCGACTTTTTATTATCTTTAGTATAATAAGCCTTATCTATCTTTAGAAATGAAGTGGTGGTGTCTGCTTTAACCCCATATTTTGAAGTGAATTTCCGACTACCGAGCCATTTCTCCAGGCTTGGGAAGAGGAAATAATCGCTGGGAGCAAAATCCGGTGCATGTGGAAGTACTACAGAGCGTAGGTGATTGACTTTCGCAGCGAAAACTACAGGCAAGTGTGCAAGAACAATGCTGTGGTGAACGAACACCTTCTTTTTGCTCAGGTATGGAAATTTTGTCGCAATAAGCACTCTTCAATTGGTCCTGTAGAGAAGAATAACGCTGTCCGGTGACGATTCTGCCTTTTTGTCGGTGGTCTATGATCACCACATCTTGTGAATTCCTGAAAACCGTATCCATGGCTTTTCCAGCAGGTGGAACCGTTTTCACTTTCTTTGGTGCAATTTCAGCTGCTCTTTCACATTGTTTAGATTGCTCTTTCATCACTGAAGAATAATGGCGAATTCATGTTTCATCCACCGTTATAAAACATTGACGAAAATCAGCCGATTGTTTAAGTTTTCTAACTTAACTCAAAATCACCATAGTCCATATTACTAAAGGCCATCTGCACTACCTTCATTAAAAAAACAAAAAACAGTGAAGATGGAGAAACTCAAAAAAGGCTAAAGAAAGGAGGGGTGGTGAATAAGGAGACAAAACTCACGAGGTTTAATTTGATTATGTTAATAAATGAAATGTTTTCACGAAGGAATTTTCTGCAGAAAGTCCACCCAAATCAGCATTTTATTGCAAATTATATATCTCATAAAATCATAATAGAACCTCCACTTTTGAGCTTGCCAAATTCGATCTATAAGCAATATTCTAACGGAGGCAAATCAAGCAAATTTCTACCACTTATTTTAAAATGTTATTATTGTCTTAATTAACTGAAGTTATTAAATAGGATAAAAAAATGTAACAATTTTTAATAGAAGTATGCCTACTTCATCGTCGTGAAGTCGGAACCTACGGTTCGATCCAGCACATTTCGGCCTGAAATTTTTTTCTATAAGCGAGGCTCTATGATTGAATACGAGTCATAATTGATTGTATCAGTTTCTAAGCCTTTGTTGTCTAAAAGTTTGAATGTACAGGTCCCCTCGGACGGAAATTTTTTGTTCCCGGAACCGGACAGTACAATTAGCAGTACAAAAAAATTACGTATTATGAAGCTAAAACTTTGGCCCGACTCAATTTCTACAGAATATGTCGATGTTTTAAAACAACGTTATTCTACATTGTTCAAAAACCAGATTTACGCATAGTTTTTATTTTCAGATTATATTCGTAATTCATGGAATATAAGGAATAATAACAATATTAATATTTATTTAGACTACATTGATGACTACTTCGAAGAGGCCTTTTAATCAAAGCAAAAGTCAGTTTCTTACCCACAGAAGATTTTTCTTCGCATTCAGTGAGACAAGAAAATTGTTTATTAATAGATGTTACTTGGAAACATTAGTTTGCAGAAATACTGTTTATAATTAAGTGAATTAAATCAAGCAATCCACTAGAAGCAGCTTCAAATAATCAACAATTAGGCATTGTTTTCCAACAAGACCACACGTATCTTTGCCCACTGTAGACACAAAATATTATAATTGAGATGAAATGTTTCAATCCAAGTACCATTCTCCAAAACTTACTTCGTCGAATGACCGTTTATTTAAATAACTTAAAAATATTTTGAGGATAAGGTATTTTATTTTTTGGAAGATTTGAGAAAATACATCGATTCTTTAGCCAGATGAGCTCTAATTATGTAACTGCTAGGAATTGAAATTTTCACGAAATACATTTTCTTTAATTTCCATCAACAATATGCGACAAACTTTTACATCAGTCCCAAAAATCTGAATTTGGTTACGGATTCTTCTCTGGTCTTTATGTATGAATTTTAATAACACTCCATCTTTACTTTCAATTTACATTGGTATCCTGGTTAAAGATTGCGTTAGTTAACATTTTTATTTCATGATGTATTTGTAATGGCACATACTTTCGTTTACTACAATTCATTATTCAATGACACAGTTTAATACAATGAGAGATACGACTTAGCAGATCAATGCATGTAACTTGTATGTAAAATAAACGGGCAAGTACGAGTATTACTCGCACTCAGAGTGTTCCGTACAATAAATATATGAATTATTAACTGTATTATTTAAAAGAGTAATTAAACTTTGTAAAAACCTATACAACGTAGAGTTGGGTATAGCTGTATATATTTAAAAAGTATGAATGAGTATACCACAAAAGTTCAAAGAGATATGAAGCCCAAATAAAATTAAATATTGCTATTTTGTATAACTCATTTTTTTAATCTTATCTTAATCTACATATGATGAACTTAATTCGGTACTGACAATAAAATTACTGCATATTTAAATTTCATTTTTCATTTCATAAAACTAAATTCAACATAGTAATATTTTTCTTTTTACAGTGTAGCTGAAACAAAATCCTTGTTCAAAGTTTAAACTTGGCGTTGTACTAAGCGCGCTTCGAAAGGAGGTCGCAAAGATGCAACTCGACTTTGTCCGTGCCGCGTTTTTCCAGATAGGTTTTTAATTAACTTTTAAAGACACGGGAGGTGTATTGAGAGATCCACTCAACGCAAACTAGTCGCGAATCCCATAGTATTTATGTGATTAATTCTAATTAAATTGGTCTGTTTTTAACAATTTGACCTTTACTGCTTTTATGCTGCTACTGGGTATTGCATTACACAAATATATCATTAAAAGTTGTTATCTAGTATTTAAAAACCGATGGCATATAGAGTACGCCACCTATGCCATTATGTATGTCGAAACTACCCGTGTCTTTATGTGTTAAGGCTCCTGCCCCTGCCGGCGAAGGCACTCACGAGCTAATGTTAATCGTATGGAGAAGGATTTTTCTAATATCTCTTTTGCATTTCGACATTTTAAAATATTTTTTTAGGCATTGGATACCCGAGATCCGTCTATACATCGCACCTTTCTTTATTTTTTCGATTTTGTTTGCAGATATTTTTTTAAATGACACTTTTATTTTAAGAACCGGTTTTGAAAGTGAAAGTAACTGTATAAAAAATATCTGCGACCAAAATCGAAAAAGTAAAAAAGGTGCGATTTAGAGACAGACTTCGGCTGTCCAATGCAAAAAAAAAAAAAAAATGTCGAAATGCAAACGAGATATTAGAAAATCCCTTTCCATAGGATTAGCATTAGCTCGTGAGTGTCTTAGCCGGCAGGGACAGGAGTCTTAATATCTCGGCGAATTACCGACGATTTTTTTTTCGAAAATGATTATAAACAATGCTTTCACACTTTTGATACGTTAGGTACCTTTAGTGCTCCTCGATACCTTTGCTGAATGCCCGCATATAGAAATCTGTGTGTAACAGAAAAATGCGCTTTTATGAAAAACCATGCGACCTAGGATAATCGCTATAATTTTCCTGCAAGGTTTAAATTAACCACTACTACCTCCAATTTTTTTTTCATAATTTTAGTTTTAGTAGATTTGGAAATAGATGGGGGGGGGGGCATATTTTTGCGCTACATTTCCGACGATATCTCTGAAAATATAATACCTAAAATTAAAAGGATTATTTTTGAGTTCGGAGTTACGTAATCTTTTAACGGATATCCCGCACGATATACAAAGGAAATATTTTTTTTTCAAATAACCTAATTAGCCCCTCTACGTTTTTTCCCGCATATATTTGTGAATGTTTAATAATCTGTAAATATGTGGGTTAACAGTCTTTATTACATCCCCAATTTGAACTTTCCACGTTCCATAGTTTACGAGTAAAATGGCTGTGACAGACGGACACAGGAGTGATCTTATGTTTCCGTTTTTAATTCCGTTTTTACTCAATTCCGTTTTTACTTTTTAAGTACGGAACCCTAAAAATCATGATTATTGCAACTGAGAAATAAAAAAACATACGAAGATGAATTACTAACGATAAATAAAACAAGAAAGGAAAACCATGTGCCTAGTATGGATTATGAACCTTTTCCTACATTTTTAGTTTAGTTAGAAAAACATAACACGTTTGAAAATACACATTTATTAATTCCTAACAATAGACGGAAACGTACTTCAATTGTTTTGTGAAGCCCTGTACGTTCCTTATAAATTTTTATACACGCCACATACTGAGCTGAAATTTAATTCAAAAATAAATACGCTGAAAATTACCGAAATCACACTTCTAAGGCTAATGTCAGACGGACGTCTTTTTGCACTCTTTTGTCCTTCCGTATTATCCTTACACAATGCCGCTAGCATTGTGTAGGGATAATACGTAAGGAAAAAAGCGTGCAAAAAGACGTCCGTCTGACATTAGCCTCAGAATTGCTATCCATGGACGGCCATGTACCTAGTTTTTTGCCATAGCCCTATATACTTATATGCTACAATGTCATTTAGCAGAATAGACATTTAGCTGACAGAAATTAGGCGACAGGATATTTAGCCGACATGACAGTTAGTCGACAGCGACAGTTAGCCGTCTAGACAGTTAGCCAACAGAGGACAATTATTCGACATGGACATTCATCCGACAGGACATTTAGACAACGAGCAAATACCAGATAAGGGAATTATCCGACATGAAATTTAGCTGACACCTACATTTTGCCAAAAGAATTTAGAAGACTCGGTCTTGCATCAACAATGTAAACCTCAGTAACTCGTCACCATCATAAATCAGCTTTTATATTGTTTCAGCGTTTTTGTTTATGATATACACTTAAACATCGAAATTTCGTCACCCTCATAAAGTAATTTTTTTCTTCAATCGCTGTTATTCTATAAAGCTTTTCAATTAAACATCAATAACTAACATTCGTAATATGCTTTTGTTCATTCGAACAAAATTATATACAAAAATAACTTTTTCTACAAAAAATATTGTTTGAAATGCGGTTTTTAGATGGATCCCTCCGATAAATATTGTTTACTCATGTTTAAGTCTTAGACTCTCGACAGCTCATTATACTCATTAATTAAGGAATTTATAAAATAAAACGGAAATAATTCATTTTAATTATTCATTATACCTCAATAACTCGTCATTCTCTTAAACTGCCATTATATTTTACAAATACAGTTATATTTATAACATACACAAAAAATTCGATAACTCGGGGAGGAGCCAATAATTTTTTTAATGACGTTTTCTACAATAAATATCGTTTAAAATGCGGTTTTTTGACTGATCCCTTCCATAAATATTATTTAATAAACATAAGAATTTAAAAGAAAGGGGTGCGTGAATTCCGCGAACAAAAGACAGGTACCATGGTGTGGCAATTTTTAAACTTGTTTCGTATCTGTCACGTGATATATCATCGGAAAGTCCTCGGACCACTCTTTCATATTGTGACCCTTTCTTCTCACCTCCCCTATTCGCCACCCCTCCAAGAGGGCATTTTTCATTTTTTTCGAGATTGTAGAATTTTCATAATTTTAGATCCGATTTTTTTACGAAGACCTACAAAAATACTTTTATAATACTATATACAAATTTCAAAGAGGTGGGGCACTTTCATATCTTTTGCCGCCACCCCTCATGTGATATATAGTTGGAAAGGCAGTGTGACACCCAAATTTCAAATATATACCTTCCGCGCCGCTCCCTCCCAGTTTGCTCCCCTGAGCCACTTTTCTAACTTTTACCGACACCCCTTACGTGATATATCTTTGGAAAGCCCTGTGACCTCTTATACATATTATGCATCTTCCGTGCGTCTTCTGCACTTTTCCCCGGGCGACACTTTCTAAATTTTGTTGCCATCCCTCTTATGATATATCATTTGTCTAATACTGGTTCCCCTCTTTGATATCAGATGTATACTCCTAGATCATAGATCACTAGTTCTTTTTAACACAAAACTAAGTTTATTTATAAAAATGCAGAAGGACAGTACAGATATTCGGCAAGGACAAGACGATAATACTCACACGAAGTATATGAATTATATCCAGTGGAACACACTACAATATTCCACAATTATACACTTTGTGCTATTACACCATTTGGCTTCACCTACAATACAAACTTTTTACATACCAGTGCCCGTAGCACCTGTGTAATTTTATATCTAACTTTTGGTTTTTCAAAAACTCCGCCGGTACACATGCACGACTTAAAAACTTCCACCCTTCACTCTATAAAAAGGAAATCTCCTCCCCTTCACTCCTACGATCGCACGTCACGTGAGTCACATAACCAAAGGGGCGCCAGCACTGGCTAAAGAAATGCTATCCAGACATCATATTTTGGAAGACCTGTGACCACTTATTCATGTTATGCGCCTCCCGCACCCCAGACACAATTTCCCATCCAATGGGAAACACTTTTCTAAATTTAGCCAACACGCCTCATGAGACTTATCGTTGCAAAGCCCTGTGACCATTTATATTATGCATATCTCGTGCCCCTCCTCCACTTTGCCCCCCGTGGATACTTTTCTAAATTTTTCCGACAGCCCTCGTATGACATATCATTGGAAAGGCCTGTGATCACTTATTCATGTTATGCACCTCCCGCAGCCCTCTCCCCTTTGCCCTCCCAGTGGGAGGCAGTTTTCTAGATTATGCCGACACCCATCATGGGCCATATCGTTTAGAAAGCCCTGTGACCACTATTTCATATTATGCAGCTTCCGCGTCTCTCCCACCTCTTTGGCTCCCGGGCGGGGCAATTTTCAAAATTTTGCCGTTACTCCTCATATGTAAAGCGGGCGCGCGCGCTGCAAAGTAAGTAACAGTGATAGTAATTATAACGTAACCGTAACCTAAACGTATCCAAGCCGTAACCTAACTGTTACTTAATAACCTAACAGTAACCTAGCCGTAACATAACTGTAATCAAATTATCACCTAACCGTAAACTAACTGTAACGTAACTGTAACCTATTTGTAGCCTAATTGTAACGTAACCGTAACCTAACTGCAACCTAACCGTAACCTAAGGTAGGCCGCGCACTGACGCAACACGAGCAACATGAAATACGATGTAGGAGAAAAAAAATATTGAAACAAAGAAGAAAGCTGTTTCAAACATGTTTTAAAGCTGTTTTTCTCCGAAGTCAACCAAAATGTTCCATGGGTCGACTCAGTGTGCTACCGGCCTAATTGTAACCTAAACATTTCCTAATTGTGACATAACCGAAATCTAAATGTCACGTAACCTTGACCTAACTCTAAACTTACTGTAAACTAACGTTAACCAAATTATAACCAAACCTAACTGTAACTTAACTGTAGCATAGACGTAACGTTACCATGACCTATCTGTAACCTAACCGTAATCTAAATATCCCCTAACCGTAACCTAACTGTAACATAATCATAACGTAACTGTAGCCTATCCTTAACTTAACTGTGACTTAACTCTAACTTAACTCTAACCTAACCTTAACCTAATTATAACCTAAGAGTAACATAACTCTAGCGTAACTGTAACCTATCCGGAACATAATCGTAACCTAAGCATAACCTAACAGTAACGTAACTGTAACTTAACGTAACCTATCTGTAATCTAAATGTAACTTAAGTGTAACGTAACCGTAACCTAAGTGTAGCCTAATTATAAAGTAACCGTAACGTAACTGAAACCTAACAGTAACCTAATTGTAGCCTAAATGTAACCTAACTGGGACGTAGCCGTACTTTAACTGTAACTAACGTTTACCTAATTATAAGCTAATCGTATGCTAACTGTAATGTAACTGTAACATAACTTTACCATGACCAAGCTGTAAGCTAAGCGTAAACTAATTATCACCTAAACGTAACCTAATTATAACCTATCAGGTACCTAACCATAATCCAAGAGTAACTAATCGCAACTGTATCCTAACTGTAACCAAACTGCAAATTAACTGTAACATAACGGGAGGTGCATAATATGAAAAAGTGATCAAAGGGCTGCCCAGTCTAATGATATATCACTTGAGGGTTGTCGGAAACGTCAGAAAAATACATCCAGTGATACAATTTGAGGGAGAGGGAACGGGAGGTACATAATATGAAAGGGTGATCAAAGGGCTCCAATGCGATATATCTCATGAGGGGTGTCGAAAAATGTTAGAAAAGTGCGGCTAAATATCCTATCGGTTAAATGTCCCGTCGGCTAATCGTCTTGTCTTTTAAATGTCCTGTCGGCTAATCGTCTTTTTGGCTAAATGTCCACCCGGCTAATTGCCACATTCGGCCAGTTGCCAGTCGGCCAATTGTCTGTATTGCTAAAATTATGTCCGTTTCGGTCAATTGTCCTGTATGCTGTATGTAAATTTCAGCTAATTGTATTGTCGGCTATATGTACGTATCGGCTTAATGCACGAGTCAGCTAACTGCTATCTGCTAAATGTCTTCAAGGCTATTTGGTTACCGGCTGAATGTCTGCGGCCAGCTACGGGTTAAGCATCTCTTAGTATACTAAATGTAGTTGAGCTTGAAAATGCATAACTCAAATTAAAAAAACACTTTTAAGTAATTCATGATTATTCTCGGTAATACGCACGAAATCATTTTTGTAGCGTCTATGCAATTCATGTACACCCACCTATGTGCCTGTGCAAAAATATTAGTTTAACTTAACTTATACCATGACTTATCACAAATAAAACATATCATAATTTAAAACTCACTTTCAGCAATCATCCCTAATGTTTCCCTGTAAATGAACGATAAATGCGATGTACACCATATTCTTATCCAAACATCTTGCAGTAAAACCATCAGAAATTTCATTATGTTTGAAGTAGTGTAGCATAATTCAAATACGTTGCGAACAGCTTTTCTACGAAGAACTTTAAAAAACCGAACTCTTTTGTATGACTCTTTTGTGTAGTAACCTTCTTCCAGTGCACCTTAATTATGTAAATGAATTTCATTATGTATAAATTTGTTTACGCTATTAAAACACACCACCAAATGGTTTTTCCACATAGACCATATGTATCAAAATACTTTTGAGTGACCCTGCAATGGGTTCCTGTTAGTCCTTAAAGATGTTTAAATTTTTCAAAAGTAATTTTTGGTTCATAAAAGTACATTTTTTTATGCAAAATCTGCAAAAAGTGCCTTAAAAGTTCTTAATTTTGCTCTTGTATTCTTTCGTAATCAAGTGTAAAACTCTTCCCAATTTCTTTGAAATTCTGATTTAAAAAAATAATAATGGAAATCACCTTTTGCCTCCCCTTCTTCCGAAATTTTGCTTCCCCCTTTGCCCCCCTTAAAGTATCAAGGTTTAAAATCTTTAAAACTCCTTAATTTTTTCTTTAATTTTCTGTTTTATTTGTTACTTCAAAGTAACAATAAATAATCAGTCATAAATTTCATTATCAATTTATTTCACCGCATTCATTTCATTAAAAGTTCTTGTAAATTGCCCCTTCTGAAAATGTCATTTCTCCCTTTTGTTTCTTCCCCCACAGTACCCATATTTTAAAATAGAAACCCTTTAAAACTCTTTCATTTTTTAAAAATCTTTTCTGCTCAATATGCCATTTTATTTTAACAATAAGCAAACGATAATAAAAAATTCTCTCCGCCCCCCCCCAACTGAAATTGGTATTTCCCCCTCGCCTCTCCCTCTTACTAAGCATCTGAAATTTAAAGCTCTTAAAACTTTTTCGTTTATTATTTTTTTAACCTATTTGTAAATATTTTCTAAGGTAAATAAATAATAAGTCATCCAATAAACTTCCGCCACCCACCAAAAAAGAATAATTCTGCTTATTCCTCTTTTTTCTTACAGGTCACAAAATTTAAACCTTAAAAATCATTGATTTTTCTAAAACATTTTGTACTCTATCTGTTAATTTATTGATATCATAAATAATCAGTCATATAACAATACTCCTCCCCAATCAAAACTGACGTTTGCTCTGTCGCTCTCCTTACCAAGCACACAAAATTTAGTCTTTTTTTGTCCGATTTGTTATTCTTTAGTAAGGTAAATAAATAAGTCATCTAATAAAATGCCCTCTCCCTTGTTTCCTTCTTTCGCTTATCTAAGTTTAAAATCTTTGAAAATCTTATTTTAATACATTTTCAGCTTTGTCTGTTTCATATTGAACAATAAATAATCGATTATATAATTTCTTCCACCCCCATATAAAATCGACATTTTCTTTCCTCCACCATTATTTTCATGCACACAAAATTTAAAGTCTCTAAAACTCTTAATTTCAATGTTTTTGTCCTGTTTGTAAATCTTTAATAAGTTACATAATCAGTCATCTATTAAACTCCCCCCCTCCCCCCCCCCCCAAAAAAAAAAAAAAAAAAAAAAAAAAAATCTGTTTCTTTTCTTGTCTTACCCTCAACTCATGAAGTTAAAAAAATCTAATTTAAAGTCTTTAAAACTTTTTAATTTATACTTTTTTGGTCCTAATTATAAATCTTTGCTATCTATAGTAGTAACTAAATCTTTTCAACTATGTACAAAAGTGTTAACAATAAAGCGATAGGTAGACATTTAATTGTGCATAAAAAACATTTTAACTGTATTTTTCAAAGCAAATTGTCTTTGGAGAGATATTTCTAAGGAAAATATTATGGTTTCTCGTCAACTTGCAAGTAAATTCTCAAAACCTTCCGAAATCATTTCATTCCGACTAGCTCAGAAAGAACCACCAAACTTCGATACCAAAGGTGCCTGAGTTATCGACTGAACCGAGTATATCCATAAACAAAATAGAAAAATCATGCGTCAACGTCGACACTTTCCAAAACTTCCAGAACATTGTAACAAAACTTCGCCGTTTAATAAAGTAAAGAAGATATCGAACTAAACAGTTATAAAACGTATGATACATTTCAAAACCAGATTTCAACAATTGCGTCCATAACCCGGAAGGTACTCCAATTCTTTTGTGCAGCTCTGTATATATTTTTGTTCTGCATATATTTGTACAGATTCTACATACTATGTTGAAATTTAGTTTTGTAAGAAAATACATAAAAAGTTGAAAATTCACCTTCGGCAATTTCTACCAATAGACGGAAACATGCTTGATTTCTTTTGTGCTGCCCTGTATATAGCATACAGATTTTTATACACGTCAAATACTAAGCTGAAATCTAATTCAAGCAAAAACATGCCTAAAATTACTGAAATCACACTTCCAGGAATTATTTTCCATAGGCGTCCATGTATCCAGTTTTTTGAATATCCCTGTATAGGATTTTATTTGTATGATACAAACATCTCTTAGCATACTAAATGTAGTTGAGCTTGTGCATTTGTAACTAAAAAACCAAACACCTTTAAGCAATTCATACTTATTCTCAGTAATGGTTACGAATTCTTTTGTGTAGTCCTGTATAGGGTCTGTAAAATTTATGCACACCATGTAGTACGCAAAATTTAGTTAATCTTAAAAGCGCATTCTATAATTGAAAATGCACTTTTAGCATTAAATTTTAATAGCTAATACGTCGGATACAGTATTGTATCAAAATATTTTATGTGTACCTGTAAATGAACGCTAAATGAAATGCAGACCATATTTGAATGCAAGCATCTTGTAGTAAATCGAAATAATGTGTATCTATTTCGTCATGTTTGAAATAATGTAACGTAATCGAAATACGCTACAGTTTTTCCTCGTAGACCATATACAAGGAAGCTCTTTTGTCTGACCCCGTAAATAATTGTTAAATGCTCATGTTGTACAGAAAGTAGGCTTAGGGCACCTCAGAAATTCATATCAATTTCATTGTCTTCGTGACAGAGTAATATCAATCAAATACGCCGCAAACGATATTTCTTCATGGGGTATAACATAACGGATTACTTTTGAGTCCCCTATACTCATACTTTAAGCGTTACACATAACATAGTCTATAGTAACCGTTTTAAAGTGTATCTCAATGTACATAAATTGAACTATGTTTAAGATTGTGTAACACTATTAAAATACACCCTAAAGGATTCCCCCCCCCCCCGATAGACCATAATTTAACGGAATACTTTTGAGTGCATTTGTAAATGAACCATGTATGATACATGCTTCATTTTGAATACCGAACATACCATGATGATTTTGAATATCGTATATCAATTACATGGCAATCCGACTACATTTACTCTCGTCAGAGCACGGACAGACAGACGGACGGACAAACCCAATCCATAAACACTTTTCAACTTTCTTGTGAAGTGTTAAAAATGGAAAAATGTAATGAAAATAAAAGTATTTTAGTGTTTTAAAAAGCAGAAAAACCAACGTATAAAATGCACAAATAATATATGAAAAGCAGCAAACAGCTGTTTCGAATCTACTAGCGAGATTCTTCTTCAGTGCAAAAGGAACAGCGTGCTAGAAAAAGCAAGGCTGAGCAAAATCATAGACAGAGACGCGCTGGCTTTTATACCCTATGCGGGTGGCGAAGGCGCCGAAACAACCAATGAGAGAGAAGCAGTGGAAACGACTGGGTGGACAAGTAGCGACATCTACCGGAGAAGTAGAGAAAATAAACCAAAAAAGGGGAATTAAATTAACGCTTTCCAAATACTTGGAAAATCTGGAGTACTAGATAAGTCATTGACTAAAGAGTGAGAATTTTTAATGATATGGTAAGCTTCCCAAAAATCAAGATCAAGGTTAGAAGAACATTTTTGGATAATGATGGCTGAGGAAAAATCGAACCTATGTTGAGAAGACCAAGAATGTTGAGCAATAGAAGAACGTTTGAGCTCCTGATTTTTAACATAACCTTCATGCTCTTTTAAACGAAATCTAAGAGCACGTTTAGTCTGACCAATATAAGAAAGACCACACTGACAAGAGATCTGGTAAATGCCCCAATTATCTAGGCGATCAACGGGCTGTTTGAGATTTGAAAAAGGGATTTTATTAACAGGAGAAAAAATAACTTTAAAATCAAACCTTCTTAGGATTTTAGCAACTTGCTGACTGATTTTAGGAAAAAATGGTAAAACAACTGAAGTATTAGAGTTGGAATTAGAATGCTTTTCAGAATGGTCGGATTTCATCAATTTCTTATAAATAGAATCGATAATATTAGAGGAATAACCACGATCGACAGCAATAGCTTTGAGGTAATTAAGTTCAGCACTAAGTAACTGAGGAGTGGAACAAATATTAGTAGCCCGAAAAACAAAAGTATTGAAAGCAGCGAATTTCTGGTTAGGGGGATGAGAAGAATACCTGTGAGGTGGGAGACTGACAGCAAAAGGTTTACGAAAGACGGTAGTCTGAAAGCCATTTTCACAACGAATAACAAGGACATCCAGGAAAGAAAGACAGTTATTGGTCTCAATTTCAGAGGTAAATTGAATGCAGGGATCAATGGAATTCATAATAGAGAGAATATGATTAATATCCGAATTCATTTCAATCAGGACATAAACATCATCAACATAACGAACATAGAACGGAAATTTTAAGATTTCAAAAAGCTTGACCTCAAAATAGTGCATATAAATATCGCATAAAATTGGACTAAGAGGATTACCCATAGCCAAACCGTCAATCATACGGAAGAAATTACCATTGAAAACAAAAGTATTTTGCGATAAGCAAGCGCGAGTGAGAAGTATAAGTTCCTCGATTTCAAAATAAGAGAAATGGAATTCACGAAGCCTTTTCTTGAGGCAATCTAAAGCCCCCTCAACCGGAACGTTTGTAAATAATGATTTAACATCAAAAGAAACCATCATGTGACCCTGCGGCTTAAAATTATGAAGTTTTTTAACAAAATCAAAAGAATTCTTAACAGTGAAACAGTTACTGCTCAAAAGTGGGGAAAAAACAGAAACTAAATATTTGGCAAGCTTATAGGAAGCTGTACCGATACTAGAGACAATAGGTCTAAAAGGAATGTTAGGTTTATGGACCTTAGGTTTATATGCACTATTTTGAGGTCAAGCTTTTTGAAATCTTAAAATTTCCGTTCTATGTTCGTTATGTTGATGATGTTTATGTCCTGATTGAAATGAATTCGGATATTAATCATATTCTCTCTATTATGAATTCCATTGATCCCTGCATTCAATTTACCTCTGAAATTGAGACCAATAACTGTCTTTCTTTCCTGGATGTCCTTGTTATTCGTTGTGAAAATGGCTTTCAGACTACCGTCTTTCGTAAACCTTTTGTTGTCAGTCTCCCACCTCACAGGTATTCTTCTCATCCCCCTAACCAGAAATTCGCTGCTTTCAATACTTTTGTTTTTCGGGCTACTAATATTTGTTCCACTCCTCAGTTACTTAGTGCTGAACTTAATTACCTCAAAGCTATTGCTGTCGATCGTGGTTATTCCTCTAATATTATCGATTCTATTTATAAGAAATTGATGAAATCCGACCTTTCTGAAAAGCATTCTAATTCCAACTCTAATACTTCAGTTGTTTTACCATTTTTTCCTAAAATCAGTCAGCAAGTTGCTAAAATCCTAAGAAGGTTTGATTTTAAAGTTATTTTTTCTCCTGTTAATAAAATCCCTTTTTCAAATCTCAAACAGCCCGTTGATCGCCTAGATAATTGGGGCATTTACCAGATCTCTTGTCAGTGTGGTCTTTCTTATATTGGTCAGACTAAACGTGCTCTTAGATTTCGTTTAAAAGAGCATGAAGGTTATGTTGAAAATCAGGAGCTCAAACGTTCTTCTATTGCTCAACATTCTTGGTCTTCTCAACATAGGTTCGATTTTTCCTCAGCCATCATTATCCAAAAATGTTCTTCTAACCTTGATCTTGATTTTTGGGAAGCTTACCATATCATTAAAAATTCTCACTCTTTAGTCAATGACTTATCTAGTACTCCAGATTTTCCAAGTATTTGGAAAGCGTTAATTTAATTCCCCTTTTTTGGTTTATTTTCTCTACTTCTCCGGTAGATGTCGCTACTTGTCCACCCAGTCGTTTCCACTGCTTCTCTCTCATTGGTTGTTTCGGCGCCTTCGCCACCCGCATAGGGTATAAAAGCCAGCGCGTCTCTGTCTATGATTTTGCTCAGCCTTGCTTTTTCTAGCACGCTGTTCCTTTTGCACTGAAGAAGAATCTCGCTAGTAGATTCGAAACAGCTGTTTGCTGCTTTTCATATATTATTTGTGCATTTTATACATTGGTTTTTCTGCTTTTTAATATTGTTGCACAAAGGCTTTATTTGCTATTTTTATGTATTTGGCGTTAACGGGCCTTTATTCTTCTGTTGTTTTTTTTTTTTTTGCAATGTCTCAAATCAATAGGTTTTGTAATTTACGATTAAAAATGTACAGGTTTTTGGAACACTTACATTTCCTACTTGATTGTAGGCGTAAGAAGGTTATTCCTAAATTCATTTCCATTCGTTGTAATTTATTTTCTTCAAATAGGATTGAGAAGGTCTTATTTCGTTCTAAATTAGCTCTTTTAAGAGCTTTGATTCAAGAGACTCGCCACAAAATTGCTCATATAGAGCGCGAGTTATATTCTTTACATATCAGCCTCGCTAATTCTACTCCTGATTTTCAGTCCATTGACAGAAGGTCATGGAGCAGAGTTCTCACAGCTTCTTCTGTTCATTGTTCGGTTTTAAAGAAGAAATTTAATGCGCTTTGTGGAAGTTCTGTCGCTAATAACTGCAGTAATTTGCCTCTTGTTAATCAAAATGCTGTTGTCAATCTTTCTAGTGTTCCATTAAGTAACAATCAGCTCGATGCTCTCAAATTGAATAACAATTTTTCTGTCTCTGCTATTCCTTCTTTACCTAATCTTATTGCTCCTATTGAAAGAGCCTTTAAGCATAGCGCTCTATCTTCTTCTCAAAAAGAGTCTATTAGGCATCTCATTGCCAATACTGTTGATTTCAATTCTAATGTTTATAAACCCAATCTTAAACATCCTGTTAAACAATGCCTGATAAATTTGCGTTCTGATCCAAACTGAATTATTACTAAGGCCGACAAAGGTGGTCAGATTGTTCTTCTCGACAAATCTACGTATTTGGAAAAAACCCATAAACTAATTAATGATGGTCCGTATGTGGATATCCGCAAAGACCCTTCCACTAGTGAAATTAACTCTATTAAGTCTGCCATTAAGTCTTCTTCCATTATTCCTGCTAACTTTAAGAAGTCCCTTATTCCGTCTATTGCGCATTGTGCCAGGTTTTATGCTTTACCTAAGGTCCATAAACCTAACATTCCTTTTAGACCTATTGTCTCTAGTATCGGTACAGCTTCTTATAAGCTTGCCAAATATTTAGTTTCTGTTTTTTCCCCACTTTTGAGCAGTAACTGTTTCACTGTTAAGAATTCTTTTGATTTTGTTAAAAAACTTCATAATTTTAAGCCGCAGGGTCACATGATGGTTTCTTTTGATGTTAAATCATTATTTACAAACGTTCCGGTTGAGGGGGCTTTAGATTGCCTCAAGAAAAGGCTTTGTGAATTCCATTTCTCTTATTTTGAAATCGAGGAACTTATACTTCTCACTCGCGCTTGCTTATCGCAAAATACTTTTGTTTTCAATGGTAATTTCTTCCGTATGATTGACGGTTTGGCTATGGGTAATCCTCTTAGTCCAATTTTATGCGATATTTATATGCACTATTTTGAGGTCAAGCTTTTTGAAATCTTAAAATTTCCGTTCTATGTTCGTTATGTTGATGATGTTTATGTCCTGATTGAAATGAATTCGGATATTAATCATATTCTCTCTATTATGAATTCCATTGATCCCTGCATTCAATTTACCTCTGAAATTGAGACCAATAACTGTCTTTCTTTCCTGGATGTCCTTGTTATTCGTTGTGAAAATGGCTTTCAGACTACCGTCTTTCGTAAACCTTTTGCTGTCAGTCTCCCACCTCACAGGTATTCTTCTCATCCCCCTAACCAGAAATTCGCTGCTTTCAATACTTTTGTTTTTTGGGCTACTAATATTTGTTCCACTCCTCAGTTACTTAGTGCTGAACTTAATTACCTCAAAGCTATTGCTGTCGATCGTGGTTATTCCTCTAATATTATCGATTCTATTTATAAGAAATTGATGAAATCCGACCATTCTGAAAAGCATTCTAATTCCAACTCTAATACTTCAGTTGTTTTACCATTTTTTCCTAAAATCAGTCAGCAAGTTGCTAAAATCCTAAGAAGGTTTGATTTTAAAGTTATTTTTTCTCCTGTTAATAAAATCCCTTTTTCAAATCTCAAACAGCCCGTTGATCGCCTAGATAATTGGGGCATTTACAAGATCTCTTGTCAGTGTGGTCTTTCTTATATTGGTCAGACTAAACGTGCTCTTAGATTTCGTTTAAAAGAGCATGAAGGTTATGTTAAAAATCAGGAGCTCAAACGTTCTTCTATTGCTCAACATTCTTGGTCTTCTCAATATAGGTTCGATTTTTCCTCAGCCATCATTATCCAAAAATGTTCTTCTAACCTTGATCTTGATTTTTGGGAAGCTTACCATATCATTAAAAATTCTCACTCTTTAGTCAATGACTTATCTAGTACTCCAGATTTTCCAAGTATTTGGAAAGCGTTAATTTAATTCCCCTTTTTTGGTTTATTTTCTCTACTTCTCCGGTAGATGTCGCTACTTGTCCACCCAGTCGTTTCCACTGCTTCTCTCTCATTGGTTGTTTCGGCGCCTTCGCCACCCGCATAGGGTATAAAAGCCAGCGCGTCTCTGTCTATGATTTTGCTCAGCCTTGCTTTTTCTAGCACGCTGTTCCTTTTGCACTGAAGAAGAATCTCGCTAGTAGATTCGAAACAGCTGTTTGCTGCTTTTCATATATTATTTGTGCATTTTATACGTTGGTTTTTCTGCTTTTTAATATTGTTGCACAAAGGCTTTATTTGCTATTTTTTATATTTTAGTGTTATTTAGATTACGAACCGCTACAAAAAACTTTCTTATTTGACCGCATCATTAAAAAAATATTTAGTGCTCAGAAATCCCCCCCCCCCCACACACACACACCTGAATTTACTCCTGTGCACTTAAAATTTCAAATTGTTAAAACTCCTTTATGTTTTATAACATTCTTGTAAAAATAATCCATAATCTAAATTTTCTTCTGCCTGAAAATTTCGCTAAAATTTTTGCCATCCTCCTTTCTGCTAACATCACACTTGTTTTGAATATTTGGAAAACTTTATTTTTTCTGTCGCATATTTTAGTGCTAACACTAATAAATTGTGTACTATATCTATAAATGACTACGCTGGGATTTAGATTTATACCCCCTCTACAGATGTACAGTACAAAATATACAGTTTATTTGTTTAACTTTTCCTCTCCTAATTTTATGAACATCTTATTTTTAACCTTCAATGTTATTTAGCTTTTATAAATCTCATAAATTTTATGTTCTAAAAAGAATTCGCACAAAAGATAGTTATTTTAGAATATTTGTACCTGATATATTTCCCCCCTCATTCAATATATCCCCCTTGATTTTAAATGTAATTGCCTTATGTGAAATAAAATAGTTTTTGTACTGCACTAATTTCAATTTTATGTTTGTAAAAGCTGTAAAATGAACAAAAAAAAAAAAAAAAAAAAAAAAAAAATTGAAAGTCAAATTGTTTTAATTTTTGCACTTTTATCATAAACAGATTAAAATTCTTTTTACGGCTTTTACCGTTATCGAGTCTCCACAAAGCATAGGGCTTTGATCTACGCTTGTAAAGCGAAGACAATTGAAAAAAAAATCCTTTACACCTGAAACCTACTGGAAATTATTACATGTAGCGCTCAGCCGAAGTGGGGTGGGGGTTGGAATCGTGCCAAATAATTGGCCATTTGCTGATTGGAAGAGATCGCTTGTCAATCATTTGAATCTGGACCATCCTTTCAATTCAGTTGAAATGCCAGCGGCCATCTTGTTTTATTTTCAACCGTGACTAGGGTGACTTCTTAAGAGGCAACACTAGTCACGCCTTGAAGTTCGAACGCTAATGCTAAGTCTATGGGAGCGTTATTTTCAAATATCTTGCTTGATTTTTAATATTTTTAAATGATTTTTTTGAACAGGATAGCTGAGGACTATCCCCAACAAACACAGAACTTACGGGCCACTGATGGGTTCGTTAGCCTTGGCCGCAAGTGTTTGATTAGGGCCCGCTATCACTGGCCGTTACGGCTCCGTCAAAAAAGTGTCACGCCGGACACAATATGGCCACAAGAGAATTGGCCGTAAGTACAAGAAGTTGCCCACAAATGCGCCATCAACGGCCAGCCAAAACTGATATTTAACCTCAAACTGGCCACAATTATACATTTAATGGCATTCATGAATAAAAGCTTGCCACAGTTATGCCATTAAGGGTTATTTTACGTAAAAGTTGGCCACAAGAGAAACACACTTATGCCATCAATGGGCATAATTAACGAATGCAAGCCAGAAGCTGGCCAGAATTTTACTTTTTAAGGCCCTCAGAACAGTTCAGTAAATGAGTTTTTTTTTTTTTTGGAAGAGGTGGGGGGGGGGGAAGGAGCAGAGCCAAAAAAATTTTCTTTTAAAAAATATTTTGATAAAATTTAGAATCTAAATAATAGATTTTGTAATTTTTATCTGAAAAAGATTTTAAATATACTACGTAAAATTTGGAACAGGCCTAGGAAATTTTAACATTTCAATTTTTTAAAGAAGTGCTCATAACACCAGCCTGACTTTTATAAATGTTTTATCATATACTTCAATTAAAAACGTTATGGTATTATAAGCACTTCTTATTAAAAGTTAAATATTAATTTTAAAAAAGAGTTATAGAACAAAATGCATTTAGATCCTAAATTTTATCAGAACACTTAAAAAAAAAAATCCAATGGAGCATAAATGAGCCTTATCTATTCATCTCCCTTAAACAGAACAAACTTCAACTTAAGGGGACAAGGGACCTTAAAATCCTTAAAAATAATTTTTTTTATATTTTGTAAATTTCACCTAATTATAATTCAAGGGTACATTATATGCATTTATCACAAAAAAAAAAAAAAAATTATTTTTATGAAAAAAAAAATGGAATTTTACGCGTTGTCTTAGAAATCTTCAAAATGCCCCCTGTGTTCTCCATATCAATGAAAATCCCCAATATTTTTTATGTAAGTTTGGTTTATATATATAAATGAAATGGGGCATCGAATTTTATATATTTGAATTTAAAAAAAATTAAAATTTTTTTAATTTTTTCGAAAAAATTTCAATTTTTTTTTTTAATTCGTAAAATTCCATTCTTTTCATTTTTTTTTTTTTTTTTTTTTTTTGTGATAAATGCATATAATGTACCCTTGAATATTATTTAAGATAAAATTTACAAAAAATTAAAAAAAAATAGAAAAATTAAAAAAAATTTCAAAATTTTTAATTTTTTTTTTTTTACTTTTAATATCAAATGTATAAAATTTGATGCTCTAATTTATTTATATATATAAATCAAACTTTTATAAAAAATATTGGGGATTTTCATTGATATGGAATGTGGAGGGGGCATTTCGAAGATTTCTAAGATGATGCGTAAAATTCCATTTTTTTTTCCTCAAAAATAATTTTTTTTTGTGATAAATGCATGCCATAATGCAACCTTGAATAATATTTAAGATGAAATTTACAAAAAAAAAAAATGGAAAATTTTCAATTTTTATTAACTTTTAAATTCAAATATATAAAATTCGATGCTCTATTTTATTTATATATATGAACCAAACTTCATGCAATTTCTTACCTGGATGTTTCTTCCAATTATCCAGCTGGAAAATAAAACAAAATACGAGAATACATTTTAACTTTTGTAATCTGGGAAATTGTTTTTTAACATTTATTGATCATTAGAATTTAACAATTTTTTAAGATAAATTACGTATGTAATTTGGTCATTTAAGTCTATTAAAAAAAGCTACTTTCACATCGTCATTTCTTTAATGTATAATAGAAAAAAATGCAAGTATTTCTATAACGTAATGCTGCTGTTGTATTCAGTCTTCTTTCCACCACCTCCCTCTTATACACAAAAACACATCCTCGTCATACCTCATTTCATGAACTATGAAACATATTTTCAACATATACTTTTTTTTTTCTTCAAAATATGACTAATTGCCAGAAAGCCAACTGCCACCACTTTTTTTTTGCCTTTTACATTCAAAAAGGCACTTTGATAATTTTCTGAAATATTGATGGCAACGGGCACTAAACACACATGTTTGCCAGTCATGTATTAGTCGTTCATGTTTTCTGAAATGGACTAAAACATTATTCATAATAAGAATATATTTTTACTTTTCATACTAGAAATTTTGATTGGAATTATAACAGTCTTTATACAACAATGAATCTTTAATGCATCGTGTTTAAGCAGTGTTAATTTATAGTTAACTAGCATATTAGTATGATATATCAGTTTATCAGGTCATCAAAAATTAAAAAATATATTAATTTTTATTTAACCTCCCGCTTTTATTATAAAACAGAGAGACAGGTTTTCTTAGAAGGAGAAAACATATAATGCATCACTTTTTTTCTGTTATTTCACATGACTTACCTAAAAGAAAATATATTAAAAAACTCTAGAACCAAATGTCATTTTTTCACAATTTTATTTTTCATAATAAATGTAAAACAAACAAAGTAAAAATATTTTTTATTTGTTTACAAGTTGATCAAGTTTAGCACAAACAATTTACATGAAAAATTATTTCTGTTATAATTATGCTATTTGTCCATAAAAGTTGGTAAAGAAGAAAATCCACAGCCATCTTCTTAGAGAAAATTTTTATTTCCAGATTTTTATAATTCTTCTGTAACAAAAAACAAAAAAAATTAGTTTTGCAGAAAAAACTTCAAATGTTTTAAAAAATCAAATTACAGAGATACAATTAAAGTTGTTTATTATCAAAACAAGCCATTAGGTTAGCATTAAAGAATATAATATCCAGGAATATACCCCCAAATGACAAAACATAGTTGTGAATCTAAACTACAGCAATCCCTAAACGTTCGCGGAAACGTCTGCGAATGTTGAGACTATATTCCTGTGCATAAAAGGGGGTTAGGTATTATGATTTTTTTTAAATAGAAAAAGCAACTGAAACACAAAAATATATTTATTAAAGATTAAAAAGTATATGCTGTAAATAAATTTGAATAATTATAAACATATTGTACAAAGTTTTGTTGCTAGTTCATGGCTGAAAATATTTTTTGATATACGATTGTTTGGAAGAACAGAGCTTTGGTTTATGAATTTCCATATAAGGAGAAGTTGCAGTCTCGATTTCTCTTTTAAATTCAACTCCTCACCAGTTAAGGATCACATTCTATTGCTTTCTCAACAAGTTGTTGCTGAAGCTTTAAAATTTCCCATAAAATTTTTGTAGAAACATTTTCACTTGCAATAAAAATATTGAATTTTAGAAAATTTCGGATTTTTTTATTGTTAGCATCAAGTTATGTTTCGAGTTTCTAGGAATTACTGATCTATATTTTGCTTCAATACGAGGGTTGAAATTCTCAATCAAAAACCGCAACTAGATTTCAAAAAAGGAAAAAAAAAAAAAGTGAGAATTGACACGACAGTACTTGCTAATGTTGCTTCCTTCAACCAAACAGATCTGTCTTTCGATAGCCACTATTCTTTTTAAATTTGATGCTCAGATGCAAGAAATTTTGGAGGCTCTAAATTCTACTTTTTTAAAATTTAGTCTTTTTAGGGAGCCTCATATAAGTGTGAGGGAAAAGAGAACACAAAGTTCAAAATTTTAGGCCCTTTTACTATTATTCTTATTAAAAGGCTTAGAAAATGTTTTTTACCACATTAAGGGGCTCTACAAGCGGGGCCTTGATGTATTGTATTTGTCATATATCCCCTTATATTCAGCCTGTTTCTTTTTTATCAGTTTCTGTTTCCATAAAACACTGATGCTAATTATATAAGTTATATTTTGTAACTATTTGCTCTATTGGCAAAACTTAGCAAATTGATCTTTCTTCAACAAATTTCAAATTGAAATAACCTGGAGTTGGAAAATCTATTGCTTTTGCAGCATAACCCATGCTATTCCCACTCCAGTCTCTAACAAAACAAACTTGAATTATGGTGATTTTTTTTTCAACCCAGATTAAAATAAAAATTTTCAGCAACATCATTCACATTGGAAATAGAAATCGATTTGATAGTCTTGCAACTTGAGTTTAATCAGGGTAGCAGCAAAATTTAACGGAGAATTCTTTTATTTCAGAAAATTTTTTTGCAAATGCTGCTGAAATTGCATGAAACTGAAAATCGCATAAAAAATTTGGAAGAATTTCACAAATTACAGGGAACAAAATTTACTATATTGGGCTGAAACCGGGATTCCTAAAAAAAAAAAAAAAATAGTGCAAAACGTGGAAAATGCTAAAAATAGCATTAAAAATTAAATAAAAAAAAATTCTTAAAAGAAAATCTTGATTCAAGGTGCACAACTTCAGATAGACAGGTAACTTGCTGCCAAATCATGTAGCTTTACAGTCTCTCCAAGAAAATCCTGGAGAGAGAAACACCTGTCTTTATCATTCTAGTCTAATAAAGCCGTTTGTGCCTGACATTGCACAATTCCACAGAAAGGTAGTATCTGTTTGTGGATATTCTTTGTGTTTAAATATTTACATCCCAGCAACATGGATGACAGCTTTAAATTGTAGAAAAATCACAGAATATGAAGACTTTTTTTTTTTTAAATTAAGGCCCTACTTCAGTCAGGCGAAAAGACCCGTTCGCTAATGCTATTCCTATGGAAGAAATTTATAAAGATATCTCGGTTTCATTTCAATATTTTTAGATGATTTTTTTTGCAGTGGCTAGCTGAGGTTGATCTGTATGCAGGACATTTTCTACTTTTTCAATTTTGTTTACAAGTATTTTTAATCAGGACACTTTCATTTTCAGAACCGGTTCCTAAAATGAAAACATCCTCTTGAAAAAAATCACCGATGAAAATCGAAAAAGTAAAAAACGTACTGCATACAGATCAACCTCAGCTAGCCACTGCAAAAAAAATCATCTAAAAATATTGAAATGCGACTGAGATATCTTTATAATTTTTCCCCATAGGAATAGCATTAGCGATTGGGTCTTTTCGCCTTACTGAAGTAGGCCGTTAATATTATATTTCTGTAAATGAAAGGTACCACTGGGGACAGAAAAGAATTATGCTATAAGTGTGCATTTTTCCCCTCTATCTGTGATAAGCGGATGGATTACACACACAATAATAAAAGGTTCATTAGACTAGAGATCAGAGCGGGCATAGCCCACATAGATACTTGTTGTTGAAGGCAGTGGAGTTAAGAAAAAAAACAGCGAAACTCAGCTGGTTTTGTTATAAAATGAAACTCATGGAAAATCCAATATAAACATTTCTTCAAAATCAGAGGGGCCATGGAAAATAAAATTCTTTACTATGTCTCTGATGAAATGAAAAAGAAAAATTGATTTGAGTGTTAAGTTTAACTCTTGTAAAAGCTTTATATATATAAAAAAAAAACACCTTGTTTATCCATGATGTTTTGAAATTCACATATATGAAATAGATTGGTATTATAGATATTCATGCAAAAAATGAGCTATTTTTCAGATATTTTAATATATAATTGATTTTATATGCTTTACATTTACTGATTTGTTGACTGTTGTTATACTGATTTTATATTAATTAAAAATAGATAATGCATGTTCTTAATAAAGTTTTTTGTTTAAAAAATAATAACGATTGCAAAATACTTCCTCGCCTTTAATATATCTTAACCTAAAAGAATATAACATATCTTAAAAATAGAATTTTTTTTACTTAATAATGTTTAATACTTTCAATAAACAAAATAAATGCTTTTAAAAAGCAGATTTATTCAGAAATGAAAATAACAAAATAAAACTTAGAAAGAACCAGCTGATAACACTTATTATACTTAACTAGCTGACTTTTCCCACTAGTGGGCAACTCCTTTCATTGGGGCCTCTAATTTATTTGTAATCTTGTAATATAAAATCTCGAACAGATTATAGCATGAATTTTTTCCAAAAAAAAAACAATCTCGAATCGGATGAACCTTGAACCTGATCCCCCTTGCCTGTGGTCCTATATAGCAGATTTGCTGCACATGCACTGCAAAATTTTATAAAAAAATAAACAATGTAGAACCGATTGAACCACAAACGAAGTCCCCGCATAGCGAAGAGACACAGTGTGAGTACACCTTCCCATTATTCCTTTCCTTGAAGAGTGGTACATATATGATTGGTACTACTTATGTAATGGTTTCCCAGCTGGCATGTTTCCAATGTGACTTCTTTGTATGAATTTGTAGCATCACTTTTGTTGTCTACAGCAGACTGTGAAGGGGGATTTAGTCTCATGAATATAACAAAAATTGACTTGAGAAACAAACTGACAATCAAGAATTTAAGTAACTTAATAATGATTAATTTGGAAGGGAATTTTGAAAAGAAATTCCATTAAAAAAAGAATTTGCTGTGTGGTATACAGCCAAATCTCGAAGGGTCAATCTTACAGAGTGATGTATTTGTTTGCATATTGCATAACTAAAAATAATATTCATGTATATAGAAATTTTGTATAAATAAAACTTTTTTTTTTTTCTTGGCTAAAGCTATTTTTATTTGGCTAGAAGTTATTGGCTGCAACTAGCCCAAAAGCTAAAAATCCCTTTTTCCTAGATTAAACCCTATAGGTGGGATATAATATATCCCACCGCCCCTCAAGGGTTAAACAATATATTTTTCTGGTACGAAATTTTGAATATTCTGAAACACATATGAAGCCGATCGCTGTCTCATAGAAACATGGAATTTTTATTCAAACCGTTCGGGATCTAGCGTCCTATAAAGTGAACATGTCTTTTCATTGAGTATTATTTTGTCTTTAACAAGTAGTTTTGTTATTATCTCCATGTTATAATGATAAAATCCTAATCCTATTAATATTATAAATGCAAAAGTGTGAAAAAGTTTGACTGAAGTCAACTGCAAAACTGGGGATTAAATAACTTTTGTCATATCCATTCTATTCATTTTTTTTTTTTTTTTCGAATGTGCAAAATTTTTACTTAATAAATTTTACATATTTTAAAAAGTGATTGTGTTTCTGAATTTTTTTCAAACTAATATTTCATCCAAATAGTAATATTTGTAATATAAATTCTGAGAATAAATAAGGCAATGATTATTATTTGGAAATAAAGATTATAAAAATACAGAAACGTAATTACTCGAAAAAACAGTATCAGCTATATTGTGCCAACATTTGTAGTGAAATGTCAATACTGCAGAAAAATTGCTATACATTGTAATTATCTTCAGGAAAATGTCAATATTGCTCAAATATTTAATTTATGTTAAAAATATTAATAGAGAAACTTCAATATATTTTCTGGAAATATTGCACAAATATGTGCAAAATGCAAAATTTGACTGAAAGCGTGTTTTATGTTTATCTATAATTTTTATTTTATGTATTAGAAACATATAAAATGGTAAATTTTATTAACTTAGGTGAAAATGTTGGATATTGAAAAAAAATTAATATGGTGGATAATGAATGAAAAGGCTGATTTAATGCTGACTTCAGTCAAACATTTTCACACTTTCACATTTATAATATAATTAAGATTAGAATACTGTCATTACTAGATGTAGATGATAATAAAACTAATAAGACAAAATAATATTCAATGAAAACATATGTTCTCTTTATAGGACGATAGATCCTAAAAGAGTTAACCCTCCAGCCGTGGACGATTTTTTAATTTTCTTGGATAAAACCGTAGCATATTTTTAAGTTTTAAAATTAAGATTGCTTGATTCCCACACTTTTTTGAAGTAGAAATAGTCACTTTATTTAATTACAGATTAAATAATGTGATAATAAGCTGAAGTATAAAAAAATCGTTTTTAAAAAAAGTGGTGGGAATCAAGCAATCTGAATTTTTAAAAAGTAGCCCACTAGAACACAAAAATAGCATTCCCTGTGGAATTGTATAGAATATGTGAAATGCGATATGAGCGTTGCCAGCAGCTGGATGGTTAAATAACAATTCCATTATTCTATTATATAGCGATCGGCTTCATAATTATTTCTGAATATTCAATATCTTATACCAGAAAAATAAAATGAGAAATATCTGTGGCCAATCTGAACCGAGTAGGTATTGTGAATATGCATGCTACTGCACACACACAGCAAAATCTTAAAAAAAAAAAAAAAAAAATCTCTAACCAGGTCCCTACTGTCTATGGTACCATAGAGCAGGCGTGCTGCACACACACTGCAAAGTTTTACAGGGGAAAAAAAAATCTGGAAATTGAAAAAAAAAAAAAAAAATTATTTACTTATATGAATATATGTAGTAATAAAAGGTACTCAGGGCTTGAAATTCAATTTTTCATAGGAAGGGAGTCTCCCTACCAACATTTATAAATGGAGGGAGTTGAGCTATTTGGGAGGGAGAAAAAAATATGAAACCCACTGTTATTTTACGTGCTTTTTAAAGATTTGCATTAATTATTTTGTCATGTCTGTATTAATGCAGGCAGGACAGAATACCATTGAAGCAATTTAAATCAACAACTCAGAATAATGATGCAAACTGTTTTTTATTTTAAAAAGTAAGAAAGCAGGAGTGATTCTGAGTAAAAAAAAAAAAAAATTCTGAAACTGACAGCAAATTTCTGAAAGGTTACAACAGAGGGGATGAGGAGGGGGGGGGGGGAAATCACTCCCACCACTAGCTATGACTTTTTTCGTGCCCCTTTGACGAAATTTCCGTTTTTTGCGATCTTTTGACGAAATTTGCTGTTATTTCGTGATCTTTTGACAAAACTTGCCGTTTTTCTGCGATCATTTGATGAAATTCGAGTTTTATGCACGATTCTTTGACGAAATTCAATTTGCGGGGTTTTTTTCGTGATCTTTGGATGAAATTCACGATTCTTTGACGAAATGCGTGTTTTTTCGCGATACTTCGACGAAAAGCATGTTTTTTTGCGATACTTTGACAAAATTCGTATTTTTTCTGCGATGCTTTGATGAAATTTGTGATTTTTTTCTCAGCGGCCGTTTGGCTAAACACTACATTCGTGTTTATTCCGCGATCCTTTGACAAAATTAGCTTTTTTCCGCGATCCTTTGACGAAATTAGTTTTTTCCGCGATCCTTTGCCGAAATTAGTTTTTTCTGCGATCCTTTGACGAAATTTTCTTTTTTCACGAGCCTTTGCCGAAACTCGCATTTTTTCCGCGTTCCTTTGCCAAAATTTATGATTTTTTTGCTATACTTTGATCTGACAAAATACACGTTTTTCCGCGATCCTTTGACAAAATTTGTTTTATTCGCAATCCTTTGTGACGAAATTGGCGATTTTTTCCTTGAACGATTGACAAAATTGATTTTTTCGGCGATCATTTGTCGAAATTGACGATATTATTCTGTTGAACTGATGACCAATTTTTCACAAGTTTCAGAACCTAATGCCTTAAATTTTTGGAAAATTCGTAACGCGGATTTTCGTATTTCGGAAAATTAGTTTGTGTTTCGGAAATTTCGTTCACCCCTGAATTCGCCACTTGGTTGCGAAAAAAAAATAATGAAATTTGTCTGTCGGTCGCATCAAAAATTCGTGAGTTTCAACGATCTTTCGCAGTTAAAAAAAAAACGCAAAATGTGTCAATTAGTCACGCGAAAATATCAGGAAATTTGCAAGGCGTTTGTGGGAGTTAATCGTAATTTCAAAATGCAAAATTTTCAGGAAAAGGGTGACATTTTTTGGACGACAGTCTCCCGCCCGCGATATTATTTTGGGCGGGATTTCAAAATTTTGGGCGCGAATCCCGCTCTGGTATTGAATAATAATGAGTAAAACAGAATAAAAAATTAAATATACCTTTAAATAAATTTTATTGCATGTGACAGTTTTAGGATTCTTAAAAATATTTTTGGGTTTGGTAAATTCTAAAACAACTTTCTACACAGAGACCCAAAGTTTTTTTCAGCTTTTAACTGTGCAACGGAATTTTCTGCCACAAAATAAAATTATGAAATAAAGCCTTTAGAGAAAATAGTGTTTGTGGTTGAAAGCAGTGTAGTGTTTATTTCAAAATAAAGACAAGATGAAAATTTTTATGCCTTTAAATGTCAAATATAGCAAAATATTAACAAAGAAAACAAATGGAGAAAAAAAAAACACATAAAAAGCATTCAAAATTCATATGCTTGCTGTATGTGTTTGTGTTAAAAGAAGTTTTACTTTTTATAATTCATGGATCTAAAGCAGAACTAAATGATACACTCAGGATTGATAAATTCTAATTTATAAGATGTCAACTAAACTAATTAGTTTTAAATCAGAGTTAAAAATAACTTGATTATATCTACCACCAATATAACATAACAAAAACTCGTATAAAGTTCACACAGATGAAGTGACAGACTAAATCGGGATTCACAACCTTTTTTCATCATTTGACAATACTAAATAGTCCCTCTCCCTCATAATAAGTATTTATTTTTATTGCAAACGACTAAAAAGTAATTCATAGTATTAAGGGGGGGGGGGGATGAAGCTTGAGAGAAACTTTGCAAAAGAGAGTTAAGAATAAGTATTCTAATTGTGCAAGTGTAAAAAATGGTCTAAATGTGTAAATTTAAGTTTGTCAAACATGTTAAAGAGCACCAAAGTTCGCAAATAACGTACAATAGTACAGTTTTGGATGCAAAAAATTCAATTTACATTACAAATACAGCAAATTAACAGATATTTACCTTTGCTTGAATGCCAAAATGAACAGAGTTAAGGTGCACAACTGTCTCCTTGAATTGATGTAACATCACTACACTCCCCTGAAACTCATGAAAATAAATAATTTAAATAGGTTGTAATATTAAGTATTTATCATATTCAACTAGAATTTTTTTAAATATATAATTGAGCACTTAAATGATACCAGTGACTTGGGTTTTTTAATTCTTTTGGATTTGAGAACAGCCTTAAATATAACAGGAGTCGACGCAGGTTTTTATTCTTGGGGCCCTTTTTCTGAAAAGTAAGTGATTTTTGTATAACATTTTGTACCTAAAGTTGACATCCAGTTACTCAAATTCGAAACAAGAATTTATTAACAAAAACTTCTTTAAATCCTCTTGCTAAAGTTCGTTTTTCGTGACATGGTTTTATTTACAAATTACACATTTTAAAATAGTTTTTATGAAAATGAATGTTACAAAGGGAGCCTATTTTATTAAAAGGAATTTTGTGAAGTGGCCTGTTTTATTAAGTTCATTTTTGTAATGGGGCCCGTTATAAAATTTATTTTGTGAAGGGGCCAATTTTATTAAATAGATTTATGCAAAGGGGCCTTAAATAGGACCCAAATTGTGCCAGGATTGACCCCTGATAAACCAAGAAAAATCTTACTTATAATACTATTAGTATTTACACTTAGTATTTAGAACTTAAACAACTTAACATTATAGTGTTGATTTTATGCCAAATTGGCAAGGCAAGGTGCTAGGCAGCCCTTTCTCACTAATTTATGCACCTGGCAAGCCCTTTTTAAACCACTTTATGTACTCAGTGGTCCCAGTAGCAGAAATTTCTCCAAGTGTTTGCGACAGATACTTTAGGGCCAAAAAATAATTTGCAGGTAAAATATTTTTACAATTGAAGCGTTAATTAATTAAGCATTCACTTGCCTGTAGCGTTTTTAGGCATTTTACAGCTTTTTATTAATAATAATCTTAACTTTTTGTATTAAGGAATAAAGAGCTGAACAAAAAATATGAAGCAAAATAAAATAAAAGTTCGATGAAAAAGAGTCTGCAAAAGAGAAAAAAAAGTCCGCGACGTCCGTCTCCCGTCTCGAATTTTCCAGTCACGAATATCGTCAAAAATTGCACATTTTGCCAAATGATGGTAGGAAAAAAACATGAATTTTATCAAAGATCATTGAAAAAACTCATGAAATGATCGCGGAAAGAGACGCAAATTTCGGTAATTGATTGCGAAAAAAACAAAACAAACAAACTTGAATTTCATCAAACGATTGTGGAAAAAAACTTTAATTTTGTGAAACGATCATTGAAAAATATCATGAAATAGTTGTGGAAAAAAAAACTATAAATTTTGGCAAACAATCACAAAAAAATTGAGAATTTCGCCAAATGACCTTGGAAAAATATTGCGAATTTCGGTAAACAATCGAGGAAAAATATTGCAAATTTCGTCAAAAGATCGCGGAATCACAGCGAATTTTGCCAATCTGTCGCGGAAAAATATTGCAAATTTTGGCAAGACACGGAAGAAAAAATTGCAAATTTCGTAAATTGATCGAGGTAAAAAGCATGAATTTTGTCAAAGATCGTTGAAAAAAACATGAACTTTGGCAATTGATCACGGTAAAAAAAATTTCATAAATATCAAATTATCAATGTATTTATTACTCTTTAAATATATAATTTCTTTACTAAAAGCACTTGAAAAATTGCATTTTATGAGATAGCAAATTAAATTATTAGATTTCATATTTATCTTATACTATAACTGAATATGGTATTAAAATTATCTCCAGAAAAAATAAAATGTCTCATAATCTATATTACTCTATAATCTGCACAACCTTTGGTCCCAGCTTGTGCGGATTAGTGTTGATTCTAAGTCGCTTTAGCAGGGCGCAGCGCCCGGCGGCTCTTTTAAACCCTTCTGATGCGCCCGGCTGCCCTTTTTACATTTCCTATGTGTCCCGTGGCAATTCAATTGATCTTGGGAAAATATCGCAAATACTAGGGCTCTAAACAAACCGGTTCAAAGTATTTTTAGTGAACAAGGTACAAGTGTGCCCTTTTTGAAAAAAATAGGCCCTTTTTTTAGAATAGTATTCTCTTTTTGAAAAGATGTACCCTTTTTTAGAATAGTGTTCCCTTTTTTAAAAAATTCCACCCGGCAGCCCTTTTTTTCTATAGTCAACACTATGGATTAATGAACTTTGCATGTATATCAAATTTCAATGCATATATTATTCTTTAAATATATAATTTCTTTTATAAATGAGCTTTTATGGGATAATATATTACATTATTAGATTTCATATTTATATTATATTACATTAAATATGGTAACAAAATGTTCTTCAGAAAAAACAAAATTACTCATAATCCACACAATATTCTATAATCTGGAGAACGTTTGGTCCCAACTAGTACAGATTAAAAACTTGTAAAGATATTTGCCTGTAGTACTTAAATTATAATACGACAATTTCCAAATAACTCTTGCATTACTTTAATAAATTCCAGAAATTTCATATTAAATAAAGCCAATATTACTATATGTAAAATGATTCTCAAAGAAACAAACAAGATCTGTGTAACTACCCAAACAAGATCTGTGTAACTACCCAGACAAGATCTGTGTAACTACCTAGTGAAACACTCTGTATACTTAAAATAAAGTTAATCTTACTGACATATTGCCAAAGCAATTATTCTGTGTGCATGAAACCTGAAGACATTAATATTCAAGTAGTACAAATTATTTTGGTCTGTTTTATTGTGTTCAAATATGCATTTATTTCAAAACAAAATGAATGAACAGATTAATCAAAGTATTGCTTATCGCTGGCTACTACTTTTTGCTACCTCTGAGGCAATTTTTTAATCCATTTCAAAAAAATAACTTCAATTCCTTCTTCTAATTCAGCAGCTTTTCTAATATTTTCCCATTTCTCAAAAAGGCTTTTATTTTTTTTTTTTTTTCCTATCTATCTTGCCAGTCTTTTCATTTACTACCTTTTTTCCTCCTATTTTGTGCTTATTTTCCAAATCTAATTTGTATCGTTTACAGCTACTTTGCACACAAGAAAGAAGTTTTTAGTTATATATAGTATCAAGAGCTCCTGATTTTATGACAGTATAATAAACATGTCACTGGTTAACTACAGGGTTCTCAGCAAAACATGTCTGCCAATTTGCCTGGTCAGATCTCAAAAAATTCGATGACCAAACGGGCTTACAACGAAATTAGCTATTTATTTCCGCAATCATTTGACAAAATTAGCAATTGTTGTGCAGTCATTTGACGAATGTCACACTTTTTTTTCCAAGAACACCCCGCTTTATTTTTGTCTTCCATGACTTTTTAGAAAATATTTGTAAAATCCCTGATTTTTCTTATATATTTTAAAATTTCCCCAATTACTTTCCAGATTTTCCATGTTGCTTTGAACTTGCATTAAAAAAATTGCTACCATAGTAAAAAATGACTTAATTCGGGTTTCCAGCAATATATGTCTGGCAATTTCCATAATTTTCTTTGACCAAATCTTTTAAACTTAGGGGAAACTCGGATATAATTTCAAAATAAAATTGCAGAACTACTGTTTGAGGCCACATTACATTTTTTTTTTTTTTTGGGGGGGGGGGGGGATTAATAAGTAAACATTTAAGACAGAACATTTTAACATTTATTTTTAACAACTTCTGTAACTTAATTGTTTTTATTTAAATGGGGAGATATTAAACCCTATGAGCCCCTCTTTTCTCTATGCCCTAACAATATTCTCCGCTTTCTGATTTATTTTATTGATTGCCATATTATAAAATATGCAAGGCAAAGTAAAAAAAAAAAATTAATTTGATAAAAATAACGAAAATTTTATTAATCACACAAAATTAATTAAAAGCAGCTATTTATAAAAAAATTGGTTGGTGTTATTACATTCTGGTAAGTGCAAATTAAAAATTAAATTTCATTACTTAGGTTTTGAGTTAAGTCAAAAGATTTTTATGAACGTATGAACATTACTGAAATTGCATTTTCAGCAATGTCTGCACGGCGATGGGGTGTCCATTACTGGAAATTGACCAATTGCACACGGGTCATAAAATCTTAACAATAAATGAAATTTTCTAAATGGCCATTAGCATAGTATAAAATTCAAAGCTTTCTATTACTACCAGGGTTTGCAAAGCTGGACCCAGTCGGAAAATTCCCTGTGGGTTTTTTCAGACCGGGCCCCACTTGAAAAAGCCCACCAAAAAAACTAAAATGTGGATTTTTTCAATTTTTAGCAATATTTAAAATTTTAAACAACATATTACATTTAATGAATTTATGTCATTTCAGGTAATTTTGAAAAAAAAAATAATACATAAAAGCCATTACATAAACAACTGAAGTAAAAAAAAAAAAATGTATTTTAGCACATTAAAATATTTGGCAGAATCCCAAAACAGGCAAGACACCCCCATTTGGCGACTTTTCTGACAAGCGCCAAACACCCCACATACGCCAACCTAAAAAGTAACGTGATTGGTCCACTTTCCTCAATGCTTCCAGACTGTTTTTTACTATGTCATCACCTGGACTCATAGGAAATACAACATTTATAAATAACGACGTATTAGAAAACACAGGAAAGCTGATTTTTATGAGATTCAAAATAAAACAAATGATTTAAACAAAATTTGTTGAAAAAATGTGAAATTTTTAAAGTACCTTTCCAAATCAGAGTAACGATTTAATGATTAAAATTTTCATTTCTCAACAACTTTCAGAAAAAATCATGGCATCATTTAATATTTTAAAGTACATGCCTATATCAGAGTAAACATTGAACAAATCATTTCTAATTTACGGAACTTTGAACGCTTTGCGTTCATAAAAAAATAATATCACTGAATACAGCAGTTCTCGCTCTGTAGCAATCAGATAACTCGTTAAAGTGGTAATCAGTAATCGTGTATGAACACTTACACGTTCATTAACCAAAAAAAAAAAAAACATCACTGGATTCAGCAGTTCTCGCTCTGTAGCAATCTCAAAATGTACAAAACTCATTAAGCGGCAATCAGTAATCGTGTATGAACGCTTACGCATTCATTAACCTGAGAAAAAAACATCACTGGATTTAGCATTTCTCGCTGTGTAGCAATCTCAAAATTCAGCAGTTCTCGCTGTGTAGCAATCTCAAAATTCAGCAGTTCTCGCTAGTCTGTAGCAATCTCAAAATGTACAAAACTCATACGGGCAGCATACATGAGAAATATACAATAAACGGCTAATATAAAACGTTACAACAAAAAGTGCATAAAATTATTAACATACCTTAACAGACATCTCCTTTCTTGAAAACCAACTCTAAAAAATGTTGAATTGCCATAATTTCGTAAATTTTTAGTCAAACTTCATTTAACTTCCCAGCAAAAAAAAAAAAGAACAAATACTCACAATTTCAAATTAAACTACACAGGTACTTTAACTTTCAAATTTTACAACTAAAAACAGCAAAAAAAAAAAAAAAAAAATATTAACAACAAACGTTTGACTTGCCGACATTCTATTTTTACAAATGCAGAGTTCAGTTGTCAAAACACCGCTGAGCTAACTGTGAATAATAGTTTTCATGAAGGCGTAACCATCCAATACACAACAAATGAACCAATCCCAATTCAAGATCAGACCACTGTAGGTGTGGAAAGAATTTACGAAACGAACTGGTAACAAGAAAAATCCATTTATCGCCTCGCCAAATTGAACGCTGTCAAGTGTCTAGGCTGTTTTGGGATTCAGCCAAATATTTTACTAATATAGAACATAGTACACAGGCAACATACAAGACATTACATAATTATAGGTACAAGCATATAAGAATGTCTTTTTCTTTACAGCATAAAAAATTTAAATAAACTTCATGAAAGTAAAACTTCTAACTACAAAATCATTTTTTTTTTTTTTTAACTATCTTCATATAAAAAAAGAAAATTACAAATTTAAGACTTTACATGTAATGAGTTGTAAACTTTTACTAATTTCATTGCTTTTTGGACTCTGAGATGGATTTGAATTCTGAAGCAATCATAAGCTTAAAAATAAAAACAAAGAATAAGAGATTCTTTTTGTATTTTATTCCATTATGCTTGTTTATTTATTTATTTTTTTATGCATTTGTAAAAAACATAGGTACTACTTAGTTATCCCGTCGACCAATTTAGCCAAATTACATAAATTGAGATAATTTTTATTTTTATAGGTATAACAAAATAACAAATAAATTATCATAACATTAACAGAAATACAAATAAAATGTCAAAATAAAAATCACTTGATGACGTAAGCTCGTGTAACTTGCTTAAAGTCAAGTGAATGTGACTTTACGATCAACCATTATTGCCATTTAATCTTACAGTTTGGCAATAGATTTTTGGTCGACGGGATACCAAGTAGTACCAAAAAATATATATACAGAAAGAATTGGTTTAAAGAGTTAGTGAGAATCCATACTACATACAATAGAGTACATTAGATAATATGTATTTTTTACTCCTTTTCTTCCTACTTATAGCTATATTTTAAATTTTAACAATCTATTCATTATTTGATTTTCAAAGCAAATTTTGTAGGTGGAGCAAATTAACAATTTATATTTTATTTTATGTTAAAAACTAATTTGTGAGAAACACTGACATTCAATCAATTTATAGGAATTTATAATTTGTAAAATAGCATTACAATTAAACTGTATAAGGGAACAATATATTTTTTTGCTGATATATATAATATGTATAACGAATATAGTATACAATAATGTAATATCATATATATATTACACTTTTGATAAAACCCATGTGGGTTGGGTTTTTCAAAAAAAAAAAAAAAACGAGTTTTTGCGAACTCTGATTACCAAAGCAAAATCATCCAAATTTTACACGAAAATAACGAATTATAAATATGTCAAAATGAATTAAACTCTTAGTATATTCATTAAGACTTTCACTGAAAAACAGTGGAACTTTGAAACATTATTTTTTGCTCCCCGATTAGTTTGATTAAGAGTGTCAACAATATGCCTGGTTATAAAACATGCAAGAGGGAGTTATGAAAAACAATAAAAGCTAATTTTTTATCAACCAAAAACATTCAAGGATGTCCACCTACCCTATATAATTATATACTATACAAAGTTAACAACTTATTAATAGCATATTCGGGGACAGATTTAAGATCAATACGAAACTAAACTAAGGTTGCTGGTTTGTTTTTTAATGCAGAACCACATGGCATAGATCACCGTATGCCGCCGGCATACGGGCTGTGGGTATGCGAATTTTCATATTTCTTTAGCTTAACCTTAAATCTGTCCCAGAGAATGATGAGAACTAATTTTAACTAATTCTAATAAACTGATTGAAATGATATATAAAAAAATAATCTTACCTAATTTGTAAATCCAAGGCGATTCGCGATGGCGAAAAAGAACAAGAAGAGTGCACGTTGTCGATTCAATCGTTCAATTCTGTAAACACGCCAAAAAAATTCCCTAAAAGTCCTCAGAAAAGGAAAATCCTACACTTTTTTAAAAACTATCTTTTAATAGAAATATTTTTCAGTATATTTATAACTTAAAATTTCTCATACAATATTGAAATAATTTTTAAAATGCTAGTTTTGAAATGTTGTTTATTTTAAAAGTTGAAAATATTTTAAATGCATCTACGAAAATACCCAGTTGAAAAATACAAAGGAAACGCGTCAGAAAAGGGAAATTTTCATTTCGTCTTTCCCTAGCTGTATTTCCCTGCAAGGAGAGGCGCAAAGCCACTTTGGCAAAGCAATGAAGTGTGTTGTTTGAGTGTGTGTGTGTGGGGGGGGGGGGGGGGATTGAGGCTGTACATTTGCTATATATTTTTATTTTAATCTAAATTTTGTTAATGTTTGAGGGTTTTGAAACATGTAAAATAACTTATTTTTTTGCGACTGACAAAAAGTAGTCAAAGTCACTCTGAGAGGAAAATAACAATAATAATAATAGTAGGTGTTGATTATTCTCTGATCATACAGAAAAATTTGAAACAAGCATGCAGCAATGTTTACTTTTTTCTTGCCCTCGCAACCCCCCCCCCCCCCCCCGTAAAATCAATAAGGATTTCATGGAACATTTATGAAACACTAAGAATAAATTTAACAAAGTTTTGTTTTGTTTTATGCTCTTTTTATTAGGAATTTAAGGTGTGCTGTATATATTTTTTAAGCATTTTGATTCAAAAAAAAAAAAAAAATTATTTTATTTATTTATTTATTTTGTCACATTTTAGTTTATAATTTTTCTAAATTTTGTTTTGAGTATTGTACTTTAGACTAAAAATGCCTCATATGATACTGAATAGAATTTATATTGAGGCTGTACATTTGCTATATATTTTTATTTTAATCTCAATTTTGTTTATCTTTGAGGGTTTTGAAACATGTAAAAGAACTTATTTTTTGCAACCGACCAAAAGTAGTCTAAGACACTTTGAGAGCAAAATAATAATAATAGTAGGCGTATACAGAAAAATTTAAAACAAGCATGCATATTTACACATATACAACCTTAATAGCAATGTTTACTTTTTTTTCTTGGCCTTTGCAACCCCCCCCCCCCCCCCCCCCATTAAAATCCATAAGGATTTCATGGAACATTTATGAAACACTTTAACAAAAAAATTAACAAAGTTTTTGTTTTATGCTCTTTTTATTGGGAAATTTAAGGTGTGCTGTATATATATTTTAAGCATTTTGATTCAAAAAACATTGTATTTTATTTATTTATTCATTTATTCACATTTTAGTTTATTAGTTTATAAGTTTTCTAAATTTTTGTTTTCAGTATTGTACTTTAGATTAAAAATGTCTCATATTATACTGAATAGAATTTTAGCAACCCAAGGTTTATTTACATTTAAAAATTTATTTTGGCAAAACAAAAATTTTTTCAGATGTATATTCTATTAATTAGTTGTCTGTTTGTTTTGGCTATAAGATCAATAGAAATTGAAAATTAATACATTCATTGTTTTTAGTGTGGCCATAAAAAATGTAGCACATTTTGAGGACTTTTTTATGTATAAAAATATTTTAAAACTAAATAAAAATGTTGTATTTGTTTTACTGCTTTAAATATAAATCTCGCAACGTATTTATATATTTACTATAAGCCAGATTTAAAATAATTAAGTTTACTTTTTAAAAAATGAAGAAAAAATACATTTTCTCTCTTTAATTAAATATTCGGGTTAGTTGATATTAGCCCTCTACTTTCTAGACAATGACGGGCCATTACGTTTTTTCCAGAAACCGCCCCTTAAGAGTTGCCGGGCAAAGTAAATGCAACCGTTCTCTCAACGCTGAAACATTAGCGGTCCGGCAATAGCTGCCGCAACTAGCGGCGGGTCATTTACGGTACAACACTGTTTGGTTACAAATGGCCTTAACTCCTTTTGGCCGCGATATATACGTCATTCGGCCCTAAGTCGAGTGTTTGTTGGGTCTGTTTCCGGGCTATTTTTTACTTTTCCGATTTTCGTTGTAGTTTAATTCTCAGGAGCCTGTCAATTTAGGATCCAGTGAAATTCGCGGTGTTGTGTCCTTTTTGGACTTATAAAATCCATATGAGCAAAATTCAGAAAAATTTAAAAAAGCACAACGAAAATATAGAGTTTGAGCTTTCCAATAATATGCTTTCAATAGTTCTACTACAATTAGGCTGAGCAAAATTTGTAATGATTTTGATGAAAAATGTGACAAAAACGGCCTCGTAAAGTTATGCTGCCCGCCTCTAAAAAGACGATGAAAACCACGCCTATCAAAAATCTGATTGGCTAATATCCAAACACTTTAGCAAATGGAAACGATTTAATTGTGATTGGATTATTGTAAAGTGTTAAAATAGATCACTCCTATTTCAAACCTTGCATTTATTTTTTTCTACGATTATTGATTAATTTCAACAAATTACTCTTGAAAGAATGAAATATTTCAAATTCTATATTTCTAAGAATAACGAAGGAAATTATGCATTTCATTTGCATATATACAATTTCAGAACCCTACAGAGGGAGTTACAACTTATACGAGTTACTAAGGGATCAAATTTCAGTCCTAGTTTATTAAGTAAAACGGTAAAAAAAAAAATAGACGCGTATTTTTTAAAATATTTTTTAAGTTAAAATAGTTAACAAATAATAAAATTACGAAGTCGAAATTTGTTAGAACATATTTGTGGCCTGGTCAGGAGACTCGTTTTCAAGTCTTCTATTCTTGTATATGTATAAAATATTCGACAATTTAACATTTTACGTTCGAAAAACAGTTTTTTTTATTAAAAATCAGCAGAATTTCAAATTAGTAAGTTTTAAAGGTGAACTTTAAAATTGTAGATCAACTTGTTCAAAATTTTAAAGAAATATTTTTAATATTCATTACTTTAATATTTATTATTTTTAAGGGTACAGTACACCTTTAACAGTTGCAGAACGAAATTTGTCCTGTGTAACACATCTTTTTTTAAGAGCCCACTTCAGACACGAGAAGAAAGGTTGGTTGTGTTTATGACGGCCAATTATCAACACAAGGGATAAGAGCGCCAAGGGGGGGGGGGAGCTTTCTAAGGTAACCTAACCCGTATTAACGCTTGGAAATCCAAGGTTCGAAGAAAACTCCGAACGATTAGGCCAACGGACGCGATTGCGTTCACTGGAAGAAAGGAAAACGTTAATGTTAAGTCTATGAGGGCGTTATTTTAAAATTTCTCGCTTTGATTTTAATATTATTGAATGTTGTTTTTTGCATAGGATAGCTTAGGACGATCTACAACCAGGCTAGTTTTTACTTTTTAGATTTTGGTTATAGTTTACATATATACCGGGTGTCCCAAAAAGGACTGACTGATTTTAAAATTCAATAACTTGCAAACGGTGACAGATATTTAAAAAATTCTTGCAGGGGGGTTATGCATAAGGTCAAAAGTTTTTTTACAGTGATTTTCAATTTTAGTTCGAATTACAAACAATAGATCGCGCTACGATCAATAGACGCTGAATTCAGGCTCGATTTTTGGTACTTCGTGGCCCGGATAATACATTTCCATCTCCTTTTTCAGCATGGAACAAGAGAAAGGACCAGAAATCGAGCCTGTATTTAGCAACTATTGCTTACAGCGCCATCTATTGTTTGTAATTCGAACTAAAATCGAAAATCACTGTAATAAAACTTTTGACCTTATGCATAACCCTCCTGCAAGAATTTTTTAAATATCTGTCACCGTTTGAAAGTTATTGAATTTTAAAATCAGTCAGTCCTTTTTGGGACACCCGGTATATATGTATTAGGAAATTTTCAATTTCAGAACCGATTCACCACGGTTCCGAAAGTAAAAGTATTTTTTTTTAAATACCTGAAACCAAAATCGAAAGAGTAAAAACTAGCCCGGTTGTAGATCGTCTTCAGCTATCCTATGCAAAAAAAAAAAAAAAAAAATCATTGTAAAATGTTAAAAAGGAAGTGAAAATTTTGAAAATAACGCTCCCATATACTTAACGTTAGCGCTTATATTTTTTCCCGTAACTAGCGTGGGTTCAAAAAGGTAAAGATATTTCTTGCAACGGTAAGGAAACACGAAAATTTATCATTAACATTAATAATGTAAAACTAAAAATTATGAAACTATAAGGTAAAATATAGCAATTTATAAAAATATGCTAGCTAGCAAATTTATTTTCTAATACGTATTATCTTCTAATAATTTATACTTCACTTGCATGGACATTCAAAAGTATTTTATATTATGGCTTATGCGGGAAAAATCTTTTGCGGTGTATTTTAATGACGTAAAACAATTTTAAACATACAATTTATGCACCTTATTGAAGTGCACAGGTACGTATACAGGGGAATTCAAAAGTACATTTCGCTACATTACGGACTATGAAGAAAAAACGTTTGCAGCGTATTTTAATAACGTTTCTCTGATACAACATAATAAATTGATATAAATTTATGAGGCGCAGTAAAGCATGCTTTCTGAAGGGGTTGCAAAGCATTTATCATTCATTACAGGGTCATAGAAAAGATTCAGTTTTATTGCAGAAAAAACTGCTTGCAAAGTGTATTTTAGTTATGTTTCACGATTTCAAACAAGATGGAATTCATATACGTTACTGAGATTTACTACAAGATGCTTACATTAGAATATGATCTGCATCACATTTTATTTTATTTACAGGGGCACATAAAAGATGTTGTATACAGTATTGTATATGAAGTATTGTCTATTAAGGATAATTGCTGAAAGTGAGTTTTCAGCTATGATATACGTTTTTAACTAAATTTCTGTATACTAGATTATACATATTAATTCTACAGACTGCTTATAGGGCTACGCAAAAGAACTAGAAAGAATTGTCGAGAAATTGATTAATTTTATTTTCAAGCTCAACTATATTTCGAAAGATATGTTTGCAAAATACAAATATTATAATATACAAGGCTATTCAAAGAATTGGATGCATGCACGCCTATTTCAGACACGGGAAGAAATGAAAACGCTAATTTTCAGTCTATGGGGGCGTCATTTTCAAATTTCTGGTTTTGATTTTAATATTATTGAATGATTTTTTTTGCATAGGATAGCTGAAGACTATCGACAATCAGGCTAGTTTTTACTTTTTCGATTTTGGTTATAGTTTTTTTTTTATATTAGGATAGTTTAAATTTTAGAACGGATTGCAAGCGGTTATGAAAGTAAAAGTAACTTTAAAAAAAATATCTGAAACCAAAATCGAAAAAGTAATAACTAGTCTGGTTATAGAGTGTCCTCAGTTATCCTATGCAAAAAAATTCATTTGAAAATGTTAAAAAAGAAGCGAGATATTTGAAAATAACGCTCCAATAGACTTATCATTAGCGCTTTCATTTTTTTCCCGTTACTAGTGTGGGTTCTGAAATGTTACGTAAAGGAACTATTTGTAACGGTTAGGAAACGCGAAAATTTATCATTAATTATAATAATGTAAAACTAAAAATAATCAGACTGTAAGGCAAAATATAGTATTTTATAAAATTCTGTCAGCTAGCAAATTTATTTTGCAATACGTAACTGTAACGGAATTCCTGTTTAAATGGAATATTTTATTGTTTCCTCTAAAAATATCTTACAATTGTATCTGAAAAGACGGAAACAACCCACCTAAAACGGTATTTCACACTCATTGTTTATGTTTCCGTCTTACCAGGTTTAATAATGTCATGTTTCTAGCATGAGGGGGTCAAATTTTAATTACTACCAGAGCCCGTGTACTCTTTTATATTATGGCCTATGTGGGAAAAATCATTTTTGGTGTATTTTAATGATGTAAAACAATTTTAACAGAAATTTATGCACCTTATTGAAGTGCACAGGTACGTGTGCAGGGGAATTCAAAAGTATATTTCGTTATATTATGGCCTATGAAGAAAAAACGTTTGCGGTGTATTTTAATAAAGTTTCTCTGTTACAACATAATGAAATTGATATGAATTTATGAGGCGCAGTAAAACATGCTTTCTGAAGGGGTTGGAAAGAATTTATCATTCATTTACAGGGTCTCTGAAAAGAGTTCAGTTTTATTACAGAAAAAACTGCTTGCAAAGTGTGTTTTAGTTATGTTTCACGATTTCAAACAAGATGGAATTCGTGTACATTAATGAGGCTTACTAGAAGATGCTTACATTAGAATATGATGCATTACATTTTATTTCATTATTATACCATTATGCATTACATTTTATTTCATTTACAGGGACACATAAAAGATGTTGGACACAGTATAGTATATCTACTAAAAAACAACTTTTCAAAAGTAAAAAAAAGCCAAGCAAAAAAAAAGAAAATAAAGAAAAAAAGGTGAAAGTTGTGGCTAAAAAACAGTGTGATATCAAATTTCCAAGCTTATATTATGGTACTTATTTAACATTTTCCATTAAAAATTTACGATATGTAAGTCGAGTACCTAAGTATGCGTTGGTAGAAAGCCTTTTCTCCTTTACTAAATACATCATAACGTGTTTCTGAAAATTAATTTTTTTTATTTATGCATGATGGTCTTGGCGGCCATCTTTCCATATTTTACACAAATTTCTAAGCACACAAGTTCATTGTTAAGATTGGAAGTTCGAAATTGTTACTAAAGCAAACATTTTATTCTTTTAATTTATGAAAATGAGTGCCTAAAAATTTGTGTCTTAAAATAAAGCTGAAGTAACTTCAGGCTTCATCTTATGATTCTCTTTTTTCCGAGGGGGCTTAATTAATTAGTTAAAGCAATAAAAATCAATTTGTTTTTTCAAAAGAAAAAACTTTCTTAATTTATCTGTCTGTAGCTAAAACTAGAAGTTCGAAATTCTTAATAATGCAAATATATTACGAGCTTGAGTGCTTAGAAATTTGTGTAAAATCTGGAAAGATGGCCGCCAAGCCCGTCATGCATAATTAAAAAAAAATTAATTTTCAGAAACACGTTATGATGTATTTAGTAAAGGAGAAAAGGCTTTCTACCAACGCATACTTAGGTACTCGACTTACATATGGTAAGTTTTTAATGGAAAATGTTAAATAAGTACCATAATATAAGCTTGGAAATTTGATATCACACTATTTTTTAGCCACAACTTTCACCTTTTTTTTCTTTTTTTCTATTTTTTTTTTGCTTGGCTTTTTTTTTACTTTTGAAAAGTTGTTCTTTAGTAGATATCAGTTCTTTTTTTAAAAAACAAATTATATATAATTGAAATAATTCTATTAGCTCAAATTAAAATTAGTCCTTTATAAGCAGGGAGCAAACACAATAGTATATATTTTGTTTACCTATCATTCATTTTTTAGAGTGATTAATAATTTAAAAGTAAGGAAAGTCAATTTCTTCTTTCAAAGTATCAGTCTTTCTCTATTTATATCTCCTTAAAATTTTCTACGAAAGATGAAAATTTAGTAAAAAACAGATAGAGTCGAAATAAAAAATATATTTACAGTTAGTCTGTAAGTTAATTTTTTTTTCTAACTTTTTTTTTGTTGACGGTTTTGCAAAATAAATTTACCTTTACAAATACCTACGGTTAATCCGAGAATGAAACCCCGCAGGCATCTAAAGAATCGAAGATCTGTAAATCTAGCAATTCTAGACATAATAAAGGAACATTTTTGATTAAAGAAAAATCTAAAAAGTTAAAGATACAAACTTTACATATAACTTCATCTTCATTTAGATCGTGTTATAGAGAAGAAAGAATAAATATGTAATTTTACTCAAGTCTGTTTATCCATACCTATTTGCATAAATGTGAGGATATTAATTTACTATAAAATTTCCCTTAAATTGATTATCTTTAATAGTCTATTATTAAAGCCGTATATACATTAGAATTAAACATATTAGAATTAAACGTTATACATTAGAATTAAATATTTTTCGATTAAAAATTTCCTGAAATCTATAGTCTTATCATTCGCCAAATTTGTTTTATGTTTTTTTTAATACCCAGACTCTTTTTCTGAACTCTGGCAAAAGATCACAGACATATTGAAGTTATCCAAATTCTTATATCTTTACTATCGTATTTCCTTTTTCGAGGGAGGGAGGTGAGGAAAAGCCCTTAAGAACTTTGTTTTGTTCTCAGAATTCTGAATTATTCATTCAAAAGATCTACCTACATAAGTCTTGTTGCAGAATTTTCGTTAGTTAAGAGTTGCATCGAGTTATACATCATGTGAATCTATTAAATTAATTTTGTGAAATACTAGATGGGAGCCATTGATATTTCCAGACCATTTGCCTACATTTTAAACTTGAGTCATTTACTACTATTCATTAATTTTCTAAACGAATTAAAGAATTTGTTGTTTCCATGCCAACTGTACCTTTCACTATTGCTTGCTTGTTTGTTTGTTTGATTTATTGAACACATACATCATATCACATGCGGATCAAGGCGGGATTCGAATCTGCTTCCACCTACGCTCTCAAGAGATTAGCGGCATTGTGTCTTATCCACTCAGCCACAGTGGGCCACTATTGCTTTCTCTAATGCCCAGATACTCAAATTTAACCAACTGCACTTAGAATAATGGTCATAACACAGAACATTTATATGTTAGAGCAGTGTTGCCAGTGGGCTACTTTTTTAATTCAGATTTCTTGATTGCCACCACTTATTATAAACGGTAAAATTCCCTTTGTTTTCGCCTTAATTAATATGTCATTAAATAAGGCGCGTTTTAAAATTTAAAAAAAGTGGTACCAATCAAGTATCTGAATTTAAAAAAGTAGTCCATCTGGCAACACTGTGTTAGAGTGGTGACATGTGCACAAGTCGTGCACTCATATTCAATTTTTTGTCCAAAGTACGGTAACTCAGTTTTCAGTAATAGACGAGGAAGATTTCAATTAAACTAACCAGAAAAGTTAACAAATATTGGCTTCCTGATTTGATTTTATTCAAAATTTACCAACCGAAGTTAATGTCCGGGATCCAGATAAATTTTTCTCTGTTAGTAAAATTAGATTGACCAATCTGTGCCTTCCGTCCGTGCAGGCTTTTCGGTGTTTACTGCAAACATCAAAAAGTTCGGAAAAATGCAAGCGTCTGATTGATCAATCTCATCCCGCTAATAGCGAAAAATCTATCTTGATCCCGACCTATTCAACGCCCTTTAAATATTGGAGAAAGCCTTGACACGTGTCAGGAAAACGTCACACAAAGCAGGCAAAACAAAGAAGAAAAATCATTCATTGGCTCATTCATATTCACGAGTCAATGAATGATTTTGTTTCTTTGCTTTGCATGCTTTGTGTGATGTTTTCGTGACACCTGTCAAGACTTTCTCAAATATTTAGGGGGCTTTGGCTTATTTTACCACCATGAAGTTATGAAAGGAGAGGAACAGACACGTTAATCTTCCCGTGTGAAAAACTAGATACCAAAAAAACGAGTTATTTTCCTCTCTTCTGCCCTTTTCTCACTTTATTTTGACCGATAGAAGCCCATTTAGCAGTCTACAGTACAAGATGCCGCTATATACGGTGGACGCAGGAGGAAGGGTGTTAGCGCGACCAATGACATAATAGGCCAGTTCATGACGTTTAAAAGTCACTCTTTTCGCGCACATTCATTGGTGCATTCGAGCATCACATGAATCCAGCGGACTGTAAAAAAAGAAGAATCGGACCCACCGCGGTAGCCTGTCTTTTTCGTTAGCCTCAGGTTGGTTGGTTGTGTTTATGACGGCCAATTATCTACACGAGGTATATAGGCCCCGTTAGCCTCAGAGTTGGATCATCTTTACACGATGATTAGTACAAAGCTGCGCTCCGATTTTTTTGTGTCCATTGCCGTGTACAGATAATCAACTCCGTGTGTCGTTATGAACTGGCCTTATATGTTGTTGGTCACAGTTTAGGAACAGCTTCAAATGATTTCATCTATATCTACTTCGATGCAAACGAAAAAGACAGGCTACCGCGGTGCTACAGCGCCTAGAATATATAGTGTCGAAATCGGCTATCCCAGTAATACTTAAAAATGTGCTAAAATATTGGATCTCTTAAATTTCAAATGATGCTGAAATCCAATGAGTCGATCACAACGATATCTGCAGGATATTTCCTAAAACTTCATGACGATTTGGTTACAGCGTCTAGAATACCTAGTGTGGAAATGTGTTATTAAACAACGCTAAAAATTTGTATCCCATAAATGATCGACGATACTGCTAAAATCCCAAGTGTCGATCGCAGCGAAATCTGCAGGATTTTCGTATTACATTGTAAACTAGCAATAACTTGCAGTTATAGAAAATATCCTGCAGATGTCGCTGCGATCTGTATATTTCAGTAGCATCGTTGCACATTTAAGGGATACAATATTTTAGCACTTTTTTAAGTATTACAGGGATAGCAAATTTCCACACTATATATTCTAGGCGCTATAATTTGGTCTAGACGCTGTGGAATTTTTTTCTTACATTTTATTAACATACATCTGACCTGTGTGCTTGGCGTCAAGCCCGCTGTAATAATACGATGTTTATTTTGAAATTTGAAAGTATATCACAGATGTCGTTGCGATCAACTCCCTGGATTTCAGCGTCAGTGCACATTTAAGGGATACAACTTTTTAGAGGTGCTTGGATAGCAAATTTCCACATTATGTATTCTAGACGCTATAGCGGTGCATTACACGTGTCTCTTTCTTGTTTAAAAAAATATCCTGCAGATGTCGCAGCTAATGACTGTTTGGAATTCAACATCGTTGTACATTTAAGGGATTCACTATTTCCGCGCTTTTTTAAGTATTGCTGGGATAGTCGATTTCTACAACATATAATCTAGGCCTATAACGGAGCTATAGTGTCAGTTTTAAAATCGGGTTATTAAAAAGGTGCTAAAAAATTGTATCCCATAAATGTTGAACGAGGCTGAACGATGAATGTCGATCACAGCGACATATGGTAATTCCAACGTAACTATTTCAAAAGACATCAAGTGAGAAAACGTTTCGCTCAGAGAAGATCTAGAAAATGTTGCTGCTATCAACATTTGTCATTCAGTAGTTTTCAATATTTATGGGATTCAATTTTTAGCAATTTTTAAAGTATTACTGGAATAGCCGGTTTCCACACAATGACCGTGATCTAGATAGATTTTTCTCTGTTATCGCAACGAGATTGACCAATCATAAGCCAGAATTTTTGCTAAATTTTCACTGTTTGCAAAAATGTACCTGGATCCCGGTCTATATTTTTAGACGTTATAACTGAGCTGAGGAATAGTGCAGAAAGCAAACTCCGTATTTTGATACATTAAGGCCGGGATCCAATTAGGAACATGTGTGTCGCTATAACGAAGTATCGACATATGGCCAATAAAGGTTTATTGGTAGAAGTGATAAAAACAAACCGTTAAAGGTCTTTGCGAGCGTGTCATTATCGTCAGGCTAATGCGTATTGAATTATTTCCGTAGTCTAATAAAGCTCGTCCATGAGCGTATCGTCTAGTGGAGGATATTCCAAATTTGGGTTCAAGGCTGAAAAAGTCACGTGGTACCGGCAATTTACCTAAAGAACTTCTAACTGATGAGAAGGGAAACAGGAAACTACTACTGCTTCCTCCCGTGAACTGTTTCATTGGCTAGCGGGGATTTACATTACGTCGAGGGAGCCTTCCCTTCTTTACGTTAGACGTTTTTCATTGACCACGTGATCATAACGTAGGTAGAATACCTCTATTCAAGAAAGTGGATTGCCGTACTATAGCGCTTAGAATATATAGTGTGGAAATTGGCTATCACTGTAATGCTTAAAAAAGTGCTAAAATATTGTATCCCTTAAATGTGCAAAGATGCTGCTGAAATATACAGATCACAGCGACATCTGCAGGATATTTTCTCAATCTGCAAGATATTGCCAGTCTATACAATGTAATACTAAATCCCGCAGATGTCGCTGTGATCGATACGTGGGATTTTAGCAGTATCGTCGCACATTTAAGGGATACAAATTTTTAGCGTTGTTTGGATAGCATATTTCAACACTAGGTATTCTAGACGCTGTAGCCGTACTTTCGGCAAAAACTTGAAATGAGCATGCCTCCTGTGCATCCATCACCACTCTTCTGGCTATAAAGCCTCCTTGTTATGGTGTTGATTCTGAGCTCTCTTTGTTAAATTTCTATATTTGTGTTTTAGAGAAAGCAATACAGAAAAGTACCGTTACTATGGAAACAACAAGTTCTTTAATATCGAAATGTATAGTAAAGGAGTTCAGAATCAGTGCCTTAAATAGTTTCGAATATGTATTGTTGTTATGACAATCAATACCCTTCCTGGATGTGGAAATGCAAAATTGTGTTCAACATAATGGAGGATATTCCATCTACATTTTGATCACGAAGTCAAGGTAAAAACTTTTATCGTAAAGAAGGGAAGGCTCCGTAGACGTGTAATGTAAATCCCCGCTAGCCAATGAAACGGTTCATGAGGCAAAGTAGTAGTATATTCCCTTCTTATCAGTTAGAAGTTCCTTGGGTAAATTACCGGTATCACGTGACTTTTTTCAGCCTCGAACCCATATTTGGAATATCCTCCATTGGGCGCAATCTAGATAGATTTTTTGGCTGTTAGAGAAACGAGATTCATCAATCAGAAGCCTGCATTTTTGTGAACTTTTCGCTGTTTGCAGAAATGCAGGCTATTGATTGGTGAATCTCGTTCCGCTAACAGCGAAAAATCTATCTGGATCCTAGGCTTCATTTCTACAAACATTGCACTTCAACCATGGCAATAAAAAAAGAATCAAAACTTTCATGACACAGGCCGGGATCCAGAAACAGCAAATATTCTCAAACATGCAGGCTTCTGATTGGTCAAACTCATTTCGCTAACTGCGAAAAATCTATCTGAATCTCAGCCATAGTTTTCTTCAATGAAATCAATGCAAAAGGATAATATAAAAGAAAAGTATAACATTTCTAAAATGTTTTGGCGGTTTTATCACTATTTGGCATAATTTGCAAACTTTAGAATTATTTAACAGTTTTTCACTAATTATGAAGAGAAAATTTATGTTTTTAAAGCTGAATTTTATAAAAGCACGTAGATTGAGTAAATATCTTTCAATAAATTCAATCCTTACTTTTTTCTGTCCATTATTTAAGTCTCTACCTCGATCGAAACATAAGTTGTGACGAAGAAAATAAATCTGTCATTTTCAGTATCTCGACGTTATTTTGAAAAATCTATATCTCTGTTTATAATTAATTTATGAGGATGCATTTGATCTGAAATTGAAGATCTTCTTGATTAGGCCCTTCTGGCTTTGGTTTTATTTTTCTGCGATGATTGGTTCTTTTGATATGGGAAAATTTAAGCTGCCATGTTTGGTCGATTTAAAATGGAGAAGTTGTCTTCAGTATAATAAGCAGTTACGGTGTCTTGCCATTATTCTTGGCGTTTGTTTGTTTGGCGGGGTTAGCATTTTTTTTTTCAGCTTGGCTTGGCAGAACGACCGTCCTGCTTGATGAAGTATTGTCTATTAGGGATGATTGCTGAAAGTGAGTTTTCAGCAATGATATAAGTTTTTAACTAAATTTCTACATACTAGATTATATATATAAATTCTATAGACCATGTACAGGGCTACGCAAAAGAACTAGGAAGAATTGTCGAGAAATAGATTAATTTTATTTTCAAGTTCAACTATATTTCGAAAGATAAGTTTAAAAAATACAAATATAATAATATACAAGGCTATTCAAAGAATTGGATGCATGCACGCTTATTTCAGATACGGGAAGAAATGAAAACGCTAATTTAATGTCTATGGGGACGTCATTTTCAAATTTCTCGCATTGATTTTAATTTTTTTGAATGATTTTTTTTCTTTTTTTTTGCAAAGGATAGCTGAGGACTATCGACAATCAGGCTAATTTTTAGTTTTTCGATTTTGGTTATAGTTTTTTCTTATATTAGGATCGTTTAAATTTCAGAACGGATTCCAAGCGGTTATGAAAGTAAAAGTAACTTTAAAAAGAAATATCTGAAACCAAAATCGAAAAAGTAATAACTAGCCCGGTTATAGAGCGTCCTCAGCTATCCTATGCAAAAAAAATCATTTAAAATGTTAAAAAAGGAGCGAGATATTTGAAAATAATGCTCCCATAAACTTAAAATAAACACTTATATTTTTTTCCGTAACGACGTGGGTTCTCAAAGGTAACGTAAAGATGTTTCTTGCAACGGTAAGGAAACGCGAAAATTTGTCATTAACATTAATAATGTAAAACTAAATATTATGAAACTATAAGGTAAAATATAGCATTTTATAAAAAATATGCTAGCTAGCAAATTTATTTTCTAATACATATTATGTTCTAATAATTTATACTTCACTTGCATGGACATTCAAAATTGTTTTATATTATGGCTTATGTGGGAAAAATAATTTGCGGTGTATTTTAATGATGCAAAATAATTTTAAACATACAATTTATGCATCTTATTGAAGTGCACAGGTACGTGTACAGGGGAATACAAAATTACAATTCGTTATATTATAGACTATGAAGAAAAGAAGTTTGCGGCGTTTTTAATAACGTTTCTCTGTTACAACAAAATGAAATTGGTATGAATTTATGAGGCGCAGTAAAACAGGCTTTCTGAAGGGGTTGCAAAGCATTTATCGTTCATTACAGGGTCACAGAAACGATTCAGTTTTATTGCAGAAAAAACTGCTTGCAAAGTGCATTTTAGTTATGTTTCACGATTTCAAACAAGATGGAATTCATATACGTTACTGAGATTTACTACAAGATGCTTACATTAGAATATGATCTGCATCACATTTTATTTCATTTACAGGGGCACATAAAAGATGTCGTATACAGTATTGTATATGAAGTATTGTCTATTAGGGATAATTGCTGAAAGTGAGTTTTCAGCTATGATATACGTTTTTAACTAAATTTCTGTATACTAGATTATATATATTAATTCTATAGACTACGTATAGGGCTACGCAAAAGAACTAGGAAGAATTGTCGAGAAATTGATTAATTTTATTTTCAAGTTCAACTATATTTCGAGAGATGTATTTGGAAAATACAAATATTATAATATACAAGGCTATTCAAAGAATTGGATGCATGCACGCCTATTTCAGACACGGGAAGAAATGAAAACGCTAATTTTAAGTCTATGGGGGCGTCATTTTCAAATTTCTGGTTTTGATTTTAATATTATTGAATGATTTTTTTTGCATAGGATATCTGAGGACTATCGACAATCAGGCTAGTTTTTACTTTTTCGATTTTGGTTATAGTTTTTTTTATATTAGGATAGTTTAAATTTCAGAACGGATTCCAAGCGGTTATGAAAGTAAAAGTAACTTAAAAAAATATCTGAAACCAAAATCAAAAAAGTAATAACTAGCCCGGTTATAGAGTGTCCTCAGCTATCCTATGCAAAAAAAAATTCATTTGAAAATGTTAAAAAAGAAGCGAGATATTTGAAATTAACGCTCCAATAGACTTAACATTAGCGCCTTCATTTTTTTCCCGTTACTAGTGGGGGTTCTGAAATGTTACGTAAAGGAACTATTTGTAACGGTTAGGAAACGCTAAAATTTATCATTAATTATAATAATGTAAAACTGAAAATAATGAGACTGTAAGGTAAAATATAGTACTTTATAAAAGTCTGTCAGCTAGCAAATTTATTTTGCAATGCGTAACAGTAACGGAATTATGGTTTAAATGGAATATTTTATTGATTCCCCTAAAAATATCTTACAATTGTATCTGCAAAGACGGAAACAACCCACCTAAAACGGTATTTCGCACTCATTGTTTATGTTTCCGTCTTACCAGGTTTAATAATGTCATGTTTCTAGCATGAGGGGGTCAAATTTTAATTACTACCAGAGCCCGTGTACTCTTTTATATTATGGCCTATGTGGGAAAAATCATTTTTGGTGTATTTTAATGATGTAAAACAATTTTAACATAAATTTATGCACCTTATTGAAGTGCACAGGTACGTGTGCAGGGGAATTCAAAAGTATATTTCGTTATATTATGGCCTATGAAGAAAAAACGTTTGCGGTGTATTTTAATAAAGTTTCTCTGTTTTATAATAATATGCAAATCTATTCAAAGATTTGGATGCATGCACGCTTATTTCAGACACGGGAAGAAATGAAAACGCTAATTTTATGTCTATGGGGGCGTCATTTTCAAATTTCTCGCTTTGATTTTAATATTATTGAATATTTTTTTTTTCATAGGATAGCTGAGGACTATCGACAATCAGGCTAGTTTTTACTTTTTCGATTTTGGTTATAGTTTTTTTTTATATCAGGATAGTTTAAATTTCAGAACGGATTCCAAGCGGTTATGAAAGTAAAAGTAACTTAAAAAAATATCTGAAACCAAAATCGAAAAAGTAATAACTAGCCCGGTTATAGAGTATCCTCATCTATCCTATGCAAAAAAATTCATTTTAAAATGTTAAAAAAGGAGCGAGATATTTGAAAATAATGCTCCCATAGACTTAAAATTAACCCTTACATTTTTTCCCCGTAACCTTCGTGGGTTCTCAAAGGTAACGTAAAGATATTTCTTGCAACGGTAAGGCAACGCGAAAATTTGTCATTAACATTAATAATGTAAAACTAAAAATTATGAAACTATAAGTTATAATATAGCATTTTATAAAAATATGCTAGCTAGCAAATTTATTTTCTAATACGTATTATCTTCTAATAATTTATACTTCACTTGCATGGACATTCAAAAGTATTTTATATTATGGCTTATGTGGAAAAATAATTTGCGGTGTATTTTAATGATGTAAAATAATTTTAAACATACAATTTATGCATCTTATTGAAGTGAACAGGTACGTGTACAGGGGAATACCAAAGTACATTTCGTTATATTATGGACTATGAAGGAAAAACGTTTTCGGAGTATTTTAATAACGTTTCTCTGTTACAACAAAATGAAATTGATATGAATTTATGAGGCGCAGTAAAACATGCTTTCTGAAGGGGATGCAAAGCTTTTATCATTCATTCATTTACAGGGTCACAAAAAATAGTTCAGTTTTATTACAGGAAAAACTGCTTGCAAAGTGTGTTTAATTATGTTTCAGGATTTCAAACAAGATGGAATTCATATACGTTACTGAGGTTTACTGCAAGATGCTTACATTAGAATATGATGTGCATCACATATTATTTCATTTACAGCGGAACATAAAAGATGTTGGATACAATATTGTATATTAGGGATGATAGCTGAAAGTGAGTTTTCAGCTATGATATACGTTTTAACTAAATTTCTGCATACTAGATTATATATATAAATTCTATAGACTATGTATAGGGCTACGCAAAAGAACTAGGAAGAATTGTCTAGAAATTGATTAATTTTATTTTCAAGTTCAACTGTATTTAGAAAGATATTTTTGGAAAATGCAAATACAGGGTGCGCCATAAATTCGTGCAAACTTTAAAAATCCATAATTAAAGAAATAATGGTCGGAAAAATTTTTGGTTTGCGCGAGTATGATCAGACGGATTTTGGATTTTTTTCCCATGAATAATAAAAAATGATTCCAAGAATAACCAATAGAGGGCGCTCACATGCCATATTGAGACGTTTTATGCAAATCAGACAAACACAAACAGACATTGAAAGAAATTACAATAACATGACACTCTGCATTAACTTTTATGGTACTAAAAGATGCTCAACATGACCACCACCACAAGGTATTAGGCAAGTGAGGCGTGTCAATACGCCTGTAATAGCTGAGTGTAGCATGTCGGCATCGATGCCACCGACGGTCAGTCGAATGGCATCTTTCAGTTCCGCCAAAGTGGCTGGGGAGCACCGATAAACACGAGACTTTAAGTATCCCCACAACCAAAAATCTGCTGGGGTCAAGTCTGGAGATCGTGGGGGCCATTCAAACTTACAACCTCGACTTATCACTCGGTCTTCAGTGAAAGTGTCTAACAGGAACGCCTTGACTTCACGTGCAAAGTGGGGCGGGGCACCATCCTGCATGAAGGTGACGGAAGGTAACGCATGTCTTTCCTGCAATACAGGCACAACTTGGTTACGCAAAAGCGTAAGATACCGTTCTGCAGTGACTGTACACGTTTTCCAGCCGGATTCAGGACAAGACTCTTCAAAAAAGAAAGGACCCAGAATGAAAGCCGCGGTGAAACCACACAAAACAGTCACGCGAGGAGAATGCATTGGCTTGGTCTGATACTCCCGAGGGTTTGACGTCGCCCAGATACGACTGTTTTGCGTATTGACGTCGCCATGGAGTGAAAAATGTGCTTCATTCGTCCACATGACATTCAGCAACCATTGTGGGTCACGATCCATTTGTGCCAGTGCCCATGTAGCAAACTTTAGTCTTTTATCTGTATCTGCCGGTAATAACTGGTGAAGTGTCTGTATCTTGTACGGATACAGATCCAAGATTCCGTGCAGAATACGTCGAATCGACGATTCCGGAATTCCCGTTATTCTACCAGCTTCACGAGCACTGCTACTTTCCGTTGATGTCTCGGCTGCCATTTCTTCCATAGCACTTTTTACAGCATGGACGCGATCCGCGTTCAAGGATGGTCTGCCACTACGTGGACGATCCTCAAAACTCCCCGTTTCCTCAAAACGTCGTACTAAATTGAGTATTCCATTCAACGAAATAGGGCTTTTTTGCGCCTTTAGTCCTTTCTCCGTGCGAAACTTCCTCAATGCAATAGTAGTGGATTCCCCATTCTTGTAGAACAGTTTGACCAGCAGCGCTCGATCTGGTAACGATAGCATGCTGCCGAGATCGAATGACGAATCCATTTCCATCCAGGTGTTTTATTGCTAGCCTGATTTGCATAAAACGTCTCAATATGGCATGTGAGCGCCCTCTATTGGTTATTCTTGGAATCATTTTTTATTATTCATGGAAAAAAAATCCAAAATCCGTCTGATCATACTCGCGCAAACCAAAAATTTTTCCGACCATTATTTCTTTAATTATGGATTTTTAAAGTTTGCACGAATTTATGGCGCACCCTGTATAATAATATACAAGGCTATTCAAAGAATTGGATGCAAGGACGCCTATTTCAGATAAGGAAATGAAAACACTAATTTTAAGTCTATGGTGGCGTCATTTTCAAATTTCTCTCTTTGATTTTAATATTTTTGTAATTTTTTTCTGCATTGGATATCTGTGGACGATCTACAACCAGGCTAGGTTTTACTTTTCGATTTTGATTATAGTTTTTATTTTTTATATTAGGATAGTTTCAATTTCAGAACAGATTCCACCGGTTCTGAAAGTAAAATATTTTTTTTTAAATATCTGAAACCAAAATCGAAAAAGTATAAAACAGCCCGGTTGTAGCTCGTCCTCAGCTATCCTATCTAAAAAAATTCATTTTAAAATATTAAAAAGGAAGCAAGATCTTTGAAAATAACGCTCCCATAGACCTAACATTTAGCGCTTACATTTTTTCACGTTACTAGTGTGGGTTTTCAAAGGTAGCGTAAAGGTATTTTTTGTAACGGTAAGGAAAAGCGAAAATTTACCATGAACTATAATAATGTGAAACTGAAAATAATGAGACTTTAAGTTAAAATATTACATTTTATAAACGTCTGCTATCTAACAAATTTATTTTCTGATACGTAGCTGTAACGGAATCCTTGTTTAAACGGGTTTTTTTCATTATTTCCCTAAAAATTCCTGGCAATTGTATTTGAAAAGACGGAAACAACCCATCTAAAACGGTATTTCGCAACTATTGTTTATGTTTCCGTCTTACCAGTTTTTATAATGTCATGTTTTTGCATGAGGGAGTCGAATTTTAATTACTACCAGGCCCCGCGTTTTTCTCTAGGCCCTCTTTCTCTTCTATTTGTATATCCATCACAAAACTTTACGACTGATAGTCAGATTTTATCACTTTCGAACATAGTTTAAAGGAAATGTTTATTGATTTGACTTGACTGTTCGACTGTCCGTGCTCTAACTCGTGCACAATATACTCGGATTGTGATGTAATTGAAATACGTTGTTGAAGTTTATCATGGCATACCTGGCATTGATAATAAAGCATGTAATTATTTATACTACACTTACATGGACATTCAAATGTATTCTTTTATATTATGTCTTATGTGGAAAAAATCATTTGCGGTGTATTTTAATGATGTTAAACAATTGTAAAAAAAAATTTATACACCTTATTCAGTTGCATTAGGTGATGATTTCTGTGGAATATTTTACGTCTAGCATTTTTAGTGAGTGAACAGGAGAATTCAAAAGTACATTTCGTTCATATGTTGCTGTCTTACAAACGTAATGAAATTGATATGAATTTATGAGGTGCAGTAAAACTTGCTTTCTGAAAGGGTTGCAAAGTATTTATCATTCATTCACAGGGTCACAGAAAGGAGTTCAGTTTCATTGCAGGAAAAACTGCTTGCAAAGTGCGTTTTAATTATGTTTCACGATTTCAAACAAGATGGAATTCATATACGTTACTGAGGTTTACTACAAGATGCTTACATTAGAATATGATGTGCATCACATATTATTTCATTTACAGCGGCACATAAAAGATGTTGGATACAATATTGTATATGAAGTATTGTCTATTAGGGATGATTGCTGAAAGTGAGTTTTCAGCTATGATATACGTTTTTAACTAAATTTCTGCATACTAGATTATATATATAAATTCTATAGACTATGTATAGGGCTACGCAAAAGAACTAGGAAGAATTTTCGCGAAATTGATTAATTTTATTTTCAAGTTCAACTATATTTCGAAAGATATGTTTGGAAAATACATATATAATATTATACAAGGCTATTCAAAGAATTGGATGCATGCACTTTTTATTTCAGAGAAGGGAAGAAATGAAAACGCTAATTTTATGTCCATTTTCAAATTTATCGCTTTGATTTTAATATTTTTGAATGATTTTTTTTTCTTGCATAGGATAGCTGAGGACTATCGACAATCAGGCTAGTTTTACTTTTTCGATTTTGGTTATAGTTTTTTTTTTTTTTTGTATTAGGATAGTTTAAATTTCAGAACGGATTCCAAGCGGTTTTGAAAGTAAAAGTAACTTTAAAAAAATATCTGAAACCAAAAATGAAAAAGTTATAACTAGCCCGGTTATAAGGCGTCCTCGGCTATCCTACGCAAAAAAATTCATTTTAAAATGTTAAAAAGGAAGCGAGATATTTGAAAATAATGCTCCCATAGACATAAAATTAACTCTTACATTTTTTCCCGTAACTGACGTGGGTTCTCAAAGGTTACGTAAAGATATTCCTTGCAACGGTAAGGAAACGCGAAACTTTATCATTAACTATAATAATGTACAACTGAAAACAATGAGACTGTAAGATAAAATATTACATTTTATAAATGTCTGCTGGCTAACAAATTTATTTTCTGATACGTAGCTGTAAAAGAATCCTGGTTTAAACGGAATTTTTTCATTATTCCCCTAAAAATACCTGGCAATTGTATCTGTAAAGACGCAAATAACCCATCTAAAACGGTATTTCGCACCTATTGTTTATGTTTCCGCCTTACCAGGCTTTATAGTGTCATGTTTTTAGCATGAGGTGAGGGGTCGAATTTCAGCTGCTCTTTCACATTGTTTAGATTGCTGTTTCATCTCTGGTGAATAATGGCGAATTCATGTTTCATCCACCGTTATAAGACATTGACGAAAATCAGCCGATTGGTTAAGTTTTCTAACTTAACTTGAAATCACCATAGTCCACATTAGGCAGTGGGCCATCTGCACTACCTTCTTTTGAAAAAAAACGAACAGTAAAGATGGAGAAACTCATAAAATGTTAAAGAAAGGAGGGGGGGGGGGAAGAAGGAGACCAATTTCACGAGGTTTAACTTGATTATATTAATAAATGAAATGTTTTCATGAAGGAATTTTCGGCAGAAAGTCCTCCCAAATCAGCATTTCATAGCAAAGTACATATGTGATAAAATCATAATGGAACCTCTACTTTTGAGCTTGCTAAATTCGATCTATAAGCGATATTCTAACGGAGGCAAATCAGGCAAATTTCTACCACTTATTTTAAAATGTTATTATTGTCTTAATTAACTGAAGTTATTAAATAGGATAAAAAAAAATTTTAATTTGTAATACAAGTATGCCTATTTCATCCTCGTGAAATCGGAACGTACGGTTCGATCCAGCACATTTCGGCCTGAAACTTTTTCTATAAGCAAGGCTCTATGATTGAATACGAGTCATAATTGATTGTATCAGTTTCTAAGCCTTTGTTGTCCAAAAATTTGAAAGTAGAGGTCTCCGCGGACTCTTGCAACAATTAGGCATTGTTTTCCAACAAGACTGCTAGACCACATGTATCTTTGCCCGCTGCAGACACAAACTATTATAATTGAGATGAAATGTTTCAATCCAAGTACCATTCTCCAAAACTTACTTCTTCGAATGACCGTTTATTTAGATCACTTCAAAACATTTTGAGGATAAGATATTTTATTTTTTGGAAGATTTGAGAAAATACATCGATTCTTTAGCCAGATGAGCGCTAATTATGTAACTGCTAGGAAATAAAATTTTTACGAAATACATTTTCTTTAATTCCCATCAACAATATGCGACAAACATTTGCATCAATCCCAAAAATATGAATTTGGTTATGGATTCTTCTCTGGACTTTTTCAGCGAATTTTAATAACATTCCATCTTTACTTTCAATTTACATTGGTATCCTGGTTAAAGATTGTCTTAGTCAACATTTTTGTTGTATTTGTAATGGCACATACTTTCGTTTACTACAATTCATTATTCAATGACACAGTTTAATAGAATGAGTACAGAGGAAATTAAGGATCACAAAGAACAGTTAGTAAATTTGTCATTAGCTTTTCAAGAATTATAGTAGAAGGATAATATCATCATCATCAACAAGTCTATCACTGTGAAAGACTGCGTTATTTACGAAGAAAATGTCAGTAGGACATTTTTAACAAACTAATAAAACATTTTTGGGCACCAATGAATGATAGCTTAACATTGTCTTGATCGGCAAGTTCAAGTAGAGGCTGCAAAGTAAAACCACTGCTAATTTATCAAACTAATTTATAAAGTAATAAAAACAGTTTCTGAGCAACAAAGAATGATAACTTAACATTGTCTTGATCGGCAAGTTCAAGAGAGACTATAAACTAAAAGCACTGCTAATTTACCAAATTCCGATATAGGACACAGATTGGTAAAGGATATCACGGCAACTCCTCCTGATTATTAACTTGGAAGTAGAGGAAGAAGATGGAGAATCTCTGGAGATATATGACAGTGAGATTGCAAATGACATGGTAAAAAGCAATCTCTATCGCCAATGTGGGAAAAATAAAACTAAAACTTAATTTAAAGATAAAGATGGAGAGAACATTTATTTTCTCTGACTTCTGATAAAGAAAAAGAATGCTTAGGTAAAATTGGAAGAAATTAAAAATATTGCTTTGAAATGGAATTCTAAAAAATTAGTTATCAGAATTACATATCAATGTAATGAAAAATCCATGCAGTTTTCAGAGAAAATAAAAACAAAATATTTCTCAAACAATTGTAAAAAAACATTTACAGCTGTACTTGTTGCTCCAAATTGAGACTTATTAGTTAAAAAATGTTTTTATACACAATCTAGGTATAAAATCACAGATAGGATGCTTATGTGCCTGTCCACAGATTCCTAAAGAGCCCGATGCACACATAGATACAAGATTTCACAGGAAGGGATTTGTTCGACGGGTGGCAGTTGCACAGACCATCACGTTATCAAGTTGAAGGCTGAAATTTTAGGATTAGACAGAACTCAATTAGCATATTAAAATGCAAATGGTCTGCCAAGTCATATCTTGATAGAAAACACCTGCAGACCAGAGTTTAGTAGTTGATCGATTGGTTTATCATTGTATTTTCCTGCACCCAAATGTATGAAAACATTGAAGTTTGGGTGCATGAAAACACAGCGGTAAATCTGCAGATCAACCACTAAATTGGGGTTCTGCAGATGGTTTCCACCAAGATACGACTTGGCAGACCAATGCATGTAACTTGTATGTAAAATAAACGGGCAAGTACGAGTATTACTCGCACTCAGAGTGTTCCGTACAATAAATATATGAATTATTAACTGTATTATTTAAAAGAATAATAAAACTTTGTAAAAACCTATACAACGTAGAGTTGGGTATAGATGTATATGTTAGAAAATTATGAATGGGTATACCACAAAAGTTCAAAGAGATATGAAGCCCAAATAAAATTAAATATTGCTATGCTGTGTAACTCTTTTTTAAATCTTATCTTAATCTGCTTATGATGAACTTAATTCGGTACTGAAAATAAAAGTAATGCCTATTTAAATTTCATTTGGCATTTCATAAAACTAAATTTAGCATAGTAATATTTTTCTTTTTACAGTGTAGCTGAAACAAAATCTTTGTTCAAAGTTTATACTTGGCGTTGTACTAAGCGCGCTTCAAAAGGAGGTCGCAAAGATGCAACTCGACTTTGTCCGTGCCGCGTTTTTCCAGATAGGTTTTTAATTAACTTTTAAAGTTAAGTAAAAGTTAAGTAAAAAGTTAAAGTTGTATTAAGAGATCCACTCAACGCAAACTAGTTGTGAATCAAATAATATTTATGTGATTAATTCTAATTAAATTGGTCTGTTTTTAACAATTTGACGTTTATTGCTTTTATGCTGCTACTGGGTATTGCATTACACAAATATTTCATTAAAAGTTGTTATCTAGTATTTAAAAACCGATGGTATATAGAGTACGCCGTCTCTGACATTATGTATGGCCAAACCACCCGTGTCTTTAAGGGTTAAGGCTCCCGTCCCTGCCGGCAAAGGCACTCACGAGCTAATGCCAATCGTATGGGAAAGGAGTTTTCTAATATCTCGTTTGCATTTCGACATTTTTAAATATTTTTCTTGCATTGGATAGCGAAGATCCGTCTCTACATCGCACCTTTCTTTACTTTTTCGATTTTGGTTGTAGATATTTTTTAAATGACACTTTCATTTTCAGAACCGGTTTTGAAAGAGAAAGTAACTTTATAAAAAATATCATCGTCATCATCATCATCTTCACCATGGGTTAGGCTAAATCAGCCTGTTCCGGCTCCATTGATCAATCCATCGAAGCGTATTTCTAATCTGCGACCAAAATCGAAAAAGTAAAAAAGGTGCGATGTAGAGACGGACCTCGGCTATCTAATGCAAAAAAAATTATTTAAAAATGTCGAAATGCAAACGAGATATTAGAAAAAAACTCTCCCCATACGATTAGCATTAGCTCGTGAGTGTCTTCGCCGGCAGGGACAGGAGCATTAATATCTCGGCGAATTACCGACGATTTTTTTGAAAATCATTATAAACAATGCTTTTATAATTTTGATAAGATAGGTACCTTTAGCGTTCCTCTATACCTTTGCTGAATGCTCGCAAATCGGAATCTGTGTGTAACAGAAAAATGCGCTTTTATGAAAACTATGCGACATAGGGTAATCGCTATAATTTTCCTGCAAGGCTTAAATTAACGTCTACTACCTCTAATTTTTTCATAATTTTAGTTTCAGTAGATTCGGAAACAAATGGGGGGGGGGGGACATATTTTTGCACTACATTTTCGACGATGTCTCTGAATACCTAAAATTAAAAGAAATGTATTTTAGATTACGGCGTTACGAAATCTTTTAACCGATACCCCACATGATATACAAAGAAAATATTTTCTTTCAAATAACCTAATTAGCCCCTCTACGTTTTTTCCCAAATTTATTTGTGAATGTTTAATAATCTGTAAATATGTCAGTCAATAGTCTTTATTACATCCCCCAATTTGAACTTTCAACGTTCTATAGTTTGCGAGTAAAATGGCTGTGACAGAGAACCAGACACAGGAGTGATCTTATAATGGTTCCGTTTTTACTTTTTAAGTACGGAACCGGAAAAATCATGATTATTGCAACTGAGAAATACAAAACATAAGAAGATGAATTATTGACAATAAATAAAACAAGAAAGGAAAACCATGTGCCAAGTATGGATTATGAACCCTTTCCTACATTTTTAGTTTAGTTAGAAAAGCATAACACATTTTAAACTACACATTTATTAATTTCTAACAATAGAAGGAAACGTAATTCAATTGTTTTGTGAAGCCCTGTATGTTCCTTATAAACATTATACACGCCACATACTGAGCTGAAATTTAATTCAATAATAAATACGCTGAAAATTACTGAAATCACACTTTTAAGGCTAATGTAAGACGGACGTCTTTTTGCACGCTTTTTTCCTTACGTTTTATCCCTACATAATGCCGCTAGTATTTTGTAGGAATAATACATAAGGAAAAACGCGTGCAAAAAGACGTCCGTCTGACATTAGCCTAAGAATTGCTATCCATGGACGGCCATGTATCCAGTTTTTTGCCATAGTCCTATATATTTATATGCTACAATGTCATTTAGCCGACAAGACATTTAGCAGACAGCAATTAGGCGACAGGATGTTTAGCCGACATGACAATTAGTGGACAGCGACAGTTAGCCGACAAGACAGTTAGCCAACAGAGGACAATTATTCGACATGGACATTCATCCGAAAGGACATTTAGCCAACAGAGCAAATAGCCGATACGTGAATTATCTGACACGAAATTTAGCTGACACATGCATTTTGCCGAAAGAATTTAGAAGACTCGGTCTTACATCAACAATGTAAACCTCTGTAACTCGTCACCATCATAAATCAGCTTTTTTATTGTTTCAGCGTTTTTGTTTATGATATACAATTAAACATCGAAATTTCTTCACTCTCATAAAGTAATTTTTTGCTTCAATCACTGTTATTCTGTAAAGATTTTCAATAAAACATCATTAACTAACCTCCGTAATATTCTTTTGTTCATTCGAACAAAATTATATAGAAAAGTAACTTTTCTAGAAAAAATATTGTTTGAAATGCGGATTTTAGACGGATCCCTCCCATAAATATTATTTACTTATATTTAAGCCTTAGACTCTCGATCGCTCATTGTACTCATTAAGTAAGAAATTTATGAAATAAAACGGAAATAATTCATTTTAATTATTCATTATACCTTAATAACTCTTCATTCTCTTAAACTGCCATTATATTTTACAAATACAGTTATATTTATAACATACACTAAAAAATCGATAGCTCGGAGAGGAGCCAATAATTTTTTTAAAAAATAACGTTTTCTACAATAAATATGGTTTAAAATGCGGTTTCTGATGGATCCCTTCGATAAATATTATTTAATAAATATAAGAATTTAAAAGAAAGGAGTGCGTGAATTCCGGGAACAAAAAAAAGATAGGACCCACGGTGTGGCAATTTTTAAACATTTTTCGTATCTGTCATGTGATATATCATCGGAAACTCCTCGGACCACTCTTTCATATTGTGTCCCTTTCTTCTCACCTCCCCCTATTCGCCACCCCTCCAAGAGGGCATTTTTCGATTTTCCGAAATCGTAGAGTTTTCATCATTTTAGATCCGATTTTTTTTACGAAGCCCTTTAAAAAAAATTGTTTATAATACTATATACAAATTTCAAAGAGGTGGGGGCACTTTTATATCTTTTGCCGCCACCCCTCATGTGATATGTAGTTGGAAAGGCAGTGTGGCACCAAATTTCATAACATATTCAAATATATACCTTCCACGCCGCTCCCCCCAGTTTGCTCCCCAGAGGCACTTTTCTAACTTTTGACGACACCCCTTACGTGATATATCTTTGGAAAGCCCTATGACCTCTTATACATATTATGCATCTCCCGTGCGTCTTCTGCACTTTTCCCCCGGGCGGCACTTTTTTAAATTTTGTTGAAATCCCTCATATGATATGTCGTTTGTGTAGTACACGTTCCCCCTTTGATGTCAGGTGTATACTCCTAGATCATAGATCACTAGTTTTTTTAAAGAAAAAACTAAGTTTATTAATAAAAATGCAGAAAGACAGTACAGATATTCGACGAGGACAAGACGATAATACACATACAAAGTATATATGAATTATATCCAGTAGAACACACTACAATATTCCATAATTACACACGTTGTAATACTACACAATTTCGCTTCACCTACAATACAAACTTTTTGCAACCAGTACCCGTAGCACCTGTGTAATTTTATATCTAACTTTCGGTTTTTCCAAAACCCCGCGGGCACACATGCACGGCATAAAAACCTCCACCCTTCACTGTCTAAAAAGGAAATCTCCTTCCCTTCTCTTCTTTGCTCGCACGTCACGTGTGTCACATGACCAAAGGGGCGCCAGCACTGGATAAAGAAATGCTATGCAGACATCATAGTTTGGAAGACCTGTGACCACTTATTCATGTTATGCGCCTCCCGCACCCCAGCCACAATTGCCCACCCAATGGGAGGCACTTTTCTAAATTTAGTCAACACGCCTCATGAGACTTATCGTTGCAAAGCCCCGTGACCATTTATATTATGCATATCCCGTGCCCCCTCCCCTCACTTTGCCCCCGGGGGGTACATTTCTAAATTTTTCCGACAGCCCTCATACAACATATCATTAGAAAGGCCTGTGATCACTTGTTCATGTTATGCACCTCCCGCAGCCCTCCCCCAATTTGCCCTCACGGTGAGAGGCCCTTTTCTAGATTTTGCCGACACCCCTCATGGGCCATATCGTTTATAAACCCCTGTGACCACTATTTCATATTATGCAGCTTCCGCGTCTCTCATGCCTCTTTGGTTCCCGCAAGGGACAATTTTTAAAATTTTGCCGTTACCCCTCATGTGTATTGCGGGCGCGCATGCGCTGCAAAATAAGTAACCGCGATAATAATTATAATGTAACTGTAACCTAACTGTTCCATAAACGTAACCTAACCGTATCCAAGCCGTAACCTAACTGTTACCTAATTATAACCTAACGGTAACCTAACCGTAACATTATCACCTAACTGTAACCTACTGTAACGTAACTGTAACCTATTTGTAGCCTAATTGTAACGTAACCTTAACCCAACTGCAACCTAACCGTAACCTAAGTTAGGCCGCACACTGACCCAACACGAGCAACATGAAGTACGATTTAGGAGAAATAAAATATCGAAACACAGAAGAAAGCTGTTTCAAACATGTTTTAAAGCTGGTTTTTCTCCGAAATCAAGCAACATGTTCCATCAGTTGCCTCAATGTGCTACCGGCCTAATTGTAACCTAAACATTTCCTAATTGTGAAGTAACCGTAATCTAAATGTCTCCTAACCGTGACCTAACTCTAACTTTACTGTAAACTAACGTTAACCAAATTATAACCTAACCTAACTGTAACTTAACTGTAGCATAACCGTAAAGTTACCATGACCTAACTGTAACCTATCTAAATATCACCTAACCGTAACCTAACTAACATAATCATAATGTAACTGTAGCCTATCCTTAACTGTAACTTAATCGTGACTTAACTGTAACTTAACTCTAATCTAACCTTAACCTAATTATAACCTAAGCGTAACATAACTCTAGCGTAACTTTAACCTATCCGGAACATAATCGTAACCCAACCATACCTAACTGTAACGTAACTGTAACATAAACGTAACTTAAGTGTAACGTAACCGTAACCTAAGTGTAACCTAATTATAAAGTAACCGTAACCTAACTGAAACCTAATAGTAACCTAATTGTAGTCTAAATGTAACCTAACTAGGACGTAACCGTAATCTAACTGTAACTAACGTTTACCTAATTATAACCTAATCGTATGCTAACTGTAATGTACTGTAACATAACTTTACCATGACCAAGCTGTATCCTAAGCGTAATCTAATTATCACCAAAACGTAACCTAATTATAACCTAACAGTTACCTAACCGTAATCAAAACGTAATTTAAGTGTAACGTAACCGTAACCTAAGTGTAACCTAATTATAAAGTAAACGTAACCTAACTGCAACCTAACAGTAACCTAATTGTAGCCTAAATGTAACCTACTGGGACGTAACCGTAATCTCACACTGTAACTAACGTTTACCTAATTATAACCTAATCGTATGCTAACTGTAATGTAACTGTAACATAACTTTACCATAACGTAGCTGTAACTTAAGCGTAATCTAATTATCACCTAAACGTAACCTAATTATAACCTAACCGGTACCTAACCGTAATCCAAGAGTAACTAATCGCAACTGTATTCTAACTGTAACCAAACTGCAAATTAACTGTAACCTAACGAGAGGTACATGATATGAAAGAGTGATCAAAGGGCTGCCCAGTCCAATGATATATCATTTGAGGGTTGTCGGAAAAGTCAGAAAAATGCTTCAGGTGATAGAAATTGGGAGAGAGGGAACGGGAGGTACATAATATGAAAGAGTGATCAAAGGGCTCCAATGCGATATATCTCATGAGGGGTGTCGAAAAAACTTAGAAAAGTGCCGGCTAATTATCCTATCGGCTAAATGTCCTGTCGGCTAATCGTCTTGTCGGTTAAATGTCCTCCCGGCTAATTGCCACGTTCGGCCAATTGTCTATATTGCTAAAATTATTGCTATATGTCCGTATGCTGTATGTAAATTTCAGCTAATTTTGTTGTCGGCTAAATGTACGTATCGGCTTAATGCACGTGTCAGCTAACTGCTATCTGCTAAATGTCTTGACGGCTATTTGGTCGTCGGCTAAATATCTGCGACCGGCTACGGGTCAAACTTCTCTTAGTAAACTAAATGTAGTTGAGCTTGAAAATGCATAACTCAAATTAAAAAACACTTTTAAGTAATTCATGTCATTCTCGGTAATACTCATAAAATCTTTTGTGTAGCGTCTATGCAATTCATATACACCACCTATGTGCCAGTGCAAAAAAATTAGTTTAACTTAACTTATACCATAACTTATCATAAATAAAACATATCATAATTTAAAACTCACTTTCACCAATCATCCCTAATCTTTCCCTGTAAATGAACGATAAATGCGATGCACACCATACTCTTATCCAAACATCTTGCAGTAAAACCATCAGAAATTTCATTATGTTTGAAGTAGTGCAACATAATTAAAATACGCTGCGAACAGCTTTTCTACGAAGAACCTATATTATTATATCCCGAAGAACCCTACCTTTATAAAACCAAACTCTTTTGTATGACTCTTTTGTGTAGTAACCATCTTCCAGTGCACCGTAATAATGTAAATGAATTTCATTATGTATAAATTTGCATAACGCTATTAAAACACACCACCAAATGATTTTTCCACATAGACCATAATATAACAAAATGCTTTTGAGTGACCCTGCAATGGGTTCTTGTTAGTCCTTAAGGATGTTTAAATTTTTCAAAAGTAATTTTTGGTTCATAAAAGTATATATTTTTATGCAAAATCTGCAAAAAGTGCCTTAAAAGTTCTTAATTTTGCTCTTGTATTGTTTCGTAATCAAAGGTGAAACTTTTTCCAATTTCTTTGAAATTCTGATTTAAAAAAATAATAATGTAAATCACCTTTTGCCCCTCCTTCTTCCGAAATTTCTCTTCCCCTTTTGCTCGCCTTAAAGTATCAAGGTTTAAAACCTTTAAAACTCCTTAATTTTTTCTTTAATTTTCTGTTTTATTTGTTACTTCAAAGTAACAATAAATAATCATTCACAAATTTCATTATCGATTTATTTCACCGCATTCATTTCATTAAAAGTTCTTGTAAATTGCCCCTTCCGAAAATGTAATTTCTCCCTTTTGCTCCCTCCCCCACAGTACCCATATTTTAAAATAAAAACCCTTTAAAACTCTTTAAAATTTTTAAAATATTTTCTGCTCAATTTGCCATTTTATTTTAACAATAACGAAACGATCATAAAAATTTCTCTCCGGCCCCCAACTGATATTGGTATTCCCCCCTCGCCTCTCCCTCTTACCAAGCATCAGAAATTTAAAATCCTTAAAACTTTTTCGTTTGTTATTTTTCTAACCTATTTGTAAATATTTTCTATGGTAAATAAATAATCAGACATCCAATAAACTTTCGCCTCCCCCCCCCCCCCAAAAAAAATAATAATTATGCTTATTCCTTTTTTTTCCTTCAGGTCACAAAATTTTAACCTTAAATGTCATTGCTTTTTCTAAAACATTTTGTACTCTATCTGTTAATTTATTGATATCATAAATAATCAATCATATAACTATACTCCTACCCCACCAAAATTGACGTTTGCTCTGTCTCTCTCCTTACCAAGCACACAAAATTTAGTCTTTTTTTGTCCGATTTGTTATTCCTTAGTAAGGTAAATAAATAAGTCATCTAATAAAATCCCCCCTCCCCTTTTTCCTTATTTCGCTTATCTAACTAAGTTTAAAATCTTTGAAAATCTTTTTTTAACACATTTTCAGCTTTATCTGTTCCTTATTCAACAATAAATAGTCGATTATATAATTACTTCCACCCCCATATAAAATTGACGTTTTCTTTCTTCCCTCCATTATTTCCATGAACACAAAATTTAAAATCTCTAAAACTCTTAATTTCAATCTTTTTGTCCTATTTGTAAACCTTTTATAAGTTACATAATCAGTCATCTATTAAACTCCCCCCCCCCAAACAAAAATTAAGAAAAAATCTGTTTCTTCCCTTGTCTTACCCTCAACTCATGAAGTTAAAAAATCTAATTTAAAGATTTTAAAACTTTTTAATTTATACTTTTTTTGGTCCTAATTATAAATCCTTACTATCTATAAAATTAACTAAATCTTTTCAACTATGTATGAAAGTGTTAACAATAAAGCGATAGGTATAGATTTAATTGTGCATTAAAACATTTTACTGTATTTTTTAAAGCAAAATGTCTTTAGAGAGATATTTCTAAGGAAAATATTGCGGTTTCTCGTCAACGTGCAAGTAAATTCTCCAAACCTTTCGAAATCATTTCATTCCGACAAGCTCAGAAAGAACCACCAAACTTAGATACCAAAGGCGCCTGAGTTATCGACTAAACCAAAAAAGAAAAAATCATGCATCAACATCGACACTTTCCAAACTTCCAGAACACTAAAAAAACTTCGCCGTTTAATAAAGTAAAGAAGATATCTAACTAAACATTTATAAAACATATCACACATTTGAAAAACAGGTTTCAACAATTGCGTCCATAACCCGGAAGGTACTCCAATTGTTTTGTGCAGATCTGTATATGATATTTTTGTACTGCATATATTTGTACGGATTCTACATACTATGTCAAAATTTAGTTTTGTAAGAAAATACATAAAACAGCTGAAAATTCACCCTCGCAATTTCTACCAATAGACGGAAACGTACGTGATTTCTTTTGTGCAGCTCTGTATATCTGTATGCTATATAAGCATACAGATTTTTATACACGTCAAATATTAAGCTGAAATCTAATTCAAACAAAAACATGCTTAAAATTACTGAAATCACACTTCCAGGAATTATTTTCCATAATGTCATGTATCCAGTTTTTTTAATATCCCTGTATAGGATTTTATTTGTATGATACAAACATCTCTTAGCGTACTAAATGTAGTTGAGCTTGTACATTTATAACTATAAAAACCAAACATCTTTAAGCAATTCATACTCATTCTCAGTAATGGTTATGAATTCTTTTGTGTAGTCCTGTATAGGGTCTGTAAAATTTATGCACACCATGTAGTACGCAAAAATTTAGTTAAACTTAAAAACGCATTCTATAACTGAAAATGCACTTTCAGCATTAATTTTTAATAGCTAACACGTCGGATACATTATTGTATCAAAATATTTTATGTGTCCCTGTAAATGAGCGCTAAATGAAATGCAAACCATATTCGAATACAAGCATCTTGTAGTAAATCGAATTAATCTGTATCTATTTCGTCATGTTTGAAATAATATAATGTAATCGAAATACGCTACAAACAGTTTTTCCTCGTAGACCATATATAAAAAAGCTCTGTTGTCTGACTCCGTAAATAATTGTTAAATGCTCACGTTGTACAGAAAGTAGGCTTAGGACACCTCAGAAATTCATACCAATTTCATTGTCTTTGTGACAGAGTAATATCAATCAAATACTCCGCAAACGATATTTCTTCATGGGCTATAACATAACGGAATACTTTTGAGTCCCCTATACTTGTACTTTAAGCGTTACACATAACATAGTCTATAGTAACCATTTTAAAGTGTATGTCAATGTACATAAATTTAACTATGTTTAAGATTGTATAACACTATTAAAATACACCCTAAATGATTCCCCCCCCCCCCACCCATAGACCGTAATGTAACGGAATACTTTTGAGTGCATCTGTAAATGAACCCTGAATGATACATACTTCATTTTAAATACCGAACATACCATGATGATTTTGAATATCGTATATAAATTACATGGCAATCCGACTACATTTACGCTAGTTAGAGCACGGAGAGACAGACAGACGGACGCACAAACCCAACTCATAAACACTTTTCAACTTTCTTGGAAAGTGTTAAAGATGAAAAAATGTAATGAAAATAAAAGTATTTTAGTGTTATTTAGATTACTAACAGCTACAAAAAAAATTCTTATCTGACTGCATCATTTAAAAAATATTTAGTGTGCAGAACCCCCCCCCCCTACACACACACCTGAATTTACTCCTATGCACTTAAAATTTCAAATTGTTAAAACTCCCTTATGTTTTATAACATGCTTGTAAAAATAATCCATAATCTAAATTTTCTTCCGCCTGAAAATTTCACCAAACTTTTTTCCCTCCTCCTTACTACTAACATCACACTTGTTTTGAATATTTGGAAAACTTTATTTTTTTTGTCATATATTTTAGTGCTAACAACAATAAATTATGTACTATACCTATAAATGACTACGCTGGGATTTAGATGTATAGCCCCCCCCCCCTTCTCCTCAAAATTAATATTTCCCGTTCTCCCCCCCCCCACCCCTCTACAGTACAAAATATACAGTTTATTTGTTTAACTTTTTCTCTCCTAATTTTATGAACATCTTATTTTTAACATTCAATGTTATTTAGCTTTTATAAATCTCTTCAAAAATTCATGTTCTAAAAAGAATCCCCACAAAAGATAGTTATTTTAGAATATTTGACCTGATATATTTCCCCCCTCATTCAGTATCTCCCCCTTGATTTTAAATGTAATTGCGTTATGTGAAATAAAATAGATTTTATACTGCACTAATTTCAATTTTATGTTTGTAAAAGCTGTAAAATGAACCTAAAAATAAAAAAAAAGAAACATATCTAAATAAAATATTCATTTATTTTCTGAAAGTCAAATGTTTTAATTTTTGCACTCTTATCATGAACAGATTAAAATTCTTTTTACGGCTTTTAACGTTATCGAGTACGACTTTGATCGACACTAGTAAAGCGAAGACAATTGAAAAAAAAAATCCCTTCGACCTGAAACCTACTGGAAATTATCACATGTAGCGCTCAGCCGTAGGGGGTGGAATCGTGACAGATAATTGGCCATTTGCTGATTGGAAGAGTTAGCTTGTCAATAATTTGAATTTAGACCATCCTTTCAATTCAGCTAAAATACCAGCGGCCATCTTGATTTCTTTTTGTCCGTGACTGCAGTGAGCTCTTAAGAGGCCACACTAGTCACGGCTTGAAGTTCGAACGCTAATGATAAGTCTATGGCAACAATGTTTTCAAATATCTTGCTTGATTTTTAATATTTTTAAATGATTTTTTTTTGCACAGGATAGCTGAGGACTATCTGTTTACGGGCTATTTTTTACTTTTCCGATTTTCGTTGTAGTTTAATTCTCAGGATCCTGTCAATTTAGGATCCAGTGAAATTCGAGGTGTTGTGTCCTTTTTAGTCTTATAACATTCGTATCAGCAAAATTCAGGAAAATTTTTTTAATAACAACGAAAATATAGAGTTTAAGCTTTCCAATAATATGCTTTCAATAGTTCTACTACAATTAGGCTGAGCAAAATTTGTAAAGATTTTAATGAAACATGTGTCAAAAACGGCCTCGTAATGATATGTTGCCCGCCCCATATCGGACATGAAAACAACGCCCTATTAAAAATCTGATTGGCTAAGACCGACACATTTTAGCAATTGGAAACTATTTCATATTTCCCTTGGTGTGATTGGACTATTGTAACGTGGTAAAATAGATCACTCCTATTTATACTTTGGATTTATTCTTTTCTACGATTATTGTTTAATTTTGACAAAATACTCTTGAAAGAATGAAATATTTCAAATTCTATATTTCTATGAATAACGAAGGATATTACGCATTTACTTTGTATATATAAAATTTTAGAGCCGTATACAGGGAGGTAAAACATGTACAAGTTACTAGGGGACAAAATTTCAGCCCGAGTTTAATACAGTGTTGAATTCAGTCACTTTTATCCGGGAGGGATTTCCGAGGCTCCGGGGGGGGGGGCATAATAGAGTTCTAGGGGGAAATTGCACTTTTTGACCATTGAAAATGCAAAATATCGAATCTTCCGGGGGGGGGCAACTCATCGCTCCGGGAGGTGGATGTCCCCCCCCCCGGGCTACCCCCTGAATTCAATATTGGTTTATTAAGTAAAACGGTAAAAAAAATAGACGTGTTGTTTTTAAAGTAATTTTAAGTTAAAATAGCTAACAAATAATAAAATTACGAAGTCAGAATTTGCTAGAACATGTTTGTGGACTGGCCAGGAGACTGGGTTTCAAGTTTCCTATTCTTGTATATGTATAAAATATTCGACAATTTAACATTTTAATTTCGAAAAACAGTTTTTTTAATTAAAAATCAGCAGAACTTAAAGTTGGTAAGTTTTAAAGATTGTTAACTTTAAAATTGTAGATCAACTTGTTCAATTTTTTAAAGAAATACTTTTAATATTCATTACTTTAATATTTATTATTTTTAAGGGGACAGTACACCTTTAACAGTCGAGAACGAAATTTGTCCTGTGTAACACATCTTTTTTTAAGAGCCCACTTCAGACACGAGAAGAAAGGAAAAGGTTAATATTAAGTCTATGGGGGCGTTATTTTGAAATTTCTCGCTTTGATTTTAATATTACTGAATGATGTTTTTTGCACAGGATAGCTGAGGGTGATCTACAACCAGGCTAGTTTTTACCTTTTCGATTTTTGTTTTAGTTTTTTTTTTATATTAGGATAGTTTAAATTTCAGAACGGATTCCAACCGGTTATGAAAGTAAAAGTATATATATATATATTAAATATCTGAAACCAAATTCGAAAAACTAAAAACTAGCCCGGTTATAGAGCGTCCTCAGCTATCCTATGCAAAAAAAAATCATTTTAAATTTTTAAAAAGGAAGCGAGATATTTGAAAATAACGCTCCCATAGACTTAACATTAGCGCTTTCATATTTTCCCCCGTTACTAGTGTGGGTTCTCATGTAACGTAAAGGTATTATTTTAACTGTTAGGAAACGGGAAAATTTATCATTAACTATAATAATGTAAAACTGAAAGTTATGAGACTATAAGGTAAAATATAGCATTTTATAAAAGTCTGTCAACTAGCAAATTTATTTTTCAATACGTATTGTAACGGAATCCTGGTTTAAATGGAATATTTTCAAGATTCCCCTAAAAATATCTTACAATTGTATGTGCAAAGACGGAAAAAACCCACCTAAAACGGTATTTCGCACTTATTGTTTGTTTTCATCTTACCAGGTTTATAGTGTCATGTTTTTAGCATGAGGGGGTCGAATTTTAATTATTATTAGGCCCCGCGTTTTTCTCTACGCCCTCTGTATTTTCTATATGTATATCCAACACAAAACTTTTGGACGGGTACTCAGATGTTTAGCACTCTCCAACATAGTTGAAAAATGTTTATGAGTTGGGCATGACTGCTTGTCTGTCCGTACTCTAACTAGCGTACATATACTTGGATTGTGATGTAACTGAAATACGTTGTTGAAGTGTGTAATAATTTATACTTCATGACATGGACATTCAAAAGTATTCTTTTATATTATGGCCTATGTGGAAAAATCATTTGCGGTGTATTTTAATGATGTAAATCAATTTAAACATAAAATCTATGCACCTTATTGAAGTGCACAGGTTCGTGTACAGGGGAATTCAAAAGTACATTTCTTTATATTGTCGACTATGAAGAAAAAACGTTTTACGGCGTATTTTAATAATGTTTCTCTGTTGTAAACATAGCGAAATGGATATGCATTCATGAGGTGTACTAACATGTTTGCTGAAGGGGTTGCAAAGCATTTATCATTCATTTACACTATCACAGAAAAGAATTCAGTTTTATTACAGAAAAAACTGCTCGCGGCGTGTTTTAGTTCTGTTTCAACATTTTAAACAAGATGAAATTCATATACGTTACTGAGGTTTACTACAAGATGCTTACATTAGAATATGATGTGAATCACATTTTATTTCATTTACAGGGGCACATAAAAGTTGCTGGATACAATAGTGTATACGAAGTATTCTCTATTAGGGATGATTGCTAAAAGTCAGTTTTCACCTATGATATACTTTTTTAATACTAGATTATACATATGATTTCTATAGACCGTGTATAGGGCTACGCAAAAGAACTAGGAAGAATTGCTGAGAATGAGAGTGAATTGCTATTTTTTTTTTTAAATTTAATTCTACATTTTCAAGCTCAACTATATTTAGAAAGATGTGTTTGTAAAATATAAATATAACAAGGCTATTCAAAGAATTGGATGCATGCGCGCACCTATGAATGATAATTTCTGGAAGTAAGATTTCAGTTGTTTTAAGCATGTTTATACTGCAATAATTTTGATCTAAACATGCTGCGTGTATATAAACTTGTTCGAATGCAAGGGCTGTACAAAATAATACAAATATACTGGCGTTAATTGGTAGAAATTGCTGAAAGTTTACTTTAATCTGCATTAATCGTTTTCTTCTTATTATTAAATTTTATCATTTTTTCATGCCGTTAAAACAAGCCTAAGAATATCCATTGATGACTTTGTCATTTTAATTTTTCAATAATTTGAACAATTTAAATTTACTAAGATTTAACAAAAACTTAAAGTTAGTAAGTATTAAAGAATGTTTACTTTGAAAGTTTTGATCAACTTGTTTGAAACTTTAAAGCAATTTTGTTAATATTTATTACTTTTAATATTTGTTATTTTTAACAAAAAAGTACACCTTTAACAGCCGCAGAAAATGTGAAATTTGTCCACATCTTTCTTTAAGAGCCCACTTCAGACACGGGAAGAGATAAAAACTCTAATTTTAAGTCTACACTGTAAACTGAAATGTCTGAAATTCAGACACATAAGTGTCTGAAACGGAGTGTTCAATTTTCAGACATTTTAAAGTGTCTAAATTTTTAAGACGCTTGTATGTGTCTAAATTTAAGACACTTCAAACGTCTGAATCGCATCCATGTTTGACCACCTTTAATTTCTCTGCAAAAGCATTTTCCACCTTTTTTTCGGTAAGCCTTAATACACAGAAAAAAAAAATCCTTTAAAATATAAAAACTGTACCGCCAATCAAAACGCCAGTACAATTTACGTATTTTAGTGGAAATTTTCTTCAATTACCAGAAATATTTAAATTTTTTTTTGAAATTTCTATATTTAAAAAATAAAAATTATGCTCTCAAGGAAGGGAAATTTCACGCACATTTCAATAGGTCTCAGAGATTTTACATGATTCACTCATCTAATTCATTTTACAACATTAGCAATATTACACTTACCCGTCGCGGGATACGAACTCATGATCTTATGGTCCGTAGACTATGCGATAATCCGTCTCGGCCACGCCTCCACACCTAGGAAGTTCAAATATTGTTAGTTATTTGTGACTCACAATTTATTTTACGGAAACTGTAAATATTTTGTCAATCTGCTTATAATTCTGAAAGATTTCACACATCTTCTCTCTAGAATTTTGAATATTTTGCTTTTTAATTTCATGCGATGTAGAACCAGTAGGAATTTTTTTTACTTCTATCGAAGAAATTTTCAGAACACAAATATTATTGGTTATCAGAAGACACGTTATTTTTGAAATATTAAAATATTTAAAATGTTTTAACAGTGCGTATGTATATATTATATATATATATTTAATTCGGGCTTGTTCCGTTTCAGTTGTGTGTGTGTGTGGGGGGGGGGGGCAACCTTTAAAAATAAAATCAATTTTTCATTCAAAAATAAATGCATTTCTTATTGCCAAAAGCCTGTGTTTAATTTTAATGCGAAGGTATGTGTATATGAAAGTGTGTGAAGGAATATAATGTTCTGTTTTCTTTGATTATTTCTTCTTTTTTTTTTCGTTTGATCAGTGAATGATATGGCAACATTTTTGAAATTGGACTCATTACTTCCTCCTATATGCTAAATATTCTGAACAAAATTTCTCAGTTATAAATATTATGTATAATTTTTCTGCAAAAATAATAAAAATCATTGGTTTATGCATAAATTTTTTGTCTTCCTTTTTTCCCTCGATCAAAATACAGCTTAAAATTTTTTGATGAAACTAATTTTCCCACGGTGAAATCCTGAAATCACGGTGAAATCATACCTGGAGTAGATCGATACTGAATCATTAGCTAAAAAGTTACATAGTAAGAATTTTCAGAAATATTCCATTTAAAAAAAAAAAAAAATACGTTTGACTTTTCAAAAACACGTTCTAATAAGAATATGTTCGACTAATAATAATACGTTCGACTCAAACTAGATGGCGCTACTGAATTTGGTGTATTCAAGTCATTTTTCTCTTGGGAAATTTTCGTAATTAAACTTGACATTTTCTATCCAGGATTGCGATTTGGAGAGGCATATTTTAGAGGAGTATATGTGCTCAGATCTGGCCGGGTCTTTCTCTCATTTGATTTGATGGGACATGCCAGATCAGGTCCTGACATTTATTTTTCTGCAGACTGGAGCAAAGTCGTAAGTGTTGAATTCAGACACATTTCTTCGGGAGGGATTTCTGAGACTCCGATGGGGGGGGGGGGGGATTGCACTTTTTGACCATTGAAAACACAAAATCTCAAATTTTCCGGAGGGACATCTCTTTGCTCCGAGGGGAAATTTCTCTCCCCCGGGGCACCCCCTGAATTCAACACTGATAAGTCGTAACCAGCCAGAGGAAGCTCTGGAAAGTTTTAGTGGGTGTAATTCTGAATGCTTTTAAGATGTTAAATAATGAAATACTGTGCTAAAATATATCTTAATTTTTGCGATTTTTTTGGTGTGTTTCTGTATTTGGATAATTTTAAAGTGTGTTTGCAATCAAACAATTTAAAGTTTTATTATTAAATTAGCAAAATATTATGAAGGTTAAAGTGAACAAGAGGTTACACCGTGTCTTAAATTTATAATTAAGTAAATATCAAACATGCTATAATTTCGAATTTCATTATAAAATTTATAAAAGAGAAAAAAATTGTGTGACAAAATTAATATCTTTTCAAAAATTCCTATTTTTAAACCTATTAAAAATAATAATAATATTCTTTCATAATTAAAAAAGTAACAATATCTAGTCTAGTCTGGGAGGGGATTCAGCCTTCTTAGCTCCCCCCCCCCCCCCAATGCACTGGTTTGAATATAAATAAATAAATCATGTCTAATATACATGTTTTTAGAAAATGCTGATTGCGAAATATGTGGATTTGTCCTTGAAAGAGTATATTTTACCTTTTAAATGGAAAATTTTAAATACAGAAATATGCAAAAAATGGAAAATTTTCTGGAATTTAAGAAAGAAAATTTGCATTAAAATACGTAAATTGCCAGTATAATTTCCATATTTTAACGGATTTTTTTTATATTGTATAAAGCTTACAAAAAAAAAGTGAAAAATTGACTGCCTCTTACCGAACTTCCAGATTGGTCAAAAATGGATGCGATTCAGATGTTTGAAATGTCTTAAATTCAGACGCATACACGTGTCTTAAAAAATAAGACACTTTAAAATGTCTGAAAATTGAACACTCCAGTTTCAGACACTTATGTGTCTGAATTTCAGACATTTCAAATTACAGTGTTTATGCCATGATCATATAGTAAGACACTTAAGTGTCTAAATTTCAGACACCTATGATGTCTGAAATTCCATATTCAGACACTTAAGTGTTTGAATTACTTTTTCAGTCACATATGTGTCTGAATTTAAGACGCCCTTATTTGCAGTGTATGGGGGCGTTAATTTCAAATTTCTCGCTTTATTTTAATAGATTTTTGCATTGGACAGCTGAGGACGATCAACAACCAGGCTAGTTTTTACTTTTTCGATTTTGGTTTTAGTTTTTTTTTTTATAATATTAGGATAGTTTCAATTTCAGAACGGATTCCAATCGGTTCCGAAAGAAAAAACTAAATATAATAATATACAAAGCTATCCAGAGAATTGTATGCATGCACGCCTATGGATGATAAATTCTGGAAGTGCGATTTAAGTAGTTTTAAGCATGTTTATACTGGAATAAATTTTATCTTAACATGTGACGTGTATAAAATCTTGTTGCTAATGTAAGGGCTGTACAAAAGAATGCAAATACACTTCCGTTAATTGGTAGAAATTCCTGAAAGTTGATTTTCATCTGTATTACTGATTTTCTTATTATATTAATTTTTAGCATATTTTTCATGCCGTTAAAACATGCCTAAGAACATTGATGACTTTATTATTTTAATTTTTCCTAATTTGAACAATTTAAATTTACTAAGTTTTAACAAGAACTTAGAATTCGTAAGTTTTAAAGATTGTTAACTTTAAAAGTGTTGTTCAATTTGTACGAAACTTTAAAAAAAAATTAATATTTATTATTTTTAATATTTGTCATTTTTATAGGGACAGTATACCTTTAAAAGTCGCAGAAAATAAGAAATTTGTCCTGTGTAACATATTTTTTGTTAAGAGCCCGCTCCATGCACGGAAAGAAATGAAAATGCTAATTTTAAAGTCTATGGGGGCGTTATTTTCAAATTTCTCGCTTTGATTTTAATATTTTTGAATGTTTTTTTTTTTTTTTTTTTTTTTTTTTTTTTTTTTGCATGGATAGCTCAGGGCGATCAACAACCAGGCTAGGTTTCACTTTTTCGATTTTAGTTATAGTTTTCTTTTATTATGATAAATTCAATTTCCGAACCGATTCCACAAGTTTCGAAAGTATAAGTAATTTTTTTTTTAAATATCTCTAACCAAAATCAAAAAAGTCAAAAACAGCCCGGTTGTAGATCGTTCTCAGCTATCCTATGCTAAAAATTTCATTTTAAAATATTAAAAAGGATGCGAGATATTAGAAAATAACGCTCCCATAGACTTAACATTAGCGCTTACATTTTTTCCCCGTTACTACACTGTAAAAAAAGGACTAAATTACGAAAATACTACTGGCAATCTAGACGATAGTACTATTTCCGTATTTTAACGGAACTTTTTCCCTTTAATTTACAGAAAAAATCCGTTAAATTCCAGAAAAAACCGGAAAATTTTGTGTAATTTACCGTAAAATATTTCCTTTAAAATAAGGAAATAGTACTGGCGTCTAGATTGCCACTAGTATTTCCGTACTTTAGTCTTTTTTTTTTTTTTTTTTTTACAGTGTTGTGTGTGTTCTCAAAGGTAACCTAACGATATTTTTTGTAACGGTAAGGAAACGCGAAAATTTATCATTAACTATAATAATGTTAAACTGAAAATAAGGAGACTGTATGGTAAAATATTGCATTTTATAAATGTCTGCTAGCTAACAAATTTATTTTCTGATACGTAGCTGTAACGGAACCCTGGTTTAACGGAATTCTCATTATTCCCCTAAAAATACCCGGCAATTGTATCTGCAAAGACGCAAATAACCCATCTAAAAAGGTATTTCGCACCTATTGTTTATGTTTCCATCTTACCAAGTTTTATAGTGTCATGTTCTCAGCATGAGGGGGTCGAATTTTAATTACAACTAGGACCCGCATTTTTCATGGACTCTGCCTTTTTCTTTGGAGGGAAAATAAAATTTGATGTCGATACGAGTGTGTTTCGAAAGGTTATCAGCCCGACAAAGAAAATAGAAAAATTTTCACAATATTTCATTTTTTTAACGTAGTTCCTTACAACTTATAAAATTTAAACCAACGAGTTTCCGACTTTTTATTATCTTCAGTATAATAAGCCTTATCTAACTTTGGAAATGAAGTGGTGGTCTCTGCTTTACCCCCATATTTTGAAGTGAATTTCCGACTACCGAGCCATTTCTTCAGGCTTGAGAAAAGGAAATAATCGCTGGGAGCAAAATCCGGTGCATGTGGAAGCACTACAGAGCGTAGGTCATTGACTTTCGTAGCGCGTTTTCGTTCTACAGGCATGTGTTAACGAATGTGTTAAAGAACACTTTTTTTTGCTCAGGTATGGACGTTTTGTCGGAATAAGCACTCTTTAATTGGTCCCGTAGAAATGCATAACACTGTCCGGTAACGATTCTACCTTTTTGCCGGTGGTCTATGGTCACCACACTTTGTGAATTCCGAAAACCGTATCCATGGCTTTTCCAGCAGATGGAACCGTTTTCACTTTCTTTGGCGCAATTTCAGCTGCTCTTTCACATTGTTTAGATTGCTGTTTCATCGCTAGTGAATAATGGCGGTTTCATGTTTCATCCACCGTTATAAGACGTTGGCGAAAATCAGCAGATTGGTTAAGTTTTCTAACTTAACTTGAAATCACCATAGTCCACATTACTAAAGACAGTGGGCCATCTGCCTTCTTTTGAAAAAAAAAAAACGAACAGTGAAGATGGAGAAACTCATAAAATGATAAAGAAAGGGGGGAGGTGAAGGAGATCAATTTCACGAGGTTTAATTTGATTATGTTAATAAATGAAATGTTTTCATAAAGGAATTTTCAGCAGAAAGTCCACCCAAATCAGCATTTTATTGCAAAGTATATCTATACTAATATTATAAAGAAGTAAAATTTGTTTGTTTGTTAGAGGTAATCTCTGGAGCTACCGAATCGATTTCAAAAGTAATGGTATCAAAATGATGGTGTTAGTCCAACTTAGAACATAGGCTATATTTTATGTCAGTGCCACTACCTCAAAGGGGATGCAGGAGCAAAAAACGTTCTAAAAATGCGATTTTTGCGTTACTGAAGGGCCAAAAAATATGAAATTTGGAATATTAGTTACTTATAAGATATAAATGATGTCTAAGAACAGTTCTTAAACAATTTGAAATTTAAAAGGGGTGAAAATGCACAAAAAGCGTTCTAAAAAACGTTCTAAATGGTAGTTTTTACACTATCTCAGGAAATACCAAACCGATTTAAAAAATATTGGTGTCAAAATGATGGTGACAACCCTTTCTGCAAGATTGGCTATGTTTTATGTTGGTGCCACTAAACCAAAGGGGGTGTAGGAGCAAAAAACGTTCTAAAAAACGTTCTAAATGGTAGTTTTTACACAATCTCAGGAAATAACAAACCAATTTAAAAAATACTGGTGTCAAAATGATGGTGACAACCCTTGCTACAAGATAGGCTAAGCTTTATGTCGGTGCCTCTACACCAAAGGGGGTGCAGGAGCAAAAAACGTTCTAAAAATGCGATTTTTGCGTTACTGAAGGGCCTAGAAATATGAAATTTGAAATATTAACTGCTTATTAGATATAAAGGATTTTTAAGAACAGTTCTTAAACAATTCGAAATTTGAAATTGTGAAAATGCGTGAAAAGCGTTCTAAAAAACGTTCTAAATGGGCGTTTCTACACAATCTAAGGAAATACCAAACCGATCTAAAAAATAATGGCGTCAAAATGATGGTGACAACCCTTGCTCCAACATGGGCTATGTTTTATGTCGGTGCCACTACCCGAAAGGGGATGCAGGAGAAAAACGTTCTAAATTGCGGTTTTTGGGTTACGGAAGGGCCTAGAATCATGAAATTTGGAATGGTAGTTAGTTATAAGATATCAATGGTCTCTAAGGACATTTCCTAAAAAAAAACAAAATTTTAAAGTGGGTCAAAATGCACAAAAAGCGTTGTAAAAACCTTTCTAAATTGCGATTTCTATGCAATCTCAGGAAGTACTGAACCGATTTCAAATATAATGGTGTACAAATGAAGGTGACAGATCTTTCTCCATGATAGGCTATATTTTATATCTGTTTCTACTACTCCAGAGGAGATGCAGGAGCAAAATGCGCGAAAAGCGTTCTAAAAACATTCTAAATGCCGATTTGTCAGCAATATCTCAGGAAGAATCAAACTGATTTCAAACGTAATGGTAGGAAATTGATGCTGACAGCCTCTGCTCTTACATAGACGCTATTTTATGTCGGTATCACTATCACCTAGACGTTGCAGGAGCAAAAAAGCGTTCTAAATTTCGATTTTTGTGATCGGTAGTGGCTAGAAACTTAAAATTAGGCAAGGTAGATATTTATTAGATATAAATGATCTTTAAGAACAGTTTCGAAAAAATTGGAAACTTAAAAAGGGGTGAAAATGCGCGAAAGCGTTCTGAAAACGTTGTAAATTGCGATTTCTACTCAATCTCTGGAAATAGCAAAGCTATTTCAAAAGTAATGGTTGCAAATCAATGGTGACAGTCCCTGCTATAATATAGGTTATATTTTATGTTGCTGTCACTAACATCTGAGGGTTGCAAAAACAAAACATGTTCTAATTTGCGTTTTTTGCACAACTGAGGGGTCTAACACATTGAAATATGGCATGGTATTTACTTACAAGATGCAACTGATTTCTAAGAACAGTCGAAAGAAAATTCAGAATTTAAAAAGATGAAGTGAGCGAAAAGCGTTATAAATTACAATTTTTAAGCAAACTTATAAAATACCAAACCGATTAAAAAAATGATGATGACAAATTGTTGGTGATAGAAACTGCTCAAAAACAAGCTATAATTTATGTCTGTGCCAGTACCACCAGAGGGTTGCAGGAGCTAAAAATTTTCTAAATTGCGATTTCTGTGATACTGAAAAGGCTAGAAACTTTAAATATTTCATGGTAGTTACTTTTAAAATATAAATGCCCTCGAAGGACTGTCGAAAATAAATTCGAATTAAAAAGGGGTGAAGGGAAGGGGAGGTGCGAAAAGCGTTCGAAAAAAGTCCTAAATTACGATTTCTATGCAATTTCAGAGAATATAAACCGATTATAAAAGTAATAATAGTTTCGAATCAATGGTAACAGACTCTGATTCTACACAGGCTATATTTTATGCCGATGATTCTACCACTTGGGGTTCACAGGAAAAACAAACGTTCTAAAAAAGGCCTTTAAAAGCTTTCTAAATTACGTTTCTGTGGAATATTAGGAAAAAAAACAATTTCAAAATTAATTTTGGCAAATTAATGGTGACAGTTCCTATTTCAATATAGCCCTTTATCTTGAGAGAGGTGGTAGGACTTGGAATTTGACATGATAGTTAATTTTAAGATGTAAGAAGATGGTTTCTAAAAAATTCAAAACTTCAAATGAATACTGAAATGAGCGTATTAATTGAGCATAAAAGTTTCAAAATATTTTCTAAATTATAATTTTTTTAGTTATATTTCGTTTTATTAATTTAAGCCTCATTTCTGCATTTGTAATAATGATATTTAGTTAAACTGTGTTTTAAATAGTAATTGTATATAGTATTTGTATATAGTAATAGTAATTGTATTTAAATAGCATTGTAAATAGTAAATAGTAATGTTTTTGAATTATTCCTAAAAGTAATAAGTACCTTTTAATAAAATAACATATTACTTTTTAATAAAATAAAAATTTAGTTAGTACTTTTTAATAAAAATTAGACATATAAATATTACTTGGCATATTTCAAATATTACGCGACCAAAGTCGCGGGGTTTGCTAGTATCTGATAAAATCATATTAGAACCTCCACTTTTGAGTTTGCCAAATTCGATCTATAAGCGATGATCTAACGGAGGCAAATCAGGCAAATTTCTAACACTTATTTTAAAATGTTATTATTGTCTTAATTAACTGAAGTTATTAAATAGGATAAAAAAAAAAAATAAAAATTTGTATTAGAAGTATGCCTACTTCATCCTCGTGAAGTCGGAAGCTACGGTTCGATCCAGCACATTTCGGCCTGAAACTTTTTCTATAAGCAAGACTCTATGATTGAATACCAGTCATAATTGATTGCATTAGTTTCTAAGTCTTTGTTGTCTAAAAATTTTAAAGTAGAGGTCTCCTCGGATAGAAATTTCTTGTTCCCGGTTTTACTTTGCAGCCTCTACTTGAACTTGCCGATCAAGACAATGTTAAGCTATCATTCACTGGTGCCCATAAAATGTTTTATCAGTTTGTTAAAAATGTCCTACTGACATTTTCTACGTAAATAACGCAGACTTTCACAGTGATAGACTTGTTGATGACGGTATTATCCTTCTCCTATAATTCTTTAAAGCTAATGACAAATTTACTAACTGTTGCTTTGTTAGCCTTAATTTCCATTTTATAAAACTGTGTCATTGAATAATGAATTGTAGTAAACGAAAGAATGTGCCATTACAAATACAACATGAAATAAAAATTTTAAGTAACGCAATCTTTAACAGGATACCAATGTAAATTGAAAGTAAAGATGGAGTGTTATTAAAATTTATAGAAAAAGACCAGAGAAGAATCCATTACCAAATTCCGATATTTGAGACTGATGCAAAAGTTTGTCGCATATTGTTGATGGAAATTAAAGAAAATGTATTTCGTGAAAATTTCAATTCCTAGCAGTTTTATAATTAGCGCTCATCTGGCTAAAGAATCGATGTATTTTCTCATATCTTCCAAAAAATAAAATACCTTATCCTCAAAATGTTTTGAAGTGATCTAAATAAACGGTCATTCGACGATGCAAGTTTTGGAGAATGGTTCTTGGATTGAAACATTAACATTTCATCTCAATTATAACAGTTTGTGTCTGAAGTGGGCTAGATACATGTGGTCTTGCAGTCTTGTTGGAAAACAATGCCTAATCGTTGATTATTTGAAGCTGCTTCTAGCGGATTGCTTGATTTAATTCACTTAATTATAAACAGTATTTCTTCAAATTAATGCTGTATTTTCTGAGTAACATCTATTAATAAACAATTTTCTTGTCTCACTGAATGCGAAAAAAAATCTTCTGTGGGTAGGAACTGACTTTTGCTTTGATTAAAATGCCTCTTCGATGTAGTCATCAATGTAGTCTAAATAATCATTAACATTGTTATTATTCCTTATATTCCATGAATTACGAATATAATCTGCAAATAAAAACTGTGCGTAAATCTGGTAATTGAATAATGTAGAATAACGTTGTTTTAAAAATATCGACATGTTTTGTAGAAATTGAGTCGTGCTAAAGTTTTAGCTTCATAAAACTGCTAATTTACCAAACTAATTTATAAACTAATAAAAACAGTTTCTTAGCAACAACGAATGATAGCTTAACACTGTCATGATCGGCAAGTTCAAGTAAAGACTATAAACTAAAAGCACTGCTAATTTACCAAATTCCGATATAGGACACATATTGGTAAAGGATATTACGGCAACTCCTCCTTAACTTGGAAGTAAAGGAAGAAGATGGAGAACGTCTGGAGATATTTGACTGTAAGCTTGCAACTGACGAGGTAAAAAAAATCTCTATCAGCAATGTGGGGAAAATAAAATTATAACTTAATCTAAAGATAAAGATGCAGGGAAAAATAAATTTATTTTCTCTGACTTCTGATAATGAAAAAGAATGCTTTGGTAAAATTGGAAGAAATTCGAAATATTGCTTTAAAATGGAATTCTAAGAAACTCATTATCAGAATTGCATATCAATGTAATGAAAAATCCAAGAAGTTTTCAGAGAAAATAAAAACAAAGTCTTTCTCAAACAATTGTAGAAAAAAAAAACTACAACTGTATTTGTTACAAAAAACTCCAAATTCAGAGTGATGAATTAAAAAAGGTTTTTATACACAATCTAGGTATAAAATCACAGATAGGATGATTTTGTGCCTGTCCACAGATTCCTAAAGAGTGATACAAGATTTCACAGGAAGGGATTTGCTCGACGGGTGGCAATTGCACAGACCATCAGCTCATCAAGTTGAAGACTGAAATTTTAGGATTACATAGAACTCAATTAGCATATTAAAATGCAAATGGTCTGCCAAGTCATATCTTGATAGAAAACACCTGCAGACCGGAGTTTAGTATTTGATCGATTGGTTTATCATTGTATTTTCCTGCACCCAAATGTATGAAAACATTGAAGTTTGGGTGCATGAAAACACAATGGTAAACCTGCAGATCAACCACTAAATTGAGGTTCTGCAGATGGTTTCCACCAAGATACGACTTGGCAGACCAATGCATATAACTTGTATATAAAATAAACGGTCAAGTACGAGTATTACTCGTGCTCAGAGGGTTCCGTACAATAAATTTATGAATTATTAACTGTATTATTTAAAAGAATAATGAAACTTTGTTATAACCTATACAATGTAGAAGGCGGTATAGCTGAATATATTAGAAAAGTATGAATGAGTATACAACAAAAGTTCAAAGAGATATGAAGCCGAAATAAAATTAAATATTGCTATTTTGTATACCTCTTTTTTAAACTTATCCTTATCTGCATATGATGAACTTAATTCGGTACTGACAATAAAAGTAGTGCATGTTTAAATTTCATATGGCATTTCATAAAACTAAATTCAACATAGTAATATGTTTCTTTTTACAGTGTAGCTGAAAGAAAATTCTTGTTCAAAGTTTAAACTTGGCATTGTACTAAGCGCGTTTCGATAGGAGGTCGCAAAGATGCAACTCGACTTTGTCCGTGCCGCGTTTTTTCAAATAGGTCTTTAATTATCATTTAAAGACACGGGCGGCGTATTGAGAGATCCACTCAACACAAACTAGTCGCGAATCCCATAGTGTTTATGCGATTAATTCTAATTAAATTGGTCTGTTTTTAACAATTTGATATTTACTGCTTTTATGCTGCTACTGGGCATTGCATTACACAAATATATCATTAAAAGTTGTTATCTAGTATTTAAAAACCGATGATATATAGAGTACGCCGCCTCTGCCATTATGTATGTCCAAACCAACCGTGTCTTTAAGGGTTAAGGCTCTTGCCCCTGCCAGCGAAGGCACTCACGAGCTAATGCCAATCGTATGGGGAAGGATTTTTCTAATATCTCTTTTGTATTTCGATATTTTAAAATATTTTTTTTAGGCATTGTATAGCCGAGATCCGTCTCTACATCGCACCTTTCTTTACTTTTTCCTCCCCATAGGATTAGCATTAGCTCCTTATTGTCTTCGCCGGCAGGGACATGAGTCTTAATATCTCGGCGAATTAGCAACGATTTTCTTTCGAAAATCATTATAAAAAATGCTTTTATACTTTTGATACGATAGGCACCTTTAGCGCTCTTCGATACCTTTGCTGAATGCCCGCAAATAGAAATCTGTATGTAACAGAAAAATGCGCTTTTATGAAAAACTATGCCACCTTGGGCAATCGCTATAATTTCCCTGCAAGTATTAAATTAACCTCTACTACCTCTAATTTTTTTCATAATTTTAGTTTCAGTAGATTCGGAAACAGAAGGGAGGGGGACATATTTTTGCACTACATTTTCGACGATATCTCTGAAATTATAATATCTAAAATTAAAAGAAATGTATTTTTGAGTTCGGCGTTACATAATCTTTTAACCGATAGCCCATACGATATACAAAGAAAATATATTTCTTTTTCAAATAACCTAATTAGCCCCTCTACGTTTTCCCCCACATATATTTGTAAATGTCTAATAATCTGTAAATACGTGGGTCAATAGTCTTTATTACATCCCCCAATTTGAACTTTCGACGTTCCGTTGTTTACGAGTAAAATGGCTGTGACAGACAGACAGACACAGGAGTGATCTTATAATGATTTCGTTTATACTTTTTAAGTACGGAACCCTAAAATCATGATTATTGCAACTAAGAAATACAAAAACATAAGAAGATGAATTATTGACAATAAATAAAACAAGAAAGGAAAACCGTGTGCCAAGTATGGATTATGAACCCTTTCCTACATTTTAGTTCAGTTAGAAAAACATAACACATTTGAAAATACACATTTATTAATTCCTAACAATAGACGGAAATGTACTTCAATTGTTTTGTGAAGGTCTGTATGTTCCTTACAAATTTTTATACACGCCACATACTGAGCTGAAATTTAATTCAGAAATAAATACGCTGAAAAGTATTGAAATCACACTTCTAAGGCTAACATTAGCCTAAGAATTGCTATCCATGGACGGCCATGTATCCAGTTTTTTGGCATACCACTATTTATTTATATGCTACAATGTCATTTAGCCGACGAGACATTTAGCAGACAGCAATTAGACGACAGGATGTTTAGCCGACATGACAATTAGTCGACAGCGACAGTTAGCCGACAAGATATTTAGCCGACAGAGGACAATTATTCGACATGGACATTCATCTGACAGGACATTCATCCGACTTAACTGTAACGTAACTGTAACCTGATCTTAACCTAATTATAACCTAAGTATAAACTAACTCTAGCGTAACTGTAACCTAACCAATTCCAAACTGTAACGTAGCTATAACCTATCTGTAACCTAAACGTAACCTAAGTGTAACATAACCGTAACCTAAATGAAACCTAACAGTAACCTAATTGTAGCCTAAATGTAACCTAACTGGGACGTAACCGTAATCTAACTGTAACTAACGTTTACCTAGTTATAACCTAATCGTATGCTAACTGTAATGTAACTGTATCATAACTTTAACATGACCAAGCTGTAACCTAAGCGTATTCTAATTATCTCCTAAACGTAACCTAATTATAACCTAACAGTTATTTAACCGTAATCTAAACGTAACCTAAGTGTAACGTAACCGTAACCTAAGGGTAACCTAATTATAAAGTAACCGTAACCTAATTGAAACACAACAGTAACCTAATTGTAGCCTAAATATAATTTAACTGGGACGTAACCGCAATCTAACTGTAACTAACGTTTACCTAATTATAACCTAATCGTATGCTAGCAGTACTGTAACTGTAACACAACTTTACCATGACCAAGCTGTAACCTTAGCGTAATCTAATTATCACCTAAACGTAACCTAATTATAACCGAACAGTTACCTAACCATAATCTAAACGTAACCTAAGTGTAACCTAATTATGAAGTAACCGTAATAAAACTAAAACCTAACAGTAACCTAATTGTAGCCTAAATGTAACCTAACTGGGACGTACCCGTAATCTAACTGTAACTAACGTTTACCTAGTTATAACCTAATCATATGCTAACTGTTATGTAACTGTAACATAACTTTACCATGACCAAGCTGTAACATAAGTGTAATCTAATTATCACCTAAACGTAACATAATTATAACCTAACAATTACCTAACCGTAATCTAAGAGTAACTAATCGCAACTGTAACCAAACTGTAAATTAACTGTAACCTAGCGGGAGGTGCATAATGTGAAAGAGTGATCAAAGGGGTGCCCAGTCCAATGATATATCACTTGAGGGATGTCGGAAAAGTCAGAAAAATGCTCCCGGTGATACAAATTGGGGGAGGGCGGACGGGAGGTACATAATATGAAAGAGTGATCAAAGGGCTCAAATGCGATGTATCTCATGAGGGGTCTCGAGAAATGTTAGAAAAGTGCCGGCTAATTATACTATCAGCTAAATGTCCTGTCGGCTAATCGCCTTTTCGGCTAATCGCCTTTTCGGCTAAATGTCCTCCCGGCTAATTGCCACGTTCGGCCAGTTACCTATCGGCCAATTGTCTGTATTGCTAAAATTATTGCTATATGTCCGTTTCGGTCAATTGTCCTGTATGCTGTATGTAAATTTCAGCTAATCGTGTTGTCGGCTATACGTACGTATCGGCTAAATGCACGTGTCAGCTAACTGCTATCTGCTAAATGTCTTGACGGCTATTTGGTTGTAGGCTAAATGTCTGCCACCGGCTACGGGTCAAACATCTATACTAAAAGTAGTTGACTTGAAAATGCATAATTCAAATTAAAAAACATCTTTCAGTAATTCATGGTCATTCTCGGTACTACTGATGAAATCTTTTGTGTAGTGTCTATGCAATTCATATACACCACCTATGTGCCTGTGCAAAAATATTAGTTTAACTTAACTTATACCATAACATATCATAAATCAAACATATCATAATTTAAAACTCACTTTCAGCAATCATCCCTAATGTTTCCCTGTAAATGAACAATAAATGCGATGCACACCATATTCTTATCCAAACATCTTGCACACTTTGTCTCCCCTTCTTCGGAAATTTCGCTTCCCGTTTTGCTCCCTTTACAGTATCAATGTTTAAAATCTTTAAAATTCCTTAATGTTTTCTTTAATTTTCTGTTTTATTTGTTACTTTAAACTAACAATAAATAATCAGTCATAAATTTCATTATCAATTTATTTCACCACATTCATTTCATTAAAAGTTCTTGTAAATTGCCCCTTCCGAAAATGTCATTTCTCCCTTTTGCTCCCTCACCCACGGTACCCATATTTTAAAATAAAAACCCTTTAAAACTCTTTAAATTTTTTTAATCTTTTCTGCTCAATTTGCCACTTTATTTTAACAATAAACAAACGATCATAAAAATTTCTCCCCCCCCCCACCCCAACTGAAATTGGCACTTCCTCCTCGCCTCTCCCTCTTACCAACCATCTGAAATTTAAATCCCTTAAAATTTTTTCGTTTATTATTTTTTTAACCTATTTGTAAATATTTTCTAAGGTAAGTAAATAATAAGTCACCAATAAACTTCCCTCCCTCCCCTCCCGCAAAAAAAGAACTAATTCTGCTTATTCCTCTTTTTTCATTCAGGTCACAAAATTTTAACCTTAAAAGTCATTGCTTTTTCTAAATCATTTTGTACTCTATCTGTTAATTTATTGTAATCATAAATAATCAATCATATAACTATACTCCTCCCCCACCAAAATTGACGTTTGTTCTGACTCTACCCTTACCAAGAACACAAAATTTTGTCTTTTTTTGTCCTATTTCTTATTCTTTAGTAAGGTAAATAAATAAGTCATCAAATAAAATCCCCCCCCCTTTTTCCTTCTTTCCCTTATTTAAGTTTAAAATCTTTGAAAATCTTTTTTTAATACATTTTCAGCTTTATCTGTTTCATATTGAACAATAAATAATCGATTATATAATTTCTTCCACCCCCATATAAAATTGACGTTTTCTTTTCTCCCTCCATTATTTCCATGCTCATAAAATTTAAAGTCTCTAAAACTCCTGATTTCAATGTTTTTGCCCTATTTGTAAATCTTTAATAAGTTACATAATCAGTCATCTATTAAACTCACCCCCCCCCAAAAAAAAAAACAAATCAATAAAAAAAAAATCTGTTTCTTCCCTTGTCTTACCCTCAACTCATGAAGTTAAAAAAATCTAATTTACAGTCTTTAAAACTTTTTAATTTTTACTTTTTTTGGTCCTAATTATAAATCTTTACTATCTATAATATTAACTAAATCTTTTCAACTATGTGCGAAAGTGTTAACAATAAAACGATAGGTATACATTTAATTATGCACAAAACACATTTTAACTGTATTTCTGAAAGGAAAATGTCTATAGAGATATATTTCAAAGGAAAATATTGTGGTTTCTCGTCAACGTGCAAGTATATTCTCAAAATCTTTTAAAATACTTTCATTCGGACTAGCTCAGAAAGAACCACCAAACTTAGATACCAAAGGTGTTATCGACTAAGCCGAATACATCCATAAACAAAAAAAGAAAAATCATGCTTCAAAACTTTCCAACACTTTCAGAACACTGTAACAAAACTTCGCCGTTTAATAAAGTAAAGAAGTTACCTAGCTAAACATTTGTAAAACGTATGACACATTTGAAAAGCAGATTTCAACAATTGCGCCCATAACCCGGAAGATATTCCAATTCTTTTGTGCAGCTCTGTATATGATATATTTGTAGAGATTCTACATACTATGTTAAAATTTAATTTTGTAAGAAAATACATAAAACAGTTGAAAATTCACCCTCGGCAATTTCTACCAATAGACGGAAACATACTTGAATTTTTTTGTGTAGCCCTGTATATAGCATACATATTTTTATACACGTCAAATATTAAGCAAATATTAAGAAATCTAATTCAAGCAAAAACATGCTTAAAATTACTGAAATCACACTTCTAGGAATTATTTTCCATAGGCGGCAATGTATCCAGTTTGTTTAATATCCCTGTATAGGATTTTATTAGTATGATACAAACATCTCTTAGCATAATAAATGTAGTTGAGCTTGTACATTTATAACTAAAAAAACCAAGCATCTTTAAGCCATTCATACTCATTCTCATTAATGTTTACGAATTCTTTTGTGTAGTCCTGGTCTGTAAAATTTAAGCACACCATGTAGTACGCAAAAATTTAGTTAAACTTAAAAACGCATTCTGTAATTGAAAATGCACTTTCAGCATTAATTTTTAATAGCTAACACGTCGGATACAGTATTGTATCAAAATATTTTATGTGTCCCTGTAAATGAACGCTAAACGAAATGCAAACCATATTCGAATGCAAGCATCATGTAACAAATCGAAGTGATGTGCATCTATTTCGTCATGTTTGAAATAATGTAACGTAATCGAAATACACTACAAACAGTTTTTCCTCGTAGACCATATATAACCAAGCTCTTTTGTCTGACCCCGTAAATAATTGTTAAATGCTCATTTTGTACAGAAAGTAGGCTTAGAAAACCTCAGAAATTCATATCAATTTCATTATCATTGTGACAGAGTTATATCAATCAAATACTCCGCAAACGATATTTCGTCATGGGCTATAACATAACGGAATACTTTTGAGTCCCCTATACTCGTACTTTAAGCTTTACACATAACTTAGTCTATAGTAACCATTTTAAAGTGTATCTTAAAGTATATAAAATTAACTATGTTTACGATTGTGTAACACTATTAAAATGCACCCTAAATGATCCCCCCCCCCCCATAGACCATAATGTAAGAGAATACGTTTGAGTGCGTCTGTAAATGAACCATGAATGGTAATTCATTCGATATTCATTTTGAATACCGAACATACCATGATGATTTTGAATATCGTATATCAATTACATGGCAATCCGACTACATTTACGCTATTTAGAGCAGGACAGATAGACAGACGGACTTACAAACCGAATTCATAAACACTTTTAAACTTTCTTGGAGAGTGTTAAAAATGAAAAAAAAATGTAATGAAAAGAAAAGTATTTTAGTGTTATTTAGATTACGAACCGCTACAAAAATATTCTTATCTGACTGCATCATTTAAAAAATATTTAGTGTTCAGAAATCCCCCCCCCCCACACACACACACTTATAAATAGTTCTTATAAATTTCTTGATAAATTTCACGTTTTAAAAAGAATCCCCTCAAAAGATAGTTATTTTAGAATACTTGTATCTGATATCCCCCCCCCCCATTCAATATCTCCCCCTTGATTTTAAATGTAATTGCGTTATGCGAAATAAAATAGTGTTTATACGGCAATAATTTCAATTTTATGTTTGTAAAAACTGTAAAATGAACCTGAATATAAAAAAAAAGAAATATATCGAAATAAAATATTCATTAATTTTCTGAAATCGTTTTAGTTTTTGCACTCTTATCATAAACAGATTAAAATTCTTTTTACGGCTTTTAATGTTATCGAGGGTATCCACAAAGCAGCGGCTTTGATCTACACTAAAAGCGAAGACGGTTGAAAAAAAAAATTCTTTAGACCTGAAACTCACTGGAAATGATCAAATGTAGCTCTCAGCCGAAAGGAGGTGGGGAGTGGAATCGAGATAGATAATTGGCCATTTGCTGATTGGAAGAGTTCCCTTGTCAATCATTTGAATTTAGACCATTCTTCCAATTTAGCTAAAATGCCAGCGGCCATCTTGATTTCTTTTTGTCCGTGACTGCAGTGGGGTCTTAAGAGCTCACTGCAGTCACGGACAAAAAGAATTCAAGATGGCTGCTGGCATTTTAACTGAATTGAAAGGATGGTCTAAATTCAAATGATTGACAAGCTAACTCTTCCAATCAGCAAATGGCCAATTATCTGGCACGATTCCAACCCCCCACCCCCTTCGGCTGAGCGCTACGTGGGATAATTTCCAGTAGGTTTCAGGTCTAAGGGATTTTTTTTGCAATTGTCTTCGCTTTACTAGTGTAGATCAAAGTCGTACTCGATAACGTTAAAAGCGGTAAAAAGAATTTTAATCTGTTTATGACAAGAGTGCAAAAATTAAAACATTTGACTTTCAGAAAATAAATGAATATTTTATTTAGATATGTTTCTTTTTTTTCATTTTTAGGTTCATTTTACAGCTTTTACAAACATAAAATTGAAATTAGTGCAGTATAAAAACTATTTTATTTCACATAATGCAATTTCATTTAAAATCAAGGGGGAGATACTGAATAAGGGGGAAAATATATCAGGAACAAATATTCTAAAATAACTATCTTTTGTGGGAATTCTTTTTAGAACATGAATTTTTCAAGAGATTTATAAAAGCTAAATAATATTGAATGTTAAAAATAAGATGTTCATAAAATTAGGAGAGAAAAAGTTAAACAAATAAACTGTATATTTTGTACTGTAGAGGGGTGGGGGGGGAGAACGGGAAATACAAATTTTGAGGAGAGGGGGTACACATCTAAATCCCAGCGTAATCATTTATAGATATAGTACACAATTTATTGTTGTTAGCACTAAAAAATGAGACAGAAAAAATAAAGTTTTCCAAATATTCAAAACTTTGTGAGATGTTAGTAGTAAGGAGGAGGGAAAAAAGTTTGGTGAAATTTTCAGGCGGAAGAAAATTTATATTATGGATTATTTTTACAAGCATGTTATAAAACATAAAGGAGTTTTAACAATTTGAAATTTTAAGTGCATAGGAGTAAATTCATGTGTGTGTAGGGGGGGGGGGGGGACTTCTGCACACTAAATATTTTTTAAATGATACAGTCAGATAACAATTTTTTTGTAGCTGTTCGTAATCTAAATAACACTAAAATACTTTTATTTTCATTGCATTTTTTCAATTTTAACACTTTCCAAGAAAGTTGTAAAGTGTTTATGAGTTGGGTTTGTGCTTCCGTCTGTCTGTCCGTGTTCTAACTAGCGTAAATGTAGTCGGATTGCCATGTAATTTATATACGATATTCAAAATCATCATGGTATGTTCGGTATTTAAAATGAAGTATGTATCATTCAGGGTTCATTTACGGATGCACTCAAAAGTATTCCGTTACATTATGGTCTATGGGGGGGGGGATCATTTAGGGTGTATTTTAATAATGTTACACAATCTTAAACATAATTAAATTTATGTACATTGAGATACACTTTAAAATGGTTACTATAGACTATGTTATGTGTAACGCTTAAAGTACAAGTATAGGGGACTCAAAAGTATTCCGTTATGTTATAGCCCATGAAGAAATATCGTTTGCGGCGTATTTGATTGATATTACTCTGTCACAAATATAATAAAATCGATATGAATTCTGAGGTGTCCTAAGCCTACTTTCTGTACAACATGAGCATTTAACAATTATTTACGGAGTCAGACAACAGAGCTTGGTTATATATGGTCTACGAGGAAAAACTGTTTGTAGCGTATTTCGATTAAATTATATTATTTCAAACATGACGAAATAGATACAGATTAATTCGATTTACTGCAAGATGCTTGCATTCGAATATGGTTTTCATTTCATTTAGCGCTCATTTACAGGGACACATAAAATATTTTGATACAATACTGTATCCGACGTGTTAGCTATTAAAAATTAATGCTGAAAGTGCATTTTCAGTTATAGAATGCGTTTTTAAGTTTAAGTAAATTTTTGCGTACTACATGGTGTGCATAAATTTTACAGACCCTATACAGGACTACACAAAAGAATTCATAACCATTACTGAGAATGAGTATGAATTGCTTAAAGATGTTTGGTTTTTTTAGTTATAAATGTACAAGCTCAACTACATTTAGTATGCTAAGAGATGTTTGTATCATACAAATAAAATCCTATACAGGGATATTAAAAAAACTGGATACATGGCCGCTATGGAAAATAATTCCTGGAAGTGTGATTTCAGTAATTTTAAGCATGTTTTTGCTTGAATTAGATTTCAGCTTAATATTTGACGTGTATAAAAATCTGTATGCTTATATAGCATACAGATATATAGGGCTGCATAAAAGAAATCAAGTATGTTTCCGTCTATTGGTAGAAATTGCCGACGGTGAATTTTCAACTGTTTTATGTATTTTCTTACAAAACTAAATTTTAACACAGTATGTAGAATCTGTACAAATATATGCAGTACAAAAAAATCATATACAGATCTGCACAAAACAATTGGAGTACCTTCCGGGTTATGGACGCAATTGTTGAAACCTGCTTTTCAAATGTGTGATACGTTTTATAAATGCTTAGTTAGATATCTTCTTTACTTTATTAAACGGCGAAGTTTTTTTACAGTGTTCTAGAAGTTTGGAAAGTGTCGATGTTGATGCATGATTTTTCTTTTTTGTTTATGGATCAGTCGATAACTCAGGCACATTTGGCATCTATGTTTGGTGGTTCTTTCTGAGCTAGTCGGAATGAAATGATTTCGGAAGGTTCTGACAATTTACTTGCACGTTGACGAGAAACCACAATATTTTCCTTAGAAATATCTCTCTAAAGACATTTTTCTTTGAAAAATACAGTAAAATGTTTTTTATGCACAATTAAATGTATACCTATCGCTTTATTGTTAACACTTTCGTACATAGTTGAAAAGATTTAGTTAATTTTATAGATAGTAAGGATTTATAATTAGGACCAAAAAAAGTGTAAATTAAAAAGTTTTAAAATCTTTAAATTAGATTTTTTAACTTCATGGGTTGAGGGTAAGACAAGGGAAGAAACAGATTTTTTCTTATTTTTTGTTGGGGGGGGGGGGGGGGTTAATAGATGACTGATTATGTAACTTATAAAAGGTTTACAAATAGGACAAAAACATTGAAATTAAGAGTTTTAGAGACATTAAATTTTGTGTACATGGAAATAATGGGGGGAAGAAAGAAAACGTCAAATTTATATGGGGGTGGAAGAAATTATATAATCGATTATTTATTGTTGAATAAGAAACAGATAAAGCTGAAAATGTGTTAAAAAAGATTTTCAAAGATTTTAAACTTAGTTAAGCGAAAGAAGGAAAAAGGGGAGGGGGGGATTTTATTAGATGACTTATTTATTTACCTTACTAAGGACTATCAAATCGGACAAAAACAGACTAAATTTTGTGTGCGTGGTAAGGAGAGAGACAGAGCAAACGTCAATTTTGGTGGGGGAGGAGTATAGTTATATGATTGATTATTTATGATATCAATAAATTAAGAGATAGAGTACAAAATGTTTTAGAAAAAGCATTGACTTTTAAGGTTTAAATTTTGTGACCTGAAGGAAAAAAGAGGAATAAGCATAATTATTCCTTTTTTTTTGGGGGGGGGGGGGCGAAAGTTTATTGGATGTCTTATTATTAATTTACCGTAGAAAATATTTACAAATAGGTTACAAAAATAATAAACGAAAAAGTTTTAAGGATTTTAAATTTCTGATACTTGGTAAGAGGGAGAGGCGAGGGGGGAATACCAATTTTAGTTGGGGGCCGGAGAGAAATTTTTATGATCGTTTCGTTATTGTTAAAATAAACTGGCAAATTGAGCAGAAATATTTTTTAAATTTTAAAGAGTTTTAAAGGGTTTTATTTTAAAATATGGGTACTGTGGGGGAGGGAGCAAAAGGGAGAAATTACATTTTCGGAAGGGGCAATTTACAAGAACTTTTAATGAAATGAATACGGTGAAATAAATCGATAATAAAATTTATGACTGATCATTTATTGTTACTTTGAAGTAACAAATAAAACAGAAAATTAAAGAAAAAATTAAGGAGTTTTAAACCTTGACAATTTAAGGCGAGCAAAAGGGGAAGCGAAATTTCGGAAGAAGAGGGGGGGGGCAAAAGGTAATTTACATTATTATTTTTTAAAATCAGAATTTCAAAGAAATTGGGAAGAGTTTCACCTTTGATTACGAAACAGTACAAGAGCAAAATTAAGAACTTTTAAGGCACTTTTTGTAGATTTTGCCTAAAAATATATACTTTTATGAACCAAAAATTACTTTTGAAAAATTTAAACATCTTTAACGACTAACAAGGACCCATTGCAGGGTCACTCAAAAGCATTTTGTTATATTATGGTCTATGTGGAAAAATCATTTGGTGGTGTGTTTTAATAGCGTTATGCAAATTTATACATAATGAAATTCATTTACATTATTAAGGTGCACTGGAAAATTGTTATTACACAAAAGAGTCATAGAACAGAGTTCGGTTTTATAAAGTTCTTCGTAAAAAAGCTGTTCGCAGCGTATTTTAATTATGTTGCACTACTTCAAACATAATGAAATTTCTGATGGTTTTACTGCAAGATGTTTGCATAAGAGTATGGTGTGCATCGCATTTATCGTTCATTTACAGGGAAAGATTAGGGATGATTGGTGAAAGTGAGTTTTAAATTATGATATGTTTTATTTATGATAAGTTATGGCATAAATTAAGTTAAACTAATTTTTTTGCACTGGCACATAGGTGGTGTATATGAATTGCATAGACGCTACATAAAAGATTTCATGAGTATTACCGAGAATGACAGGAATTACTTAAAAGTGTTTTATAATTTGAGTTATTCATTTTCAAGCTCAACTACATTTAGTTTACTAAGAGATGTTTGACCCGTAGCCGGTCGCAGACATCTAGCCGACAACCAAATAGCCGTCAAGACATTTAGCAGATAGCAGTTAGCTGACACGTGCATTAAGCCGATACGTACATATAGTCAACAACACAATTAGCTGAAATTTACATACAGCATACGGACATATAGCAATAATTTTAGCAACATAGACAATTGGCCGACAGGCAACTGGCCGAACGTGGCAATTAGACGGGAGGACATTTAGCCGAAAAGACGATTAGCCGACAGGACATTGAACCGACAAGACGATTAGCTGACAGGGCATTTAGCCGATAGGATAATTGGCCGGCACTTTTCTAACTTTTTTCGACACCCCTCATGAGATATATCGCATTGGAGCCCTTTGATCACTCTTTCATTTTATGTACCTCCCGTTCCCTCTCCCCCAATTTGTATCACCGGAAGCATTTTTCTGACTTTTTCGACATCCCTCAAGTGACATATCATTGGAATGGGCAGCCCTTTGATCACTCTTTCATATCATGCACCTCTCGTTAGGTTACAGTTAATTCGCAGTTTGGTTACAGTTAGGATACAGTTGCGATTAGTTACTCTTGGATTACGGTTAGGTACCGGTTAGGTTATAATTAGGTTACGTTTGGGTGATAATTAGATTTGCTTAGGTTACAGCTACGTCATGGTAAAGTTATGTTACAGATACATTACAGTTAGCATACGATTATGTTATAATTAGGCAAACGTTAGTTACAGTGTGAGATTACGGTTACGTCCCAGTAGGTTACATTTAGGCTACAATTAGGTTACTGTTAGGTTGCAGTTAGGTTACGGTTGCTTTATAATTAGGTTACACTTAGGTTACGGTTACGTTACACTTAAATTACATTTAGATTACGGTTAGGTAACTGTTAGGTTATAATTAGGTTACGTTTAGGTGATAATTAGATTACGCTTAGGATACAGCTTGGTCATGGTAAAGTTATGTTACAGTTACATTACAGTTAGCATACGATTAGGTTATAATTAGGTAAACGTTAGTTACAGATAGATTACTGTTACGTCCTAGTTAGGTTACATTTAGGCTACAATTAGGTTACTGTTAGGTTGCAGTTAGGTTACGGTTACTTTATAAGTAGGTTACACTTTGGTTACGGTTACTTTATACTTAGGTTACGTTTATGTTACAGTTACGTTACAGTTAGGTATGGTTGGGTTACGATTATGTTCCGGATAGGTTAAAGTTACGCTAAAGTTAGGATACGCTTAGGTTATAATTAGGTTAAGGTTAGGTTAGAGTTAAGTTACAGTTAAGGATAGGCTACAGCTACGTTATGATTATGTTACAGTTAGGTTACGGTTAGGTGATATTTAGATAGGTTACAGTTAGGTCATGGTAACTTTACGGTTATGCTACAGTTAGGTTAGGTTATAATTTGGTTAACGTTAGTTTACAGTAAGGTTAGAGTTAGGTCACGGTTAGGTGGCATTTAGATTACGGTTACGTCACAATTAGGAAATGTTTAGGTTACAATTAGGCCGGCAGCACATTGAGGCGACTCATGGAACATGTTGCTTGATTTCGGAGAAAAAACCGCTTTAAAACATGTTTGAAACAGCTTTCTTCTATGTTTCGATATTTTATTTCTCCTAAATCGTACTTTGCCCCACCAGTGACTGAGAGGTTCTGCTCTCGAAGCTGGTAGACGGGAGGTGCTGTGTTTGATCCCAATCGCACCCGTCGGCCTAATCTTTCGGAGTTTTCGTGGTTTTCTTCGAGCCATGGATCTCCATGCGTAAGTACGGGTTAGGATCCCTTAGAAAGACCCCCACGAAGGGCACTCCCCCCTCGGGCCTATATCTCTAGTGTAGATAATCGGCCGTCAAAAATCATCCAACCAACCAACCAACTTAAATCGTACTTCATGTTGCTCGTGTTGGGTCAGTGTGCGGCCTACCTTAGGTTACGGTTAGGTTGCAGTTAGGTTAAGGTTACGTTACAATTAGGCTACAAATAGGTTACAGTTACGTTACAGTAGGTTACAGTTAGGTGATAATTTGGTTACACTTATGTTACGGTTAGGTTACCGTTAGGTTATAATTAGGTAACAGTTAGGTTACGGCTTGGATACGGTTAGGTTACGTTTATGGAACAGTTAGGTTACAGTTACATTATAATTATTATCACGGTTACTTATTTTGCAGCGCGTGCACGCCCACTATACACATGAGGGGTAACGGCAAATTTTTAAAAATTGTCCCTCGCGAGAACCAAAGGGGCAGGAGAGACGCGGAAGCTGCATAATATGAAATAGTGGTCACAGTGCTTTATAAACGATATGGCCCATGAGGGGTGTCGGCAAAATCTAGAAAAGTGCCTCCCACCGTGAGGGCAAAGTGGGGGAGGGCCGCGGGAGGTGCATAACATGAACAAGTGATCACAGGCCTTTCTAATGATATGTTGTATGAGGGCTGTCGAAAAAATTTAGAAAAGTACCCCCCGGAGACAAAGTGAGGGGAGGGGGTACCGGATATGCATAATATAAATGGTCACGGGGCTTTGCACCGATAAGTCTCATGAGGCGTGTTGGCTAAATTTAGAAAAGTCCCTCCCATTGGATGGGCAATTGTGGCTGGGGTGCGGGAGGCGCATAACATGAATAAGTGATCACAGGTTTTCCAAACTATGATATCTGCATAGCATTTTGGTCATGTGACACACGTGACGTGCGAGCAAAGGAGAGAAGGGAAGGAGATTTCCTTTTTAGAGAGTGAAGGTTGGAGGTTTTTATGCCGTGCATGTGTGCCGGGGGGGGGGGGGGGGGGGTTTGAAAAAAAAACGAAAGTTAGATATAAAATTACACAGGTGCTACGGGCAATGGTATGTAAAAAGTTTGTATTGTAGGTGAAGCGAAATTGTGTAGTATTATAACGTGTGTAATTATGGAATATTATAGTGTGTTCCACTGGATATAATTCATATATACTTTGTATGCGTATTATCGTCTTGTCCTCGTCGAATATCTTTACTGTCTTTCTGCATTTTTATAAATAAACTTAGTTTTGTCTTAAAAAAAACTAGTGATCTACGATCTAGGAGTATACATCTGACAGCAAAGGGGGAACGTGTACTACACAAACAATATATCATATGAGGGATGTCAACAAAATTTTAAAAAGTGCCGCCCGGGGGAAAAGTGCAGAAGACGCACGGAAGATGCATAATATGTATAAGAGGTCATAGGGCTTTCCAAGGATATATCACGTAAGGGGTGTCGGCAAAAGTTAGAAAAGTGCCTGCGGGGAGCAAACTGGGGGGGGGGGGGAGCGGCGTGGAAGGTATATATTTGAATATGTTATGAAATTTGGTGTCACACTGCCTTTCCAACTATACATCACATGAAGCGTGGCGGCAAAAGATATAAAAGTACCCCCACCTCTTTGAAATTTGTATATAGTATTATAAACAATATTTCTTAAAGGGCTTCGTACAAAAAATCGGATCTAAAATGATGAAAACTCTACGATTTCGAAAAAATCGAAAAATGCCCTCTTGGAGGGGTGGCGAATAGGGAGAGATGAGAAGAAAGGGTCACAATATGAAAGAGTGGTCCGAGGACTTTCCGATGATATATCACATGACAGATACGAAAAAGGTTTAAAAATTGCCACACCGTGGGTCCTGTCTTTTGTTCCCGGAATTCACGCACTTCTTTATTTTAAATTCTTATATTTATTAAATAATATTTATCGAAGGGATCCATCAAAAACAGCATTTTAAACCATATTTATTGTAGAAAACGTTATTTTTTAAAAAAATTATTGGCTCCTCTCCGAGTTATCGAATTTTTAGTGTGTTATAAATATAACTATATTTGTAAAATATAATGGCAGTTTAAGAAAATGAAGAGTTATTAAGGTATAATGAATAATTAAAATGAATTATTTCCATTTTATTTCATAAATTTCTTACTTAATGAGTATAATGAGCGATCGAGAGTCGAAGGCTTAAACATAAGTAAATATTTATGGGAGGGATCCGTCTAAAATCCGCATTTCAAACAATAATTTTTGTAGAAATGTTACTTTTCTATATAATTTTGTTCAAATGAACAAAAGAATATTACGAAGGTTAGTTAATGATGTTTTATTGAAAAGCTTTACAGAATAACAGTGATTGAAGAAAAAAATTACTTTATGAGAGTGACGAAATTTCGATGTTTAATTGTATATCATAAACAAAAACGCTGAAACAATAAAAAAGCTGATTTATGATGGTGACGAGCTACTGAGGTTTACATTGTTGATGTAAAACCGAGTCTTCTAAATTCTTTCGGAAAAATGTATGTGTCAGCTAAATTTCGTGTCAGATAATTCACATATCGGCTATTTGCTCTGTTGGCTAAATGTCCTTTCGGATGAAAGTCCATGTCGAATAATTGTCCTCTGTTGGCTAACTGTCTTGTCGGCTAACTGTCGCTGTCCCCTAATTGCCATGTTGGCTAAACATCCTGTCGCCTAATTGCTGTCTGCTAAATGACATTGTAGAATATAAATATATAGGGCTATGGCAAAAAACTGGGTACATGGCCGTCCATGGATAGCAATTCTTAGGCTAATGTCGGACGGACGTCTTTTTGCACGCTTTTTTCCTTATGTATTATTCCTACACAATGCTAGCGGCATTATGTAGGGATAAAACGTAAGGAAAAAAGCGTGCAAAAAGACGTCCGTCTTACATTAGCCTTAGAAGTGTGATTTCAGTAATTTTCAGCGTATTTATTATTGAATTAAATTTCAGCTCAGTATGTGGCGTGTATAAAAATTTATAAGGAACACACAGGGCTTCACAAAACAACTGAATTACGTTTCCTTCTATTGTTAGAAATTAATAAATGTGTAGTTTCAAATGTGTTATGCTTTTCTAACTAAACTAAAAATGTAGGAAAGGGTTCATAATCCATACTTGGCACATGGTTTTCCTTTCTTGTTTTATTTATTGTCAATAATTCATCTTCTTATGTTTTTGTATTTCTCAGTTGCAATAATCATGATTTTACGGTTCCGTACTTAAAAAGTAAAAACGGAACCATTATAAGATCACTCCTGTGTCTGTCTGTCTGTCACAACCATTTTACTCGCAAACTATGGAACGTTGAAAGTTCAAATTGGGGGATGTAATAAAGACTATTGACTGACATATTTACAGATTTTTAAACATTCACAAATAAATTTGGGAAAAAACGTAGAGGGGCTAATTACGTTATTTGAAAGAAAATATTTTTTTTTTGTATATCATCTGTGGTATCGGTTAAAAGATTTCGTAACGCCGTAATCTAAAATACATTTCGTTTAATTTTAGGTATTATATTTTCAGAGATATCGTCGAAAATGTAGTGCAAAAATATGTCCCCCCCTCCCATCTGTTTCCGAATCTACTGAAACTAAAATTATGAAAAAAAATTAGAGGTAGTTGAGGTTAATTTAAGCCTTGCAGGAAAATTATAGTGATTATACACTATGTCGCATAGTTTTTCATAAAAACGTATTTTTCTGTTACACATAGATTCCGATTTGCGAGCATTCAGCAAAGGTATCGAGGAACGCTAAAGGTACCTATCGTATCAAAATTATAAAAGCATTGTTTATAATGATTTTCAAAAAAATCGTCGGTAATTAGCCGAGATGTTAATGCTCCTGTCCCTGCCGGCGAAGACACTCACGAGCTAATGTTAATCGTATGGGGAGGGATTTTTCTAATATCTCGTTTGCATTTCGACATTCTTAAATATATATATATTTTTTGCATTGGATAGCCGGGGTTCGTCTCTACATCGCACCTTTTTTACTTTTTCGATTTTGGTTCCAGATTAGACCTACGCTCCGATGGATTGATCAATGGAGCCGGAACAGGCTGATTTAGCATAACCCATGGTGAAGATGATGATGATGATATTTTTTATAAAGTTACTTTCACTTTCAAAACTGGTTCTGAAAATGAAAGTGTCATTTAAAAAAAATATCTACAACCAAAATCGAAAAAGTAAAGAAAGGTGCGATGTAGAGACGGATCTCGGCTATCAAATGCAAGAAAAATATTTAAAAATGTCGAAATGCAAACGAGATATTAGAAAAATCCGTTCCCATACGATTGGCATTAGCTCGTGAGTGCCTTTGCCGGCAGGGACGGGAGCCTTAACCCTTAAAGATACGGGTGGTTTGGCCATACATAATGGCAGAGACGGCGTACTCTATATACCATCGATTTTTAAATACTAGATAACGACTTTTAATGATATATTTGTGTAATGCAATACCCAGTAGCAGCATAAAAGCAATAAACGTCAAATTATTAAAAACAGACCAATTTAATTAGAATTAATCACATAAATATTATTTGATTCGCAACTAGTTTGCGTTGAGTGGATCTCTTAATATACCTCCCGTGTCTTTAAAAGTTAATTAAAAACCTATCTGGAAAAACGCGGCACGGACAAAGACGAGTTGCATCTTTGCGACCTCCTTTAGAAGCGCGCTTAGTACAACGCCAAGTTTAAACTTTGAACAAGGATTTTGTTTCAGCTACACTGTAAAAAGAAAAATATTACTATGTTGAATTTAGTTTTATGAAATGCCAAATGAAATTTAAATATGCAGTACTTTTATTGTCAGTACCGAATTAAGTTCATCATATGTAGATTAAGATAAGATTTAAAAAAAAGAGTTATACAAAATAGCAATATTTAATTTTATTTGGGCTTCATATCTCTTTGAACTTTTGTGGTATACTCATTCATATTTTTTTAATATATACAGCTATACTCAACTCTACGTTGTATAGGTTTTTACAAAGTTTAATTACTCTTTTAAATAATACAGTTAATAATTCATATATTTATTGTACGGAACCCTCTGAGCGCGAGTAATACTCATACTTGACTGTTTATTTTATATAAAACTTATATGCATTGGTCTGCTAAGTCGTATCTTGGTGGAAACCATCTGCAGAACCTCAATTTAGTGGTTGATCTGCTGGTTTATCATTGTGTTTTCATCCACACAAACTTCAATGTTTTCTTACATTTGGGTGCAGGAAAATACAATGGTAAACCAATCGATCAAATACTAAACTCCGGCCTTCAGGTGTTTTCTATCAAGATATGACTTGGCAGACCATTTGCATTTTAATATGCTTGTTAAGGTCTATATAATCCTAAAATTTCAGCCTTGAACTTGATGAGCTGATAGTCTGTGCAATTGCCACCCGTCGAACAAATCCCTTCCTATGAAATCTTGTATCATTTTTTAGGAATCTGTGGACAGGCACAAAAACATTCTGTGTTTTTATACCTAGATAGTGTATAAAAACATTTTTTAATTCATTATTATCAATTTGGAGTTTTTTGTAACAAGTACAGCTGTAATTTTTTTTTTATAATTGTTTGAGAAAGACTTTGTTTTTATTTTCTCTGAAAACTGCATGGGTTTTTCATTACATTGATATGTAATTCTGATAATGAATTTCTTAGAATTCCATTTCAAAGCAAAATTTCGAATTTCTTCCAATTTTACCACAGCATTCTTTTTCTTTATCAGAAGTCAGAGGAAATAAATTTATTTTTCTCTCCATCTTTACCTTTAGATTAAGTTATAATTTTATTTTCCCCACATTGCTGATAGATTTTTTTTTTTTACTTTGTCAGTTGCAAGCTCACTGTCACATGTCTCCAGAAATTCTCAATCTTCTTCCTCTATTTCCAAGTTAATAATCAGGAAGAGTTGCCGTAATATCCTTTACCAATCTATTTTTTATTTATATTTTAAAGGATGTATTATTATATTATTACTTATTATGTATTTATATTACCACTAATTTACCAATCCTATATCGGAATTTGGTAAATTAGCAGTGCTTTTAGTTTATAGTCTCTACTTGGACTTGCCGATCAAGATAGTGTTAAGCTATCATTCGTTGTCGCTCAGAAACTGTTTTTATTAGTTTATAAATTAATTTGGTAAATTAGCAGTGGTTTTAATTTGCAGCCTCTACTTGAACTTGCCGATCAAGACAATGTTAAGCTATCATTCATTCATTCCCATAAAATGTTTTTATCAGTTTTTTTAAAATGTCCTACTGACATTTTCTATGTAAATAACGCAGTCTTTCAAAGTGACAGACTGGTTGATGACGGTATTATCCTTCTCGTATAATTCTTGAAAAGCTAATGACAAATTTACTAACTGTTGCTTTGTGAGCCTTAATTTTCTCTCTACTCATTTTATAAAACTCTGTCATTGAATAATGAATTTTAGTAAACGAAAGTATGTGCCATTACAAATACAACATGAAATAAAAATGTTAACTAAGGCAATCTTTAACCAGGATACCAATGTAAATTGAAAGTAAAGATGGAGTGTTATTAAAATTCATAGATAAAGACCAGAGAAGAATCCGTAACCAAATTCAGATTTTTGGGACTGATGTAAAAGTTTGTCGCATATTGTTGATGGAAATTAAAGAAAATGTATTTCATGAAAATTTCAATTCCTAGCAGTTACATAATTAGAGCTCATCTGGCTAAAGAATCGATGTATTTTCTCAAATCTTCCAAAATATAAAATACCTTATCCTCAAAATGTTTTGAAGTGATTTAAATAAACGGTCATTCGACGAAGTAAGTTTTGGAGATTGGTACTTGGATTGAAACATTTGATCTCAATTATAATATTTTGTGTCTACAGTGGGCAAAGATACGTGTGGTCTTGTTGGAAAACAATGCCTAATTGTTGATTATTTGAAGCTGCTTCTATTGCTTGATTTAATTCACTTAATTATAAACAGTATTTCTGCAAACTAATGCTATAGTTTCTAAGTAACATCTATTAATATACAATTTTCTTGTCTCACTGAATGCGAAGAAAAATCTTCTGTGGGTAAGAAACTCACTTTTGCTTTGATTAAAAGGCCTCTTCGAAATAGTCATCAATGTAGTCTAAATAAATACTAATATTGTTATTATTCCTTATATTCCATGAATTACGAATATAATCTGAAAATAAAAACTATGCGTAAATCTGGTTTTTGAACAATGTAGAATAACGTTGTTTTAAAAATATCGACATATTCTGTAGAAATTGGGTTGGGCCAAAGTTTTAGCTTCATAATACGTAATTTTTTTGTACTGCTAATTGTACTGTCCGGTTCCGGGAACAAGAAATTTCCGTCCGAGGAGACCTGTAAATTCAAATTTTTAGACAACAAAGGCTTAGAAACTGATACAATCAATTATGACTCGTATTCAATAATAGAGCCTCGCTTATAGAAAAAATTTCAGGCCGAAACGTGCTGGATCGAACCGTAGGTTCCGACTTCACGAGGATGAAGTAGGCAGACTTCTATTAAAAATTGTTACTTTTTTTATCCTATTTAATAACTTCAGTTAATTAAGACAATAATAACATTTTAAAATAAGTGGTAGAAATTTGCTTGATTTGCCTCCGTTAGAATATTGCTTATAGATCGAATTTGGCAAGCTCAAAAGTGGAGGTTCTATTATGATTTTATGAGACATATACTTTGCAATGAAATGCTGATTTGGGTGGACTTTCTGCAGAAAATTCCTTCCTGAAAATATTTCATTTATTAACATAATCAAATTAAACCTCGTGAATTTGGTCTCCTTATTCACCAACCCTCCTTTCTTTAGCATTTTATGAGTTTCTCCATCTTCAGTGTGTTTTTTTTTTTTTTGTATGAAGGTAGTGCAGATGGCCCAGTGCCTTTAGTAATGTGGACTATGGTGATCTCGAGTTAAGTTAGAAAACTTAAACAATCGGCTGATTTTCGTCAATGTTTTATAACGGTGGATGAAACATGAATTCGCCATTATTCCCCAGAGATTAAACAGCAATCTAAACAATGTGAAAGAGCTGCTGAAATTGCACCAAAGGAAGTGAAAACGGTTCCACCTGCTGGAAAAGCCATGGATACGGTTTTCAGGAATTCACAAGATGTGGTGATCATAGACCACCGGCAAAAAGGCAGAATCGTCACCGGACAGTGTTATTCTTCTCTACAGGACCAATTGAAGAGTGCTTATCCGACAAAATGTCCATACCTGAGCAAAAAGAAGGTGTTTGTTCACCACAGCATTGTTTTCGCTACGTAACAACGTTACGTTCAACATGTAGTTTTCGCTACGAAAGTCAGTCACCTACGCTCTGTAGTACTTCCACATGCACCGGATTTTGCTCCCAGCGATTATTTCCTCTTCCCAAGCCTGAAGAAATGGCTCTGTAGTCGGAAATTCACTTCAAAATATGGGGTTAAATAGACACCACCACTTCATTTCCAAAGATAGATAGGGCTTATTATACTAAAGATAATAAAATTCGGAAACTCGTTGGTTTAAATTTTATAAGTTGTAAGGAACTACGTTAAAAAAATGAAATATTGTCAAAACATTTCTATTTTCCTTGTCGGGCTGATAACCTTTCGAAACACACTCGTATCGACATCAAATTTTATTTTCCCTCCAAAAAAAAGGCGGTGTTCATGAAAAATGCGGGTCCTAGTTGTAATTAAAATTCGACCCCCTCATGCTAAAAACATGACACTATAAAACCTGGTAAGACGGAAACATAAACAATATATACGAAATACCGTTTTAGATGGGTTATTTGCGTCTTTGCAGATACACTTGCCAGGTATTTTTAGGGAAATAATGAAAAAATTCCGTTTAAATCAGGATTCCGTTACAGCTGCATATCAGAAAATAAATTTGTTAGCTAGTAGACTTTCCTCTCTCTTTGTCTCTCATTCTGTCCTTGATTCTCGGCAGTATTGATGGGAGTTATCGACACTCTCTATCACAGTAGTGTTTCACTACACTTAGACTAACATTTCCTGTTTTTTCTATGATGTGCTATGTACCAACTCATCGACAGGGCGTGGATTTGATCTTCAAATAGGTAGCCCCTGGAACTACGCTGCTGTTTACTGTTCAGACATTTATAAAATGTAATATTTTACCTTACAGTCTCAATATTTTCAGATTTACATTATTATAGTTAACGATAAATTTTCGCGTTTCCTTACCGTTACAAAAAATGTCTTTCCGTTACATTTGAGAATATACGCTAGTAACGGGGTGAAAATGTAAGCGCTAATGTTAAGTCTATGGGAGCGTTATTTTCAAATATCTCGCTTTCTTTTTAATATTTTAAAATGAATTTTTTTGCATAGGATTGCTGAGGACGATCTACAACCGGGCTGTTTTTTATTTTTCGATTTTTGGTAAAATGTTTGGTTTTTATTTAAAAAACATACTTTTATTTTCGGAACCGGTGGAATCGTTTCTGAATTTTAAACTATCCTAATAAAAAGAAAAACTATAACTAAAATCGAAAAAGTAAAACCTAGCTTGGTTGTCGATCGCCCTCAGCTATCCTAAGCAAAAAAAAAAGATCATTCAAAAATATTAAAATCAAAGCGAGAAATTTGAAAATAACGCCCCATAGACTAAAAATTAGCATTTTCATTTAATCCCGTGTCTGAAGTGGGCTCTTAAATTAAGATGTGTTACACAGGACAAATTTCGCATTTTCTGCGACTTTTAAAAGTGTACTGCCCCCTTAAAAAGGACAAATATTAAAAATAATAAATATTAAATTATTTTTTTAAAGTTTCGAACAAATTCATTAACCCTTTTAAAGTTAACAATCTTTAAAACTTACGAATTTTAAGTTCTTGTTAAATCTTAGTAAATTTAAATTGTTCAAATTATGATAAATTAAAATGATAAAGTCATCAATGAAAGTTCTTAGGCATGTTTTAACGGCATGGAAAATATGCTAAAAATTAATATAATAAGGAAACAAATAATGCAGATGAAAATCAACTTTCAGGAATTTCTACAAATTAACGGAAATATATTTGCATTCTTTTGTACAGCCCTTACATTAGCAACAAGTTTTTATACACGCCACATGTTAAGATAAAATTTATTCCAATATAAACTTGCTTAAAACTACTTAAATCGCACTTCCAGAAATTATCATCCATGGCGTGCATGCATACAGTTCTCTGGATAGCCTTGTATATTATTATATTTATATTTTCCAAACATATCATTCTAAATATAGTTGAACTTGAAAATGTAGGATTTAATTTTTAAAAAAAATTAAGCAATTCACTCTCATTCTCAGCAATTCTTCCTAGTTCTTTTGCGTAGCCCTATACATGATGTATAGAATTTATATATATAACCTTGTATGCAGAAATTTAGTTAAAAACGTAAATCATAGCTGAAAACTCAATTTCAACAATCATCCATAATAGACAATAATTCATGTACAGTATTTTATCCAATATATTTTATGTGCCCTGTAAATGAAATAAAATGTGATCAAAATCATATTCTAATGTAAGCATCTTGCAATAAACCTCAGTAACATATATGAATTCCATCATGTTTAAAGTAGTAAAACATAACTAAAACACGCTACAAGCAGTTTTTTCTGTAATTAAACTGAACTCTTTTCTGTGACCCTGTAAATGAATGAAAAATGCTTTGCAACCCCTTCAGGGAGTATGTTTTATTGCACCTCATAAATTCATATCAATTGCATTATGTTCGTAACAGAGAAACATTAAAATACGCCGCAAACGTTTTTTCTTCATAGTCCTTAATATAACGAAATGTACGTTTGAATTCCCCTGTACACGTACCTGTGCACTTCAATAAGGTGCATAAATTTTATGTTTAAACTGTTTTACATCATTAAAATACACCGCAAATGATTTTTCTCACATAGGCCATAATATAAAAGAATACTTTTGAAAGTCCATGTAAGTGAAGTATAAATGATTACACGCTTTATTATCAGTGCCATGTATCCCATGATAAACTTCAACAATTACATCACAATTCAATTACATCACAATCAATTACATCACAATTCAAGTATATGTACGCTAGTTAGACCACGGACAGACGGGCAGTGAAGCCAATTCATAAACATTTTCCAACTATGTTGTAATGTGTTAAAAATCTGAGTACACGTCCAAACGTTTTGTGTTGGATATACATATAGAAAATATAGAGGTTCCAGAGAAAAACGCGGGACCTGGTAGTAATTGACACTATATAACCTGGTAAGACGGAAACACAAACAATAGGTGCGAAATATCGTTTCAGATGGGCAGTTTCCGTCTTTGCAGATACAATTACAGTAGAGCGCCGATTATCCGAACTCCAATTAACTGAACTTCCAATTATACGAACAACCTATTTCTTTCAAAAAAAATTTTTATCCGAACAACCTATTTCTATCAAAAAAATTTTTTTTAATGATGATGAGATTGTGGATGAGATTTAAGATGCAAAAGAAATTGAAGAAATGAAAACGAATGCCCTGAAAATGACCCAGGTCCATCCCATAACGAAGCCTTTGAGTGTTTGGAAACAGCTATGAAATGGCTTGAACGGCAGAAGAACTCTGATCCTATTCAAATAACGTATTTAAGAAGAATTCGAGATATGGCAACATTGGAAAGAACGTCTTATTTGAAGCAAGCAACAATCGAAAGCTTTTTTGTTTAAATTATAATCTCTGGAGTTCAGAAAATGATAAAAAGAGAAAAAGAAAATTTTAAATGATAAAAAAGTAAACAAAAAGACAGTTTTTAAACATGCTAGCAATAACTGGCGCTACCAGTCCTAAGCCTGGATAAAGTGCGACGGTTTTAGTATAGTGAGAAACACCCCTTAAATTGTCTGTCCATTTATCCGAACTTTTGCTTATCCGAACTAGGTTCGGTCCCGACTTGTTCGGATAATCGTCGCTCTACTGTATAAGATATATTAATGGGAATCAGGGAAATATTCCGTTTAAACCAGGATTCCGTTACAGCTGCGTATTAGAAAATAAATTTGCTAGCTAGCAGATTTTATAAAATGATATATTTTACCTTACAGTCTTTTTTTAGTTTTACATTATTATAGTTAATGATAAATTTTCGCGTTTTCTTACCGTTACAAAAAATACCTTTACGTTACATTTGAGGACCCACATTAGAAACGGCAAAAAAATGTAAGCGCTAATGTTAAGTCTACCGGAGCGTTATTTTCAAACATCTCGCTTCCTCTTTAATATTTCAAAATCCGGTTGGAATCCGTTCTGAAATTGAAACTATCCTATTATAAAAAAAAAAAAACTATAGCTAAAAGGGAAAAAGTAAAAACTATCCTGGTTTTCGATCGTCCTCAGCTATCCTGTGAAAAAAAAAAAAAAACATTCAAAAATATTAAAATCAAAGCGAGAAATTTGAAAATGACGCCCCCATAGACTTAAAATTAGCGTTTTCATTTCTTCCCGTGTCTGAAATAGGCGTGCATGCGTCAAATTATTTGAGTAGCCTTGTATATTATTATATTTGTATTTTCCAAACATATCTTTCTAAATATAGTTGAACTTGAAAATAAAATTAATCAATTCACTCTAATTTTCAACAATTCTTCCTAGTTCTTTTGCGTAGCCCCATACATAGTCTATAGAATTTATATATATAATCTTGTATACAGAAATTTAGCTTAAAACGTATATCATAGCTGAAAAGTCACTTTCAGCAATCATCCCTAATAGACACTACTTCATATACAGTATTGTATGAAACATCATTTATGTGCCCCTGTAAATGAAATAAAATATGATGCACATCATATTATAATGTTAGCATCTTGTAGTAAACCTCAGTAACGTATATGAATTCCATTTTGTTTAAAATCGTGAAACATAACTAAAACACATGCTGCAAGCAATTATTTCTGTAATAAAACTGAACTCTTTTCTGTGACCCTGTAAATGAATGATAAATGCTGTGCAACCCCCTCAGAAAGCATGTTTTACCACGCCTCATAAATTCATATCAATTTCATTATGTTGTAACAGAGAAACGTTATTAAAATACGCCACAAACGTTTTTTCTTCATAGCCCATAATATAACGAAATGTACTTTTGAATTCCCTTGTACACGTACCTTATGCACTTCAATAAGTTGCATAAATTTTATGTTTAAAATTGTTTTACATCATTAAAATACACCGCAAATGATTTTTATCGCATAAGCCATACTATAAAAGAATACTTTTGAATGTCCATGTAAGTGAAGTATAAATTATAAGAAAATAGCATGTATTAGAAAATAAATTGCTAGCTAGCAGATTTTTATAAAATGCTATATTTTACCTTACAGTCTCATTATTTTTAGGTTTACATTATTAAAGTTAATGATAATTTTAGCGCTTCCTTACTGTTAAAAAAATACCTTTATGTTACCTTTGAGAGCACACACTAGTTACGGGGAAAAAAAATGTAAGCGCTAACGTTAAGTCTATGGGAGCGTTATTTTGAAATATCTCGCTTCCTATTTAATATTTTAAAATGAATTTTTTTGCATAGGATAGCTGAAGATGATCTACAACCAGGCTGTTTTTTACTTTTTCGATTTTGTTTTCAGATATTAAAAAAATATATACTTTTACTTTCAGAACCGGTGGAATCGGTTTTGAAATTGAAACTATCCTAATATTTAAAAAAAACGATAGCTAAAATGGAAAAAGTAAAAACTATCCTGGCTTTCGATCGTCCTCAGCTATCCTATACGAAAAAAACATTCAAAGATATTAAAATCAAAGCGAGAAATTTGAAAATGTCGCCCCCATAGACTTAAAATTAGCGTTTTCATTTCTTCCCGTGTCTGAAATAGGCGTGCATGCGTCCAATTCTTTGAGTAGTCTTGTATATTATTATATTTGTATTTTCCAAACATATCTTTCTAAATATAGTTGAACTTGAAAATAAAATTAATCAATTCACTCTCATTTTCAACAATTCTTCCTAGTTCTTTTGCGTAGCCCCCATACATAGTCTATAGAATTTATATATATAATCTAGTATACAGAAATTTATCTTAAAACGTAATCATAGCTGAAAACTCACTTTCAGCAATCATCCCTAATAGACACTACTTCATATACAGTATTGTATCCAACATCTTTTATGTGCCCCTGTAAATGAAATAAAATATGATGCACATCATATTCTAATGTAAGCATCTTGTAGTACTCATATACTTTCGGAACCGGAGTGAATCGGATCTGAAATTGAAACTATACTAATATATATATATATATATATATATATATATACCGGGTGTCCCAAAAAGGACTGACTGATTTTAAAATTCAATAACTTGTAAACGGTGACAGATATTTAAAAAATTCTTTCAGGAGTGTTATGCATAAGGTCAAAAGTTTTTTTACTGTGATTTTCAATTTTAGTTTGAATTACAAACAATAGATGGCGCTGCGAACAATAGACACTAAATTCAGGCTCGATTTTTGGTACTTCGTGGCCCGGATAATACATTTCCATCTCCTTTTTCCGCATGGAACATGAGAAAGGACCAGAAATCGAGCCTGTATTTAGCGACTATTGCTTACAGCGCCATCTATTGTTTGTAATTCGAACTAAAATTGAAAATCACTGTAAAAAAACTTTTGACCTTATGCATAACCCTCCTGCCAAAATTTTTTAAATATCTGTCACCGTTTACAAGTTATTGAATTTTAAAATCAGTCAGTCTTTTTTGGGACACCCGGTATATATATATAAATTATAACCAAAATCTAAAAAAGTAAAAACTAGGCTGGTTGTAGATCGTACTCAGCTATCCTGTGCAAAAAACATCATTCAATAATACTAAAATCAAAGCGAGAAATTTTAAAATAACGCCCCCATAGACTAGAGGTCTGCACGGGCCCGAGGCCCGTACCCGGCCCGGCCCGCGGCCGTGCCGGGCCGGCGGAATGAAGGAGAATTTTCAAACGGGCCGGGCCGGGCCGGCAAAAAAATTAATCGGGCCTATCGGCCCGATATAAGAATTTAAGCGAAGCAGATAAAATACGAGCCATTTTCAATGAATATGATTTTCTCGAGAAGTATAAATCTGCTCAACAATGCAAAGCTTTCAGACACATGTTTCTGACAAAAACTTTAAGTATAAAGGCATAAAATTGACAGGCCTGCCTATTGAAGGCATTTGGAAACTAATAGCTTTTTCCATATTTAATAAATTACTTACAGAGATAATAGCGATTCCTGTCACGTGACTGTACGTTTTTCTCCTTTACTGTGCTATCGCTTCCGGAAATTTGATTCAAAACGCTAACTTTGACAGTATTTTCAGAAAGATATATTGTTTTTATCTATGAAAAAAACGACATTTACATAGCTTTTGAATAAGAATACCTGCCAATCTTACGCGTTTCCAAAAAGAAAAGACTTCATAAATGTGTCGAAATGTAGCTCCTTTGGATTTGAGAAAAGTCTTAAAAATGAGAGAAATATTTTCACAAATCTACTTTTTATTATACAGCTTCAAATGTTATCTTGTTTTTAATCCTTTATTCTGAACTACATTAATCTTTTAATGAATCCTTATTTCCATTTTGAAATGTCTGTAGACACGATGACTGTAAGTAATCGTTAATGTTTATTATTGTGCGTTTTCTGTTTTGCGAACATCATAGTAATGTAAAATATACTGTAAAATGTTCCCATAAATATGTATGCAGTATTCATTAAAAGAATCTTAATTGTATGTTGAGGAAAAACGAATTTTTTTTTTTTTTTTTTGTAGAAATTGTATCTGACTGGGCCCGTTTTCATTGATTTTTGTACGGGCCGGGCCGGGCCGAGAACTGTAATAATGCAAACGGGCCGGGCCGGGCTCGGGCCGAACTTCCAATTTTTACAACGGGCCGGGCCGGGCTCGGGCCGAACTTCCAATTTTTACACCGGGCCAAGATAGCTTTCGTACGGGCCGGGCCGGGCCGGGCCCGGGCCTGGAAATTCCGGCCCGTGCAGACCTCTACCATAGACTTAACATTAACGTTTTCCTTTCTTCCCGTGTCTGAAGTAAGCTCTTAAAAAAAGATGCTTTACACAGGACAAATTTCGTTCTGCGACTGTTAAAGGTGTACTGTCTCCTTAAAAATAATAAATATTAAAGTAATGTATATTAAAAATATTTCTTTAAAAATTTGAACAAGTTGATCTACAATTTTAAAGTTAACAATCTTTAACACTTACTACCTTTAAGTTCTGCTGATTTTTAATTAAGAAAAACGGTTTTTCGAACTTAAAATGTTAAATTGTCGAATCTTTTATACATATACGAGAATAGAAAACTTGAAACACAGTCTCCTGGCCTGGGCCACAAACATGTTCTAGCAAATTCTAACTTCGTAATTTTATTATTTGTCAACTATTTTAACTTAAATAATACTTTAAAAAGAACGCGTCTATTTTTTTACCGTTTTACTTAATAAACCAATGTTCAATTCAGGGGGTGGCCCGGGGGGGGACATCGCCCCCCCCCCGGAGCAGTAAGTTGTCCCCCCCAGAAGATTTGATATTTTGTGTTTTCAATCGTCAAAAAATGCAATCCCCCTCCCCCCAGAACTGTATTATGTCTCCCACCGGAGCCTCAGAAAACCTTCCCAGAGAAAAGTGTCTGAATTCAACACTGTAATAAACTCGGCCTGAAATTTGGTCCCCTAGTAATTTGTACAATTTTTACCTTCCTGTGTATGGTTCTGAAATTTTATATATGCAAACTTAATGCTTAATTTCCTTCGTTATTCATAGAAATATAAAATTTGAAATATTTCATTCTTTCAAGAGTATTTTGTTGAAAATAAACAATAGTCTTAGAAAAAAATAAATCCAAGGTTTGAAGTAGGAGTGATCTATTTTAACACGTTACAACAATCCAATCACAATTAAATCGTTTCCATTTGCTAAAATGTTTGGATATTAGCCAATCAGATTTTTAATAGGCGGTCTTTTCATCGTCTTGGTGGAGGCGGAGAGCATAACATTACGAGGCCATTTTTGACACATTTTTCATCAAAATCTTTGCATATTTTGCTCAGCCTAATTGTAGTAGAACTATTGAAAGCATGTTATTGGAAAGCTTAAACTCTATATTTTCGTTGTTATTAAAAAAATTTTCCTGATTTTTGCTGATATGAATGTTATAAGACTAAAAAGGACACAATACCTCGAATTTCACTGGATCCTAAATTGACAGGATCCTGAGAATTAAACTACAACGAAAATCGGAAAAGTAAAAAATAGCCCGTAAACAGATAGTCCTCAGCTATCCTGTGCAAAAAAAATCATTTAAAAATATTAAAAATCAAGCAAGATATTTGTAAACATTGCTCCCATAGACTTAGCATTAGCGTTCGAACTTCAAGCCGTGACTAGTGTGGCCTCTTAAGACCCCACTGCAGTCACGGACAAAAAGAAATCAAGATGGCCGCTGGCATTTTAACTGAATTGAAAGGATGGTCTAAATTCAAATGATTGACAAGCGAGCTCTTCCAATCAGCAAATAGAATATTCTTGGATCATTTCCAATAGGTTTCAGGTGATCTAAGAGATTTCTTTTTTCAACCGTCCAGCGTAGATCAAAGCCGTATGTTTTGTGGAGAATCTGGATAACGCTGAAAGTCGTAAAAAGAATTTTAATCTGTTTATAATAAGGGTGCAAAAATTAAAGCGATTTGACTTTCAGAAAATAAATGATTATTTTATTCAGATATATTTCTTTTTTTTTAATCATCAAGTTCATTTTACAGCTTTTGCAAACATAAAATTGAAATTAGCGCAGTATAAAAACTATTTTATTTCACATAACGAAATTACATTTAAAATCAAGGGGGGAGATATTGAATGAGGGGGGAAATACCAGATACAAATATTCTAAAATAACTATCTTTTGTGGGGATTCTTTTTAGAACATGAAATTTATCAAGAGATATATAAAAGCTAAACAACATTGAAGGTTAAAAATAAGATGTTCATAAAATTAGGAGAGAAAAGGTTAACCAAATAAACTGTATATTTTGTACTGTAGAGGGGTGGAGGGGAGAACGGGAAATATTAATTTTGAGGAGAAGGGGGGGGGGGCTATACATCTAAATCCCAGCGTAGTCATTTATAGGTATAGTACATAATTTATTGTTGTTAGCACTAAAATATATGACAGAAAAAATAAAGTTTTCCAAATATTCAAAACTTTGTGTGATGTTAGCAGAAAGGTTTCAGGCGGAAGAAAATTTAGATTATATTTTATTTTTACAAGTAAGTTATAAAACATAAAGGAGTTTTCACAATTTGAAATTTTAAGTGCATAGGAGTAAATTCAGGTGTGTGTGTGGGGGGGGGGGGGGAGAGATTTCTGTACACTAAATATTTTTTAAATGATGCAGACAGTTAAGAATGTTTTTTGTAGCGGTTCGTAATCTAAATAACAATAAAATACTTTTATTTTCATTTACATTTTTTCATTTTAAACACTTTCCAAGAAAGTTGAAAAGTGTTTATGAATTGGGTTTGTCCGTCCGTCTGTCTGTCTATCCGTGCTCTAACTAGCGTAAATATAGTCGGATTGCCATGTAATTGATATACGATATCGAAAATCATCATGGTATGTTCGGTGCACCATTCATGGTTCATTTACAGATGCACTCAAAAGTATTCGCTACATTATGGTCTATGTGGGGGGGGGGGGATTATTTAGGATGTATTTTAATAGTGTTACACAATGTTAAACACAGTTAAATTTATGTACATTGAGACACACTTTAAAATTGTTACTATAGACTATGTTATGTGTAATGCTTAAAGTACGAGTATAGGGGACTCAAAAGTATTCCGTTATGTGAAGAAATATCGTTTGCGGCGTATTTGATTGATATTACTCTGTCACAAAGATAATGAAATTGATATGAATTTCTGAGGTGTCCTTAGCCTACTTTCTGTACAACATGAGCATTTAACAATTATTTACGGGGTCAGACAAAAGAACTTGGTTCAATATGGTCTACTAGAAAAACTGTTTGTAGCGTATTTTGATCACGTTACACTATTTCAAACATGACGAAATAGATACACATTACTTTGATTTACTACAAGATGCTTACATTCGAATATGGTCTGCATTTCATTTAGCGTTCATTTACAGGGAAACATAAAATATTTTGATACAATACTGTATCCGATATAGCTATTAAAAATTAATGCTGAAAGTACATTTTCAATTACAGAATGCGTTTTTAAGTTTAACTAAATTTTTGCGCACTACGTGGTGTGCACATATTTTACAAACCCTATACAGGACCACACAAAAGAATTCGTAACCATTGCTGAGAATGAGTATGAATTTCTTAAAGATGTTAGGTTTTTTTTAGTTATAAATGGTCAAGCTCAACTACATTTAATATGCTTAGAGATGTTTGTATCATACAAATAAAATCCTATACAGGGATATTCCAAAAACTGGATACATGGGCCGCCGATAGAAAATAATTCCTGCAAGTGTGATTTCAGTAATTTTGAGCATGATTTTGCCTGAATTAGATTTCAGCTTAATACTGTTTGACGTGTATAAAAATCTGTATTCTATATACAGAAATGCACAAAAGAATTCAAGTATGTTTCCATCTATTAGTAGAAATTGCCGAGGGTGAATTTTCAACTGTTTTATGTATTTTCTTACAAAACTAACTTTTAACATAGTATGTAGAATCTGTACAAATATATGCAGTTACAAATATATCATATACACTGCCTCATATGAGCTGCATATATCATATGAGCTGCACAAAAGAATTGGAGTACCATCCAGGTTATGGGTGCAATTGTTGAAATCTGCTTTTCAAACGTGTCATAGGTATTACAAATGTTTAGTTGGATATCTTCTTTACTTTATTAAACGGCGAAGTTTTGTTACAGTGTTCTGTAAGTGTTGGAATGTATCGACGTAGTCGCATGATTTTTCTTTTTTCTTTATGGACATACTCGGTTCAGTCGATTACTCAGGCACCTTTGGTATCTACGTTTGATGGTTCTTTCTGAGCTAGTCGGAATAAAATGATTTCGAAAGGTTTTGAGAATTTACTTGCACGTTGACGAGAAACCACAATATTTTCCTTACAAATATCTCTCTAAAGACATTTTCCTTTGAAAAATACAGTTAAAAAGTTTTTTATGCACAATTAAATGTACACCTATCGCTTTATTGTTAACACTTTCGTACATAGTTGAAATGATTTAGTTAATATTATAGATAATAAAGATTTATAATTAGGACGAAAAAAAAGTAAAAATTAAAAAGTTTTAAAGACTGTAAATTAGATTTTTTAGCTTCATGAGTTGAGGGTAAGACAAATCAAGAAACAGTTTTTTTTTTTTTTTTGCGGGGGGGTGGGGGGGGCGAATTTAATAGATGACCGATTATGTAACTTATTAAAGATTTACAAATAGGGCAAAAACATTGAAATTAGGAGTTTTAGAGACTTTAAATTTTATGAGCATGGAAATAATGGGGGGAGAAAAGAAAACGTCAATTTTATATGGGGATGGAAGAAATTATATAATCGATTATTTATTGTTCAATATGAAACAGATAAAGCTGAAAATGTATTAAAAAAAGACTTTCAAAGATTTTAAACTTAAATAAGGGAACGAAATAAAAGGGGGGGATTTTATTTGATGACTTATTTATTTACCTTAGTAAAGAATAAGAAATATGACAAAAAAAGACTAAATTTTGTGTTCTTGGTAAGGGTAGAGTCAGAGCAAGCGTCAATTTTGGTGGGGGAGGAGTATAGTTATATGATTATTTATGATTACAATATATTAACAGAGTACAAAATGTTTTAAAAAAAGCAATGACTTTTAAGGTTAAAATTTTGTGATCTGAGGGAAAAAAAAGAGAATAAGCAGAATTAGTTCTTTTTTTGCGGGGGGGGGGGCGGAAGTTTATCGGCGACTTATTATTTACTTACCTTAGAAAATATTTACAAATAAGTTAAAAAAAATAATAAACGAAAAAAAATTAAGGACTTTAAATTTCAGATGCTTGGTAAGAGGGAGAGGCGAGGAGGAAATACCAATTTCAGTTGGGGTTTGGGGGGGGGGGATTTTTATGATCGTTTGTTTATTGTTAAAATAAAGTGGCAAATTGAGCAGAAAAGATTTTAAAAAATTAAAGAGTTTTAAAGGGTTTTTATTTTAAAATATGGATACCGTGGATGAGGAAGCAAAAGGGAGAAATGACATTTTCGATGGAGGCAATTTACAAGAACTTTTAATGAAATGAATATGGTGAAATAAATTGATAACGAAATTTATGACTGACTATTTATTGTTAGTTTAAAGTAACAAATAAAACAGAAAATTAAAGAAAATATTAAGGAATTTTAAAGATTTTAAACCTTGATACTGTAAGGGGAGCAAAACGGGAAACGAAATTTCAGAAGAAGGGGAGACAAAGAGTGCAAGATGTTTGGATAAGAATATGGTGTGCATCGAATTTATTGTTCATTTACAGAGAAACATTAGGGATGATTGCTGATAGTGAGTTTTAAATTATGATATGTTTGATTTATGATAAGTTATGGTATAAGTTAAGTTAAACTAATATTTTTGCACAGGCACATAGGTGGTGTATATGAATTGCATAGAATATAAAGAGTGATCAAAGGGCTCCAATGCGATGTATCTCATGAGGGTTGTCGAAAAATGTTAGAAAAGTACCGGCATATTATACTATCAGCTAAATGTCCTGTCGGCTAATCGTCCTTTCGGCTAAATGTCCTCCCGGCTAATTGCCACGTTCGGCCAGTTGTCTGTCGGCCAATTGTCTGTATTGCTGAAATTATTGCTATTCCGTTGCATAGACACTACACAAAAGATTTCATCAGTAGTACCGAGAATGACTATGAATTACTTAAAGATGTTTTTTAATTTGATTTATGCATTTTCAAGCTCAACTACTTTTAGTATAGATGTTTGACCCGTAGCCGGTCGCAGACATTTAGCCGACAACCAAATAGCCTTCAAGACATTTAGCAGATTGCAGTTAGCTGAGACGTGCATTTAGCCGATACGTACATATAGCCGACAACACAATTAGCTGAAATTTACATACAGCATACAGGACAATTGATCGAAAAGGACATATAGTAATAATTTTAGCAATACAGACAATTGACCGACAGGCAACTGGCCGAACGTGGCAATTAGCCGGGAGGACATTTAGCCGAAAAGGCGATTAACCGACAGGACATTTAGCTGATAGTATAATTAGCCGGTACTTTTCTAACATTTTTCGACATCCCTCATGAGATACATCGCATTGGAGCCCTTTGATCTCTCTTTCATATTATGTACCTCCCATTCCCCCTCCCCCAATTTGTATCACCGGGAGCATTTTTCTGACTTTTCCGATATCCCTCAAGTGATATATCATTGGACTGGGCAGCCCTTTGATCACTCTTTCATATTATGCACCTCCCGCTAGGTTACAGTTAATTTGCAGTTTGGTTACAATTGCGATTAGTTACTCTTAGATTACGGTTAGGTTATAATTAAGTTACGTTTAGGTGATAATTAGATTACACTTAAGTTACAGCTTGGTCATGGTAAAGTTATGTTACAGTTACATAACATTTAGCATATGATTAGGTTATAACTAGGTAAACGTTATTTACAGTTAGATTATGGTTAAGTCCCAGTTAGGTTACATTTAGGCTACAATTAGGTTACTGTTAGGTTTTAGTTTGGTTACGGTTACTTCATAATTAGGTTACGTTTAGATTATGGTTAGGTAACTGTTCGGTTATAATTAGGTTACGTTTAGGTGATAATTAGATTACGCTTGGGTTACAGCTTGGTCATGGTAAAGTTGTGTTACAGTTATATTACTGCTAGCATACGATTAGGTTATAATTAGATAAACGTTAGTTACAGTTAGATTACGGTTACGTCCCAGTTAGATTATATTTAGGCTACAATTAGGTTACTGTTAGGTTTCAATTAGGTTACGGTTACTTTATAATTAGGTTACCGTTAGGTTACGTTTAGATTACGGTTAAATAACTGTTAGGTTACGTTTAGGTGATAATTAGAATACGCTTAGGTTAGAGCTTGGTCATGGTAAAGTTATGTTACAGTTACATTACAGTTAGCATACGATTAGGTTATAACTAGGTAAACGTTAGTTACAGTTAGATTACGGTTACGTCCCAGTTAGGTTACATTTAGGCTACAATTAGGTTACTGTTAGGTTTCAGTTAGGTTACATTTAGGCTACAATTAGGTTACTGTTAGGTTTCAGTTAGGTTACGGTTATCTTACACTTAGGTTACGTTTAGGTTACAGATAGATTATAGTTACGTTACAGTTTGGTATTGGTTAGGTTACAGTTACGCTACAGTTAGTTTATGCTTAGGTTATAATTAGGTTAAGATCAGGTTACAGTTACGTTACAGTTAAGTCGGATGAATATCCTGTCGGATGAATGTCCATGTCGAATAATTGTCCTCTGTTGGCTAACTGTCTTGTCGGCTAACAGTCGCTGTCGGCTAAACATCCTGTCGTCTAATTGCTGTCTGCTAAATGTCCCGTCGGCTAAGTGACATTGTAGCATATAAATAAATAGGGATATGACAAAAAACTGGATACATGGCTGTCCATGGATAGCAATTCTTAAGCTAATGTTAGCCTTAGAATTGTGATATCAGTAATTTTCAGCGTATTTATTTCTGAATTAAATTTCAGCTCAGTATGTGGCGTGTATAAAAATTTATAAGGAACATACAGAGCTTCACAAAACAATTAAAGTACGTTTCCGTCTATTGTTAGGAATTAATAAATGTGTATATTCAAATGTGTTATGTGTTTTTCTAACTGAACTAAAAATGTAGGAAAGGGTTCATAATCCATACTTGGCACATGGTTTTCCCTTCTTGTTTTATTTATTGTCAATAATTCATCTTCTTATGTTTTTGTATTTCTCAGTTGCAATAATCATGATTTATAGGGTTCCGTACTTAAAAAGTAAAAACGGAATCATTATAAGATCACTCCTGTGTCTGTCTGTCACAGCCATTTTACTCGTAAACTACGGAACGCGGGAAGTTCAAATTGAGAGATGTAATAAAGACTATTGACCCACATATTTACAGATTATTAAACATTCACAAATATATGTGGGAAAACGTAGAGGGGATAATTAGGTTATTTAAAGAAGAAATATATTTTCTTTGTGTATCGTTTGGGGTATCGGTTAAAAGATTCCGTAACGCATAACTCAAAAATAAATTTCTTTTAATTTTAGATATTATATTTTCAGAGATATCGTCGAAAATGTAGTGCAAAAATGTGCCCCCCCCCCCCACCCATCTATTTTCAAATCTACTGAAACTAAAATTATGAAAAAAATTAGAGGTAGTAGAGGTTAATTTAATACTCGCAGGAAAATTATAGCGATTGCCCTAGGTGGCATAGTTTTTCATAAAATCGCATTTTTCTGTTACATACAGATTTCTATTTGCGGGCATTCAGCAAAGGTATCGAAGAGCGCTAAAGGTACCTATCGTATCAAAAGTATAAAAGCATTGTTTATAATGATTTTCGAAAAAAATCGTCGGTAATTCGCCGAGATATTAAGACTCCTGTCCCTGCCGGCGAAGACACTAACGAGCTAATGCTAATCCGATGGGGAGGAAAAAGTAAAGAAAGGTGCGATGTAGAGACGGATCTCGGCTATATAATGCCAAAAAAAATTTTTAAATATCGAAATACAAAATAGATATTAGAAAAATCCTTCCCTATACGATTAGCATTAGCTCGTGATTGTCTTCGCTGGCAGGGGCAGGAGCCTTAACCCTTAAAGACACGGTTGGTTTGGACATACATAATGGCAGAGGCGGCGTACTCTATATACCATCGGTTTTTAAATACTAGATAACAACTTTTAACGATATTTATGTGTAATGCAATACCCAGTAGCAGCATAAAAGCAGTAAACGTCAAATTGTTAAAAACAGACCAATTTAATTATAATTAATCGCATAAATACTATGGGATTCGCGACTAGTTTGCGTTGAGTGGATCTCTCAATACGCCTCCCGTGTCTTTAAATGATAATTAAAGACCTATTTGAAAAAACGCGGCACGGACAAAGTCGAGTTGCATCTTTGCGACCTCCTTTCGAAGCCCGCGTAGTACAACGCCAAGTTTAAACTTTGAACAAGGATTTTATTTCATCTACACTGTAAAAAGAAAAATATTTCTATGTTGAATTTAGTTTTATGAAATGCCAAATGAAATTTAAATATGCAGTACTTTTATTGTTAGTACCAAATTAAGTTCACCATATGCAGATTAAGATACGTTTAAAAAAAGAATTATACAAAATAGCAATATTTAATTTTATTTCGGCTTCATATCTCTTTGAACCTTTGTGGTATACTCAATCATACTTTTCTAATATATACAGCTATACCCAACTCTACGTTATATAGGTTTTTACAAAGTTTCATTATTCTTTTAAATAATACAGTTAATAATTCATATATTTATTGTACGGAACTCTCTGAGCGCGAGTAATACTCGTACTTGACCGTTTATTTTATATACAAGCTATATGCATTGGTCTGCCAAGTCGTATCTTGGTGGAAACCATCTGCAGAACATCAATTTAGTGGTTGATCCGCAGGTTTACCATTGTGTTTTCATGCACCCAAACTTCAATATTTTCATACATTTGGGTGCTGCAAAATACAGTGATAAACCAATCGATCAAAAACTAAACTCCGGTGTGCAGGTGTTTTCTATCAAGATATGACTTAGCAGACCATTTGCATTTTAATATGCTAATTGAGTTCTATCTAATCCTAAAATTTCAGCCTTCAACTTGATGAGCTGATGGTCTGTGCAATTGCCACCCGTCGAACAAATCCCTTCCTGTGAAATCTTGTATCACTCTTCAGGAATCTGTGGACAGGCACAAAAACATCCTATCTGTGTTTTTATACCTAGATTGTGTATAAAAACCTTTTTTAATTCATTACTGTGAATTTGGAGATTTTTGTAACAAATACAGCTGTAATTTTTTTTTTTTTTTTTTTTTTTTTTTTTTTTTTTTTTTTTTTTTTTTACAATTGTTTGAGAAAGACTTTGTTTTTACTTTCTCTGAAAACTGCTTGGATTTTTCATTACATTGATATGCAATTCTGATAATGAATTTCATAGAATTCCATTTCAAAGCAATATTTCGAATTTCTTCCAATTTTACCAAAGCATTCTTTTTCTTTATCAGAAATCAGTGAAAATATATTTATTTTCTGCATCTTTATCTTTAGACTAAGTTACAATTTTATTTTCCCCGCATTGCTGATAGAGATTTTTTTTTTACCTTGTCAGCTGAAAGCTCACAGTCAAATATCTCCAGAGATTCTTCATCTTCTTCCTCTACTTCCCAGTTAATAATCAGGAGGAGTTGCCGTAATATCCTTTACCAATCTGTGTCCTATATCGGAATTTGGTAAATTAGCAGTGCTTTTAGTTTATAGTCTTTACTTGACCTTACCGATCATGACAGTGTTAAGCTATCATTCGTTGTTGCTAAGAAACTGTTTTTACTAGTTTATAAATTAGCTTGGTAAATTATCACTGGTTTTACTTTGCAGCCTCTGCTTGAACTTGCCGATCAAGACAATGGTAAGCTGCCATTCATTGGTGCCCAGAAAATGTTTTTATCAGTTTGTTAAAAATGTCCTACTGACATTTTCTACGTATATAACGCAGACTTTCACAGTGATAGACTTGTTGATGACGATATTATCCTTCTCCTATAATTCTTGAAAAGCTAATAACAAATTTACTAACTGTTGCTTTGTGAGCCTTAATTTCCTCTCTAATCATTTTATAAAATTGTGTGATTGAATAATGAATTGTAGTAAACGAAAGAATGTGCCATTACAATACAACATGAAATAAAAATGTTAACTAACGCAATCTTTAACAGGATACCAATGTAAATTGAAAGTAAAGATCGAGTGTTATTAAAATTCATAGTAAAAGACCAGAGAAGAATCTATTACCAAATTCCAATTTTTGGGACGGATGCAAAAGTTTGTCGCATATTGTTGATGGAAATTAAAGAAAATGTATTTCGTGTAAATTTCAATTCCTAGCAGTTACATAATTAGCGCTCATCTGGCTAAAGAATCGATGTATTTTCTCAAATCTTCCAAAAAATAAAATATCTTATCCTCAAAATGTTTTGAAGTGATCTAAATAAACGGTCATACGACGATGCAAGTTTTGGAGAATGGTTCTTGGATTGAAGCATTTCATCTCAATTATAACAGTTTGTGTCTGAAGTGGGCTAGATACATGTGGTCTAGCAGTCTTGTTGGAAAACAATGCCTAATTGTTGATTGTTTGAAGCTGCTTCTAGCGGATTGCTTGATTTAATTCACTTAATTATAAACAGTATTTCTGCAAATTAATGCTGTATTTTCTACGTAACATCTATTAATAAACAATTTTCTTGTCTCACTGAATGCGAAGAAAAATCTTCTGTAGGTAGGAACTGACTTTTGCTTTGATTAAAAGGCCTCTTCGATGTAGTCATCAATGTAGTCTAAATAATTATTAACATTGCTACTATTCCTTATATTCCATGAATTTCGAAAATAATCTGAAAATAAAAACTATGCGTAAATCTGGTTTTTGAATAATGTAGAATAACGTTGTTTTAAAAATATCGACATGTTTTGTAGAAACTGAGTCAGGCTAAAGTTTTAGCTTCATAAAACGTAATTTTTTTTTTTTTTTTTTTACTGCTAATTGTACTGTCAAGTTCCAGAAACAAGAAATTTCCCTCCGAGGAGACCTCTACTTTCAAATATTTAGCCAACAAAGACTTATAAACTGATACAATCAATTATGACTCGTATTCAATCATAGAGGCTTGTTTATAGAAAAAGTTTCAGGCCGAAATGTGCTGGATCGAACCGTAGCTTCCGATTTCACGAGGATGAAGTAGGTATACTTCTATTACAATTTTTTTAATTTTTTTTATCCTATTTAATAACTTCAGTTAATTAAGACAATAATAACATTTTAAAATAAGTGGTAGAAATTTGTCTGATTTGCCTCCATTAGAACATCGCTTATAGATCGAATTTGGCAAATTCAAAAGTGGAGATTTTATTATGATTTTATCACATATATATACTTTGCAATGAAATGCTAATTTGGGTGGACTTTCTGCTGAAAATTCCTTCATGAAAACACTTCATTTATTAACATAATCAAATTAAACCTCGTGAAATTGGTCTCCTTCTTCACGCCCCCCCCCCCCCTTTCTTTATCATTTTATGAGTTTCTCCATCTTCACTGTTCGTTTTTTTTTTTTTCAAAAGGAGGTAGTGCAGATGGCCCACTGTCTTTAGTAATGTGGACTATGGTGATTTGAAGTTAAGTTAGAAAATTTAACCAACCTGCTGATTTTCATCAACGTCTTATAACGGTGGATTAAACATGAATTCACCATTATTCACCAGATGTGAAACAGCAATATAAACAATGTGAAAGAGCAGCTGAAATTGCGCCAAAGAAAGTGAAAACGGTTCCATCTGCTGGAAAAGCCATGGATACGGTTTTCGGGAATTCACAAAGAGCACCGGCAAAAAAGTAGAATTGTCACCGGACAGTGTTATGCATTTCTACGGGACCAATTAAAGAGTGCTTATTCCGACAAAACGTCTATACCTGAGCAACAAATACGTGTTCTTTCACCACAGCAGAGCTCTTGCACACATGCTTGTAGTTTTCGCTACGAAAGTCAATGACCTACGCTCTGTAGTGATTCCACATGCACCGGATTTTGTTCCCAGCGATTATTTCCTTTTCCCAAGCCTGAAGAAATGGCTCGGTAGTCGGAAATTCACTTCAAAATATGGGTTTAAAGCAGAGACCACCACTTCATTTCCAAAGTTAGATAAGGCATATTATGCTAAAGATAATAAAAAGTCGGAAACTCGTTGGTTTAATTTTTTTAAGTTGTAAGGAACTACGTTATAAAAACTAAATATTGTCAAATTTTTTTCATTTTCTTTGTCGGGCTAATAACCTTTCGAAACAAACTCGTATCGATATCAAATTTTATTTTTCCTCCAAAAAAAAAAAAAAAAAAAAAAAAAAAAAAAAAGGCGGAGTTCAAGAAAAATGCGGGTCCTAGTTGTAATTAAAATTCGACCCCCTCATGCTGAGAACATGACACTATAAAACTTGGTAAGACGGAAACATAAACAATAGGTGCTAAATACCTTTTTAGATGGGTTTTTTGCGTCTTTGCAGATACAATTGCAGGGTATTTTTAGGGGAATAATGAGAATTCCATTTAAACCAGGGTTTCGTTACAGCTAGGTATCAGAAAATAAATTTGTTACCTAGCAGACATTTATAAAATGTAATATTTTACCATACAGTCTCCTTATTTTCAGTTTAACATTATTATAGTTAATGATAAATTTTCGCGTTCCCTTTGCGTTACAAAAAATATCTTTAGGTTACCTTTGAGAACACATACAACACTGTAGAAAAAAAAAAGGACCAAAATACGGAAATACTACTGGCAATCTAGACGCCAGCACTTAGACCGGAATTTAACGGATTTTTTCTATAATTTAAAGGAAAAAAGTTCCGTTAAAATACGGAAATAGTACTATCGTCTAGATTGCCAGGAGTATTTCCGTAATTTAATCCTTTTTTTACAGTGTAGTGACGGGAAAAAAATGTAAGCGCTAATGTTAAGTCTATGGGAGCGTTATTTTCAAATATCTCTCGTCCTTTTTAATATTTTAAAATGATTTTTTCTTTGCATAGGATAGCTGAGAACGATCTACAACCGGGCTGTTTTTTACTTTTTCGGTTTTGGTTAGAGATATTAAAAAAAAAAAAAATTACTTATACTTTCGGAACTGGTGGAATCGGTTCTGAAACTGAAACTATCATAATAAAAGAAAACTGAAACTAAAATCGAAAAAGTAAAACCTTGCCTGGTTGTTGATCGCCCCCAGCTATCCTATGCAAAAAAAAAAAAAAAAAAAAAAAAAAAAAAAAAAAAAAAAAAAAAAAATCATTCAAAAATATTAAAATCAAAGCCAGAAAATTGAAAATAACGCATCCATAGACTTAAAATTAGCATTTTCATTTCTTCCCGTGTCTGAAGTGGGCTCTTGGAAAAAATATGTTACGCAGGACAAATTTCGCATTTTCTTAGACTTTTAAAGGTATACTGTACCCATAAAAATGACAAATATTAAAAATCATAAATATTAATATATTTTTTTAAAGTTTCGAACAAATTGATCAACTCTTTTAAAGTTAACAATCTTTAAAACTTACAAATTTTAAGTTCTTGTTAAATCTTAGTAAATTTAAATTGTTCAAAATTAGGAAAAATTAAAATAATAAAGTCATCAATAATGTTCTTAGGCATGTTTTAAAGGCATGAAAAATATGCTAAAAATTAATATAATAAGAAAATGAATAATACAGATAAAAATCAACTTTCAGGAATTTCTGCCAATTAACGGAAGTGTATTTGCATTCTTTTGTACAGCCCTTACATTAGCAACAAGATTTTATACACGTCACATGTTAAGATAAAATTTATTCCAGTATAAACATGCTTAAACTACTTAAATCGCACTTCCAGAAATTATGATCCATAGGCGTGCATGCATACAATTCTCTGGATAGCCTTGTATATTATTATATTTAGTTTTTTCTTTCGGAACCGGTTGGAATCCATTCTGAAGTCGAAACTATCCTAATATTAAAAAAAACTAAAACTAAAATCGAAAAAGTAAAAACTAGCCTGGTTGTCGATCGTCCTCAGCTATCCAATGCAAAAATCTATTAAAATAAAGCGAGAAATTTGAAATTAACGCCCCCATAGACTTAAAATTAGCTTTTTTATTTCTTCCCGTGTCTGAAGTGGGCCCTTAAAGAAAGATGTGTAATACAGGACAAATTTCGCATTTTCTGCGGCTGTTAAAGTTGTACTTTTTCGTTAAAAATAACAAATATTAAAAGTAATAAATATTAACAATATTCCTTTAAAGTTGATCAAAACTTTCAAAGTAAACATTCTTTAATACTTACTAGCTTTAAGTTTTTGTTAAATCTTAGTAAATTTAAATTGTTCAAATTATTGAAAAATTAAAATGATAAAGTCATCAATGGATATTCTTGGGCTTGTTTTAACGGCATGAAAAAAATGATAAAATTTAATATAATAAGAAAACGATTAATGCAGATGAAAGTAAACTTTCAGCAATTTCTACCAATAACCGGCAGTATATTTGCATTATTTTGTACAGCCCTTGCATTCGAACAAGTTTATATACACGCAACATGTGAAGATCAAAATTATTGCAGTATAAACATGCTTAAAACAACTGAAATCGTACTTCCAGAAATTATCATTCATAGGCGCGCGCATGCATCCAATTCTTTGAATAGCCTTGTATATTATTATATTTATATTTTACAAACAGTTTCTAATTATAGTTGAACTTGAAAATGTAGAATTTAATTTAAAAAAAAATTAGCAATTCACTCTCATTCTCAGCAATTCTTCCTAGTTCTTTTGCGTAGCCCTATACACGGTCTATAGAAATCATAGATATAATCAAGTATTAAAACGGATATCATAGGTGAAAACTCATTTTTAGCAATCAACTCTAATAGAGAATACTTCGTATACAGTATTGTGTCCAGCAACTTTTATATGCCCCTGTAAATGAAATAAAAATGTGATTCACATCATATTCTAATGTAAGCATCTTGTAGTAAACCTCAGTAATGTATATGAATTCCATCTTGTTTGAAATCGTGAAACACAACTAAAACACACTTTGCAAGCAGTATTTTCTGTAATAAAACTGAACTCATTTCTGTGACCCTGTGAATGAATGATAAATGCTTTTCAACCACTTCAGAAAGCATGTTTTACTGAGCATCATAAATTCATATCAATTTTATTAAGTTGTAACAGAGAAACGTTATTAAAATACGCCGCAAACGTTTTTTCTTAATAGGCCATAATATAAAGAAATATACTTTTAATTCCCCTGTACACGTACCGAAATCACCCACTCGTGGACAGCCAACCTTTCCGCATAGGAGCTGTGCACTTAAATAAGGTGCATAATTTTTATGTTAAAATTGTTTTACATCATTAAAGTACACCGCAAATGATTTTTCCCATATAGGCCATAATATAAAAGAATACGCGCGATCTGATAGTAATTAAAATTCGACCCCTCATGCTAAAAACGTGACGCTATAAAACCTGGTAGGACGGAAAAAAAAAACAATGAGTGCGAAATACCGTTTTAGGTGGGTTGTATCCGTCTTAGCAGATACAATTGTAAAATATTTTTAGGGGAACCATGAAAATATTCAATTTAAACCAGGATAGCGTTACAGTTACGTATTGCAAAGTAAATTTGTCAGCTGACAGACTTTTATAAAATGCCATATTTTACCTTACAGTCTCATTATTTTTAGTTTTACATTATTACTAGGGGGCTCTGCCCCCTGCAAGTTACGCTCGCCAACCCCCGTTCAGACACCGCAGAATCTAAAAACACGCTAATCTGATGGGTTTAAAAAATATAAGAGAAGATTGAATTATACTGAAAAAAGCTGTGCAGATCTCACTGTAAATGAGTTTCCATTCAATTCCATTTGATTGCAAAAATGTAAGGCCGAATCAGTTGCTGTTAAGACATCCAATGGTTATTTTCGTTTTTGATTAAAGAGGATCAGTTAAACATTTGAAAAATAGCTGAAATAAAATGAATTAAGTATACAGAGTCTTTGTCTCCCGGTATTTTAAAACAATCTCTATAACAATAGCCTAAGTCATGTGACTATCATCAACAGTTTCGGGCGGGCCATTTCGCTTTTTATACTCTAGGTACCATTTTGGTACTTTAATGTTAGCCATGCACAGGTGGTAAGTCGCCAAATATTATTTTATCGCCATCGTTTCATCTATATTATAATAGTTCAAGTCAACAACTGTCATAAACAAATACGGTCCGATCCCTTCGCCTTTCATATGAAACTTTGGCACAGATGTCATATAGGATATTGGCGCGATTTTTTTCCGACGCCAATTTGGGAAGCGCATCAACAGCATAAACAACAACATCCGGCTTGCCATATAAAGCAAAATAACAATACTTTGGCGCCAGTACCCGTTGCGTATATGCCATTGGCGTCAGAAAAAAAAATCGCGCCAATATGGGTCCGTATATAACATCTGTACAAAAGATTTCCATTTTGGTTAAAAAATCAATTTTTTTTTTCAAATAAAACTATATAAAAGTTGTCATGGTCACAAAGAATTCTTGGTACTGTTACGCTAGCCGGGTGCAAATCTCGCCAATAGCTTTTTTTCAAATTGCCAGATAGCATTTTTTTTTTCGAGCGGTAAATTAAAACATTGATTTGAAGTTGAAATTAAATGTCATCGTTTGTTGCATTATTGGGAAGAGTTCCATATTGTGTGCTGGTTGGCGCGATTGGCGAATGAATCCAAAATGGCGTCAAAAAGCCATTTTTAGCGTCTTATAAATTTTTTCAGGATGTCGGAAAAACATGGTCTTTAAATATTTGTAAATATATATATATTTAATAAATCTTATGTATGTCACATGTTAAAAAAAGTACGATGTTTACACAGATAGTTTTATATATATCACGTATAGAGATATACCTTATACAAATATAGTATATATACACCTATAAATAAATATTATGTACTTATATTTTATGTATTTATTATATTTATTATACATGTCAAATTAAAACAAAGTTATATATTTTTCCGAAAAATATAGGCTAAATGCAAAAAAAAAAAATAATAATAATAATACGCAAAAAACATATGAATAAAGTTCATTCCAGAAAAAAAACAACCTCAAAGGCTGAAGATCGCAACGACATCGATTCATTTAACGCCAAAAAAAAATCTCGCCAAAAAAACCAGCACACAATATGGAACTCTTCCCGCATTATTTAACATTTGGCCAGATGTCACATACGCACCGCAGATTTGGCGTGTTTTTTTTTCTTTTTTACAAAAATTTGGCGAAAACCTTGTTTTCGAATAGCAGTTACATATGCATTTTGTGTATTACTTAGTTATCCCGTCGACCAAAAATCTATCGCCAAACTATAATATTAAATGTCAATAATGGTTGATCGTAAATGTCACATTCACTTGACTTTATGTAAGTTACACATGTTTACGTCATCAAGTGATTTTTATTTCGACGTTTTATTTGTATATTTATTAATGTTATACTAATTTATTTGTTCTTTCGTTATTTAAAATAAAAATTATGCCAATTTGTATAATTTATAGATTTACATAATTTGGCGAATTTGGTCGACGGAATAACTAAGTAGTACCGTATCATAATATTAAAATATTTATTTGCTTAAAAGACGTTATAAAAACACATTAAAAGTAAATTAAAAATCCATATTATAAATATATTTTCGTAATGGACGTAATGGACGTAATGATTCGTAATGGACGTAATTTTGATTTACTACTCGCACTTATTTACGTAAGTAGTACCGTATTTTTAAATTATTTTCTATTATTTTCAAAAGGAAATAACAAAAAAAAATAATTAATAACTATAGAACAAAATAATTTATATAATTTTAAAAAAGAAATAAAAGTAAATAAACATTTATTATTAAATAAACAACAATAGCCGAGTTACCATGTCAATCAAAATAACGCCATTTTGGCGCCAATCAGAATCTTTCGATTTGGCGAAAGATTGTTCAAGTAAATTGAATTATAAATAAAAGTAGCACGATACATTTTTTGGCATATATTTAAGGGAGGCCAAACTGGTCGCCAAATTAATTTAAAGTAACCTTTTCTGAAATAAGAAAAAAAATATATCTGTTCTGATTAAAATTTCAGTTGCCATCATTAGAAAAATGTACTTAAAACAAGAGGGTAAGTGTGATCACAGATCTCACAGAGGGTTTCGTTTAATATTCCTTTAAAACACTTTATCCTTTTGTGAAATCTGTTAGTTCCACATTTCGCAACCAGGGGCGCAATCTGTTCTACACAAACCTCTATCCAAAGGAAACTCCGTTTTACAACCTATGTTAGGTATATTAGTCGAGGGGATCGGGTCTATAGCACACGAGATAGGTAGGCGCCCCAGGAAATTGCACGGAACATTCCTTTATAAGCTTTTTATTATGTGCTATGAACTATGTCAAAGTTTCCAGCAGATCGACTTGTTAGATTTCATAATTTTAACAAAATTGCGTTATGTTAGTTGCAAATTCCACCACCAGGGAGCGCACACTATTCATAACAAAAGTGTATCAGATCGAAACACTGTTAAACAACCTATCAGTGGATGTGTTACTGGAGTTGGTGGCGGCCTTAAGCGAGAAATTAAGAAATTTGCTGAAAGTACTATTCGGAAATAGTGGTAACTAAAATTTTGACATTTTTATATTTCATAAGCAGCACGTGTCTGAGTATATCATAGTGCTCAAAAAACGACAACTAAAAAGGTCGTAAACGCTATTTTTTAAAAAAGAAATCCAGCGCCCCTCCCCCGCCCTCCCTTCACAGGAAATTGCATGCACCATTATTTTATAAGCTTTTTATTATGTGTCATGAAGTATCTTAAAGTTGCAAACGGATCGCCTTGTTATATTTCCTAATTTTAACAAAATCGCGTTACGTTAGTTCCGCATTCCACCACCAGGGAGCGCACTCTATTCTTAACAAAAGCATATCTGAACGAAACTCCTTTGCGCAATCTCTCCGTAGATACATGGTCGGGAGGGTGGTGGTGCAGTCTTAACCAACAATTTAAAACATTTTCTGCGATAACAAACGCTAAGATTTAATAAATAAATCTAGTACCCCCCCCCCCCCCTCCACTCCTCGAAATATCACACTCCATTCTTTTTTACACTTTTTCTTATGTGTTATAAAGTATCTTAAAGTTTCGAAGACATCGAGTGGCGGTCTTAAACAATAATTTAAGATATTTCCTGAAATTGCTATTCGGAAATAGTGGGATGAACACTTATAAACCTATAAACTTTTTCATATTGAATAATTAATACTTATCTCATAGCGCGCCGTCGAAACACACCACGCAAATTGTTAATTTCCCAATTTAAATGAAATCTCCGTTAAAAAAGCACGTGCCTCCATCTTAATCTGGCATTTGATGGAAATAAAAGGAATAAAATAATAATTAATATCTCGGCTCGTAATGAAGCAATCTCTTTGAACCGGGTATGTATGGAATCTGCGAGAAATTTCCAGCCCGGATGTCAAAAAATTTAATCGAAAAATTTAATATTTAAAAAGTTTAAATTTCGTATTAGACTTACCTCCCCTTAAATTTCTCCCGCGCCGATATGTCGAGAAATGATGACAGTTGCCTTCTGGTGAATGGAAATCTGTTTTCATTGTTTTTAAAAACACAGAAATTAAATTTTTATCGATCGATTTTTAGTGGATTTTTTGCGTTCTATCCTATGCAGAAATTTGAAATTTATACCAAAATAAAGTAGAATTTTTTCCGCGTATTTCTACACCTGTTACGAATTTGTACGACCGATATTTCGGCAGATCCAATTTTGCTTTTTGAAGGTCCACTTCATTTATTGCTTAAAGTACTCCGTGGTAACCCTGCACCGGCTGAATTGACGGAGCATCCGCCGAGTTTACTGGCAACCATTAGGAGAAACTGGGGAGGATTTCGATAACGTGCATTTTCACCTGCATTCAAAAGGTTGATTGGTTAATTTTAGAATTTAATTAGCCCGTAATTAGGTTAATTACCAGCTTTTTCAAAATTTTATGATTTGTTGTTTGATGTGAGGTGTTCAGCTATAAGTACCCAAAATTTCAAGTCTCTAACATGTATAGTTTCTGAGAACGGGCTCTGTGACGGACAGACGGACAGAGGAGCGAGACGAAAAGATTTTCGTCAGATGAACGAAACCCTAATTAGAAAAAAATTAATATTTCGAAAACTAATTCGAATTTAAAAGTTCTAATACCAGCTTTGAGAACCGCATATCAATACGGATTTTTGGTGTTAATTTCATCGCAATGTATTCCATATTTTAGGAAAAATAGCCGTGAAACTGAATCAGTCGTTTAATCAGTCGTTTCAAAGAATCGTTTCATAAATTCGTTTCATTAGTATATTATATATATAGGGTAGATATTTAAAGATAAATTTTCGCGTTTCCTAACCGTTAAAAATAATATCTTTATGTTTCATTTGAGAACCCACACTAGTAACGGGGAAAAAAATGAAAGCGCTAATGTTAAGTCTATGGGAGCATTATATTTTCAATTATCTCGCTTCCTTTTAAACATTTTAAAATGAATTTTTTTGCATAGGATAGCTGAGGACGCTCTATAACCGGGCTAGTTATTACTTTTTCGATTTTTGTTTCAGATATTTTTCTTTAAAATTACTTTTACTTTCATAACCGGTTGGAATCCGCTCTAAAATTTAAACTATCCTATTATATATAAAAAAAACCTATAGCCAAAATCGAAAAGTAAAAGCTCTAGCCTCACTGTCGATAGTCACCAGATATCCTATGCAAAAAAAAGAAAAAAAAAGAAAAAGAAAAAATCATTCAAAAATATTAAAATCAAAGCGAGAAATATGAAAATGACCCCCTCCCCCCATAGACTTAAAATTAGCGTTTTCATTCTTTCCCGTGTCTGAAATAGGCGTGCATGCATCAAATTCTTTTAATAGCCTTGTATATTATTATATTTTTATTTTCCAAACATATCTTTCTAAATGTAGTTGAATTTGAAAATAAAATTAATCAATTTCTCAACAATTCTTCCTAGTTCTTTTGTGTAGCCCTATACGTAGTCTATCGAATTTATATATATAATCTAGTATGCAGAAATTTAGTTAAAAACGTATATCATAGCTGAAATCTCACTTTCAGCAATCATCCCTAATAGACAATACTTCATATGCAATATTGTATCCAATATCTTTTATGTGCCCCTGTAAATTAAATAAAATGTGATGCACATCATATTATAATGTAAGCATCATATTGTAAACATCAGTAACGTATATGAATTCCATCTTGTTTGAAATCGTGAAACATAACTAAAACACACTTTGCAAGCAGTTTTTTCTGTAATAAAACTGAACCCTTTTCTGTGACCCTGTAAATGAATGATAAATGCTTTGCTATCCCTTCAGAAAGCATGTTTCACTGCGCCTCATAAATTCATATCAATTTCATTATGTTGTAACAGTAAACGTTATTAAAATACCCCGCAAACGTTTTTTCTTCGTAGTCCATAATGTAACGAAATATACTTTTTAATTCCCCTGTACAAGTACCTATGCTCTTCAATAATGCGAATAAATTGTATGTTTAAAATTGTTTTATGTCATTAAAATACACGAAAATGTATTTTCCCACATAGACCATAATATAAAATACTTTTGAATGTCCATGTAAGTGAAGTATAAAATATTAAAAGGTAATACGTATTAGAAAAAAAAATTGCTAGCTAGTATATTTTTATAAAATGCTATATTTTATCTTACAGTTTCATAACTTTTAGTTTTACATTATTAAAGTTAATGATAAAATTTCGCGTTTCCTAACCGTTGCAAAAAAAATATCTTTGCGTTACATTTGAGAACCCACGCAGGTTACGGGAAAAAAATGTAAACGCTAACGTTAAATATATGGGAGCGTTATTTTCAAATCTCACTGCCTTTTTAACATTTTAAAATAATTTTTTTTTGTATAGGATAGCTGAAGACGATCTACAACCGGGCTAGTTTTTACTCTTTCGATTTTGGTTTCAGATATTAAAAAAAAATTACTTTTAATTTCGGAACAGGGGTGAATCGTTTCTGAAATTGAAACTTTCCTAATATATATATATATATACTAAACTAAACTCTGCGGCTATACAATCCATGAGGATCAGGGCCGACAGTGCCCATCTCTGTTTTCTTGACCCTAGGCCCGAGGTGCTATACAGCATGCGTCCCGGCCAGGTGGTCAGCCTAACGCGAGACCCTCGGTGTTTAGTTCCCAAGCAAGCTTGGTACTCATTTTATCGATCCCAAAGGGATGAAAGGCTGAGTGAACCTTGCCCAGTCGGGAGTCGAACTCTCGACCTGCGGTGCGGCAGTCAGATGCCCTGACCACTACACCACTGGGCTTTATATATATATATATAATAAAAATCTAAAAAGTAAAATCTAGCCTGGTTGAAGATCGTGCTCAACTATCCTATGTAAAAAACATCATTCAATAATACTAAAACAAAGCGAGAAATTTTAAATTAACGCCCCCATAGACTTCGTTTTACTTTCTCTCCGTGTCTGAAGTGGCCTCTTTAAAAAATATATCTGTTACACAGGACAAATTTCGTTCTCCGACTGTTAAAGGTGTACTGTCCCCTTAAAAATAATAAATATTAAAGTAATGAACTATAAAAATATTTCTTTAAAATTTTGAACAAGTTGATTTACAATTTTAAAGTTAACAATCTTTAAAACTTATTAACTTTAAATTCTGCTGATTTTTAATTAAAAAAACTGTTTTTCGAACGTAAAATGTTAAATTGTCGAATATTTTATAGATATACAAGAATAGAAGGGTTGAAAACCAGTCTCCTGGCCAGGCCACAAATATGTTCTAACAAATTATGACTTCGTAATTATTTGTTAACTATTTTAACTTAAAAAATAATTTAAAAAATACTCGTCTATTTTTTTACCATTTTACTTAATAAACTAGGACTGAAATTTGATTCCTTAATAACTTCTATATGTTGTAACTACCTCTGTGCGGTTCTGAAATTGTTTATATAAATGAAATGTATAATTTCCTTCGTTATTCATAGAAATATAGAATTTAAAATATTTCATTCTTTCAAGAGTCTTTTGTTGAAATTAAACAATAATTTTAGAAAAAAATAAATCTAAGGTTTGAAATAGGAGTGATCTATTTTAACACGATACAATAATCCAATCACAATTAAATCGTTTCCATTTGCTAAAGTGTTTGGATACTGGCCAATCATATTTTTAATAGGCGTGGTTTTCATCGTCTTGGTAGAGGCGGAGAGCATAACATTACGAGGCCATTTTTGACACATTTTTCATCAAAATCTTTGCATATTTTGCTCAGCCTAATTGTAGTAGAACTATTGAAAGCATGTTATTGGAAAACTTAAACTCTATATTTTCGTTGTTATTTTTAAAATTTTCCTGAATTTTGCTGATATGTATGTTAGATATGCTGATATGTATGTGGCCTCTTAAGAGGCCACACTAGTCACGGCTTGAAGTTCGAACGCTAATGATAAGTCTATGGGAACAATATTTTCAAATATCTTGCTTGATTTTTAATATTTTTAAATGATTTTTTTTGCACAGGATAGCTGAGGACTATCTGTTTACGGGCTATTTTTTACTTTTCCGATTTTCGTTGTAGTTTAATTCTCAGGAACATGTCAATTTAGGATTCAGTGAAATTCGAGGTGTTGTGTCATTTTTAGTCTTATAACATTCATATCAGCAAAATTCAGGAAAATTTTAAAAATAACAACGAAAATATAGAGTTTAAGCTTTCCAATAACATGCTTTCAATAGTTCTACTACAATTAGGCTGAGCAAAATATGCAAAGATTTTGATGAAAAATGTGTCAAAAATGGCCTCGTAATGTTATGGTCTCCGCCTCTACCAAGACGATGAAAACCACGCCTATTAAATATATGATTGGCTAGTATCCAAACACTTTAGCAAATGGAAACGATTTAATTGTGATTGGATTATTGTATCGTGTTAAAATAGATCACTCCTATTTCAAACCTTGGATTTATTTTTTTCTAAAATTATTGTTTAATTTCAACAAAAGACTCTTGAAAGAATGAAATATTTTAAATTCTATATTTCTATGAATAACGAAGGAAATTATACATTTCGTTTATATAAACAATTTCAGAACCGCACAGAGGGAGTTACAACATTTAGAAGTTATTAAGGAATCAAATTTCAGTCCTAGTTTATTAAGTAAAATGGTAAAAAAATAGACGAGTATTTTTTAAATTATTTTTTAAGTTAAATTAGTTAACAAATAATTACGAAGTCATAATTTGTTAGAACATATTTGTGGCCTGGCCAGGAGACTGGTTTTCAAGCCTCCTATTCTTGTATATGTATAAAATATTCGACAATTTAACATTTTACGTTCGAAAAACAGTTTTTTTAATTAAAAATCAGCAGTATTTAAAGTTAATAAGTTTTAAAGATTGTTAACTTTAAAATTGTAAATCAACTTGTTCAAAATTTTAAAGAAATATTTTTATAGTTCATTACTTTAATATTTATTATTTTTAAAGGGACAGTACACCTTTAACAGTCGGAGAACGAAATTTGTCCTGTGTAACAGATATATTTTTTAAAGAGCCCAATTCAGACACGGAGAGAAAGTAAAACGAAGTCTATGGTGGCGTTAATTTAAAATTTCTCGCTTTGTTTTAATATTATTGAATGATGTTTTTTACATAGGATAGTTGAGCACGATCTTCAACCAGGCTAGATTTTACTTTTTAGATTTTTATTATATTATATTATATTATATTATATTATATTATATTATAAAGCCCAGTGGTGTAGTGGTGAGGGCATCTGACTGCCGCACCGCAGGTCGAGAGTTCGACTCCCGACTGGGCAAGGTTCACTCAGCCTTTCATCCCTTTGGGGTCGATAAAATGAGTACCAAGCTTGCTTGGGAAATAAACACCGAGGGTCTCGCGTTAGGCTGACCACCTGGCCGGGACGCATGCTGTATAGCACCTCGGGCCTAGGGTCAAGAAAACAGAGATGGGCACTGTCGGCCCTGATCCTCATGGATTGTATAGCCGCAGAGTTTAGTTTAGTATATATATATATATTAGGAAAGTTTCAATTTCAGAAACGATTCACCCCTGTTCCGTAATTAAAAGTAATTTTTTTTAAATATCTGAAACCAAAATCGAAAGAGTAAAAACTAGCCCGGTTGTAGATCGTCTTCAGCTATCCTATACAAAAAAAAAATCATTTTAAAATGTTAAAAAGGAAGTGAGATTTGAAAATAACGCTTCCATATATTTAACGTTAGCGTTTACATTTTTTTCCCGTAACCTGCGTGGGTTCTCAAATGTAACGCAAAGATATTTTTTTTTGCAACGGTTAGGAAACGCGAAATTTTATCATTAACTTTAATAATGTAAAACTAAAAGTTATGAAACTGTAAGATAAAATATAGCATTTTATAAAAATATTCTAGCTAGCAATTTTTTTTTTCTAATACGTATTACCTTTTAATATTTTATACTTCACTTACATGGACATTCAAAAGTATTTTATATTATGGTCTAAGTGGGAAAATACATTTGCGTGTATTTTAATGACATAAAAGAATTTTAAACATACAATTTATTCGCATTCTTGAAGAGCATAGGTACTTGTACAGGGGAATTAAAAAGTATATTTCGTTACATTATGGACTACGAAGAAAAAACGTTTGCGGGGTATTTTAATAACGTTTTCTGTTACAACATAATGAAATTGATATGAATTTATGAGGCGCAGTAAAACATGCTTTCTGAAGGGATAGCAAAGCATTTATCATTCATTTACAGGGTCACAGAAAAGGGTTCAGTTTTATTACAGAAAAAACTGCTTGCAAAGTGTGTTTTAGTTATGTTTCATGATTTCAAACAAGATGGAATTCATATACGTTACTGAGGTTTACAATATGATGCTTACATTATAATATGATGTGCATCACATTTTATTTAATTTACAGGGGCACATAAAAGATATTGGATACAATATTGCATATGAAGTATTGTCTATTAGGGATGATTGCTGAAAGTGAGATTTCAGCTATGATATACTTTTTTAACTAAATTTCTGCATACTAGATTATATATATAAATTCGATAGACTACGTATAGGGCTACGCAAAAGAACTAGGAAGAATTGTTGAGAAATTGATTAATTTTATTTTCAAATTCAACTACATTTAGAAAGATATGTTCGGAAAATAAAAATATAATAATATACAAGGCTATTCAAAGAATTGGATGCATGCACGCCTATTTCAGAGACGGGAAGGAATGAAAACGCTAATTTTAAGTCTATGGGGGGGGGGGGTCATTTTCATATTTCTCGCTTTGATTTTAATATTTTTCAATGATTTTTTCTTTTTCTTTTTTTTTCTTTTTTTTGCATAGGATATCTGGTGACTATCGACAGTGAGGCTAGCTTTTACTTTTCGATTTTGGCTATAGTTTTTTTTTATATATAATAGGATAGTTTAAATTTTAGAGCGGATTCCAACCGGTTATGAAAGTAAAAGTAATTTTAAAGAAAAATATCTGAAACAAAAATCGAAAAAGTAATAACTAGCCCGGTTATAGAGCGTCCTCAGCTATCCTATGCAAAAAAATTCATTTTAAAATGTTTAAAAGGAAGCGAGATAATTGAAAATATAATGCTCCCATAGACTTAACATTAGCGCTTTCATTTTTTTCCCGTTACTAGTGTGGGTTCTCAAATGAAACATAAAGATATTATTTGTAACGGTTAGGAAACGCGAAAATTTATCTTTAAATATCTACCCTATATATATAAAATCCTAATGAAACGAATTTATGAAACGATTCTTTGAAACGACTGATTCAGTTTCACGGCTATTTTTCCTAAAATATGGAATACATTGCGATGAAATTAACACCAAAAATCCGTATTGATCTGCGGTTCTCAAAGCTGGTATTAGAACTTTTAAATTCGAATTAGTTTTCGAAATATTAATTTTTTTCTAATTAGGGTTTCGTTCATCTGACGAAACCCTATTCGTCTCGCTCCTCTGTCTGTCTGTCTGTCTGTCTGTTCGTCTGTCCGTCACAGAGCCCGTTCTCAGAAACTATACATGTTAGAGACTTGAAATTTTGGGTACTTATAGCTGAACACCTTACATCAAACAACAAATCATAAAATTTTGAAAAAGTTGGTAATTAACCTAATTACGGGCTAATTAAATTCTAAAATTAACCAACCAACCTTTTGAATGCAGGTGAAAATGCACGTCATCGAAATCCTCCCCAGTTTCTCCTAATGGTTGCCAGTAAACTCGGCGGATGCTCCGTCAAATCAGCCGGTGCAGGGTTACCACGGAGTACTTTAAGCAATAAATGAAGTGGACCTTCAAAAAGCAAAATTGGATCTGCCGAAATATCGGTCGTACAAATTCGTAACAGGTGTAGAAATACGCGGAAAAAATTCTACTTTATTTTGGTATAAATTTCAAATTTCTGCATAGGATAGAACGCAAAAAATCCACTAAAAATCGATCGATAAAAATTTAATTTCTGTGTTTTTAAAAACAATGAAAACAGATTTCCATTCACCGGAAGGCAACTGTCATCATTTCTCGACATATCGGCGCGGGAGAAATTTAAGGGGAGGAAAGTCTAATACGAAATTTAAACTTTTTAAATATTAAATTTTTCGATTAAATTTTTTGACATCCGGGCTGGAAATTTCTCGCAGATTCCATACATACCCGGTTCAAAGAGATTGCTTCATTACGAGCTGAGATATTAATTATTATTTTATTCCTTTTATTTCCATCAAATGCCAGATTAAGATGGAGGCACGTGCTTTTTTAACGGAGATTTCATTTAAATTGGGAAATTAACAATTTGCGTGGTGTGTTTCGACGGCGCGCTATGAGATAAGTATTAATTATTCAATATGAAAAAGTTTATAGGTTTATAAGTGTTCATCCCACTATTTCCGAATAGCAATTTCAGGAAATATCTTAAATTATTGTTTAAGACCGCCACTCGATGTGTTCGAAACTTTAAGATACTTTATAACACATAAGAAAAAGTGTAAAAAAGAATGGAGTGTGATATTTCGAGGAGTGGAGGGGGGGGGGGTACTAGATTTATTTATTAAATCTTAGCGTTTGTTATCGCAGAAAATGTTTTAAATTGTTGGTTAAGACTGCACCGCCACCCTCCCGACCATGTATCTACGGAGAGATTGCGCAAAGGAGTTTCGTTCAGATATGCTTTTGTTAAGAATAGAGTGCGCTCCCTGGTGGTGGAATGCGGAACTAACGTAACGCGATTTTGTTAAAATTAGGAAATATAACAAGGCGATCCGTTTGCAACTTTAAGATACTTCATGACACATAATAAAAAGCTTATAAAATAATGGTGCATGCAATTTCCTGTGAAGGGAGGGCGGGGGAGGGGCGCTGGATTTCTTTTTTAAAAAATAGCGTTTAAAACCTTTTTAGTTGTCGTTTTTTGAGCACTATGATATACTCAGACACGTGCTGCTTATGAAATATAAAAATGTCAAAATTTTAGTTACCACTATTTCCGAATAGTACTTTCAGCAAAATTCTTAATTTCTCGCTTAAGGCCGCCACCAACTCCAGTAACACATCCACTGATAGGTTGTTTAACAGTGTTTCGATCTGATACACTTTTGTTATGAATAGTGTGCGCTCCCTGGTGGTGGAATTTGCAACTAACATAACGCAATTTTGTTAAAATTATGAAATCTAACAAGTCGATCTGCTGGAAACTTTGACATAGTTCATAGCACATAATAAAAAGCTTATAAAAGAATGTTCCGTGCAATTTCCTGGGGCGCCTACCTATCTCGGGTGCTATAGACCCGATCCCCTCGACTAATATACCTACGCATAGGTTGTAAAACGGAGTTTCCTTTGGATAGAGGTTTGTGTAGAATAGAGTGCGCCCCTGGTTGCGAGATGTGGAACTAACAGATTTCACAAAAGGATAAAGTGTTTTAAAGGAATATTAAACGAAACCCTCTGTGAGATCTGTGATCACACTTACCCACTTGTTTTAAGTACATTTTTCTAATGATGGCAACTGAAATTTTAATCAGAACAGATATATAATTTTTCTCATTTCAGAAAAGGTTATTTTAAATTAATTTGGCGACCAGTTTGGCCTCCCTTAAATATATGCCAAAAAATGTATCGTGCTACTTTTATTTATAATTCAATTTACTTGAACAATCTTTCGCCAAATCGAAAGATTCTGATTGGCGCCAAAATGGCATTATTTTGATTGACATGGTAACTCGGCTATTGTTGTTTATTTAATAATAAATGTTTATTTACTTTTATTTCTTTTTTAAAATTATATAAATTATTTTGTTCTATAGTTATTAATTATTTTTTTTTGTTATTTCCTTTTGAAAATAATAGAAAATAATTTAAAAATATGGTACTACTTACGTAAATAAGTGCGAGTAGTAAATCAAAATTACGTCCATTACGAATCATATCATAATATTAAAATATTTATTTGCTTAAAATAAGTTATAAAAACACATTAAAATTAAATTAAAAATCTATATTTTGTAAATATAGATAAAATATATTTATAATATGGATTTTTAATTTACTTTTAATGTGTTTTTATAACGTCTTTTAAGCAAATAAATATTTTAATATTATGATACGGTACTACTTAGTTATTCCGTCGACCAAATTCGCCAAATTATACAAATTGACATAATTTTTATTTTAAATAACGAAAGAACAAATAAATTAGTATAATATTAATAAATATACAAATAAAACGTCGAAATAAAAATCACTTGATGACGTAAACATGTGTAACTTACATACAGTCAAGTGAATGTGACATTTACGATCAACCATTATTGACATTTAATATTATAGTTTGGCGATAGATTTTTGGTCGACGGGATAACTAAGTAATACACAAAATGCATATGTAACTGCTATTCGAAAACAAGGTTTTCGCCAAATTTTTGTAAAAAAGAAAAAAAACACGCCAAATCTGCGGTGCGTATGTGACATCTGGCCAAATGTTAAATAATGCGGGAAGAGTTCCATATTGTGTGCTGGTTTTTTTGGCGAGATTTTTTTTTGGCGTTAAATGAATTGATGTCGTTGCGATCTTCAGCCTTTGAGGTTGTTTTTTTTTCTGGAATGAACTTTATTCATATGTTTTTTGCGTTTTTTTTTTTTTTTTTTTTTTTTTTTCATTTAGCCTATATTTTTCGGAAAAATATATAACTTTGTTTTAATTTGACATGTATAATAAATATAATAAATACATAAAATGTAAGTACATAATATTTATTTATAGGTGTATATATACTATATTTGTATAAGGTATATCTCTATACGTGATATATATAAAACTATCTGTGTAAACATCGTACTTTTTTTAACATGTGACATACCTAAGATTTATTAAATATATATATATTTACAAATATTTAAAGACCATGTTTTTCCGACATCCTGAAAAAATTTATAAAACGCTAAAAATGGCTTTTTGACGCCATTTTGGATTCATTCGCCAATCGCGCCAACCAGCACACAATATGGAACTCTTCCCAATAATGCAACAAACCATGACATTTAATTTCAACTTCAAATCAATGTTTTAATTTACCGCTCGAAAAAAAAAATGCTATCTGGCAATTTGAAAAAAAGCTATTGGCGAGATTTGCACCCGGCTAGCGTAACAGTAGCAAGAATTCTTTGTGACCATGACAACTTTTATATAGTTTTATTTGAAAAAAAAAATTTGATTTTTTAACCAAAATGGAAATCTTTTGTACAGATGTTATATACGGACCCATATTGGCGCGATTTTTTTTTCTGACGCCAATGGCATATACGCAACGGGTACTGGCGCCAAAGTATTGTTATTTTGCTTGATATGGCAAGCCGGATGTTGTTGTTTATGCTGTTGATGCGTTTCCCAAATTGGTGTCGGAAAAAAATCGCGCCAATATCCTATATGACATCTGTGCCAAAGTTTCATATGAAAGGCGAAGGGATCAGACCGTATTTGTTTATGACAGTTGTTGACTTGAACTATTATAATATAGATGAAACGATGGCGATAAAATAATATTTGGCGACTTATCACCTGTGCATGGCTAACATTAAAGTACCAAAATGGCACCTAGAGTATAAAAAGCGAAATGGCCCGCCCGAAACTGTTGATGATAGTCACATGACTTAGGCTATTGTTATAGAGATTGTTTTGCAATACCGGGAGACAAAGACTCTGTATACTTAATTCATTTTATTTCAGCTATTTTTCAAATGTTTAACTGATCCTCTTTAATCAAAAACGAAAATAACCATTGGATGTCTTAACAGCAACTGATTCGGCCTTACATTTTTGCAATCAAATGGAATTGAATGGAAACCCATTTACAGTGAGATCTGCACAGCTTTTTTCAGTATAATTCAATCTTCTCTTATATTTTTTAAACCCATCAGATTAGCGTGTTTTTAGATTCTGCGGTGTCTGAACGGGGGTTGGCGAGCGTAACTTGCAGGGGGCAGAGCCCCCTAGTAATAATGTAAAACTAAAAATAATGAGACTGTAAGGTAAAATATAGCATTTTATAAAAGTCTGTCAGCTGACAAATTTATTTTGCAATACGTAACTGTAACGCAATCCTGGTTTAAATTGAATATTTTCATGGTTCCCCTAAAAATATTTTACAATTGTATCTGCTAAGACGGATACAACCCACCTAAAACGGTATTTCGCACTCATTGTTTTTTTTTCGTCCTACCAGGTTTTATAGCGTCACGTTTTTAGCATGAGGGGTCGAATTTTAATTACTATCAGATCGCGCGTATTCTTTTATATTATGGCCTATATGGGAAAAATCATTTGCGGTGTACTTTAATGATGTAAAACAATTTTAACATAAAAATTATGCACCTTATTTAAGTGCACAGCTCCTATGCGGAAAGGTTGGCTGTCCACGAGTGGGTGATTTCGGTACGTGTACAGGGGAATTAAAAGTATATTTCTTTATATTATGGCCTATTAAGAAAAAACGTTTGCGGCGTATTTTAATAACGTTTCTCTGTTACAACATAATAAAATTGATATGAATTTATGATGCGCAGTAAAACATGCTTTCTGAAGGGGTTGAAAAGCATTTATCATTCATTCACAGGGTCACAGAAATGAGTTCAGTTTTATTACAGAAAATACTGCTTGCAAAGTGTGTTTTAGTTATGTTTCACGATTTCAAACAAGATGGAATTCATATACATTACTGAGGTTTACTACAAGATGCTTACATTAGAATATGATGTGAATCACATTTTATTTCATTTACAGGGGCATATAAAAGTTGCTGGACACAATACTGTATACGAAGTATTCTCTATTAGAGTTGATTGCTAAAAATGAGTTTTCACCTATGATATCCGTTTTAATACTTGATTATATATATGATTTCTATAGACCGTGTATAGGGCTACGCAAAAGAACTAGGAAGAATTGCTGAGAATGAGAGTGAATTGCTAATTTTTTTAAATTAAATTCTACATTTTCAAGTTCAACTATAATTAGAAACTGTTTGTAAAATATAAATATAATAATATACAAGGCTATTCAAAGAATTGGATGCATGCGCGCGCCTATGAATGATAATTTCTGGAAGTACGATTTCAGTTGTTTTAAGCATGTTTATACTGCAATAATTTTGATCTTCACATGTTGCGTGTATATAAACTTGTTCGAATGCAAGGGCTGTACAAAATAATGCAAATATACTGCTGGTTATTGGTAGAAATTGCTGAAAGTTTACTTTCATCTGCATTAATCGTTTTCTTATTATATTAAATTTTATCATTTTTTTCATGCCGTTAAAACAAGCCCAAGAATATCCATTGATGACTATCATTGATGACTATCACTACCTATGGATCATTTTAATTTTTCAATAATTTGAACAATTTAAATTTACTAAGATTTAACAAAAACTTAAAGCTAGTAAGTATTAAAGAATGTTTACTTTGAAAGTTTTGATCAACTTTAAAGGAATATTGTTAATATTTATTACTTTTAATATTTGTTATTTTTAACGAAAAAGTACAACTTTAACAGCCGCAGAAAATGCGAAATTTGTCCTGTATTACACATCTTTCTTTAAGGGCCCACTTCAGACACGGGAAGAAATAAAAAAGCTAATTTTAAGTCTATGGGGGCGTTAATTTCAAATTTCTCGCTTTATTTTAATAGATTTTTGCATTGGATAGCTGGGGACGATCGACAACCAGGCTAGTTTTTACTTTTTCGATTTTAATTTTAGTTTTTTTTTTAATATTAGGATAGTTTCGACTTCAGAAGGGATTCCAACCGGTTCCGAAAGAAAAAACTAAATATAATAATATACAAGGCTATCCAGAGAATTGTATGCATGCACGCCTATGGATCATAATTTCTGGAAGTGCGATTTAAGTAGTTTAAGCATGTTTATACTGGAATAAATTTTATCTTAACATGTGACGTGTATAAAATCTTGTGGCTAATGTAAGGGCTGTACAAAAGAATGCAAATACACTTCCGTTAATTGGCAGAAATTCCTGAAAGTTGATTTTTATCTGTATTATTCATTTTCTTATTATATTAATTTTTAGCATATTTTTCATGCCTTTAAAACATGCCTAAGAACATTATTGATGACTTTATTATTTTAATTTTTCCTAATTTTGAACAATTTAAATTTACTAAGATTTAACAAGAACTTAAAATTTGTAAGTTTTAAAGATTGTTAACTTTAAAAGCGTTGATCAATTTGTTCGAAACTTTAAAAAAATATATTAATATTTATTATTTTTAATATTTGTCATTTTTATGGGTACAGTATACCTTTAAAAGTCTAAGAAAATGCGAAATCTTTCCTGCGTAACATATTTTTCCAAGAGCCCACTTCAGACACGGGAAGAAATGAAAATGCTAATTTTAAGTCTATGGGGGCGTTATTTTCAATTTTCTGGCTTTGATTTTAATATTTTTGAATGATTTTTTTTTCTTTGCATAGGATAGCTGGGGGCGATCAACAACCAGGCTAGGTTTTACTTTTTCGATTTTAGTTTCAGTTTTCTTTTATTATGATAGTTTCAATTTCAGAACCGATTCCACCAGTTCCGAAAGTATAAGTAATTTTTTTTTTTAATATCTCTAACCAAAACCGAAAAAGTAAAAAACAGCCCGGTTGTAGATCGTTCTCAGCTATCCTATGCAAAAAAAAAAAAATCATTTTAAAATATTAAAAAGGACGCGAGATATTTGAAAATAACGCTCCCATAGACTTAACATTAGCGCTTACATTTTTTTCCCCGTCACTACACTGTAAAAAAAGGATTAAATTACGGAAATACTACTGGCAATCTAGTAGATAGTACTATTTCCGTATTTTAACGGAACTTTTTCCCTTTAAATTACAGGAAAAATCCGTTAAATTCCGGTCTAAGTGCTGGCGTCTAGATTGCCAGTAGTATTTCCGTATTTTGGTCCTTTTTTTTTTTCTACAGTGTTGTATGTGTTCTCAAAGGTAACCTAAAGATATTTTTTGTAACGCAAAGGGAACGTGAAAATTTATCATTAACTATAATAATGTTAAACTGAAAATAAGGAGACTGTATGGTAAAATATTACATTTTATAAATGTCTGCTAGGTAACAAATTTATTTTCTGATTTGCATAGGTGCTGTAACGAAACCCTGGTTTAAACGGAATTCTCATTATTCCCCTAAAAATACCCTGCAATTGTATCTGCAAAGATGCAAAAAACCCATCTAAAAAGGTATTTAGCACCTATTGTTTATGTTTCCGTCTTACCAAGTTTTATAGTGTCATGTTCTCAGCATGAGGGGTTCGAATTTTAATTACAACTAGGACCCGCATTTTTCTTGAACTCCGCCTTTTTTTTTTGGAGGGAAAATAAAATTTGATATCGATACGAGTGTGTTTCGAAAGGTTATTAGCCCGACAAAGAAAATGAAAAAAATTTGACAATATTTAATTTTTTTAACGTAGTTCCTTACAACTTAAAAAAATTAAACCAACTAGTTTCCGACTTTTTATTATCTTTAGCATAATATGCCTTATCTAACTTTGGAAATGAAGTGGTGGTCTCTGCTTTAACCCCATATTTTGAAGTGAATTTCCGACTACCGAGCCATTTCTTCAGGCTTGGGAAAAGGAAATAATCGCTGGGAGCAAAATCCGGTGCATGTGGAATCACTACAGAGCGTAGGTCATTGACTTTCGTAGCGAAAACTACAAGCATGTGTGCAAGAGCACTGCTGTGGTGAAAGAACACGTATTTGTTGCTCAGGTATAGACGTTTTGTCGGAATAAGCACTCTTTAATTGGTCCCGTAGAAATGCATAACACTGTCCGGTGACAATTCTACTGTTTTGCCGGTGCTCTACGATCACCACACTTTGTGAATTCCCGAAAACCGTATCTATGGCTTTTCCAGCAGATGGAACCGTTTTCACTTTCTTTGGCGCAATTTCAGCTGCTCTTTCACATTGTTTAGATTGCTGTTTCATCTCTGGTGAATAATGGCGAATTCATGATTAATCCACCGTTATAAAACGTTGATGAAAATCAGAAGATTGGTTAAGTTTTCTAACTTAACTTGAAATCACCATAGTCCACATTATTAAAGGCAGTGGGCCATCCGCACTACCTTCTTTTGAAAAAAAAATCGAACAGTGAAGATGGAGAAACTCATAAAATGATAAAGAAAGGAGGGGGGGGGGCGTGAAGAAGGAGACCAATTTCACGAGGTTTAATTTGATTATGTTAATAAATGAAGTGTTTTCATGAAGGAATTTTCAGCAGAAAGTCCACCCAAATTAGCATTTCATTGCAAAGTATATATATGTGATAAAATCATATTAAAATCTCCACTTTTGAATTTGCCAAATTCGATCTATAAGCGATGTTCTAATGGAGGCAAATCAGACAAATTTCTACCACTTATTTTAAAATGTTATTATTGTCTTAATTAACTGAGGTTATTAAATAGGATAAAAAAAAATTAAAAAATTTGTAATAGAAGTATGCCTACTTCATCCTCGTGAAATCGGAAGCTACGGTTCGATCCAGCACATTTCGGCCTGAAACTTTTTCTATAAGCAAGCCTCTATGTTTGAATACGAGTCATAATTGATTGTATCAGTTTATAAGTCTTTGTTGGCTAAATATTTGAAAGTAGAGGTCTCCTCGGAGGGAAATTTCTTGTTCCTGGAACTTGACAGTACAATTAGCAGTAAAAAAAAAAAAAAAAAAAAAAAATTACGTTTTATGAAGCTAAAACTTTAGCCTGACTCAGTTTCTACAAAACATGTCGATATTTTTAAAACAACGTTATTCTACATTATTCAAAAACCAGATTTACGCATAGTTTTTATTTTCAGATTATTTTCGAAATTCATGGAACATAAGGAATAGTATCAATGTTAATAATTATTTAGACTACATTGATGACTACATCGAAGAGGCCTTTTAATCAAAGCAAAAGTCAGTTCCTACCTACAGAAGATTTTTCTTCGCATTCAGTGAGACAAGAAAATTGTTTATTATTAGATGTTACGTAGAAAATACAGCATTAATTTGCAGAAATACTGTTTATAATTAAGTGAATTAAATCAAGGAATCCGCTAGAAGCAGCTTCAAACAATCAACAATTAGGCATTGTTTTCCAACAAGACTGCTAGACCACATGTGTCTAGCCCACTTCAGACACAAACTGTTATAATTGAGATGAAATGCTTCAATCCAAGAACGATTCTCCAAAACTTGCATCGTCGTATGATCGTTTATTTAGATCACTTCAAAACATTTCGAGGATAAGATATTTTATTTTTTGGAAGATTTGAGAAAATACATCGATTCTTTAGCCAGATGAGCGCTAATTATGTAACTGCTAGGAATTGAAATTTACACGAAATACATTTTCTTTAATTTCCATCAACAATATGCGACAAACTTTTGCATCCGTCCCAAAAATTGGAATTTGGTAATAGATTCTTCTCTGGTCTTTTACTATGAATTTTAATAACACTCGATCTTTACTTTCAATTTACATTGGTATCCTGTTAAAGATTGCGTTAGTTAACATTTTTATTTCATGTTGTATTGTAATGGCACATTCTTTCGTTTACTACAATTCATTATTCAATCACACAATTTTATAAAATGATTAGAGAGGAAATTAAGGCTCACAAAGCAACAGTTAGTAAATTTGTTATTAGCTTTTCAAGAATTATAGGAGAAGGATAATACCGTCATCAACAAGTCTATCACTGTGAAAGTCTGCGTTATATACGTAGAAAATGTCAGTAGGACATTTTTAACAAACTGATAAAAACATTTTCTGGGCACCAATGAATGGCAGCTTACCATTGTCTTGATCGGCAAGTTCAAGCAGAGGCTGCAAAGTAAAACCAGTGATAATTTACCAAGCTAATTTATAAACTAGTAAAAACAGTTTCTTAGCAACAACGAATGATAGCTTAACACTGTCATGATCGGTAAGGTCAAGTAAAGACTATAAACTAAAAGCACTGCTAATTTACCAAATTCCGATATAGGACACAGATTGGTAAAGGATATTACGGCAACTCCTCCTGATTATTAACTGGGAAGTAGAGGAAGAAGATGGAGAATCTCTGGAGATATTTGACTGTGAGCTTTCAACTGACAAGGTAAAAAAAAAATCTCTATCAGCAATGCGGGGAAAATAAAATTGTAACTTAGTCTAAAGATAAAGATGCAGAAAATAAATTTATTTTCACTGATTTTTGATAAAGAAAAAGAATGCTTTGGTAAAATTGGAAGAAATTCGAAATATTGCTTTGAAATGGAATTCTATGAAATTCATTATCAGAATTGCATATCAATGTAATGAAAAATCCAAGCAGTTTTCAGAGAAAATAAAAACAAAGTCTTTCTCAAACAATTGTAAAAAAAAAAAAAAAAAAAAAAAAAAATACAGCTGTACTTGTTACAAAAATCTCCAAATTCAGAGTAATGAATTAAAAAAGGTTTTTATACACAATCTAGGTATAAAAACACAGATAGGATGTTTTTGTGCCTGTCCACAGATTCCTAAAGAGTGATACAAGATTTCACAGGAAGGGATTTGTTCGACGGGTGGCAACTGCACAGACCATCAGCTCATCAAGTTGAAGGCTGAAATTTTAGGATTAGATAGAACTCAATTAGCATATTAAAATGCAAATGGTCTGCTAAGTCATATCTTGATAGAAGACACCTGCACACCGGAGTTTAGCTTTTGATCGATTGGTTTATCATTATATTTTGCAGCACCCAAATGTATGAAAATATTGAAGTTTGGGTGCATGAAAACACAATGGTAAACCTGCGGATCAACCACTAAATTGATGTTCTGCTGATGGTTTCCACCAAGATACGACTTGGCAGACCAATGCATATAGCTTGTATATAAAATAAACGGTCAAGTACGAGTATTACTCGCGCTCAGAGAGTTCCGTACAATAAATATATGAATTATTAACTGTATTATTTAAAAGAATAATGAAACTTTGTAAAAACCTATACAACGTAGAGTACGGTATAGCTGTATACATTAGAAAAGTATGATTGAGTATACCACAAAGGTTCAAAGAGATATGAAGCCGAAATAAAATTAAATATTGCTATTTTGTATAATTCTTTTTTTAAACGTATCTTAATCTGCATATGGTGAACTTAATTTGGTACTAACAATAAAAGTACTGCATTTTTTGGCATTATATAGCCGAGATCCGTCTCTACATCGCACATTTCTTTACTTTTTCCTCCCCATCGGATTAGCATTAGCTCGTTAGTGTCTTCGCCGGCAGGGACAGGAGTCTTAATATCTCGGCGAATTACCGACGATTTTTTTCCGAAAATCATTATAAACAATGCTTTTATACTTTTGATACGATAGGTACCTTTAGCGCTCTTCGATACCTTTGCTGAATGCTCGCAAATAGAAATCTGTATGTAACAGAAAAATGCGATTTTATGAAAAACTATGCCACCTAGGGCAATCGCTATAATTTTCCTGCGAGTATTAAATTAACCTCTACTACCTCTAATTTTTTTTCATAATTTTAGTTTCAGTAGATTTGAAAATAGATGGGGGGGGGGCACATTTTTGCACTACATTTTCGACGATATCTCTGAAAATATAATATCTAAAATTAAAAGAAATGTATTTTTGAGTTATGCGTTACGGAATCTTTTAACCGATACCCCAAACGATACACAAAGAAAATATATTTCTTCTTTAAATAACCTAATTATCCCCTCTACGTTTTTCCCACATATATTTGTGAATGTTTAATAATCTGTAAATATGTGGGTCAATAGTCTTTATTACATCTCCCAATTTGAACTTCCCACGTTTCGTAGTTTACGAGTAAAATGGCTGTGACAGACAGACACAGGAGTGATCTTATAATGATTCCGTTTTTACTTTTTAAGTACGGAACCCTATAAATCATGATTATTGCAACTGAGAAATACAAAAACATAAGAAGATGAATTATTGAAAATAAATAAAACAAGAAAGGAAAACCATGTGTCAAGTATGGATTATGAACCCTTTCCTACATTTTTAGTTCAGTTAGAAAAACACATAACACATTTGAATATACACATTTATTAATTCCTAACAATAGACGGAAACTTACTTCAATTGTTTTGTGAAGCTCTGTATGTTTTTTATAAATTTTTATACACGCCACATACTGAGCTGAAATTTAATTCAGAAATAAATACGCTGAAAATTACTGATATCACACTTCTAAGGCTAACATTAGCTTAAGAATTGCTATCCATGGACAGTAGGGTGGTCACAAGCAACATGGGGAAATTTTTTTTAATGTTTTCTTCGGGGGGACCCTCCTAAAAGTTGCCAATTAGTTATAAAATGAGATTGGCAAAGTTTCAGCTGAAATAAATAACATTAACCCGTGCCTCATCGAGGTTGAATTCTTGAAAATTTGCAATTTTTGGCAAAAAATTGTCGTTTTTCTTTCTTTACGTGAAAACTATTTGTCTTAGAAACCTAATTCTTCTTTTATTTCATAGAAACTGTTGTTGCCTTGAACTTTTACTCTCATGAAAACTTTTATTTAAAGAACACTTAGTATTTTTCAGGACTGCTAGTGAACCATACCCTCAAACTCTGCATTTTTGAAACATATGTAAAAAGTGACAAATTAAAAATTTTATTACTTTTGATAATTTTTTTGTATTATTTTTATTAATAGACAAAAATAAGTGAACAATTTTTGCAACTTTAAAAATATTTCACGAATTATAATTAATTATTAGTTATCTAGTTCTGTGTCTAGTAAGAAGGAGCTTTTCGATTTGTATTGCAGTTGAACCTCTGAATTTCTCTTTTTATTACAAGGCTGTTTTTGTTATCTGTTATGGTTATCTATTTTTAGAATTGATGAAACATTCCGTAAAACCCCTCCCCCCCTCTTGATATGATGGCAGAAATGAAAGAATTTTTTAATTGGCCACATGTCTCATCAAATCATCGACAGTAAGCAGCCAAGTAATTGTCAAGTTTTATGTATTTTATTTTATAATATTCGCAAAATGAACTGAACGCCAGAGAAGCTGCTAGACTTAGAATACATCCACTAGCTAACCACAGACATCGACTCTGCAAATAACTGTTTCGTAAACAAAAAACTGAGCTCATCAAAAACAGATTTTAAAATTCCCATTTAGAGAGAACTGATGCTCACTGGGGTGGAAAACTGCTTCACCATTTTTTGAATAAAGAAAATGTAGAGTGGATAAAATTTTAATTAGTTGTGGTGATGAAGAACAGTTACTACGAGTTCCTCAACTTGAAAATAGTATCGGAATAATTCAGGCGAAAGCTGTATTTACAGCAGTTGAAGAGTGGGAGGAAGTTGGTAAAATCCAGGCAATATTTTTTTGATACAACTGCAGTAAACACAGGTTGCCTGAGAGGAACCTGCATTTTTCTATAGCAATTGTTAAAGGAAAAGTCTTCTGTCTTTACCATGCCACCACCATAATTTAGAAATTTTCCTAAAAGCTGTTCTTGATTGTAAAATGGGCATAATCACAGGTCACTGCCCCTCAGCCAGATATTGAAAAAAACCAATTCTGATTGCGTGGTCTAAATTAAACCAGAGTAAGTATACAAATGCTATTGAAGATGAAATACTAGGTATAAATAGTTAATTCAGAAGAAATTTCAAATTTTCTTACAGGAACTTTTAAAAATTAACTGCTCAGGGATGATTATAAAGAGTTTATCCAACTTTGTTTAATTTTTATAGAACCCCTTCCTGCAAAAGCCTTTTTTTCAGAGCACCTGGTGCTTTTAATCATGTCAGATGGATGGCGGCACAGGCCATTCATTCTTTCAAAATATATTGTTTCAGGAATCATCTTTCAATAACAAATTTAGAAAAACAAGGTATCAGAGCTGTTTTCTTATTTCTAATCAATATTTATATAAAAGCGTGCTTCAATACTTCCACTGCCACTTTAGCCCCCAATTCAAGACCTGCAGATAATAAAATCACTTGTTCAGTACAGAAAATTTGATAAATAGGTTACAGACAAAGCACTTGCTAAAATGACAAACCGCCTTTGGTATCTTAACTCGGATCAAGTTGCATTTTCATTTTTAGATAATACTTTGGTAAAAAAAGTCCACATAAGCCATCTTATCTAAACCATTACCACTTAAATCCTTTCCGGCGCAGTGTCCCATGCCGGGACCACCTAATTTTAATTCCAAAATTACAAACGGCACGAAGAATATTTTAATAAAATTTTGCTTTTACAATGAAATGTTAAAGTAATGTGTTTTTAATTTTAAAAAATCGTTTGTAAATTTCGGTGTAGACAATCATTTCATCCTTTTACGAACAGAATGTTTCTGTGCCGGAAAGGGTTAACGTGACAGTTGTAAGGGAAAATAATTCATTTTCTTCATTATGCTTCCTTTCTTGTAACACAACTTTAATAATAAAATGCAATTGAGCATTATTTGCTCTCATTTCTATACTTCCTTTGCCCTCCCTTTTTTAAAAAATTCTTTCAGTTTAAAATTCGATTTTTTTCCCTTTTCTTTGGAAATTTTTTTTAATCAAACACTTTATTGGACGTCCCAAAACGAAAAAAAGAAAAACAAAAGGTGGAAAGCAGATTAAATGGAATGTAACAATTTTTTTTTCGTTTTTTCATACAAAGTCAATTTTTAGGATTCAGGTGAAGTCTGGTCCTGAAAAATGCACATATTTTTAAATTTATACATTTTTAGAAAAAAATGGTGTGTGGTTCTTCAAAGCAAAACTTTTTTTTATGAAATGAGACCTGCATTATGTTTCTAGGTTCAATTGTATTCATTTCATGAAGGAAAGACAGCATTTTTTTGCGAAAAATCACGTTTTTTGCAAACTTGAACCTCAATGAGGCACGGGTTAATATTATCCAAATGAGATGAAACTTTGCCAATCTCATTTTTTAGTCAATTGGCAACTTTTTGGGGGGTCCCCCCGAAAAAATTCGAAAATTGATTTCTTGTGACCACCCTAATGGACAGCCATGTATCCAGTTTTTTGTCATATCCCTATTTATTTATATGCTACAATGTCACTTAGCCGACGGGACATTTAGCAGACAGCAATTAGACGACAGGATGTTTAGCCGACAGCGACTGTTAGCCGACAAGACAGTTAGCCAACAGAGGACAATTATTCGACATGGACATTCATCCGACAGGATATTCATCCGACTTAACTGTAACGTAACTGTAACCTGATCTTAACCTAATTATAACCTAAGCATAAACTAACTGTAGCGTAACTGTAACCTAACCAATACCAAACTGTAACGTAACTATAATCTATCTGTAACCTAAACGTAACCTAAGTGTAAGATAACCGTAACCTAACTGAAACCTAACAGTAACCTAAGTGTAAGATAACCGTAACCTAACTGAAACCTAACAGTAACCTAATTGTAGCCTAAATGTAACCTAACTGAAACCTAACAGTAACCTAATTGTAGCCTAAATGTAACCTAACTGGGACGTAACCGTAATCTAACTGTAACTAACGTTTACCTAGTTATAACCTAATCGTATGCTAACTGTAATGTAACTGTAACATAACTTTACCATGACCAAGCTCTAACCTAAGCGTATTCTAATTATCACCTAAACGTAACCTAACAGTTATTTAACCGTAATCTAAACGTAACCTAACGGTAACCTAATTATAAAGTAACCGTAACCTAATTGAAACCTAACAGTAACCTAATTGTAGCCTAAATATAATCTAACTGGGACGTAACCGTAATCTAACTGTAACTAACGTTTATCTAATTATAACCTAATCGTATACTAGCAGTAATGTAACTGTAACACAACTTTACCATGACCAAGCTGTAACCTAAGCGTAATCTAATTATCACCTAAACGTAACCTAATTATAACCGAACAGTTACCTAACCATAATCTAAACGTAACCTAAGTGTAACCTAATTATGAAGTAACCGTAACCAAACTAAAACCTAACAGTAACCTAATTGTAGCCTAAATGTAACCTAACTGGGACTTAACCATAATCTAACTGTAAATAACGTTTACCTAGTTATAACCTAATCATATGCTAAATGTTATGTAACTGTAACATAACTTTACCATGACCAAGCTGTAACTTAAGTGTAATCTAATTATCACCTAAACGTAACATAATTATAACCTAACCGTAATCTAAGAGTAACTAATCGCAATTGTAACCAAACTGCAAATTAACTGTAACCTAGCGGTAGGTGCATAATATGAAAGAGTGATCAAAGGGCTGCCCAGTCCAATGATATATCACTTGAGGGATGTCGGAAAAGTCAGAAAAATGCTCCCGGTGATACAAATTGGGGGAGGGGGAATGGGAGGTACATAATATGAAAGAGAGATCAAAGGGCTCCAATGCGATGTATCTCATGAGGGATGTCGAAAAATGTTAGAAAAGTACCGGCTAATTATACTATCAGCTAAATGTCCTGTCGGTTAATCGCCTTTTCGGCTAAATGTCCTCCCGGCTAATTGCCACGTTCGGCCAGTTGCCTGTCGGTCAATTGTCTGTATTGCTAAAATTATTACTATATGTCCTTTTCGATCAATTGTCCTGTATGCTGTATGTAAATTTCAGCTAATTGTGTTGTCGGCTATATGTACGTATCGGCTAAATGCACGTCTCAGCTAACTGCAATCTGCTAAATGTCTTGAAGGCTATTTGGTTGTCGGCTAAATGTCTGCGACCGGCTACGGGTCAAACATCTATACTAAAAGTAGTTGAGCTTGAAAATGCATAAATCAAATTAAAAAACATCTTTAAGTAATTCATAGTCATTCTCGGTACTACTGATGAAATCTTTTGTGTAGTGTCTATGCAACGGAATAGCAATAATTTCTGCAATACAGACAATTGGCCGACAGACAACTGGCCGAACGTGGCAATTAGCCGGGAGGACATTTAGCCGAAAAGACGATTAGCCGACAGGACATTTAGCTGATAGTATAATATGCCGGTACTTTTCTAACATTTTTCGACAACCCTCATGAGATACATCGCATTGGAGCCCTTTGATCACTCTTTATATTCTATGCAATTCATATACACCACCTATGTGCCTGTGCAAAAATATTAGTTTAACTTAACTTATACCATAACTTATCATAAATCAAACATATCATAATTTAAAACTCACTATCAGCAATCATCCCTAACGTTTGCCTGTAAATGAACAATAAATTCGATGCACACCATATTCTTATCCAAACATCTTGCACTCTTTGTCTCCCCTTCTTCCGAAATTTCGTTTCCCGTTTTGCTCCCCTTACAGTATCAAGGTTTAAAATCTTTAAAATTCCTTAATATTTTCTTTAATTTTCTGTTTTATTTGTTCCTTTAAACTAACAATAAATAGTCAGTCATAAATTTCGTTATCAATTTATTTCACCATATTCATTTCATTAAAAGTTCTTGTAAATTGCCTCCATCGAAAATGTCATTTCTCCCTTTTGCTCCCTCATCCACGGTACCCATATTTTAAAATAAAAACCCTTTAAAACTCTTTAATTTTTTTTAATCTTTTCTGCTCAATTTGCCACTTTATTTTAACAATAAACAAACGATCATAAAAATTTCTCCCCCCCCCCCAACCCCAACTGAAATTGGTATTTCCTCCTCGCCTCTCCCTCTTACCAAGCATCTGAAATTTAAAGTCCTTAATTTTTTTTCGTTTATTATTTTTTTTAACTTATTTGTAAATATTTTCTAAGGCAAGTAAATAATAAGTCGCCGATAAACTTCCGCCCTTCCCCCGCAAAAAAAGAACTAATTCTGCTTATTCCTCTTTTTTTTCCCTCAGATCACAAAATTTTAACCTTAAAAGTCATTGCTTTTTTTAAAACATTTTGTACTCTATCTGTTAATTTATTGTAATCATAAATAATCATATAACTATACTCCTCCCCCAACAAAATTGACGCTTGCTCTGACTCTACCCTTACCAAGAACACAAAATTTAGTCTTTTTTTGTCCTATTTCTTATTCTTTAGTAAGGTAAATAAATAAGTCATCAAATAAAATCCCCCCCTTTTTTTTCGTTCCCTTATTTAAGTTTAAAATCTTTGAAAGTCTTTTTTTAATACATTTTCAGCTTTATCTGTTTCATATTGAACAATAAATAATCGATTATATAATTTCTTCCACCCCCATATAAAATTGACGTTTTCTTTTCTCCCCCCATTATTTCCATGCTCATAAAATTTAAAGTCTCTAAAACTCCTAATTTCAATGTTTTTGCCCTATTTGTAAATCTTTAATAAGTTACATAATCGGTCATCTATTAAATTCCCCCCCCCCCCAAAAAAAAAAAAAAAATCTGTTTCTTGATTTGTCTTACCCTCAACTCATGAAGCTAAAAAATCTAATTTACAGTCTTTAAAACTTTTTAATTTTTACTTTTTTTTCGTCCTAATTATAAATCTTTATTATCTATAATATTAACTAAATCATTCCAACTATGTACGAAAGTGTTAACAATAAAGCGATAGGTGTACATTTAATTGAGCATAAAAAAATTTTTAACTGTATTTTTCAAAGGAAAATGTCTTTAGAGAGATATTTGTAAGGAAAATATTGTGGTTTCTCGTCAACGTGCAAGTAAATTCTCAAAACCTTTCGAAATCATTTTATTCCGACTAGCTCAGAAAGAACCATCAAACGTAGATACCAAAGGTGCCTGAGTAATCGACTGAACCGAGTATGTCCATAAAGAAAAAAGAAAAATCATGCGTCTACGTCGATACATTCCAACACTTACAGAACACTGTAACAAAACTTCGCCGTTTAATAAAGTAAAGAAGATATCTAACTAAACATTTGTAATACCTATGACACGTTTGAAAAGCAGATTTCAACAATTGCGCCCATAACCTGGATGGTACTCCAATTCTTTTGTGCAGCTCATATGATATATGCAGCTCATATGAGGCAGTGTATATGATATATTTGTACTGCATATATTTGTACAGATTCTACATACTATGTTAAAATTTAGTTTTGTAAGAAAATACATAAAACAGTTGAAAATTCACCCTCGGCAATTTCTACTAATAGACGGAAACATACTTGAATTCTTTTGTGCATTTCTGTATACACGTCAAACAGTATTAAGCTGAAATCTAATTCAGGCAAAATCATGCTCAAAATTACTGAAATCATACTTGCAGGAATTATTTTCTATCGGCGGCCCATGTATCCAGTTTTTGGAATATCCCTGTATAGGATTTTATTTGTATGATACAAACATCTCTAAGCATATTAAATGTAGTTGAGCTAGACCATTTATAACTAAAAAAAACCTAACATCTTTAAGAAATTCATACTCATTCTCAGCAATGGTTACGAATTTTTTGTGTGGTCCTGTATAGGGTTTGTAAAACATGTGCACACCACGTAGTGCGCAAAAATTTAGTTAAACTTAAAAACGCATTCTGTAATTGAAAATGTACTTTCAGCATTAATTTTTAATAGCTATATCGGATACAGTATTGTATGAAAATATTTTATGTTTCCCTGTAAATGAACGCTAAATGAAATGCAGACCATATTCGAATGTAAGCATCTTGTAGTAAATCAAAGTAATGTGTATCTATTTCGTCATGTTTGAAATAGTGTAACGTGATCAAAATACGCTACAAACAGTTTTTCTCGTAGACCATATTGAACCAAGTTCTTTTGTCTGACCCCGTAAATAATTGTTAAATGCTCATGTTGTACAGAAAGTAGGCTAAGGACACCTCAGAAATTCATATCAATTTCATTATCTTTGTGACAGAGTAATATCAATCAAATACGCCGCAAACGATATTTCTTCACATAACGGAATACTTTTGAGTCCCCTATACTCGTACTTTAAGCATTACACATCACATAGTCTATAGTAACAATTTTAAAGTGTGTCTCAATGTACATAAATTTAACTGTGTTTAACATTGTGCAACACTATCAAAATACATCCTAAATAATCCCCCCCCCCCACATAGACCATAATGTAGCGAATACTTTTGAGTGCATCTGTAAATGAACCATGAATGGTGCACCGAACATACCATGATGATTTTCAATATCGTATATCAATTACATGGCAATCCGACTATATTTACGCTAGTTAGAGCACGGATAGACAGACAGACGGACGGACAAACCCAATTCATAAACACTTTTCAACTTTCTTGGAAAGTGTTTAAAATGAAAAAATGTAAATGAAAATAAAAGTATTTTATTGTTATTTAGATTACGAACCGCTACAAAAAACATTCTTAACTGTCTGCATCATTTAAAAAATATTTAGTGTACAGAAATCTCCCCCCCCCCACACACACACACCTGAATTTACTCCTATGCACTTAAAATTTCAAATTGTGAAAACTCCTTTATGTTTTATAACTTACTTGTAAAAATAAAATATAATCTAAATTTTCTTCCGTCTGAAACCTTTCTGCTAACATCACACAAAGTTTTGAATATTTGGAAAACTTTATTTTTTCTGTCATATATTTTAGTGCTAACAACAATAAATTATGTACTATACCTATAAATGTCTACGCTGGGATTTAGATGTATACCCCCCCCCCCTTCTCCTCAAAATTAATATTTCCCGTTCTCCCCTCCACCCCTCTACAGTACAAAATATACAGTTTATTTGGTTAACCTTTTCTCTCCTAATTTTATGAACATCTTATTTTTAACCTTCAATGTTGTTTAGCTTTTATATATCTCTTGATAAATTTCATGTTCTAAAAAGAATCCCCACAAAAGATAGTTATTTTAGAATATTTGTATCTGGTATTTCCCCCCTCATTCAATATCTCCCCCCTTGATTTTAAATGTAATTTCGTTATGTGAAATAAAATAGTTTTTATACTGCGCTAATTTCAATTTTATGTTAGTAAAAGCTGTAAAATGAACTTGATGATTAAAAAAAAGAAATATATCTGAATAAAATAATCATTTCTTTTCTGGAAGTCAAATCGCTTTAATTTTTGCACCCTTATTATAAACAGATTAAAATTCTTTTTACGGCTTTCAGCGTTATCCAGATTCTCCACAAAACATACGGCTTTGATCTACGCTGGACGGTTGAAAAAAGAAATCTCTTAGACCACCTGAAACCTATTGGAAATGATCCAAGAATATTCTATTTGCTGATTGGAAGAGCTCGCTTGTCAATCATTTGAATTTAGACCATCCTTTCAATTCAGCTAAAATGCCAGCGGCCATCTCGATTTCTTTTTGTCCGTGACTGCAGTGGGGTCTTATGAGCTGCACAAAAGATGAAAAGCATATGAGCTGCACAAAAGAATTGGAGTACCTTCCAGATTATGGGTGCAATTGTTGAAATCTGCTTTTCAAACGTGTCATAGGTATTACAGATGTTTAGTTAGATATCTTCTTTAATTTATTAAACGGCGAAGTTTTGTTACAGTGTTCTGTAAGTGTTGGAATGTATCGACGTAGACGCATGATTTTTCTTTTTTCTTTATGGACATACTCGGTTCAGTCGATTACTCAGGCACCTTTGGTATCTACGTTTGATGGTTCTTTCTGAGCTAGTCGGAATAAAATGATTTCGAAAGGTTTTGAGAATTTACTTGCACGTTGACGAGAAACCACAATATTTTCCTTACAAATATCTCTCTAAAGACATTTTCCTTTGAAAAATACAGTTAAAATGTTTTTTATGCACAATTAAATGTACACCTATCGCTTTATTGTTAACACTTTCGTACATAGTTGAAATGATTTAGTTAATATTATAGATAATAAAGATTTATAATTAGGACGAAAAAAAAGTAAAAATTAAAAAGTTTTAAAGACTGTAAATTAGATTTTTTAGCTTCATGAGTTGAGGGTAAGACAAATCAAGAAACAGATTTTTTTTTTTTTTGGGGGGGGGGGGGATTTTATAGATGACCGATTATGTAACTTATTAAAGATTTACAAATAGAACAAAAACATTGAAATTAGGAGTTTTAGAGACTTTAAATTTTATGAGCATGGAAATAATGGGGGGAGAAAAGAAAACGTCAATTTTATATGGGGGTAGAAGAAATTATATAATCGATTATTTATTGTTCAATATGAAACAGATAAAGCTGAAAATGTATTAAAAAAAGACTTTCAAAGATTTTAAACTTAAATAAGGGAAAGAAAAAAAAGGGGGGGATTTTATTTGAGGACTTATTTATTTACCTTACTAAAGAATAAGAAATAGGACAAAAAAAGACTAAATTTTGTGTTCTTGGTAAGGGTAGAGTCAGAGCAAGCGTCAATTTTGGTGGGGGAGGAGTATAGTTATATGATTATTTATGATTACAATAAATTAACAGATAGAGTACAAAATGTTTTTAAAAAAGCAATGACTTTTAAGGTTAAAATTTTGTGATCTGAGGGAAAAAAAAGAGGAATAAGCAGAATTAGTTCTTTTTTGCGGGGGGGGGGGGGCGGAAGTTTATCGGCGACTTATTATTTACTTACCTTAGAAAATATTTACAAATAAGTTAAAAAAAATAATAAACGAAAAAAAATTAAGGACTTTAAATTTCAGATGCTTGGTAAGAGGGAGAGGCGAGGAGGAAATACCAATTTCAGTTGGGGTTGGGGGGAGAAATTTTTATGATCGTTTGACTATTTATTGTTAGTTTAAAGTAACAAATAAAACAGAAAATTAAAGAAAATATTAAGGAATTTTAAAGATTTTAAACCATGATACTGTAAGGGGAGCAAACGGGAAACGAAATTTCGGAAGAACGGGAGACAAAGAGTGCAAGATGTTTGGATAAGAATATGGTGTGCATCGAATTTATTGTTCATTTACAGGGAAACATTAGGGATGATTGCTGATAGTGAGTTTTAAATTATGATATGTTTGATTTATGATAAGTTATGGTATAAGTTAAGTTAAACTAATATTTTTGCACAGGCACATAGGTGGTGTATATGAATTGCATAGAATATGAAAGAGTGATCAAAGGGCTCCAATGCGATGAGGGTTGTCGAAAAATGTTAGAAAAGTACCGGCATATTATACTATCAGCTAAATGTCCTGTCGGCTAATCGTCTTTTCGGCTAAATGTCCTCCCGGCTAATTGCCACGTTCGGCCAGTTGTCTGTATTGCTGAAATTATTGCTATTCCGTTGCATAGACACTACACAAAAGATTTCATCAGTAGTACCGAGAATGACTATGAATTACTTAAAGATGTTTTTTAATTTGATTTATGCATTTTCAAGCTCAACTACTTTTAGTATAGATGTTTGACCCGTAGCCGGTCGCAGACATTTAGCCGACAACCAAATAGCCTTCAAGACATTTAGCAGATAGCAGTTAGCTGAGACGTGCATTTAGCCGATACGTACATATAGCCGACAACACAATTAGCTGAAATTTACATACAGCATACAGGACAATTGATCGAAACGGACATATAGTAATAATTTTAGCAATACAGACAATTGACTGACAGGCAACTGGCCGAACGTGGCAATTAGCCGGGAGGACATTTAGCCGAAAAGGCGATTAACCGACAGGACATTTAGCTGATAGTATAATTAGCCAGTACTTTACTAACATTTTTCGACACCCCTCATGAGATACATCGCATTGGAGCCCTTTGATCACTCTTTCATATTATGTACCTCCCGTTCCCCCTCCCCCAATTTGTATCAGCGGGAGCATTTTTCTGACTTTTCCGACAACCCTCAAGTGATATATCATTGGACTGGGCAGCCCTTTGATCACTCTTTCATATTATGCACCTCCCGCTAGGTTACAGTTAATTTGCAGTTTGGTTAAAATTGCGATTAGTTACTCTTAGATTACGGATAGGTTATAATTATGTTACGTTTAGGTGATAATTAGATTACACTTAAGTTACAGCTTGGTCATGGTAAAGTTATGTTACAGTTACATAATATTTAGCATATGATTAGGTTATAACTAGGTAAACTTTATTTACAGTTAGATTATGGTTAAGTCCCAGTTAGGTTACATTTAGGCTACAATTAGGTTACTGTTAGGTTTTAGTTTGGTTACGGTTACTTCATAATTAGGTTACACTTAGGTTACGTTTAGATTATGGTTAGGTAACTGTTCGGTTATAATTAGGTTACGTTTAGGTGATAATTAGATTACGCTTAGGTTACAGCTTGGTCATGGTAAAGTTGTGTTATACAGTTACATTACTGCTAGCATACGATTAGGTTATAATTAAATAAACGTTAGTTACAGTTAGATTACGATTACGTCCCAGTTAGATTATATTTAGACTACAATTAGGTTACTGTTAGGTTTCAATTAGCATACGGTTACTTTATAATTAAGTTACCGTTAGGTTACGTTTAGATTACGGTTAAATAACTGTTAGGTTACGTTTAGGTGATAATTAGAATACGCTTAGGTTAGAGCTTGGTCATGGTAAAGTTATGTTACAGTTACATTACAGTTAGCATACGATTAGGTTATAACTAGGTAAACGTTAGTTACAGTTCGATTACGGTTACGTCCCAGTTAGGTTACATTTAGGCTACAATTAGGTTACTGTTAGGTTTCAGTTAGGTTACGGTTATCTTACACTTAGGTTACGTTTAGGTTACATATAGATTATAGTTACGTTACAGTTTGGTATTGGTTAGGTTACAGTTACGCTACAGTTAGTTTATGCTTAGGTTATAATTAGGTTAAGATCAGGTTACAGTTACGTTACAGTTAAGTCGGATGAATATCCTGTCGGATGAATGTCCATGTCGAATAATTGTCCTCTGTTGGCTAACTGTCTTGTCGGCTAACAGTCTCTGTCGGCTAAACATCCTGTCGTCTAATTGCTGTCTGCTAAATGTCCCGTCGGCTAAGTGACATTGTAGCATATAAATAAATAGGGATATGACAAAAAACTGGATACATGGCCGTCCATGGATAGCAATTCTTAAGCTAATATTAGCCTTAGAAGTATGATATCAGTAATTTTCAGCGTATTTATTTCTGAATTAAATTTCAGCTCAGTATGTGGCGTGTATAAAAATTTATAAGGAACATACAGAGCTTCACAAAACAATTGAAGTACGTTTCCGTCTATTGTTAGGAATTAATAAATGTGTATTTTCAAATGTGTTATGTGTTTTTCTAACTGAACTAAAAATGTAGGAAAGGGTTCATAATCCATACTTGACACATGGTTTTCCTTTCTTGTTTTATTTATTTTCAATAATTCATCTTCTTATGTTTTTGTATTTCTCAGTTGCAATAATCATGATTTTTAGGGTTCCGTACTTAAAAAGTAAAAACGGAATCATTATAAGATCACTCCTGTGTCTGTCTGTCACAGCCATTTTACTCGTAAACTACGGAACGTGGGAAGTTCAAATTGGGAGATGTAATAAAGACTATTGACCCACATATTTACAGATTATTAAACATTCACAAATATATGTGGGGAAAAACGTAGAGGGGATAATTAGGTTATTTAAAGAAGATATATATTTTCTTTGTATATCGTTTGGGGTATCGGTTAAAAGATTCCGTAACGCCGAACTCAAAAATACATTTCTTTTAATTTTAGATATTATATTTTCAGAGATATTGTCGAAAATGTAGTGCAAAAATGTGCCACACCCCCCCCCCCCCCCCCATCTATTTTCAAATCTACTGAAACTAAAATTATGAAAAAAATTAGAGGTAGTAGAGGTTTATTTAATACTCGCAGGAAAATTATAGCGAATGCCCTAGGTGGCATAGTTTTTCATAAAATCGCATTTTTCTGTTACATACAGATTTCTATTTGCGGGCATTCAGCAAAGGTATCGAAGAGCGCTAAAGGTACCTATCGTATCAAAAGTATAAAAGCTTTGTTTATAATGATTTTCGAAAAAAAATCGTCGGTAATTCGCCGAGATATTAAGACTCCTGTCCCTGACGGCGAAGACACTAACGAGCTAATGCTAATCCGATGGGGAGGAAAAAGTAAAGAAAGGTGCGATGTAGAGACGGATCTCGGCTATACAATGCCAAAAAAAATTTTTTTTAATATCGAAATACAAAATAGATATTAGAAAAATCCTTCCCTATACGATTAGCATTAGCTCGTGATTGTCTTCGCTGGCAGGGGCAGGAGCCTTAACCCTTAAAAACACGGTTGGTTTGGACATACATAATGGCAGAGGCGGCGTACTCTATATACCATCGGTTTTTAAATACTAGATAACAACTTTTAATGATATATATGTGTAATGCAATACCCAGTAGCAGCATAAAAGCAGTAAACGTCAAATTGTTGAAAACAGACCAATTTAATTACAATTAATCGCATAAATACTATGGGATTCGCGACTAGTTTGCGTTGAGTGGATCTCTCAATACGTCTCCCGTGTCTTTAAATGATAATTAAAGACCTATTTGAAAAAACGCGGCACGGACAAAGTCGAGTTGCATCTTTGCGACCTCCTTTCGAAGCGCGCGTAGTACAACGCCAAGTTTAAACTTTGAACAACGATTTTATTTCATCTACACTGTAAAAAGAAAAATATTTCTATGTTGAATTTAGTTTTATGAAATGCCAAATGAAATTTAAATATGCAGTACTTTTATTGTTAGTACCAAATTAAGTTCACCATATGCAGATTAAGATACGTTTAAAAAAAGAGTTATACAAAATAGCAATATTTAATTTTATTTCGGCTTCATATCTCTTTGAACCTTTGTGGTATACTCAATCATACTTTTCTAATATATATAGCTATACCCAACTCTACGTTGTATAGGTTTTTACAAAGTTTCATTATTCTTTTAAATAATACAGTTAATAATTCATATATTTTATAAGCCCAGTGGTGTAGTGGTCAGCACGCCTGTCTGCCGCACCGCAGGTCGAGAGTTCGACTCCCGACTGGGCAAGGTTCACTCAGCCTTTCATCCCTTCGGGGTCGATAAAATGAGTACCAAGCTTGCTTGGGAACTAAACACCGAGGGTCTCGCGTTAGGTTGACCACCTGGCCGGGACGCATGCTACATAGCACCTCGGGGCCCAGGGTCAAGAAAACAGAGATGGGCACTGTCGGCCCAGATCCTTCTTGGATTGTATAGCCACAGAGTTTAGTTTTTTTAGTTAATTCATATATTTATTGTACGGAACTCTCTGAGCGCGAGTAATACTCGTACTTGACCGTTTATTTTATATACAAGTTATATGCATTGGTCTGCCAAGTCGTATCTTGGTGGAAACCATCTGCAGAACATCAATTTAGTGGTTGATCCGCAGGTTTACCATTGTGTTTTCATGCACCCAAACTTCAATATTTTCATACATTTGGGTGCTGCAAAATACAATGATAAACCAATCGATCAAAAACTAAACTCCGGTGTGCAGGTGTTTTCTATCAAGATATGACTTAGCAGACCATTTGCATTTTAATATGCTAATTGAGTTCTATCTAATCCTAAAATTTCAGCCTTCAACTTGATGAGCTGATGGTCTGTGCAATTGCCACCCGTCGAACAAATCCCTTCCTGTGAAATCTTGTATCACTCTATAGGAATCTGTGGACAGGCACAAAAACATCCTATCTGTGTTTTTATACCTAGATTGTGTATAAAAACCTTTTTTAATTCATTACTCTGAATTTGGAGATTTTTGTAACAAATACAGCTGTTTTTTTTTTTTTACAATTGTTTGAGAAAGACTTTGTTTTTATTTTCTCTGAAAACTGCTTGGATTTTTCATTACATTGATATGCAATTCTGATAATGAATTTCATAGAATTCCATTTCAAAGCAATATTTCGAATTTCTTCCAATTTTACCAAAGCATTCTTTTTCTTTATCAGAAATCAGAGAAAATAAATTTATTTTGCCTGCATCTTTATCTTTAGACTAAGTTACAATTTTATTTTCCCCGCATTGCTGATAGAGATTTTTTTTTTACCTTGTCAGTTGAAAGCTCACAGTCAAATATCTCAAGAGATTCTCCATCTTCTTCCTCTACTTCCCAGTTAATAATCAGGAGGAGTTGCCGTAATATCCTTTACCAATCTGTGTCCTATATCGGAATTTGGTAAATTAGCAGTGCTTTTAGTTTATAGTCTTTACTTGACCTTACCGATCATGACAGTGTTAAGCTATCATTCGTTGTTGCTAAGAAACTGTTTTTACTAGTTTATAAATTAGCTTGGTAAATTATCACTGGTTTTACTTTGCAGCCTCTACTTGAACTTGCCGATCAAGACAATGGTAATCTGCCATTCATTGGTGCCCAGAAAATGTTTTTATCAGTTTGTTAAAAATGTCCTACTGACATTTTCTACGTATATAACGCAGACTTTCACAGTGATAGACTTGTTGATGACGGTATTATCCTTCTCCTATAATTCTTGAAAAGCTAATAACAAATTTACTGTTGCTTTGTGAGCCTTAATTTCCTCTCTAATCATTTTATAAAACTGTGTGATTGAATAATGAATTGTAGTAAACGAAAGAATGTGCCATTACAATACAACATGAAATAAAAATGTTAACTAACGCAATCTTTAACAGGATACCAATGTAAATTGAAAGTAAAGATCGAGTTTTATTAAAATTCATAGTAAAAGACCAGAGAAGAATCTATTACCAAATTCCAATTTTTGGGACGGATGCAAAAGTTTGTCGCATATTGTTGATGGAAATTAAAGAAAATGTATTTCGTGTAAATTTCAATTCCTAGCAGTTACATAATTAGCGCTCATCTGGCTAAAGAATCGATGTATTTTCTCAAATCTTCCAAAAAATAAAATATCTTATCCTCAAAATGTTTTGAAGTGATCTAAATAAACGGTCATACGACGATGCAAGTTTTGGAGAATGGTTCTTGGATTGAAGCATTTCATCTCAATTATAACAGTTTGTGTCTGAAATGGGCTAGATACATGTGGTCTAGCAGTCTTGTTGGAAAACAATGCCTAATTGTTGATTGTTTGAAGCTGCTTCTAGCGGATTGCTTGATATAATTCACTTAATTATAAACAATATTTCTGCAAATTAATGCTGTATTTTCTACGTAACATCTATTAATAAACAATTTTCTTGTCTCACTGAATGCGAAGAAAAATCTTCTGTAGGTAGGAACTGACTTTTGCTTTGATTAAAAGGCCTCTTCGATGTAGTCATCAATGCAGTCTAAATAATTATTAACATTGCTACTATTCCTTATATTCCATGAATTACTAAAATAATGTGAAAATAAAAACTATGCGTAAATCTGGTTTTTGAATAATGTAGAATAACGTTGTTTTAAAAATATCAACATGTTTTGTAGAAACTGAGTCAGGCTAAAGTTTTAGCTTCATAAAACGTAATTTTTTTTTTTTTTTTTTTTACTGCTAATTGTACTGTCAAGTTCCAGGAACAAGAAATTTCCCTCCGAGGAGACCTCTACTTTCAAATATTTAGCCAACAAAGACTTATAAACTGATACAATCAATTATGACTCGTATTCAATCATAGAGGCTTGCTTATAGAAAAAGTTTCAGGCCGAAATGTGCTGGATCGAACCGTAGCTTCCGATTTCACGAGGATGAAGTAGGCATACTTCTATTACAAATTTTTTAATTTTTTTTTATCCTATTTAATAACTTCAGTTAATTAAGACAATAATAACATTTTAAAATAAGTGTTAGAAATTTGTCTGATTTGCCTCCATTAGAACATCGCTTATAGATCGAATTTGGCAAATTCAAAAGTGGAGATTTTATTATGATTTTATCACATATATATACTTTGCAATGAAATTCTAATTTGGGTGGACTTTCTGCTGAAATTTCCTTCATGAAAACATTTCCTTTATTAACATAATCAAATTAAACCTCGTGAAATTGGTCTCCTTCTTCACGCCCCCCCCCCCCCCCCCCTCCTTTCTTTATCATTTTATGAGTTTCTCCATCTTCACTGTTCGATTTTTTTTTCAAAAGAAGGTAGTGCGGATGGCCCACTGCCTTTAGTAATGTGAACTATGGTGATTTCAAGTTAAGTTAGAAAACGTAACCAATCATCTGATTTTCATCAACGTCTTATAACGGTGGATGAAACATGAATTCGCCATTATTCACCAGAGATGAAACAGCAATCTAAACAATGTGAAAGAGCAGCTGAAATTGCGCCAAAGAAAGTGAAAACGGTTCCATCTGCTGGAAAAGCCATGGATACGGTTTTTGGGAATTCACAAAGTGTGGTGATCATAGAGCACCGGCAAAAAGGTAGAATCGTCACCGGACAGTGTTATGCATTTCTACGGGACCAATTAAAGTGTGCCTATTCCGACAAAACGTCTATACCTGAGCAAAAAATACGTGTTCTTTCACCACAGCAGTGCTCTTGCACACATGCTTGTAGTTTTCGCTACGAAAGTCAATGGCCTACGCTCTATAGTGCTTCCACATGCACCGGATTTTGCTCCCAGCGATTATTTCCTTTTCCCAAGCCTGAAGAAATGGCTCGGTAGTCGGAAATTCACTTCAAAATATGGGGTTAAAGCAGAGACCACCACTTCATTTCCAAAGTTAGATAAGGCTTATTATGCTAAAGATAATAAAAAGTCGGAAACTCGTTGGTTTAAATTTTTTAAGTTGTAAGGAACTACGTTAAAAAAATTAAATATTGTCAAATTTTTTTCATTTTCTTTGTCGGCCTAATAACCTTCCGAAACACACTCGTATCGATATCAAATTTTATTTTCCCTCAAAAAAAAAAAAAAAAAAAAAAAAAAAAAAAAAAAAAGGCGGAGTTCAAGAAAAATGCGGGTCCTAGTTGTAATTAAAATTCGACCCCCTCATGCTGAGAACATGACACTATAAAACTTGGTAAGACGGAAACATAAACAATAGGTGCTAAATACCTTTTTAGATGGGTTTTTTGCGTCTTTGCAGATAGAATTGCAGGGTATTTTTAGGGGAATAATGAGAATTCCGTTTAAACCAGGGTTTCGTTACAGCTACGTATCAGAAAATAAATTTGTTAGCTAGCAGACATTTATAAAATGTAATATTTTACCATACAGTCTCCTTATTTTCAGTTTAACATTATTATAGTTAATGATAAATTTTCGCGTTCCCTTTGCGTTACAAAAAATATCTTTAGGTTACCTTTGAGAACACATACAACATTGTAGAAAAAAAAAGGACCAAAATACGGAATTACTACTGGCAATCTAGACGCCAGCACTTAGACCAGAATTTAACGGATTTTTTCTGTAATTTAAAGGGAAAAAGTTCCGTTAAAATACGGAAATAGTACTATCGTCTAGATTGCCAGTAGTATTTCCGTAATTTAATCCTTTTTTTACAGTGTAGTGACGGGAAAAAAAATGTAAGCGCTAATGTTAAGTCTATGGGAGCGTTATTTTCAAATATCTCGCGTCCTTTTTAATATTTTAAAATGATTTTTTTTTGCATAGGATAGCTGAGAACGATCTACAACCGGGCTGTTTTTTACTTTTTCGGTTTTGGTTAGAGATATTAAAAAAAAAAAAATTACTTATACTTTCGGAACTGGTGGAATCGGTTCTGAAATTGAAACTATCATAATGAAAGAAAACTGTAACTAAAATCGAAAAAGTAAAACCTAGCCTGGTTGTTGATCGCCCCCAGCTATCCTATGCAAAAAAAAAAAAAAAAAAAAAAAAAAAAAAAAAAATCATTCAAAAATATTAAAATCAAAGCCAGAAAATTGAAAATAACGCCCCCATAGACTTAAAATTAGCATTTTCATTTCTTCCCGTGTCTGAAGTGGGCTCTTGGAAAAAATATGTTACGCAGGACAAATTTCGCATTTTCTTAGACTTTTAAAGGTATACAGTCCCCATAAAAATGACAAATATTAAAAATAATAAATATTAATATTTTAAAAGTTTCGAACAAATTGATCAACTCTTTTAAAGTTAACAATCTTTAAAACTTACAAATTTTAAGTTCTTGTTAAATCTTAGTAAATTTAAATTGTTCAAAATTAGGAAAAATTAAAATAATAAAGTCATCAATAATGATCTTAGGCATGTTTTAAAGGCATGAAAAATATGCTAAAAATTAATATAATAAGAAAATGAATAATACAGATAAAAATCAACTTTCAGGAATTTCTGCCAATTAACGGAAGTGTATTTGCATTCTTTTGTACAGCCCTTATATTAGCAACAAGATTTTATACACGTCACATGTTAAGATAAAATTTATTCCAGTATAAACATGCTTAAACTACTTAAATCGCACTTCCAGAAATTATGATCCATAGGCGTGCATGCATACAATTCTCTGGATAGCCTTGTATATTATTATATTTAGTTTTTTCTTTCGGAACCGGTTGGAATCCGTTCTGAAGTCGAAACTATCCTAATATTAAAAAAAAAAAAAAACTAAAACTAAAATCGAAAAATTAAAAACTAGCCTGGTTGTCGATCGTCCTCAGCTATCCAATGCAAAAATCTATTAAAATAAAGCGAGAAATTTGAAATTAACGCCCCCATAGACTTAAAATTAGCTTTTTTATTTCTTCCCGTGTCTGAAGTGGGCCCTTAAAGAAAGATGTGTAATACAGGACAAATTTCGCATTTTCTGCGGCTGTTAAAGTTGTACTTTTTCGTTAAAAATAACAAATATTAAAAGTAATAAATATTAACAATATTCCTTTAAAGTTGATCAAAACTTTCAAAGTAAACATTCTTTAATACTTACTAGCTTTAAGTTTTTGTTAAATCTTAGTAAATTTAAATTGTTCAAATTATTGAAAAATTAAAATGATAAAGTCATCAATGGATATTCTTGGGCTTGTTTTAACGGCATGAAAAAAATGATAAAATTTAATATAATAAGAAAACGATTAATGCAGATGAAAGTAAACTTTCAGCAATTTCTACCAATAACCGGCAGTATATTTGCATTATTTTGTACAGCCCTTGCATTCGAACAAGTTTATATACACGCAACATGTGAAGATCAAAATTATTGCAGTATAAACATGCTTAAAACAACTGAAATCGTACTTCCAGAAATTATCATTCATAGGCGCGCGCATGCATCCAATTCTTTGAATAGCCTTGTATATTATTATATTTATATTTTACAAACAGTTTCTAATTATAGTTGAACTTGAAAATGTAGAATTTAATTTAAAAAAATTAGCAATTCACTCTCATTCTCAGCAATTCTTCCTAGTTCTTTTGCGTAGCCCTATACACGGTCTATAGAAATCATATATATAATCAAGTATTAAAACGGATATCATAGGTGAAAACTCATTTTTAGCAATCAACTCTAATAGAGAATACTTCGTATACAGTATTGTGTCCAGCAACTTTTATATGCCCCTGTAAATGAAATAAAATGTGATTCACATCATATTCTAATGTGAGCATCTTGTAGTAAACCTCAGTAATGTATATGAATTCCATCTTGTTTGAAATCGTGAAACATAACTAAAACACACTTTGCAAGCAGTATTTTCTGTAATAAAACTGAACTCATTTCTGTGACCCTGTGAATGAATGATAAATGCTTTTCAACCCCTTCAGAAAGCATGTTTTACTGCGCATCATAAATTCATATCAATTTTATTATGTTGTAACAGAGAAACGTTATTAAAATACGCCGCAAACGTTTTTTCTTAATAGGCCATAATATAAAGAAATATACTTTTAATTCCCATGTACACGTACCGAAATCACCCACTCGTGGTTAGCCAAACTTTCCGCATAGGAGCTGTGCACTTAAATAAGGTGCATAATTTTTATGTTAAAATTGTTTTACATCATTAAAATACACCGCAAATGATTTTTCCCATATAGGCCATAATATAAAAGAATACGCGCGATCTGATAGTAATTAAAATTCGGCCCCCTCATGCTAAAAACGTGACGCTATAAAACCTGGTAGGACGGAAAAAAAACAATGAGTGCGAAATACCGTTTTAGGTGGGTTGTATCCGTCTTAACAGATACAATTGTAAAATATTTTTAGGGGAACCATGAAAATATTCAATTTAAACCAGGATTGCGTTACAGTTACGTATTGCAAAATAAATTTGTCAGCTGACAGACTTTTATAAAATGCTATATTTTACCTTACAGTCTCATTATTTTTAGTTTTACATTATTACTAGGGGGCTCTGCCCCCTGCAAGCTACGCTCGCCAACCCCCGTTCAGACACCGCAGAATCTAAAAACACGCTAATCTGATCAGTTTAAAAAATATAAGAGAAGATTGGATTATACTGAAAAAAGCTGTGCAGATTTTACTGTAAATGGGTTTCCATTCAATTCCATTTGATTGCAAAAATGTAAGGCCGAATCAGTTGCTGTTAAGACATCCAATGGTTATTTTCGTTTTTGATTAAAGAGCATCAGTTAAACATTTGAAAAATAGCTGAAATAAAATTAATTAAGTATACAGAGTCTATGTCTCCCGGTATTTTAAAACAATCTCTATAACAATAGCCTAAGTCATGTGACTATCATCAACAATTTCGGGCGGGCCATTTCGCTGTTTATACTCTAGGTGCCATTTTGGTACTTTAATGTTAGCCATGCACAGGTGATAAGTCGCCAAATATTATTTTATCGCCATCGTTTCATCTATATTATAATAGTTCAAGTCAACAACTGTCATAAACAAATACGGTCTGATCCCTTCGCCTTTCATATGATACTTTGGCACAAATGTCATATAGGATATTGGCGCGATTTTTTTCCGACGCCAATTTGGGAAACGCATCAACAGCATAAACAACAACATCCGGCTTGCCATATCAAGCAAAATAACAATACTTTGGCGCCAGTACCCGTTGCGTATATCACATTGGCGTCAGAAAAAAAATCGCGCCAATATGGGTCCGTATATAACATCTGTACAAAAGATTTCCATTTTGGTTAAAAAATCAAATTTTTTTTTTCAAATAAAACTATATAAAAGTTGTCATGGTCACAAAGAATTCTTGGTACTGTTACGCTAGCCGGGTGCAAATGTCGCCAATAGCTTTTTTTCAAATTGCCAGATAGCATTTTTTTTTCGAGTGGTAAATTAAAACATTGATTTGAAGTTGAAATTAAATGTCATGGTTTGTTGGATTATTGGGAAGAGTTCCATATTGTGTGCTGGTTGGCGCAATTGGCGAATGAATCCAAAATGGCGTCAAAAAGCCATTTTTAGCGTCTTATAAAATTTTTCAGGATGTCGGAAAAACATGGTCTTTAAATATTTGTAAATATATACATATTTAATAAATCTTATATATGTCACATGTTAAAAAAAGTACGAAGTTTACACAGACAGTTTTATATATATCACGTATAGAGATATACCTTATACAAATATAGTATATATACACCTATAAATAAATATTATGTACTTATATATTATTTATTATATTTATTATACATGTCAAATTAAAACAAAGTTATATATTTTTCCGAAAAATATAGGCTAAATGCACAAAAAAAAATACGCAAAAAACATATGAATAAAGTTCATTCCAGAAAAAAAACAACCTCAAAGGCTGAAGATCGCAACGACATCGATTCATTTAACGCCAAAAAAACCAGCACACTATATGGAACTCTTCCCGCATTATTTAACATTTGGCCAGATGTCACATACGCACCGCAGATTTGGCGTGTTTTTTTTTTCTTTTTTACAAAAATTTGGCGAAAACCTTGTTTTCGAATAGCAGTTCATATGCATTTTGTGTATTACTTAGTTATCCCGTCGACCAAAAATCTATCGCCAAACCATAATATTAAATGTCAATAATGGTTGATCGTAAATGTCACATTCACTTGACTTTATGTAAGTTACACATGTTTACGTCATCAAGTGATTTTTATTTCGACGTTTTATTTGTATATTTATTAATGTTATACTAATTTATTTGTTCTTTCGTTATTTAAAATAAAAATTATGTCAATTTGTATAATTTGGCGATTTACATAATTTGGCGAATTTGGTCGGCGGAATAACTAAGTAGTACCGTATCATAATATTAAAATATTTATTTGCTTAAAAGACGTTATAAAAACACATTAAAAGTAAATTAAAAATCTATATTATAAATATATTTTATCTATATTTACAAAATATAGATTTTTAATTTAATTTTAATGTGTTTTTATAACGTATTTTAAGCAAATAAATATTTTAATATTATGATATGATTCGTAATGGACGTAATTTTGATTTACTACTCGCACTTATTTACGTAAGTAGTACCGTATTTTTAAATTATTTTCTATTGTTTTCAAAAGGAAATAACAAAAAAAAATAATTAATAACTATAGAACAAAATAATTTATATAATTTTAAAAAAGAAATAAAAGTAAATAAACATTTATTATTAAATAAACAACAATAGCCGAGTTACCATGTCAATCAAAATAATGCCATTTTGGCGCCAATCAGAATCTTTCGATTTGGCGAAAGATTGTTCAAGTAAACTGAATTATAAATAAAAGTAGCACGATACATTTTTTGGCATATATTTAAGGGAGGCCAACCTGGTCGCCAATTTAATTTAAAATAACCTTTTCTGAAATAAGAAAAAAAAATATCTGTTCTGATTAAAATTTGAGTTGCCATCATTAGAAAAATGTACTTAAAATTAGAAATAAATTAATATTTCGAAAACTAATTCGAATTTAAAAGTTCTAATACCAGTTTTGAGAACTGCAGATCAATACGGATTTTTGGTGTCAATTTCATCGCAAAGTATTCCATATTTTAGGAAAAATAGCCGTGAAACTGAATCAGTCGTTTAATCAGTCGTTTCAAAGAATCGTTTCATAAATTCGTTTCATTAGTATTTTATATATATAGGGTAGATATTTCAAGATAAATTTTCGCGTTTCCTAACCGTTACAAATAATATCTTTATGTTTCATTTGAGAACCCACACTAGTAACGGGAAAAAAAAATGAAAGCGCTAATGTTAAGTCTATGGCAGCATTATATTTTCAATTATCTCGCTTCCTTTTAAACATTTTAAAATGAATTTTTTTGCATAGGATAGCTGAGGACGCTCTATAACCGGGCTAGTTATTACTTTTTCGATTTTTGTTTCAGATATTTTTCTTAAAAATTACTTTTACTTTCATAACCGGTTGGAATCCGCTCTAAAATTTAAACTATCCTATTATATATATAAAAAAAAACTATAGCCAAAATCGAAAAGTAAAAGCTAGCCTCACTGTCGATAGTCACCAGATATCCTATGCAAAAAAAAGAAAAAAAAAGAAAAAGAAAAAATCATTCAAAAATATTAAAATCAAAGCGAGAAATATGAAAATGACCCCCCCCCCCATAGACTTAAAATTAGCGTTTTCATTCCTTCCCGTGTCTGAAATAGGCGTGCATGCATCCAATTCTTTGAATAGCCTTGTATATTATTATATTTTTATTTTCCAAACATATCTTTCTAAATATAGTTGAATTTGAAAATAAAATTAATCAATTTCTCAACAATTCTTCCTAGTTCTTTTGCGTAGCCCTATACGTAGTCTATCGAATTTATATATATAATCTAGTATGCAGAAATTTAGTTAAAAAAGTATATCATAGCTGAAATCTCACTTTCAGCAATCATCCCTAATAGACAATACTTCATATGCAATATTGTATCCAATATCTTTTATGTGCCCCTGGAAATTAAATAAAATGTGATGCACATCATATTATAATGTAAGCATCATATTGTAAACCTCAGTAACGTATATGAATTCCATCTTGTTTGAAATCGTGAAACATAACTAAAACACACTTTGCAAGCAGTTTTTTCTGTAATAAAACTGAACCCTTTTCTGTGACCCTGTAAATGAATGATAAATGCTTTGCTATCCCTTCAGAAAGCATGTTTTACTGCGCCTCATAAATTCATATCAATTTCATTATGTTGTAACAGAAAACGTTATTAAAATACCCCGCAAACGTTTTTTCTTCGTAGTCCATAATGTAACGAAATATACTTTTTAATTCCCCTGTACAAGTACCTATGCTCTTCAATAATGCGAATAAATTGTATGTTTAAAATTGTTTTATGTCATTAAAATACACGCAAATGTATTTTCCCACATAGACCATAATATAAAATACTTTTGAATGTCCATGTAAGTGAAGTATAAAATATTAAAAGGTAATACGTATTGGAAAAAAAATTGCTAGCTAATATATTTTTATAAAATGCTATATTTTATCTTACAGTTTCATAACTTTTAGTTTTACATTATTAAAGTTAATGATAAATTTTCGCGTTTCCTAACCGTTGCAAAAAAAATACCTTTGCGTTACATTTGAGAACCCACGCGTGTTACGGGAAAAAAATGTAAACGCTAACGTTAAATATATGGGAGCGTTATTTTCAAATCTCACTTCCTTTTTATCTCACTTCCTTTTTAACATTTTAAAATGATTTTTTTTTTGTATAGGATAGCTGAAGACGATCTACAACCGGGCTAGTTTTTACTCTTTCGATTTTGGTTTCAGATATTTTAAAAAAATTACTTTTAATTTCGGAACAGGGGTGAATCGTTTCTGAAATTGAAACTTTCCTAATATATATATATATACTAAACTAAACTCTGTGGCTATACAATCCATGAGGATCAGGGCCGACAGTGCCCATCTCTGTTTTCTTGACCCTAGGCCCCGAGGTTCTATACAGCATGCGTCCCGGCCAGGTGGTCAGCCTAACGCGAGACCCTCGGCGTTTAGTTCGGTACTCATTTTATCGACCCCAAAGGGATGAAAGGCTGAGTGAACCTTGCCCAGTCGAGAGTCGAACTCTCGACCTGCGGTGCGGCAGTCAGATGCCCTGACCACCGCACAGACCCTCGCCCAGACGTCAGATGCCCTGACCACCGTGTGTATATATATATATATATACACACACACACACACAGTTTATATATATATAAACTGTGTGTGTGTGTGTATATATATACATATATAACTATAATAAAAGTCTAAAAAGTAAAATCTAGCCTGGTTGAAGATCGTGCTCAGCTATCCTATGTAAAAAACATCATTCAATAATATTAAAACAAAGCGAGAAATTTTAAAATAACGCCCCCATAGACTTCGTTTTACTTTCTCTCCGTGTCTGAAGTAGGCTCTTAAAAAAAAATATCTGTTACACAGGACAAATTTCGTTCTCCGACTGTTAAAGGTGTACTGTCCCCTTAAAAATAATAAATATTAAAGTAATGAACGATAAAAATATTTCTTTAAAATTTTGAACAAGTTGATTTACAATTTTAAAGTTAACAATCTTTAAAACTTATTAACTTTAAATTCTGCTGATTTTTAATTAAAAAAACTGTTTTTCGAACGTAAAATGTTAAATTGTCGAATATTTTATACATATACAAGAATAGGAGACTTGAAAACGAGTCTCCTGTTCAGGCCACAAATATGTTCTAACAAATTATGACTTCGTAATTATTTGTTAACTATTTTAACTTAAAAAATAATTTAAAAAATACTCGTCTATTTTTTTACCATTTTACTTAATAAACTAGGACTGAAATTTGATTCCTTAATAACTTCTATATGTTGTAACTCCCTCTGTGCGGTTCTGAAATTGTTTATATAAACGAAATGTATAATTTCCTTCGTTATTCATAGAAATATAGAATTTAAAATATTTCATTCTTTCAAGAGTCTTTTGTTGAAATTAAACAATAATCTTAGAAAAAAAATAAATCCAAGGTTTGAAATAGGAGTGATCTATTTTAACACGTTACAACAATCCAATCACAATTAAATCGTTTCCATTTGCTAAAATGTTTGGATATTAGCCAATCAGATTTTTAATAGGCGGTCTTTTCATCGTCTTGGTAGAGGCGGGCAGCATAACATTACGAGGCCGTTTTTGACTTATTTTTCATCAAAATCTTTACAAATTTTGCTTAGCCTAATTGTAGTAGAACTATTGAAAGCATATTATTGGAAAGCGTAAACTCTATATTTTCGTTGTTATTTTTTAAATTTTCCTGAATTTTGCTGATATGAATGTTATAAGACTAAAAATGACACAACACCTCGAATTTCACTGGATCCTAAATTGACAGGATCCTGAGAATTAAACTACAACAAAAATTGGAAAAGTAGAAAATAGCCCGTAAACAGATAGTCCTCAGCTATCCTGTGCAAAAAAAATCATTTAAAAATATTAAAAATCAAGCAAGATATTTGAAAATATTGTTCCCATAGACTTATCATTAGCGTTCGAACTTCAAGCCGTGACTAGTGTAGCCTCTTAAGAGTCCCCATTGTTCCCATAGACTTATCATTAGCGTTCGAACTTCAAGGCGTGACTAGTGTGGCCTCTTAAGAGCTCACTGCAGTCACAGACAAAAAGAAATCAAGATGGCCGCTGTCATTTTAGCTGAATTGAAAGGATGGTCTAAATTCAAATGATTGACAAGCGAGTTCTTCCAATCAGCAAATAGAATATTCTTGGCTCATGTCCAATACGTTTCAGGTGGTCTAAGAGATTTCTTTTTTCAACTGTCTAGCGTAGATCAAAACCGTCTGTTTTGTGGAGAATCTGGATAACGCTGAAAGCCGTAAAAAGAATTTTAATCTGTTTATAATAAGGGTGCAAAAATTAAAGCGATTTGACTTTCAGAAAATAAATGAATATTTTATTCAGATATATTCTTTTTTTTATCTTCAAGTTCATTTTACAGCTTTTACAAACATAAAATTGAAATTAGCGCAATATAAAAACTATTTTATTTCCCATAACGAAATTACATTTAAAATCAAGGGGGAAGATATTGAATGAGGGGGGAAATACCAGGTACAAATATTCTAAAATAACTATCTTTTGTGGGGATTGTTTTTAGAACATGAAATTTATCAAGAGATATATAAAAGCTAAACAACATTGAAGGTTAAAAAAAAGATGTTCATAAAATTAGGAGAGAAAAAGTTAACCAAATAAACTGTATATTTTGTACTGTAGAGGGGTGGAGGGGAGAACGGGAAATATTAATTTTGAGGAGAAGGGGGGGGGGGTTGGGGTATACATCTAAATCCCAGCGTAGTCATTTATAGGTATAGTACATAATTTATTGTTGTTAGCACTAAAATATATGACAGAAAAAATAAAGTTTTCCAAATATTCAAAACTTTGTGTGATGTTAGCAGAAAGGTAGAGGGCGAAAAGTTTAGTGTAATTTTCAGGCGGAAGAAAATTTAGATTATATTTTATTTTTACAAGTAAGTTATAAAACATAAAGGAGTTTTCACAATTTGAAATTTTAAGTGCATAGGAGTAAATTGAGGTGTGTGTGTGGGGGGGGGGGGGGAGATTTCTCTACACTAAATATTTTTTAAATGATGCAGACAGTTAAGAATGTTTTTTGTAGCGGTTCGTAATCTAAATAACAATAAAATACTTTTATTTTCATTTACATTTTTTTCATTTTTAACACTTTCCAAGAAAGTTGAAAACTGTTTATGAATTGGGTTTGTCCGTCCGTCTGTCTGTCTGTCTATTCGTGCTCTAACTAGCGTAAATATAGTCGGATTGCCATGTAATTGATATACGATATTCAAAATCATCATGGTATGTTCGGTGCACCATTCATGGTTCATTTACAGATGCACTCAAAAGTATTCGCTACATTATGGTCTATGTGGGGGGGGGGATTATTTAGGATGTATTTTAATAGTGTTACACAATGTTAAACACAGTTAAATTTATGTACATTGAGACACACTTTAAAATTGTTACTATAGACTATGTTATGTGTAATGCTTAACGTACGAGTATAGGGGACTCAAAAGTATTCCGTTATGTTATAGCCCATGAAGAAATATCGTTTGCTGCGTATTTGATTGATATTACTCTGTCACAAAGATAATGAAATTGATATGAATTTCTGAGGTGTCCTAAGCCTACTTTCTGTACAACATGAGCATTTAACAATTATTTACGGGGTCAGATAAAAGAACTTGGTTCAATATGGTCTACGAGAAAAACTGTTTGTAGCGTATTTTGATCACGTTACATTATTTCAAACATGACGAAATAGATACACGTTACTTTGATTTACTACAAGATGCTTGCATTCGAATATGGTCTGCATTTCATTTAGCGTTCATTTACAGGGAAACATAAAATATTTTGATACAATACTGTATCCGATATAGCTATTAAAAATTAATGCTGAAAGTACATTTTCAATTACAGAATGCGTTTTTAAGTTTAACTAAATTTTTGCGTACTACGTGGTGTGCACATATTTTTCAAACCCTATACAGGACTACACAAAAAAATTCGTAACCATTGCTGAGAATGAGTATGAATTTCTTAAAGATGTTAGGTTTTTTTTAGTTATAAATGTACAAGCTCAACTACATTTAATATGCTTAGAGATGTTTGTATCATACAAATAAAATCCTATACAGGGATATTCAAAAAACTGGATACATGGGCTGCCGATAGAAAATAATTCCTGCAAGTGTGATTTCAGTAATTTTGAGCATGATTTTGCATGAATTAGATTTCAGCTTAATGCTGTTTGACGTGTATAAAAATCTGTATTCTATATTCAGAAATGCACAAAAGAATTCAAGTATGTTTCCGTCTATTAGTAGAAATTGCCGAGGGTGAATTTTCAACTGTTTTATGTATTTTCTTACAAAACTAAATTTTAACATAGTATGTAGAATCTGTACAAATATATGCAGTACAAATATATCATGTACACTGCCTCATATGAGCTGCACAAAAGAATTGGAGTACCTTCCAGGTTATGGGTGCAATTGTTGAAATCTGCTTTTCAAACGTGTCATAGGTATTACAAATGTTTAGTTAGATATCTTCTTTACTTTATTAAACGGCGAAGTTTTGTTACAGTGTTCTGGAAGTGTCGACGTAGACGCATGATTTTTCTTTTTTCTTTATGGACATACTCGGTTCAGTCGATTACTCAGGCACCTTTGGTATCTACGTTTGATGGTTCTTTCTGAGCTAGTCGGAATAAAATGATTTCGAAAGGTTTTGAGAATTTACTTGCACGTTGACGAGAAACCACAATATTTTCCTTACAAATATCTCTCTAAAGACATTTTCCTTTGAAAAATACAGTTAAAATGTTTTTTATGCACAATTAAATGTACACCTATCGCTTTATTGTTAACACTTTCGTACATAGTTGAAATGATTTAGTTAATATTATAGATAATAAAGATTTATAATTAGGACCAAAAAAATTAAAAATTAAAAAGTTTTAAAGACTGTAAATTAGATTTTTTAACTTCATGAATTGAGGGTAAGACAAAGGAAGAAACAGATTTTTTTGGGGGGGGGGTGGGGGGGGGAATTTAATAGATGACTGATTATGTAACTTAATAAAGATTTACAAATAGGGCAAAAACATTGAAATTAGGAGTTTTAGAGACTTTAAATTTTATGAGCACGGAAATAATGGGGGGGGGGGGGAGAAAAGAAAACGTCAATTTTATATGGGGGTGGAAGAAATTATATAATCGATTATTTATTGTTCAATATGAAACAGATAAAGCTGAAAATGTATTAAAAAAAGACTTTCAAAGATTTTAAACTTAAATAAGGGAAAGAAGAAAAAAAAGGGGGGTGGATTTTATTTGATGACTTATTTATTTACCTTACTAAAGAATAAGAAATAGGACAAAAAAAGACTAAATTTTGTGTTCTTGGTAAGGGTAGTCAGAGCAAGCGTCAATTTTGGTGGGGGAGGAGTATAGTTATATGATTATTTATGATTACAATAAATTAACAGATAGAGTACAAAATGTTTTAAAAAAAGCAATGACTTTTAAGGTTAAAATTTTGTGATCTGAGGGAAAAAAAGAGGAATAAGCAGAATTAGTTCTTTTTGCGGGGGGAGGGGGGCGGAAGTTTATCGGTGACTTATTATTTACTTACCTTAGAAAATATTTACAAATAATTTAAAAAAATAATAAATGAAAAAAAAATTAAGGACTTTAAATTTCAGATGCTTGGTAAGAGGGAGAGGCGAGGAGGAAATACCAATTTCAGTTGGGGTTGGGGGGGGGGGAGGAGAAATTTTTATGATCGTTTGTTTATTGTTAAAATAAAGTGGCAAATTGAGCAGAAAATATAAAAAAAATTAAAGAGTTTTAAAGGGTTTTTATTTTAAAATATGGGTACCGTGATGAGGGAGCAAAAGGGAGAAATGACATTTCCGATAGAGGCAATTTACAAGAAATTTTAATGAAATGAATATGGTGAAATAAATTGATAACGAAATTTATGACTGACTATTTATTGTTAGTTTAAAGTAACAAATAAAACAGAAAATTAAAGAAAATATTAAGGAATTTTAAAGATTTTAAACCTTGATACTGTAAGGGAAGCAAAACGGGAAACGAAATTTCGGAAGAAGGGGAGACAAAGAGTGCAAGATGTTTGGATAAGAATATGGTGTGCATCGAATTTATTGTTCATTTACAGGGAAACATTAGGGATGATTGCTGATAGTGAGTTTTAAATTATGATATGTTTGATTAATGATAAGTTATGGTATAAGTTAAGTTAAACTAATATTTTTGCACAGGCACATAGGTGGTGCATATGAATTGCATAGAATATGAAAGAGTGATCAAAGGGCTCCAATGCGATGTATCTCATGAGGGGTGTCGAAAAATGTTAGAAAAGTGCCGGCTAATTATGCTATCAGCTAAATGTCCTGTCGGCTAATCGCCTTTTCGGCTAAATGTCCTCCCGGCTAATTGCCACGTTCGGCCAGTTGTCTGTCGGCCAATTGTCTGTATTGCTGAAATTATTGCTATTCCGTTGCATAGACACTACACAAAAGATTTCATCAGTAGTATCGAGAATGACCATGAATTACTTAAAGATGTTTTTTAATTTGATTTATGCATTTTCAAGCTCAACTACTTTTAGTATAGATGTTTGACCCGTAGCCAGTCGCAGACATTTATCCGACAATCAAATAGCCTTCAAGACATTTAGCAGATAGCAGTTAGCTTACACGTGCATTTAGCCGATACGTACATATAGCCGACAACACAATTAGCTGAAATTTACATACAGCATACAGGACAATTGACCGAAATGGACATATAGTAATAATTTTAGCAATACAGATAATTGGCCGACAGGCAACTGGCCGAACGTGGCAATTAGCCGACAGGACATTTAGCTGATAGTATAATTAGCCGGTACTTTTCTAACATTTTTCGACACCCCTCATGAGATACATCGCATTGGAGCCCTTTGATTACGCTTTCATATTATGTACCTCCCGTTCCCCCTACCCCAATTTGTATCACCGGGAGCATTTTTCTGACTTTTCCGACATCCCTCAAGTGATATATTATTGGACTGGGCAACCCTTTGATCACTCTTTCATATTATGCACTTCCCGCTAGGTTACAGTTAATTTGCAGTTTGGTTACAATTGCGATTAGTTACTCTTAGATTACGGTTAGGTTATAATTATGTTACGTTTAGGTGATAATTAGATTACACTTAAGTTACAGCTTGGTCATGGTAAAGTTATGTTACAGTTACATAACAGTTAACATAGGATTAGGTTATAACTAGGTAAACGTTAGTTACAGTTAGATTATGGTTAAGTCCCAGTTAGGTTACATTTAGGCTACAATTAGGTTACTGTTAGGTTTTAGTTTGGTTACGGTTACTTCATAATTAGGTTACACTTAGGTTACGTTTAGATTATGGTTAAGTAACTGTTCGGTTATAATTAGGTTACGTTTAGGTGATAATTAGATTACGCTTAGGCTACAGCTTGGTCATGGTAAAGTTGTGTTACAGTTACATTACTGCTAGCATACGATTAGGTTACAATTAGATAAACTTTAGTTACAGTTAGATTACGGTTACGTCCCAGTTAGATTATATTTAGGCTACAATTAGGTTACTGTTAGGTTTCAATTAGGTTACGGTTACTTTATAATTAGGTTACCCTTAGGTTACGTTTAGATTATGGTTAAATAACTGTTAGGTTACGTTTAGGTGATAATTAGAATACGCTTAAGTTACAGCTTGGTCATGGTAAAGTTATGTTACAGTTACATTACAGTTAGCATACGATTAGGTTATAACTAGGTAAACGTTAGTTACAGTTAGATTACGGTTACGTCCCAGTTAGGTTACATTTAGGCTACAATTAGGTTACTGTTAGGTTTCAGTTAGGTTACATTTAGGCTACAATTAGGTTACTGTTAGGTTTCAGTTAGGTTACATTTAGGCTACAATTAGGTTACTGTTAGGTTTCAGTTAGGTTACGGTTATGTTACACTTAGGTTACGTTTAGGTTACAGATAGGTTATAGTTACGTTACAGTTTGGTATTGGTTAGGTTACAGTTACGCTACAGTTAGTTTATGCTTAGGTTTAATTAGGCTAAGATCAGGTTACAGTTACGTTACAGTTAAGTGGGATGAATGTCCATGTCGAATAATTGTCCTCTGTTGGCTAACTGTCTTTTCGGCTAACAGTCGCTGTCGACTAATTGTCATGTCGGCTAAACATCCTGTCGTCTAATTGCTGTCTGCTAAATGTCCCGTTGGCTAAATGACATTGTAGCATATAAATAAATAGGGATATGACAAAAAACTGGATACATGGCCGTCCATGGATAGCAATTCTTAAGCTAATGTTAGCCTTAGAAGTGTGATTTCAGTAATTTTCAGCGTATTTATTTCTGAATTAAATTTTAGCTCTGTATGTGGCGTGTATAAAAATTTATAAGGAACATGACAGAGCTTCACAAAACAATTGAAGTACGTTTCCGTCTATTGCTAGGAATTAATAAATGTGTATTTTCAAATGTGTTATGTTTTTCTAACTGAACTAAAAATGTAGGAAAGGGTTCATAATCCATACTTGGCACATGGTTTTCCTTTCTTGTTTTATTTATTGTCAATAATTCATCTTCTTATGTTTTTGTATTTCTCAGTTGCAATAATCATGATTTTTAGGGTTCCGTACTTAAAAAGTAAAAACGGAATCATTATAAGATCACTCCTGTGTCTGTCTGTCTGTCACAGCCATTTTACTCGTAAACTACGGAACGTAGGAAGTTCAAATTGGGAGATGTAATAAAGACTATTGACCCACATATTTACAGATTATTAAACATTCACAAATATATGTGGGGAAAAACGTAGAGGGGATAATTAGGTTATTTGAAGAAGAAATATATTTTCTTTGTATATCGTTTGGGGTATCGGTTAAAAGATTCCGTAACGCCGAACTCAAAAATACATTTCTTTTAATTTTAGATATTATAATTTCAGAGATATCGTCGAAAATGTAGTGCAAAAATATGTCCCTCCCCCCCATCTATTTTCAAATCTACTGAAACTAAAATTATGAAAAAAATTAGAGGTAGTAGAGGAATGTAGTAGAGGTACTCGCAGGAAAATTATAGCGATTGCCCTAGGTGGCATAGTTTTTCATAAAATCGCATTTTTCTGTTACATACAGATTTCTGTTTGCGGGCATTCAGCAAAGGTATCGAAGAGCGCTAAAGGTACCTTTCGTATCAAAAGTATAAAATCATTGTTTATAATGATTTTCGAAAAAAAAAATCGTCGGTAATTCGTCGAGATATTAAGATTCCTGTCAATGCCGGCGAAGACACTAACGAGCTAATGCTAATCCTATGGGGAGGAAAAAGTAAAGAAAGTGCGATGTAGAGACGGATCTCGGCTATACAATGGCAAAAAAAATATTTTAAAATATCGAAATGCAAAAGAGATATTAGAAAAATCCTTCCCCATACGATTAGCATTAGCTCGTGTGTGCCTTCGCTGGCAGGGGCTGGAGCCTTAACCCTTAAAGACACGGTTGGTTCGGACATACATAATGGCAGAGGCGGCGTACTCTATATACCATCGGTTTTTAAATACTAGATAACAACTTTTAATGATATATTTGTGTAATGCAATACCCAGTAGCAGCATAAAAGCAGTAAACGTCAAATTGTTAAAAACAGACCAATTTAATTATAATTAATCGCATAAATACTATGGTATTCGCGACTAGTTTGCGTTGAGTGGATCTCTCAATACGCCTCCCGTGTCTTTAAATGATAATTAAAGACCTATTTGAAAAGAATGCGGCACGGACAAAGTCGAGTTACATCTGTGCGACCTCCTTTCGAAGCGCGCTTAGTACAACGCCAAGTTTAAACTTTGAACAAGGATTTTATTTATCTACACTCTAAAATGAAAAATATTACTATGTTGAATTTAGTTTTATGAAATGCCAAATGAAATTTAAATATGCAGTACTTTTATTGTTAGTACCAAATTAAGTTCACCATATGCAGATTAAGATACGTTTAAAAAAAGAGTTATACAAAATAGCAATATTTAATTTTATTTCGGCTTCATATCTCTTTGAACCTTTGTGGTATACTCATTCATACTTTTCTAATATATACAGCTATACCCAACTCTACGTTGAATAGGTTTTTACAAAGTTTCATTATTCTTTTAAATAATACAGTTAATAATTCATATATTTATTGTACGGAACCCTCTGAGCGCGAGTAATACTTGTATTTGACCGTTTATTTTATATACAAGTTATATGCATTGGTCTGCCAAGTCGTATCTTGGTGGAAACCATCTGCAGAACATCAATTTAGTGGTTGATCTGCAGGTTTACCATTGTGTTTTCATGCACCCAAACTTCAGTATTTTCATACATTTGGGTGCTGCAAAATACAATGATAAACCAATCGATCAAATACTAAACTCCGGTGTGCAGGTGTTTTCTATCAAGATATGACTTATCACACTATTTGCATTTTAATATGCTAATTGAGTTCTATCTAATCCTAAAATTCCAGCCTTCAACTTGATGAGCTGATGGTCTGTGCAATTGCCACCCGTCGAACAAATCCCTTCCTGTGAAATCTTGTATCACTCTTTAGGAATCTGTGGACAGGCACAAAAACATCCTTTGTTTTTATACCTCGATTGTGTATAAAAACCTTTTTTAATTCATCACTCTGAATTTGGAGATTTTTGTAATAAATACAGCTGTATTTTTTTTTTTTTTTTTTACAATTGTTTGAGAAAGATTTGTTTTTATTTTCTCTGAAAACTGCTTGGATTTTTCATTACATTGATATGCAATTCTGATAATGAATTTCATAGAATTCCATTTCAAAGCAATATTTCGAATTTCTTCCAATTTTACCAAAGCATTCTTTTTCTTTATCAGAAATCAGAGAAAATAAATTTATTTTCTGCATCTTTATCTTTAGATTAAGTTACAATTTTATTTTCCCCGCATTGCTGATAGAGATTTTTTTTTTACCTTGTCATTTGAAAGCTCACAGTCAAATATCTCCAGAGATTCTCCATCTTCTTCCTCTACTTCCAAGTTAATAATCAGGAGGAGTTGCCGTAATATCCTTTACCAATCTGTGTCCTATATCGGAATTTGGTAAATTAGCAGTGCTTTTAGTTTATAGTCTTTACTTGAACTTACCGATCATGACAGTGTTAAGCTATCATTCGTTGTTGCTAAGAAACTGTTTTTACTAGTTTATAAATTAGCTTGGTAAATTATCACTGGTTTTACTTTGCAGCCTCTACTTGAACTTGCCGATCAAGACAATGTTAAGCTGTCATTCATTGGTGCCCAGAAAATGTTTTTATCAGTTTGTTAAAAATGTCCTACTGACATTTTCTATGTAAATAACGCAGTCTTTCAAAGTGACAGACTGGTTGATGATGGTATTATCCTTCTCGTATAATTCTTGAAAAGCTAATGACAAATTTACTAACTGTTGCTTTGTGAGCCTTAATTTCCTCTCTACTCATTTGATAAAACTCTGTCATTGAATAATGAATTTTAGTAAACGAAAGTGTGTGCCATTACAAATACATCATGAAATAAAAATGTTAACTAAGGCAATCTTTAACCAGGATACCAATGTAAATTGAAAGTAAAGATGGAGTGTTATTAAAATTCATAGATAAAGACCAGAGAAGAATCCGTAACCAAATTCAGATTTTTGGGAATGATGTAAAAGTTTGTTGCATATTGTTGATGGAAATTAAAAAAAGTGTATTTCGTGAAAATTTCAATTCCTAGCAGTTACATAATTAGAGCTCATCTGGCTAAAGAATCGATGTATTTTCTCAAATCTTCCAAAAAATAAAATACCTTATCCTCAAAATATTTTTAAGTGATTTAAATAAACGGTCATTCGACGAAGTAAGTTTTGGAGAATGGTACTTGGATTGAAACACTTCATCTCAATTATAATATTTTGTGTCTACAGTGGGCAAAGATACGTGTGGTCTTGTTGGAAAACAATGCCTAATTGTTGATTATTTGAAGCTGCTTTTAGCGGATTGTTTGATTTAATTCACTTAATTATAAACAGTATTTCTGCAAACTACTGCTATAGTTTCCAAGTAACATCTATTAATAAACAATTTTCTTGTCTCACTGAATGCGAAGAAAAATCTTCTGTGGGTAAGAAACTGACTTTTGCTTTAATTAAAAGGCCTCTTCGAAGTAGTCATCAATGTAGTCTAAATAAATATTAATATTGTTATTATTCCTTATATTCCATGAATTACGAATATAATCTGAAAATAAAAACTATGCGTAAATCTGGTTTTTGAACAATGTAGAATAACGTTGTTTTAAAAATATCGACATATTCTGTAGAAATTGAGTCGGGCCAAAGTTTTAGCTTCATAATACGTAATTTTTTTGTACTGCTAATTGTACTTCCCGGTTCCGGGAACAAGAAATTTCCGTCCGAGGAGACCTGTACATTCAAATTTTTAGACAACAAAGGCTTAGAAACTGATACAATCAATTATGACTCGTATTCAATCATAGAGCCTCGCTTATAGAAAAAATTTCAGGCCGAAACGTGCTGGATCGAACCGTAGGTTCCGACTTCACGAGGATGAAGTAGGCATACTTCTATTAAAAATTGTTACATTTTTTTTAATCATATTTAATAACTTCAGTTAATTAAGACAATAATAACATTTTAAAATAAGTGGTAGAAATTTGCTTGATTTGCCTCCGTCAGAATATTGCTTATAGATCGAATTTGGCAAGCTCAAAAGTGGAGGTTCTATTATGATTTTATGAGATATATAATTTGCAATGAAATGCTGATTTGGGTGGACTTTCTGCAGAAAATTCCTTCGTGAAAACATTTCATTTATTAACACAATCAAATTAAACCTCGTGAGTTTGGTCTCCTTATTCACCACCCCTCCTTTCTTTAGCATTTTTTGAGTTTCTCCATCTTCACTGTTTTTTTAATGAAGGTAGTGCAGATGGCCTTTAGTAATGTGGACTATGGTGATTTCGAGTTAAGTTAGAAAACTTAAACAATCGGCTGATTTTCGTCAATGTTTTATAACGGTGGATGAAACATGAATTCGCCATTATTCTTCAGTGATGAAAGAGCAATCTAAACAATGTGAAAGAGCAGCTGAAATTGCACCAAAGAAAGTGAAAACGGTTCCACCTGCTGGAAAAGCCATGGATACGGTTTTCAGGAATTCACAAGATGTTGTGATCATAGACCACCGACAAAAAGGCAGAATCGTCACCGGACAGTGTTATTCTTCTCTACAGGACCAATTGAAGAGTGCTTATTCCGACAAAATTTCCCTACCTGAGCAAAAAGAAGGTGTTCGTTCACCACAGCATTGTTCTTGCACACATGCCTGTAGTTTTTGCTACTAAAGTCAATCACCTACGCTCTGTAGTACTTCCACATGCACCGGATTTTGCTCCAAGCGATTATTTCCTCTTCCCAAGCCTGGAGAAATGGCTCGGTAGTCGGAAATTCACTTCAAAATATGGGGTTAAAGCAGACACCACCACTTCATTTCCAAAGATAGATAAGGCTTATTATACTAAAGATAATAAAAAGTCGGAAACTCGTTGGTTTAAATTTTATAAGTTGTAAGGAACTACGTTAAAAAAAATGAAATATTGTCAAAATATTACTATTTTCTTTGTCGGGCTGATAACCTTTCAAAACACACTCGTATCGACATCAAATTTTATTTTCCCTCCAAAAAAAAGGCGGAGTTCATGAAAAATGGTCCTAGTTGTAATTAAAATTCGACCCCCTCATGCTAAAAACTGACACTATAAAACCTGGTAAGACGGAAACATAAACAATAGATACGAAATACCGTTTTAGATGGGTTATTTGCGTCTTTGCAGATACACTTGCCAGGTATTTTTAGGGAAATAATGAACAAATTCCGTTTAAACCAGGATTCCGTTACAGCTGCATATCAGAAAATAAATTTGTTAGCTAGTAGACTTTCCTCTCTCTTTTTCTCTCATTCTGTCCTTGATTCTCGGCAGTATTGCTAGGAGTTATCGACACTCTCTATCACAGTAGTGTTTCACTACACTTAGACTAACATTTCCTGTTTTTGCTATGATGTGCTATATACCAACTCATCGACAGGGCGTGGATTTGATCTTCAAATAGGTAGCCCCTGGAACTGCGCTGCTGTTCACTGTTCAGACATTTATAAAATGTAATATTTAACCTTACAGTCTCATTATTTTCAGATTTACATTACTATAGTTAATGATAAATTTTCGCGTTTCCTTACCGTTACAAAAAATGTCTTTCCGTTACCTTTGAGAATATACACTAATAACGGGGAAAAAATGTAAGCGCTAATGTTTAGTCTGTGGGAGCGTTATTTTCAAATATCTCGCTTTCTTTATAATATTTTAAAATGAATTTTTTTGCATAGGATTGCTGAGGACGATCTACAACCGGGCTGTTTTTTACTTTTTCGATTTTTGGTTTCAGATATTTAAAAAAAAAAATTACTTTTACTTTCGGAGCCGGTGGAATCGTTTCTGAAATTGAAGCAATAAAAAAAAAACTATAACTAAAATCGAAAAAGTAAAACCTAGCCTGGTTGTCGATCGTCCTCAGCTATCCTATGCAAAAACAAATCATTCAAAAATATTAAAATCAAAGCGGTTTGGAAATAACGCCCCCATAGACTAAAATTAGCATTTTCATTTCTTCCCGTGTCTGAAGTGTGCTCTTAAATTAAGATGTGTTATACAGGACAAATTTCGCATTTTCTGCGACTTTTAAAGGTGTATTGTCCCCTTAAAAATTACAAATATTAAAAATAATAAATATTAAATTATTTTTTTTAAGTTTTGAACAAATTCATCAACCCTTTTAAAGTTAACAATCTTTAAAACTTACGAATTTTAAGTTCTTGTTAAATCTTAGTAAATTTAAATTGTTCAAATTATGAAAAATTAAAATGATAAAGTCATCAATGAAAGTTCTTAGGCATGTTTTAACGGCCTGAAAAATATGCTAAAAATTAATATAATAAGAAAACAAATAATGCAGATGAAAATCAACTTTCAGGAATTTCTACCAATTAACGGAAATATATTTGCATTTTTTTGTACAGTCCTTACATTAGCAACAAGTTTTTATACACGCCACATGTTAAGATAAAATTTATTCCAATATAAACATGCTTAAAACTACTTAAATCGCACTTCCAGAAATTATCATCCATGGCGTGCATGCATTCAATTCTCTGGATAGCCTTGTATATTATTATATTTATATTTTCCAAACATATCGTTCTAAATATAGTTGAACTTGAAAATGTAGGATCTAAATTAAAAAAAAAAAATAAGCAATTCACTCTCATTCTCAGCAATTCTTCCTAGTTCTTTTGCGTAGCCCTATACATTAGGGTGGGTCGAAAAAACCGAAATATTTATAATCGAAACGTAATAGCGCGGAAAAGTTGCCTTTTGTAAAAAAGATAAAATACGTAAAATATTACACCGATTGGTTAATATCTTTTACCGCCGCAAGGTGTCCAAATTTCGAAAAAATCATAAAAAACATACTTTTAGCAATTTTTTTTAAAATTATCCAAACATACTTATTCAATTTCGAATAGAACGCAATAGCCACGCCAAGATATTAGTAATGTAACATTAACATTTCATTTTTGTGACATCGTTGCTTTTACCGCCACAACAGGGCCAAAATTTCTAAAAAATGTTAAAAATTAAAGTTTTCCATTTTTTCAATTTTCATAACTTTTGTAATGTTTTCAGATTTTTTACATTTCTAATAGGCTGGGAAAGGCATTTTATGTTATTAATTTCATGCACATTGTTAACCATGATCACTGTAATTCTATAAAAAAAAATTGCTCAATGATAGAAACACCTGCAGCTGTCTGCACGTAAAATTAATTTCTCGCTGCTAGAGGGCCACGTTTTACTTTGTTCGTTTTTTTTTTGTAATGTACTCCTTTTACTCTATACTTTGAGGGCCCTAAAGATAGAAATATCTGCCAGGTTAAAGAGGTGGCAAAGTTTCATCTTTTCGAAGTCAAGGAGGAACATATCTCTTTGTACTAGAAACAGGTCTGAATTATTTTCGTCATTTGACCCCATCGTCTGGCAAGGCGACTTCTATATGCAATGACATTATAGATTTTTTGAAGAAAAATGAAATCCCGACTGGAATAATAATTGCAGTTGAATTTCGCGGAATTGTCTTCAAAACAGGATGCAAAGGTGGTGTTATAGTAGGATTAGTTGAGAACAACTTTTAAAAAACCACTTTATTGGCTTCCTTGAACTCACTTCAATGAGCTTCCACTGTGACATCTTTTCAAACATCTTGATGACAAAAAAACAGGTTATCTATCATATTGTGGCCCAATTGGTTGATCTCTTGCGATTTGCGAATTATTACCAATTGCAAAATTTAAGCCAATTTAATCTGATCACCTAGCTGTTGATAAAGATGATTTGTCAACTGACCAGAAGTATATGTCTGAAATATTGCAAGCACATTCAACACGCGTGTATACAATTGACCTTTTTTGCTGAGTCCCTGGACAAATATTTCACGCAAGGTGGATCATTACTGCTATTCGAATTTTGAGACTCTACGTTGGAACAAAGAAACCCTCTTTTTAACTTGTCATACTCTTTGAGTACATCCTGAAAATGTACTGCATCAGTTGGTTCAGAATTAAAATGAATCACTCATGTTTTCCAGATCTGTGCACTATAGTTAGTAACTTACGTTACTTGACAGATAATCTACGAAAGATTATAGTTCCTGTATTTTCACGAGATGACTATTTCGCAAATCATACAAATAGCCTCTTTGGAATGATAGCATATGAAGAGGAGAACATCAGGGCCCCAGCCATGAAGAAAATTGCAAAAGCACGAAGTTTTGTGGACTAGAATAGTGCCATCCGTCACTTTATCATAGCAGACTTCAACACTGAAGCTTAAAATTGTATGGCTTTAGTCTACTGACAAAACTGGAAACTAACGGAACCACCTGTTATGGTTTCTTTATCGACTAAAAACGCTGGTGAGTTAAAAATTTTCGATTAAAGATACCAGATATTATAACTTTCCTTGTCCCACTCAATCACTAGAAAGATGCGTGAAATTATTCATTGAAGCACTGATAAAGTTTGTTTACTAGAACAGAGGGAGGATCACATCTGATCAGTTTTGTCCTCTCGAGAAATAATGGCTTCATCTGAAAGCAAGTTATATTATAAAATTCATTTACATTAAATTCTTCTTCATTTTAAATTTATTTAACCCGTTTCGGTTAAACGTCTCTATATTTTAATTCATAAAATACTAAAACATTTTGCTCATTTTATATAATTTTTGTGGCATGAATTGGCTGTTATGAAGTAAAACATCAGTAGATGAACCGATCGTCAAGAAAAATGAATGATTAACTTTATTTTCAAGTCTATTACAAATAGTTATAAAAAATTATGATATATTAATAGATATAAAGTAAAATTATTTATTTCTAGACATATTATAGAAATTATAAAAAAATAAAAAAAAATGAAAAAATGAAATTTTTGAAATTTTTACAAAAAATATGGTCTTTTGCGGCAAATAAAGATCTGATTTCATCATAATGAATATTTACCGGGACATTTCTCATATCTTCATGTAGTTATTGCGTTCTATTAAAAATTGTATTGGTATGTTTGGATAATTTAAAAAAAAAATGATAAAAAAAAACATGTTTTTTGTGATTTTTTGAAATTTTGGCCCCCTTGCGGCGGTAAAAGATATTAACCGATCGATGTAATATTTTAGAAATTTATTCTGTATTACAAAAGGCAACTTTTCCGCGCTATTACACTTCGATTATAAAAATTTCGTTTTTTTCGACCCACCCTACTATACATGATGTATATAATTTAAATATATAACCTTGTATGCAGAAATTTAGTTGAAAACGTAAATCATAGCTGAAAACTCAATTTCAACAGTCATCCATAATAGACAATAATTCATGTACAGTATTTTATCCAACATCTTTTATGTGCCCCTGTAAATGAAATAAAATGTGATCAAAATCATCTTCTAATGTATCTTGCAATAAACCTCAGTAACATATATGAATTCCATCTTGTTTAAAGTAGTAAAACATAACTAAACACGCTACAAGCAGTTTTTTCTGTAATGAAACTGAACTCTTTTCTGTGACCCTGTAAATGAATGAAAAATGCTTTGCAACCCCTTCAGGAAGTATGTTTTATTGCACCTCATAAATTCATATCAATTGCATTATGTTCGTAACAGAGAAACATTAAAATACGCCGCAAAGGTTTTTTCTTCATAGTTCATAATATAGCGAAATGTACTTTCGAATTCCCCTGTACACGAACCTGTGCACTTCAATAAGGTGCATAAATTTTATGTTTAAACTGTTTTACATCATTAAAATACACCGCAAATGATTTTTCCCACATAGGTCATAATATAAAAGAATACTTTTGAAAGTCCATCTAAGTGAAGTATATAAATGATTACGCGCTTTATTATCAGTGCCATGTATCCCATGATAAACTTCAACAACGTATTTCAATTACATCACAATTCAAGTATATGTACGCTAGTTAGACCACGGACAGACGGGCAGTGAAACCAATTCATAAACATTTTCCAACTATGTTGTAATGTGTTAAAAATATGAGTACCCGTCCAAACGTTTTGTGTTGGATATACATATAGAAAATATAGAGGTTGTAGAGAAAAAAGCAGGACCTGGTATTAATTGACACTATATAACCTGGTAAGACGGAAACACAAGCAATAGGTGCGAATTACCGTTTCAGATGGGCAGTTTCCGTCTTTGCAGATACAATTACAGTAGAGCGCCGATTATCCGAACTCCAGTTAACCGAACTTCCAATTATACGAACAACCTATTTCTCTCAAAAAAATTTTTATCCGAACAACCTATTTCTCTCAAAAAAAATTTTTTTAATGATGATGAGATTGTGGATGAGATTTAAGATGTAAAATAAATTGAAGAAATGAAAACGAATGCCCTGAAAATGACCCAAATCCATCGCATAACGAAGCCTTTGAGTGTTTGGAAACAGCTATGAAATGGCTTGAATGGCAGAAGAACTCTGATCCTATTCAAATAACGTATTTAAGAAGAATTCGAGATATGGCAACATTGGAAAGAACGTCTTATTTGAAGCAAGCAACGATCGAAAGCTATTTTGTTTAAATTATAATCTCTGGAGTTCAGAAAATGATAAAAAGAGAAAAAGAAAATTTTAAATGATAAAAAAGTAAACAAAAAGACAGTTTTTAAACACGCTAGCACTAACTGGCGCTACCAGTCCTAAGCCTGGATAAAGTGTGAAGGTATTAGTATAGTGAGAAACACCCCTTAAATTGTCTGTCCATTTATCCGAACTTTCGCTTATTCGAACTAGGTTCGGTCCCGACTTGTTAGGATAATCGGCGCTCTACTGTATAAGATATATTAAGGGGAATCAGGGAAATATTCCGTTTAAACCAGGATTCCGTTACAGCTGCGTATTAGAAAATAAATTTGCTAGCTAGCAGATTTTATAAAAGATTATATTTTACCTTACAGTCTTTTTTTAGTTTTACATTATTATAGTTAATGATAAATTTTCGCGTTTTCTTACCGTTACAAAAACTACCTTTACGTTACATTTGAGAACCCACATTAGAAACGGCAAAAGATGTAAGCACTAATGTTAAGTCTACGGGAGCGTTATTTTCAAATATCTCGCTTACTCTTTAATATTTTAAAATGAAATTTTTTTTCATAGGATAGTTGAGGAGGATCTATAACCGGGCTAACATATACTTTTTCGATTTTGGTTTCAGATATTTAAAAAAAATTACTTTTTCTTTCGGAACCGGTTGGAATCCGTTCTGAAATTGATACTATCCTAATATTAAAAAAAATTAAAAACAAAATCGAAAAAGTAAAAACTATTCTGGTTTTCGATCGTCCTCAGCTATCCAATGCAGAAAAAACAAAACAAAAAAAATCTATTAAAATAAAGCGAGAAATTTGAAATTAACGCCCCCATAGACTTAAAATTAGCGTTTTTATTTATTCCCGTGTCTGAAGTGGGCTCTTAAAGAAAGATGTGTAATACAGGACAAATTTCGCATTTTCTGCGGCTGTTAAAGGTACTTTTTCGTTAAAAATAATAAATATTAAAAGTAATAAATATTAACAATATTCCTTTAAATTTTCAAACAAATTGATCAAAACTTTCAAAGTAAACATTCTTTAATACTTACTAACTTTTTGTTTATCCTCTGTTTATGTTAGTTTGTTTATGTTTGTTGTTGTTGTTTGTTACTTTATGTGTTATATTTGTTTGTATGTTGTTGTGTTTTTGTTTGTTATATTAACTAAGTTTTTGTTAAATCTTAGTGAATTTAAATTGTTCAAATTACTGAAAAATGAAAATGATAAAGTCATCAATGGATGTTCTTAGGCTTGTTTTAACGGCATGAAAAATATGATAAAATTTAATATAATAAGAAAACGAATAATGCAGATGAAAGTAAACTTTCAGCAATTCCTACCAATTAACTGCAGTATATTTGCATTATTTTGTACAGCCCTTGCATCCGAACAAGTTTATATACACGGCACATGGTAATGGTAAGATCAAAATTATTGCAGTATAAACATGCTGTAAACAACTGAAATCGTACTTCCAGAAATTATTATTCATAGGCGTGCGCATGTATCCAGTTCTTTGAATAGCCTTGTATATTATTATATTTATATTTTACAAACACATCTTTCTAAATATAGTTGAACGTGAAAATGTAGAATTTAATTTAAAAAAAAGCAATTCACTCTCATTATCAGCAATTCTTCCTAGTTCTTTTGCGTAGCCCTATACATGCTCTATAGAAATCATATATATAATCTAGGATGCAGAAATTTAGTTAAAAAAGGATATCATAGCTGAAAACTCACTTTTAGCAATCGTCCCTAATAGACAATACTTCGTATACAGTATTGTATCTAGCAACTTTTATGTGCACCTGTAAATGAAATAAAATGTGATTCACATCATATTCTAATGTAAGCATCTTGTAGTAAACCTCAGTAACGTATACGAATTTCATCTTGTTTAAAATATTGAAACAGAATTAAAACACGCAGCGAGCAGTTTTTTCTGTAATAAAACTGAATTCTTTTCTGTGATCCTGTAAATGAATGATAAATGCTTTGTAACCCCCTTAAAAAGCATGTTTCAGTGCACCTAATAAATTCACATCCATTTCGTTATGATTGCAACAGAGAAACATTATTAAAATACGCCGCAAACGTTTTTTCTTCATAGTCCATAATATAATGAAATGTACTTTTGAATTCCCCTGTACACGTATCTGTGCACTTCAATAAGGTGCATAAATTTTATGTTTAAATTGTTTTACATCATTAAAATACACCGCAAATGATTTTTCCCACATAGGCCATAATATAAAAGAATGCTTTTCAATGTCTATGTAAGTGAAGTATAAATTATTACACGCTTCATTATCAATGTCATTTATGACATGATAAACATCAACAACGTATTTCTATTACATCACAATCCGAGTATATGTACGCTAGTTAGAGTACTGACAGACGAGCAGTCAAGCCCCACTCATAAACATTTTTCAACTATGTTGGAGAGTGCTAAACATCTGAGTACCCGTCCAAACGTTTTGTGTTGGATATATAAATAGAAAATATAGAGGGCTTAGAGAAAAACGCGGGGCCTGGTAATAATTAAAATTCCACCCCCTCAACTAAAAACATGACACTATAAAACCTGCTAAGACGGAAACATAAACAATGTGTACGAAATACCGTTTTAGGTGGGTTGTTTCCGTCTTTACAGATACAATTGTAAGATATTTTTAGGGGAATCATGAAGCTATTCCGTTTAAACCAGGATTCTGTTACAGTTACGCATTGCAAAATAAATTTGCCAGCTGACAGACTTTTATAAATTGCGATATTTTACCTTACAGTCTCATTATTTTTAGATTTACATTCTTATAGTTAATGATAAATTTTCGCGTTTCCTAAACGTTACAAACAGTTCCTTTACGTTACATTTGAGAACCCACACTAGTAACTAGGAAAAAATGAAAGCGCTAATGTTAAGTCTATTGGAGAGTTACTTTCAAATATCTCGCTTCCTTTTTAATATTTTAAAATGAATTTTTTGCATAAGATAGCTGAGAACGCTCGATAACCGGGCTAGTTTTTATTTTTTCAATTTTGGTTTCAGATATATTTTTTTTAATTACTTTTACTTTCATAACCGGTTGGAATCCGTTCTGAAATTTAAACTATCCTAACATAAAAAAAACTATAACCAAAATCGAAAAAGTAAAAACTAGTCTGGTTGTCGATCATCCTCAGCAATCCTATGCAAAAAAATCATTCAAATATATTAAAATCAAAGCGAGAAATTTGAAAATGACGCCCCCAAGGGCTTAAAATTAGCGTTTTCATTTCTTCCCGTGTCTGAAATAGGCGTGCATGCATCGAATTCTTTGAACAGACTTGTATATTATTATATTTGAATTTTCCAAACATATCTTTCTAAATATAGTTGAACTGGAAAATAAAATTAATCAATTCACTCTCATTCTCAACAATTCTTCCTAGTTCTTTTGTGTAGCCCTATATATAGTCTATAGATTAATCAAGTATGCAGAAATTTAGTTAAAAATGTATATCATAGCTGAAAACTCACTTTCAGCAATCATCACTAATAGACAATACTCATATACATCATTGTATCCAATATCTTTTATGTGCCCCTGTAAATGAAATAAAATGCGATGCACATCATATTTTAATGTAAGCATCTTGTAGTAAACCTCAGTAAGGTATATTAGTTCCATCTTGTTTAAAATCGTGAAACATAGCTACAACACATGCTGCAAGCAGTTTTTTCTGTAATAAAGATGAACTCTTTTCTGTGACCCTGTAAATGAGTGATAGATGCTTTGCAACCCCTTCAGAAAGCATTTTTTTCACCTTATAAATTCATATCAATTTCATTATGTTGCAACAGAGAAACGTTATTAAAATACGCCGCAAACGTTTTTTTCTTCATAGTCCATAATATAACGAAATCCACTTTTGAATTCCCCTGTACACGTACCTGTGCACTTCAATAAGGTGCATAAATTTTATGTTTAAAATTGTTTTACATCATTAAAATACGTCTCAAATTATTTTTCCCACATAGGCCATAATATAAAAGAAAACTTTTGAATGTCCATATAAGTGAAGTATAAATTATTATAAAATAATACGTATTACAAAATAAATTTTCTAGCTAGCAGACTTTTATAAAATGCTATATTTGACCTTACATCTCATTATTTTTAGTTTTACATTATTAAAGTTAATGATAAATTTTAGCGTTTCCTTGAAGTTACAAAGAATATCTTTATGTTACCTTTGAGAATTCGCACTTGTTACGAGAACAAAATGTAAGCTCTAACGTTAAGTATATGGGAGAGTTATTTTCAAATATTTAACTTCCTTTTTAATATTTTTAAATGATTTTTTTTGCATAGGATGGCTGAGGATGATCTACAACCGGGCTAGTTTTTACCCTTTCGATTTTAATTTCAGATATTAAAAAAAAATTACCTTTACTTTCGGAACCGAGGTGAATCTGTTCTGAAATTGAAACTAACCTAATATATATATATTAAAAATACTATAACCAAAATCTAAAAAGTAAAACAGGGTTCGTACGGTCCTTGAAAGTCCTTAAAAGTGCTTACATTTTTCAAAGGAAATTTTTGGTGCTTAAAAGTACTTATTTTCATGCAAAATCGGAAAAAAGTCCTTAAAAGTGCTTAATTTTACTCTCATATTAATTCTTAATCAAAGGTGAAACTCTTCTGCATTTCTTTTAATTTCTGATTTTTAAAAAAAAATCTTAATCCCGCCTTGCCTCCCCTTCTGAAATTTTACTTTCCCCTTTGTAATATCAAATTTAAAAACTTCATTTTTTTAACCTTTTTCTACTCTCAGGGATGTAAGACCTGCGCCAGACGAAGCCAAAATTTGCGCAAAGCTGCTACAAAAGAGCTATTTTTTTTCCATTTTGCGCCAAACCTACACCAAAACGTACTTAGTGCCAAGATGAAATTTAGCAGGATTTCGTCGATCCGAGAAACAAACAAAAAAAAAAATCAATTTTTTCTATGCCGCAAATTGCGTCAAAAAAAAGCAAAAAACCGCGGTCAAAAGATCTCGAAAAACACGCGATGTTTGTCAAATGATCACAGAAAAAAACGTGAATTTTGTCAAAGGATCGCTAATTTCATCAAAAACGAACAAAACGCGGTCAAAAGATCGTAAAAACGATAATTTTGTTAAAAGATGGCGAAAAAAACGCGCAAATTTCATCAAAAGGTCGCAAAAACCCATAAATTTCGTCAAATGATCGCGAAAAACACGCAAATTTCGTCAAAAAATCGCGAAAAACGCAAGAATTTCGTCAAAATATCACGAATAACATGCGAATTTCGTCAAATGATCGCGAAAAAAACGTGCATTTTGTCAAAGGATAGCTGACTTCGTAAAAAAACGAACAAAACGGGGTCAAAAGATTGTGAAAAAACGCGAATTTCGTTAAAAGATCGCGAAAAATACGTGAATTTTGTCAAAAGATCGCGAAAAATACGCAAATTTCGTCAAAAGATTGCCAAAAATACGCAAATTTCGTCAAAAAATTGCCAAAATACGCAAATTTCGTCAAAAGATCGCGAGAAACACGTGAATTTTGTCAAACGATCGCGAAAACCATGCGAATTTTGTCATAGCAAAAAAAAAAAAAAAATACGTTAATTTTGTCAAAGGATTACCAATTACTTCTAAAAATGAACAAAACGGGGTCAAAAGATTGTGAAAAAAAGCAAATTTCGTTAAAAGATCTTGAAAAAACCCACAAATTTCATCAAAAGGTCACAAAAAACCGCAAATTTTGTCAAAAGATTAAAAAAAAAACACGCTAATTTCGTCAAAAGATCGCGAGAAATACACGAATTTCGCTATAAGATCGCGAAAAATACGCGAATTTCACCAAAAGATCGCGAAAAACATGCGAATTTTGTTATAGCGAAAAAAAACCCGTTAATTTTGTCAAAGGATTACCAATTACTTCTAAAAACGAATTAAACGGGGTCAAAAGATTGTGAAAAAACGCAAATTTCGTTAAAAAATTCGAAAAACTTCACAAATTTCATCAAAAGGTCACATAAAATCGTAAATTTTATCAAAAGATTAAAAACAACCACGCTAATTTCGTCAAAAAATAGCGAACAGCACGCTGATTTCAACAAAGGATCGCAAAAAATACGCGAATTTTGTCAAAACATCTCGAAATATACGCGAATTTTGTCAAACGATCGCGAAAAATACGCTAATTTCGCCAAAAGATCGCGAGAATTACGCTAATTTCGATAACAGATCGCAAGAAATATGCAAATTGCATCAAAAGATCGCGAAAATACGCAATTTTCTTTTTATTAGCATTAGAATTTCAATTTGCGCCAAAAACAGTTTTTATTGCTACAAAATTAATTTTTGCTGCTACAAAAAAAAGGATTTTACTGCTACAAAATCAGATTTTTGCTGCTAAAAAAATAGATTTTACTGCTCCAAAATTCGATTTTTGCTGCTACAAAACGGCTTTAGTGTACTTTCATCCCTGTGTTTGTCAAATGATCACGGAAAAACGTGAATTTTGTCAAAGGATCGCTAATTTCGTCAAAAACGAACAAAACTCGGTCAAATGATCGTAAAAACGATAATTTTGTTAAAAAATGGCGAAAAAACCCCGTAAATTTCATCAAAAGGTCGCAAAAAACACACGAATTTCGTTAAAATATCGCGAAAAACACAAGAATTTCGTCAAAATAGCGCGAATAACACGTCAATTTCGTCAAAGGATCGCGAAAAAAATGTGCATTTTGTCAAAGGATAGCTGACTTCGTCAATAAACGAACAAAACGGGGTCAAAAGATTGTGAAAAAACGCGAATTTCGTTAAAAGATCGCGAAAAATACGCGAATTTTGTCAAAAGATCGCGAAAAATACGCATATTTCGTGAAAAGATTGCCAGAAATACGCAAGTTTCGTCAAAAGATCTCCAAAAATACGCAAATTTCGTCAAAAGATCGCGAGAAACACGCGAATTGTCATAGCGAAAAAAAAAACTTTTCTTGTAAATTTTTCGTAAGGTAAATAAATAAGTCATCTAATAAACTCCCTTCCTAAAAAATTAAAAAAAAAATGTGCTTGTTACTTTCCCCCCTCAACTTATAAAGTTTAAAATCTTAAAAATCATTGCTTTTTTTAAAACTTTTTCTGCTCCATTAGTTAATTTATTGTAACAATAAATAATCGATCATACAGTTTTATTCCCCCCCCCCCCCTCCAAGTCTTTAAGTTAATTATAAGTCTCTTAAACAACCCCCCCCCCCAATAATTAAAGAAAATTATGTTTCTCCTCTTTGTTTATCTTTACAATAAGAAAGTATTTGATTCGGGAAAATTTTCGACCGATTTACACGTTTTAGGGGTTAGATATCCTGAAAAACATGTTTTTACAAAATGAGTCTGTGACCCTGTTTGTCTGTATGTGACACAAATTTTGTGGGTGGTGTATCTCAAGAACTAATGCACAAAACTTAATAAAAATTTATATTCAGTTAACCCTCGATATAAATTAGTGTTGATTAGTTTTTGATGTAAATCGCCCAACAGGTGGTGCTGCTATGCTGCATTTTTCATGATTTACGCCATAGCTATATCTCAAGAACTAAAGCACGAATTTTCATCAAACTTCAGATTCAGGTATACCTTGCTAATTATAGGTGCTGATTATGGTTTGGTGTTAATCCCCTAACAGATGGCGCTGCTATGCTGCATTTTTCACGATTTCTGTAATACCTATATCGCAAGAACTAATGCACGGATTTTCATCAAACTTCAGATTCAGTTAGATGTTTACATAAGTTGTTGCTGATTAGGTTTTGGTGTAAATCACCCTACAGGTGTCGCTGCTATGCTATATTTTGCAGGATTTGCACGGTTTTAACAATAGTTGTATCTCAAGAACTAATGCACGTAATTTCATATCTTTTGAATGCTTATGAGGGGCATAGACCATTTAATTTTGGCACTCTGATAATGAATTTGTAGTATTAACATGTATTAGATAGAAGAAAGTTTTGGGATTGGCACATCTGACTAGTTTTTTCTTCTGCTGTATGTTATTTTAAAATTTTCCAAATTTCTACTGCCACATGGTGAAATCCCCCCCCCTTCCCATCCATTTGAATATTTAAAACTTTTACAAAAATGAAAGAAACCCTTTATTAAAAAATGCATGTTATAATTTATTAGTTTATTTAATTTGAAGGTCCTTAATTTTTTTTGGATTTGGTCCTTGAAAGTCCTTAAAAATACTTGATTTTAATTTAAAGAAATGTGTACGAACCCTGTAAAAGCTTGCCTGGTTGTAGAGCGTCATCAGCTATCCTATGCAAAAAACTTCATTCAATAATTTTAAAATCAAAGCGAGAAATTTTAAAATAACGCCCCCATAGACTTAACATTAAAGTTTTACTTTCTTCCCGTTTCTGAAGTGGGCTCTTAAAAAAAGATGTATTACACAGGACAAATTTCGTTCTGCGATTGTTAAAGGTGTACTGTTCCCTTAAAAATAATAAATATTAAAGTAATGAATATTAAAAATATTTCTTCAAAGTTTTGAACAAGTTGATCTATAATTTTAAAGTTAACAATCTTTAAAACTTTCTAACTTTAAATCCTACTGATTTTTAATAAAAAAAAAAACTTTTTCGAACTTAAAATGTTAAATTGACGAATATTTTATACATATACAAGAATGGGAGACTTGAAACCGTGTCTCCTGGCCAGGCCACAAACATGTTCTAGCAAATTATGACTTCGTAATTTTATTATTTGTTAACTATTTTAACTTAAAAAATACTTTAAAAAGAACGCGTCTATTTTTTTTACCGTTTTACTTAATAAACTATCTGTATCCCCTGGTAACTTGGTAAAAGTTGTACCTCTCACTGTACCGTTCAGAAATTGTGTATATACAAACGAAATGCATATTTTCCTTCGTTATTCATAGAAATATAGAATTTGAAATATTTCATTCTTTCAAGAGTATTTTGTTGAAATTAAACAATAATCGTAGAAAAAAATAAATGCAAGGTTTGAAATAGGAGTGATCTATTTTAACACGATACAATAATCCAATCACAATTAAATCGTTTCCATTTGCTAAAGTGTTTGGATACTTAGCCAATCATATTTTTAATAGGCGTGGTTTTCATCGTCTTGGTAGAGGCGGAGAGCATAACATTACGAGGCCGTTTTTGACACATTATTCATCAAAATCTTTGCAAATTTTGCTCAGCCTAATTGTAGTAGAACTATTGAAAGCATGTTATTGGAAAGCTTAAACTCTATATTTTCGTTGTTATTAAAAAAATTTTCCTGAATTTTGCTGATATGAATGTTATAAGACTAAAAAGGACACTTCACCTCGAATTTCACTGGATCCTAAATTGACAGGATCCTGAGAATTAAACTACAACAAAAATTGGAAAAGTAGAAAATAGCCCGTAATCAGATAGTCCTCAGCTATCCTGTGCAAAAAAAATCATTTAAAAATATTAAAAATCAAGCAAGATATTTGAAAACATTGCTCCCATAGACTTAGCATTAGCGTTCGAACTTCAAGCCGTGACTAGTGTGGCCTCTTAAGAGGCTCTTAATAGGCTTACGCTCTTAAAGGCCTCTTAAGAGGCTCTTAATAAATTTATTTTCACTGATTTCTGATAAAGAAAAAGAATGCTTTGGTAAAATTGGAAGAAATTCGAAATATTGCTTTGAAATGGAATTCTATGAAATTCATTATCAGAATTGCATATCAATGTAATGAAAAATCCAAGCAGTTTTCAGAGAAAATAAAAACAAAGTCTTTCTCAAACAATTGTAAAAAAAAAAAAAAAAAAAAAAAAAATACAGCTGTATTTGTTACAAAAATCTCCAAATTCAGAGTAATGAATTAAAAAAGGTTTTTATACACAATCTAGGTATAAAAACACAGATAGGATGTTTTCGTGCCTGTCCACAGATTCCTAAAGAGTGATACAAGATTTCACAGGAAGGGATTTGTTCGACGGGTGGCAATTGCACAGACCATCAGCTCATCAAGTTGAAGGCTGAAATTTTAGGATTAGATAGAACTCAATTAGCATATTAAAATGCAAATGGTCTGCTAAGTCATATCTTGATAGAAAACACCTGCACACCGGAGTTTAGTTTTTGATCGATTGGTTTATCATTGTATTTTGCAGCACCCAAATGTATGAAAATATTGAAGTTTGGGTGCATGAAAACACAATGGTAAACCTGCGGATCAACCACTAAATTGATGTTCTGCAGATGGTTTCCACGAAGATACGACTTGGCAGACCAATGCATATAGCTTGTATATAAAATAAACGGTCAAGTACGAGTATTACTCGCGCTCAGAGAGTTCCGTACAATAAATATATGAATTATTAACTGTATTATTTAAAAGAATAATGAAACTTTGTAAAAACCTATACAACGTAGAGTTGGGTATAGCTGTATATATTAGAAAAGTATGATTGAGTATACCACAAAGGTTCAAAGAGATATGAAGCCGAAATAAAATTAAATATTGCTATTTTGTATAATTCTTTTTTTAAACGTATCTTAATCTGGATATGGTGAACTTAATTTGGTACTAACAATAAAAGTACTGCATATTTAAATTTCATTTGGCACTTCATAAAACTAAATTCAACATAGACATATTTTTCTTTTTACAGTGTAGATGAAATAAAATCCTTGTTCAAAGTTTAAACTTGGCGTTGTACTACGCGCGTTTCGAAAGGAGGTCGCAAAGATGCAACTCGACTTTGTCCGTGCCGCGTTTTTTCAAATAGGTCTTTAATTATCATTTAAAGACACGGGAGGCGTATTGAGAGATCCACTCAACGCAAACTAGTCGCGAATCCCATAGTATTTATGCGATTAATTATAATTAAATTGGTCTGTTTTTAACAATTTGATGTTTACTGCTTTTATGCTGCTACTGGGTATTGCATTACACATATATATCATTAAAAGTTGTTATCTAGTATTTAAAAACCGATGGTATATAGAGTACGCCGCCTCTGCCATTATGTATGTCCAAACCAACCGTGTCTTTAAGGGTTAAGGCTCCTGCCCCTGCCAGCGAAGGAGCGAGCTAATGCTAATCGTATAGGGAAGGATTTTTCTAATATCTATTTTGTATTTCGGTATTTTAAATTTTTTTTTGGCATTATATAGCCGAGATCCGTCTCTACATCGCACCTTTCTTTACTTTTTCCTCCCCATCGGATTAGCATTAGCTCGTTAGTGTCTTCGCCGGCAGGGACAGGAGTCTTAATATCTCGGCGAATTACCGACGATTTTTTTTCGAAAATCATTATAAACAATGCTTTTATACTTTTGATACGATAGGTACCTTTAGCGCTCTTCGATACCTTTGCTGAATGCCCGCAAATAGAAATCTGTATGTAACAGAAAAATGCGATTTTATGAAAAACTATGCCACCTAGGGCAATCGCTATAATTTTCCTGCGAGTATTAAATTAACCTCTACTACCTCTAATTTTTTTCATAATTTTAGTTTCAGTAGATTTGAAAATAGATTGGGGGGGGGGGGCACATTTTTGCACTACATTTTCGACGATATCTCTGAAAATATAATATCTAAAATTAAAAGAAATGTATTTTTGAGTTATGTGTTACGGAATCTTTTAACCGATACCCCAAACGATACACAAAGAAAATATATTTCTTCTTTAAATAACCTAATTATCTCCTCTACGTTTTTCCCACATATATTTGTGAATGTTTAATAATCTGTAAATATGTGGGTCAATAGTCTTTATTACATCTCCCAATTTGAACTTCCCACGTTCCGTAGTTTACGAGTAAAATGGCTGTGACAGACAGACACAGGAGTGATCTTATAATGATTCCGTTTTTACTTTTTACGTACGGAACCCTAAAAATCATGATTATTGCAACTGAGAAATACAAAAACATAAGAAGATGAATTATTGAAAATAAATAAAACAAGAAAGGAAAACCATGTGTCAATTATGGATTATGAACCCTTTCCTACATTTTTAGTTCAGTTAGAAAAACACATAACACATTTGAATATACACATTTATTAATTCCTAACAATAGACGGAAACGTACTTCAATTGTTTTGTGAAGCTCTGCATGTTCCTTATAAATTTTTATATACGCCACATACTGAGCTGAAATTTAATTCAGAAATAAATACGCTGAAAATTACTGATATCACACTTCTAAGGTTAACATTAGCTTAAGAATTGCTATCCATGGACGGCCATGTATCCAGTTTTTTGTCATATCCCTATTTATTTATATGCTACAATGTCACTTAGCCGACGGGACATTTAGCAGACAGCAATTAGACGACAGGATGTTTAGCCGACAGCGACTGTTAGCCGACAAGACAGTTAGCCAACAGAGGACAATTATTCGACATGGACATTCATCCGACAGGATATTCATCCGACTTAACTGTAACGTAACTGTAACCTGATCTTAACCTAATTATAACCCAAGCATAAACTAACTGTAGCGTAACTGTAACCTAACCAATACCAAACTGTAACGTAACTATAATCTATCTGTAACCTAAACGTAACCTAAGTGTAAGATAACCGTAACCTAACTGAAACCTAACAGTAACCTAATTGTAGCCTAAATGTAACCTAACTGAAACCTAACAGTAACATAATTGTAGCCTAAATGTAACCTAACTGGGACGTAACCGTAATCTAACTGTAACTAACGTTTACCTAGTTATAACCTAATCGTATGCTAACTGTAATGTAACTGAAACATAACTTTACCATGACCAAGCTCTAACCTAAGCGTATTCTAATTATCACCTAAGCGTAACCTAACAGTTATTTAACCGTAATGTAAACGTAACCTAACGGTAACCTAATTATAAAGTAACCGTAACCTAATTGAACCCTAACAGTAACCTAATTGTAGCCTAAATATAATCTAACTGGGACGTAACCGTAATCTAACCGTAACTAACGTTTATCTAATTATAACCTAATCGTATGCTAGCAGTAATGTAACTGTAACACAACTTTACCATGACCAAGCTGTAACCTAAGCGTAATCTAATTATCACCTAAACGTAACCTAATTATAACCGAACAGTTACCTAACCATAATCTAAACGTAACCTAAGTGTAACCTAATTATGAAGTAACCGTAACCAAACTAAAACCTAACAGTAACCTAATTGTAGCCTAAATGTAACCTAACTGGGACTTAACCATAATCTAACTGTAAATAACGTTTACCTAGTTATAACCTAATCATATGCTAAATGTTATGTAACTGTAACATAACTTTACCATGACCAAGCTGTAACTTAAGTGTAATCTAATTATCACCTAAACGTAACATAATTATAACCTAACCGTAATCTAAGAGTAACTAATCGCAATTGTAACCAAACTGCAAATTAACTGTAACCTAGCGGTAGGTGCATAATATGAAAGAGTGATCAAAGGGCTGCCCAGTCCAATGATATATCACTTGAGGGATGTCGGAAAAGTCAGAAAAATGCTCCCGGTGATACAAATTGGGGGAGGGGGAACGGGAGGTACATAATATGAAAGAGTGATCAAAGGGCTCCAATGCGATGTATCTCATGAGGGGTGTCGAAAAATGTTAGAAAAGTACCGGCGAATTATACTATCAGCTAAATGTCCTGTCGGTTAATCGCCTTTTCGGCTAAATGTCCTCCCGGCTAATTGACACGTTCGGCCAGTTGCCTGTCGGTCAATTGTCTGTATTGCTAAAATTATTACTATATGTCCGTTTCGATCAATTGTCCTGTATGCTGTATGTAAATTTCAGCTAATTGTGTTGTCGGCTATATGTACGTATCGGCTAAATGCACGTCTCAGCTAACTGCAATCTGCTAAATGTCTTGAAGGCTATTTGGTTGTCGGCTAAATGTCTGCGACCGGCTACGGGTCAAACATCTATACTAAAAGTAGTTGAGCTTGAAAATGCATAAATCAAATTAAAAAACATCTTTAAGTAATTCATAGTCATTCTCGGTACTACTGATGAAATCTTTTGTGTAGTGTCTATGCAACGGAATAGCAATAATTTCTGCAATACAGACAATTGGCCGACAGACAACTGGCCGAACGTGGCAATTAGCCGGGAGGACATTTAGCCGAAAAGACGATTAGCCGACAGGACATTTAGCTGATAGTATAATATGCCGGTACTTTTCTAACATTTTTCGACAACCCTCATGAGATACATCGCATTGGAGCCCTTTGATCACTCTTTATATTCTATGCAATTCATATACACCACCTATGTGCCTGTGCAAAAATATTAGTTTAACTTAACTTATACCATAACTTATCATAAATCAAACATATCATAATTTAAAACTCACTATCAGCAATCATCCCTAACGTTTGCCTGTAAATGAACAATAAATTCGATGCACACCATATTCTTATCCAAACATCTTGCACTCTTTGTCTCCCCTTCTTCCGAAATTTCGTTTCCCGTTTTGCTCCCCTTACAGTATCAAGGTTTAAAATCTTTAAAATTCCTTAATATTTTCTTTAATTTTCTGTTTTATTTGTTCCTTTAAACTAACAATAAATAGTCAGTCATAAATTTCGTTATCAATTTATTTCACCATATTCATTTCATTAAAAGTTCTTGTAAATTGCCTCCATCGAAAATGTCATTTCTCCCTTTTGCTCCCTCATCCACGGTACCCATATTTTAAAATAAAAACCCTTTAAAACTCTTTAATTTTTTTTAATCTTTTCTGCTCAATTTGCCACTTTATTTTAACAATAAACAAACGATCATAAAAATTTCTCCCCCCCCCCCAACCCCAACTGAAATTGGTATTTCCTCCTCGCCTCTCCCTCTTACCAAGCATCTGAAATTTAAAGTCCTTAATTTTTTTTCGTTTATTATTTTTTTTAACTTATTTGTAAATATTTTCTAAGGCAAGTAAATAATAAGTCGCCGATAAACTTCCGCCCCCCCCCCGCAAAAAAGAACTAATTCTGCTTATTCCTCTTTTTTTTCCCTCAGATCACAAAATTTTAACCTTAAAAGTCATTGCTTTTTTTAAAACATTTTGTACTCTATCTGTTAATTTATTGTAATCATAAATAATCATATAACTATACTCCTCCCCCACCAAAATTGACGCTTGCTCTGACTCTACCCTTACCAAGAACACAAAATTTAGTCTTTTTTTGTCCTATTTCTTATTCTTTAGTAAGGTAAATAAATAAGTCATCAAATAAAATCCCCCCCTTTTTTTCGTTCCCTTATTTAAGTTTAAAATCTTTGAAAGTCTTTTTTTAATACATTTTCAGCTTTATCTGTTTCATATTGAACAATAAATAATCGATTATATAATTTCTTCCACCCCCATATAAAATTGACGTTTTCTTTTCTCCCCCCATTATTTCCATGCTCATAAAATTTAAAGTCTCTAAAACTCCTAATTTCAATGTTTTTGCCCTATTTGTAAATCTTTAATAAGTTACATAATCGGTCATCTATTAAATTCCCCCCCCCCCCCAAAAAAAAAAAAAAAAAAATCTGTTTCTTGATTTGTCTTACCCTCAACTCATGAAGCTAAAAAATCTAATTTACAGTCTTTAAAACTTTTTAATTTTTACTTTTTTTTCGTCCTAATTATAAATCTTTATTATCTATAATATTAACTAAATCATTTCAACTATGTACGAAAGTGTTAACAATAAAGCGATAGGTGTACATTTAATTGAGCATAAAAAAATTTTTAACTGTATTTTTCAAAGGAAAATGTCTTTAGAGAGATATTTGTAAGGAAAATATTGTGGTTTCTCGTCAACGTGCAAGTAAATTCTCAAAACCTTTCGAAATCATTTTATTCCGACTAGCTCAGAAAGAACCATCAAACGTAGATACCAAAGGTGCCTGAGTAATCGACTGAACCGAGTATGTCCATAAAGAAAAAAGAAAAATCATGCGTCTACGTCGATACATTCCAACACTTACAGAACACTGTAACAAAACTTCGCCGTTTAATAAAGTAAAGAAGATATCTAACTAAACATTTGTAATACCTATGACACGTTTGAAAAGCAGATTTCAACAATTGCACCCATAACCTGGATGGTACTCCAATTCTTTTGTGCAGCTCATATGATATATGCAGCTCATATGAGGCAGTGTATATGATATATTTGTACTGCATATATTTGTACAGATTCTACATACTATGTTAAAATTTAGTTTTGTAAGAAAATACATAAAACAGTTGAAAATTCACCCTCGGCAATTTCTACTAATAGACGGAAACATACTTGAATTCTTTTGTGCATTTCTGTATACACGTCAAACAGTATTAAGCTGAAATCTAATTCAGGCAAAATCATGCTCAAAATTACTGAAATCATACTTGCAGGAATTATTTTCTATCGGCGGCCCATGTATCCAGTTTTTGGAATATCCCTGTATAGGATTTTATTTGTATGATACAAACATCTCTAAGCATATTAAATGTAGTTGAGCTAGACCATTTATAACTAAAAAAAACCTAACATCTTTAAGAAATTCATACTCATTCTCAGCAATGGTTACGAATTCTTTTGTGTGGTCCTGTATAGGGTTTGTAAAACATGTGCACACCACGTAGTGCGCAAAAATTTACTTAAACTTAAAAACGCATTCTGTAATTGAAAATGTACTTTCAGCATTAATTTTTAATAGCTATATCGGATACAGTATTGTATGAAAATATTTTATGTTTCCCTGTAAATGAACGCTAAATGAAATGCAGACCATATTCGAATGTAAGCATCTTGTAGTAAATCAAAGTAATGTGTATCTATTTCGTCATGTTTGAAATAGTGTAACGTGATCAAAATACGCTACAAACAGTTTTTCTCGTAGACCATATTGAACCAAGTTCTTTTGTCTGACCCCGTAAATAATTGTTAAATGCTCATGTTGTACAGAAAGTAGGCTAAGGACACCTCAGAAATTCATATCAATTTCATTATCTTTGTGACAGAGTAATATCAATCAAATACGCCGCAAACGATATTTCTTCACATAACGGAATACTTTTGAGTCCCCTATACTCGTACTTTAAGCATTACACATCACATAGTCTATAGTAACAATTTTAAAGTGTGTCTCAATGTACATAAATTTAACTGTGTTTAACATTGTGCAACACTATCAAAATACATCCTAAATAATCCCCCCCCCCCCACATAGACCATAATGTAGCGAATACTTTTGAGTGCATCTGTAAATGAACCATGAATGGTGCACCGAACATACCATGATGATTTTCAATATCGTATATCAATTACATGGCAATCCGACTATATTTACGCTAGTTAGAGCACGGATAGACAGACAGACGGACGGACAAACCCAATTCATAAACACTTTTCAACTTTCTTGGAAAGTGTTTAAAATGAAAAAATGTAAATGAAAATAAAAGTATTTTATTGTTATTTAGATTACGAACCGCTACAAAAAACATTCTTAACTGTCTGCATCATTTAAAAAATATTTAGTGTACAGAAATCTCCCCCCCCACACACACACACACCTGAATTTACTCCTATGCACTTAAAATTTCAAATTGTGAAAACTCCTTTATGTTTTATAACTTACTTGTAAAAATAAAATATAATCTAAATTTTCTTCCGTCTGAAACCTTTCTGCTAACATCACACAAAGTTTTGAATATTTGGAAAACTTTATTTTTTCTGTCATATATTTTAGTGCTAACAACAATAAATTATGTACTATACCTATAAATGTCTACGCTGGGATTTAGATGTATACCCCCCCCCCCTTCTCCTCAAAATTAATATTTCCCGTTCTCCCCTCCACCCCTCTACAGTACAAAATATACAGTTTATTTGGTTAACCTTTTCTCTCCTAATTTTATGAACATCTTATTTTTAACCTTCAATGTTGTTTAGCTTTTATATATCTCTTGATAAATTTCATGTTCTAAAAAGAATCCCCACAAAAGATAGTTATTTTAGAATATTTGTATCTGGTATTTCCCCCCTCATTCAATATCTCCCCCCTTGATTTTAAATGTAATTTCGTTATGTGAAATAAAATAGTTTTTATACTGCGCTAATTTCAATTTTATGTTAGTAAAAGCTGTAAAATGAACTTGATGATTAAAAAAAAGAAATATATCTGAATAAAATAATCATTTCTTTTCTGAAAGTCAAATCGCTTTAATTTTTGCACCCTTATTATAAACAGATTAAAATTCTTTTTACGGCTTTCAGCGTTATCCAGATTCTCCACAAAACATACGGCTTTGATCTACGCTGGACGGTTGAAAAAAGAAATCTCTTAGACCACCTGAAACCTATTGGAAATGATCCAAGAATATTCTATTTGCTGATTGGAAGAGCTCGCTTGTCAATCATTTGAATTTAGACCATCCTTTCAATTCAGCTAAAATGCCAGCGGCCATCTCGATTTCTTTTTGTCCGTGACTGCAGTGGGGTCTTATGAGCTGCACAAAAGATGAAAAGCATATGAGCTGCACAAAAGAATTGGAGTACCTTCCAGATTATGGGTGCAATTGTTGAAATCTGCTTTTCAAACGTGTCATAGGTATTACAGATGTTTAGTTAGATATCTTCTTTAATTTATTAAACGGCGAAGTTTTGTTACAGTGTTCTGTAAGTGTTGGAATGTATCGACGTAGACGCATGATTTTTCTTTTTTCTTTATGGACATACTCGGTTCAGTCGATTACTCAGGCACCTTTGGTATCTACGTTTGATGGTTCTTTCTGAGCTAGTCGGAATAAAATGATTTCGAAAGGTTTTGAGAATTTACTTGCACGTTGACGAGAAACCACAATATTTTCCTTACAAATATCTCTCTAAAGACATTTTCCTTTGAAAAATACAGTTAAAATGTTTTTTATGCACAATTAAATGTACACCTATCGCTTTATTGTTAACACTTTCGTACATAGTTGAAATGATTTAGTTAATATTATAGATAATAAAGATTTATAATTAGGACGAAAAAAAAGTAAAAATTAAAAAGTTTTAAAGACTGTAAATTAGATTTTTTAGCTTCATGAGTTGAGGGTAAGACAAATCAAGAAACAGATTTTTTTTTTTTTTTGGGGGGGGGGGGGATTTAATAGATGACCGATTATGTAACTTATTAAAGATTTACAAATAGAACAAAAACATTGAAATTAGGAGTTTTAGAGACTTTAAATTTTATGAGCATGGAAATAATGGGGGGAGAAAAGAAAACGTCAATTTTATATGGGGGTAGAAGAAATTATATAATCGATTATTTATTGTTCAATATGAAACAGATAAAGCTGAAAATGTATTAAAAAAAGACTTTCAAAGATTTTAAACTTAAATAAGGGAAAGAAAAAAAAGGGGGGGGATTTTATTTGAGGACTTATTTATTTACCTTACTAAAGAATAAGAAATAGGACAAAAAAAGACTAAATTTTGTGTTCTTGGTAAGGGTAGAGTCAGAGCAAGCGTCAATTTTGGTGGGGGAGGAGTATAGTTATATGATTATTTATGATTACAATAAATTAACAGATAGAGTACAAAATGTTTTTAAAAAAGCAATGACTTTTAAGGTTAAAATTTTGTGATCTGAGGGAAAAAAAAGAGGAATAAGCAGAATTAGTTCTTTTTTGCGGGGGGGGGGGCGGAAGTTTATCGGCGACTTATTATTTACTTACCTTAGAAAATATTTACAAATAAGTTAAAAAAAATAATAAACGAAAAAAAATTAAGGACTTTAAATTTCAGATGCTTGGTAAGACGGAGAGGCGAGGAGGAAATACCAATTTCAGTTGGGGTTGGGGGGGGGGGGGGAGAAATTTTTATGATCGTTTGTTTATTGTTAAAATAAAGTGGCAAATTGAGCAGAAAAGATTAAAAAAAATTAAAGAGTTTTAAAGGGTTTTTATTTTAAAATATGGGTACCGTGGATGAGGGAGCAAAAGGGAGAAATGACATTTTCGATGGAGGCAATTTACAAGAACTTTTAATGAAATGAATATGGTGAAATAAATTGATAACGAAATTTATGACTGACTATTTATTGTTAGTTTAAAGTAACAAATAAAACAGAAAATTAAAGAAAATATTAAGGAATTTTAAAGATTTTAAACCATGATACTGTAAGGGGAGCAAAACGGGAAACGAAATTTCGGAAGAACGGGAGACAAAGAGTGCAAGATGTTTGGATAAGAATATGGTGTGCATCGAATTTATTGTTCATTTACAGGGAAACATTAGGGATGATTGCTGATAGTGAGTTTTAAATTATGATATGTTTGATTTATGATAAGTTATGGTATAAGTTAAGTTAAACTAATATTTTTGCACAGGCACATAGGTGGTGTATATGAATTGCATAGAATATGAAAGAGTGATCAAAGGGCTCCAATGCGATGAGGGTTGTCGAAAAATGTTAGAAAAGTACCGGCATATTATACTATCAGCTAAATGTCCTGTCGGCTAATCGTCTTTTCGGCTAAATGTCCTCCCGGCTAATTGCCACGTTCGGCCAGTTGTCTGTATTGCTGAAATTATTGCTATTCCGTTGCATAGACACTACACAAAAGATTTCATCAGTAGTACCGAGAATGACTATGAATTACTTAAAGATGTTTTTTAATTTGATTTATGCATTTTCAAGCTCAACTACTTTTAGTATAGATGTTTGACCCGTAGCCGGTCGCAGACATTTAGCCGACAACCAAATAGCCTTCAAGACATTTAGCAGATAGCAGTTAGCTGAGACGTGCATTTAGCCGATACGTACATATAGCCGACAACACAATTAGCTGAAATTTACATACAGCATACAGGACAATTGATCGAAACGGACATATAGTAATAATTTTAGCAATACAGACAATTGACTGACAGGCAACTGGCCGAACGTGGCAATTAGCCGGGAGGACATTTAGCCGAAAAGGCGATTAACCGACAGGACATTTAGCTGATAGTATAATTAGCCAGTACTTTACTAACATTTTTCGACACCCCTCATGAGATACATCGCATTGGAGCCCTTTGATCACTCTTTCATATTATGTACCTCCCGTTCCCCCTCCCACAATTTGTATCAGCGGGAGCATTTTTCTGACTTTTCCGACAACCCTCAAGTGATATATCATTGGACTGGGCAGCCCTTTGATCACTCTTTCATATTATGCACCTCCCGCTAGGTTACAGTTAATTTGCAGTTTGGTTAAAATTGCGATTAGTTACTCTTAGATTACGGATAGGTTATAATTATGTTACGTTTAGGTGATAATTAGATTACACTTAAGTTACAGCTTGGTCATGGTAAAGTTATGTTACAGTTACATAATATTTAGCATATGATTAGGTTATAACTAGGTAAACTTTATTTACAGTTAGATTATGGTTAAGTCCCAGTTAGGTTACATTTAGGCTACAATTAGGTTACTGTTAGGTTTTAGTTTGGTTACGGTTACTTCATAATTAGGTTACACTTAGGTTACGTTTAGATTATGGTTAGGTAACTGTTCGGTTATAATTAGGTTACGTTTAGGTGATAATTAGATTACGCTTAGGTTACAGCTTGGTCATGGTAAAGTTGTGTTATACAGTTACATTACTGCTAGCATACGATTAGGTTATAATTAAATAAACGTTAGTTACAGTTAGATTACGATTACGTCCCAGTTAGATTATATTTAGACTACAATTAGGTTACTGTTAGGTTTCAATTAGCATACGGTTACTTTATAATTAAGTTACCGTTAGGTTACGTTTAGATTACGGTTAAATAACTGTTAGGTTACGTTTAGGTGATAATTAGAATACGCTTAGGTTAGAGCTTGGTCATGGTAAAGTTATGTTACAGTTACATTACAGTTAGCATACGATTAGGTTATAACTAGGTAAACGTTAGTTACAGTTCGATTACGGTTACGTCCCAGTTAGGTTACATTTAGGCTACAATTAGGTTACTGTTAGGTTTCAGTTAGGTTACGGTTATCTTACACTTAGGTTACGTTTAGGTTACATATAGATTATAGTTACGTTACAGTTTGGTATTGGTTAGGTTACAGTTACGCTACAGTTAGTTTATGCTTAGGTTATAATTAGGTTAAGATCAGGTTACAGTTACGTTACAGTTAAGTCGGATGAATATCCTGTCGGATGAATGTCCATGTCGAATAATTGTCCTCTGTTGGCTAACTGTCTTGTCGGCTAACAGTCTCTGTCGGCTAAACATCCTGTCGTCTAATTGCTGTCTGCTAAATGTCCCGTCGGCTAAGTGACATTGTAGCATATAAATAAATAGGGATATGACAAAAAACTGGATACATGGCCGTCCATGGATAGCAATTCTTAAGCTAATATTAGCCTTAGAAGTATGATATCAGTAATTTTCAGCGTATTTATTTCTGAATTAAATTTCAGCTCAGTATGTGGCGTGTATAAAAATTTATAAGGAACATACAGAGCTTCACAAAACAATTGAAGTACGTTTCCGTCTATTGTTAGGAATTAATAAATGTGTATTTTCAAATGTGTTATGTGTTTTTCTAACTGAACTAAAAATGTAGGAAAGGGTTCATAATCCATACTTGACACATGGTTTTCCTTTCTTGTTTTATTTATTTTCAATAATTCATCTTCTTATGTTTTTGTATTTCTCAGTTGCAATAATCATGATTTTTAGGGTTCCGTACTTAAAAAGTAAAAACGGAATCATTATAAGATCACTCCTGTGTCTGTCTGTCACAGCCATTTTACTCGTAAACTACGGAACGTGGGAAGTTCAAATTGGGAGATGTAATAAAGACTATTGACCCACATATTTACAGATTATTAAACATTCACAAATATATGTGGGGAAAAACGTAGAGGGGATAATTAGGTTATTTAAAGAAGATATATATTTTCTTTGTATATCGTTTGGGGTATCGGTTAAAAGATTCCGTAACGCCGAACTCAAAAATACATTTCTTTTAATTTTAGATATTATATTTTCAGAGATATTGTCGAAAATGTAGTGCAAAAATGTGCCACACCCCCCCCCCCCCCCCCATCTATTTTCAAATCTACTGAAACTAAAATTATGAAAAAAATTAGAGGTAGTAGAGGTTTATTTAATACTCGCAGGAAAATTATAGCGAATGCCCTAGGTGGCATAGTTTTTCATAAAATCGCATTTTTCTGTTACATACAGATTTCTATTTGCGGGCATTCAGCAAAGGTATCGAAGAGCGCTAAAGGTACCTATCGTATCAAAAGTATAAAAGCTTTGTTTATAATGATTTTCGAAAAAAAATCGTCGGTAATTCGCCGAGATATTAAGACTCCTGTCCCTGACGGCGAAGACACTAACGAGCTAATGCTAATCCGATGGGGAGGAAAAAGTAAAGAAAGGTGCGATGTAGAGACGGATCTCGGCTATACAATGCCAAAAAAAATTTTTTTTAATATCGAAATACAAAATAGATATTAGAAAAATCCTTCCCTATACGATTAGCATTAGCTCGTGATTGTCTTCGCTGGCAGGGGCAGGAGCCTTAACCCTTAAAAACACGGTTGGTTTGGACATACATAATGGCAGAGGCGGCGTACTCTATATACCATCGGTTTTTAAATACTAGATAACAACTTTTAATGATATATATGTGTAATGCAATACCCAGTAGCAGCATAAAAGCAGTAAACGTCAAATTGTTGAAAACAGACCAATTTAATTACAATTAATCGCATAAATACTATGGGATTCGCGACTAGTTTGCGTTGAGTGGATCTCTCAATACGTCTCCCGTGTCTTTAAATGATAATTAAAGACCTATTTGAAAAAACGCGGCACGGACAAAGTCGAGTTGCATCTTTGCGACCTCCTTTCGAAGCGCGCGTAGTACAACGCCAAGTTTAAACTTTGAACAACGATTTTATTTCATCTACACTGTAAAAAGAAAAATATTTCTATGTTGAATTTAGTTTTATGAAATGCCAAATGAAATTTAAATATGCAGTACTTTTATTGTTAGTACCAAATTAAGTTCACCATATGCAGATTAAGATACGTTTAAAAAAAGAGTTATACAAAATAGCAATATTTAATTTTATTTCGGCTTCATATCTCTTTGAACCTTTGTGGTATACTCAATCATACTTTTCTAATATATATAGCTATACCCAACTCTACGTTGTATAGGTTTTTACAAAGTTTCATTATTCTTTTAAATAATACAGTTAATAATTCATATATTTTATAAGCCCAGTGGTGTAGTGGTCAGCACGCCTGTCTGCCGCACCGCAGGTCGAGAGTTCGACTCCCGACTGGGCAAGGTTCACTCAGCCTTTCATCCCTTCGGGGTCGATAAAATGAGTACCAAGCTTGCTTGGGAACTAAACACCGAGGGTCTCGCGTTAGGTTGACCACCTGGCCGGGACGCATGCTACATAGCACCTCGGGGCCCAGGGTCAAGAAAACAGAGATGGGCACTGTCGGCCCAGATCCTTCTTGGATTGTATAGCCACAGAGTTTAGTTTTTTTAGTTAATTCATATATTTATTGTACGGAACTCTCTGAGCGCGAGTAATACTCGTACTTGACCGTTTATTTTATATACAAGTTATATGCATTGGTCTGCCAAGTCGTATCTTGGTGGAAACCATCTGCAGAACATCAATTTAGTGGTTGATCCGCAGGTTTACCATTGTGTTTTCATGCACCCAAACTTCAATATTTTCATACATTTGGGTGCTGCAAAATACAATGATAAACCAATCGATCAAAAACTAAACTCCGGTGTGCAGGTGTTTTCTATCAAGATATGACTTAGCAGACCATTTGCATTTTAATATGCTAATTGAGTTCTATCTAATCCTAAAATTTCAGCCTTCAACTTGATGAGCTGATGGTCTGTGCAATTGCCACCCGTCGAACAAATCCCTTCCTGTGAAATCTTGTATCACTCTATAGGAATCTGTGGACAGGCACAAAAACATCCTATCTGTGTTTTTATACCTAGATTGTGTATAAAAACCTTTTTTAATTCATTACTCTGAATTTGGAGATTTTTGTAACAAATACAGCTGTTTTTTTTTTTTTTACAATTGTTTGAGAAAGACTTTGTTTTTATTTTCTCTGAAAACTGCTTGGATTTTTCATTACATTGATATGCAATTCTGATAATGAATTTCATAGAATTCCATTTCAAAGCAATATTTCGAATTTCTTCCAATTTTACCAAAGCATTCTTTTTCTTTATCAGAAATCAGAGAAAATAAATTTATTTTGCCTGCATCTTTATCTTTAGACTAAGTTACAATTTTATTTTCCCCGCATTGCTGATAGAGATTTTTTTTTTACCTTGTCAGTTGAAAGCTCACAGTCAAATATCTCAAGAGATTCTCCATCTTCTTCCTCTACTTCCCAGTTAATAATCAGGAGGAGTTGCCGTAATATCCTTTACCAATCTGTGTCCTATATCGGAATTTGGTAAATTAGCAGTGCTTTTAGTTTATAGTCTTTACTTGACCTTACCGATCATGACAGTGTTAAGCTATCATTCGTTGTTGCTAAGAAACTGTTTTTACTAGTTTATAAATTAGCTTGGTAAATTATCACTGGTTTTACTTTGCAGCCTCTACTTGAACTTGCCGATCAAGACAATGGTAAGCTGCCATTCATTGGTGCCCAGAAAATGTTTTTATCAGTTTGTTAAAAATGTCCTACTGACATTTTCTTCGTATATAACGCAGACTTTCACAGTGATAGACTTGTTGATGACGGTATTATCCTTCTCCTATAATTCTTGAAAAGCTAATAACAAATTTACTGTTGCTTTGTGAGCCTTAATTTCCTCTCTAATCATTTTATAAAACTGTGTGATTGAATAATGAATTGTAGTAAACGAAAGAATGTGCCATTACAATACAACATGAAATAAAAATGTTAACTAACGCAATCTTTAACAGGATACCAATGTAAATTGAAAGTAAAGATCGAGTTTTATTAAAATTCATAGTAAAAGACCAGAGAAGAATCTATTACCAAATTCCAATTTTTGGGACGGATGCAAAAGTTTGTCGCATATTGTTGATGGAAATTAAAGAAAATGTATTTCGTGTAAATTTCAATTCCTAGCAGTTACATAATTAGCGCTCATCTGGCTAAAGAATCGATGTATTTTCTCAAATCTTCCAAAAAATAAAATATCTTATCCTCAAAATGTTTTGAAGTGATCTAAATAAACGGTCATACGACGATGCAAGTTTTGGAGAATGGTTCTTGGATTGAAGCATTTCATCTCAATTATAACAGTTTGTGTCTGAAATGGGCTAGATACATGTGGTCTAGCAGTCTTGTTGGAAAACAATGCCTAATTGTTGATTGTTTGAAGCTGCTTCTAGCGGATTGTTTGATATAATTCACTTAATTATAAACAGTATTTCTGCAAATTAATGCTGTATTTTCTACGTAACATCTATTAATAAACAATTTTCTTGTCTCACTGAATGTGAAGAAAAATCTTCTGTAGGTAGGAACTGACTTTTGCTTTGATTAAAAGGCCTCTTCGATGTAGTCATCAATGCAGTCTAAATAATTATTAACATTGCTACTATTCCTTATATTCCATGAATTACTAAAATAATGTGAAAATAAAAACTATGCGTAAATCTGGTTTTTGAATAATGTAGAATAACGTTGTTTTAAAAATATCAACATGTTTTGTAGAAACTGAGTCAGGCTAAAGTTTTAGCTTCATAAAACGTAATTTTTTTTTTTTTTTTTTTACTGCTAATTGTACTGTCAAGTTCCAGGAACAAGAAATTTCCCTCCGAGGAGACCTCTACTTTCAAATATTTAGCCAACAAAGACTTATAAACTGATACAATCAATTATGACTCGTATTCAATCATAGAGGCTTGCTTATAGAAAAAGTTTCAGGCCGAAATGTGCTGGATCGAACCGTAGCTTCCGATTTCACGAGGATGAAGTAGGCATACTTCTATTACAAATTTTTTAATTTTTTTTTTATCCTATTTAATAACTTCAGTTAATTAAGACAATAATAACATTTTAAAATAAGTGTTAGAAATTTGTCTGATTTGCCTCCATTAGAACATCGCTTATAGATCGAATTTGGCAAATTCAAAAGTGGAGATTTTATTATGATTTTATCACATATATATACTTTGCAATGAAATTCTAATTTGGGTGGACTTTCTGCTGAAATTTCCTTCATGAAAACATTTCCTTTATTAACATAATCAAATTAAACCTCGTGAAATTGGTCTCCTTCTTCACGCCCCCCCCCCCCCCCTCCTTTCTTTATCATTTTATGAGTTTCTCCATCTTCACTGTTCGATTTTTTTTTCAAAAGAAGGTAGTGCGGATGGCCCACTGCCTTTAGTAATGTGGACTATGGTGATTTCAAGTTAAGTTAGAAAACGTAACCAATCTTCTGATTTTCATCAACGTCTTATAACGGTGGATGAAACATGAATTCGCCATTATTCACCAGAGATGAAACAGCAATCTAAACAATGTGAAAGAGCAGCTGAAATTGCGCCAAAGAATGTGAAAACGGTTCCATCTGCTGGAAAAGCCATGGATACGGTTTTTGGGAATTCACAAAGTGTGGTGATCATAGAGCACCGGCAAAAAGGTAGAATCGTCACCGGACAGTGTTATGCATTTCTACGGGACCAATTAAAGAGTGCCTATTCCGACAAAACGTCTATACCTGAGCAAAAAATACGTGTTCTTTCACCACAGCAGTGCTCTTGCACACATGCTTGTAGTTTTCGCTACGAAAGTCAATGGCCTACGCTCTATAGTGCTTCCACATGCACCGGATTTTGCTCCCAGCGATTATTTCCTTTTCCCAAGCCTGAAGAAATGGCTCGGTAGTCGGAAATTCACTTCAAAATATGGGGTTAAAGCAGAGACCACCACTTCATTTCCAAAGTTAGATAAGGCTTATTATGCTAAAGATAATAAAAAGTCGGAAACTCGTTGGTTTAAATTTTTTAAGTTGTAAGGAACTACGTTAAAAAAATTAAATATTGTCAAATTTTTTTCATTTTCTTTGTCGGCCTAATAACCTTCCGAAACACACTCGTATCGATATCAAATTTTATTTTCCCTCAAAAAAAATAAAAAAAAAAAAAAAAAAAAAAAAAAAAAAAGGCGGAGTTCAAGAAAAATGCGGGTCCTAGTTGTAATTAAAATTCGACCCCCTCATGCTGAGAACATGACACTATAAAACTTGGTAAGACGGAAACATAAACAATAGGTGCTAAATACCTTTTTAGATGGGTTTTTTGCGTCTTTGCAGATAGAATTGCAGGGTATTTTTAGGGGAATAATGAGAATTCCGTTTAAACCAGGGTTTCGTTACAGCTACGTATCAGAAAATAAATTTGTTAGCTAGCAGACATTTATAAAATGTAATATTTTACCATACAGTCTCCTTATTTTCAGTTTAACATTATTATAGTTAATGATAAATTTTCGCGTTCCCTTTGCGTTACAAAAAATATCTTTAGGTTACCTTTGAGAACACATACAACATTGTAGAAAAAAAAAGGACCAAAATACGGAATTACTACTGGCAATCTAGACGCCAGCACTTAGACCAGAATTTAACGGATTTTTTCTGTAATTTAAAGGGAAAAAGTTCCGTTAAAATACGGAAATAGTACTATCGTCTAGATTGCCAGTAGTATTTCCGTAATTTAATCCTTTTTTTACAGTGTAGTGACGGGAAAAAAAATGTAAGCGCTAATGTTAAGTCTATGGGAGCGTTATTTTCAAATATCTCGCGTCCTTTTTAATATTTTAAAATGATTTTTTTTTGCATAGGATAGCTGAGAACGATCTACAACCGGGCTGTTTTTTACTTTTTCGGTTTTGGTTAGAGATATTAAAAAAAAAAAAATTACTTATACTTTCGGAACTGGTGGAATCGGTTCTGAAATTGAAACTATCATAATGAAAGAAAACTGTAACTAAAATCGAAAAAGTAAAACCTAGCCTGGTTGTTGATCGCCCCCAGCTATCCTATGCAAAAAAAAAAAAAAAAAAAAAAAAAAAAAAAAAAAAAAAAAAAAATCATTCAAAAATATTAAAATCAAAGCCAGAAAATTGAAAATAACGCCCCCATAGACTTAAAATTAGCATTTTCATTTCTTCCCGTGTCTGAAGTGGGCTCTTGGAAAAAATATGTTACGCAGGACAAATTTCGCATTTTCTTAGACTTTTAAAGGTATACAGTCCCCATAAAAATGACAAATATTAAAAATAATAAATATTAATATTTTAAAAGTTTCGAACAAATTGATCAACTCTTTTAAAGTTAACAATCTTTAAAACTTACAAATTTTAAGTTCTTGTTAAATCTTAGTAAATTTAAATTGTTCAAAATTAGGAAAAATTAAAATAATAAAGTCATCAATAATGATCTTAGGCATGTTTTAAAGGCATGAAAAATATGCTAAAAATTAATATAATAAGAAAATGAATAATACAGATAAAAATCAACTTTCAGGAATTTCTGCCAATTAACGGAAGTGTATTTGCATTCTTTTGTACAGCCCTTATATTAGCAACAAGATTTTATACACGTCACATGTTAAGATAAAATTTATTCCAGTATAAACATGCTTAAACTACTTAAATCGCACTTCCAGAAATTATGATCCATAGGCGTGCATGCATACAATTCTCTGGATAGCCTTGTATATTATTATATTTAGTTTTTTCTTTCGGAACCGGTTGGAATCCGTTCTGAAGTCGAAACTATCCTAATATTAAAAAAAAAAAAAACTAAAACTAAAATCGAAAAAGTAAAAACTAGCCTGGTTGTCGATCGTCCTCAGCTATCCAATGCAAAAATCTATTAAAATAAAGCGAGAAATTTGAAATTAACGCCCCCATAGACTTAAAATTAGCTTTTTTATTTCTTCCCGTGTCTGAAGTGGGCCCTTAAAGAAAGATGTGTAATACAGGACAAATTTCGCATTTTCTGCGGCTGTTAAAGTTGTACATTTTCGTTAAAAATAACAAATATTAAAAGTAATAAATATTAACAATATTCCTTTAAAGTTGATCAAAACTTTCAAAGTAAACATTCTTTAATACTTACTAGCTTTAAGTTTTTGTTAAATCTTAGTAAATTTAAATTGTTCAAATTATTGAAAAATTAAAATGATAAAGTCATCAATGGATATTCTTGGGCTTGTTTTAACGGCATGAAAAAAATGATAAAATTTAATATAATAAGAAAACGATTAATGCAGATGAAAGTAAACTTTCAGCAATTTCTACCAATAACCGGCAGTATATTTGCATTATTTTGTACAGCCCTTGCATTCGAACAAGTTTATATACACGCAACATGTGAAGATCAAAATTATTGCAGTATAAACATGCTTAAAACAACTGAAATCGTACTTCCAGAAATTATCATTCATAGGCGCGCGCATGCATCCAATTCTTTGAATAGCCTTGTATATTATTATATTTATATTTTACAAACAGTTTCTAATTATAGTTGAACTTGAAAATGTAGAATTTAATTTAAAAAAATTAGCAATTCACTCTCATTCTCAGCAATTCTTCCTAGTTCTTTTGCGTAGCCCTATACACGGTCTATAGAAATCATATATATAATCAAGTATTAAAACGGATATCATAGGTGAAAACTCATTTTTAGCAATCAACTCTAATAGAGAATACTTCGTATACAGTATTGTGTCCAGCAACTTTTATATGCCCCTGTAAATGAAATAAAATGTGATTCACATCATATTCTAATGTGAGCATCTTGTAGTAAACCTCAGTAATGTATATGAATTCCATCTTGTTTGAAATCGTGAAACATAACTAAAACACACTTTGCAAGCAGTATTTTCTGTAATAAAACTGAACTCATTTCTGTGACCCTGTGAATGAATGATAAATGCTTTTCAACCCCTTCAGAAAGCATGTTTTACTGCGCATCATAAATTCATATCAATTTTATTATGTTGTAACAGAGAAACGTTATTAAAATACGCCGCAAACGTTTTTTCTTAATAGGCCATAATATAAAGAAATATACTTTTAATTCCCATGTACACGTACCGAAATCACCCACTCGTGGTTAGCCAAACTTTCCGCATAGGAGCTGTGCACTTAAATAAGGTGCATAATTTTTATGTTAAAGTTGTTTTACATCATTAAAATACACCGCAAATGATTTTTCCCATATAGGCCATAATATAGAAGAATACGCGCGATCTGATAGTAATTAAAATTCGGCCCCCTCATGCTAAAAACGTGACGCTATAAAACCTGGTAGGACGGAAAAAAAACAATGAGTGCGAAATACCGTTTTAGGTGGGTTGTATCCGTCTTAACAGATACAATTGTAAAATATTTTTAGGGGAACCATGAAAATATTCAATTTAAACCAGGATTGCGTTACAGTTACGTATTGCAAAATAAATTTGTCAGCTGACAGACTTTTATAAAATGCTATATTTTACCTTACAGTCTCATTATTTTTAGTTTTACATTATTACTAGGGGGCTCTGCCCCCTGCAAGCTACGCTCGCCAACCCCCGTTCAGACACCGCAGAATCTAAAAACACGCTAATCTGATCAGTTTAAAAAATATAAGAGAAGATTGGATTATACTGAAAAAAGCTGGGCAGATTTTACTGTAAATGGGTTTCCATTCAATTCCATTTGATTGCAAAAATGTAAGGCCGAATCAGTTGCTGTTAAGACATCCAATGGTTATTTTCGTTTTTGATTAAAGAGGATCAGTTAAACATTTGAAAAATAGCTGAAATAAAATTAATTAAGTATACAGAGTCTATGTCTCCCGGTATTTTAAAACAATCTCTATAACAATAGCCTAAGTCATGTGACTATCATCAACAATTTCGGGCGGGCCATTTCGCTGTTTATACTCTAGGTGCCATTTTGGTACTTTAATGTTAGCCATGCACAGGTGATAAGTCGCCAAATATTATTTTATCGCCATCGTTTCATCTATATTATAATAGTTCAAGTCAACAACTGTCATAAACAAATACGGTCTGATCCCTTCGCCTTTCATATGATACTTTGGCACAAATGTCATATAGGATATTGGCGCGATTTTTTTCCGACGCCAATTTGGGAAACGCATCAACAGCATAAACAACAACATCCGGCTTGCCATATCAAGCAAAATAACAATACTTTGGCGCCAGTACCCGTTGCGTATATGCCATTGGCGTCAGAAAAAAAAATCGCGCCAATATGGGTCCGTATATAACATCTGTACAAAAGATTTCCATTTTGGTTAAAAAATCAAATTTTTTTTTTCAAATAAAACTATATAAAAGTTGTCATGGTCACAAAGAATTCTTGGTACTGTTACGCTAGCCGGGTGCAAATGTCGCCAATAGCTTTTTTTCAAATTGCCAGATAGCATTTTTTTTTCGAGTGGTAAATTAAAACATTGATTTGAAGTTGAAATTAAATGTCATGGTTTGTTGGATTATTGGGAAGAGTTCCATATTGTGTGCTGGTTGGCGCAATTGGCGAATGAATCCAAAATGGCGTCAAAAAGCCATTTTTAGCGTCTTATAAAATTTTTCAGGATGTCGGAAAAACATGGTCTTTAAATATTTGTAAATATATACATATTTAATAAATCTTATATATGTCACATGTTAAAAAAAGTACGAAGTTTACACAGACAGTTTTATATATATCACGTATAGAGATATACCTTATACAAATATAGTATATATACACCTATAAATAAATATTATGTACTTATATATTATTTATTATATTTATTATACATGTCAAATTAAAACAAAGTTATATATTTTTCCGAAAAATATAGGCTAAATGCACAAAAAAAAATACGCAAAAAACATATGAATAAAGTTCATTCCAGAAAAAAAACAACCTCAAAGGCTGAAGATCGCAACGACATCGATTCATTTAACGCCAAAAAAACCAGCACACTATATGGAACTCTTCCCGCATTATTTAACATTTGGCCAGATGTCACATACGCACCGCAGATTTGGCGTGTTTTTTTTTTCTTTTTTACAAAAATTTGGCGAAAACCTTGTTTTCGAATAGCAGTTCATATGCATTTTGTGTATTACTTAGTTATCCCGTCGACCAAAAATCTATCGCCAAACCATAATATTAAATGTCAATAATGGTTGATCGTAAATGTCACATTCACTTGACTTTATGTAAGTTACACATGTTTACGTCATCAAGTGATTTTTATTTCGACGTTTTATTTGTATATTTATTAATGTTATACTAATTTATTTGTTCTTTCGTTATTTAAAATAAAAATTATGTCAATTTGTATAATTTGGCGATTTACATAATTTGGCGAATTTGGTCGACGGAATAACTAAGTAGTACCGTATCATAATATTAAAATATTTATTTGCTTAAAAGACGTTATAAAAACACATTAAAAGTAAATTAAAAATCTATATTATAAATATATTTTATCTATATTTACAAAATATAGATTTTTAATTTAATTTTAATGTGTTTTTATAACGTATTTTAAGCAAATAAATATTTTAATATTATGATATGATTCGTAATGGACGTAATTTTGATTTACTACTCGCACTTATTTACGTAAATAGTACCGTATTTTTAAATTATTTTCTATTGTTTTCAAAAGGAAATAACAAAAAAAAATAATTAATAACTATAGAACAAAATAATTTATATAATTTTAAAAAAGAAATAAAAGTAAATAAACATTTATTATTAAATAAACAACAATAGCCGAGTTACCATGTCAATCAAAATAATGCCATTTTGGCGCCAATCAGAATCTTTCGATTTGGCGAAAGATTGTTCAAGTAAACTGAATTATAAATAAAAGTAGCACGATACATTTTTTGGCATATATTTAAGGGAGGCCAAACTGGTCGCCAATTTAATTTAAAATAACCTTTTCTGAAATAAGAAAAAAAAATATCTGTTCTGATTAAAATTTGAGTTGCCATCATTAGAAAAATGTACTTAAAATTAGAAATAAATTAATATTTCGAAAACTAATTCGAATTTAAAAGTTCTAATACCAGTTTTGAGAACTGCAGATCAATACGGATTTTTGGTGTTAATTTCATCGCAAAGTATTCCATATTTTAGGAAAAATAGCCGTGAAACTGAATCAGTCGTTTAATCAGTCGTTTCAAAGAATCGTTTCATAAATTCGTTTCATTAGTATTTTATATATATAGGGTAGATATTTCAAGATAAATTTTCGCGTTTCCTAACCGTTACAAATAATATCTTTATGTTTCATTTGAGAACCCACACTAGTAACGGGAAAAAAAATGAAAGCGCTAATGTTAAGTCTATGGCAGCATTATATTTTCAATTATCTCGCTTCCTTTTAAACATTTTAAAATGAATTTTTTTGCATAGGATAGCTGAGGACGCTCTATAACCGGGCTAGTTATTACTTTTTCGATTTTTGTTTCAGATATTTTTCTTAAAAATTACTTTTACTTTCATAACCGGTTGGAATCCGCTCTAAAATTTAAACTATCCTATTATATATATAAAAAAAAACTATAGCCAAAATCGAAAAGTAAAAGCTAGCCTCACTGTCGATAGTCACCAGATATCCTATGCAAAAAAAAGAAAAAAAAAAGAAAAAGAAAAAATCATTCAAAAATATTAAAATCAAAGCGAGAAATATGAAAATGACCCCCCCCCCCCCATAGACTTAAAATTAGCGTTTTCATTCCTTCCCGTGTCTGAAATAGGCGTGCATGCATCCAATTCTTTGAATAGCCTTGTATATTATTATATTTTTATTTTCCAAACATATCTTTCTAAATATAGTTGAATTTGAAAATAAAATTAATCAATTTCTCAACAATTCTTCCTAGTTCTTTTGCGTAGCCCTATACGTAGTCTATCGAATTTATATATATAATCTAGTATGCAGAAATTTAGTTAAAAAAGTATATCATAGCTGAAATCTCACTTTCAGCAATCATCCCTAATAGACAATACTTCATATGCAATATTGTATCCAATATCTTTTATGTGCCCCTGTAAATTAAATAAAATGTGATGCACATCATATTATAATGTAAGCATCATATTGTAAACCTCAGTAACGTATATGAATTCCATCTTGTTTGAAATCGTGAAACATAACTAAAACACACTTTGCAAGCAGTTTTTTCTGTAATAAAACTGAACCCTTTTCTGTGACCCTGTAAATGAATGATAAATGCTTTGCTATCCCTTCAGAAAGCATGTTTTACTGCGCCTCATAAATTCATATCAATTTCATTATGTTGTAACAGAAAACGTTATTAAAATACCCCGCAAACGTTTTTTCTTCGTAGTCCATAATGTAACGAAATATACTTTTTAATTCCCCTGTACAAGTACCTATGCTCTTCAATAATGCGAATAAATTGTATGTTTAAAATTGTTTTATGTCATTAAAATACACGCAAATGTATTTTCCCACATAGACCATAATATAAAATACTTTTGAATGTCCATGTAAGTGAAGTATAAAATATTAAAAGGTAATACGTATTGGAAAAAAAATTGCTAGCTAATATATTTTTATAAAATGCTATATTTTATCTTACAGTTTCATAACTTTTAGTTTTACATTATTAAAGTTAATGATAAATTTTCGCGTTTCCTAACCGTTGCAAAAAAAATACCTTTGCGTTACATTTGAGAACCCACGCGTGTTACGGGAAAAAAATGTAAACGCTAACGTTAAATATATGGGAGCGTTATTTTCAAATCTCACTTCCTTTTTATCTCACTTCCTTTTTAACATTTTAAAATGATTTTTTTTTTGTATAGGATAGCTGAAGACGATCTACAACCGGGCTAGTTTTTACTCTTTCGATTTTGGTTTCAGATATTTTAAAAAAATTACTTTTAATTTCGGAACAGGGGTGAATCGTTTCTGAAATTGAAACTTTCCTAATATATATATATATACTAAACTAAACTCTGTGGCTATACAATCCATGAGGATCAGGGCCGACAGTGCCCATCTCTGTTTTCTTGACCCTAGGCCCCGAGGTGCTATACAGCATGCGTCCCGGCCAGGTGGTCAGCCTAACGCGAGACCCTCGGCGTTTAGTTCGGTACTCATTTTATCGACCCCAAAGGGATGAAAGGCTGAGTGAACCTTGCCCAGTCGAGAGTCGAACTCTCGACCTGCGGTGCGGCAGTCAGATGCCCTGACCACCGCACAGACCCTCGCCCAGACGTCAGATGCCCTGACCACCGTGTGTATATATATATATATATACACACACACACACACAGTTTATATATATATAAACTGTGTGTGTGTGTATATATATACATATATAACTATAATAAAAGTCTAAAAAGTAAAATCTAGCCTGGTTGAAGATCGTGCTCAGCTATCCTATGTAAAAAACATCATTCAATAATATTAAAACAAAGCGAGAAATTTTAAAATAACGCCCCCATAGACTTCGTTTTACTTTCTCTCCGTGTCTGAAGTAGGCTCTTAAAAAAAAATATCTGTTACACAGGACAAATTTCGTTCTCCGACTGTTAAAGGTGTACTGTCCCCTTAAAAATAATAAATATTAAAGTAATGAACTATAAAAATATTTCTTTAAAATTTTGAACAAGTTGATTTACAATTTTAAAGTTAACAATCTTTAAAACTTATTAACTTTAAATTCTGCTAATTTTTAAGTAAAAAAACTGTTTTTCAAACGTAAAATGTTAAATTGTCGAATATTTTATACATATACAAGAATAGGAGACTTGAAAACGAGTCTCCTGTTCAGGCCACAAATATGTTCTAACAAATTATGACTTCGTAATTATTTGTTAACTATTTTAACTTAAAAAATAATTTAAAAAATACTCGTCTATTTTTTTACCATTTTACTTAATAAACTAGGACTGAAATTTGATTCCTTAATAACTTCTATATGTTGTAACTCCCTCTGTGCGGTTCTGAAATTGTTTATATAAACGAAATGTATAATTTCCTTCGTTATTCATAGAAATATAGAATTTAAAATATTTCATTCTTTCAAGAGTCTTTTGTTGAAATTAAACAATAATCTTAGAAAAAAAATAAATCCAAGGTTTGAAATAGGAGTGATCTATTTTAACACGTTACAACAATCCAATCACAATTAAATCGTTTCCATTTGCTAAAATGTTTGGATATTAGCCAATCAGATTTTTAATAGGCGGTCTTTTCATCGTCTTGGTAGAGGCGGGCAGCATAACATTACGAGGCCGTTTTTGACTTATTTTTCATCAAAATCTTTACAAATTTTGCTTAGCCTAATTGTAGTAGAACTATTGAAAGCATATTATTGGAAAGCCTAAACTCTATATTTTCGTTGTTATTTTTTAAATTTTCCTGAATTTTGCTGATATGAATGTTATAAGACTAAAAATGACACAACACCTCGAATTTCACTGGATCCTAAATTGACAGGATCCTGAGAATTAAACTACAACAAAAATTGGAAAAGTAGAAAATAGCCCGTAAACAGATAGTCCTCAGCTATCCTGTGCAAAAAAAAATCATTTAAAAATATTAAAAATCAAGCAAGATATTTGAAAATATTGTTCCCATAGACTTATCATTAGCGTTCGAACTTCAAGCCGTGACTAGTGTAGCCTCTTAAGAGTCCCCATTGTTCCCATAGACTTATCATTAGCGTTCGAACTTCAAGGCGTGACTAGTGTGGCCTCTTAAGAGCTCACTGCAGTCACAGACAAAAAGAAATCAAGATGGCCGCTGTCATTTTAGCTGAATTGAAAGGATGGTCTAAATTCAAATGATTGACAAGCGAGTTCTTCCAATCAGCAAATAGAATATTCTTGGCTCATGTCCAATACGTTTCAGGTGGTCTAAGAGATTTCTTTTTTCAACTGTCTAGCGTAGATCAAAACCGTCTGTTTTGTGGAGAATCTGGATAACGCTGAAAGCCGTAAAAAGAATTTTAATCTGTTTATAATAAGGGTGCAAAAATTAAAGCGATTTGACTTTCAGAAAATAAATGAATATTTTATTCAGATATATTCTTTTTTTTATCTTCAAGTTCATTTTACAGCTTTTACAAACATAAAATTGAAATTAGCGCAATATAAAAACTATTTTATTTCCCATAACGAAATTACATTTAAAATCAAGGGGGAAGATATTGAATGAGGGGGGAAATACCAGGTACAAATATTCTAAAATAACTATCTTTTGTGGGGATTGTTTTTAGAACATGAAATTTATCAAGAGATATATAAAAGCTAAACAACATTGAAGGTTAAAAAAAAGATGTTCATAAAATTAGGAGAGAAAAAGTTAACCAAATAAACTGTATATTTTGTACTGTAGAGGGGTGGAGGGGAGAACGGGAAATATTAATTTTGAGGAGAAGGGGGGGGGGGTTGGGGTATACATCTAAATCCCAGCGTAGTCATTTATAGGTATAGTACATAATTTATTGTTGTTAGCACTAAAATATATGACAGAAAAAATAAAGTTTTCCAAATATTCAAAACTTTGTGTGATGTTAGCAGAAAGGTAGAGGGGCGAAAAGTTTAGTGTAATTTTCAGGCGGAAGAAAATTTAGATTATATTTTATTTTTACAAGTAAGTTATAAAACATAAAGGAGTTTTCACAATTTGAAATTTTAAGTGCATAGGAGTAAATTCAGGTGTGTGTGTGTGGGGGGGGGGGGGGGGAGATTTCTCTACACTAAATATTTTTTAAATGATGCAGACAGTTAAGAATGTTTTTTGTAGCGGTTCGTAATCTAAATAACAATAAAATACTTTTATTTTCATTTACATTTTTTTCATTTTTAACACTTTCCAAGAAAGTTGAAAACTGTTTATGAATTGGGTTTGTCCGTCCGTCTGTCTGTCTGTCTATTCGTGCTCTAACTAGCGTAAATATAGTCGGATTGCCATGTAATTGATATACGATATTCAAAATCATCATGGTATGTTCGGTGCACCATTCACGGTTCATTTACAGATGCACTCAAAAGTATTCGCTACATTATGGTCTATGTGGGGGGGGGGGATTATTTAGGATGTATTTTAATAGTGTTACACAATGTTAAACACAGTTAAATTTATGTACATTGAGACACACTTTAAAATTGTTACTATAGACTATGTTATGTGTAATGCTTAACGTACGAGTATAGGGGACTCAAAAGTATTCCGTTATGTTATAGCCCATGAAGAAATATCGTTTGCTGCGTATTTGATTGATATTACTCTGTCACAAAGATAATGAAATTGATATGAATTTCTGAGGTGTCCTAAGCCTACTTTCTGTACAACATGAGCATTTAACAATTATTTACGGGGTCAGATAAAAGAACTTGGTTCAATATGGTCTACGAGAAAAACTGTTTGTAGCGTATTTTGATCACGTTACATTATTTCAAACATGACGAAATAGATACACGTTACTTTGATTTACTACAAGATGCTTGCATTCGAATATGGTCTGCATTTCATTTAGCGTTCATTTACAGGGAAACATAAAATATTTTGATACAATACTGTATCCGATATAGCTATTAAAAATTAATGCTGAAAGTACATTTTCAATTACAGAATGCGTTTTTAAGTTTAACTAAATTTTTGCGTACTACGTGGTGTGCACATATTTTTCAAACCCTATACAGGACTACACAAAAAAATTCGTAACCATTGCTGAGAATGAGTATGAATTTCTTAAAGATGTTAGGTTTTTTTTAGTTATAAATGTACAGCTCAACTACATTTAATATGCTTAGAGATGTTTGTATCATACAAATAAAATCCTATACAGGGATATTCAAAAAACTGGATACATGGGCTGCCGATAGAAAATAATTCCTGCAAGTGTGATTTCAGTAATTTTGAGCATGATTTTGCATGAATTAGATTTCAGCTTAATGCTGTTTGACGTGTATAAAAATCTGTATTCTATATACAGAAATGCACAAAAGAATTCAAGTATGTTTCCGTCTATTAGTAGAAATTGCCGAGGGTGAATTTTCAACTGTTTTATGTATTTTCTTACAAAACTAAATTTTAACATAGTATGTAGAATCTGTACAAATATATGCAGTACAAATATATCATGTACACTGCCTCATATGAGCTGCACAAAAGAATTGGAGTACCTTCCAGGTTATGGGTGCAATTGTTGAAATCTGCTTTTCAAACGTGTCATAGGTATTACAAATGTTTAGTTAGATATCTTCTTTACTTTATTAAACGGCGAAGTTTTGTTACAGTGTTCTGGAAGTGTCGACGTAGACGCATGATTTTTCTTTTTTCTTTATGGACATACTCGGTTCAGTCGATTACTCAGGCACCTTTGGTATCTACGTTTGATGGTTCTTTCTGAGCTAGTCGGAATAAAATGATTTCGAAAGGTTTTGAGAATTTACTTGCACGTTGACGAGAAACCACAATATTTTCCTTACAAATATCTCTCTAAAGACATTTTCCTTTGAAAAATACAGTTAAAATGTTTTTTATGCACAATTAAATGTACACCTATCGCTTTATTGTTAACACTTTCGTACATAGTTGAAATGATTTAGTTAATATTATAGATAATAAAGATTTATAATTAGGACCAAAAAAAGTAAAAATTAAAAAGTTTTAAAGACTGTAAATTAGATTTTTTAACTTCATGAATTGAGGGTAAGACAAAGGAAGAAACAGATTTTTTTGGGGGTGGGGTGGGGGGGGGGAATTTAATAGATGACTGATTATGTAACTTAATAAAGATTTACAAATAGGGCAAAAACATTGAAATTAGGAGTTTTAGAGACTTTAAATTTTATGAGCACGGAAATAATGGGGGGGGGGGGAGAAAAGAAAACGTCAATTTTATATGGGGGTGGAAGAAATTATATAATCGATTATTTATTGTTCAATATGAAACAGATAAAGCTGAAAATGTATTAAAAAAAGACTTTCAAAGATTTTAAACTTAAATAAGGGAAAGAAGAAAAAAAAGGGGGTGGATTTTATTTGATGACTTATTTATTTACCTTACTAAAGAATAAGAAATAGGACAAAAAAAGACTAAATTTTGTGTTCTTGGTAAGGGTAGTCAGAGCAAGCGTCAATTTTGGTGGGGGAGGAGTATAGTTATATGATTATTTATGATTACAATAAATTAACAGATAGAGTACAAAATGTTTTAAAAAAAGCAATGACTTTTAAGGTTAAAATTTTGTGATCTGAGGGAAAAAAAGAGGAATAAGCAGAATTAGTTCTTTTTGCGGGGGGAGGGGGGCGGAAGTTTATCGGTGACTTATTATTTACTTACCTTAGAAAATATTTACAAATAATTTAAAAAAATAATAAATGAAAAAAAAATTAAGGACTTTAAATTTCAGATGCTTGGTAAGAGGGAGAGGCGAGGAGGAAATACCAATTTCAGTTGGGGTTGGGGGGGGGGGAGGAGAAATTTTTATGATCGTTTGTTTATTGTTAAAATAAAGTGGCAAATTGAGCAGAAAATATAAAAAAAATTAAAGAGTTTTAAAGGGTTTTTATTTTAAAATATGGGTACCGTGATGAGGGAGCAAAAGGGAGAAATGACATTTCCGATAGAGGCAATTTACAAGAAATTTTAATGAAATGAATATGGTGAAATAAATTGATAACGAAATTTATGACTGACTATTTATTGTTAGTTTAAAGTAACAAATAAAACAGAAAATTAAAGAAAATATTAAGGAATTTTAAAGATTTTAAACCTTGATACTGTAAGGGAAGCAAAACGGGAAACGAAATTTCGGAAGAAGGGGAGACAAAGAGTGCAAGATGTTTGGATAAGAATATGGTGTGCATCGAATTTATTGTTCATTTACAGGGAAACATTAGGGATGATTGCTGATAGTGAGTTTTAAATTATGATATGTTTGATTAATGATAAGTTATGGTATAAGTTAAGTTAAACTAATATTTTTGCACAGGCACATAGGTGGTGCATATGAATTGCATAGAATATGAAAGAGTGATCAAAGGGCTCCAATGCGATGTATCTCATGAGGGGTGTCGAAAAATGTTAGAAAAGTGCCGGCTAATTATGCTATCAGCTAAATGTCCTGTCGGCTAATCGCCTTTTCGGCTAAATGTCCTCCCGGCTAATTGCCACGTTCGGCCAGTTGTCTGTCGGCCAATTGTCTGTATTGCTGAAATTATTGCTATTCCGTTGCATAGACACTACACAAAAGATTTCATCAGTAGTATCGAGAATGACCATGAATTACTTAAAGATGTTTTTTAATTTGATTTATGCATTTTCAAGCTCAACTACTTTTAGTATAGATGTTTGACCCGTAGCCAGTCGCAGACATTTATCCGACAATCAAATAGCCTTCAAGACATTTAGCAGATAGCAGTTAGCTTACACGTGCATTTAGCCGATACGTACATATAGCCGACAACACAATTAGCTGAAATTTACATACAGCATACAGGACAATTGACCGAAATGGACATATAGTAATAATTTTAGCAATACAGATAATTGGCCGACAGGCAACTGGCCGAACGTGGCAATTAGCCGACAGGACATTTAGCTGATAGTATAATTAGCCGGTACTTTTCTAACATTTTTCGACACCCCTCATGAGATACATCGCATTGGAGCCCTTTGATTACGCTTTCATATTATGTACCTCCCGTTCCCCCTACCCCAATTTGTATCACCGGGAGCATTTTTCTGACTTTTCCGACATCCCTCAAGTGATATATTATTGGACTGGGCAACCCTTTGATCACTCTTTCATATTATGCACTTCCCGCTAGGTTACAGTTAATTTGCAGTTTGGTTACAATTGCGATTAGTTACTCTTAGATTACGGTTAGGTTATAATTATGTTACGTTTAGGTGATAATTAGATTACACTTAAGTTACAGCTTGGTCATGGTAAAGTTATGTTACAGTTACATAACAGTTAACATAGGATTAGGTTATAACTAGGTAAACGTTAGTTACAGTTAGATTATGGTTAAGTCCCAGTTAGGTTACATTTAGGCTACAATTAGGTTACTGTTAGGTTTTAGTTTGGTTACGGTTACTTCATAATTAGGTTACACTTAGGTTACGTTTAGATTATGGTTAAGTAACTGTTCGGTTATAATTAGGTTACGTTTAGGTGATAATTAGATTACGCTTAGGCTACAGCTTGGTCATGGTAAAGTTGTGTTACAGTTACATTACTGCTAGCATACGATTAGGTTACAATTAGATAAACTTTAGTTACAGTTAGATTACGGTTACGTCCCAGTTAGATTATATTTAGGCTACAATTAGGTTACTGTTAGGTTTCAATTAGGTTACGGTTACTTTATAATTAGGTTACCCTTAGGTTACGTTTAGATTATGGTTAAATAACTGTTAGGTTACGTTTAGGTGATAATTAGAATACGCTTAAGTTACAGCTTGGTCATGGTAAAGTTATGTTACAGTTACATTACAGTTAGCATACGATTAGGTTATAACTAGGTAAACGTTAGTTACAGTTAGATTACGGTTACGTCCCAGTTAGGTTACATTTAGGCTACAATTAGGTTACTGTTAGGTTTCAGTTAGGTTACATTTAGGCTACAATTAGGTTACTGTTAGGTTTCAGTTAGGTTACATTTAGGCTACAATTAGGTTACTGTTAGGTTTCAGTTAGGTTACGGTTATGTTACACTTAGGTTACGTTTAGGTTACAGATAGGTTATAGTTACGTTACAGTTTGGTATTGGTTAGGTTACAGTTACGCTACAGTTAGTTTATGCTTAGGTTTAATTAGGCTAAGATCAGGTTACAGTTACGTTACAGTTAAGTGGGATGAATGTCCATGTCGAATAATTGTCCTCTGTTGGCTAACTGTCTTTTCGGCTAACAGTCGCTGTCGACTAATTGTCATGTCGGCTAAACATCCTGTCGTCTAATTGCTGTCTGCTAAATGTCCCGTTGGCTAAATGACATTGTAGCATATAAATAAATAGGGATATGACAAAAAACTGGATACATGGCCGTCCATGGATAGCAATTCTTAAGCTAATGTTAGCCTTAGAAGTGTGATTTCAGTAATTTTCAGCGTATTTATTTCTGAATTAAATTTTAGCTCTGTATGTGGCGTGTATAAAAATTTATAAGGAACATGACAGAGCTTCACAAAACAATTGAAGTACGTTTCCGTCTATTGCTAGGAATTAATAAATGTGTATTTTCAAATGTGTTATGTTTTTCTAACTGAACTAAAAATGTAGGAAAGGGTTCATAATCCATACTTGGCACATGGTTTTCCTTTCTTGTTTTATTTATTGTCAATAATTCATCTTCTTATGTTTTTGTATTTCTCAGTTGCAATAATCATGATTTTTAGGGTTCCGTACTTAAAAAGTAAAAACGGAATCATTATAAGATCACTCCTGTGTCTGTCTGTCTGTCACAGCCATTTTACTCGTAAACTACGGAACGTAGGAAGTTCAAATTGGGAGATGTAATAAAGACTATTGACCCACATATTTACAGATTATTAAACATTCACAAATATATGTGGGGAAAAACGTAGAGGGGATAATTAGGTTATTTGAAGAAGAAATATATTTTCTTTGTATATCGTTTGGGGTATCGGTTAAAAGATTCCGTAACGCCGAACTCAAAAATACATTTCTTTTAATTTTAGATATTATAATTTCAGAGATATCGTCGAAAATGTAGTGCAAAAATATGTCCCTCCCCCCCATCTATTTTCAAATCTACTGAAACTAAAATTATGAAAAAAATTAGAGGTAGTAGAGGAATGTAGTAGAGGTACTCGCAGGAAAATTATAGCGATTGCCCTAGGTGGCATAGTTTTTCATAAAATCGCATTTTTCTGTTACATACAGATTTCTGTTTGCGGGCATTCAGCAAAGGTATCGAAGAGCGCTAAAGGTACCTTTCGTATCAAAAGTATAAAATCATTGTTTATAATGATTTTCGAAAAAAAAAATCGTCGGTAATTCGTCGAGATATTAAGATTCCTGTCAATGCCGGCGAAGACACTAACGAGCTAATGCTAATCCTATGGGGAGGAAAAAGTAAAGAAAGTGCGATGTAGAGACGGATCTCGGCTATACAATGGCAAAAAAAATATTTTAAAATATCGAAATGCAAAAGAGATATTAGAAAAATCCTTCCCCATACGATTAGCATTAGCTCGTGTGTGCCTTCGCTGGCAGGGGCTGGAGCCTTAACCCTTAAAGACACGGTTGGTTCGGACATACATAATGGCAGAGGCGGCGTACTCTATATACCATCGGTTTTTAAATACTAGATAACAACTTTTAATGATATATTTGTGTAATGCAATACCCAGTAGCAGCATAAAAGCAGTAAACGTCAAATTGTTAAAAACAGACCAATTTAATTATAATTAATCGCATAAATACTATGGTATTCGCGACTAGTTTGCGTTGAGTGGATCTCTCAATACGCCTCCCGTGTCTTTAAATGATAATTAAAGACCTATTTGAAAAGAATGCGGCACGGACAAAGTCGAGTTACATCTGTGCGACCTCCTTTCGAAGCGCGCTTAGTACAACGCCAAGTTTAAACTTTGAACAAGGATTTTATTTATCTACACTCTAAAATGAAAAATATTACTATGTTGAATTTAGTTTTATGAAATGCCAAATGAAATTTAAATATGCAGTACTTTTATTGTTAGTACCAAATTAAGTTCACCATATGCAGATTAAGATACGTTTAAAAAAAGAGTTATACAAAATAGCAATATTTAATTTTATTTCGGCTTCATATCTCTTTGAACCTTTGTGGTATACTCATTCATACTTTTCTAATATATACAGCTATACCCAACTCTACGTTGAATAGGTTTTTACAAAGTTTCATTATTCTTTTAAATAATACAGTTAATAATTCATATATTTATTGTACGGAACCCTCTGAGCGCGAGTAATACTTGTATTTGACCGTTTATTTTATATACAAGTTATATGCATTGGTCTGCCAAGTCGTATCTTGGTGGAAACCATCTGCAGAACATCAATTTAGTGGTTGATCTGCAGGTTTACCATTGTGTTTTCATGCACCCAAACTTCAGTATTTTCATACATTTGGGTGCTGCAAAATACAATGATAAACCAATCGATCAAATACTAAACTCCGGTGTGCAGGTGTTTTCTATCAAGATATGACTTATCACACTATTTGCATTTTAATATGCTAATTGAGTTCTATCTAATCCTAAAATTCCAGCCTTCAACTTGATGAGCTGATGGTCTGTGCAATTGCCACCCGTCGAACAAATCCCTTCCTGTGAAATCTTGTATCACTCTTTAGGAATCTGTGGACAGGCACAAAAACATCCTTTGTTTTTATACCTCGATTGTGTATAAAAACCTTTTTTAATTCATCACTCTGAATTTGGAGATTTTTGTAATAAATACAGCTGTATTTTTTTTTTTTTTTTTTACAATTGTTTGAGAAAGATTTGTTTTTATTTTCTCTGAAAACTGCTTGGATTTTTCATTACATTGATATGCAATTCTGATAATGAATTTCATAGAATTCCATTTCAAAGCAATATTTCGAATTTCTTCCAATTTTACCAAAGCATTCTTTTTCTTTATCAGAAATCAGAGAAAATAAATTTATTTTCTGCATCTTTATCTTTAGATTAAGTTACAATTTTATTTTCCCCGCATTGCTGATAGAGATTTTTTTTTTACCTTGTCATTTGAAAGCTCACAGTCAAATATCTCCAGAGATTCTCCATCTTCTTCCTCTACTTCCAAGTTAATAATCAGGAGGAGTTGCCGTAATATCCTTTACCAATCTGTGTCCTATATCGGAATTTGGTAAATTAGCAGTGCTTTTAGTTTATAGTCTTTACTTGAACTTACCGATCATGACAGTGTTAAGCTATCATTCGTTGTTGCTAAGAAACTGTTTTTACTAGTTTATAAATTAGCTTGGTAAATTATCACTGGTTTTACTTTGCAGCCTCTACTTGAACTTGCCGATCAAGACAATGTTAAGCTGTCATTCATTGGTGCCCAGAAAATGTTTTTATCAGTTTGTTAAAAATGTCCTACTGACATTTTCTATGTAAATAACGCAGTCTTTCAAAGTGACAGACTGGTTGATGATGGTATTATCCTTCTCGTATAATTCTTGAAAAGCTAATGACAAATTTACTAACTGTTGCTTTGTGAGCCTTAATTTCCTCTCTACTCATTTGATAAAACTCTGTCATTGAATAATGAATTTTAGTAAACGAAAGTGTGTGCCATTACAAATACATCATGAAATAAAAATGTTAACTAAGGCAATCTTTAACCAGGATACCAATGTAAATTGAAAGTAAAGATGGAGTGTTATTAAAATTCATAGATAAAGACCAGAGAAGAATCCGTAACCAAATTCAGATTTTTGGGAATGATGTAAAAGTTTGTTGCATATTGTTGATGGAAATTAAAAAAAGTGTATTTCGTGAAAATTTCAATTCCTAGCAGTTACATAATTAGAGCTCATCTGGCTAAAGAATCGATGTATTTTCTCAAATCTTCCAAAAAATAAAATACCTTATCCTCAAAATATTTTTAAGTGATTTAAATAAACGGTCATTCGACGAAGTAAGTTTTGGAGAATGGTACTTGGATTGAAACACTTCATCTCAATTATAATATTTTGTGTCTACAGTGGGCAAAGATACGTGTGGTCTTGTTGGAAAACAATGCCTAATTGTTGATTATTTGAAGCTGCTTTTAGCGGATTGTTTGATTTAATTCACTTAATTATAAACAGTATTTCTGCAAACTACTGCTATAGTTTCCAAGTAACATCTATTAATAAACAATTTTCTTGTCTCACTGAATGCGAAGAAAAATCTTCTGTGGGTAAGAAACTGACTTTTGCTTTAATTAAAAGGCCTCTTCGAAGTAGTCATCAATGTAGTCTAAATAAATATTAATATTGTTATTATTCCTTATATTCCATGAATTACGAATATAATCTGAAAATAAAAACTATGCGTAAATCTGGTTTTTGAACAATGTAGAATAACGTTGTTTTAAAAATATCGACATATTCTGTAGAAATTGAGTCGGGCCAAAGTTTTAGCTTCATAATACGTAATTTTTTTGTACTGCTAATTGTACTTCCCGGTTCCGGGAACAAGAAATTTCCGTCCGAGGAGACCTGTACATTCAAATTTTTAGACAACAAAGGCTTAGAAACTGATACAATCAATTATGACTCGTATTCAATCATAGAGCCTCGCTTATAGAAAAAATTTCAGGCCGAAACGTGCTGGATCGAACCGTAGGTTCCGACTTCACGAGGATGAAGTAGGCATACTTCTATTAAAAATTGTTACATTTTTTTTAATCATATTTAATAACTTCAGTTAATTAAGACAATAATAACATTTTAAAATAAGTGGTAGAAATTTGCTTGATTTGCCTCCGTCAGAATATTGCTTATAGATCGAATTTGGCAAGCTCAAAAGTGGAGGTTCTATTATGATTTTATGAGATATATAATTTGCAATGAAATGCTGATTTGGGTGGACTTTCTGCAGAAAATTCCTTCGTGAAAACATTTCATTTATTAACACAATCAAATTAAACCTCGTGAGTTTGGTCTCCTTATTCACCACCCCTCCTTTCTTTAGCATTTTTTGAGTTTCTCCATCTTCACTGTTTTTTTAATGAAGGTAGTGCAGATGGCCTTTAGTAATGTGGACTATGGTGATTTCGAGTTAAGTTAGAAAACTTAAACAATCGGCTGATTTTCGTCAATGTTTTATAACGGTGGATGAAACATGAATTCGCCATTATTCTTCAGTGATGAAAGAGCAATCTAAACAATGTGAAAGAGCAGCTGAAATTGCACCAAAGAAAGTGAAAACGGTTCCACCTGCTGGAAAAGCCATGGATACGGTTTTCAGGAATTCACAAGATGTTGTGATCATAGACCACCGACAAAAAGGCAGAATCGTCACCGGACAGTGTTATTCTTCTCTACAGGACCAATTGAAGAGTGCTTATTCCGACAAAATTTCCCTACCTGAGCAAAAAGAAGGTGTTCGTTCACCACAGCATTGTTCTTGCACACATGCCTGTAGTTTTTGCTACTAAAGTCAATCACCTACGCTCTGTAGTACTTCCACATGCACCGGATTTTGCTCCCAGCGATTATTTCCTCTTCCCAAGCCTGGAGAAATGGCTCGGTAGTCGGAAATTCACTTCAAAATATGGGGTTAAAGCAGACACCACCACTTCATTTCCAAAGATAGATAAGGCTTATTATACTAAAGATAATAAAAAGTCGGAAACTCGTTGGTTTAAATTTTATAAGTTGTAAGGAACTACGTTAAAAAAAATGAAATATTGTCAAAATATTACTATTTTCTTTGTCGGGCTGATAACCTTTCAAAACACACTCGTATCGACATCAAATTTTATTTTCCCTCCAAAAAAAAAGGCGGAGTTCATGAAAAATGGTCCTAGTTGTAATTAAAATTCGACCCCCTCATGCTAAAAACTGACACTATAAAACCTGGTAAGACGGAAACATAAACAATAGATACGAAATACCGTTTTAGATGGGTTATTTGCGTCTTTGCAGATACACTTGCCAGGTATTTTTAGGGAAATAATGAACAAATTCCGTTTAAACCAGGATTCCGTTACAGCTGCATATCAGAAAATAAATTTGTTAGCTAGTAGACTTTCCTCTCTCTTTTTCTCTCATTCTGTCCTTGATTCTCGGCAGTATTGCTAGGAGTTATCGACACTCTCTATCACAGTAGTGTTTCACTACACTTAGACTAACATTTCCTGTTTTTGCTATGATGTGCTATATACCAACTCATCGACAGGGCGTGGATTTGATCTTCAAATAGGTAGCCCCTGGATTTGCGCTGCTGTTCACTGTTCAGACATTTATAAAATGTAATATTTAACCTTACAGTCTCATTATTTTCAGATTTACATTACTATAGTTAATGATAAATTTTCGCGTTTCCTTACCGTTACAAAAAATGTCTTTCCGTTACCTTTGAGAATATACACTAATAACGGGGAAAAAATGTAAGCGCTAATGTTTAGTCTGTGGGAGCGTTATTTTCAAATATCTCGCTTTCTTTATAATATTTTAAAATGAATTTTTTTGCATAGGATTGCTGAGGACGATCTACAACCGGGCTGTTTTTTACTTTTTCGATTTTTGGTTTCAGATATTTAAAAAAAAAATTACTTTTACTTTCGGAGCCGGTGGAATCGTTTCTGAAATTGAAGCAATAAAAAAAAAACTATAACTAAAATCGAAAAAGTAAAACCTAGCCTGGTTGTCGATCGTCCTCAGCTATCCTATGCAAAAACAAATCATTCAAAAATATTAAAATCAAAGCGGTTTGGAAATAACGCCCCCATAGACTAAAATTAGCATTTTCATTTCTTCCCGTGTCTGAAGTGTGCTCTTAAATTAAGATGTGTTATACAGGACAAATTTCGCATTTTCTGCGACTTTTAAAGGTGTATTGTCCCCTTAAAAATTACAAATATTAAAAATAATAAATATTAAATTATTTTTTTTAAGTTTTGAACAAATTCATCAACCCTTTTAAAGTTAACAATCTTTAAAACTTACGAATTTTAAGTTCTTGTTAAATCTTAGTAAATTTAAATTGTTCAAATTATGAAAAATTAAAATGATAAAGTCATCAATGAAAGTTCTTAGGCATGTTTTAACGGCCTGAAAAATATGCTAAAAATTAATATAATAAGAAAACAAATAATGCAGATGAAAATCAACTTTCAGGAATTTCTACCAATTAAAGGAAATATATTTGCATTTTTTTTGTACAGCCCTTACATTAGCAACAAGTTTTTATACACGCCACATGTTAAGATAAAATTTATTCCAATATAAACATGCTTAAAACTACTTAAATCGCACTTCCAGAAATTATCATCCATGGCGTGCATGCATTCAATTCTCTGGATAGCCTTGTATATTATTATATTTATATTTTCCAAACATATCGTTCTAAATATAGTTGAACTTGAAAATGTAGGATCTAAATTAAAAAAAAAAATAAGCAATTCACTCTCATTCTCAGCAATTCTTCCTAGTTCTTTTGCGTAGCCCTATACATTAGGGTGGGTCGAAAAAACCGAAATATTTATAATCGAAACGTAATAGCGCGGAAAAGTTGCCTTTTGTAAAAAAGATAAAATACGTAAAATATTACACCGATTGGTTAATATCTTTTACCGCCGCAAGGTGTCCAAATTTCGAAAAAATCATAAAAAACATACTTTTAGCATTTTTTTTTAAAATTATCCAAACATACTTATTCAATTTCTAATAGAACGCAATAGCCACGCCAAGATATTAGTAATGTAACATTAACATTTCATTTTTGTGACATCGTTGCTTTTACCGCCACAACAGGGCCAAAATTTCTAAAAAATGTTAAAAATTAAAGTTTTCCATTTTTTCAATTTTCATAACTTTTGTAATGTTTTCAGATTTTTTACATTTCTAATAGGCTGGGAAAGGCATTTTATGTTATTAATTTCATGCACATTGTTAACCATGATCACTGTAATTCTATAAAAAAAAATTGCTCAATGATAGAAACACCTGCAGCTGTCTGCACGTAAAATTAATTTCTCGCTGCTAGAGGGCCACGTTTTACTTTGTTCGTTTTTTTTTTGTAATGTACTCCTTTTACTCTATACTTTGAGGGCCCTAAAGATAGAAATATCTGCCAGGTTAAAGAGGTGGCAAAGTTTCATCTTTTCGAAGTCAAGGAGGAACATATCTCTTTGTACTAGAAACAGGTCTGAATTATTTTCGTCATTTGACCCCATCGTCTGGCAAGGCGACTTCTATATGCAATGACATTATAGATTTTTTGAAGAAAAATGAAATCCCGACTGGAATAATAATTGCAGTTGAATTTCGCGGAATTGTCTTCAAAACAGGATGCAAAGGTGGTGTTATAGTAGGATTAGTTGAGAACAACTTTTAAAAAACCACTTTATTGGCTTCCTTGAACTCACTTCAATGAGCTTCCACTGTGACATCTTTTCAAACATCTTGATGACAAAAAAACAGGTTATCTATCATATTGTGGCCCAATTGGTTGATCTCTTGCGATTTGCGAATTATTACCAATTGCAAAATTTAAGCCAATTTAATCTGATCACCTAGCTGTTGATAAAGATGATTTGTCAACTGACCAGAAGTATATGTCTGAAATATTGCAAGCACATTCAACACGCGTGTATACAATTGACCTTTTTTGCTGAGTCCCTGGACAAATATTTCACGCAAGGTGGATCATTACTGCTATTCGAATTTTGAGACTCTACGTTGGAACAAAGAAACCCTCTTTTTAACTTGTCATACTCTTTGAGTACATCCTGAAAATGTACTGCATCAGTTGGTTCAGAATTAAAATGAATCACTCATGTTTTCCAGATCTGTGCACTATAGTTAGTAACTTACGTTACTTGACAGATAATCTACGAAAGATTATAGTTCCTGTATTTTCACGAGATGACTATTTCGCAAATCATACAAATAGCCTCTTTGGAATGATAGCATATGAAGAGGAGAACATCAGGGCCCCAGCCATGAAGAAAATTGCAAAAGCACGAAGTTTTGTGGACTAGAATAGTGCCATCCGTCACTTTATCATAGCAGACTTCAACACTGAAGCTTAAAATTGTATGGCTTTAGTCTACTGACAAAACTGGAAACTAACGGAACCACCTGTTATGGTTTCTTTATCGACTAAAAACGCTGGTGAGTTAAAAATTTTCGATTAAAGATACCAGATATTATAACTTTCCTTGTCCCACTCAATCACTAGAAAGATGCGTGAAATTATTCATTGAAGCACTGATAAAGTTTGTTTACTAGAACAGAGGGAGGATCACATCTGATCAGTTTTGTCCTCTCGAGAAATAATGGCTTCATCTGAAAGCAAGTTATATTATAAAATTCATTTACATTAAATTCTTCTTCATTTTAAATTTATTTAACCCGTTTCGGTTAAACGTCTCTATATTTTAATTCATAAAATACTAAAACATTTTGCTCATTTTATATAATTTTTGTGGCATGAATTGGCTGTTATGAAGTAAAACATCAGTAGATGAACCGATCGTCAAGAAAAATGAATGATTAACTTTATTTTCAAGTCTATTACAAATAGTTATAAAAAATTATGATATATTAATAGATATAAAGTAAAATTATTTATTTCTAGACATATTATAGAAATTATAAAAAAATAAAAAAAAATGAAAAAATGAAATTTTTGAAATTTTTACAAAAAATATGGTCTTTTGCGGCAAATAAAGATCTGATTTCATCATAATGAATATTTACCGGGACATTTCTCATATCTTCATGTAGTTATTGCGTTCTATTAAAAATTGTATTGGTATGTTTGGATAATTTTAAAAAAAAATGATAAAAAAAAACATGTTTTTTGTGATTTTTTGAAATTTTGGCCCCCTTGCGGCGGTAAAAGATATTAACCGATCGATGTAATATTTTAGAAATTTATTCTGTATTACAAAAGGCAACTTTTCCGCGCTATTACACTTCGATTATAAAAATTTCGTTTTTTTCGACCCACCCTACTATACATGATGTATATAATTTAAATATATAACCTTGTATGCAGAAATTTAGTTGAAAACGTAAATCATAGCTGAAAACTCAATTTCAACAGTCATCCATAATAGACAATAATTCATGTACAGTATTTTATCCAACATCTTTTATGTGCCCCTGTAAATGAAATAAAATGTGATCAAAATCATCTTCTAATGTATCTTGCAATAAACCTCAGTAACATATATGAATTCCATCTTGTTTAAAGTAGTAAAACATAACTAAAACACGCTACAAGCAGTTTTTTCTGTAATGAAACTGAACTCTTTTCTGTGACCCTGTAAATGAATGAAAAATGCTTTGCAACCCCTTCAGGAAGTATGTTTTATTGCACCTCATAAATTCATATCAATTGCATTATGTTCGTAACAGAGAAACATTAAAATACGCCGCAAAGGCTTTTTCTTCATAGTTCATAATATAGCGAAATGTACTTTCGAATTCCCCTGTACACGAACCTGTGCACTTCAATAAGGTGCATAAATTTTATGTTTAAACTGTTTTACATCATTAAAATACACCGCAAATGATTTTTCCCACATAGGTCATAATATAAAAGAATACTTTTGAAAGTCCATCTAAGTGAAGTATATAAATGATTACGCGCTTTATTATCAGTGCCATGTATCCCATGATAAACTTCAACAACGTATTTCAATTACATCACAATTCAAGTATATGTACGCTAGTTAGACCACGGATAGACGGGCAGTGAAACCAATTCATAAACATTTTCCAACTATGTTGTAATGTGTTAAAAATATGAGTACCCGTCCAAACGTTTTGTGTTGGATATACATATAGAAAATATAGAGGTTGTAGAGAAAAAAGCAGGACCTGGTATTAATTGACACTATATAACCTGGTAAGACGGAAACACAAGCAATAGGTGCGAATTACCGTTTCAGATGGGCAGTTTCCGTCTTTGCAGATACAATTACAGTAGAGCGCCGATTATCCGAACTCCAGTTAACCGAACTTCCAATTATACGAACAACCTATTTCTCTCAAAAAAATTTTTATCCGAACAACCTATTTCTCTCAAAAAAAATTTTTTTAATGATGATGAGATTGTGGATGAGATTTAAGATGTAAAATAAATTGAAGAAATGAAAACGAATGCCCTGAAAATGACCCAAATCCATCGCATAACGAAGCCTTTGAGTGTTTGGAAACAGCTATGAAATGGCTTGAATGGCAGAAGAACTCTGATCCTATTCAAATAACGTATTTAAGAAGAATTCGAGATATGGCAACATTGGAAAGAACGTCTTATTTGAAGCAAGCAACGATCGAAAGCTATTTTGTTTAAATTATAATCTCTGGAGTTCAGAAAATGATAAAAAGAGAAAAAGAAAATTTTAAATGATAAAAAAGTAAACAAAAAGACAGTTTTTAAACACGCTAGCACTAACTGGCGCTACCAGTCCTAAGCCTGGATAAAGTGTGAAGGTATTAGTATAGTGAGAAACACCCCTTAAATTGTCTGTCCATTTATCCGAACTTTCGCTTATTCGAACTAGGTTCGGTCCCGACTTGTTAGGATAATCGGCGCTCTACTGTATAAGATATATTAAGGGGAATCAGGGAAATATTCCGTTTAAACCAGGATTCCGTTACAGCTGCGTATTAGAAAATAAATTTGCTAGCTAGCAGATTTTATAAAAGATTATATTTTACCTTACAGTCTTTTTTTAGTTTTACATTATTATAGTTAATGATAAATTTTCGCGTTTTCTTACCGTTACAAAAACTACCTTTACGTTACATTTGAGAACCCACATTAGAAACGGCAAAAGATGTAAGCACTAATGTTAAGTCTACGGGAGCGTTATTTTCAAATATCTCGCTTACTCTTTAATATTTTAAAATGAAATTTTTTTTCATAGGATAGTTGAGGAGGATCTATAACCGGGCTAACATATACTTTTTCGATTTTGGTTTCAGATATTTAAAAAAAAATTACTTTTTCTTTCGGAACCGGTTGGAATCCGTTCTGAAATTGATACTATCCTAATATTAAAAAAAATTAAAAACAAAATCGAAAAAGTAAAAACTATTCTGGTTTTCGATCGTCCTCAGCTATCCAATGCAGAAAAAACAAAACAAAAAAAAATCTATTAAAATAAAGCGAGAAATTTGAAATTAACGCCCCCATAGACTTAAAATTAGCGTTTTTATTTATTCCCGTGTCTGAAGTGGGCTCTTAAAGAAAGATGTGTAATACAGGACAAATTTCGCATTTTCTGCGGCTGTTAAAGGTACTTTTTCGTTAAAAATAATAAATATTAAAAGTAATAAATATTAACAATATTCCTTTAAATTTTCAAACAAATTGATCAAAACTTTCAAAGTAAACATTCTTTAATACTTACTAACTTTTCGTTTATCCTCTGTTTATGTTAGTTTGTTTATGTTTGTTGTTGTTGTTTGTTACTTTATGTGTTATATTTGTTTGTATGTTGTTGTGTTTTTGTTTGTTATATTAACTAAGTTTTTGTTAAATCTTAGTAAATTTAAATTGTTCAAATTACTGAAAAATGAAAATGATAAAGTCATCAATGGATGTTCTTAGGCTTGTTTTAACGGCATGAAAAATATGATAAAATTTAATATAATAAGAAAACGAATAATGCAGATGAAAGTAAACTTTCAGCAATTCCTACCAATTAACTGCAGTATATTTGCATTATTTTGTACAGCCCTTGCATCCGAACAAGTTTATATACACGGCACATGGTAATGGTAAGATCAAAATTATTGCAGTATAAACATGCTGTAAACAACTGAAATCGTACTTCCAGAAATTATTATTCATAGGCGTGCGCATGTATCCAGTTCTTTGAATAGCCTTGTATATTATTATATTTATATTTTACAAACACATCTTTCTAAATATAGTTGAACGTGAAAATGTAGAATTTAATTTAAAAAAAAGCAATTCACTCTCATTATCAGCAATTCTTCCTAGTTCTTTTGCGTAGCCCTATACATGCTCTATAGAAATCATATATATAATCTAGGATGCAGAAATTTAGTTAAAAAAGGATATCATAGCTGAAAACTCACTTTTAGCAATCGTCCCTAATAGACAATACTTCGTATACAGTATTGTATCTAGCAACTTTTATGTGCCCCTGTAAATGAAATAAAATGTGATTCACATCATATTCTAATGTAAGCATCTTGTAGTAAACCTCAGTAACGTATACGAATTTCATCTTGTTTAAAATATTGAAACAGAATTAAAACACGCTGCGAGCAGTTTTTTCTGTAATAAAACTGAATTCTTTTCTGTGATCCTGTAAATGAATGATAAATGCTTTGTAACCCCCTTAAAAAGCATGTTTCAGTGCACCTAATAAATTCACATCCATTTCGTTATGATTGCAACAGAGAAACATTATTAAAATACGCCGCAAACGTTTTTTCTTCATAGTCCATAATATAATGAAATGTACTTTTGAATTCCCCTGTACACGTATCTGTGCACTTCAATAAGGTGCATAAATTTTATGTTTAAATTGTTTTACATCATTAAAATACACCGCAAATGATTTTTCCCACATAGGCCATAATATAAAAGAATGCTTTTCAATGTCTATGTAAGTGAAGTATAAATTATTACACGCTTCATTATCAATGTCATTTATGACATGATAAACATCAACAACGTATTTCTATTACATCACAATCCGAGTATATGTACGCTAGTTAGAGTACTGACAGACGAGCAGTCAAGCCCCACTCATAAACATTTTTCAACTATGTTGGAGAGTGCTAAACATCTGAGTACCCGTCCAAACGTTTTGTGTTGGATATATAAATAGAAAATATAGAGGGCTTAGAGAAAAACGCGGGGCCTGGTAATAATTAAAATTCCACCCCCTCAACTAAAAACATGACACTATAAAACCTGCTAAGACGGAAACATAAACAATGTGTACGAAATACCGTTTTAGGTGGGTTGTTTCCGTCTTTACAGATACAATTGTAAGATATTTTTAGGGGAATCATGAAGCTATTCCGTTTAAACCAGGATTCTGTTACAGTTACGCATTGCAAAATAAATTTGCCAGCTGACAGACTTTTATAAATTGCGATATTTTACCTTACAGTCTCATTATTTTTAGATTTACATTCTTATAGTTAATGATAAATTTTCGCGTTTCCTAAACGTTACAAACAGTTCCTTTACGTTACATTTGAGAACCCACACTAGTAACTAGGAAAAAATGAAAGCGCTAATGTTAAGTCTATTGGAGAGTTACTTTCAAATATCTCGCTTCCTTTTTAATATTTTAAAATGAATTTTTTGCATAAGATAGCTGAGAACGCTCGATAACCGGGCTAGTTTTTATTTTTTCAATTTTGGTTTCAGATATATTTTTTTTAATTACTTTTACTTTCATAACCGGTTGGAATCCGTTCTGAAATTTAAACTATCCTAACATAAAAAAAACTATAACCAAAATCGAAAAAGTAAAAACTAGTCTGGTTGTCGATCATCCTCAGCAATCCTATGCAAAAAAAATCATTCAAATATATTAAAATCAAAGCGAGAAATTTGAAAATGACGCCCCCAAGGGCTTAAAATTAGCGTTTTCATTTCTTCCCGTGTCTGAAATAGGCGTGCATGCATCGAATTCTTTGAACAGACTTGTATATTATTATATTTGAATTTTCCAAACATATCTTTCTAAATATAGTTGAACTGGAAAATAAAATTAATCAATTCACTCTCATTCGCAACAATTCTTCCTAGTTCTTTTGTGTAGCCCTATATATAGTCTATAGATTAATCAAGTATGCAGAAATTTAGTTAAAAATGTATATCATAGCTGAAAACTCACTTTCAGCAATCATCACTAATAGACAATACTCATATACATCATTGTATCCAATATCTTTTATGTGCCCCTGTAAATGAAATAAAATGCGATGCACATCATATTTTAATGTAAGCATCTTGTAGTAAACCTCAGTAAGGTATATTAGTTCCATCTTGTTTAAAATCGTGAAACATAGCTACAACACATGCTGCAAGCAGTTTTTTCTGTAATAAAGATGAACTCTTTTCTGTGACCCTGTAAATGAGTGATAGATGCTTTGCAACCCCTTCAGAAAGCATTTTTTTCACCTTATAAATTCATATCAATTTCATTATGTTGCAACAGAGAAACGTTATTAAAATACGCCGCAAACGTTTTTTTCTTCATAGTCCATAATATAACGAAATCCACTTTTGAATTCCCCTGTACACGTACCTGTGCACTTCAATAAGGTGCATAAATTTTATGTTTAAAATTGTTTTACATCATTAAAATACGTCTCAAATTATTTTTCCCACATAGGCCATAATATAAAAGAAAACTTTTGAATGTCCATATAAGTGAAGTATAAATTATTATAAAATAATACGTATTACAAAATAAATTTTCTAGCTAGCAGACTTTTATAAAATGCTATATTTGACCTTACATCTCATTATTTTTAGTTTTACATTATTAAAGTTAATGATAAATTTTAGCGTTTCCTTGAAGTTACAAAGAATATCTTTATGTTACCTTTGAGAATTCGCACTTGTTACGAGAACAAAATGTAAGCTCTAACGTTAAGTATATGGGAGAGTTATTTTCAAATATTTAACTTCCTTTTTAATATTTTTAAATGATTTTTTTTGCATAGGATGGCTGAGGATGATCTACAACCGGGCTAGTTTTTACCCTTTCGATTTTAATTTCAGATATTAAAAAAAAATTACCTTTACTTTCGGAACCGAGGTGAATCTGTTCTGAAATTGAAACTAACCTAATATATATATATTAAAAATACTATAACCAAAATCTAAAAAGTAAAACAGGGTTCGTACGGTCCTTGAAAGTCCTTAAAAGTGCTTACATTTTTCAAAGGAAATTTTTGGTGCTTAAAAGTACTTATTTTCATGCAAAATCGGAAAAAAGTCCTTAAAAGTGCTTAATTTTACTCTCATATTAATTCTTAATCAAAGGTGAAACTCTTCTGCATTTCTTTTAATTTCTGATTTTAAAAAAAAAATCTTAATCCCGCCTTGCCTCCCCTTCTGAAATTTTACTTTCCCCTTTGTAATATCAAATTTAAAAACTTCATTTTTTTAACCTTTTTCTACTCTCAGGGATGTAAGACCTGCGCCAGACGAAGCCAAAATTTGCGCAAAGCTGCTACAAAAGAGCTATTTTTTTTCCATTTTGCGCCAAACCTACACCAAAACGTACTTAGTGCCAAGATGAAATTTAGCAGGATTTCGTCGATCCGAGAAACAAACAAAAAAAAAAAATCAATTTTTTCTATGCCGCCAATTGCGTCAAAAAAAAGCAAAAAACCGCGGTCAAAAGATCTCGAAAAACACGCGATGTTTGTCAAATGATCACAGAAAAAAACGTGAATTTTGTCAAAGGATCGCTAATTTCATCAAAAACGAACAAAACGCGGTCAAAAGATCGTAAAAACGATAATTTTGTTAAAAGATGGCGAAAAAAACGCGCAAATTTCATCAAAAGGTCGCAAAAACCCATAAATTTCGTCAAATGATCGCGAAAAACACGCAAATTTCGTCAAAAAATCGCGAAAAACGCAAGAATTTCGTCAAAATATCACGAATAACATGCGAATTTCGTCAAATGATCGCGAAAAAAACGTGCATTTTGTCAAAGGATAGCTGACTTCGTAAAAAAACGAACAAAACGGGGTCAAAAGATTGTGAAAAAACGCGAATTTCGTTAAAAGATCGCGAAAAATACGTGAATTTTGTCAAAAGATCGCGAAAAATACGCAAATTTCGTCAAAAGATTGCCAAAAATACGCAAATTTCGTCAAAAAATTGCCAAAATACGCAAATTTCGTCAAAAGATCGCGAGAAACACGTGAATTTTGTCAAACGATCGCGAAAACCATGCGAATTTTGTCATAGCAAAAAAAAAAAAATACGTTAATTTTGTCAAAGGATTACCAATTACTTCTAAAAATGAACAAAACGGGGTCAAAAGATTGTGAAAAAAAGCAAATTTCGTTAAAAGATCTTGAAAAAACCCACAAATTTCATCAAAAGGTCACAAAAAACCGCAAATTTTGTCAAAAGATTAAAAAAAAAACACGCTAATTTCGTCAAAAGATCGCGAGAAATACACGAATTTCGCTATAAGATCGCGAAAAATACGCGAATTTCGCCAAAAGATCGCGAAAAACATGCGAATTTTGTTATAGCGAAAAAAAACCCGTTAATTTTGTCAAAGGATTACCAATTACTTCTAAAAACGAATTAAACGGGGTCAAAAGATTGTGAAAAAATGCAAATTTCGTTAAAAAATTCGAAAAACTTCACAAATTTCATCAAAAGGTCACATAAAATCGTAAATTTTATCAAAAGATTAAAAACAACCACGCTAATTTCGTCAAAAAATAGCGAACAGCACGCTGATTTCAACAAAGGATCGCAAAAAATACGCGAATTTTGTCAAAACATCTCGAAATATACGCGAATTTTGTCAAACGATCGCGAAAAATACGCTAATTTCGCCAAAAGATCGCGAGAATTACGCTAATTTCGATAACAGATCGCAAGAAATATGCAAATTGCATCAAAAGATCGCGAAAATACGCAATTTTCTTTTTATTAGCATTAGAATTTCAATTTGCGCCAAAAACAGTTTTTATTGCTACAAAATTAATTTTTGCTGCTACAAAAAAAAGGATTTTACTGCTACAAAATCAGATTTTTGCTGCTAAAAAAATAGATTTTACTGCTCCAAAATTCGATTTTTGCTGCTACAAAACGGCTTTAGTGTACTTTCATCCCTGTGTTTGTCAAATGATCACGGAAAAACGTGAATTTTGTCAAAGGATCGCTAATTTCGTCAAAAACGAACAAAACTCGGTCAAATGATCGTAAAAACGATAATTTTGTTAAAAAATGGCGAAAAAACCCCGTAAATTTCATCAAAAGGTCGCAAAAAACACACGAATTTCGTTAAAATATCGCGAAAAACACAAGAATTTCGTCAAAATAGCGCGAATAACACGTCAATTTCGTCAAAGGATCGCGAAAAAAATGTGCATTTTGTCAAAGGATAGCTGACTTCGTCAATAAACGAACAAAACGGGGTCAAAAGATTGTGAAAAAACGCGAATTTCGTTAAAAGATCGCGAAAAATACGCGAATTTTGTCAAAAGATCGCGAAAAATACGCATATTTCGTGAAAAGATTGCCAGAAATACGCAAGTTTCGTCAAAAGATCTCCAAAAATACGCAAATTTCGTCAAAAGATCGCGAGAAACACGCGAATTTTGTCATAGCGAAAAAAAAAACTTTTCTTGTAAATTTTTCGTAAGGTAAATAAATAAGTCATCTAATAAACTCCCTTCCTAAAAAATTAAAAAAAAAATGTGCTTGTTACTTTCCCCCCTCAACTTATAAAGTTTAAAATCTTAAAAATCATTGCTTTTTTTAAAACTTTTTCTGCTCCATTAGTTAATTTATTGTAACAATAAATAATCGATCATACAGTTTTATTCCCCCCCCCCCTCCAAGTCTTTAAGTTAATTATAAGTCTCTTAAACAACCCCCCCCCCCCCCAATAATTAAAGAAAATTATGTTTCTCCTCTTTGTTTATCTTTACAATAAGAAAGTATTTGATTCGGGAAAATTTTCGACCGATTTACACGTTTTAGGGGTTAGATATCCTGAAAAACATGTTTTTACAAAATGAGTCTGTGACCCTGTTTGTCTGTATGTGACACAAATTTTGTGGGTGGTGTATCTCAAGAACTAATGCACAAAACTTAATAAAAATTTATATTCAGTTAACCCTCGATATAAATTAGTGTTGATTAGTTTTTGATGTAAATCGCCCAACAGGTGGTGCTGCTATGCTGCATTTTTCATGATTTACGCCATAGCTATATCTCAAGAACTAAAGCACGAATTTTCATCAAACTTCAGATTCAGGTATACCTTGCTAATTATAGGTGCTGATTATGGTTTGGTGTTAATCCCCTAACAGATGGCGCTGCTATGCTGCATTTTTCACGATTTCTGTAATACCTATATCGCAAGAACTAATGCACGGATTTTCATCAAACTTCAGATTCAGTTAGATGTTTACATAAGTTGTTGCTGATTAGGTTTTGGTGTAAATCACCCTACAGGTGTCGCTGCTATGCTATATTTTGCAGGATTTGCACGGTTTTAACAATAGTTGTATCTCAAGAACTAATGCACGTAATTTCATATCTTTTGAATGCTTATGAGGGGCATAGACCATTTAATTTTGGCACTCTGATAATGAATTTGTAGTATTAACATGTATTAGATAGAAGAAAGTTTTGGGATTGGCACATCTGACTAGTTTTTTCTTCTGCTGTATGTTATTTTAAAATTTTCCAAATTTCTACTGCCACATGGTGAAATCCCCCCCCCCCTTCCCATCCATTTGAATATTTAAAACTTTTACAAAAATGAAAGAAACCCTTTATTAAAAAATGCATGTTATAATTTATTAGTTTATTTAATTTGAAGGTCCTTAATTTTTTTTGGATTTGGTCCTTGAAAGTCCTTAAAAATACTTGATTTTTATTTAAAGAAATGTGTACGAACCCTGTAAAAGCTTGCCTGGTTGTAGAGCGTCATCAGCTATCCTATGCAAAAAACTTCATTCAATAATTTTAAAATCAAAGCGAGAAATTTTAAAATAACGCCCCCATAGACTTAACATTAAAGTTTTACTTTCTTCCCGTTTCTGAAGTGGGCTCTTAAAAAAAGATGTGTTACACAGGACAAATTTCGTTCTGCGATTGTTAAAGGTGTACTGTTCCCTTAAAAATAATAAATATTAAAGTAATGAATATTAAAAATATTTCTTCAAAGTTTTGAACAAGTTGATCTATAATTTTAAAGTTAACAATCTTTAAAACTTTCTAACTTTAAATCCTACTGATTTTTAATAAAAAAAAAAACTTTTTCGAACTTAAAATGTTAAATTGACGAATATTTTATACATATACAAGAATGGGAGACTTGAAACCGTGTCTCCTGGCCAGGCCACAAACATGTTCTAGCAAATTATGACTTCGTAATTTTATTATTTGTTAACTATTTTAACTTAAAAAATACTTTAAAAAGAACGCGTCTATTTTTTTTACCGTTTTACTTAATAAACTATCTGTATCCCCTGGTAACTTGGTAAAAGTTGTACCTCTCACTGTACCGTTCAGAAATTGTGTATATACAAACGAAATGCATATTTTCCTTCGTTATTCATAGAAATATAGAATTTGAAATATTTCATTCTTTCAAGAGTATTTTGTTGAAATTAAACAATAATCGTAGAAAAAAATAAATGCAAGGTTTGAAATAGGAGTGATCTATTTTAACACGATACAATAATCCAATCACAATTAAATCGTTTCCATTTGCTAAAGTGTTTGGATACTTAGCCAATCATATTTTTAATAGGCGTGGTTTTCATCGTCTTGGTAGAGGCGGAGAGCATAACATTACGAGGCCGTTTTTGACACATTATTCATCAAAATCTTTGCAAATTTTGCTCAGCCTAATTGTAGTAGAACTATTGAAAGCATGTTATTGGAAAGCTTAAACTCTATATTTTCGTTGTTATTAAAAAAAATTTTCCTGAATTTTGCTGATATGAATGTTATAAGACTAAAAAGGACACTTCACCTCGAATTTCACTGGATCCTAAATTGACAGGATCCTGAGAATTAAACTACAACAAAAATTGGAAAAGTAGAAAATAGCCCGTAAACAGATAGTCCTCAGCTATCCTGTGCAAAAAAAATCATTTAAAAATATTAAAAATCAAGCAAGATTTTTGAAAACATTGCTCTAATAGACTTAGCATTAGCGTTCGAACTTCAAGCCGTGACTAGTGTGGCCTCTTAAGAGGCTCTTAATAGGCTTACGCTCTTAAAGGCCTCTTAAGAGGCTCTTAATAAATTTATTTTCACTGATTTCTGATAAAGAAAAAGAATGCTTTGGTAAAATTGGAAGAAATTCGAAATATTGCTTTGAAATGGAATTCTATGAAATTCATTATCAGAATTGCATATCAATGTAATGAAAAATCCAAGCAGTTTTCAGAGAAAATAAAAACAAAGTCTTTCTCAAACAATTGTAAAAAAAAAAAAAAAAAAAAAAATACAGCTGTATTTGTTACAAAAATCTCCAAATTCAGAGTAATGAATTAAAAAAGGTTTTTATACACAATCTAGGTATAAAAACACAGATAGGATGTTTTCGTGCCTGTCCACAGATTCCTAAAGAGTGATACAAGATTTCACAGGAAGGGATTTGTTCGACGGGTGGCAATTGCACAGACCATCAGCTCATCAAGTTGAAGGCTGAAATTTTAGGATTAGATAGAACTCAATTAGCATATTAAAATGCAAATGGTCTGCTAAGTCATATCTTGATAGAAAACACCTGCACACCGGAGTTTAGTTTTTGATCGATTGGTTTATCATTGTATTTTGCAGCACCCAAATGTATGAAAATATTGAAGTTTGGGTGCATGAAAACACAATGGTAAACCTGCGGATCAACCACTAAATTGATGTTCTGCAGATGGTTTCCACCAAGATACGACTTGGCAGACCAATGCATATAGCTTGTATATAAAATAAACGGTCAAGTACGAGTATTACTCGCGCTCAGAGAGTTCCGTACAATAAATATATGAATTATTAACTGTATTATTTAAAAGAATAATGAAACTTTGTAAAAACCTATACAACGTAGAGTTGGGTATAGCTGTATATATTAGAAAAGTATGATTGAGTATACCACAAAGGTTCAAAGAGATATGAAGCCGAAATAAAATTAAATATTGCTATTTTGTATAATTCTTTTTTTAAACGTATCTTAATCTGGATATGGTGAACTTAATTTGGTACTAACAATAAAAGTACTGCATATTTAAATTTCATTTGGCACTTCATAAAACTAAATTCAACATAGAAATATTTTTCTTTTTACAGTGTAGATGAAATAAAATCCTTGTTCAAAGTTTAAACTTGGCGTTGTACTACGCGCGTTTCGAAAGGAGGTCGCAAAGATGCAACTCGACTTTGTCCGTGCCGCGTTTTTTCAAATAGGTCTTTAATTATCATTTAAAGACACGGGAGGCGTATTGAGAGATCCACTCAACGCAAACTAGTCGCGAATCCCATAGTATTTATGCGATTAATTATAATTAAATTGGTCTGTTTTTAACAATTTGATGTTTACTGCTTTTATGCTGCTACTGGGTATTGCATTACACATATATATCATTAAAAGTTGTTATCTAGTATTTAAAAACCGATGGTATATAGAGTACGCCGCCTCTGCCATTATGTATGTCCAAACCAACCGTGTCTTTAAGGGTTAAGGCTCCTGCCCCTGCCAGCGAAGGAGCGAGCTAATGCTAATCGTATAGGGAAGGATTTTTCTAATATCTATTTTGTATTTCGATATTTTAAATTTTTTTTTGGCATTATATAGCCGAGATCCGTCTCTACATCGCACCTTTCTTTACTTTTTCCTCCCCATCGGATTAGCATTAGCTCGTTAGTGTCTTCGCCGGCAGGGACAGGAGTCTTAATATCTCGGCGAATTACCGACGATTTTTTTTCGAAAATCATTATAAACAATGCTTTTATACTTTTGATACGATAGGTACCTTTAGCGCTCTTCGATACCTTTGCTGAATGCCCGCAAATAGAAATCTGTATGTAACAGAAAAATGCGATTTTATGAAAAACTATGCCACCTAGGGCAATCGCTATAATTTTCCTGCGAGTATTAAATTAACCTCTACTACCTCTAATTTTTTTCATAATTTTAGTTTCAGTAGATTTGAAAATAGATTGGGGGGGGGGCACATTTTTGCACTACATTTTCGACGATATCTCTGAAAATATAATATCTAAAATTAAAAGAAATGTATTTTTGAGTTATGTGTTACGGAATCTTTTAACCGATACCCCAAACGATACACAAAGAAAATATATTTCTTCTTTAAATAACCTAATTATCTCCTCTACGTTTTTCCCACATATATTTGTGAATGTTTAATAATCTGTAAATATGTGGGTCAATAGTCTTTATTACATCTCCCAATTTGAACTTTCCACGTTCCGTAGTTTACGAGTAAAATGGCTGTGACAGACAGACACAGGAGTGATCTTATAATGATTCCGTTTTTACTTTTTACGTACGGAACCCTAAAAATCATGATTATTGCAACTGAGAAATACAAAAACATAAGAAGATGAATTATTGAAAATAAATAAAACAAGAAAGGAAAACCATGTGTCAAGTATGGATTATGAACCCTTTCCTACATTTTTAGTTCAGTTAGAAAAACACATAACACATTTGAATATACACATTTATTAATTCCTAACAATAGACGGAAACGTACTTCAATTGTTTTGTGAAGCTCTGCATGTTCCTTATAAATTTTTATATACGCCACATACTGAGCTGAAATTTAATTCAGAAATAAATACGCTGAAAATTACTGATATCACACTTCTAAGGTTAACATTAGCTTAAGAATTGCTATCCATGGACGGCCATGTATCCAGTTTTTTGTCATATCCCTATTTATTTATATGCTACAATGTCACTTAGCCGACGGGACATTTAGCAGACAGCAATTAGACGACAGGATGTTTAGCCGACAGCGACTGTTAGCCGACAAGACAGTTAGCCAACAGAGGACAATTATTCGACATGGACATTCATCCGACAGGATATTCATCCGACTTAACTGTAACGTAACTGTAACCTGATGTTAACCTAATTATAACCCAAGCATAAACTAACTGTAGCGTAACTGTAACCTAACCAATACCAAACTGTAACGTAACTATAATCTATCTGTAACCTAAACGTAACCTAAGTGTAAGATAACCGTAACCTAACTGAAACCTAACAGTAACCTAATTGTAGCCTAAATGTAACCTAACTGAAACCTAACAGTAACATAATTGTAGCCTAAATGTAACCTAACTGGGACGTAACCGTAATCTAACTGTAACTAACGTTTACCTAGTTATAACCTAATCGTATGCTAACTGTAATGTAACTGAAACATAACTTTACCATGACCAAGCTCTAACCTAAGCGTATTCTAATTATCACCTAAGCGTAACCTAACAGTTATTTAACCGTAATGTAAACGTAACCTAACGGTAACCTAATTATAAAGTAACCGTAACCTAATTGAACCCTAACAGTAACCTAATTGTAGCCTAAATATAATCTAACTGGGACGTAACCGTAATCTAACTGTAACTAACGTTTATCTAATTATAACCTAATCGTATGCTAGCAGTAATGTAACTGTAACACAACTTTACCATGACCAAGCTGTAACCTAAGCGTAATCTAATTATCACCTAAACGTAACCTAATTATAACCGAACAGTTACCTAACCATAATCTAAACGTAACCTAAGTGTAACCTAATTATGAAGTAACCGTAACCAAACTAAAACCTAACAGTAACCTAATTATAGCCTAAATGTAACCTAACTGGGACTTAACCATAATCTAACTGTAAATAACGTTTACCTAGTTATAACCTAATCATATGCTAAATGTTATGTAACTGTAACATAACTTTACCATGACCAAGCTGTAACTTAAGTGTAATCTAATTATCACCTAAACGTAACTTAATTATAACCTAACCGTAATCTAAGAGTAACTAATCGCAATTGTAACCAAACTGCAAATTAACTGTAACCTAGCGGGAGGTGCATAATATGAAAGAGTGATCAAAGGGCTGCCCAGTCCAATGATATATCACTTGAGGGATGTCGGAAAAGTCAGAAAAATGCTCCCGGTGATACAAATTGGGGGAGGGGGAACGGGAGGTACATAATATGAAAGAGTGATCAAAGGGCTCCAATGCGATGTATCTCATGAGGGGTGTCGAAAAATGTTAGAAAAGTACCGGCTAATTATACTATCAGCTAAATGTCCTGTCGGTTAATCGCCTTTTCGGCTAAATGTCCTCCCGGCTAATTGCCACGTTCGGCCAGTTGCCTGTCGGTCAATTGTCTGTATTGCTAAAATTATTACCATATGTCCGTTTCGATCAATTGTCCTGTATGCTGTATGTAAATTTCAGCTAATTGTGTTGTCGGCTATATGTACGTATCGGCTAAATGCACGTCTCAGCTAACTGCAATCTGCTAAATGTCTTGAAGACTATTTGGTTGTCGGCTAAATGTCTGCGACCGGCTACGGGTCAAACATCTATACTAAAAGTAGTTGAGCATGAAAATGCATAAATCAAATTAAAAAATATCTTTAAGTAATTCATAGTCATTCTCGGTACTACTGATGAAATCTTTTGTGTAGTGTCTATGCAACGGAATAGCAATAATTTCAGCAATACAGACAATTGGCCGACAGACAACTGGCCGAACGTGGCAATTAGCCGGGAGGACATTTAGCCGAAAAGACGATTAGCCGACAGGACATTTAGCTGATAGTATAATATGCCGGTACTTTTCTAACATTTTTCGACAACCCTCATGAGATACATCACATTGGAGCCCTTTGATCACTCTTTATATTCTATGCAATTCATATACACCACCTATGTGCCTGTGCAAAAATATTAGTTTAACTTAACTTATACCATAACTTATCATAAATCAAACATATCATAATTTAAAACTCACTATCAGCAATCATCCCTAATGTTTCCCTGTAAATGAACAATAAATTCGATGCACACCATATTCTTATCCAAACATCTTGCACTCTTTGTCTCCCCTTCTTCCGAAATTTCGTTTCCCGTTTTGCTCCCCTTACAGTATCAAGGTTTAAAATCTTTAAAATTCCTTAATATTTTCTTTAATTTTCTGTTTTATTTGTTACTTTAAACTAACAATAAATAGTCAGTCATAAATTTCGTTATCAATTTATTTCACCATATTCATTTCATTAAAAGTTCTTGTAAATTGCTTCCATCGAAAATGTCATTTCTCCCTTTTGCTCCCTCATCCACGGTACCCATATTTTAAAATAAAAACCCTTTAAAACGCTTTAATTTTTTTAAATCTTTTCTGCTCAATTTGCCACTTTATTTTAACAATAAACAAACGATCATAAAAATTTCTCCTCCCCCCCCAACCCCAACTGAAATTGGTATTTCCTCCTCGCCTCTCCCTCTTACCAAGCATCTGCAATTTAAAGTCCTTAATTTTTTTTCGTTTATTATTTTTTTTAACTTATTTGTAAATGTTTTCTAAGGTAAGTAAATAATAAGTCGCCGATAAACTTCCGCCCCCCCCCCCCCGCAAAAAAGAACTAATTCTGCTTATTCCTCTTTTTTTTTCCCTCAGATCACAAAATTTTAACTTTAAAAGTCATTGCTTTTTTAAAAACATTTTGTACTCTATTTCAAATGAAAATCAAATTTCAAATTTCAAAGTAATTGCTTAAAAGGCGCAAAGGCCAACATAGTGAAAAAGATTCCAAGCCGGGACTCGAACCCGGGCCATCAGTATAGCGCACTGACGTTCTACCGACTAAACCACTTGGAACGATACCTAGCTCGGAAAATTTCTCACTATTATATGTTGGAAAGGCTACAAACGCAGCACAAGATGGAATATTTATCGTGAGTCACCGACCTGGGACAAACACGAAACATAATTAAATCCAGCATCGATAGAAATTATATTAATACATGGAAATTATTCCAGAGAGAAACATTCGCCTTGCATACAATATTCACGATAAATATTCCATCTTGTGCTGCGTTTGTAGCCTTTCCAACATATAATAGTGAGAAATTTTCCGAGCTAGGTATCGTTCCAAGTGGTTTAGTCGGTAGAACGTCAGTGCGCTATACTGATGGCCCAGGTTCGAGTCCCGGCTTGGATTGGTTGATTTTTTGACGGCCGATTATCTACACGAGGGATATAGGCCCGGGGGGGAGTGCCCTCCGTGGGGGTCTATCTAAGGGAACCTAATCCATATTTACACATGGAAAATCCACGGCTCGAAGAAAACCACGAAAACTCCGAACGATTAGGCCGACGGGCGCGATTGGGATTGAACCCAGCACTTCCCGTCTACCAGCTTCGAACGCAGAACCTCTCGGCCACTGGTGGGGCCCCGGCTTGGAAACTTTTTCACTATGTTGGCCTTTGCGCCTTTTAAGCAATTACTTTGAAATTTGAAATTTGATTTTCATTTGAAATATTGTATGCAAGGCGAATGTTTCTCTCTGGAATAACTTCCATGTATTAATATAATTTCTATCGATGCTGGATTTAATTATGTTTCGTGTTTGTCCCAGGTCGGTGACTCACGATAAATATTCCATGTTGTGCTGCGTTTGTAGCCTTTCCAACATATAATAGTGAGAAATTTTCCGAGCTAGGTATCGTTCCAAGTGGTTTAGTCGGTAGAACGTCAGTGCGCTATACTGATGGCCCGGGTTCGAGTCCCGGCTTGGAATCTTTTTCACTATGTTGGCCTTTGCGCCTTTTAAGCAATTACTTTGAAATTTGAAATTTGATTTTCATTTGAAATATTGTATGCAAGGCGAATGTTTCTCTCTGGAATAATTTCCATGTATTAATATAATTTTGTACTCTATCTGTTAATTTATTGTAATCATAAATAATCATATAACTATACTCCTCCCCCACAAAAATTGACGCTTGCTCTGACTCTACCCTTACCAAGAACACAAAATTTATTCTTTTTTTGTCCTATTTCTTATTCTTTAGTAAGGTAAATAAATAAGTCATCAAATAAAATCCCCCCTTTTTTTTTCTTTCCCTTATTTAAGTTTAAAATCTTTGAAAGTCTTTTTTTAATACATTTTCAGCTTTATCTGTTTCATATTGAACAATAAATAATCGATTATATAATTTCTTCCACCCCATATAAAATTGACGTTTTCTTTTCTCCCCCCATTATTTCCATGCTCATAAAATTTAAAGTCTCTAAAACTCCTAATTGCAATGTTTTTGCCCTATTTGTAAATCTTTAATAAGTTACATAATCGGTCATCTATTAAATCCCCCCCCCCGCCAAAAAAAAAAATAAATCTGTTTCTTGATTTGTCTTACCCTCAACTCATGAAGCTAAAAAATCTAATTTACAGTCTTTAAAACTTTTTAATTTTTACTTTTTTTTCGTCCTAATTATAAATCTTTATTATCTATAATATTAACTAAATCATTTCAACTATGTACGAAAGTGTTAACAATAAAGCGATAGGTGTACATTTAATTGTGCATAAAAAACATTTTAACTGTATTTTTCAAAGGAAAATGTCTTTAGAGAGATATTTGTAAGGAAAATATTGTCGTTTCTCGTCAACGTGCAAGTAAATTCTCAAACCTTTCGAAATCATTTTATTCCGACTAGCTCAGAAAGAACCATCAAACGTAGATACCAAAGGTGCCTGAGTAATCGACTGAACCGAGTATGTCCATAAAGAAAAAAGAAAAATCATGCGTCTACGTCGATACTTTCCAACACTTACAGAACACTGTAACAAAACTTCGCCGTTTAATAAAGTAAAGAAGATATCTAACTAAACATTTGTAATACCTATGACACGTTTGAAAAGCAGATTTCAACAATTGCACCCATAACCTGGAAGGTACTCAAATTCTTTTGTGCAGCTCATATGATATATGCAGCTCATATGAGGCAGTGTATATGATATATTTGTACTGCATATATTTGTACGGATTCTACATACTATGTTAAAATTTAGTTTTGTAAGAAAATACATAAAACAGTTGAAAATTCACCCTCGGCAATTTCTACTTATAGACGGAAACATACTTGAATTCTTTTGTGCATTTCTCTATATAGAAATTTTTATACACGTCAAACAGTATTAAGCTGAAATCTAATTCATGCAAAATCATGCTCAAAATTACTGAAATCACACTTGCAGGAATTATTTTCTATCGGCGGCCCATGTATCCAGTTTTTTTAATATCCCTGTATAGGATTTTATTTGTATGATACAAACATCTCTAAGCATATTAAATGTAGTTGAGCTTGTACATTTATAACTAAAAAAAACCTAACACCTTTAAGAAATTCATACTCATTCTCAGCAATGGTTACGAATTCTTTTGTGTGGTCCTGTATAGGGTTTGTAAAATATGTGCACACCACGTAGTGCGCAAAAATTTAGTTAAACTTAAAAACGCATTCTGTAATTGAAAATGTACTTTCAGCATTAATTTTTAATAGCTATATCGGATACAGTATTGTATCAAAATATTTTATGTTTCCCTGTAAATGAACGCTAAATGAAATGCAGACCATATTCGAATGTAAGCATCTTGTAGTAAATCAAAGTAATGTGTATCTATTTCGTCATGTTTGAAATAGTGTAACGTGATCAAAATACGCTACAAACAGTTTTTCTCGTAGACCATATTGAACCAAGTTCTTTTGTCTGACACCGTAAATAATTGTTAAATGCTCATGTTGTACAGAAAGTAGGCTTAGGACACCTCAGAAATTCATATCAATTTCATTATCTTTGTGACAAAGTAATATCAATCAAATACGCCGCAAACGATATTTCTTCATGGGCGATATTTCTTCACATAACGGAATACTTTTGAGTCCCCTATACTCGTACTTTAAGCATTACACATAACATAGTCTATAGTAACAATTTTAAAGTGTGTCTCAATGTACATAAATTTAACTGTGTTTAACATTGTGTAACACTATTAAAATACATCCTAAATAATCCCCCCCCCTACACACACACATAGACCATAATGTAGCGAATACTTTTGAGTGCATCTGTAAATGAACCATGAATGGTGCACCGAACATACCATGATGATTTTCAATATCGTATATCAATTACATGGCAATCCGACTATATTTACGCTAGTTAGAGCACGGATAGACAGACAGACGGACGGACAAACTCAATCCATAAACACTTTTCAACTTTCTTGTGAAGTGTTAAAAATGGAAAAATGTAATGAAAATAAAAGTATTTTAGTGTTATTTAGATTACGAACCGCTACAAAAAACATTCTTATTTGACCGCATCATTTAAAAAATATTTAGTGCTCAGAAATCCCCCCCCCCCCCCACACACACACACACCTGAATTTACTCCTGTGCACTTAAAATTTCAAATTGTTAAAACTCCTTTATGTTTTATAACATTCTTGTAAAAATAATCCATAATCTAAATTTTCTTCTGCCTGAAAATTTCACTAAAATTTTTGCCATCCTTCTTTCTGCTAACATCACACAAAGTTTTTAATATTTGGAAAACTTTATTTTTTCTGTCGCATATTTTAGTGCTAACAACAATAAATTGTGTACTATATCTATAAATGACTACGCTGGGATTTAGATTTATACCCCCTCTACAGATGTACAGTACAAAATATACAGTTTATTTGTTTAACTTTTCCTCTCCTAATTTTATGAACATCTTATTTTTAACCTTCAATGTTATTTAGCTTTTATAAATCTCATAAATTTTATGTTCTAAAAAGAATTCGCACAAAAGATAGTTATTTTAGAATATTTGTACCTGATATATTTCCCCCCTCATTCAATATCTCCCCCTTGATTTTAAATGCAATTGCCTTATGTGAAATAAAATAGTTTTTATACTGCACTAATTTCAATTTTATGTTTGTAAAAGCTGTAAAATAAACCTAAAAAAAAAAAAAAAAAAAAAAAAAAAATTGAAAATCAAATCGTTTTAATTTTTGCACTTTTATCATAAACAGATTAAAATTCTTTTTACGGCTTTTACCGTTATCGAGTCTCCACAAAACAGTGGGCTTTGATCTACGCTTGTAAAGCAAAGACAATTGAAAAAAAAAATCCTTTACACCTGAAACCTACTGGAAATTATCACATGTAGCGCTCAGCCGAAGTGGGGTGGGGGTTGGAATCGTGCCAGATAATTGGCCATTTGCTGATTGGAAGAGCTCGCTTGTCAATCATTTGAATTTAGACCATCCTTTCAATTCAGCTAAAATGCCAGCGGCCATCTTTATTTCTTTTTATTTCTTTAATTGTCCCAGGTCGGTGAAATATTGTATGCAAGGCGAATGTTTCTCTCTGGAATAATTTCCATGTATTAATATAATTTCTATCGATGCTGGATTTAATTATGTTTCGTGTTTGTCCCAGGTCGGTGACTCACGATAAATATTCCATCTTGTGCTGCGTTTGTAGCCTTTCCAACATATAATAGTGAGAAATTTTCCGAGCTAGGTATCGTTCCAAGTGGTTTAGTCGGTAGAACGTCAGTGCGCTAAACTGATGGCCCGAGTTCGAGTCCCGGCTTGGAATCTTTTTCACTATGTTGGCCGTTGCGCCTTTTAAGCAATTACTTTGAAATTTGAAATTTGATTTTCATTTGAAATATTGTATGCAAGGCGAATGTTTCTCTCTGGAATAATTTCCATGTATTAATATAATTTCTATCGATGCTGGATTTAATTATGTTTCGTGTTTGTCCCAGGTCGGTGACTCACGATAAATATTCCATCTTGTGCTGCGTTTGTAGCCTTTCCAACATATAATAGTGAGAAATTTTCCGAGCTAGGGATCGTTCCAAGTGGTTTAGTCGGTAGAACGTCAGTGCGCTAAACTGATGGCCCGAGTTCGAGTCCCGGCTTGGAATCTTTTTCACTATGTTGGCCTTTGCGCCTTTTAAGCAATTACTTTGAAATTTGAAATTTGATTTTCATTTGAAATATTGTATGCAAGGCGAATGTTTCTCTCTGGAATAATTTCCATGTATTAATATAATTTCTATCGATGCTGGATTTAATTATGTTTCGTGTTTGTCCCAGGTCGGTGACTCACGATAAATATTCCATCTTGTGCTGCGTTTGTAGCCTTTCCAACATATAATAGTGAGAAATTTTCCGAGCTAGGGATCGTTCCAAGTGGTTTAGTCGGTAGAACGTCAGTGCGCTATACTGATGGCCCGGGTTCGAGTCCCGGCTTGGAATCTTTTTCACTATGTTGGCCTTTGCGCCTTTTAAGCAATTACTTTGAAATTTGATTTTCATTTGAAATAGAGTACAAAATGTTTTTAAAAAAGCAATGACTTTTAAGGTTAAAATTTTGTGATCTGAGGGAAAAAAAAGAGGAATAAGCAGAATTAGTTCTTTTTTGCGGGGGGGGGAGGGAAGTTTATCGGCGACTTATTATTTACTTACCTTAGAAAATATTTACAAATAAGTTAAAAAAAATAATAAACGAAAAAAAATTAAGGACTTTAAATTTCAGATGCTTGGTAAGAGGGAGAGGCGAGGAGGAAATACCAATTTCAGTTGGGGTTGGGGGGGGAGGAGAAATTTTTATGATCGTTTGTTTATTGTTAAAATAAAGTGGCAAATTGAGCAGAAAAGATTTAAAAAAATTAAAGCGTATTAAAGGGTTTTTATTTTAAAATATGGGTACCGTGGATGAGGGAGCAAAAGGGAGAAATGACATTTTCGATGGAGGCAATTTACAAGAACTTTTAATGAAATGAATATGGTGAAATAAATTGATAACGAAATTTATGACTGACTATTTATTGTTAGTTTAAAGTAACAAATAAAACAGAAAATTAAAGAAAATATTAAGGAATTTTAAAGATTTTAAACCTTGATACTGTAAGGGGAGCAAAACGGGAAACGAAATTTCGGAAGAAGGGGAGACAAAGAGTGCAAGATGTTTGGATAAGAATATGGTGTGCATCGAATTTATTGTTCATTTACAGGGAAACATTAGGGATGATTGCTGATAGTGAGTTTTAAATTATGATATGTTTGATTTATGATAAGTTATGGTATAAGTTAAGTTAAACTAATATTTTTGCACAGGCACATAGATGGTGTATATGAATTGCATAGAATATAAAGAGTGATCAAAGGGCTCCAATGTGATGTATCTCATGAGGGTTGTCGAAAAATGTTAGAAAAGTACCGACATATTATACTATCAGCTAAATGTCCTGTCGGCTAATCGTCTTTTCGGCTAAATGTCCTCCCGGCTAATTGCCACGTTCGGCCAGTTGTCTGTCGGCCAATTGTCTGTATTGCTGAAATTATTGCTATTCCGTTGCATAGACACTACACAAAAGATTTCATCAGTAGTACCGAGAATGACTATGAATTACTTAAAGATGTTTTTTAATTTGATTTATGCATTTTCAAGCTCAACTACTTTTAGTATAGATGTTTGACCCGTAGCCGGTCGCAGACATTTAGCCGACAACCAAATAGCCTTCAAGACATTTAGCAGATTGCAGTTAGCTGAGACGTGCATTTAGCCGATACGTACATATAGCCGACAACACAATTAGCTGAAATTTACATACAGCATACAGGACAATTGATCGAAACGGACAATATAGTAATAATTTTAGCAATACAGACAATTGACCGACAGGCAACTGGCCGAACGTGGCAATTAGCCGGGAGGACATTTAGCCGAAAAGGCGATTAACCGACAGGACATTTAGCTGATAGTATAATTAGCCGGTACTTTTCTAACATTTTTCGACACCCCTCATGAGATACATCGCATTGGAGCCCTTGATCACTCTTTCATATTATGTACCTCCCGTTCCCCCTCCCCCAATTTGTATCACCGGGAGCATTTTTCTGACTTTTCCGACATCCCTCAAGTGATATATCATTGGACTGGGCAGCCCTTTGATCACTCTTTCATATTATGTACCTCCCGCTAGGTTACAGTTAATTTGCAGTTTGGTTACAATTGCGATTAGTTACTCTTAGATTACGGTTAGGTTATAATTAAGTTACGTTTAGGTGATAATTAGATTACACTTAAGTTACAGCTTGGTCATGGTAAAGTTATGTTACAGTTACATAACATTTAGCATATGATTAGGTTATAACTAGGTAAACGTTATTTACAGTTAGATTATGGTTAAGTCCCAGTTAGGTTACATTTAGGCTACAATTAGGTTACTGTTAGGTTTTAGTTTGGTTACGGTTACTTCATAATTAGGTTACACTTAGGTTACGTTTAGATTATGGTTAGGTAACTGTTCGGTTATATTAGGTTACGTTTAGGTGATAATTAGATTACGCTTAGGTTACAGCTTGGTCATGGTAAAGTTGTGTTACAGTTACATTACTGCTAGCATACGATTAGGTTATAATTAGATAAACGTTAGTTACAGTTAGATTACGGTTACGTCCCAGTTAGATTATATTTAGGCTACAATTAGGTTACTGTTAGGTTTCAATTAGGTTACGGTTACTTTATAATTAGGTTACCGTTAGGTTACGTTTAGATTAGGGTTAAATAACTGTTAGGTTACGTTTAGGTGATAATTAGAATACGCTTAGGTTAGAGCTTGGTCATGGTAAAGTTATGTTTCAGTTACATTACAGTTAGCATACGATTAGGTTATAACTAGGTAAACGTTAGTTACAGTTAGATTACGGTTACGTCCCAGTTAGGTTACATTTAGGCTACAATTAGGTTACTGTTAGGTTTCAGTTAGGTTACATTTAGGCTACAATTAGGTTACTGTTAGGTTTCAGTTAGGTTACGGTTATCTTACACTTAGGTTACGTTTAGGTTACAGATAGATTATAGTTACGTTACAGTTTGGTATTGGTTAGGTTACAGTTACGCTACAGTTAGTTTATGCTTAGGTTATAATTAGGTTAAGATCAGGTTACAGTTACGTTACAGTTAAGTCGGATGAATATCCTGTCGGATGAATGTCCATGTCGAATAATTGTCCTCTGTTGGCTAACTGTCTTGTCGGCTAACAGTCGCTGTCGGCTAAACATCCTGTCGTCTAATTGCTGTCTGCTAAATGTCCCGTCGGCTAAGTGACATTGTAGCATATAAATAAATAGGGAGATGACAAAAAACTGGATACATGCCCGTCCATGGATAGCAATTCTTAAGCTAATGTTAGCCTTAGAAGTGTGATATCAGTAATTTTCAGCGTATTTATTTCTGAATTAAATTTCAGCTCAGTATGTGGCGTGTATAAAAATTTATAAGGAACATACAGAGCTTCACAAAACAATTGAAGTACGTTTCCGTCTTTTGTTAGGAATTAATAAATGTGTATATTCAAATGTGTTATGTGTTTTTCTAACTGAACTAAAAATGTAGGAAAGGGTTCATAATCCATACTTGACACATGGTTTTCCTTTCTTGTTTTATTTATTTTCAATAATTCATCTTCTTATGTTTTTGTATTTCTCAGTTGCAATAATCATGATTTTTAGGGTTCCGTACTTAAAAAGTAAAAACGGAATCATTATAAGATCACTCCTGTGTCTGTCTGTCACAGCCATTTTACTCGTAAACTACGGAACGTGGGAAGTTCAAATTGGGAGATGTAATAAAGACTATTGACCCACATATTTACAGATTATTATACATTCACAAATATATGTGGGAAAAACGTAGAGGGGATAATTAGGTTATTTAAAGAAGAAATATATTTTCTTTGTGTATCGTTTGGGGTATCGGTTAAAAGATTCCGTAACGCATAACTCAAAAATACATTTCTTTTAATTTTAGATATTATATTTTCAGAGATATCGTCGAAAATGTAGTGCAAAAATGTGCCCCCCCCCGCCCCCCCCCCCCAATCTATTTTCAAATCTACTGAAACTAAAATTATGAAAAAAATTAGAGGTAGTAGAGGTTAATTTAATACTCGCAGGAAAATTATAGCGATTGCCCTAGGTGGCATAGTTTTTCATAAAATCGCATTTTTCTGTTACATACAGATTTCTATTTGCGGGCATTCAGCAAAGGTATCGAAGAGCGCTAAAGGTACCTATCGTATCAAAATTATAAAAGCATTGTTTATAATGATTTTCGAAAAAAAATCGTCGGTAATTCGCCGAGATATTAAGACTCCTGTCCCTGCCGGCGAAGACACTAACGAGCTAATGCTAATCCGATGGGGAGGAAAAAGTAAAGAAAGGTGCGATGTAGAGACGGATCTCGGCTATATAATGCCAAAAAAAAAAATTTAAAATATCGAAATACAAAATAGATATTAGAAAAATCCTTCCCTATACGATTAGCATTAGCTCGTGATTGTCTTCGCTGGCAGGGGCAGGAGCCTTAACCCTTAAAGACACGGTTGGTTTGGACATACATAATGGCAGAGGCGGCGTACTCTATATACCATCGGTTTTCATATACTAGATAACAACTTTTAATGATATATATGTGTAATGCAATACCCAGTAGCAGCATAAAAGCAGTAAACATCAAATTGTTAAAAACAGACCAATTTAATTATAATTAATCGCATAAATACTATGGGATTCGCGACTAGTTTGCGTTGAGTGGATCTCTCAATACGCCTCCCGTGTCTTTAAATGATAATTAAAGACCTATTTGAAAAAACGCGGCACGGACAAAGTCGAGTTGCATCTTTGCGACCTCCTTTCGAAACGCGCGTAGTACAACGCCAAGTTTAAACTTTGAACAAGGATTTTATTTCATCTACACTGTAAAAAGAAAAATATTTCTATGTTGAATTTAGTTTTATGAAATGCCAAATGAAATTTAAATATGCAGTACTTTTATTGTTAGTACCAAATTAAGTTCACCATATCCAGATTAAGATACGTTTAAAAAAAGAATTATACAAAATAGCAATATTTAATTTTATTTCGGCTTCATATCTCTTTGAACCTTTGTGGTATACTCAATCATACTTTTCTAATATATACAGCTATACCCAACTCTACGTTGTATAGGTTTTTACAAAGTTTCATTATTCTTTTAAATAATACAGTTAATAATTCATATATTTATTCTACGGAACTCTCTGAGCGCGAGTAATACTCGTACTTGACCGTTTATTTTATATACAAGCTATATGCATTGGTCTGCCAAGTCGTATCTTGGTGGAAACCATCTGCAGAACATCAATTAATGGTTGATCCGCAGGTTTACCATTGTGTTTTCATGCACCCAAACTTCAATATTTTCATACATTTGGGTGCTGCAAAATACAATGATAAACCAATCGATCAAAAACTAAACTCCGGTGTGCAGGTGTTTTCTATCAAGATATGACTTAGCAGACCATTTGCATTTTAATATGCTAATTGAGTTCTATCTAATCCTAAAATTTCAGCCTTCAACTTGATGAGCTGATGGTCTGTGCAATTGCCACCCGTCGAACAAATCCCTTCCTGTGAAATCTTGTATCACTCTTTAGGAATCTGTGGACAGGCACATAAACATCCTATCTGTGTTTTTATACCTAGATTGTGTATAAAAACCTTTTTTAATTCATTACTCTGAATTTGGAGATTTTTGTAACAAATACAGCTGTATTTTTTTTTTTTTTTTTTACAATTGTTTGAGAAAGACTTTGTTTTTATTTTCTCTGAAAACTGCTTGGATTTTTCATTACATTGATATGCAATTCTGATAATGAATTTCATAGAATTCCATTTCAAAGCAATATTTCGAATTTCTTCCAGTTTTACCAAAGCATTCTTTTTCTTTATCAGAAATCAGCGAAAATAAATTTATTTTTCTGCATCTTTATCTTTAGACTAAGTTACAATTTTATTTTCCCCGCATTGCTGATAGAGATTTTTTTTTTACCTTGTCAGTTGAAAGCTCACAGTCAAATATCTCCAGAGATTCTCCATCTTCTTCCTCTACTTCCCAGTTAATAATCAGGAGGAGTTGCCGTAATATCCTTTACCAATCTGTGTCCTATATCGGAATTTGGTAAATTAGCAGTGCTTTTAGTTTATAGTCTTTACTTGACCTTACCGATCATGACAGTGTTAAGCTATCATTCGTCGTTGCTAAGAAACTGTTAGGATAGCTGAGGACGCTCTATAACCCGGCTAGTTATTACTTTTTCGATTTTTGTTTCAGATATTTTTCTTTAAAATTACTTTTACTTTCATATCCGCTCTAAAATTTAAACTATCCTATTATATATAAAAAAAAAACTATAGCCAAAATCGAAAAGTAAAAGCTAGCCTCACTGTCGATAGTCACCAGATATCCTATGCAAAAAAAAGAAAAAGAAAAAATCATTCAAAAATATTAAAATCAAAGCGAGAAATATGAAAATGACCCCCCCCCCCCATAGACTTAAAATTAGCGTTTTCATTCCTTCCCGTGTCTGAAATAGGCGTGCATGCATCCAATTCTTTGAATAGCCTTGTATATTATTATATTTTTATTTTCCAAACATATCTTTCTAAATGTAGTTGAATTTGAAAATAAAATTAATCAATTTCTCAACAATTCTTCCTAGTTCTTTTGCGTAGCCCTATACGTAGTCTATCGAATTTATATATATAATCTAGTATGCAGAAATTTAGTTAAAAACGTATATCATAGCTGAAATCTCACTTTCAGCAATCATCCCTAATAGACAATACTTCATATGCAATATTGTATCCAATATCTTTTATGTGCCCCTGTAAATTAAATAAAATGTGATGCACATCATATTATAATGTAAGCATCATATTGTAAACCTCAGTAACGTATATGAATTCCATCTTGTTTGAAATCGTGAAACATAACTAAAACACACTTTGCAAGCAGTTTTTTCTGTAATAAAACTGAACCCTTTTCTGTGACCCTGTAAATGAATGATAAATGCTTTGCTATCCCTTCAGAAAGCATGTTTTACTGCGCCTCATAAATTCATATCAATTTCATTATGTTGTAACAGAAAACGTTATTAAAATACCCCGCAAACGTTTTTTCTTCGTAGTCCATAATGTAACGAAATATACTTTTTAATTCCCCTGTACAAGTACCTATGCTCTTCAATAATGCGAATAAATTGTATGTTTAAAATTGTTTTATGTCATTAAAATACACGCAAATGTATTTTCCCACATAGACCATAATATAAAATACTTTTGAATGTCCATGTAAGTGAAGTATAAAATATTAAAAGGTAATACGTATTAGAAAAAAAAAATTGCTAGCTAGTATATTTTTATAAAATGCTATATTTTATCTTACAGTTTCATAACTTTTAGTTTTACATTATTAAAGTTAATGATAAATTTTCGCGTTTCCTAACCGTTGCAAAAAAAATATCTTTGCGTTACATTTGAGAACCCACGCAGGTTACGGGGAAAAAATGTAAACGCTAATGTTAAATATATGGGAGCGTTATTTTCAAATCTCACTTCCTTTTTATCTCACTTCCTTTTTAACATTTTAAAATGATTTTTTTTTTTTGTATAGGATAGCTGAAGACGATCTACAACCGGGCTAGTTTTTACTCTTTCGATTTTGGTTTCAGATATTTAAAAAAAAAAATACTTTTAATTTCGGAACAGGGGTGAATCGTTTCTGAAATTGAAACTTTCCTAATATATATATATATACTAAACTAAACTCTGCGGCTATACAATCCATGAGGATCAGGGCCGACAGTGGCCATCTCTGTTTTCTTGACCCTAGGCCCGAGGTGCTATACAGCATGCGTCCCGGCCAGGTGGTCAGCCTAACGCGAGACCCTCGGTGTTTAGTTCCCAAGCAAACTTGGTACTCATTTTATCGACCCCAAAGGGATGAAAGGCTGAGTGAACCTTGCCCAGTCGGGAGTCGAACTCTCGACCTGCGGTGCGGCAGTCAGATGCCCTGACTACTACACCACTGGGCTTTATATATATATATATATATATATATATATATATATATATATATATATATATATACCAAAAAACACACACTACTCATCCAATCCCAAAACTACTGAACTACAGAGAAAATTAACAAAATAACCATGGAAAAAACTTACTAACAAAACCATGAACGAAAAGAAAACATTCAATGGAAAACATTCAATATATATATATATATATATATATATATAAAATAAAAATCTAAAAAGTAAAATCTAGCCTGGTTGAAGATCGTGCTCAGCTATCCTATGTAAAAAACATCATATTAAAACAAAGCGAGAAATTTTAAATTAACGCCCCCATAGACTTCGTTTTACTTTCTCTCCGTGTCTGAAGTGGGCTCTTTAAAAAATATATCTGTTACACAGGACAAATTTCGTTCTCCGACTGTTAAAGGTGTACTGTCCCCTTAAAAATAATAAATATTAAAGTAATGAACTATAAAAATATTTCTTTAAAATTTTGAACAAGTTGATTTACAATTTTAAAGTTAACAATCTTTAAAACTTATTAACTTTAAATTCTGCTGATTTTTAATTAAAAAAACTTTTTCGAACGTAAAATGTTAAATTGTCGAATATTTTATACATATACAAGAATAGGAGGCTTGAAAACCAGTCTCCTGGCCAGGCCACAAATATGTTCTAACAAATTATGACTTCGTAATTATTTGTTAACTATTTTAACTTAAAAAATAATTTAAAAAATACTCGTCTATTTTTTTACCATTTTACTTAATAAACTAGGACTGAAATTTGATTCCTTAATAACTTCTATATGTTGTAACTCCCTCTGTGTGGTTCTGAAATTGTTTATATAAACGAAATGTATAATTTCTTTCGTTATTCATAGAAATATAGAATTTAAAATATTTCATTCTTTCAAGAGTCTTTTGTTGAAATTAAACAATAATTTTAGAAAAAAATAAATCCAAGGTTTGAAATAGGAGTGATCTATTTTAACACGATACAATAATCCAATCACAATTAAATCGTTTCCATTTGCTAAAGTGTTTGGATACTAGCCAATCATATTTTTAATAGGCGTGGTTTTAATCGTCTTGGTAGAGGCGGAGAGCATAACATTACGAGGCCATTTTTGACACATTTTTACCCGACTACGGCAAAGCCAAAGGAGGGTTATGATTTTGACAGGCTATGTATGTATGTATGTATGTATGTATGTATGTATGTATGTATGTATGTTCATCTGTTCCCTCGTAACTTCTAAACCACTAATCAGAATTCGACAAATGACATATCATTAGAAGCGTCTTAATTGTCCGCTGGTTATAGGCTATATAGATTTTCACCAAATTCAATGTGGCGCCTTCTAGCGGACAAAATATACAGAGTAAAAAAATAAAGTTAAGCTAGATATGCCGTGTTTGGTATCATTTTAAAGCGCTTCACTTCAAAACCATAGAGGGTTTGTTTATAAGTGCCTTGGATCATAATAAGTTGCTTAAAAATCCACATGACAGTCAATCGTTAGCAGAATTAGATAGATTAAGAAATCTTCCTAGGTCATCTTAATACATGAAACCTTCAATCTACATTACACATTTACACATTACACTAACGACCTCATCCACTAATCGGTCCATTACCCATTTGCTGCCATCGACGGATATGTGCGTCACTACTACCAAATACTGGAAGCGTCATACGTCAAAAAATAAAGTTAAGATAAATATGCCGTGTTTGGTATCATTCAAAAGCGCTTTACTTGTACATTTTGAATATATCTATATATTACTAGCATTTGCTTGTGACTTTACCTGTATTCATGGGGTACTTTTATACTTTTTCAGCGTAGTTTTTTGTCGTAGTTGGGTTTTAGTTTTTTTACTTTATCTTGTTCATCAAAATCTTTGCATATTTTGCTCAGCCTAATTGTAGTAGAACTATTGAAAGCATGTTATTGGAAAGCTTAAACTCTATATTTTCGTTGTTATTAAAAAAATTTTCCTGAATTTTGCTGATATGAATGTTATAAGACTAAAAAGGACACAATACCTCGAATTTCACTGGATCCTAAATTGACAGGATCCTGAGAATTAAACTACAACGAAAATCGGAAAAGTAAAAAATAGCCCGTAAACAGATAGTCCTCAGCTATCCTGTGCAAAAAAAATCATTTAAAAATATTAAAAATCAAGCAAGATATTTGAAAACATTGTTGCCATAGACTTATCATTAGCGTTCGAACTTCAAGCCGTGACTAGTGTGGCCTCTTAAGATCCCGCTGCAGTCACGGACAAAAAGAAATCAAGATGGCCGCTGGCATTTTAGCTGAATTGAAAGGATGGTCTAAATTCAAATGATTGACAAGCGAACTCTTCCAATCAGCAAATGGTCAATTATCTGTCACGTTTCCACCCCCCACCCCTTTCGGCTGAGCGCTACATGTGATAATTTCCAGTAGGTTTCAGGTCTAAGGGATTTTTTTTTTCAATTGTCTTCGCTTTACTAGTCTAGATCAAAGTCGTACTCGATAACGTTAAAAGCCGTAAAAAGAATTTTAATCTGTTCATGATAAGAGTGCAAAAATTAAAACATTTGACTTTCAGAAAATAAATGAATATTTTATTTAGATATGTTTCTTTTTTTTATTTTTAGGTTCATTTTACAGCTTTTACAAACATAAAATTGAAATTAGTGCAGTATGAAAACTATTTTATTTCACATAACGCAATTACATTTAAAATCAAGGGGGAGATACTGAATGAGGGGGGAAATATATCAGGTACAAATATTCTAAAATAACTATCTTTTGTGGGGATTCTTTTTAGAACATGAATTTTTCAAGAGATTTATAAAAGCTAAATAACATTGAATGTTAAAAATAAGATGTTCATAAAATTAGGAGAGAAAAAGTTAATCAAATAAACTGTATAATTTGTACTGTAGAGGGGTGGGGGGGGAGAACGGGAAAAAAAATTTGAGGAGAGGGGGTATACATCTAAATCCCAGCGTAGTCATTTATAGATATAGTACACAATTTATTGTTGTTAGCACTGAAAATTGAGACAGAAAAAATAAAGTTTTCCAAATATTCAAAACTTTGTGTGATGTTAGTAGTAAGGAGGAGGGAAAAAAGTTTGGTGAAATTTTCAGGCGGAAGAAAATTTAGATTATGGATTATTTTTACAAGCATGTTATAAAACATAAAGGAGTTTTAACAATTTGAAGTTTTAAGTGCATAGGAGTAAATTCAGGTGTGTGTGTAGGGGGGGGGGGGGTTCTGCACGCTAAATATTTTTTAAATGATGCAGTCAGATAAGAATTTTTTTGTAGCTGTTCGTAATCTACATAACACTAAAATACTTTTATTTTCATTACATTTTTTCATCATTAACACTTTCCAAGAAAGTTGAAAAGTGTTTATGAGTTGGGTTTGTGCGTCAGTCTGTCTGTCTGTCCGTGCTCTAAATAGCGTAAATGTAGTCGGATTGCCATGTAATTTATATACGATATTCAAAATCATCATGGTATGTTCGGTATTTAAAATGAAGTATGTATCATTCAGGGTTCATTTACAGATGCACTCAAAAGTATTCCATTACATTGTGGTCTATGGGTGGGGGGGGGGGAAATCATTTAGGGTGTATTTTAATAGTGTTACACAATCTTAAACATAGTTAAATTTATGTACATTGACATACACTTTAAAATGGTTACTATAGACTATGTTATGTGTAACGCTTAAAGTACAAGTATAGGGGACTCAAAAGTATTCCGTTATGTTATAGCCCATGAAGAAATATCGTTTGCGGAGTATTTGATTGATATAACTCTGTCACAAAGATAATGAAATTGATATGAATTTCTGAGGTGTCCTAAGCCTACTTTCTGTACAACATGAGCATTTAACAATTATTTACGGAGTCAGACAACAGAGCTTGGTTATATATGGTCTACGAGGAAAAACTATTTGTAGCGTATTTCGATTGCATTATATTATTTCAAACATGACGAAATAGATACAGATTAATTCGATTTACTACAAGATGCTTGTATTCGAATATGGTTTGCATTTCATTTAGCGCTCATTTACAGGGACATATAAAATATTTTGATACAATACTGTATCCGACGTGTTAGCTATTAAAAATTAAAGCTGAAAGTGCATTTTCAGTTATAGAATGCGTTTTTAAGTTTAACTAAATTTTTGCGTACTACATGGTGTGCATAAATTTTACAGACCCTATACAGGACTACACAAAAGAATTCATAACCATTACTGAGAATGAGTATGAATTGCTTAAAGATGTTTGGTTTTTTAGTTATAAATGTACAAGCTCAAGTACATTTAGTATGCTAAGATATGTTTGTATCATACAAATAAAATCCTATACGGGGATATTAAAAAAACTGGATACATGGCGGCTATGGAAAATAATTCCTGGAAGTGTGATTTCAGTCATTTTAAGCATGTTTTTGTTTGAATTAGATTTCAGCTTAATATTTGACGTGTATAAACATCTGTATGCTTATATAGCATACAGATATACAGAGCTGCACAAAAGAAATCACGTATGTTTCCATCTATTGGTAGAAATTGCCGAGGGTGAATTTTCAACTGTTTTATGTATTTTATTACAAAACTAAATTTTAACATAGTATGTAGAATCCTGACAAATATATGCAGTACAAAAATATCATATACAGATCTGCACAAAACAATTGGAGTACCTTCCGGGTTATGGACTCAATTGTTGAAATCTGCTTTTCAAATGTGTGATACGTTTTATAAATGTTTAGTTAGATATCTTCTTTACTTTATTAAACGGCGAAGTTTTTTTAGTGTTCTGGAAGTTTGGAAAGTGTCGATGTTGATGCATGATTTTTCTTTTTTGGTTCAGTCGATAACTCAGACACCTTTGGTATCTAAGTTTGGTGGTTCTTTCTGAGCTTGTCGGAATGAAATGATTTCGAAAGGCTTGGAGAATTTACTTGCACGTTAACGGGAAACCGCAATATTTTCCTTAGAAATATCTCTCTAAAGACATTTTGCTTTAAAAATTACAGTAAAATGTTTTAATGCACAATTAAATGTATACCTAGCGCTTTATTGTTAACACTTTCGTACATAGTTGAAAAGATTTAGTTAATTTTATAGATAGTAAGGATTTATAATTAGGACCAAAAAAAGTATAAATTAAAAAGTTTTAAAATCTTTAAATTAGATTTTTTAACTTCATGAGTTGAGGGTAAGACAAGGCAAGAAACAGATTTTTTCTTATTTTTTGTTGGGGGGGGGGGGGGGGAGTTTAATAGATGACTGATTATGTAACTTATAAAAGGTTTACAAATAGGACAAAAACATTGAAATTAAGAGTTTTAGAGATTTTAAATTTTGTGTACATGGAAATAATGGGGGGAAGAAAGAAAACGTCAATTTTATATGGGGGTGGAAGAAATTATATAATCGATTATTTATTGTTGAATAAGAAACAGATAAAGCTGAAAATATGTTAAAAAAAGATTTTCAAAGATTTTAAACTTAGTTAGATAAGCGAAAGAAGGAAAAAGGGGAGGGGGGATTTTATTAGATGACTTATTTATTTACCTCACTAAGGAATAACAAATCGGACAAAAAAAGACTAAATTTTGTGTGCTTGGTAAGGAGAGAGACAGAGCAAACGTCAATTTTGGTGGGGGAAGAGTATAGTTATATGATTGATTATTTATGATATCAATAAATTAACAGATAGAGTACAAAATGTTTTAGAAAAAGCAATGACTTTTAAGGTTAAAATTTTGTGACCTGAAGGAAAGAAGAGGAATAAGCATAATTATTCTTTTTTTTTGGAGGGGGGGGGGCGAAAGTTTATTGGATGCCTTATCATTTATTTACCATAGAAAATATTTACAAATAGGTTAAAAAAATAATAAACGAAAAAGTTTTAAGGATTTTAAATTTCTGATGCTTGGTAAGAGGGAGAGGCAAGAGGGGGATACCAATTTCAGTTGGGGGCCGGAGAGAAATTTTTATGATCGTTTCGTTATTGTTAATATAAAATGGCAATTTGAGCAGAAAATATTTTAAAAATTTTAATGAGTTTTAAAGGGTTTTTATTTTAAAATATAGGTACTGTGAGGGAGGGAGCAAAAGGGAGAAATTACATTTTCCGAAGGGGCAATTTACAAGAACATTTAATGAAATGAATGCGGTGAAATAAATCGATAATGAAATTTATGACTGATTATTTATTGTTACTTTGAAGTAACAAATAAAACAGAAAATTAAAGAAAAAATTAAGGAGTTTTAAAGGTTTTAAACCTTGATACTTTAAGGCGAGCAAAAGGGGAAGCGAAATTTCGGAAGAAGGAGGGGCAAAAGGTGATTTACATTATTATTTTCTTTTAATCAGAATTTCAAAGAAATTGGGAAGAGTTTCACCTTTGATAGCGAAACAATGCAAGAGCAAAATTGAGAAATTTTAAGGCACTTTTTGAAGATTTTGCATTAAAATATATAATTTTATGAACCAAAAATTACTTTTGAAAAATTTAAACATCTTTAAGGACTAACAAGAACCCATTGCAGGGTCACTCAAAAGCATTTTGTTATATTATGGTCTATGTGGAAAAATCATTTGGTGGTGTGTTTTAATAGCGTTATGCAAATTTATACATAATGAAATTCATTTACATTATTAAGGTGCACTAGAAGATGGTTACTACACAAAAGAGTCATACAAAAGAGTTCGGTTTTATAAAGTTCTTCGTAGAAAAGCTGTTCGCAGCGTATTTTAATTATGTTGCACTACTTCAAACATAATAAAATTTCTGATGGTTTTACTGCAAGATGTTTGGATAAGAGTATGGTGTGCATCGCATTTATCGTTCATTTACATGGAAAGATTAGGGATGATTGGTGAAAGTGAGTTATAAATTATGATATGTTTTATTTATGATATGTTATGGTATAAGTTAAGTTAAACTAATTTTTTTGCACTGGCACATAGCTGGTGTATATGAATTGCATAGACGCTACACAAAAGGTTTCATGAGTATTACCGAGAATGACATGAATTACTTAAAAGTGTTTTTTAATTTGAGTTATGCATTTTCAAGCTCAACTACATTTAGTTTACGAAGAGATGTTTGACCCGTAGCCGGTCGCAGACATTTAGCCGACAACCAAATAGCCGTCAAGACATTTAGGAGATAGCAGTTAGCCGATACGTACATTTAGCCGACAACACAATTAGCTGAAATTTACGTACAGCATACGGACATATAGCAATAATTTTAGCAATATAGACAGTTGGCCGAACGTGGCAATTAGCCGGGAGGACATTTAACCGACAAGACGATTAGCCGACAGGACATTTAGCCGATAGGATAATTAGCCGGCACTTTTCTATCTTTTTTCGACACCCCTCATGAGATATATCGCATTGGAGCCCTTTAATCACTCTTTCATATTATGTACCTCCCGTTCCCTCTAACCCAATTTCTATCACCGGAAGCATTTTTCTGAATTTTCCGACATCCCTCAAATGATATATCATTGGACTGGGCAGCCCTTTGACCACTCATTCATATCATGCACCTCTCGTTAGGTTACAGTTAATTTGCAGTTTGGTTACAGTTAGGATACAGTTGCGATTAGTTACTCTTGGATATATTATTTTCTTTCGTAAACGTAATAGACCGCTGAACAGTCCTCGGTCATATCGACCCATTTCACTATTGCCAATTATGGGGAAAGTTTACGAACGGCTCTTGAAGATTAGGATAATGACGATGCTGGAATCAAACGCCTTTTTTGACGATAATCAACATGGATTTAGAGAAGGAAAAAGTACAAAAACCGCATTACACACATTGAAGATGATTGTCAAAGAAAAGTTAAGCATTTTTAAATACTGTGCAGCTATATCTTTTGACATTTCAGGAGCGTTCGACGTTCTAAATTGGATGATAGCCTCAGAGATAATGAAGGATCTACCATTATATAATTATCTTATCTATATTTTAAGGAATTTTATATCTCACAGACAAATTGGCTTCAAATTTCTGCGTGGTGTTAGATGGTTTAGAGTTTATTTTGGTTGTCCCCAGGGCTCATGTCTGGGTCCATTGGTCTGGTTATTAGTGGCGGATGTAATTCTGAAGAGAAGTAAGGCTTTGTCAATAGATACAATTTCCTATGCTGATGATTCTATTGTGTTAGAAGGGGCTAATACAAGATCCGCCCTAGAATATAAAATTAATGATCATGTGGCAAATTTTGTTGCAATTTGTAATTCTTTGGATTTGACCATTAATGTGGGCAAGACCGTGGCTATTCTGTTTGGTACAAAAACGATGAAGAAAAGAAGACCTGTCTTCAAATTAAATAGTAGAAGCATACCTGTGAAAGACAGTATTTTATATCTTGGTTTTCAACTTGATAGTACCTTTAATTGGCTGGAGCACTTGCAAATGGTAAGAGCAAAAGTTACCTTTTTTACTTGTAATGCAAGAAGAACTAGAATTAGAGATCAAGGTGTTCCGTTAAGTTTTCTTAAAATTTGGTACCTTACAGTCCTCAAAAAACAAATCTCATATGGCCATGAAATCTGGTTCGGTGATTTAAAAAAACACGGGTTACAGAGACTGTCTTCGTGTCAAAGGGTTTGCTTGCTTTCAATTGTCAGGTCATACAGGTCCGTTTCAACTGATGCTCTCTGTGTGCTGGCAGGTATACCTCCAATCCACTTGGAGCTGGCAAGCTCTGCGTTATATTATCAAATTATACATGGTAATTCTAGTATAGAGATAGAAGGTTTACGGATAGATTCTGGCAACATTATGAAAAAGCTCTCTAGTTATACATATCCACAATATTATTTAAATCATAGAATTAATTTTGTAAACCCATTGGTAAAGGAAGCTCCATTAATGAATCACCCTATCATTTATACTGATGGATCGAGGATGACAACGGGTGTTTCGGCTGCTTTTACTGTTTCTCTGAAGAACAACACAATCTTTGAACAAAGAATTAAGCTTAATAATTTCAATACAATCTATCAGGCAGAACTGGTCGCAATTCAAGAGGCAGTTGACTGGTGTCGCTCGGCACCTTACAATAGTTTTCATCTGTATACGGACAGTCTGTCTTCTTACAGTTCACTACAACGTCTTTTCCCCACAGATGATATTTTGCATAATATTTTCACTAATCTTCGGTTGCTCCAGAATAAAATTATTCATGTAGGCTGGGTGAAGGCTCATGTCGGTATAGGTGGTAATGAGCGAGCTGATGAACTGGCTAAATCGGTGACTGTGGAAAATAAATATGACAAAGAAATAGACCTACCTGTTCCTTTAAGCCTTGTTAAGAAGTTCTTGAAAGATAAATTAAAACAGGATTGGCAGACCTATTGGGATCAAAGCACCAAAGGCAGAGACACTTATAGGATAATTAGAAAAGTAGATCAGGATTTTTTGTGTATTTCTCAGGTAAGTCTTTACTTTTTGACCGTACATGGGTCCTTTCCCGTTTTCCTTTACAAGATTGGAAAAAGAGACAATGATAGGTGTACCTGTGGTAGACAAGGTGATGTTAAACACTACTTATTTGATAGTTGTGACTTAGTACCTGGAAGGTTTGACTTTATAAGAAATCGCACTTTGGAGTGGAATATCCAAACTGTTTTGTTATCCAGCTCTAATCAAGTAAAGTTACGTGCAATTTACAATATTTTGAATAAGCACTATTCATTTATTCGGTACGTCTTCTGAGTTTCTATAACTTTGTTATTGTAACTATGTGAGTGTCTATTTACTACTTAAGAGCAACATTTTGGGACATTTTGGATCAGACATCCAAATTGTGTTGTGATTTTATAGACTATTGATTAATTATTTTAATGACTATTGATAAACTATTTTAATGACATTTTTAAAGACATTTTCATTTGACTGTTTTATTTTTGCCATCTAAGCAGTGGTTTGAAATACAGGACATTATAAGACCTCTTAGTTTCTTCTTTAAAAGTGATTGATATTTATTGCAGTTTGAACTTATGCTCAGTCATTAAAACATCAATATTTGGAATGTTTTTTCAGTTGAAGTGATTGGTTTTCACTTTGAATTATATGTTATAACATAACTAGTATTATTGGGACTTCTGATATTCTTTTGTGGACTTTTCGTTAATAAATGTAGAACAGTTCAGTTAATATTTGTGCTGCAATTTGTGTATTAATTTGGCGTCAGTCACTTTGACTGACTTTTGCACTGTTATTTCCAGTGGTGCAGCCTTGACTGTAGGCTCGTCTGTAACATCGTTTTTTTTTTTTTTTTTTTTTTTTTTTTTTTTTTTTTACATGATATTGTACTTGTTTATATATATTTTTCATTTTCAGGCGCAGTGGCGTCTTAGTTTATTGTTCTTGATATAATATAATTGCCGTCTGTGTTCTGGGCCTTTTGCCTTGACTGGGCCTTCGTGGATGGTAGTGGGGACTTTTCCTCCGGGGCATTCAGCCTATGCCAAATTTGGTGGGCGCCCCGGTTGGGTGATCCTTGTCCTAGTTACTCTTGGATTACGGTTAGGTACCGGTTAGTTTATAATTAGGTTACGTTTAGGTGATAATCAGATTAGGATTAGGTTACAGCTTCGTTATGGTAAAGTTGTGTTACAGTTACATTACAGTTAGCATACGATTAGGTTATAATTAAGTAAACGATAGTTACAGTGTGAGATTACGGTTACGTCCCAGTAGGTTACATTTAGGCTACAATTAGGTTACTGTTAGGTTGCAGTTAGGTTACGGTTACTTTATAATTAGGTTACACTTAGGTTACGGTTACGTTACACTTAAATTACGTTTAGATTACGGTTAGGTAACTGTTAGGTTATAATTAGGTTACGTTTAGGTGATAATTAGATTACGCTTAGGATACAGTTTGGTCATGGTAAAGTTATGTTACAGTTACATTACAGTTAGCATACAATTAGGTTATAATTAGATAAACGTTAGTTACAGTTAGATTACGGTTACGTCCTAGTTAGGTTATATTTAGACTACAATCAGGTTACTATTAGGTTTCAGTTATGTTACGGTTACTTTATAATTAGGTTACACTTAGGTTACGGTTACGGTACACTTAGGTTACGTTTAGGTTACAGTTACGTTACAGTTAATTATGGTTGGGTTACGATTATGTTCCGGATAGGTTAAAGTTACGCTAGAGTTATGTTGCGCTTAGGTTATAATTAGGTTAAGGTTAGGTTAGAGTTAAGTTACAGTTAAGTCACGGTTAAGTTACAGTTAAGGATAGGCTACAGTTACGTTATGATTATGTTACAGTTAGGTTACGGTTAGGTGATTTTTAGATAGGTTAAATTTAGGTCATGGTAACTTTACGGCTATGCTACAGTTAAGTTACAGTTAGGTTAGGTTATAATTTGGTTACAGTAAGGTTAGAGTTAGGTCACGGTTAGGTGACATTTAGATTACGGTTACGTCACAATTAGGAAATGTTTAGGTTACAATTAGGCCGGTAGCACATTGAGGCGACTCATGGAACATGTTGCTTGATTTCGGAGAAAAAACAACTTAAAAACATGTTTGAAACAGCTTTCTTCTATGTTTCGCTATTTTATTTCTCCTAAATCGTACTTCATGTTGCTCGTGTTGGGTCAGTGTGCGGCCTACCTTAGGTTACGGTTAGGTTGCAGTTTGGTTAAGGTTAAGTTACAATTATGCTACAAATAGGTTACAGTTACGTTACAGTAGGTTACAGTTAGGTGATAATTTGGTTACACTTATGTTACGGTTAGGTTACCGTTAGGTTATAATTAGGTAACAGTTAGGTTACGGATTGGATACGGTTAGGTTACGTTTATGGAACAGTTAGGTTACAGTTACATTATAATTATTATCACGGTTACTTATTTTGCAGCGCGTGCGCGCCCGCTATACACATGAGGGGTAACGGCAAAATTTTGAAAATTGTCCCTTGCGGGAACCAAAGAGGCATGAGAGAAGCGGAAGCTGCATAATATGAAATAGTGGTCACAGGGCTTTATAAACGATATGGCCCATGAGGGGCGTCGGCAAAATCTAGAAAAGTGCCTCTCACCGTGAGGGCAATTTGGGGAAGGGCCACGGGAGGTGCATAACATGAACAAGTGATCACAGGCCTTTCTAATGATATGTTGTATGAGGGCTGTCGGAAAAATTTAGAAAAGTACCCCCCGGGGGCAAAGCGAGGGGAGGGGGCACGGGATATGCATAATATAAATGGTCACGGGGCTTTGCAACGATAAGTCTCATGAGGCGTGTTGACTAAATTTAGAAAAGTGCCTCCCATTGGGTGGGCAATTGTGGCTGGGGTGCGGGAGGCGCATAACATGAATAAGTGGTCACAGGTCTTCCAAACTATGATGTCTGCATAGCATTTCTTTATCCAGTGCTGGCGCCCCTTTGGTCATGTGACACACGTGACGTGCGAGCAAAGGAGAGAAGGGAAGGAGATTTCCTTTTTAGAGAGTGAAGGGTGGAGGTTTTTATGCCGTGCATGTGTGCCGGCGGGGTTTTTGAAAAACCGAAAGTTAGATATAAAATTACACAGGTGCTACGGGTACTGGTTGTAAAAAGTTTGTATTGTAGGTGAAGCGAAATTGTGTAGTATTACAACGTGTGTAATTATGGAATATTTTAGTGTGTTCCACTGGATATAATTCATATTTTTTTTGTATGCGTATTATCGTCTTGTCCTAGTCGAATAGCTGTACTGTCTATCTGCATTTTTATAAATAAACTTAGTTTTGTCTTAAAAAACTAGTGATCTATGATCTAGGAGTATACATCTGACATCAAAGGGGGAACGTGTACTACACAAACGATATATCATATGAGGGATTTTAACAAAATTTAAAAAAGTGCCGCCCGGGGGAAAAGTGCAGAAGACGCACGGGAGATGCATAATATGTATAAGAGGTCATAGGGCTTTCCAAAGATATATCACGTAAAGGGTGTCGTCAAAAGTTAGAAAAGTGCCTCCGGGGAGCAAACTGGTGGGGAGCGGCGTGGAAGGTATAAAATTGAATATGTTATGAAATTTGGTGTCACACTGCCTTTCCAACTATATATCACATGAGGGGTGGCGGCAAAAGATATAAAAGTGCCCCCACCTCTTTGAAATTTGTATATAGTATTATAAACAATAGTTTTTAAAGGGCTTCGTAAAAAAAATCGGATCTAAAATGATGAAAACTCTACGATTTCGAAAAAAATCGAAAAATGCCCTCTTGGAGGGGTGGCGAATAGGGAGATGTGAGAAGAAAGGGTCATAATATGAAAGAGTGGTCCGAGGACTTTCCGATGATATATCACATGACAGATACGAAAAAATTTTAAAATTGCCACACCGTGGATCCTGTCTTTTTTTTTGTTCCCGGAATTCACGCACTCCTTTCTTTTAAATTCTTATATTTATTAAATAATATTTATCGAAGCGATCCATCAAAAACCGCATTTTAAACCATATTTATTGTAGAAAACGTTATTAAAAAAAAAATTATTGGCTCCTCTCCGAGCTATCGAATTTTTAGTGTATGTTATAAATATAACTGTATTTGTAAAATATAATGGCAGTTTAAGTAAATGAAGAGTTATTAAGGTATAATGAATAATTAAAATGAATTATTTCCATTTTATTTCATAAATTTCTTACATTATGAGTATAATAAGCGATCGAGAGTCTAAGGCTTAAACATAAGTAAATAATATTTATGGGAGGGATCCGTCTAAAATCCGCATTTCAAACAATATTTTTTGTAGAAAAGTTACTTTTCTATATAATTTTGTTCGAATGAACAAAAGAATATTACGAAGGTTAGTTAATGATGTTTTATTGAAAAGCTTTACAGAATAACAGTGATTGAAGAAAAAAATTACTTTATGAGAGTGACGAAATTTCGATGTTTAATTGTATATCATAAACAAAAACGCTGAAACAATAAAAAAGCTGATTTATGATGGTGACGAGTTACAGAGGTTTACATTGTTGATGTAAGACCGAGTCTTCTAAATTCTTTCGGCAAAATGTATGTGTCAGCTAAATTTCGTGTCAGATAATTCACGTATCGGCTATTTGCTCTGTTGGCTAAATGTCCTTTCGGATGAATGTCCATGTCGAATAATTGTCCTCTGTTGGCTAACTGTCTTGTCGGCTAACTGTCGCTGTCCACTAATTGTCATGTCGGCTAAACATCCTGTCGCCTAATTGCTGTCTGCTAAATGTCTTGTCGGCTAAATGACATTGTAGCATATAAATATATAGGGCTATGGCAAAAAACTGGATACATGGCCGTCCATGGATAGCAATTCTTAGGCTAATGTCAGACGGACGTCTTTTTGCACGCTTTTTTCCTTATGTATTATTCCTACACAACGCTAGCGGCATTATGCAGGGATAAAACGTACACTAAAAATTTTTCAGAAACGTTTCCGAAAGTAACGGAGACCTGTGCTGCACGATACTAACGGAAAGGTTTCAGATTTGAGCAGATAACTGTTTCGGTTATAATACGGAACATTTCCGATTCGCAATGAAAGGTTTCTGAATATATCGGAAACCTTTCATTACGGATCGGAAAGGTTTCTGAATATATATGGAACCCTTCTGAAGACGAGGACTATTTTAAAATTGACATAAAAAAGCACAAACAACTGTACTAAAATTACTTGCAGGTGCATACATATAATATAAAATCATTTAAAATACATTAGAAAATCTCAAAAATACATTAAAATTTTTAATGTATTTTTAAGATATTTCTAATATATTTTAAATAGTTTTATATTATGTGCAATGCACCTGCAAGTAGTTTTAGTACATTTATTTGAGCTTTTCTATATGAATTTTAATTATTTACTCAAGTTGTATTTAGCACTAGTATTTTAAAAACATTCAATTATTGAAGATTATTTTGTGAAAGGAGCTTAGTTTAGTAAAATGGATTTTGTGAAGAAGCCAGTTTTATTAAATGAATTTTTATGAAAGAGTCTTATATGGAAGTTCATTTCTGAATGATTTTTTTTCTGTTTTATATATATATCTGCTTGGATTTATTCTGAAAAAAAAATCAATATTATTATACCTTTTTCATAATTTAGATAAAAGTTTTTGCGTTTTAACATCTTGCAGTGATATTTTTTTAACCATGCGGATTAACAAGTAACATTGAAGTTCCTGAACTGTATTATTATTGAAAATGGAATGATGAATTCTTCCGAAAAGCGTTTTATTTATTTTTTTAATCATTTATAGCATTATTTTTACTTATTATTTTAGTTCTTTATTAGCGTTTCTTTGTTGCACGGACATTTTAATACATAACATTTTATTATTATTAGTGCATGTAAATAAGATATGATTGCAATTTATGTTATTTTTGATTCAATATCGTATTATGCTTTTCACAGAATAACATAATAAATTAACATGCCTTATAACTTAAAACAAATTTTGTGTACAATATTTCATAAAATAAGCTGATGGTTAATAATCTAGAAATTTCCAATTTTGTTTATTGTAAAGTGCATAAGTTAAATAACAACAATAGTATTTTTTTTTCTTTTTCCACAATTCAGTCTTGCAAAATCAGAAGGAAACATTTTTCTTTTCAAGCAAGAACATTTAGATGAAAAAGTAAAATTCAAATCGCAAAAAATGCAATGGATAATTTTTTCGAAGCATTAACAAAAAAAAAAAAAAAAAAAAAAAAGTGTGTGTGTGTGGGGGGGGGGGGGGGGATTTACATATCTGAACCTGAGTATTAAACAAGTTAATGATCTTAAAACGATTCTTTTTATTTTTCTATCAAAATTTGAGAAGAAAAAGGGTGAATATAAAAAATGAATATTTGAAAGCTTTTTAGGAAACAGCAAAACAAATGAATCAATTTTATTTACTATAATGATTCATAAAAATAAATCCTATAATTGTAAGAATAGTTTACGGTTTATTTTTACTCACAATACTGTATTTTTTACATAAAAGCAATCAATAATAAAGAAGTAAAATGACAATGAACCTTCAACTTGTTTGATTAAAATATAATACGTAAATTTTCTTTTAAGTTATAACGCATTTAATAATTTGTTAAGAACACGGAGAATACGATACCGCAATCAGTATGAACATCAAGTTTAACTATATTATCATATTTGAATGCACACATGTATATATATTATAAAAAAACAGACAAAACAAAGTCTGATATATTAAAAAATAAATAGGGTATTAATATCTTTTCGTGTATTTCAACAAAGAAAACTTATAAAGAAGTAAGTAATAATAAATAATAGTAAGTAAAAGTAATACTGTAGATGATTAAAAAAAAAAAAAAAAAAAAAACTTACCCAGAATTACGATCGTTCCGTGTTCAATAATACTAAATTTCCAAAGCTCTGAAAAAGTCCATTGATAATATCCAAGGTACATTTCTTGCATAATTTTAAAACGCAATAAAAAATACCCACAAAATATAACAAAAATGTTATAATATTGTTTTTTTTTTTAAATAAAAGCGAATTCAAATTCAAATACACGTGGTAAAGCGTAAAGTTCCCTATGCCGCCATCTCATACACACGAGTTGACTTTCACTTTAGGTGATTGCTTCCGGTTTCAGCGTAAGGAGAAATAGTGGTGAAATACTTGGGGCGCATGCGTACACGCGCTTTCGCTGTTTCACAGAAAGTAAACTGAAACACCCAGGAACATTCCCGGTTGTTTCGGAAAATAGAAATAGCTCTCACATATCCAATACTATCAGAAATGTTCCTCTTAGAATAGTAAACGTTCCCACTATTTTTTACAGTGTAAGGAAAAAGCGTGCAAAAAGACGTCCGTCTTACATTAGCTTTAGAAGTGCGATTCCAGTAATATTCAGCGTATTTATTATTGAATTAAATTTCAGCTCAGTATGTGGCGTGTATAAAAGTTTATAAGGAACATACAGGGCTTCACAAAACAATTGAATTACGTTTCCTTCTATTGTTAGAAATTCATAAATGTGTAGTTTCAAATGTGTTATGCTTTTCTAACTAAACTGGAAATGTAGGAAAGGGTTCATAATCCATACTTGGCACATGGTTTTCCTTTCTTGTTTTATTTATTGTCAATAATTCATCTTCTTATGTTTTGTATTTCTCAGTTGCAATAATCATGATTTTTCCGGTTCCGTACTTAAAAAGTAAAAACGGAACCATTATAAGATCACTCCTGTGTCTGTCTCTCTGTCACAGCCATTTTACTCGCAAACTATGGAACGTTGAAAGTTCAAATTGGGGGATGTAATAAAGACTATTGACTGACATATTTACAGATAATTAAACATTCACAAATAAATTTGGGAAAAAACGTAGAGGGACTAATTAGGTTATTTGAAAGAAAATATTTTCTTTGTATATCATGTGGGGTATCGGTTAAAATATTTCGTAACGCCGTAATCTAAAATACATTTCTTTTAATTTTAGGTATTCAGAGATATCGTCGAAAATGTAGTGCAAAAATATGTCACCCCCTCCCCCCATCTGTTTCCGAATCTACTGAAACTAAAATTACGAAAAAATTAGAGGTAGTAGGGGTTAGTTTAAGCCTTGCAGGAAAATTATAGCGATTACCCTATGTAGCATAGTTTTTCATAAAAGCGCATTTTTCTGTTACATACAGATTCCGATTAGCGAGCATTCAGCAAATGTATCGAGGAACGCTAAAGGTACCTATCGTATCAAAATTATAAAAGCATTGTTTATAATGATTTTCAAAAAAATCGTCGGTAATTCGCCGAGATATTAATGCTTCTGTCCCTGCCGGCGAAGACACTCAAGAGCTAATGCTAATCGTATGGGGAGGGTTTTTTCTAATATCTCGTTTGCATTTCGACATTTTTAAATAATTTTTTTTTTGCATTGGATAGCCGAGGTCCGTCTCTACATCGCACCTTTTTTACTTTTTCGATTTTGGTCGCAAATTAGACCTACGCTCCGATGGATTGATCAATGGAGCAGGAACAAGCTGATTTAGCCTAACCCATGGTGAAGATGATGATGATGATATTTTTTATAAAGTTACTTTCACTTTCAAAACCGGTTCTGAAAATGAAAGTGTCATTAAAAAAAATATCAACAACCAAAATCGAAAAAGTAAAGAAAGGTGCGATGTAGAGACGGATCTCGGCTATCCAATGCAAGAAAAATATTTAAAAATGTCGAAATGCAAAAGAGATATTAGAAAAATCCTTTCCCATACGATTGGTATTAGCTCGTGAGTACCTTTGCCGGCGGGAACGGGAGCCTTAACCCTTAAAGACACGGGTGGTTTGGCCATACATAATGGCAGAGACGGCGTACTCTATATACCATCGGTTTTTAAATACTAGATAACAACTTTTAATGATACATTTGTGTAATGCAATACCCAGTAGCAGCATAAAAGCAATAGACGTCAAATTGTTAAAAACAGACCAATTTAATTAGAATTAATCACATAAATATTATTTGATTCACAACTAGTTTGCGTTGAGTGGATCTCTTAATACACCTCCCGTGTCTCTGGAAAAACGCGGCACGGACAAAGTCGAGTTGCATCTTTGCGACCTCCCTTTAAAGCGCGCTTATTACAACGCCAAGTATAAACTTTGAACAAAGATTTTGTTTCAGCTACACTGTAAAAAGAAAAATATTACTATGCTAAATTTAGTTTTATGAAATGCCAAATGAAATTTAAATATGCATTACTTTTATTTTCAGTACCGAATTAAGTTCATCATAAGCAGATTAAGATAAGACTTAAAAAAGAGTTATACAGCATAGCAATATTTAATTTTATTTGGGCTTCATCTCTCTTTGAACTTTTGTGGTATACCCAATCATAATTTTCTAACATATACATCTATACCCAACTCTACGTTGTATAGGTTTTTACAAAGTTTTATTAGTCTTTTAAATAATACAGTTAATAATTCATATATTTATTGTACGGAACACTCTGAGTGCGAGTAATACTGGTACTTGCCCGTTTATTTTACATACAAGTTATATGCATTGGTCTGCCAAGTCGTATCTTGGTGGAAACCATCTGCAGAAACCCAATTTAGTGGTTGATCTGCAAATTTACCGCTGTGTTTTCATGCACCCAAACTTCAATATTTTCATACATTTGGGTGCAGGAAAATACAATGATAAACCAATCGATCAACTACTAAACTCCGGTCTGCAGGTGTTTTCTATCAAGCTATGACTTTAATAGCTATGACAAGCTATGCATTTTAATATGCTAATTGAGTTCTATCTAATCCTAAAATTTCAGCCTTCAACTTGATAACATGATGGTCTGTGCAACTGCCACCCGTCGAACAAATCCCTTCCTGTGAAATATTCTATCTATGTGTGCATCGGGCTCTTTAGGAATCTGTGGACAGGCACATAAACATCCTATCTGTGATTTTATACCTAGATTGTGTATAAAAACATTTTTTAACTAATAAGTCTCAATTTGCAGCAACAAATACAGCTATAAATGTTTTTTTTTACAATTGTTTGAGAAATATTTTGTTTTTATTTTCTCTGAAAACTGCATGGATTTTTCATTACATTGATATGTAATTCTGATAACTAATTTCTTAGAATTCCATTTCAAAGCAATATTTTGAATTTCTTCCAATTTTACCTAAGCATTCTTTTTCTTTATCAGAAGTCAGAGAAAATAAATGTTCTCTCCATCTTTATCTTTAAATTAAGTTTTAATTTTATTTTTCCCACATTGGCGATAGAGATTACTTTTTACCATCTCATTTGCAAGCTCACTGTCATATATCTCCAGAGATTCTCCAACTTCTTCCTCTACTTCCAAGTTAATAATCAGGAGGAGTTGCCGTGATATCCTTTACCAATCTGTGTCCTATATCGGAATTTGGTAAATTAGCAGTGCTTTTAGTTTATAGTCTCTCTTGAACTTGCCGATCAAGACAATGTTAAGTTATTATTCGTTGTTGCTCAGAAACTGTTTTTATTAGTTTATAAATTAGTTTGGTAAATTAGCAATGGTTTTACTTTGCAGCCTCTACTTGAACTTGCCGATCAAGACAATGTTAAGCTATCATTCATTGGTGCCCAAAAATGTTTTATTAGTTTGTTAAAAATGTCCTATTGACATTTTCTTCTTAAATAACGCAGTCTTTCACAGTGATAGACTTGTTGATGATGATATTATCCTTCTCCTATAATTCTTGAAAAGCTAATGACAAATTTACTAACTGTTGCTTTGTGAGCCTTAATTTCCTCTCTACTCATTTTATTAAACTGTGTAATTGAATAATGAATTGTAGTAAACGAAAGTATGTGCCATTACAAATACAACATGAAACAAAAATGTTGACTAAGACAATCTTTAACCAGGATACCAATGTAAATTGAAAGTAAAGATGGAATGTTATCAAAATTCGCTGAAAAAGTCCAAAGAAGAATCCATAACCAAATTCATATTTTTGGGACTGATGCAAAAGTTTGTCGCATATTCTTGATGGATATTAAAGAAAATGTATTTCGTAAAAATTTTATTTCCTAGCAGTTACATAATTAGCGCTCATCTGGCTAAAGAATCGATGTATTTTCTCAAATCTTCCAAAAAATAAAATATCTTATCCTCAAAATGTTTTGAAGTGATCTAAATAAACGGTCATTCGACGAAGTAAGTTTTGGAGAATGGTACTTGGATTGAAACATTTCATCTCAATTATAATATTTTGTGTCTGCAGCGAGTAAAGATACATGTGGTCTAGCAGTCTTGTTGGAAAACAATGCCTAATTGTTGCAAGAGTCCGAGGAGACCTCTACTTTCAAATTTTTTGACAACAAAGGCTTAGAAACTGATACGATCAATTATGACTCGTATTCAATCATAGAGCCTTGCTTATAGAAAAAGTTTCAGGCCGAAATGTGCTGGATCGAACCGTATGTTCCGACTTCACGAGGATGAAATAGGCATACTTCTATTACAAATTAAAAAAAAAATTATCCTATTTAATAACTTCAGTTAATTAAGACAATAATAACATTTTAAAATAAGTGGTAGAAATTTGCCTGATTTGCCTCCGTTAGAATATCGCTTATAGATCGAATTTAGCAAGCTCAAAAGTGGAGGTTCTATTATGATTTTATCACATATATACTTTGCTATGAAATGCTGATTTGGGAGGACTTTCTGCTGAAAATTCCTTCATGAAAACATTTCATTTTTTAATATAATCAAGTTAAACCTCGTGAAATTGGTCTCCTTCTTCACCCCCCCCCCTCCTTTCTTTATCATTTTATGAGTTTCTCCCTCTTTACTGTTCGTTTTTTTTTTCAAAAGAAGGTAGTGCAGATGGCCCACTGCCTAATGTGGACTATGGTGATTTCAAGTTAAGTTAGAAAATTTAACCAATCGGCTGATTTTCGTCAATGTCTTATAACGGTGGATGAAACATGAATTCGCCATTATTCACCAGAGATGAAACAGCAATCTAAACAATGTGAAAGAGCAGCTGAAATTCGACCCCCTCACCTCATGCTAAAAACATGACACTATAAAACCTGGTAAGGCGGAAACATAAACAATAGGTGCGAAATACCGTTTTAGATGGGTTATTTGCGTCTTTACAGATACAATTGCCAGATATTTTTAGGAGAATAGTGGAAAAGTTCCGTTTAAACCAGGATTCCATTACAGCAACGTATCAGTAAATGAATTTGTTAGCCAGAAGACATTTATAAAATGTAATATTTTATCTTACAGTCTCATTGTTTTCAGTTTTACATTATTATAGTTAATGATTAAAGTTTCGCGTTTCCTTACCGTTGCAAGAAATATCTTTACGTTACCTTTGAGAACCCACGTTAGTTACGGGAAAAAATATAAGCGTTAATTTTAAGTCTATGGGAGCATTATTTTCAAATATCTCGCTTCCTTTTTAACATTTTAAAATGAAATTTTGCGTAGGATAGCCGAGGACGCCCTATAACCGGGCTAGTTATTACTTTTTCGTTTTTGGTTTCAGATGTTTTTTTAAAGTTACTTTTACTTTCATAACCTCTTGGAATCCGTTCTGAAATTTAAACTATCCTAATACAAAAAAAACTATAACCAAAATCGAAAAAGTGAAAACTAGCCTGATTGTCGATAGTCCTCAGCTATCCGATGCAAAAAAAAAATCATTCAAAAATATTAAAATCAAAGAGATAAATTTGAAAATGGACATAAAATTAGCGTTTTCATTTCTTCCCTTGTCTGAAATAAGCGTGCATGCATCCAATTCTTTGAATAGCCTTGTATAATATTATATATGTATTTTCCAAACATATCTTTCGAAATATAGTTGAATTTGAAAATAAAATTAATCAATTTCGCGACAATTCTTCCTAGCTCTTTTGCGTAGCCCTATACATAGTCTATAGAATTTATATATATAATCTAGTATGCAGAAATATAGTTAAAAACGTATATCATAGCTGAAAACTCACTTTCAGCAATCATCCCTAATAGACAATACTTCATATACAATATTCTGTCCAACATCTTTTATGTGCTCCTGTAAATGAAGTAAAATGAAGTAAAACATTTCCTTTAAACTATGTTCGAAAGTGATAAAATCTGACTATCAGTCGTAAAGTTTTGTGATGGATATACAAATAGAAAAGAAAGAGGGCATAGAGAAAAACGCGGGGCCTGGTAGTAATTAAAATTCGACTCCCTCATGCAAAAACATGACATTATAAAACCTGGTAAGACGGAAACATAAACAATAGTTGCTAAATACCGTTTTAGATGGGTTGTTTCCGTCTTTTCAAATACAATTGCCAGGAATTTTTAGGGAAATAATTAAAAAACTCCGTTTAAACCAAGATTCAGTTACAGCTACGTATCAGAAAATAAATTTGTTAGATAGCAGACGTTTATAAAATGTAATATTTTAACTTAAAGTCTCATTATTTTCAGTTTTACATTATTATAGTTCATGGTAAATTTTCGCTTTTCCTTAGCGTTACAAAAAATACCTTTAAGTTACCTTTGAAAACCCACACTAGTAACGTGAAAAAATGTAAGCGCTAAATGTTAGGTCTATGGAGCGTTATTTTCAAATATCTCGCTTCCTTCTTAATACTTTAAAATGAATTTTTTTAGATAGGATAGCTGAGGACGAGCTACAACCGGGCAGTTTTTTACTTTTTCGATTTTGGTTTCAGATATTTAAAAAAAAATTATTTTACTTTCAGAACCGGTGGAATCGGTTCTGAAATTGAAACTATCCTAATATAAAAAATAAAAACTATAATCAAAATCGAAAAGTAAAACCTAGCCTGGTTGTAGATCGTCCACAGATATCCAATGCAAAAAAATTACAAAAGTATTAAACTCAAAGCGAGAAATTTGAAAATGACGCCACCATAGACTTAAAATTAGTGTTTTCATTTCTTCCCTTATCTGAAATAGGCGTCCTTGCATCCAATTGTTTGAATAGCCTTGTATATTATTATATTTGTATTTTTTAAACATATCTTTCGAAATATAGCTGAACTTGAAAATAAAATTAATCAATTTCTCGACAATTCTTCCTAGTTCTTTTGCGTAGCCCTATACATAGTCTATAGAATTTATATATATAATCTAGTATGCAGAAATTTAGTTAAAAACGTATATCATAACTGAAAACTCACTTTCAGCAATCATCCCTAATATATAATATTGTATCCAACATCTTTTATGTGCCGCTGTAAATGACATAATATGTGATGCACATCATATTCTAATGTAAGCATCTTGTAGTAAACCTCAGTAACGTATATGAATTCCATCTTGTTTGAAATCGTGAAACATAACTAAAACACACTTTGCAAGCAGTTTTTCCTGTAATAAAACTGAACTCCTTTCTGTGACCCTGTAAATGAATGATAAATGCTTTGCAACCCCTTCAGAAAGCATGTTTTACTTCGCCTCATAAATTCATACCAATTTCATTTTGTTGTAACAAAGAAACGTTATTAAAAACGCCGCAAACGTTTTTTCTTCATAGTCTATAATATAACGAAATGTAATTTTGTATTCCCCTGTACACGTACCTGTGCACTTCAATAAGATGCATAAATTGTATGTTTAAAATTATTTTGCATCATTAAAATACACCGCAAATTATTTTTCCCACATAAGCCATAATATAAAATAATTTTGAATGTCCATGCAATTGAAGTATAAATTATTAGAAGATAATACGTATTAGAAAATAAATTTGCTAGCTAGCATATTTTTTTACAAAATGCTATATTTTACCTTATAGTTTCATAATATTTAGTTTTACATTATTAATGTTAATGACAAAATTTCGCGTTTCCTTACCGTTGCAAGAAATATCTTTACGTTACCTTTGAGAACCCACGTCGTTACGGGAAAAATGTAAGCGTTAATTTTAAGTTTATGGGAGCATTATTTTCAAATATCTCGCTCCTTTTTTAACATTTTTTTTAATTTTTTTGCATAGGGTAGCTGAGGACGCTCTATAATCGGGCTAGTTATTACTTTTTCGATTTTGGTTTCAGATATTTCTTTTTAAAGTTACTTTTACTTTCATAACCGCTTGGAATCCGTTCTGAAATTTAAACTATCCTAATATAAAAAAACTATAACCAAAATCGAAAAACTAAAAATTAGCCTGATTGTCGATAGTCCTCAGCTATCCTATGCAAAAAAAAGAAAAAAAATCATTCAAAAAAATTAAAATCAATGCGAGAAATTTGAAAATGACGCCCCCATAGACATAAAATTAGCGTTTTCATTTCTTCCCGTGTCTGAAATAAGCGCGCATGCATCCAATTCTTTGAATAGCCTTGTATATTATTATATTTGTATTTTTTAAACTTATCTTTCGAAATATAGTTGAACTTCAAAATAAAATTAATCAATTTCTCGACAATTCTTCCTAGTTGTTTTGCGTAGCCATATACATAGTCTATAGAATTTATATATATAATCTAGTATGTAGAAATTTAGTTAAAAACTTATATCATAGCTGAAAACTCACTTTCAGCAATCATCCCTAATAGACAATACTTCATATACAATACTGTGTCCAACATCTTTTATGTGTCCCTGTAAATGAAATAAAATGTAATGCACATCATATTCTAATGTAAGCATCTTCTAGTAAACCTCAGTAATGTATATGAATTCCATCTTGTTTGAAATCGTGAAACATAACTAAAACACATTTTGCAAGCAGTTTTTTCTGTAATAAAACTGAACTCTTTTCAGTGACCCTGTAAATGAATGATCAATTCTTTACAACCCCTTCAGAAAGCATGTTTTACTGCGCCTCATAAATTCATATCAATTTCATTATGTTGTAACAGAGATACACCGCAAACGTTTTTTCTTCATAGGCCATAATATAACGAAATATACTTTTGAATTCCCCTGGACACGTACCTGTGCACTTCAATAAGGTGCATAAATTTTATGTTAAAATTGTTTTACATCATTAAAATACACCAAAAATGATTTTTCCCACATAGACCATAATATGAAAGAGTACACGGGCTCTGGTAGTAATTAAAATTTGACCCCCTCATGCTAGAAACATGACATTATTAAAACTGGTAAGACGGAAACATAAACAATGAGTGCGAAATACCGTTTTAGGTGGGTTGTTTCCGTCTTTGCAGATACAATTGTAAGATATTTTTAGGGGAAACAATAAAATATTCCATTTAAACCAGAATTCCGTTACAGTTACGTATTGCAAAATAAATTTGCTAGCTGACAGATTTTTTATAAAATACTATATTTTACCTTACAGTCTCATTATTTTTAGTTTTACATTATTATAATTAATGATAAATTTTCGCGTTTCCTAACCGTTACAAATAGTTCCTTTACGTAACATTTCAGAACCCACACTAGTAACGGTAAAAAAATGAAAGCGCTAATGTTAAGTCTATTGGAGCGTTATTTTCAAATATCTCGCTTCTTTTTAACATTTTCTAATGAATTTTTTTGCATAGGATAGCTGAGGAGACTCTATAACCGGGCTAGTTATTACTTTTTCGATTTTGGTTTCAGATATTTTTTAAAGTTACTTTTACTTTCATAACCGCTTGGAATCCGTTCTGAAATTTAAACTATCCTAATATAAAAAAAAACTATAACCAAAATAGAAAAAGTAAAAACTAGCCTGATTGTCGATAGTCCTCAGCTATCCTATGCAAAAAAAGTCATTCAATAATATTAAAATCAAAACCAGAAATTTGAAAATGACGCCCCCATAGACTTAAAATTAGCATTTTCATTTCTTCCCGTGTCTGAAATAGGCGTGCATGCATCCAATTCTTTGAATAGCCTTGTATATTATAATATTTGTATTTTCCAAACATATCTTTCGAAATATAGTTGAACTTGAAAATAAAATTAATCAATTTCTCGACAATTCTTCCTAGTTCTTTTGCGTAGCCCTATACGTAGTCTATGGAATTTATATATATAATCTAGTATGCAGAAATTTAGTTAAAAACGTATATCATAGCTGAAAACTCACTTTCAGCAATTATCCCTAATAGACAATACTTCATATACAATACTGTATACAACATCTTTTATGTGCCCCTGTAAATGAAATAAAATGTGATGCAGATCATATTCTAATGTAAGCATCTTGTAGTAAATCTCAGTAACGTATATGAATTCCATCTTGTTTGAAATCGTGAAACATAACTAAAATACACTTTGCAAGCAGTTTTTTCTGCAATAAAACTGAATCTTTTCAGTGACCCTGTAATGAATGATAAATGCTTTGCAGCCCCTTCAGAAAGCATGTTTTACTGCGCCTTATAAATTCATATCAATTTATTATGTTGTAACAGAGAAACGTTATTAAAATAACCGCAAACGTTTTTTCTTCATAGTCCGTAATATAGCGAAATGTACTTTTGAATTCCCCTGTATACGTACCTGTGCACTTCAATAAGGTGCATAAATTGCATGTTTAAAATTGTTTTACGTCATTAAAATACACCGCAAAAGATTTTTCCCGCATAAGCCATAATATAAAATACTTTTGAATGTCCATGCATGTGAAGTATAAATTATTAGAAGATAATACGTATTAGAAAATAAATTTGCTAGCTAGCATATTTTTATAAAATGCTATATTTTACCTTATAGTTTCATAATTTTTAATTTTACATTATTAATGTTAATGATAAATTTTCGTGTTTCCTTACCGTTGCAAGAAATATCTTTACTTTACCTTTGAGTACCCACGCTAGTTACGGGAAAAAAATATAAGCGCTAACGTTAAGTATATGTGAGCATTATTTTCAAAATTTTCACTTCCTTTTTAACATTTTACAATGATTTTTTTTTTGCATAGGATAGCTGAAGACGATCTACAACCGGGCTAGTTTTTACTCTTTCGATTTTGGTTTCAGGTATTTAAAAAAAATTACTTTAACTTTCGGAACCGTGGTTAATCGGTTCTGAAATTGAAACTTTCCTGATATATATATATATATGTATATATGTGGTGACAGAGTTTGAACTCTGCACTGCAAAGCCTAGCACATTCTTAGATGAGGCTCGCGATGATCCACCCCAACCTCTGAGTCAACGAAAAAAACTGCTGAACTTACACAAACTATTGTGAGAATGAAGAGATGACTGTTGGTTGCTCGTGAGAGCAGACGTGTTGAAACGTCGCTGTTCGACCATATACCGGGTCACGGACCTGAGTAAGGCGGAGTGCCGCCACCCAGTTATAATTATCATGTTTAATCTAAATGTAAATACCCCATCTGTAAATATTTCACTTACATAATCAAGAGCATTAAAGTATTAAGATTTCATCAAGAATCTGCCTGGACTAATTACTTCTAGACACCGACCATAGTGTACATTTATTCGTTAAAATCAATGTGCATTAAACTACAGATTGGGGGTTCGACCGGGATTTACATGCAAAGTGTGGATTTAACTTTTACGAAAAATTTTCTGATGTCCTAAAGAAATTCTGATGTTCTGAAAAAGAAAAGAAGAAAAGTTTCTTTCGCCGAATGTTCCGTGAATAGATGGAAAGAGAAAAAAGAAAAAGGAAAATTCTCATGCAGGAGAAAAGATAAAAAGAGTGTTTCTATCTGTGCGCGTTGAAGTTTCAACTACGTGTTCATCTTTTTGAAAAGATCTGTTCCTGTGAGATGAATCATTTGTGAAAATGCATCTGATAAAGTTTTAATAGGTCGTTTCTAGTATTCGAGAAGAAAATATACGCTGACCTAAATAGTGAGCGGTGAAAGTTTTTTCCCGTCTTATATGACGAAAGATTTTCTTTTTTTTTCTTTTCTTGTGTTGAAATGGGAAAGTGAGTTTTTTATTGTTTCCCAGTACAGTGAGTTTTCTGTTGTGTACTCCAGAAGAAAAAGCATATTTAGTAATTTATGCAGAAGTGGATTTTTTTTTTTGTTCTGCACTTTTTTTAATAAAAGGAATAAGGCACTTGCTTACACGTGTCTGCGAAGAGGAAATATAGGAAGTTGGTTTTTTTTTGCTTCCTAAGAAATACATGTTTCTTTTGCTTCTTTGAAAGAAAAAAGTATTAACGATATAATTTTTTTTTTTATCTTGTTATTTTTTTATGTGAAAAGAAAGGAATATATATTCTGTGAGAATATTTAGAGGGAAGCAAGTTTTTATAAAATTGGTATTCAATAATTATTTTTTTTTGTATTGTTATATTGTGAAGAATATATATATATATTTATTTTTTTGTGGAAATATCTGGCTCAAAGTAAGTCTGTTTTAGAAAACTGTTAATATTATTATATATATAGATATATTTGATTTATCGGGTGCTTATATATTATTGATTTATATTAAGATATTTTATTTATGTGTTAATTGGTTAGATATAATTATGGCACACTTAATAAGGTCTAAAAAGATCGATCTGGTTACTGCGGTAATCGAGTTAGGTTTAAGTCCTCCAGATGGTGCTAATAAAAGTCAACTGACTGATTTAATTTTAAAATCCGATGGGTATAATGAGGATCTAGTAAAAAATTTGCTAGCGGGAATCGTGAGCGAAAGGGAAGAGAAAGAAAAATTGTTGCAACAATAAGAAATCGAAAATCGCGATTTTGAGTTAAGAAAATTACAATTGGAAAAGACACAAAATACCCAATTGCATAATTCAATATCTACAATCGCCGGAAAGGGTTCCGATGTTCTATAATTGTTAAATAGATATAATAAGGAGGAAGAAATTAGCATTTACTTAACCCTTTTCGAACGGCAAGCGAAGCGTCTTGGGATAGAAAAAGATGAATGGGTTACATATCTGTTGGCACTGTTACCGCTTGATATTGTTAGTTTAGTAAATCGTGAAAGTGAAGAACTATCCAGTGATTACGACTGTGTAAAGAAAATACTTTTAAGACGTTTCAAACTTACACCAGAGCATTTCAGGCAAAAATTCTTTTTACATAGGAAACAAAATTCAGCGTCATGGAAAGATTTCTCATTTGAAATCGCAAATTTTCTGAATGAATGGTTATTGGGATTACACATATAAACGTTCGAAGAGTTAAAAAATATTTTAATCATTGACCAAATTAGGCGAAAATTGTCCCTAGAAATGAAGGAACACTTTTGTGACGAACTGCCAAAAATTACGATTGTAGAAGATTTGATCAATAAATTGTATGATTTTGAAACCGCCAGAATTAACTTACGGAAAACTGAAATTAAGCCCCCAAACACGGAATTTAGAAAACGTCAAGGTAGTGAAAATAATAGAGCGTTCCATCGAAATGACATTAGTTGCTTACCATATGAGAAAAACTGCACACCTACCCCCCAAAAGAATTTAAATACAAAAATCCGTTGTTTCAATTGCAATGACTTTTCCCACCGTTTTAGGGATTGCCCCCGAAAAAAAGAAAGTCCGGTCTGCTGGATGTGAAAAAATTCCTGGCCACAGGTCTGACCAGTGTACAAATAATTCTCCTAAAAATGCAAATGCTGCCGTAAGCAATAACTCAAATCCGGTTGATAAAATATTAAAAAGCGTGGGAATTTTAGGGGAAAATATGGATGCTTTGATTGATACAGGAAGTGACGTCAATATGTGTAGCAAAGATACTTATACAGCCCTGGGATGCCCTAAATTCCATGAAAATGATTTGGTTTTATCAGGTATTGGTGGTAGCCAAATTACACCCATAGGATTTACGACCGTAAAAATTGAAATAGATGGTTACACAGTGAATGCAGATTTATAGGTCGTAAAAAATTTGAGCCATTCTATAATTTTAGGAAATAACTTTTTGAAACAGGTAAATTTCAATATGTCAGAAAAAGGATTGCAAACTACAGGGAAACGGAAATTGAAGGAAGTTAGGGTGAATTTCGTCACTGCTTTCCCACAAGAAACAATCATGACAAAAACCAGACGCGTCATCTATGTCACACCCAAATTTCATGTGATGTTGCGGTCAGAAAAGCAAAACAATGCCACGATAAGGAAAACGATTGCGACAGCTGAATTGGTGAGAAAGGAGCAAACTAATCAAAATGAAACAGCTTGCAACTTTGGTGAAAAAATAAACACGCAATTAAGCTCTGATAAAAATTGTTTGTTGGAAAGTGAAAAGTGTTCTGTCCCACAGTTAGACTCAGCGAAAACCACAGATATTTATTTAGCTGAGACAGCTAATTCTATTAATTTTCAGGAAGTTGAGCTAAATCACATTACAAACAACACTATTAAGAAAGAGTTAACGAAATTGATCACTAATTATAAGCCAAACAAGGTTAAGGACACAAAGTTTAAAGTAAATATAACATTAACTGATGATATTCCGATTGCGCAACGACCACGTAGATTAGCATATCCAGAACAGGAATTTGTGGATAAACAAATACAAGAATGGTTGGAAATGGGAATTATAACGGAGAGTAATTCTAATTATGCATCGCCTATTGTGTTAGCGAAAAAGAAAGATAATTCCTGGAGATTGTGTGTTGACTATAGACCCCTCAATAAAAAAATAATTAGAGATAATTTTCCTTTGCCAAGAATAGAGGACGTTTTAGATAACATTGAGGAAGCGAAGGTTTTCACTACATTGGATTTAAAAATGTTTTTTTTCATATAGACGTAGCAGAGGAGAGTAGGAAATATACAGCATTTGTCACGCATAACTCCCAGTACGAATGTTTAAAGATTCCATTCGGATTATCGATCGGCCCGCAGAATTTTTAGAGATATATTCAAGCTGTTTTTAAACAGTTAATTAAAGAAAAAGTAATATTAATTTACTTAGACGATGTCATAGTACTTGCGAAGACTGAGGAAGAAGCGCTTTTAAAACTGAAATGCGTCCTAGAAGTTGCGTCGGATTACGGGCTTGAATTTAATTTTGCAAAATGCCAATTCCTTAAACGGAAAATTGAACTTTTAGGCTATATTATTGAAAACGGAACTACAAGGACCTCGGAAGCCAAAACTTTGGCAGTAAAGAATTTTCCTAAACCCCGCACCCTTAAACAATTACACAGTTTTCTAGGTCTAACTTCTTATTTCAGAAACTACATCCCACATTATGCAACTATAGCGAGACCTTTAAGTGATTTATTAAAAGCAGGAAATACATTTAAATTTGGAATCCTCGAAAAACAAGCTTTTGAGACTCTTAAAGAAAAACTAGTTAACCCCCAGTATTGCATACATTCCGATGAGGCGTAGACTAGAATTGCACACCGATGCAAGCGCCATAGGTTTTGGTAGTGTCCTACTACAAGAAGATGAAAACAAAAACTTACATCCTATTCATTATATGAGCCGTAAAACCACACCTACTCAAGCAAAATACTCGAGTTATGAATTGGAAACACTCGCGGTAATAGAATCGGTTAAAAAATTCCGAAACTACTTATTAGGCACGAAATTTAAAATTGTGACAGATTGTTCTGCGTTTCAAAAGAGAATGGACAAAAAAGACATTACGCCAAAAGTAGCCAGATGGTCTCTATTCTTACAGGAATTTGATTATGAAATTGCCCACCGATCAGGATCCCAAATGAAACATGTAGACGCATTGAGTAGAAATACAGTACTAATAATTACCCGATCTTATGATGAATTAACTTTAAAAATAAAGAATGCACAACAAGAAGACGAACACATACAAGCGATAAAAGAATTAATTGAAAAAATGAAAGTTCAGAATATTTTATAAGAAACGACATCGTATACAAATATTAAAATGATAGTGAACTTCTGATGATTCCTACCAATATGCAAAAGGAAATAATACGCGATGTTCATAACAAAGGTCATTACGCAGTGGCTAAAACTGAAATTATTTTAAAAGAAAATTATTTTATACCCCAATTAAGAAAGCAAATTGAAAGTGTCATTGCCAACTGCATAGAGTGCATACTTTGTAATAAAAAGCAAGGAAAAGGAGAAGGTCTGTTAAACCCGATCCCCAAACAAAATATGCCCCTCGAGACCTATCATATAGATCACATTGGTCCCATGCCTTCTACAAATAAATATTACAATCATATTTTTACTGTTGTGGACGCATTTACTAAATTTGTTTTGCTATACCCCGTTAAAACTACAACCGCTAAAGAAGTCATCGATAAGTTGACCCGACAACATGATATTTTCGGATATCCATCGCGAATCATTACCGACAAAGGACCAGCATTTACCTCTGCTGATTTTGAGAAATATTGTAAGGAAGAAAACATAGAGCATATTCCCATAACAGCAGGGATACCTAGAGCAAACGGGCAAATAGAGCGAATGCACAGAATTCTTATCCCAATTTTAGCAAAACTTAGTGTAGAAGACCCCACTAAATGGTACAAATTTCTCGCGCCCGTGCAACGCATCATGAATAGTACCGTATCGAGAAGTACAAAATTTACACCTTTTGAATTACTGACAGGAACGAAACTGCGGCAGAAAACTGATCTGCAAATCAAAACGCTGCTAGAGGATGAGGAATTGAATTCGTTCATATCGGAAAGAAATTCGAATAGAGAAATAGCTAAGCAAAACATATTAAAAATACAACAGGAGAACGTGAAAACGTATAAGAAAAAGCGAAAAAAGGCCAACACCTATAAACTCGGTGATTTGGTGGCCATTCAAAAAACACAGTTTGGGACAGGTACGAAACTAAAGCCTAAGTTTCTTGGTTCCTATGAGATTACTGCAATAAAAAGAAACGGTCGCTATAACGTGAGTAAAGTTGGACACCATGAGGGTCCAAATACGGCCTCGACGGCTGCAGATCACATGAAGCCTTGGACTTCTACTGTCTAAGACGAAATATTTGAGCTTTAAGTGATTTTTGTGTTTTTTATATATATTTTTTTTAAACTGTGTATTATTGATATTTTTTTATAACTATTATGAACAAACTGTGGAAAAGAACTGCTTCCAAGTGACAAGCAGAAAAACTTTATTATTTTTCTAACTCTAAAAATATTGGTCAAGGACTGAAAACTTAAAAAATAAGACTGATTTTGTTGTTATTTTGTTTTATATACTGTTTGTGAATTTTTTGTGTGTATATTATACGTTCTGGAAAAAGTAGTCCAGTACCAGTCAGGTATATAAAGGAGATGGGTGACTGGGAGGACCCAGCCCTGTCAGGTAGGCCGAATTGTGGTGACAGAGTTTGAACTCTGCACTGCAAAGCCTAGCACATTCATAGATGAGGCTCGGGATGATCCACCCCAACCTCTGAGTCAACGAAAAAAACTGCTGAACTTACACAAACTATTGTGAGAATGAAGAGATGACTGTTGGTTGCTCGTGAGAGCAGACGTGTTGAAACGTCGCTGTTCGACCATATACCGGGTCACGGACCTGAGTAAGGCGGAGTGCCGCCACCCAGTTACAATTATCATGTTTAATCTAAATGTAAATACCCCATCTGTAAATATTTCACCCACATAATCAAGAGCATTAAAGTATTAAGATTACATCAAGAATCTGCCTGGACTAATTACTTCTAGACACCGACCATAGTGTACATTTATTCGTTAAAATCAATGTGCATTAAATTTCTACATATATATAAACTATAACCAAAATCTAAAAAGTAAAAACTAGCCTGGTTGTAGATCGTCCTCAGATATCCTATGCAAAAAACATCATTCAATAATATTAAAATCAAAGCGAGAAATTTTAAAATAACGCCCTCATAGACTTAACATTAATGTTTTCCTTTCTTCCAGTGAACGCCATCGCGTCCGTTGGCCTAATCGTTCGGAATTTTCGTGGTTTTCTTCGAACCTTGGATTTCCAAGCGCTAATACGTGTTAGGTTACCTTAGAAACCCCACCCTGGCGCTCTTATCCCTTGTGTTGATAATTGGCCGTCATAAACACAACCAACTTTTCTTCTCGTGTCTGAAGTGGGCTCTTAAAAAAAGATGTGTTACACAGGACAAATTTCGTTCTGCAATTGTTAAAGGTCTGCTGTACCCTTAAAAATAATAAATATTAAAGTAATGAATATTAAAAATTGATGATGAATATTTTCTTTAAAATTTTGAACAAGTTGATTTACAATTTTAAAGTTCACCTTTAAAACTTACTAATTTTAAATTCTGCTGATTTTTAATAAAAAAACTGCTTTTTCGAACGTAAAATGTTAAATTGTCGAATATTTTATACATATACAGGAATAGGAGACTTGAAAACGAGTCTCCTGGCCAGGCCACAAATATGTTCTAACAAATTTCGACTTCGTAATTTTATTATTTGTTAACTATTTTAACTTACAAAATATTTTTAAAAATACGCGTCTATTTTTTTTACCGTTTTACTTAATAAACTAGGGCTGAAATTTGATCCCTTAGTAACTTGTATAAGTTGTAACTCCCTCTGTAGGGTTCTGAAATTGTATATGAAAATCAAATGAAATGCATAATTTCCTTCGTTATTCTTAGAAATATAGAATTTGAAATATTTCATTCTTTCAAGAGTAATTTGTTGAAATTAAACAATAATCGTAGAAAAAAATAAATGCAAGGTTTGAAATAGGAGTGATCTATTTTAACACGTTACAATAATCCAATCACAATTAAATCGTTTCCATTTGCTAAAGTGTTTGGATATTAGCCAATCAGATTTTTGATAGGCGTGGTTTTCATCGTCTTTTTAGAGGCGGGCAGCATAACATTACGAGGCCGTTTTTGACACATTTTTCATCAAAATCATTACAAATTTTGCTCAGCCTAATTGTAGTAGAACTATTGAAAGCATATTATTGGAAAGCTTAAACTCTATATTTTCGTTGTGCTTTTTTAAATTTTTCTGAATTTTGCTCATATGGATTTTATAAGTCTAAAAAGGACACAACACCACGAATTTCACTGGATCCTAAATTGACAGGCTCCTGAGAATTAAACTACAACGAAAATCGGAAAAGTAAAAAATAGCCCGGAAACAGATAGTCCTCAGCTATCTTGTGCAAAAAAAATCATTTAAAAATATTAAAAATCAAGCAAGATATTTGAAAATAACGCTCCCATAGACTTAGCATTAGCGTTCGAACTTGAAGGCGTGACTAGTGTGGCCTCTTAATATCCCTTGAACGTCCGGACTTACGTCTTGGCTCCCCGAGGATCCGGTCACGGTTGGGTGTTCTGCGATGTGGATCGGCCCTTGTCAGGGCCTGGATGAAATACTCCAAGTATCGCCATCGGCACTCAGCTGTTCGCGGGACCTGGCGGGGGAGGAAGACTAAGGTCGCTCAACACTGCACGCATGGACTGTCGTCCCAGAGGGAGGGGCTTAACGGCTCTGACCAATGGGAAAACAGTCACCAACATGCACTTCCACCAACGCTCCATCCTTCGAAATCCATCCTTAGTTGCTTTTCAAGTTCGTTGGAGATTTAGCGGGAAGTATTTACTTCCTGTAGGCGCTCCTTAAGAGGCCACACTAGTCACGGCTTGAAGTTCGAACGCTAATGCTAAGTCTATGGAAGCAATATTTTCAAATATCTTGCTTGATTTTTAATATTTTTAAATGATTTTTTTTGCACAGGATAGCTGAGGACTATCTGTTTCCGGGATATTTTTTACTTTTCCGATTTTCGTTGTAGTTTAATTCTCAGGATCCTTTCAATTTAGGATCCAGTGAAATTCGAGGTGTTGTGTCCTTTTTAGTCTTATAACATTCATATCAGCAAAATTCAGGAAAATTTTAAAAATAACAACGAAAATATAGAGTTTAAGCTTTCCAATAACATGCTTTCAATAGTTCTACTACAATTAGGCTGAGCAAAATTTGCAAAGATTTTGATGACAAATGTGTCAAAAACGGCCTCGTAATGTTATGCTCTCCGCCTCTACCAAGACGATGAAAACCACGCTTATTAAAAATATGATTGGCTAGTATCCAAACACTTTAGCAAATGGAAACGATTTAAAAGTGATTGGATTATTGTATCGTGTTAAAATAGATCACTCCTATTTCAAACCTTGCATTTATTTTTTCTACGATTATTGTTTAATTTCAACAAAATACTCTTGAAAGAATGAAATATTTCAAATTCTATATTTCTATGAATAACGAAGGAAAATATGCATTTCGTTTGTATATATACAATTTCTGAACGGTACAGTGGGAGGTACAACTTTTACAAGTTACCAGGGGATACAGATAGTTTATTAAGTAAAACGGTAAAAAAAATAGACGCGTTCTTTTTAAAGTATTTTTTAAGTTAAAATAGTTAACAAATAATAAAATTACGAAGTCATAATTTGCTAGAACATCTTTGTGGCCTGGCCAGGAGACACGGTTTCAAATCTCCCATTCTTGTATATGTATAAAATATTCGACAATTTAACATTTTAAGTTCGAAAAAGTTTTTTTAATTAAAAATCAGCAGTATTTAAAGTTAGAAAGTTTTAAAGATTGTTAACTTTAAAATTATAGATCAACTTGTTCAAAACTTTGAAGAAATATTTTTAATATTCATTACTTTAATATTTATTATTTTTAAGGGAACAGTACACCTTTAACAATCGCAGAACGAAATTTGTCCTGTGTAACACATCTTTTTTTAAGAGCCCACTTCAGAAACGGGAAGAAAGTAAAACGTTAATGTTAAGTCTATGGGGGCGTTATTTTAAAATTTCTCGCTTTGATTTTAAAATTATTGAATGAAGTTTTTTGCATAGGATAGCTGATGACGATCTACAACCAGGCAAGCTTTTACTTTTTAGATTTTGGTTATAGTATTTTTAATATATATATATATATTAGGTTAGTTTCAATTTCAGAACAGATTCACCTCGGTTCCGAAAGTAAAGGTAATTTTTTTTAATATCTGAAACCAAAATCGAAAGGGTAAAAACTAGCCCGGTTGTAGATCATCCTCAGCCATCCTATGCAAAAAAAAATCATTTAAAAATATTAAAAAGGAAGTTAAATATTTGAAAATAACTCTCCCATATACTTAACGTTAGAACTTACATTTTGTTCTCGTAACAAGTGCGAATTCTCAAAGGTAACATAAAGATATTCTTTGTAACTTCAAGGAAACGCTAAAATTTATCATTAACTTTAATAATGTAAAACTAAAAATAATGAGATGTAAGGTCAAATATAGCATTTTATAAAAGTCTGCTAGCTAGAAAATTTATTTTGTAATACGTATTATTTTATAATAATTTATACTTCACTTATATGGACATTTAAAAGTTTTCTTTTATATTATGGCCTATGTGGGAAGAATCATTTGCGACGTATTTTAATGATGTAAAACAATTTTAAACATAAAATTTATGCACCTTATTGAAGTGCACAGGTACGTGTACAGGGGAATTCAAAAGTGGATTTCGTTATATTATGGACTATGAAGAAAAAAACGTTTGCGGCGTATTTTAATAACGTTTCTCTGTTGCAACATAATGAAATTGATATGAATTTATAAAGTGAAAAAGTTGCAAAGCATCTATCACTCATTTACAGGGTCACAGAAAAGAGTTCATCTTTATTACAGAAAAAACTGCTTGCAGCATGTGTTGTAGCTATGTTTCACGATTTTAAACAAGATGGAACTAATATACGTTACTGGGGTTTACTGCAAGATGCTTACATTAAAATATGATGTGCATCACATTTTATTTCATTTATAGGGGCACATAAAAGATGTTGGATACAATGATGTATATGAGTATTGTCTATTAGTGATGATTGCTGAAAGTGAGTTTTCAGCTATGATATACATTTTTAACTAAATTTCTGCATACTCGATTAATCTATAGACAATATATAGGGCTACACAAAAGAACTAGGAAGAATTGTTGAGAATGAGAGTGAATTGATTAATTTTATTTTCAAGTTCAACTATATTTAGAAAGATATGTTTCGAAAATTCAAATATAATAATATACAAGTCTGTTCAAGGAATTGGATGCATGCACGGCTATTTCAGACACGGGAAGAAATGAAAACGCTAATTTTAAGCCCTTGGGGGCGTCATTTTCAAATTTCTCGCTTTGATTTTAATATATTTGAATGATTTTTTTTTTTTTTTTTTTTTTTTTTTTGCAAAGGATTGCTGAGGATGATCGACAACCAGCCTAGTTTTTACTTTTTCGATTTTGGTTATAGATTTTTTTATGTTAGGATAGTTTAAATTTCAGAACGGATTCCAACCGGTTATGAAAGTAAAAGTAATTTAAAAAATATATATATCTGAAACCAAAATTGAAAAAATAAAAACTAGCCCGGTTATCGAGCGTTCTCAGCTATCTTATGCAAAAAATTCATTTTAAAATATTAAAAAGGAAGCGAGATATTTGAAAGTAACTCTCCCATAGACTTAACATTAGCGCTTTCATTTTTTCCTAGTTACTAGTGTGGGTTCTCAAATGTAACGTAAAGGAACTGTTTGTAACGTTTAGGAAACGCGAAAATTTATCATTAACTATAAGAATGTAAATCTAAAAATAATGAGACTGTAAGTTAAAATATAGCAATTTATAAAAGTCTGTCAGCTGGCAAATTTATTTTGCAATGCGTAACTGTAACAGAATCCTGGTTTAAACGGAATATCTTCATGATTCCCCTAAAAATATCTTACAATTGTATCTGTAAAGACGGAAACAACCCACCTAAAACGGTATTTCGTACACATTGTTTATGTTTCCGTCTTAGCAGGTTTTATAGTGTCATGTTTTTAGTTGAGGGGGTCGAATTTTAATTATTACCAGGCCCCGCGTTTTTCTCTAAGCCCTCTATATTTTCTATTTGTATATCCAACACAAAACGTTTGGACGGGTACTCAGATGTTTAGCACTCTCCAACATAGTTGAAAAATGTTTATGAGTGGGGCTTGACTGCTCGTCTGTCAGTACTCTAACTAGCGTACATATACTCGGATTGTCATGTAATAGAAATACGTTGTTGATGTTTATCATGGCATAAATGACATTGATAATGAAGCGTGTAATAATTTATACTTCACTTACATAGACATTGAAAAGCATTCTTTTATATTATGGCCTATGTGGGAAAAATCATTTGCGGTGTATTTTAATGATGTAAAACAATTTAAACATAAAATTTATGCACCTTATTGAAGTGCATAGATACGTGTACAGGGGAATTCAAAAGTACATTTCATTATATTATGGACTATGAAGAAAAAACGTTTGCGGCGTATTTTAATAATGTTTCTCTGTTGCAAACATAACGAAATGGATATGAATTTATTCGGTGCACTGAAACATGCTTTTTAAGGGGGTTACAAAGCATTTATCATTCATTTACAGGATCACAGAAAAGAATTCAGTTTTATTACAGAAAAAACTGCTCGCAGCGTGTTTTAATTCTGTTTCAATATTTTAAACAAGATGAAATTAGTATACGTTACTGAGGTTTACTACAAGATGCTTACATTAGAATATGATGTGAATCACATTTTATTTCATTTACAGGGGCACATAAAAGTTGCTGGATACAATACTGTATACGAAGTATTGTCTATTAGGGACGATTGCTAAAAGTGAGTTTTCAGCTATGATATCCTTTTTTAACTAAATTTCTGCATCCTAGATTATATATATGATTTCTATAGAGCATGTATAGGGCTACGCAAAAGAACTAGGAAGAATTGCTGATAATGAGAGTGAATTGCTTTTTTTTTAAATTAAATTCTACATTTTCACGTTCAACTATATTTAGAAAGATGTGTTTGTAAAATATAAATATAATAATATACAAGGCTATTCAAAGAACTGGATACATGCGCACGCCTATGAATAATAATTTCTGGAAGTACGATTTCAGTTGTTTACAGCATGTTTATACTGCAATAATTTTGATCTTACAATTACCATGTGGCGTGTATATAAACTTGTTCGGATGCAAGGGCGGTACAAAATAATGCAAATATACTGCCGTTAATTGGTAGAAATTGCTGAAAGTTTACTTTCATCTGCATTATTCGTTTTCTTATTATATTAAATTTTACCATATTTTTCATGCCGTTAAAACAAGCCTAAGAACATCCATTGATGACTTTATCATTTTAATTTTTCAGTAATTTGAACAATTTAAATTTACTAAGATTTAACAAAAACTTAGTTAATATAACAAACAAAAATACAACAACATACAAACAAATATAACACGTAAAGTAACAAACAACAACAACAAACATAAACAAACTAACATAAACAAAGGATAAACAAAAAGTTAGTAAGTATTAAAGAATGTTTACTTTGAAAGTTTTGATCAATTTGTTTGAAAATTTAAAGGAATATTGTTAATATTTATTTCTTTTAATATTTGTTATTTTTAACGAAAAAGTACACCTTTAACAGCCGCAGAAAATTTGAAATTTGTCCTGTGTTACACATCTTTCTTTAAGAGCCCACTTCAGACACGGGAATAAATAAAAACGCTAATTTTAAGTCTATGGGGACGTTAATTTCAAATTTCTCGCTTTATTTTATTAGATTTTTTTTTCTGCATTGGATAGCTGAGGACGATCGAAAACCAGAATAGTTTTTACTTTTTCGATTTTGTTTTTAATTTTTTTTTAATATTAGGATAGTATCAATTTCAGAACGGATTCCAACCGGTTCCGAAAGAAAAAGTAATTTTTTTTTTAAATATCTGAAACCAAAATCGAAAAAGTATATGTTAGCCCGGTTATAGATCGTCCTCAACTATCTATGAAAAAAAAAATTTCATTTTGAAATATTAAAGAGTAAGCGAGATATTTGAAAATAACGCTCCCGTAGACTTAACATTAGTGCTTACATTTTTTTGCCGTTTCTAATGTCGGTTCTCAAATGTAACGTAAAGGTAGTTTTTGTAACGGTAAGAAAATGCGAACATTTTTTTTTACTTTTACATTATTATAGTTAATGATAAGACTGTAAGGTAAAATATAACATTTTATAAAATCTGCTAGCTAGCAAATTTATTTTCTAATACGCACCTGTAACGGAATCCTGGTTTAAACGGAATATTTCCCTGATTCCCCTTAATATATCTTATACAGTAGAGCGCCGATTATCCTAACAAGTCGGGACCGAACCTAGTTCGGATAAGCGAAAGTTCGCATAAATGGACAGACAATTTAAGGGGTGTTTCTCACTATACTAAAACATTCACACTTTATCCAGGCTTAGGACTGGTAGCGCCAGTTAGTGCTATCGTGTTTAAAAACTGTCTTTTTGTTTACTTTTTTATCATTTAAAATTTTCTTTTTCTCTTTTTATCATTTTCTAAACTCCAGAGATTATAATTTAAACAAAATAGCTTTCGATTGTTGCTTGCTTCAAATAAGACGTTCTTTCCAATGTTGCCATATCTCGAATTCTTCTTAAATACGTTATTTGAATAGGATCAGAGTTCTTCTGCCATTCAAGCCATTTCATAGCTGTTTCCAAACACTCAAAGGCTTCGTTATGCGATGGACTTGGGTCATTTTCAGGGCATTCGTTTTCATTTCTTCAATTTATTTTACATCTTAAATCTCATCCACAATCTCATCATCATTAAAAAAATTTTTTTTTTGAGAGAAATAGGTTGTTCGGATAAAATTTTTTTTGAGAGAAATAGGTTGTTCGTATAATTGAAAGTTCGGTTAATTGGAGTTCGGATAATCGGCGCTCTACTGTAATTGTATCTGAAAAGACGGAAACTGCCCATCTGAAACGGTAATTCGCACCTATTGCTTGTGTTTCCGCCTTACCAGGTTATATAGTGTCAATTACTACCAGGTCCCGCGTTTTTCTCTACAACCTCTATATTTTCTATATGTATATCCAACACAAAACGTTTGGACGGGTACTCATATTTATAACACATTACAACATAGTTGGAAAATGTTTATGAATTGGCTTCACTGCCCGTCTGTCCGTGGTCTAACTAGCGTACATATACTTGAATTGTGATATAATTGAAATACGTTGTTGAAGTTTATCATGGGACACATGGCACTGATAATAAAGCGCGTAATCATTTATACTTCACTTACATGGACTTTCAAAAGTATTCTTTTATATTATGACCTATGAGGGAAAAATCATTTGCGGTGTATTTTAATGATGTAAAACAGTTTAAACATAAAATTTATGCACCTTATTGAAGTGCACAGGTACGTGTACAGGGGAATTCAAAAGTACATTTCGTTATATTATGAACTATGAAGAAAAAACATTTGCGGCGTATTTTAATGTTTCTCTGTTACGAACATAATGCAATTGATATGAATTTATGAGGTGCAATAAAACATACTTCCTGAAGGGGTTGCAAAGCATTTTTCATTCATTTACAGGGTCACAGAAAAGAGTTCAGTTTCATTACAGAAAAAACTGCTTGTAGCGTGTTTTAGTTATGTTTTACAACTTTAAACAAGATGGAATTCATATATGTTACTGAGGTTTATTGCAAGATGCTTACATTAGAAGATGATTTTGATCACATTTTATTTCATTTACAGGGGCACATAAAAGTTGTTGGATAAAATACTGTACATGAATTATTGTCTATTATGGATGACTGTTGGAATTGAGTTTTCAGCTATGATTTACGTTTTTAACTAAATTTCTGCATACAAGGTTATATATTTAAATTCTATACATCATGTATAGGGCTACGCAAAAGAACTAGGAAGAATTGCTGAGAATGAGAGTGAATTGCTTATTTTTTTTTTTTAATTAGATCCTACATTTTCAAGTTCAACTATATTTAGAACGATATGTTTGGAAAATATAAATATAATAATATACAAGGCTATCCAGAGAATTAAATGCATGCACGCCATGGATGACAATTTCTGGAAGTGCGATTTAAGTAGTTTTAAGCATGTTTATATTGGAATAAATTTTATCTTAACATGTGGCATGTATAAAAATTTGTTGCTAATCTAAGGGCTGTACAAAAAATGCAAATATATTTCCGTTAATTGTTAGAAATTCCTGAAAGTTGATTTTCATCTGCATTATTTGTTTTCTTATTATATCAATTTTTAGCATATTTTTCATGCCGTTAAAACATGCCTAAGAACTTTCATTGATGACTTTATCATTTTAATTTTTCATAATTTGAACAATTTAAATTTACTAAGATTTAACAAGAACTTAAAATTCGTAAGTTTTAAAGATTGTTAACTTTAAAAGGGCTGATGAATTTTTTCGAAACTTTAAAAAAATAATTTAATATTAATTATTTTTAATATTTGTAATTTTTAAGGGGACAGTACACCTTTAAAAGTCGCAGAAAATGCGAAATTTGTCCTGTGTAACACATCTTAATTTAAGAGCACACTTCAGACACGGGAAGAATTGAAAATGCTAATTTTTAGTCTATGGGGGCGTTATTTCCAAATTTCTCGCTTTGATTTTAATATTTTTGAATGATTTGTTTTTGCATAGGATAGCTGAGGACGATCGACAACCAGGCTAGGTTTTACTTTCTCGATTTTAGTTATAGTTTTTTTTTTGGATAGCTTCAATTTCAGAAACGATTCCACCGGTTCCGAAAGTAAAAGTAATTTTTTTTTAAATATCTGAAACCAAAAATCGAAAAAGTAAAAAACAGCCCGATTGTAGATCGTCCTCAGCAATCCTATGCAAAAAAATTCATTTTAAAATATTATAAAGAAAGCGAGATATTTGAAAATAACGCTCCCACAGACTTAACATTAGCGCTTACATTTTTTCCCCGTTACTAGTGTATATTCTCAAAGGTAACGGAAAGACATTTTTTGTAACGGTAAGGAAACGCGAAAATTTATCATTAACTATAATAATGTAAATCTGAAAATAATGAGACTGTAAGGTTAAATATTACATTTTATAAATGTCTGAACAGTGAACAGCAGCGCAGTTCCAGGGGCTACCTATTTGAAGATCAAATTCACGCCCTGTCGATGAGTTGGTATATAGCACATCATAGCAAAAACAGGAAATGTTAGTCTAAGTGTAGTGAAACACTACTGTGATAGAGAGTGTCGATAACTCCCAGCAATACTGCCGAGAATCAAGCACAGAATGAGAGAAAAAGAGAGAGGAAAGTCTACTAGCTAACAAATTTATTTTCTGATATGCAGCTGTAACGGAATCCTGGTTTAAACGGACTTTGTTCATTATTTCCCTAAAAATACCTGGCAAGTGTATCTGCAAAGACGCAAATAACCAATCTAAAACGGTATTTCGTATCTATTGTTTATGTTTCCGTCTTACCAGGTTTTATAGTGTCATGTTTTTAGCATGAGGGGGGTCGAATTTTAATTACAACTAGGACCATTTTTCATGAACTCCGCCTTTTCTTTTTTGGAGGGAAAATAAAATTTGATGTCGATACGAGTGTGTTTCGAAAGGTTATCAGCCCGACAAAGAAAATAGAAATATTTTGACAATATTTCATTTTTTTAACGTAGTTCCTTACAACTTATAAAATTTAAACCAACGAGTTTCCGACTTTTTATTATCTTTAGTATAATAAGCCTTATCTATCTTTGGAAATGAAGTGGTGGTGTCTGCTTTAACCCCATATTTTGAAGTGAATTTCCGACTACCGAGCCATTTCTCCAGGCTTGGGAAGAGGAAATAATCGCTGGGAGCAAAATCCGGTGCATGTGGAAGTACTACAGAGCGTAGGTGATGGACTTTCGTAGCGAAAACTACAGGCATGTGTGCAAGAACAATGCTGTGGTGAACGAACACCTTCTTTTTGCTCAGGTATGGAAATTTTGTCGGAATAAGCACTCTTCAATTGGTCCTGTAGAGAAGAATAACACTGTCCGGTGACGATTCTGCCTTTTTGTCGGTGGTCTATGATCACCACATCTTGTGAATTCCTGAAACTTTTTCCAGCAGGTGGAACCGTTTTTACTTTCTTTGGTGCAATTTCAGCTGCTCTTTCACATTGCTTAGATTGCTCTTTCATCACTGAAGAATAATGGCGAATTCATGTTTCATCCACCGTTATAAAACATTGACGAAAATCAGCCGATTGTTTAAGTTTTCTAACTTAATTCGAAATCACCATAGTCCACATTACTAAAGGCCATCTGCACTACCTTCATAAAAAAAAAAAACCAGTGAAGATGGAGAAACTCAAAAAATGCTAAAGAAAGGAGGGGTGGTGAATAAGGAGACCAAACTCACGAGGTTTAATTTGATTATGTTAATAAATGAAATGTTTTCACGAAGGAATTTTCTGCAGAAAGTCCACCCAAATCAGCATTTCATTGCAAATTATATATCTCATAAAATCATAATAGAACCTCCACTTTTGAGCTTGCCAAATTCCATCTATAAGCAATATTCTAACGGAGGCAAATCAAGCAAATTTCTACCACTTATTTTAAAATGTTATTATTGTCTTAATTAACTGAAGTTATTAAATAGGATAAAAAAATGTAACAATTTGTAATAGAAGTATGCCTACTTCATCCTCGTGAAGTCGGAACCTACGGTTCGATCCAGCACGTTTCTTCCTGAATTTTTTTCTATAAGCGAGGCTCTATGATTGAATACGAGTCATAATTGATTGTATCAGTTTCTAAGCCTTTGTTGTCTAAAAATTTGAATGTACAGGTCTCCTCGGACGGAAATTTCTCGTTCCCGGAACCGGACAGTACAATTAGCAGTACAAACAAATTACGTATTATGAAGCTAAAATTTTGGCCCGACTCAATTTCTACAGAATATGTCGATATTTTTAAAACAACATTATTCTACATTGTTCAAAAACCAGATTTACGCATAGTTTTAATTTTTAGATTATATTCGTAATTCATGGAATATAAGGAATAATAACAATATTAATATTTATTTAGACTACATTGATGACTACTTCGAAGATGCCTTTTAATTAAAGCAAAAGTCAGTTTCTTACCCACAGAAGATTTTTCTTCGCATTCAGTGAGACAAGAAAATTGTTTATTAATAGATGTTACTTGGAAACTATAGCAGTAGTTTGCAGAAATACTGTTTATAATTAAGTGAATTAAATCAAACAATCCGCTAAAAGCAGCTTCAAATAATCAACAATTAGGCATTGTTTTCCAACAAGACCACACGTATCTTTGCCCACTGTAGACACAAAATATTATAATTGAGATGAATTTCAATCCAAGTACCATTCTCCAAAACTTACTTCGTCGAATGACCGTTTATTTAAATCACTTAAAATTATTTTGAGGATAAGGTATTTTATTTTTTGGAAGATTTGAGAAAATACATCGATTCTTTAGCCAGATGAGCTCTAATTATGTAACTGCTAGGAATTGAAATTTTCACGAAATACATTTTCTTTAATTTCCATCAACAATATGCAACAAACTTTTACATCAGTCCCAAAAATCTGAATTTGGTTACGGATTCTTCTCTGGTCTTTATCTATGAATTTTAATAACACTCCATCTTTACTTTCAATTTACATTGGTATCCTGGTTAAAGATTGCCTTAGTTAACATTTTTATTTCATGATGTATTTGTAATGGCACACACTTTCGTTTACTAAAATTCATTATTCAATGACAGAGTTTTATCAAATGAGTAGAGAGGAAATTAAGGCTCACAAAGCAACAGTTAGTAAATTTGTCATCAGCTTTTCAAGAATTATACGAGAAGGATAATACAGTCATCAACCAGTCTGTCACTTTGAAAGACTGCGTTATTTACATAGAAAATGTCAGTAGGACATTTTTAACAAACTGATAAAAACATTTTATGGGAACAAATGAATGATAGCTTAACATTGTCTTGATCGGCAAGTTCAAGTAGAGGCTGCAAATTAAAATCACTGCTAATTTACCAAATTAATTTATAAACTAATAAAAACAGTTTCTGAGCGACAACGAATGATAGCTTAACACAATCTTGATCGGCAAGTTCAAGTAGAGACTATAAACTAAAAGCACTGCTAATTTACCAAATTCCGATATAGGATTGGTAAATTAGTGGTAATATAAATACATAATAAGTAATAATATAATAATACATCCTTTACAATATAAATAAAAAATAGATTGGTAAAGGATATTACGGCAACTCTTCCTGATTATTAACTTGGAAATAGAGGAAGAAGATGGAGAATTTCTGGAGATATCTGACAGTGAGCTTGCAACTGACAAGGTAAAAAAAAAATTCTATCAGCAATGTGGGGAAAATAAAATTATAACTTAATCTAAAGGTAAAGATGGAGAGAAAAATAAATTTATTTCCTCTGACTTCTGATAAAGAAAAAGAATGCTTTGGTAAAATTGGAAGAACTTCGAAATTTTGCTTTGAAATGGAATTCTAAGAAATTCATTATCAGAATTACATATCAATGTAATGAAAAATCCATGCAGTTTTCAGAGAAAATAAAAACAGTCTTTCTCAAACAATTATATAAAAAAAAAATTACAGCTGTATTTGTTACAAAAAACTCCAAATTCAGACTAATGAATTAAAAAATGTTTTTATACACTATCTAGGTATAAAAACACAGAATGTTTTTGTGCCTGTCCACAGATTCCTAAAAAATGATACAAGATTTCACAGGAAGGGATTTGTTCGACGGGTGGCAATTGCACAGACTATCAGCTCATCAAGTTCAAGGCTGAAATTTTAGGATTATATAGAACTAAATAAGCATATTAAAATGCAAATGGTCTGCCAAGTCATATCTTGATAGAAAACACCTGCACACCGGAGTTTACTATTTGATCGATTGGTTTATCATTGTATTTTCCTGCACCCAAATGTAAGAAAACATTGCAGGTGGGTGCATGAAAACACAATGATAAACCTGCAGATCAACCACTAAATTGAGGTTCTGCAGATGGTTTCCACCAAGATACGACTTAGCAGACCAATGCATATAACTTTTATATAAAATAAACAGTCAAGTATGAGTATTACTCGCGCTCAGGGGGTTCCGTACAATAAATATATGAATTATTAACTGTATTATTTAAAAGAGTAATTAAACTTTGTAAAAACTTATACAACGTAGAGTTGGGTATAGCTGAATATATTAAAAAAGTAAGAATGAGTATACCACAAAAGTTCAAAGAGATATGAAGCCCAAATAAAATTAAATATTACTATTTTGTATAACTCTTTTTTTTAATCTTATCTTAATCTGCATATGGTGAACTTAATTTGGTACTAACAATAAAAGTACTGCATATTTAAATTTCATTTGGCATTTCATAAAACTAAATTCAACATAGTAATATTTTTCTTTTTACAGTGTAGCTGAAACAAAACCCTTGTTCAAAGTTTAAACTTGGCGTTGTACTAAGCGCGCTTCGAAAGGAGGTCGCAAAGATGCAACTCGAGTTTGTCCGTGCCGCGTTTTTCCAGATAGGTTTTTAATTAACTTTTAAAGACACGGGAGGTGTATTGAGAGATCCACTCAACGCAAATTAGTCGCGAATCCCATAGTATTTATGTGATTAATTCTAATTAAATTGGTCTGTTTTTAACAATTTGACCTTTACTGCTTTTATACTGCTACTGGGTATTGCATTACACAAATATATCATTAAAAGTTGTTATCTAGTATTTAAAAACCGATGGCATATAGAGTACGCCACCTATGCCATTATGTATGTCCAAACTACCCGTGTCTTTATGTGTTAAGGCTCCTGCCCCTGCCGGCGAAGGCACTCATGTTAATCGTATGGGGAAGGATTTTTCTAATATCTCTTTTGCATTTCGACATTTTTAAATATTTTTTTAGGCATTGGATAGCCGAGATCCGTCTATACATCGCACCTTTCTTTATTTTTTCGATTTTGGTTGCAGATATTTTTTAAATGACACTTTTATTTTAAGAACCGGTTTTGAAAGTGAAAGAACTTTATAAAAAATATCTGCGACCAAAATCGAAAAAGTAAAAAAGGTGCGATTTAGAGACAGACTTCGGCTGTCCAATGCAAAAAAAAAAAAAAATGTCGAAATGCAAATGAGATATTAGGAAAATCCCTTTCCATAGGATTAGCATTAGCTCGTGAGTGTCTTCGCCGGCAGGGACAGGAGTCTTAATATCTCGGCCAATTACCGACGATTTTTTTTTCGAAAATGATTATAAACAATGCTTTTATACTTTTGATACGTTAGGTACCTTTAGTGCTCCTCGATACCTTTGCTGAATGTCCGCATATAGAAATCTGTGTGTAACAGAAAAATGCGCTTTTATGAAAAACTATGCGACCTAGGATAATCGCTATAATTTTCCTGCAAGGCTTAAATTAACCACTACTACCTCCAATTTTTTTTTCATAATTTTAGTTTCAGTAGATTTGGAAATAGATGGGGGGGGGGGGGGACATATTTTTGCGCTACATTTCCGACGATATCTCTGAAAATATAATACCTAAAATTAAAAGGAATATTTTTGAGTTCGGCGTTACGTAATCTTTTAACGGATATCCCGCACGATATACAAAGGAAATATTTTTTTTTCAAATAACCTAATTAGCCCCTCTACGTTTTTTCCCACATATATTTGTGAATGTTTAATAATCTGTAAATATGTGGGTTAACAGTCTTTATTACATCCCCAATTTGAACTTTCCACGTTCCATAGTTTACGAGTAAAATGGCTGTGACAGACGGACACAGGAGTGATCTTATGTTTCCGTTTTTAATTCCGATTTTACTCAATTCCGTTTTTACTTTTTAAGTACGGAACCCTAAAAATCATGATTATTGCAACTGAGAAATAAAAAAAACATAAGATGAATTATTGACGATAAATAAAACAAGAAAGGAAAACCATGTGCCTAGTATGGATTATGAACCTTTTCCTACATTTTTAGTTTAGTTAGAAAAACATAACACGTTTGAAAATACACATTTATTAATTCCTAACAATAGACGGAAACGTACTTCAATTGTTTTGTGAAGCCCTGCACGTTCCTTATAAATTTTTATACACGCCACATACTGAGCTGAAATTTAATTCAAAAATAAATACGCTGAAAATTACTGAAATCACAATTCTAAGGCTAATGTCAGACGGACGTCTTTTTGCACTCTTTTTTCCATCCGTTTTATCCTTACACAATGCCGCTAGCATTGTGTAGGGATAATACGTAAGGAAAAAAGCGTGCAAAAAGACGTCCGTCTGACATTAGCCTCAGAATTGCTATCCATGGACGGCTATGTACCTAGTTTTTTGCCATAGCCCTATATACTTATATCCTACAATGTCATTTAGCAGACAAGACATTTAGCAGACAGCAATTAGGCGACAGGATATTTAGCCGACATGACAGTTAGTCGACAGCGACAGTTAGCCAACTAGACAGTTAGCCAACAGAGGACAATTATTCGACATGGACATTCATCCGACAGAACATTTAGCCAACGAGCAAATACCAGATAAGGGAATTATCCGACACAGTGGCGTGGCGTTTAAAATAGCAGAAGTTTTAGTTGCTGCAGCGAGAACATTTTAGTTTGAAGTTGTAATAATGGTTGTTGGGTGGCACATAATTTCACAATATCAGGACGTCAGTGGCGTGGCGTCCGGTCATCGCTGGATGCGGCGATGACCAAGCAATATTTTAAAACTCTTAATAAGCTTTTAAAACTCTACGATCCAGTTTTAGCAGAACATTTGGAGCTCATGTATAAGTGAATGTAAGATTTAAAGTTTCTTTTTTGAACATTCAACCATTGAATTTTAGAGTTAATAATTTTTCACCACAAAATTAAATAATTGCGATGACCACCGAAAATTTTCACGCCACGCCACTGATCCGACATGAAATTTAGCTGACACGTACATTTTGCCAAAAGAATTTAGAAGACTCGGTCTTACATCAACAATGTAAACCTCAGTAACTCGTCATCATCATAAATCAGCTTTTATATTGTTTCAGCGTTTTTGTTTATGATATACACTTAAACATCGAAATTTCGTCACCCTCATAAAGTAATTTTTTTCTTCAATCACTGTTATTCTATAAAGCTTTTCAATTAAACATCAATAACTAACATTCGTAATATTCTTTTGTTCATTCGAACAAAATTATATACAAAAATAACTTTTTCTACAAAAAATATTGTTTGAAATGCGGTTTTTAGATGGATCCCTCCGATAAATATTGTTCACTTATGTTTAAGTCTTGGACTCTCGATAGCTCATTATACTCATTAATTAAGGAATTTATAAAATAAAACGGAAATAATTCATTTTAATTATTCATTATACCTCAATAACTCGTCATTCTCTTAAACTGCCATTATATTTTACAAATACAGTTATATTTATAACATACACAAAAAATTCGATAACTCGGGGAGGAGCCAATAATTTTTTTAATGACGTTTTCTACAATAAATATCGTTTAAAATGCGGTTTTTTGACGGATCCCTTCCATAAATATTGTTTAATAAACATAAGAATTTAAAAGAAAGGGGTGCGTGAATTCCGGGAACAAAAGACAGGACCCACGGTGTGGCAATTTTTAAACTTGTTTCGTATCTGTCACGTGATATATCATCGGAAAGTCCTCGGACCACTCTTTCATATTGTGACCCTTTCTTCTCACCTCCCCCTATTCTCCACCCCTCCAAGAGGGCATTTTTCATTTTTTTCGAGATCGTAGAATTTTCATAATTTTAGATCCGATTTTTTTACGAAGACCTACAAAAATACTTTTATAATACTATATACAAATTTCAAAGAGGTGGGGCACTTTTATATCTTTTGCCGCCACCCCTCATGTGATATATAGTTGGAAAGGCAGTGTGACACCCAAATTTCATAATATATACCTTCCGCGCCGCTCCCTCCCAGTTTGCTCCCCTGAGCCACTTTTCTAACTTTTACCGACACCCCTTACGTGATATACCTTTGGAAAGCCCTGTGACCTCTTATACATATTATGCATCTTCCGTGCGTCTTCTGCACTTTTCCCCGGGCGGCACTTTCTAAATTTTGTTGACATCCCTCTTATGATATATCATTTGTCTAATACTGGTTCCCCTCTCTGATATGAGATGTATACTCCTAGATCATAGATCACTAGTTCTTTTTAACACAAAACTAAGTTTATTTATAAAAATGCAGAAGGACAGTACAGATATTCGGCGAGGACAAGACGATAATACTCACACGAAGTATATGAATTATATCCAGTGGAACACACTACAATATTCCACAATTATACACTTTGTGCTATTACACCATTTGGCTTCACCTACAATACAAACTTTTTACATACCAGTGCCCGTAGCACCTGTGTAATTTTATATCTAACTTTTGGTTTTTCAAAAACTCCGCCGGTACACATGCACGACTTAAAAACCTCCACCCTTCACTCTCTAAAAAGGAAATCTCCTTCCCTTCACTCCTACGCTCGCACGTCACGTGAGTCACGTAACCAAAGGGGCGCCAGCACTGGCTAAAGAAATGCTATCCAGACATCATAGTTTGGAAGACCTGTGACCACTTATTCATGTTATGCGCCTCCCGCACCCCAGACACAATTTCCCACCCAATGGGAAGCACTTTTCTAAATTTAGCCAACACGCCTCATGAGACTTATCGTTGCAAAGCCCTGTGACCATTTATATTATGCATATCTCGTGCCCTTCCTCCACTTTGCCTCCGGTGGATACTTTTCTAAATTTTTCCGACAGCCCTCGTATGACATATCATTGGAAAGGCCTGTGATCACTTATTCATGTTATGCACCTCGCGCAGCCCCCCCCCCCTTTGCCCTCACAGTGGGAGGCAGTTTTCTAGATTATGCCGACACCCGTCATGGGCCATATCGTTTAGAAAGCCCCGTGACCACTATTTCATATTATGCAGTTTCCGCGTCTCTCCCACCTCTTTGGCTCCCGGGCGGGACAATTTTCAAAATTTTGCCGTTACTCCTCATATGTATAGCGGGCGCGCGCGCTGCAAAGTAAGTAACAGTGATAGTAATTATAACGTAACCGTAACCTAACTGTTCCATAAACGTAACCTAAACGTAACCTAAACGTATCCAAGCCGTAACCTAACTGTTACTTAATAACCTAACAGTAACCTAACCGTAACATAACTGTAATCAAATTATCACCTAACCGTAACCTAACTGTAACGTAACTGTAACCTATTTGTAGCCTAATTGTAACGTAACAGTAACCTAACTGCAACATAACCGTAACCTAAGGTAGGCCGCGCACTGACGCAACACGAGCAACATGAAATACGATTTAGGAGAAAAAAAATATTGAAACAAAGAAGAAAGCTGTTTCAAACATGTTTTAAAGCTGTTTTTCTCCGAAGTCAACCAAAATGTTCCATGGGTCGCCTCAGTGTGCTACCGGCCTAATTGTAACCTAAACGTTTCCTAATTGCGACATAACCGAAATCTAAATGTCATGTAACCTTGACCTAACTCTAAACTTACTGTAAACTAACGTTAACCAAATTATAACCAAACCTAACTGTAACTTAACTGTAGCATAGCCGTAACGTTACCATGACCTATCTGTAACCTAACCGTAATCTAAATATCCCCTAACCGTTACCTAACTGTAACATAATCATAACGTAACTGTAGCCTATCCTTAACTTAACCGTGACTTAACTCTAACTTAACTCTAACCTAACCTTAACCTAATTATAACCTAAGAGTAACCTAACTCTAGCGTAACTGTAACCTATCCGGAACATAATCGTAACCTAAGCATAACCTAATAGTAACGTAACTGTAACTTAACGTAACCTATCTGTAATCTAAATGTAACTTAAGTGTAACGTAACCGTAACCTAAGTGTAGCCTAATTATAAAGTAACCGTAACGTAACTGAAACTTAAAAGTAACCTAATTGTACCCTAAATGTAACCTAACTGGGACGTAGCCGTAATTTAACTGTAACTAACGTTTACCTAATTATAAGCTAATCGTATGCTAACTGTAATGTAACTGTAACATAACTTTACCATGACCAAGCTGTAAGCTAAGCGTAATCTAATTATCACCTAAACGTAACCTAATTATAACCTATCAGGTACCTAACCATAATCCAAGAGTAACTAATCGCAACTGTATCCCAACTGTAACCAAACTGCAAATTAACTGTAACATAACGGGAGGTGCATAATATGAAAAAGTGATCAAAGGGCTGCCCAGTCTAATGATATATCACTTGAGGGATGTCGGAAACGTCAGAAAAATACATCCAGTGATACAATTTGAGGGAGAGGGAACGGGAGGTACATAATATGAAAGGGTGATCAAAGGGCTCCAATGCGATATATCTCATGAGGGGTGTCGAAAAATGTTAGAAAAGTGCGGCTAAATATCCTATCGGCTAAATGTCCCGTCGGCGAATCGTCTTGTCTTTTAAATGTCTTGTCGGCTAATCGTCTTTTTGGCTAAATGTCCTCCCGGCTAATTTCCACGTTCGGCCAGTTGCCCCGTCGGCCAATTGTCTGTATTGCTAAAATTATACTAATATAATACTATTGCTAAAAATACGTCCGTTTCGGTCAATTGTCCTGTATGCTGTATGTAAATTTCAGCTAATTGTGTTGTCGGCTATATGTACGTATCAGCTTAATGCACGTGTCAGCTAACTGCTATCTGCTAAATGTCTTCACGGCTATTTGGTTGCCGGCTGAATGTCTGCGGCCGGCTAGACAGCCGGCCGCAGACATTCAGCCGGCAACCGGTTAAACATCTCTTAGTATACTAAATGTAGTTGAGCTTGAAAATGCATAACTCAAATTAAAAAAACACTTTTAAGTAATTCATGGTTATTCTCGGTAATACTCACGAAATCTTTTTTGTAGCGTCTATGCAATTCATATACACCACCTATGTGCCAGTGCAAGAAAATTAGTTTAACTTAACTTATACCATAACTTATCATAAATAAAACATATCATAATTTAAAACTCACTTTCAGCAATCATCCCTAATGTTTCCCTGTAAATGAACGATAAATGCGATGTACACCATATTCTTATCCAAACATCTTGCAGTAAAACCATCAGAAATTTCATTATGTTTGAAGTAGTGTAGCATAATTCAAATACGTTGCGAACAGCTTTTCTACGAAGAACTTTAAAAAACCGAACTCTTTTGTATGACTCTTTTGTGTAGTAACCTTCTTCCAGTGCACATTAATTATGTAAATGAATTTCATTATGTATAAATTTGTTTAACGCTATTAAAACACTCCACCAAATGGTTTTTCCACATAGACCATATGTAACAAAATACTTTTGAGTGACCCTGCAATGGGTTCCTGTTAGTCCTTGAAGATGTTTAAATTTTTCAAAAGTAATTTTTGGTTCATAAAAGTACATTTTTTTATGCAAAATCTGCAAAAAGTGCCTTAAAAGTTCTTAATTTTGCTCTTGTATTGTTTTGTAATCAAGGTTAAAACTCTTCCCAATTTCTTTGAAATTCTGATTAAAAAAAATAATAATGTAAATCACCCTTTGCCTCCCCTTCTTCCGAAATTTTGCTTCCCCTTTTGCCCCCCTTAAAGTATCAAGGTTTAAAATCTTTAAAACTCCTTAATTTTTTCTTTAATTTTCTGTTTTATTTGTTACTTCAAAGTAACAATAAATAATCAGTCATAAATTTCATTATCAATTTATTTCACCGCATTCATTTCATTAAAAGTTCTTGTAAATTGCTCCTTCTGAAAATGTCATTTCTCCCTTTTGTTTCTTCCCCCACAGTACCCATATTTTAAAATAGAAACCCTTTAAAACTCTTTCATTTTTTTAAAAATCTTTTCTGCTCAATATGCCACTTTATTTTAACAATAAGCAAACGATAATAAAAATTTCTCTCCGCCCCCCCCCCAACTGAAATTGGTATTTCCCCCTCGCCTCTCCCTCTTACTAAGCATCTGAAATTTAAAGTTCTTAAAACTTTTTCGTTTATTATTTTTTTTAACCTATTTGTAAATATTTTCTAAGGTAAATAAATAATAAGTCATCCAATAAACTTCCGCCGCCCACCAAAAAAGAATAATTCTGCTTATTCCTCTTTTTTCTTACAGGTCACAAAATTTAAACCTTAAAAATCATTGATTTTTCTAAAACATTTTGTACTCTATCTGTTAATTTATTGATATCATAAATAATCAGTCATATAACTATACTCCTCCCCAATCAAAATTGACGTTTGCTCTGTCGCTCTCCTTACCAAGCATACAAAATTTAGTCTTTTTTTGTCCGATTTGTTATTCTTTAGTAAGGTAAATAAATAAGTCATCTAATAAAATGTCCCCTCCCTTGTTTCCTTCTTTCGCTTATCTAAGTTTAAAATCTTTGAAGAAAATCTTATTTTAATACATTTTCAGCTTTATCTGTTTCATATTGAACAATAAATAATCGATTATATAATTTCTTCCACCCCCATATAAAATCGACATTTTCTTTCCTCCACCATTATTTCCATGCACACAAAATTTAAAGTCTCTAAAACTCTTAATTTCAATGTTTTTGTCCTGTTTGTAAATCTTTAATAAGTTACATAATCAGTCATCTATTAACCCCCCCCCCAAAAAAAAAAATCTGTTTCTTCCCTTGTCTTACCCTCAACTCATGAAGTTAAAAAAATCTAATTTAAAGTCTTTAAAACTTTTTAATTTATACTTTTTTGGTCCTAATTATAAATCTTTGCTATCTATAGTAGTAACTAAATCTTTTCAACTATGTAAGAAAGTGTTAACAATAAAGCGATAGGTAGACATTTAATTGTGCATAAAAAACATTTTAACTGTATTTTTCAAAGCAAAATGTCTTTGGGGAGATATTTCTAAGGAAAATATTATGGTTTCTCGTCAACTTGCAAGTAAATTCTCAAAACCTTCCGAAATCATTTCATTCCGACTAGCTCAGAAAGAACCACCAAATTTAGATACCAAAGGTGCCTGAGTTATCGACTGAACCGAGTATATCCATAAACAAAAAAGAAAAATCATGCGTCAACGTCGACACTTTCCAACACTTCCAGAACATTGTAACAAAACTTCGCCGTTTAATAAAGTAAAGAAGATATCGAACTAAACAGTTATAAAACGTATGATACATTTCAAAACCAGATTTCAACAATTGCGTCCATAACCCGGAAGGTACTCCAATTCTTTTGTGCAGCTCTGTATATATTTTTGTTCTGCATATATTTGTACAGATTCTACATACTTTGTTGAAATTTAGTTTTGTAAGAAAATACATAAAATGTTGAAAATTCACCTTCGGCAATTTCTACCAATAGGCGGAAACATGCTTGATTTCTTTTGTGCTGCCCTGTATATAGCATACAGATTTTTATACACGTCAAATACTAAGCTGAAATCTAATTCAAGCAAAAACATGCCTAAAATTACTGAAATCACACTTCCAGGAATTATTTTCCATAGGCGTCCATGTATCCAGTTTTTTGAATATCCCTGTATAGGATTTTATTTGTATGATACAAACATCTCTTAGCATACAAAATGTAGTTGAGCTTGTGCATTTGTAACTAAAAAACCAAACACCTTTAAGCAATTCATGCTTATTCTCAGTAATGGTTAGGAATTCTTTTGTGTAGTCCTGTATAGGGTCTGTAAAATTTATGCACACCATGTAGTACGCAAAATTTAGTTAATCTTAAAAGCGCATTCTATAATTGAAAAATGCACTTTCAGCATTAAATTTTAATTTTAACACGTCGGATACAGTATTGTATCAAAATATTTTATGTGTACCTGTAAATGAACGCTAAAGGAAATGCAGACCATATTTGAATGCAAGCATCTTGTATAGTAAATCGAAATAATGTGTATCTATTTCGTCATGTTTGAAATAATGTAACGTAATCGAAATACGCTACAGTTTTTCCTCGTAGACCATATACAAGCAAGCTCTTTTGTCTGACTCCGTAAATAATTGTTAAATGCTCATGTTGTACAGAAAGTAGGCTTAGGACACCTCAGAAATTCATATCAATTTCATTGTCTTTGTGACAGAGTAATATCAATCAAATACGCCGCAAACGATATTTCTTCATGGGGTATAACATAACGGATTACTTTTGAGTCTCCTATACTCATACTTTAAGCGTTACACATAACATAGTCTATAGTAACCGTTTTAAAGTGTATCTCAATGTACATAAATTTAACTATGTTTAAGAATGTGTAACACTATTAAAATACACCCTAAAGAATTCCCCCCCCCCCCATAGACCATAATTTAACGGAATACTTTTGAGTGCATTTGTAAATGAACCATGTATGATACATACTTCATTTTGAATACCGAACATACCATGATGATTTTGAATATCGTATATCAATTACATGGCAATCCGACTACATTTACGCTAGTTAGAGCACGGACAGACAGACGGACGGACAAACTCAATCCATAAACACTTTTCAACTTTCTTGAGAAGTGTTAAAAATGGAAAAATGTAATGAAAATAAAAGTATTTTAGTGTTATTTAGATTACGAACCGCTACAAAAAACATTCTTATTTGACCGCATCATTTAAAAAATATTTAGTGCTCAGAAATCCCCCCCCCCACACACACACACCTGAATTTACTCCTGTGCACTTAAAATTTTAAATTGTTAAAACTCCTTTATGTTTTATAACATTCTTGTAAAAATAATCCATAATCTAAATTTTCTTCTGCCTGAAAATTTCACTAAAATTTTTGCCATCCTTCTTTCTGCTAACATCACACAAAGTTTTTAATATTTGGAAAACTTTATTTTTTCTGTCGCATATTTTAGTGCTAACAACAATAAATTGTGTACTATATCTATAAATGACTACGCTGGGATTTAGATTTATACCCCCTCTACAGATGTACAGTACAAAATACACAGTTTATTTGTTTAACTTTTCCTCTCCTAATTTTATGAACATCTTATTTTTAACCTTCAATGTTATTTAGCTTTTATAAATCTCATAAATTTTATGTTCTAAAAAGAATTCGCACAAAAGATAGTTATTTTAGAATATTTGTACCTGATATATTTCCCCCCTCATTCAATATCTCCCCCTTCAATTTTAAATGTAATTGCCTTATGTGAAATAAAATAGTTTTTATACTGCACTAATTTCAATTTTATGTTTGTAAAAACTGTAAAAAAAAAAAAAAAAAAAAAAAAATGAAAGTCAAATCGTTTTAATTTTTGCACTTTTATCATAAACAGATTAAAATTCTTTTTACGGCTTTTACCGTTATCGAGTCTCCACGAAACAGTGGGCTTTGATCTACGCTTGTAAAGCGAAGACAACTGAAAAAAAAAAATCCTTTACACCTGAAACCTACTGGAAATTATCACATGTAGCGCTCAGCCGAAGTGGGGTGGGGGTTGGAATCGTGCCAGATAATTGGCCATTTGCTGATTGGAAGAGATCGCTTGTCAATCATTTGAATCTGGACCATCCTTTCAATTCAGTTGAAATGCCAGCGGCCATCTTGTTTTATTTTCAGCCGTGACTAGGGTGGCCTCTTAAGCTCAGTGTTGACTTGACAGTCGGGAGCTCACACACGCCGATGAAATGACTCTGTCGGCGAACGTTCACGGTGAATGCCACAGAAGTCTTGCGTGTTTACCACATAGATATAGTAAAATAACTAGATTACGCATACGGGGAGAAAAGTTGATTCTGCGCGAGCGAGCGGATGTACTCAACTAGGGTGGCAAATGGACGGTGATCCATTGATATAAGGAGAAAATGAAATAGCTTCTGCGTTCTTAAATTGCATTTACATAAGTTTAAGCCTTGATAAATGTTTCAAAATATATAATATCAATGATTTTAATACCATAAATTAGCAATTTTCATCGTTAAGTAATTTTTATGATAAAAATGAATAAAATTGATTATTCACTTTCAAAACTATCTTTTTTTTCTCAATTATACTTAAATATTTTTCAACGTGGAAGTGAATCAAAACAGTATTTAATCGAGATTTTAATTTTCATCAATAGTATTTTTTTTTAATCCAAAATAAAAGTTATGCGCATTTTTAAATGAATTTTTTCAGGGCAGGGGGGGGGGGAGCTCATATTAAAATAAAGAATAAGATTCCTCCGCGGATTTCCACCTGCCATCTATACCCCTTCCCACCTCTCGAAAATTTCTGTTTTCTTCTTTTCACCCCCCCCCCCACCCCCCCCTCACCTAACCTCCACACACATTTTTAAATTTTCGATTTTTTTCTGCCCATCAATTTCTTTGCAATGAAAATAAATAATTATATAAAATGTTTCTTACCCACAAAACTTAAAACATTAAAAAAAAAAATGTTCTTATTTTTGTGACCCAATTCTTAAGTTCTAGTAAAATATATAACTTACATCACCAGCCCGCCTACCCCTTACAAAAAAAAGGGAGCGTAGTTTAAAATCTTCAATATATTTTTTTTTTCTGCCCATTCGTTTCTTTGAAATTGCAATAAACAGGCCCCGATCATGACTAATTGGGGCCCTGGGCAATGATAATTTTGGGGGCCCCATTAGAATCGTTGCAACATTATTCAAATAGAACTGATGGTCATGTGTAAAGCATAAACAATATTTTCGCACCTTGGATTTTAAATAGAAGAAAATTCTTAGCTCAGTCAATTCTAAATTAAGTACCTTAATTAATAAAAATACTCTTATTTTCACAGTACAGAACAAAACTCTTAAAAAAAACTTAGAAACTAAGAAAAATAGGAAATAAAAAAACTTATACACATCCGATTAACAAGCAGTTATGTCAAAAGAAAAGATAATTTTTTAAGGAATTAAATAAAACTGACGACGGAAGGAAACACTGTTAATAACTTTAATAAAAATTAGAAAATAGCGATACAATAGAAGTCCATGATAAGAAGCATGGAGAATAGCTCACTAAGAAACTGTTTAAATTACTTAATATTTATATATAGAAAAGGGTTTAATGGCCATGAAAAGATAATTTAAATTTAAAAATACATTCAAACGCACTGCTGAATTCAAGAGGAGGGGCATTCCCCCGGAAGGTTTGAGATTTTATTCTTTTTAATAAGCAATTTCCACACCGAATCTCTAAAATGTCCCCCCCCCCTCCAGAGCCGCAGAAATTGCTTCCGGAGAAAAATATCTGAATTCAACACTGCTCGATCGGCATGAGCAAGAAAAAAAGCAAATATTAATTAAAACGATATCTTAGAAATTCCCCTTAAAATTGCGAAAAATTCATTTAAAAATTAAAATTTTCAATAATGCCTTAACATGGACCAAAACCAAACTATTTTAAAAAATGTAAGCATTCCTCAGTAAATAAACAGAACTTTTAATTTATTAGAACTTCTGTACGAAATAAGTTTTAGTTTGTACAGAGAAAATACAAAAATATCTGAATCACATTTGAATAATTAAAATAATAAATACCTTTATATCTGGGTTCTTTACTTGAACGCTAATCCAATGGCGCTGCTTCATGGGATTCAATAAAGAAGTGTTGTAATTTTGTCTTTGTCAAATTTCCGCGCATGCGCGTTTATATCTGGTCTCCTTCCAACAAAAGGAATTTTTCGCTTACGTCGTTATTTTATGACAGTGTTGTATCAGGTTTAGAGCAAAGTTGCGTTGCAAGAAAGCGATTGATTATATTCCGTCTACCTAGTAGTGTCCTTGCAGCAATATTATTACTTCAAAATTGTCGTGACAAGAAAATATCAAGAAAAAATTAATCTTACTGCAATTGTTCATGCTATCTGGGTTGATATAAGGAGAAAATGAAATAGCTTCTGCGTTCTTAAATTGCATTTACATAAGTTTAAGCCTTGATAAATGTTTCAAAATATATAATATCAATCATTTTTAACCACAAATTAGCAATTTTCATCGTTAAGTAATTTTTATGATAAAAATGAATAAAATTGATTATTCACTTTCAAAAACTATCTTTTTTTCTCAATTATACTTAAATATTTTTCAACGTGGAAGTGAATCAAAACAGTATTTAATCGAGATTTTAATTTTCATCAATAGTATTTGTTTTTTTTTTTTTTTATCCAAAATAAAAGTTATGCGTATTTTTAAATGAATTTTTTCAGGGCAGGGGGGGGGGGGAGAGCTTATATTAAAATAAAGAGTAAGATTCCTCCGTGGATTTCCACCTGCCATCTATACCCCTTCCCACCTCTCGAAAATTTCTGTTTTCTTCTTTTCACTCCCCCCCCCCTCACCTAACCCCCACACACATTTTTAAATTTTCGATTTTTTTCTGCCCATCAATTTCTTTGCAATGAAAATAAATAATTATATAAAATGTTTCTTACCCACAAAACATAAAACATTTAAAAAAAAAATGTTCTTATTTTTGTGGCCCAATTCTTAAGTTCTAGTAAAATATATAACTTACATCACCAGCCCGCCTACCCCTTACAAAAAAAGGGAGCGTAGTTTAAAATCTTCAATATATTTTTTTTTCTGCCCATTCGTTTCTTTGAAATTGCAATAAACAGGCCCCGATCATGACTAATTGGGGCCCTGGGCAATGATAATTTTGGGGGCCCCATTAGAATCGTTGCAACATTATTCAAATAGAACTGATGGTCATGTGTAATGCATAAACAATATTTTCGCACCTTGGATTTTAAATAGAAGAAAATTCTTAACTCAGTCAATTCTAAATTACGTACCTTAATTAATAAAAATACTCTTATTTTCACAGTACAGAACAAAACTCTTAAAAAACTTTAGAAAGTTATTATATTACTTTAAGATGAAATTAATAACTTCAGCTTATGGAAAAGTGTCAAATACTGTAAAACATAAATATGCCTTAATCAAGATACTTTCTTTTACATCTTTTTAAGTTGTATTACACACAACATAATATCAAATCAAATACATTCTATTTCACAAGTAGAAAGTGTTTTTTCAATAAATCTAAAAAGATGGTAATTCTGAATTTGTTTTTCACTCAGTTCGTTATTTAACTCAAAGTTAAAAGAAAAAACTTTGATTACGGAAGAAAATTTATCTGATGACAATTAGAACTGATTATTTTCAACCACTAAAATTTAGATATGATTTCAGTTGATTGCTAATGCCGTCTATTAAAATCAAAATATTATTTCTTATTTAATAGTGGTTGAGATTAGCTTTACAAAAGCATTGAGCTCTGTGAATTGAAAATGAAATTTGTTTTTCAGAAAGTTTAGTAGAATAGTTTAAAGATGAAATTTATGTTTTGTATTTGAAAATTTTCAAAGTTGGAATTTGGTAACAAAAAGTAAATAGTTTATAAATTAATTTATGAATTTTGGGGCCCCCTGAGATCTGGGGCCCCTGGACAAAGTCCCGATTTGCCCATGCAGTAATAAGGGCCTGGCAATAAATAATCAAACTTTTCCAGACTCACAAAACTTAAAACATTTAATGTGTTTTTTCAGCCCTAATTGTTAAGTTGTAACAAAAGTAAATATATAGCTTATCGACCCCCCCCCCCCCACCCCCGAAAAAAAGAAGGCAGTTTAAAATCTTAGATTTTTTTCCCCAGCGCATTCTTTTCTTTGCAATGACAATAAATAATCAAATAAAATTTTCCTTGACCACAGAACTTAAAACATTTATTTTTATTATTGTTATTATTTTGCCCAAATTGTTAAGTTGTAGTAAAAGTGAATATATTATAGCCCCCCCCCCCCCTAAGAAAAAAAAAAGAACGCCGTTTACCACCTTCGGTTTTTATTTTCTGCCCACTCGTTTCTTTGCAATGGCAATAAATAATCTTCCAAAATTTTCTTTATCCCCACAAAACTTGAAACATTTAAAATTTTTTCAGCCCTATTTGTTAAGTTGTAGCAAAAGTAAATATAAAACTTACTTTACCCCCCCCCCCCCCCCCACACACACACACACATTCCCCAACCACAAAAAAAAGTTAAAAATTTTTAGAAGTTCCAACGTTTTTATATTATTATACTCTATTTGTGATGTCGAATCATTCGTATTAATGACCCCCCCCCCCCTCCAAGCAAAAAATGAGGAATACGGGGTGCTGGAAGTGTATCATGTAACTTACATAAATACCCTTGATACCACTTCAGCAGGTTATTATTTTATTTTATTGTCATAAAAAAATACTATTATTTATATATTTTGATTATTATTATTATTTTATAAAATGCATATATATATTTAGAGTGTGTCTTACATATATGTATTTTGATTATTATTATTATTATTTAATATAAATATACTCAATGTTTTAATAATTTATTTTGTGTTAGGGGTGTACAATTTATGGTACTCAAGCAATTAGTCAATATTTGTAATGCTAATTTAAAAGGAAAATTTAATGCAATTACTAATTCAATTTTGTTCTTTGCAATGCTATTCTATATTGTTTTGGTAAATAAATTATTTAACTTAAAATAAACTTGTAGTTAAATGTTAAATTTTAGCATTCGTCATTATGAGTCTGTTAATTTACTTTAACATTAATACTAAATTTCAAACTTATTTCATCTATATATATAAAAAATATATATCATTTTTTTAACTTAGGTGGTTTCCGTGACTTTCAGGATTTTTCTGGAGCTATTGTTAATATTACCCGTTATATGGAGTTAATATTATTTTATTATAGTGGTATTTTTAGTCAAAAAAAAAATATAAAAACGCGTTACTCATGTTTGCTAACTTTAAAATAAATTCTAAAAATTAGTCTTGGTACCAATGAATTGTATGAATTATTTCTGACTTGTTTTTCCCAAAAAAGTGTATGGCTCAGCGAATTTATATTTTGAAAAAGAAAAAGTATTGTCATGACACAATATTTTAAAAATGAAGTGTAGCATATACTGTGTGTATAGGGAATTTCAGGTTATGTTTACTAGAAAAAGTTGCATTTATTCAGTAAAAAAAATTTTGCAATTACTTTATGAGAATTTTGAAAATATTGAAACAATTAGTGAAATGAAAAGAGAAAAATCTTTTTCATAAATAAATTGTAATTATTGAAGTATGATAAAGAAAAATCATACAGTATTGAAAAATAATTCATGGTTGTGTTTAAAATCAGTCAGAAGTGCTGAGTATTTTTGAAAAATTATTGAAGTGTATTTATGGTACTGAGAAAAATTTATTTGACTTTAGTAGAAAGAATTTATTTGATTTATGTGTTATTGTGTATTATTTGTGCATTTTGGGGGAAGTTCACGAAAATTATTGTGTATTATTGTATTTATGTGTATAGGATTTTAGATAATTTACTTTATGACTAATAGAAATTATCGCAAAAGTAAAGATAATTCTAATTCAAGAGTTAGCACGCGTAAACAATTAAGAGAGGCAGCTAAACAATTAGAATCAAATATGTCTCACGAAAAAGAGGAAAATTTATTATCTCAGGTGTTGAGATTGATCAACCCTTTTGATATAAAGAAAATTCAGAATGTAAAATTCTATTTAAAAGAATTTGATCAGTTCCTGGATAGGACAAATATAAAAGAGGATTTTAGGCTACAGATTCTAAAATCAAAATTTGTAGGAGTTGCACATGAAAAATTGGTGCAAAATGACGATTTAAATTGTGAGCAAGATTGTGCTAAATTTAAACAGAAAATTTTGGATGTTTTCTCAAAAAGAGAATATTTCACAGAACATCAGACAAAATTTAATCAAATAAAGCAAAAGCCTAATTAATCGGTTAAAGATTTTATAGAAGACTTTAACATTTTGGCCTATAAATATTTACAAACGACAGGGTATGATACTAATAAAGGCGCGAAGGAATTCTTTGAATTAATCAAAATAAATAAATTTCTAGACGGAATTGCTCCGAATATTTCTTTGGAACTAAGAAAGCTAGACATAAAAGAATTCTCAAAATTATGCGGAAAAGCTTTGCACTTAGAAAATGTTTTCAATTCTACAAAAATTGAACAAGTTAATAATGTGACGGAAAATGTAGAGAGTAAAGAGAAAATTTATGAGAATTTATTGGAGCAAAATAAAGATCAATTAAAATACATCGCACAATTGTCAGAACAATTGAATGCATTAAAGGTAAAGAAAAGTAGCGAAAATAATGATGAAAGAGTTCAGGAAAATTATTGCGCGATCTGTAAAACTAGTAAGCACGATTTACAGAATTGTTATTTTAATGGTAAAACGAATACAAATAAACCTAATTTTCTTAGAAAGCAGAATTCTGAAAATTTTAATTCTAGAAGTGATTATAACAGATTTAATGCAGGTTTCGGGTATCTATCTCCAAGTGTTCAGGGATATCCCAATTTTTATCCCAATTTTAATCCCAATTTTAATCTCAATTCTAATCCCAATTTTACACCTAATTTTATACCAAATTATCATAACAATCAACAGTATGATAATAATCATGGTTACTTACAACAGAATTTTAGGTATGGGAATTTTGATAAATCTAATAGAAAGAATTATTATGATAATTTTCAAGGAAATCGGAATTTTTCAGGGTATAATTCTGAGTATTGTACGGATGATAATTTTTATCCCAAGGGTCATAATAATGGAAATTTTGCACAGCAAAAGCAGAATTATAGGAACTCTAGGGTTAGAAATAAGGATCCGCGTGACAGAGCTAAGAGGGGTCGCACCAGCGATGAGCAATTTAAGGGAAACGCTTACACAATAGCGAGTGTAAATTTAAAGAGGGACGATAGGTTACCTATCATTGATTTAGATGTATTTGGTGTTAAAGTCGCCACCCTCTGTGATTGCGGTGCAGCTGTATCGCTGCTGTCTCCAGGGATGCTCGAAAAACTTAAGCAGACGAATGCTAAGATAAAATATTTAGGAAACAGAATCACGATACAAACCTTCGACAATTCTATCATCCCCTTTAAGCAATGCGTTAAAATGACTTTTAAAATTAAAAATGATTTTGTCACGGGCACTTTTTATGTGACTACACAGAATTTTCATGGGGAATATCAGATGCTATTGGGTTTTGATTTCCTGAAAACGAATAAAATGATTCTTGATTTTGACAAAAAGATATTAAAATTTAAGAATACAAAAATTTCTCTAGAATCACAGGATGTAAATAAAATAGTTCAGAAAGTGAATAATCTACAGAGTTCGGGGGTTAATGTAATTAATCAGGTATGCTTTCGCATAAAAATAGTACGGAGTTTTATAGGGATTATATAAAATACAAAATGATTTACGAAAAATAAATTAGATTTTTTTTCTAAAAATTATGACGTATTTTGGTCAAAATTAAAATGTTTTGGTCAGCGTAAAAACATTCTTTTTAGAATAAAATTGAGGGAACGGTATAGAAATTATATAAAAATAATATATCAAATATAAAATAAATCAAAAATTGTAAATGGTATGTTTATATGAAAAATATAAATACCAGCTTGTTCATTTAGTTACAAATAAATAAATAAATATGTAAGCATTCATCAGTATAAAATATTGCTGGTAGTGTATAATTGCATGGTGTCCAAACAGGGTTTTTTTAAAAAGAAGGTATAATTTAGTGCGGAAATAGTTTTGCTAGGTTTCGTGGAGAATTCTTTCCATCACCGCATCTTGGAGGAGCTGCGTTTTCAAGTTGTCAACCCAGAAATCGGGAGGAAAAGAGAGGGCACTGAGAATGATGGATTTGACTCACACGCTAGAGGTCTGCACGGGCCCGGGCTTTGCCCGAGGCCCGTACCCGGCCCGGCCCGCGGGCCGGGCCGGGCCGGGCCGGCGGAATGAAGGTGAATTTTCCAACGGGCCGGGCCGGGCCGGGCCGGCAGAATTAGGACAATTTTTTCAACGGGCCGGGCCGACAAAAAAATTAATCGGGCCTATCGGCCCGATATAAGAATTTAAGAGAAGCAGATAAAATTCGAGCCATTTTCAATGAATATGATTTTCTCGAGAAGTATAAATGTGCGTCACGAGCCGATGCGAGTTTAACAACATCAATACAGAAATGTAACATGTCCATCGTAGAGATCGGCATCCTACAGTTGCAAGATGTCTAATTTCGAGTTTAATTTTTTTTCAGCAGACTCGTGCCGGGACGGAACTGGTCTTAATCGATCTCAGGATGTGTAGAACAGTCATTGTGTTTTGTAGTATTAATAGTGATAATGAACTTCTCTTAACAGTATCTTTGGAAATATACCTTAAAGTGGTTCTCATATTCACTGCTCAACAATGCGATGCTTTCAGACACATTTTCTGCAAAATTTTTAACTATAAAGGCATAAAATTGACAGGCCTGCCTATTGAAGGCATTTGGAAACGAATAGCTTTTTCCATATTTGATAAATTACTTACAGAGATAACAGAGATTCCTGTTACGTGACTGTACGTTTTTCTCCTTTCCTGTGCCATCGCTTCCGGAAATTCGATTCGAAACGCTAACTTTGACAGTATTTTCAGAAAGATATATTGCTTTTATCTATGAAAAAAAAAACAACATTTACATAGCTTCTGAATAAGAATACCTGCCAATCTTACGCGTTTTCGAAAAGAAAAGAATTCATAAATGTGTCGAAATGTAGCTCCTTTGGATTTGAGAAAAGCCTTAAAAATGAAATATTTTCACAAATCTACTTTTTATTATATAGCTTCAAAAGTTATCATGTTTTTAATCGTTTATTCTGATGAACTACATTAATCTTTTAATGAATCCTTATTTCCATTTTGAAATGTCTGTAGACACGATGACTAAAACACTGTAAGTAATCGTTAATGTTTACTATTGTGTGTTTTCTGTTTTGCGAACATCATAGTAATGTAATATTTACTGCAAAATGTTCCCATAAATATGTATGTAGTATTCATTAAAAGAATCGTAATTGTATGTTGAGAAAAAACGGATTTTTTTTTTTATTTGTAGATATTCTGTCGGGCCGGGCCGGGCCTGTTTTCCCTGATTTTTGTACGGGCCGGGCCGGGCCGAGAACTGTAAAAATGCAAACGGGCCGGGCCGGGCTCGGGCCGAACTTCCAATTTTTACACCGGGCCGGGCCGGGCCAAGATAGCTTTCGTTCGGGCCGGGCCGGGCCCGGGCCTGGAAATTCCGGCCCGTGCAGACCTCTATCACACGCCCATTCGGGCGAGGGAGAGTTGTTGAGCGGTCACGTTTGACGTAGTAGTTCAAAACCGGCTGTTTTAGGAGACAAGTTTCTAGTTTTGGTTTCTAGTGACAGAAAATATGGGAAGTTAGCTAATATTCTGGGGCTGTCACTCTGGATTTTTGAGGATATTTTTTCCTCGGGACCTGTTTAAAGGTAGGAGTTTATTGTAGACTAGTAGCAGTTACGGTTTGGACACATTGCAAAAATACGTTAAAATATGAAAAATAAAAGTTATAATGGCAAGTTATGCATAAATAATAAATAAATAAATGCAATTTAAAATAGGGTTGTCGTTTACAATCATCATCTTCATCTGTTTTCTGAAAATTCACAGTATTGATTCAGTACTAAGGTTTAGCATGCAGGTTTAAATAAATAAATAAATAACTTTGACAGCATGCGTGTTAGAAAGAAAATGCAGGCATCAATATAGCAAAATAAAATTTATGTTTTCATGCATTGTCAGGCAAGTTTTGTACAAGCAAAGTGTATTTTTATGGGTAAAACAAAAATTGAAGTTTATTTATAAATAAATTCGTATTGATAGGAATTTTAAGCCAGCGGTAACAAATAATGGTTACGTAAGCCATGGTTTTCATTAAAATTACTATTGTCAAGTTTTAGGTAGCGGTGCAGGCGTACCAAAATTTGGGTATTTCTTTCTCAACGGAACTATTTTTAAAATAATTCACGCGAATTTTTGGGTTAAATGTACCTAAAAAGGTAGTTTTCAGGTATATTCTACTTTGGGTAATAATTGTATATAATATTTGTGTAAATAAGTATGTTTATATGTATATTAAACTTTCAAATTGGTTTCGGTACAAAGGCACAAAGTGGTATGTTGTTATCGAACGACTTTCGTGTCAAAATTTAAAGGGACATGTTTGTAAACAACAGAGAGTAGACGTGTTCGTCCAGACTGGGGGCGGAGTTTACGGTAGACAGGATAGTGATTCATGCATATTTAGTAAGATAATGATTTCAGTAGGTGTACTTACAAGGTGCAGTGTAGAGGGGTGGTCTTCCGGGGTGTCGTTTGGGCGACATAATTTACTTTGGGGGTAGGGGCCTCCCGTAATTTAATTCTTCGACATATGTCATTATCTGAAAGAAAAACCAGCGAAATATCATTATCTGAAAGAAAAACCAGCGAAATATCATTATCTTGGCTTTGGTAGAAGTTACGTATTTTAAAGTACAATGACTATTCTTTGGTACGGCGCATATATTAGCGTTAATGAGGTTAAAATAAATGAGTTTATTGAATAAAAGAAAATTAAATTAAAAAAAAATTGTAGAGTTTATATAAGGTTTGTAGCGTCTAGCCATTCATTTAACAAAAAGTTAATTTATTTTTGGCTTGCTATTAAAATATAAACTGAATAAATAAATAAAGAAAAATATTCTAAATTAGGATTAAAATTTAGAATAAATAAATAAAAAAAATAAATAAAAGAAATTCTTGAGAAAGTTAAAAAGTAATAATTAAAATATTAGAATGGAGGTTTTAGTTTTAAATAAAGTTCGGAATTCTGATAACGAATTCAGCAAAAAAAAAAAAATTTAGAGTATTTTTATTTATTTGAGCAAATTATATGCAGAATAAATAAATAAATTTTGTAAATTGCAGGTAGGCAAAATTTAAAAATAAATAAACACATTTTGTGTTTTAATGAAGGTTTTATTCTTGCTAATTAAATTTAAATTAAAAATTAGTTAAATAAATTAATTTAGTAGGAAAATTTTAAATAAATTAATTTTAAATAAAATGCATTTATGCAATGGTATAATTAAATAATTTAATTATAAATTATCGTTAGCACTTGTAAAATTCAAAAGTTTAAAAATAAAATTTAAACTTAAAATTTTGGTTAGGTTATTAAAATATAATTTAACAATTGGTTTAAAACAAAATTATTTGGCATAAAAATAAATAAATAAAGGTGTATACCAGTCACCAATTTTTTTTTCAGAATTGGCAAATTTTAGTCGCTAATAAAACAAAAACTAAAAAATAAATAAATTTCAGGATTAATAGCACTTTTAAAAACAGTAAAGTAATTTAAAAAAAGAAAGGTGTAGAGTAGTAATAATATTTACCTGGTAAATTTGGTAATCCAATGCTGTTGAGGCTGTTCATCCGTGTGGTACTGCACTTTGCGGATCGAAGGGCTGTACTTCCGGAAACTCGGATGGGTGGTGAGTCGGCTGCAGTGGAGTACTTCTATTTGCCTATAAAAAAATAAAAGTGAAGGTGTGTTAATATAAAGAAATTAAATACTTTAAAGAAATAAAAGTAAAAAGTTAGTGTTTAGATATAATTTTAATTTTAAAATAAAACTTTTTTTTCTCTGGTTTACTAAAGTAAATTTTAAAATCGGGTTATTTTTGGTGCTAACAGTTTTAAAATTCATATTATAAATTATTAAAAGGGAGTTTATTATGTAAAGAGGATTGGTAGTTACGGAAGTAAAATACTTCAATTTATAATTGGTCAGATTAGGACAGCAGGTAGAGAATTGTGTTTCCGTCTTAGACAGTGTAACGTTATGTCCCGTTTTCACGAGTGTATTTAAAAATAAATACAAGCTATTGGGTGATATTTACTGTTCGGATATTAGATAAGGGTATTTGAATTTCTAATTTTTCCGGCTAGGCAGTGTTTTGAATATCACAGGTAGCGTTATTACTCATTTAAATCAGCGATAGGATTTCCGTTTCAGGAATATGCTTGATTTTGGGTTTGTTGGTATCAACTGTTGCAGAATTAGTTAAGTACGTTAAAAGGGAAGGCTAATGGTTTGTACAACAGTATTTACGGTACACATTAAGTAGAATGTGTCATTTTAATCTGGGAAAACAGGATTCCGTTATAGGAAGGTTTTTCTCAATTAAGGTTAAATTGGTGGATTTTTATGGGACAGTATTTTATGTTAGAGACCAGTAAAATAGATTTAGTATTTCGTGTATATAAGTCATGGGCATAGCAAAATTGGGGCTAGCCAGGCTTTATATTTAAATAAAATTATGTGGGTATTTCACTGATATGGGAAACATAATTTCAGGTCTTCGGAGAGTAAGGTAGCTGTTCGTAGCGGGAGAGTTCTTCGTAGAACAGGTTTCTCACGCTTCGTTTTCAACGCAGATTGGAATCAGGGGAATTCTTGACCATTTTTTTGGATTGAAGTTTCTTTTACTGATTTTTAATATTTATAATGGGCGTATTAAAATAATTTTTACAGCAGTAGAAAGCTCATAAGGAGTACTTCATTCTAGTATAAAATTGCATTTGAATATAGTCATTTTTACAGTATAAAATATGGTTTTACATACCTGCGTGAACTGTCGTGTAATCCTTGTGTCCTCGTCTCGTACCTCGCTCGTTACCAGGGGGGTGAAAGCGATTAGTAGGTGGCAGATAAGCGAACCTGGTTTAGCTAGTTCGAAGGGGTCAGCCAAAGGTGATCTAGCGGTTGCTAAGTAACGATGATTACGTTCCTTTCAGATGCAGGAAAAAACTGCAACGCGATCCTTTGGAGACAGATTAGTGAGAGAGCTCACAGTTGACAGCGATTACGAGTTTTATGTGCTTACTCTTCAGTGGAAGAAAGAAGTGACAGTTATCTTTTGAGTGAAGTAATAAACGTTAGGTTACGTATTCTGTAGTTTATAAGAATAAATCTAACATTTGTGTCGAGGTATATATTGAATAAATAAAATAAGAGTTAAATAATAAATCTTTCTTTTAGAAAAAAAAAGAATTAAATAAATAGAATAGTAGACTTACAGGTTAGACTTACAGATTTTGTAAGCAGTAAGTAAGCTAGTTATTTTAGGTTTTTAGTACTGCAATTCTTTAATCATTGATAATACTTCATGAAAATAATCTGACAGGTATTATGAAAATGACTTTCGAAAATAAAATAATGTAAAAGAATGTATATTTTAGAGTGTTTAAATCTTGTGAAATAAGGTATATTTCATGTGAATTTGTTAAAGTGTATATATATACAGTAGGGTATCATATTGAAATTATGGTTAGTATTATATAATGTGTTTTAATTGATAATCATATGTAAAAGCCATACTGTATGTTGTATTTGAAAAATAAGTCAAAAACATGTTTTAATTTAGTAAATAATTTCGGACTTATAAATTATTCTAAATTATTATTGCTATGTGTTTCATTGGCTATTAAAGTAGATAGGAAAATTTTTTTGTTAAACAAAATTGTGTGTGATTCAGTGACATACATCACCAGTTTACAAGTATACAGAACTGTAGAACCACAGAACTATAGTGTTTACATATAACGAACAATGTGATGACCAGTCCAGAATCTCCATTTAGTGGTATATTACACAAGGACAATTTTGTGTGTTACTATACTACTGTGATCAACCAGTGTGACTTTTGGTTTTGAACTTTACTTACACACTAAGGACAGTTACGATCTTGCAGCAGTGCAGACAGATAAACAGCGTGTAGCTGCGGTTCATTCTTACATGATCAACGAGTGATCGCCAGCAACGGATCAGTCGAGTAGTGAAAGGACTTACTTTCAACAAAGACCGTTGTCACTCAACCTAGAGTGGTTGGAGTACCAAAAAAAATTAATTGATGAATAATTTTTTTTCCATAAAAACGAGGGGATATGCTGGAAGTGTATCATGTAACTTACATAAATACCCTTGATACCACTTCAGCAGGTTATTATTTTATTTTATTGTCATAAAAAAATACCATTATTTATATATTTTGATTATTATTATTATTTTATAAAATGTATATATATATTTAGAGTGTGTTCTTACATGTAGTTATTTTGATTATTATTATTATTATTTAATATAAATATACTCATATATGTATTGATGCTATACGGCCTTAATAAGAGAAGGACCACACACTGAGTCCTATCTGTAGAGGGGATCTTTTCAGCGAGTCACGGAGTCTGCAAGCCTGACAATAGCTTGACATAAAATGCCAAGTCGTATTTATGACGGGATACTACTTTATTTATGATACCTAATAAAACAGACCACACAGTCGAGACCCGGAGTCCAGAAACCAAGATCGCTGAAGCTCAAGGGGCAGAGTATGGTATACCCCAGAAAAAGTGCAATACCGAATCAGAGGTTTGCAGGTTGAAGGGAAAAGAGGGGGTCAGCAAGGCTGGCCGACCATTTGACGAAGGGGGCAGAGCAACCTCCTCCACATTGTCATCCCGAGGTGGTGTCGTAACTGAAGGAAGAAGTTACTATCATATCGATGCCAGTTGCAAAGCTATGAAGTCTATAAAATAAACAGATGCAGATCGATGCAAGCTCCTAAGCTATGAAGCCCAAAACAAAATAGATATCGATGCAAGCTCCAAAACTATGCAGTCTTAAAATAAAGAGTTCGATGCGAGTTCCAGAAACATGATGACTTAAAAATATATATCGATGCAAGCTACTAAACCATGATGACTTAATGATACCGATGCGAAGTCCAGAACCATGATGACATAAAATAAAGATTCCGATACGAGTTCTTAAAATATGAAGTCTTAGAAATAAAGAGAGTGATGCGAGTTCCTGAACTATGATGTCTGAACAGAGATGAAGGCGAGCTCCCAGACTATGATGTTTTCCAGAGATGCGTTCCAGCTCTCTCAACCGGGATGGTTTAAATGATTGAGTTCAGCTTCAATGTCCTAAGTGTTTTAAAGGAAATTCTACGACGATGACGACTTATTCGGGTCGTGTTTTCCCGTTAAGGGATGGCCCTATGATCAACTGTCCTCGGACATTGCTTCATCATTAAGTGTTTTAAATTAGTGAACGTTACCGAGAGTGTAAAACAAAGATCACTCAATGTGCCAAGGATTCAAGTGTGACCTTAACCACAAGAGATCCCTCTCTACAGAAGGTTTGTTCTCTTTAACTTTATTGTATTCCCAATGTTTTAATAATTTATTTTGTGTTAGGGGTGTAAAATTTATGGTACTCAATCAATTAGTCAATATTTGTAATGTTAATTTAAAAGGAAAATTTAATGCAATTACTAATTCAATTTCGTTCTTTGGAACGCTGGTGTCTTGTGACACAATTCTATTTTGTTTATTTTTATTTTTTGTAAATATGTAAATTAAATGTAAATAAACTTTTTGTTTATTGTTAACTTTTGGCTATGTTTTTAATACAACATGAGTCCATTGTTTTACTTTAATGTAAGTTTTATTTCAGATGACAGTCTGCTTTATGATGCTATTTATGCGTAGTTTAGATAGGTTTTATTTAGATACAACTGCGCGGTCTATACGCTATTTCTTCACTAAAATTACACAACGCAGCTAGGGGCGTTTTGGAGATGTGTTTTCTCCCGCCTCAATTTAAGATAATTAAGGTTAGTTTAATTATCAGGAATAGCCAGGACCATTATTATATAATTACGATCACAAATGTTTGTCTATAAATGATATTGTTTAAATACCCACTATAATAATTCAGGTATTTCAGGTTCAGTAATTGAGGAGTAGTTAACCATTCTTACTCTTTATGGTAATTTTCCCCCATTACCATATTTATTTTCCCGAACTTTCAAGGTATGTTTGGGTAGTTAAGTTGGTTCCGGTAAATGGACCTGGATCTCCCCAACACGTGGAAATAATGCAAAAAATTCCATTTTAACTGCTTTAGTAATCTTTAAAAATAACATAACGTTTTGCATTTAACTTTCAAAACTTTCTTTAGAATTACATTTTTATTAATATTTTATTACATGCATTTAAACATGCAACTATGCGATCAATTTTTGCTGTTTACTTTAATTGAATAGCAAGAATATTTTTCCTAAAAAAATAAAAATAAATAAATACCTGCATTAATAATACACATTCTTAAGATTTTTTTCTTTTTAGGGTTTCGTTCATCTGACGAAAAACTATTCGTCTCGCTCCTCTGTCTGTCAGTCTGTCCGTCACAGAGCCCGTTCTCAGAAACTATACATGTTGGAGACTTGAAATTTTGCATACTTATAGCTGAACACCACACATCATATGACAAATTATAAAATTTTGAAAAAGTCGTACATTTAACCCTTTGGGCTACCAAATGTGTATTTTAAACAATTCTTTTTAAGTGAGCCCCTAGTTAGGTTGAAGGCGTGGAATTTTGCGTACTTATAGCTGGACACTTCAGACCAAACGACAAATCATAAAATTTTGAAAAAGCCGTACATTTAACCCTTTAGGCTCCCACATGTGTATTTTAAACAATCCTTTTTAAGTGAGCCCCTAATTAGGTTGGAGGCGTGAAATTTTACATACTTATAGCTGAACACCTCACATCAAACGACAAACTATAAAATTTTGAAAAAGTCGTACATTTAACCCTTTGGGCTCCCACATGTGTATTTTAAACAATTCTTTCTAAGTGAGCCCCTAATTAGGCTGGAGGAGAGCAATTTTGCATACTTATAGCTGAACACCTCACATCAAACAACAAATCATAAAATTTTGAAAAAGTCGTACATTTTACCCTTTGGGCTCCCACATACGCAAAAATAAATAATCATCAAAAATAAATAAATGAAAAAATATTTTTTTCTTATTAATTTTTCTCAATTATTCTAATTTTTAGGGTTTCGTTCATCTGACGAAACCCTATTCGTCTCGCTCCTCTGTCTGTCTGTCCGTCACAGAGCCCGTTCTCAGAATCATATGACAAATCATAAAATTTTGAAAAAGTCGTACATTTAACCCTATGAAATTTTACATACTTATAGCTGAACACCTCACATCAAACGACAAACTATAAAATTTTGAAAAAGTCGTACATTTAACCCTTTGGGCTCCCACATGTGTATTTTAAACAATTTTTTCTAAGTGAGCCCCTAATTAGGCTGGAGGAGAGAAATTTTGCATACATATAGCTGAACACCTCACATCAAACGATAAATAATAAAATTTTCAAAAAGTCGTACATTTAACCCTTTGGGCTCCCACATATGTATTTTAAATAATTCTTTCTAAGTGAGCCCTTATTTAGGTTGGAAGCGTGAAATTTTGCATACATATAGCTGAACACCACACATCATATGACAAATTATAAAATTTTGAAAAAGTCGTACATTTAACCCTTTGGGCTACCAAATGTGTATTTTAAACAATTCTTTTTAAGTGAGCCCCTAGTTAGGTTGAAGGCGTGGAATTTTGCGTACTTATAGCTGGACACTTCAGACCAAACGACAAATCATAAAATTTTGAAAAAGCCGTACATTTAACCCTTTAGGCTCCCACACGTGTATTTTAAACAATTCTTTCTAAGTGAGACCATATTTAGGTTGGAGGCGTGAAATTTTGCATACTTATAGCTGAACACCATCATGCAACAAATCATGAAATTTTGAAAAAGTCGTACATTTAACCCTTTGGGCTCCCACATGCGTATTTTAAGCAATTCTTTCTAACTGAGCTCCTTATTTAACTGGAGATTTGAAATTTTGCATACTTATAGCAGAACACCTGAGGCCACGCGACAAATCATAAAATCTTGAAAAAGTCTTATGTTTAACCTTTGAGCTACCACTTATGTATTTTAAGGAATTCTTTCTAAGAGAGCCCTTAATTAAGTTGGAGACATGAATTTTTGCATACGACCTCAGACTTCTCGACTGAATACATCAGACTACACGACAAATCATAAATTTTTCAAAAAGTCTTATATTATTTACTCCTCCGGGCTCTAACTTGTGTACTTTAAGCAATTTTTCTAACCTCCGCCCTTTTCACCCGGGGAGCACTTTTGCAACTTTTGCGACACCCCTTTGACCATTCTTTCATATTATGCACCATAGCCTTACATATTTTAGTTCCACTTTATACCACCAGGGGCGCCTACTTGTCTCGGGTGCTATGGGCCCGATCCCCTCGACTAATATATCTACGGATAGTATGTAAAACGGAGTTTCGTTCGGATAGAGGTTTGTTTAGAATAGAGTGCGCCCTTGGCTGCGAAATTTGGAAGTAACAGATTTTTCAAAAGGATAAAGTCTTTTGAAAGGAATATTAAACGAAACCCTCTGTGCGATCTGTGATCACACTTACCCACTTGTTTTAACCATGCATTACTCAGCAAATGGAGATGAAAACATTAATGACTTTGCCAAGGTCAATATTCTTAATAAATATTTATTTATTACACTGTATTAATGACTAATTATTGAAAAATGACAATTTCAAAGTTTTTTACAAACTTAAAATGCTTTAAATGCTTAAAAATAAATATATTAAATTCTTCTTTAAAAAAAATCTTTTATGCAAATTTTAACTTTTTTTTCATATAATTTTCGGAATAATATGTTTTCACAATAATATATATTTTCATAATAATATGTAGACTTGGTATGTGCTCGACATTTTAATAAAAAACAGAAACACTAGAAAAGAATTTTTTTTACTAAATGAACTAAACGTTACATCGAAGTTGTAATAAATAGTTTTAAAAGTATCTATCAAATTACAAATATGGATTTAAATATCCATATAGGGTATTCCACTGTCTTTCCAGACAATTCTAAGCAATCATATGCATATATTTAATTAAAACAAACAGAATGAATACATCGCAATACTCGGATATCCAGTATGTATTGCTACTGTAGTATCACAAGTTCCACTCTTTTTCTGCCACTCTAATGGATGTTGCCACCGAGCCGCTGCAGAATCAAGAAGTAGTGGGGGAATAACACTGAATGGTTAATCTAGTTCTTTTTACTATATCTATGGTTTACCATCGAAACCATCACCAAATATGTGGCCCATGTATGCCACAAGTTTTGCACGATTTAGTAAAGAAATTCGAAGAAACTGGCTGCAGCAGTGGTAGACCGCGATCCGGACGACCAATTGTTCCTGGGGACACTGTTATGGAAGTGCCTCACATAGTGACTTCAGGACACTTGCAAACTTCAAGAAGTGCAGCTCGTGTATTGGATATACCGAAAACCACGGTTCTAAAGCCTACTGCACTTTGTAATCCGCATGCTTTCATACCGGTACCAGCGCGTCCAGATGCTGGACGCGAGAGATCATCAATAACGTACGGACTTTGCAAATGAATTTCTTATCCTATATGATGGCGATAACGACTGGCCTCTTCGCATATTATGGACGGACGAGGCACATTTCACCTTATCTGGTAAAGTCAATACCGAAAATTGAGGGCAGAAACGAATTTGCACGTAGATATGGCACCATAATCTTTATTGGACGCCAAAGTTACTGTGTGGTGCGGCATTGCGGGCTCAATTGTTTTCGAGCCTTACTTCTTTAATAAATCGACACCAATGGGTTTTGTAACGTGCTTTGTGACAGGCTCTTGCTATTCAGAGCTATGCTACAAAATTACGTTAAACCAGAATAGCTGCAGCGAAATGCACTGAATGACATTGTTTGGATCCAAGATGACGCATATCCGCATATAGCGAAGTCTGTTCGCAGGTTCCTGGACCATCATTTTGGCGACTGCGTCATTTCACGCCATTTTCCATTTCCGCGGCCTACGCGATCCCCAAACCTCACTCCTATGGATTTCTGGTTCTGGGGATATCTCAAATCTAGAGTGTATATGTGTAATCTGAAAACTTCTCCGGATTTGAAAGACTCTATCAAATGTGAGATTGCAAACATTCCTCATACTATGTTACGTTCGGCTGCATTGTCTACAGTCTCCCACTTGCAATACGCAATTATCTATGATGACACCCATATGCGGAATCCGAATAAGAAATTTTCCTTTCTCTGATCTATGTAGCAATCAGTGATTAGTGTGTTGCCTCTGTCATATGCAAATTTACTCCGCGCGTCTATAATCGTGGTTTTTTTGCTCGTTCGTAAAGCTATTTTTGTACGTGCATAACGCGTCCGTTTTTTATGATAAACGTACCATTCCAACGCTCTTTAGAGTTTTCGCATGCCCTGAACATTTTGCTACGGAAAAAATGGGCGTTGCCATTCGAAAATTTCGAGTTTCTGTACCTATAGCCGTAATCGTGAGCGCCACTTTTGTTGCCATTCACAGAATCCCGAGCTCATACCTCTAAATAACTATATCTGAAATCTCATCTCGATTGGTTGAACGGACCAGCCGCTAGAGGTCCATTTATTGGCAAAGTTTTTTTTATGACCACACCACCCTGTATATATATATATATTTATTTATTTATTTATATATAATAATTTTATTTTTAAAATTTGAATGATTTGTTAGTGTCATTTTATATTATTAGTCAGTTGTATTTTCAAATTTTTCTATTTAGCATACTTATAAGTATAGAATTTTTAGGATTTTTCACTTGAATTGGAAGTATATAATTCAATGTATAAAACATTTGTTATTGATATACAAGGAAATCATGACTCTATGCATGAAAGTTTTGAATAACACTTCTAAAGTAAAATTATTTCTGTATGAATAAAGCATTTTTTAATCGTTAATTTATAAAATCAACTATAAAAGTCATTTGTATTAGACTTTGGTAAAGACTTTTCCCTCCGTCTATTTCGAACTCTCTTTTCTATAGTACTGTTACATGACAATCCGAGTGTATTTACGAGAGAGTTGGAGCATACAGACAAACCCAATTCATAAACACTTTTCAACTATCTTGGAAAGTGTTAATACCTCTTCATATATAATGTTCTTGCAAAATCTTCAGAATGACATTAATGTGTACTTTTTTTAGATTCTTAATTCATTTTGAGCAATTATTTGGTTCTAAATGTATTATCTGCCCATTTTCTAAATCGATATCTAAATGTGTTACTGCAGCATGACATCCGTGAATAGAATCCATTTATGACACTCTAAATCGCTTTCAACATATCTTCAAATAAAACTAAAATCTTAATAAAAAATAAATTTTATTCTGAACAATGTCATCTAATATCCTTAAGATATATATCGTTTTCTGGCTTACCATCGATGTCAACCTTGGTTGTAAACTTGATTACAGAATATTACAAGCTTACTACACGAATTTTTAAATAAAAATGAATAAGTCATAAGGTAAAAATGGAGTGACATTGTGTGCGCTCATTTCTACAGCTAATTGGCATATTTTAGAAAGCGTGGTTTGGCATGACATTAAATACACTATTGCAACAGGTTTTATTTTATGAGAAAAACATTTAATGATATCAGTCTAGGGAATCAAATACTTGCTTATCAATAACACAAACTTTGTACCCTATTGGAGATGACTAGATGGATGGGGTTTAATGCTGCACCCTGATTATGGAATATTAGCACTTTACACCTTCTAATCCAGTTTTTTTTATAAAATGAAGTTGAAAGCTAAAAAATCAGGTCGTTTCTAATCATCCTCATCTTTTATATATGTTAATTATGTCTTGAATGAACTTAGAACATAAAACCCAGAATGTAAATTCCCCTTTTTCAAAAGCAAAAAGTCAAATTTATGGGGAAGGCGTTATATAATCAGTTTTCTTTAAAACAATCGGTACTTTTCGGTTAGCCGGGCGCCAGTGTTATACATACATATGTATATATACATATACATTTATATATATTGTATATGTACACACACACATACATATGTATACATATAGCTTCTATATATGTATAAATGTACATATATACAGGGTGATTCATAAAAGATGGGCAGAACTTTAAGGGGTTATAGTACACTTAAAGACAAATAATATTAAATAGGAGACTAAGGGTCCCAGACGTATTCCCAAGGAGATAGGGGGCATTAAAGTTTAGGGTTCGAAATTTCAAATGATTATAAAACATGGAAAAATTGGTCGATTCGTTTGCGGTTTTTGCAAAAAATTTTCTTTATGCCAGTATTTTCTTGAAATAAAATTTTAAAGTTCAATTTCAAAAAATGCCGATAGGGGGCGCTTTAGACTTTGGAGTAACAAACAACTATTTTTTAACGTTATTTTTTGTATTTCTTTAAATGATTTCGAAAGCTTAGACTTAAACTTAAATTTTGATCTAAAAATCTGAGTCCTAACGAGTAGTTAAGTAGCATAAACTGAAATTTGAAATTTGAAACCCGTCTCCCCCCAGAACAAAAATCAGTTATTCCCGATCTTTGTGTCGTAGATTAGGCTCTAACTACTGCCGCGTTTTGCTAAAATTATTCTTTATGTCAGTATTTTCTTGAAAATAAATTTTAAAGAAAATTTTCAAAAAATTCCGATAGAGGGCGCTTTAGACTTTGGAGTAACGAACAACTATTTTATACCGTTATTTTTTGTGTCTCATTAAATGCTTTCTAAAGCTTAGACTTAAACTTAAATTTTCAGCTCAAAATCTGAATCGCTGAGCGTGGTTCAGTAGCGAGGGGAGGGGGTTCAAATTTCAACTTCTGAACATAGTTCAGTTTGCACTACTTAACCATGCCCAACGATTCTGTGCTGTGATACGAGGCAAAAATACAACTTTCGTCAAGGACTGCATACTCGGAATTCACTCATAAAGGCACTGGCACAGTTGGAAACGTCGCTCATGCAAACGTTAAAGCTCCATTCCTGACGCTAGTCACCGGGTGAAGAAGGAAACAGAAAGTATGCAAATGTCAAATGGGGAAGAAGAAGAACACGTATGCAAAATTTCGACACGATTCAGGCATAAAAACCACTGAACGGTGAGTCAAGTGTAAGTCGCTGTAGTAATGAATCGGAAGATGGTGCCCTTCACGAATAAGGAAAAGGCTGAGATGCATTTAATTTACGGAGCGGCAGATGGAAATGGTGCAGAGGCACAACGAATGTACGGAGAGCGATTTCCCAACAGGCGGTTGCCTAACCGCAAAACTTTCGAGCGCTTGCACAGACAGCTGTGTGAGACGGGATCATTTCTCGCTTCCCGGTCGAATGCAGGTCGTGCAAAAAAGGACGAATCAATAGTTGTTGCAGAAGCCATTCTGGATTTAGTAGCGGCGCAGCCAAGTACAAGTACACGAGCAGTGGCTAGGCAGGTGGATACCTCACAGTCCATGACTTGGAGGGTACTGAAGGATGAACATTTGCTCCCGTTTCATGTGCAACGAGTCCAGAAACTGTCTCCAGGGGATTATCCAAATCGTATTGAATTCGCCCGCTGGTTTCTGCAGCAGAACGCGCTAAATCCACATTTTGGACGAACTGTGCTTTTCACCGATGAATGTACCTTCACACGTGAAGGTACATTTAACACACACAATGCACATGTATGGGCGGATGTCAATCCACATGCTACGTATCCACATGCTCATCAGAGACGCTTTTCCATCAATGTTTGGGCAGGAATCCTCGGAGACCACCTAATCGGACCGTACCTTCTTCCTGAACGCCTCAACGGTAAAACATACCTCACATTTCTGCAACATGTGCTGCCAGACCTGTTAAACGTTGTTCCTCCACGCATCCGGCGGGTCATGTGGTTCCAGCACGATGGAGCGCCAGCCCATTACGTACGAGACGTCCGCAACTATCTGGACATCACATTTCCGAACAGATGGATTGGTCGAGGTGGTCCTGTTGCTTGGCCTGCTCGCTCGCCAGATCTTTCACCCCTCGATTTCTTTTTTTGGGGACGATTGAAGGCTCTTATGTATGAGACACCCATTGAATCCCCCGAGGAACTGGTCGCCAGACTTTCCGCCGCTGTAGGGGAAGTGCTCGAAAAGCCTGATGTTTTCGCGAATGTTCGCCGTTCCATTCTTCGCCGTTGTTCTGCGTGCATAACCTCTGGTGGTCACAATTTTGAACATTTATTGTAATTACATGTTAATAAATATGCTTTGGTAACATAATCCTAATTTGTGTCTTTTTACCTCGTATCACAGCACACAATGTGTGGACATGGTAAACTGAACTGTGCTCAGGAGTAGAAATTTCAAACCCCTCTCCCCAGAAACTTAACCACGTCTAACGATTCAGATTTTGGGCTGAAAATTTAAGTCTAAGCTTTAGAAAGCATTTAATGAGACACAAAAAATAACGGTATAAAATAGTTGTTCGTTACTCCAAAGTCTAAAGCGCCCTCTATCGGAATTTTTTGAAAATTTTCTTTAAAATTTATTTTCAAGAAAATACTGACATAAAGAATAATTTTAGCAAAACGCGGCAGTAGTTAGAGCCTAATCTACGACACAAAGATCGGGAATAACTGATTTTTGTTCTGGGGGGGAGAAGGGTTTCAAATTTCAAATTTCAGTTTACGCTACTTAACTACTCGTTAGGACTCAGATTTTTAGATCAAAATTTAAGTTTAAGTCTAAGCTTTCGAAATCATTTAAAGAAATACAAAAAATAACGTTAAAAAATAGTTGTTTGTTACTCCAAAGTTTAAAGCGCCCCCTATCGGCATTTTTTGAAATTGAACTTTAAAATTTTATTTCAAGAAAATACTGGCATAAAGAAAATTTTTTGCAAAAACCGCAAACGAATCGACCAATTTTTCCATGTTTTATAATCATTTGAAATTTCGGACCCTAAACTTTAATGCCCCCTATCTCCTTGGGAATACGTCTGGGACCCTTAGTCTCCTATTTAATATTATTTGTCTTTAAGTGTACTATAACCCCTTAAAGTTCTGCCCATCTTTTATGAATCACCCTGTATGTATATAAGATATACATACATATGTATGTATAACACTGGCGCCCGACTAACCAAAAAGTACCAAACAATCAAATGAAAAAGTTTTTATCATTTAACAGTAAAAATGGTAAATAAGGGGTAAGAATCTTCTACAATTGGGTGGTTTTCTGCTTCATAAAAGAATCCTCTAAATCCCCTTAAAATATTGTCTCCTCTCTACCCTCCACCCCGAGCACACAAAATTTGAAATCTTATAGAATCTTTTTTTTTTCTGCTATATTTGTTACTTTATTATAACAAATAATTAATCATCTAAATCGCACTCCCCAAAAATTACCTTTTTGCCCTCTGCCTCCCTGCGACACCAAAAAAGCATAGTTTAACCTTTAGAACTCTAAAATTTATTCTGAACTATTTATTATTCTATATTAACAAAATATAATCTATAACCTAAATTATCCCCTTCTCCCACAATTTCTGTTTTCTCCTTTGACTCCCCTCCCCCTCCCTGCATCTGCTTGTCTAAATATCTTTAATTTTTTCTGCTCCATTTGCGATTTTGTTGTAACAGCCAATAATTAAATAATAATCTATATCACCCTCCCCCCAGAAAAAAATTCCTTTTTATTCTTTTCTCCTGTCCCCAGCATTCCCAAAATTAAAAATTATTTTTAACAAAATCTTAATTTTTTTCTCTATTTATAACTTTTTTGTAACAATAATTAAATAATCATCTAATTGTCCTCTCCCCTGCACACACACACACACACACACACAAAAAAAAAAAAAAAAAAAAAAAGAGTAAAAATTTGCTTCTTTCTTTCCCCCTCCTTCCAGCACACAAAGTTTAAAATCCTTCGATGTATATAAAAAAAAGTAACGATTTGGAAACGGGCCAAAAGCTTTGAAATGGGCCAATAAAAATCTGCAGAGATACCGCGAAACACATCTGATTGATCAGAGCTTTCTGTCTTTTCTTAATGGGAATTGTGCTTGGAAAAAACCCATGAAAACAGAGAATTTAGATAGGATGGGCGGGGAAAGGGAAGAATCTTCTGCATTTCGATAGACAAGGGTGCCCAGAGAGGGTTTGGTGACGCAAAATGTGTCATACAATTTATTTTGGGGGGGGGGGGGGGGAGTTAGAGAAAATGTAGGGGTTCTTTGAGGGGGATTTTTAAATTCTTTTTTTTTTTTACTATTAAAAAGATTCCTGATTTTTTTAAATATCATTTAACTTTTTTCAACATTCAATTTCCTGAAGTGTTCCTGTTTTTTTTTTTTTTGTTGTTTTTTTTTTTTTTTTTTTTTTTTTTTTTTTTTTTTTTTTTCATTCTTTAAATTCTAGATAGGGGCAATAAGAACCCATTCTGCATCGTACTATCTTTGAACGTGCGGTAATAAAAAAAATAATTGGAATACAGGTGGATATCTCGAAAACCTTGATATGTCGAAAGAATATTTTCCCCCTTGGCATTACATATTCTTCTAAATAAGTTGTGCAGAAAAAATATTTTATAATACTTAGTTAAACTGAAGCATAAAACAGTAATAAAATATTTTAGCACTATGTATAATAATATTCAGATTGATACTTATATTATATTAAAAAGTTATTTACATATTTTTATTTATGCTACATATTTATATTTAAGTACTGCCATAATTTAAAAAATAATAAGATATCAAAATGAAGTAAAAAATATATATAAAGTCATTCCATACCAAATCATCACAGCTCCCAACCCGATCCTCTTCGATTTTGATGAAAATTGGTGAAATGGAAGATTTTATAAATATAAACGGAAATTAAAGTACAAATTTAAGGTACCCTAAAAAATTTGTTATTTTTTAAATATTAATCGAATTTTCGCAAAATTTGAGTTTAACAACTCGATTTTTTTACTTCAACTCATAACAGTTTCCAAAAAATATTATCCCAGATATTCAAGTTCTGTTTGTTGACAATTTGAATTCTAATGCATCATTCTTTTTTCATTTCTGGTTATATTAACAATATTTTTTTGACGTTTTTACATCTTTTGGCCTTTTTTATATTTGATCGAGATGAAACAAGCATCAATCAATTTTTTTTTCTTAATTCTAGAATTTATTAAAATTTATTTAAAATTAAAATTTATTATTATTATTTTTTATTTCCTGTTTTATGCGATTTTTCGGTTTTTTTTTTTTTTTTTTTTTTTTTTTTTTTTTTTCAGACGATGGTTGAGACAAGGTCTTTTCTTTAAAAAAGTCTTCTTAGAATCTCTAAAACAATTCTTTCCATATTTAAAAAATTATAAAGCATAATTCATATTTAGGCAAAATTTTATAACTTAGTTTTGCATTCATGTAACCAAATATGTGAAAAAAAAAAAAAAAAAAAAAAAAAACCCTTTAAATTTTGTCAGATAATTCTAAAGACATCTAGTCTTCTCTCTCAAAGAGAGGGGTGGGGGGGGGGGGAGTATAATCAAGAATTTAATAATTTTTCTGACAACTTCAGTGGCTTAAAAATTGCATTTTTTAAACTTGTAACTCGCATTTCTAAAAATACTTTTTCCAACATAATAATGTATTTCAGTTTGGAGTACATTCTTTTACGCAAAATAATAAAGTTTATTATTATTTTAATTTCCTTCTACTTGCTTTCAAACGTTTATCAAATTTGTTTTATAGAATTGTTCTCCCTTCCATTTTTTTTTCCAGAATATGTTTTCTATATTTGTTTTATATATAGTCAGTGTGTTTTTCCAAATGGATGGTTTTTTCCAAATTTGATCAATGGATAATTTCTGAATCGTTAGCCTTAGGCATATAGTTCCAATTGCAAAAGTTTTTAAAATTAGCTAAATAATTATGTTGGACACAATTTGGATCACAAAATGCAATTCTGATGAATAAGTTAGAAAAATTAACTTTTTACACAGCCTATGGGACCTATAAGTTATATTTGGTAAAACAATCCTGAAGCTCTGATATATTAAATGAAAAAAAAAAAAATTGTACGACCAAAACTCACCGTGTTATGGGAGTTTAAAATTTGGAAAATTTCCGCTTTTAACATGGTGCCTGAAGAGATGTGCAGTTAGATCGAAATCGTACATTCTTTCAGGCACTGTGTTAAGTGCCAAATTTTTCCAAATTTGAAACTCGGTAACTTTTGGTCATACTAAAATTATTTTTCCCCCGCATGTCAGAGCACGAGGACTGTTTCACTAAACATAACTTATAGGACCCAGGGATGTATAAAATGTTAAGCTTTGTAACGTCTTCAAAAATGCATTTTTTTATCCAAACGACGTATAATATAATCGTTTAGCTAATTTTAAATATTTTTGAAATTGAAACTGTTTATCAAAGACTAACGGTTCAGAAATCGTCTATTAGTCAATGCTTAGAAGGAACATATTTTATATTTTTTATAATATGTGTAGATTAAAATTTTGGATAAAAAAATTTCTTTAAATTTATATTGTATTTATTTGTTATTAAATTATTTAAAAATGAACCCTTAAGTGTAATATATCAAGCTATCATACTGATCTCGATAAACAAGTACTCCCTTGCAAAAGTGATCTTCATGTCTTGCAGAAAGCAAGGCACAAGCACTGATTTTGGAACGAATTTAAATTTTCATATCCTCCGGCTAACGAGCAAATGGGCAAAATTGTAATGTTGTTTTCTTTTATTTTTATCTTAAATGCTAAAAAGAATTGATTTTTCTAACATTAAAAAAATTGATTACGTATATGAATGTAATCATTCAGAATATTAATCATTACTTCATTCATTAGTATTGCATTATATCTTTAGAATTATATTAATTGAAATAGTTCTTGTATTGCAGTGAAAACTAGAGCTTAGTGAACATATTAACATGGGCTTGCAGTCAGGACTTATAAATGTGGTAACAATCAAATTGCTAATAATAAAATGAGGACGTGAGTTTCAAAACTCGCCTTATCCAAAATTTAAAAAAGCAAGTTTTCTCTACCAATCTATTCTATTGGTAAACCTGCACAGAAAAAACACTATAATCTGTAAAAAAATATTTTTATCCTTTATTTTTGAGGTTCTTAAAATATTGGTTTGGTTTCAAAACTCGCCTTATCCACTAGGGCGTTGGCAACAAAACTATATTAGTTGGGGCACGTCTAACTTGTCAATGGGTATTATGCTACGCTTGCCTTTTTACTAACTTTGGCGTTGTAGGATCGCCAGATTTGGCTGTTTATCGTTGTTTGGGGGAATAAATTTGCGCGAGTTCATGTTATCAATTCTTTTGTTTTTTCACGTTCCACGCAGATTGTTCCGTATTCCTAAAAGAATTTCGTTTCCATTGTTTTAGATTACTGTACTAAATTTTGTCATCTGCGATTTCTGAATTTTTAGCGATTCTTATGCGATTTAACGTTTCTTTTTTGTTTTTAGCGTTTCGTGGCGATTTTCTACATTATTAAAAGTACATTCGATTGTTAACTTTTAGTCCAATACAACAAATTTTATCCTTTTTTCAATAAAGTTTATTCGGAATTCGTACAGCAATTTTTGTGGGGGTTTTCGGGTTTGCGCGACGATTTCTCAACATTCGCAAATTGAATCCTATTTTTTTTTTTCCAATATAGAAATTTTTTTATCCTGCAATTTTTGAAGTTTTAGTCATTCATAATGCTATTTTTAGCGTTTTTTTTCCCGCAAAGATATAAAATTAACGATGATTTAATGTACAAAAATATTCAGAAAGAACTAATTTATAAGAAAAAAATTGTGTTTTAGTTTAGAATTTATTGTAAAACACATGAAACGTTCATAAAATAAAAAATGTTTTCCTCCTTATTTTTATAATAAAAATAAATGGTCTTCGCTGATTTGTTTGTAATAGAACTCATCTTCGGAAAATCATAAAAGAAAACAGGAATGAATATTTTTAGCTTTTCTTTTGTAAATCAATTATTATTTTGTCCCAGATTTGAAAGCTTTCATTACAATAATAAGAAAAAAAAATCTAACCGGTATAATAAACTCATAGTAATGAATGCTAAAATTCAAAAGCTGTGCAGTGTTTTATTATGAAGCCGAAAAAAAAAGTTTATTGATGTATGTGTTAACATTTAAAATAAAGATAAAATTCTTATTATTTAGCATTCAATTTTTATGTTTAAAAGAAAAGAAAATTTTGAAAATAATCTAATTATATCCTTACAAATTTTATTCCAATTTCAAATTCAATATAAATTTCATCCTGAAAATTATAATATCACTTGTTTCAAAATTATCTATTAAAATAGAAGGAAACACACATACACACCCTCTCACAATGTTCTTACAACACTTTACTCACTTTTTTTTTTCCTCACAATGTTCACAAACAAATGCACATTTTTAGTTGCATTGAAGAAATTGTTTTAAACTATTCCAATATATCCAGACATTATGCAATTTCGTTTCCAGTTAATTGATTTATGTCAAATTAAATTATAATTTAACTATCAAATTAACTTACATTTATATATAAAACTATAGTATGCATTATGAATAACTGGTGAATTTTTTCTTGTTTTTTGTCTAAAATACTGTTAAAATATGGAATTTATACCATTGTTTAAAAGACAAATTAATTTAACTGCTGATCAATTCTTTCTAAGTAAAATAAGAATAGTTTAAACTTCTGTATGCGGAAGGATGGAAATTATATCGTGAATATACGTACTTATAAAAAGTCATATTAAAAAGAAAAAAAAATGATTTTAACATTTTTAATAAAAATAAAATTCTTATTATTTAGTATTCTTCAATTTTTATATTTAAAGCAAAATCAAAATTTGATAATAATCTAATTATGTCCTTAGAAATTTTATTCCAATTTCACATTCAATATAAATTTCATCACATAATTATAATACCACTTTTTAAAAAATGCGTATCAAAATAGAATGAAAAACATTTTTTTTTTCTCACGATGTTCTTAAGTAATTACAAATTTACATTTTAGGCCACATTGAAGAAATGTTTTAACCCATTCCTATAATCTACAGATTTTGCAATTCCGTTTCCAGATAATTGATTTATCTTAAATTATATTTTAATTTAACTCAAATTAACTTGCATTTATGTATAGAACTAAAATATACATTCTGAATAACTGATGAATTTTTTCTTCTTTTTGAATCTAACATACTGTTGAAATATTGAATTTATACCATTGATTAAAAGACAAATTAATTTAACTGCCAATCAATTCTTTGTAATTAGAATAAGAATACTTTTACCTTGAGTATGCGGGAGCATGAAAATTATATCGTGAATATTATATCGTCTATCCTCTAAGAAGGTCGTATCTTCTTTCAATTGTTTAATTTATTTTTAAAGATAATTATAATTATTGTACATATTTTATCCACATGTTTGGTATGTTTTTAAAGTGAAATTTTCCAAAAAAATTCGAATCCATCGAAATTTTTATTCTATCTTTAATAGTTTAAAAAATGAAACATTTGACTGAACATCGAAAATCTTTTATCTCCAGAAATGACATGGGAATCACCCCATGGCAGATCACCCCCAAACAACTCTACGGGGTGCTAGGGTTGCTTACTCATTTGTTTCAACCGCCAAAAATCTCGCCAGAATTCTAATGCGCGAAGAAATACATTTTCCTTGAATATTACTAGTATTTGTCATAAATATGAACATACATTAAGCTAAATCAATTTTGTTTAATCAGTCAATCGCTTTTCAATGGAAAATCTAAAAAAAAATAGGATATAAAGTGGCTTTTCATTAAAATTCAGTAAGGAACTACTTCTTTGCGCAGACATACACTTCTCTCCAGTATAACACCCATTGACTAGTTAGACGTGCCCCAACTATAGATTTATCCCTGCGCATGTGTAGACCAATGGATGACTAGCTTATCAGCTACTATCACAGTAATTTTCCTTCATTTCTCTGCGACCTGTTGCTATTTTCATTAGTAGATATAGAATGGGCATTTTATGCCAGTGCCACGGGTGGCACGACCTCTGTGCACCTGTGAAGGTCATGCTGCACAGGTGTGATGTCCTCTAAGAGGAGGGGTCAAGGTTATGCGGCACGGCGGTGGAGGTTGTCCTCTAAGAGAAGGTTATGCGGCGGCGTCTTATAAGACGATGTTAACTTTTGAAAAATTAATGTGTAATTAAGAAATTTTAATTGGGGGACTTTAACTTTTTCGGGGTATTTTTTGAAGATTGAATTTTTCGGAGATTGATTTTTTTTCTTACCGTACTACAGTATGAGGGGTAATTTTAAGTTTGTTTTTTTTTTTTTTACTAATGATAATTAATTTTAATTGGGGGACTTTAACTTTTTTCAGGGTAATTTTTGAAGATTGAATTTTTGGGAGATTGATTTTTCTTTTCGTCGTACGAGGGGTTTTTTGAGTTTGATTTTTTTCATTAATGATAATTAATTAAGAAATTTTAATTGAGACACTTTAACTTTTTTGGGGGTAATTTTTGAATTTTTATGGACATTGATTTATTTCACCGTTGTTTAGTACGAGGGGATATTTTAAGTTTGATATTTTTCATTAATGATAATTAAGAAATTTTAATTGGGGGACTTTAACTTTTTGGGGAGTATTTTTGAAGATAGAATTTTTCGGGGAAATTGATTATTCTTTTCGTCGTACTCCAGTACGAGGGGTTATTTGTACTTTTAAAAAATTAATTAAGAATTTTTAATTGGGAGACTTTAATTTTTGGGAGTAATTTTTGAGATCGATTTTTTTTTCTTTTCGAGGACATTTATTTTTTTAGCACACTTGAGTTTTCGGTGTTTTTACTGGCAACGATTTTTAATTTGGGAACTTTCAAATATTTTTTTCGCGATTTTCCTTTAGCAATCGAATTTTAAACATTAATTAAAAAATTTAATTGGGAGACTTTATCTTTTAACGCGAATTTTTAGATAAAAATGGAATTTTCAACGTAAATTGGATGAGAGGACTTTACGCGATTCAATTTAGTGACGTATGCGCTTGACTATTGAGTATTAATTAAAATTTTGAATGAGGTCACATGTGAATTTTGTTATTTAGTGTTAGAATTTTTGTCTGCAAATTTTTAAATACAACTGCCCCCACCAGTGGCTGAGAGGTTATGCTCACGAAGCTAATAGACGGGAAGTGCTGGGTTCGATCCCAATCGCACCCGTCGGCCTAATCGTTCGGAGTTTTCTTCGAACCATGGATTTTCACGCGTAAATTCGGGTTAGGTTACCTTAGAAAGACCTTCACGAAGGGCACTCCCCCCTATATCCCTAGTGTAGATAATCAATCGCGCCCGTCGGCCTAATCGTTCGGAGTTTTGTTTGAGTCATGGATTTACATGCGTAAATATGGGTTAGGTTCCCTTAGAAAGACCCTGACGAAGGGCACTCCCTCCCTTTATCCATAGTGTAGATAATCGGTCGTCAAAATTAAGCCACCTTTTTAATAGTACTAGTAAACTTTAGAATTTTTATTTTTCTGAATCCGTGTTAGATGAGTAGATATTTTTTCTCGGTTTTATACAAAAATAGAAATTGGTAAGATATTTTTGAGGATATCGGTTTTTTGGCTTGTTATGCAATGTTTAGGTATGTATTGTTTAATCCATATGAAAATTTATTTTGAAAAAAACATGAAATGCCATTCATAAAGATATTAGGAAAATTTCCCCCTACCCCTAAATGAATTTATATTTGTGAAATATAGGGTTACCTATTTAATGGTGTGTTTGAATTTAGAATCACCAATATACCTTAACCCGAAATTTTATTGAGGCATGTTTTCGAAAAGTTTCATATTTTTAAAAACTAGAAAATCGATTTTTAAACGAAGCGCTTTTTAAACATACATAATTTTTGAACGTTTCTATCGAAACACTTTGAATTTTTAATAAGATTTTTGGAAAAAAAACGCACTTTTGACAAATTTTCGTTAATAATTGCGCTTTTTAGAATAAAACTATACCTTAGTTTACCTTAGTTTTGGAATACTTTAGTTTAACACTATTTGATGTTACATATATTTTTCAAAAATAAAACAAACTTACTTTAATATTTTTCGACAAAGGTAAAATCTTGTAGCTTCAAGAAACGCGTGTGATAATGAACACTCTACTGAGTTCGTTATCTTGGAAAGTGAGAAGTGATCACTTTATTTAGATAAGGATTTTTCCCAAATACAGTGGGTTAAACGATATTAGATTTTTATTACGATTGACTAATGGGGGTTACAAAGTAAGATAAGCTAATGAGAGTTAGAAATTAATGTGTAGCGTGATTGGATCTTTTTTCTTTAAGGGATTAAAATTAAAAACACTATCAATGATTAACACATATGATTTCAACATTCATTTAACATTACGTCACACAAAACGAATTTAATTAATAAATGTATAATTAGGATTTTCAAATAATTAATTTAATATTACGTCACACAAAACAAATTTAATGAATAAATGCATAATTAAAATTGCGTCACAATTTTTGAATGATTTTATTAATCTAGAATTTATATCAAATTCGGAGTCAATTTTTTCTCATCGATTTATTTAAAATAAAATTGGAATATTTTTTAGCAATTTAATGCATGTGTTACATTTATTTAGGATTTAACTATTTTATAATTATACCTTTTAAAACGGATACTTTTTAAATTGATTCATTAACCGCGAGAATACTTCAAACATGTCCTTGATGAGTCATCACGAATAACACTCGAAACATGAAAGTTTTAATAAATATATTGAGGTTTATGAAAAGTAACACTTATTGAAATTTATTTAATATTTGAAATAAACATTACGCGCAGTGACCGTCAGGCATACATTTTAAAATATAGATCTAGTTCAAATTTTACTAAGTTTCGTAATGGAGGTCACGTTATACCCTAACCAATCATACTATTTAGTCAGGGATTGCTATTTTGGAATTATCTAAATTAGTTACAAAACTTCTCATTTTTTAATAACTACACTAATCATAAGTCTTGTTTAATCAAATAAATATAATTTCTATCGTTTTTGTTACTTAACAAGATATAAATACCTTATACATATGCTATAGTGATTCTGGTTTAGTTTAGTGCATATAAATTTTAACTAATATTTTTCTTTTAGTAAATATAACAATATTCACCAACATATATATATATATTTAACATTATTCAAATTTCGCACAAACCTTTAAATAATTTTGGAAAAAATATTTCATTTTTAGAAGATTAACCATAATATTAATTTTAAACCTCTTAATTCTTTTTTAATTGAGGTAGTACGATAGAAAATTAATATATTCGACACAATAAAGAAATTACTAATTCATATTAACAATGATTTTAAGCATTATGTTAAAATTCGAGATTTTTCATTTACAAATAATTTGAAAAATAAAACATTTAAAAGTAAATTGACTTACTTGTATTAATTTTCCATCTAAATCCAAAAGGCTTTCAAACAGAAACAACACACCACATACAGTTTTGTGTCACTATATGAAATGAATCAGGATTTTTCACCCCAATCTCTTATCTCTGGGGTAATTCCTAGAATTGACTCATGCGATACGCACAATATTACATCGTAATTTGAATCTAAGAACAGTGTTAATGAATTTAATATGATGCGTTATTAATAAGGGATTAAATATAATGTGTAATTAATAAGGGATTTAGTTAATTTGTTTCGTTATTAATTAAAACCTGAATATAATTATGTCTTTTTAAGTCTTATTTAATAGAATAGGAATACTTTTAAAATTTTCAGGAGGTTTTTTTCAGAAACACTTTTTAAAAATACTTTTCTTAATGAATGTGTAATTAACATTTTTTAAATTAATTATTTAATCTCATATTGCACGTGATAGGGATTCCCTATCACGTGATAACACCCACGTCATCAGGGATGTTATATACCCCGTGACTAGATCTAATCAGTTGATAAGATTAGCTGATAAGGACTTAGAATTATTCATTTCGTTTTTAGTTTTTGTAAGAGAAGGTCGTGCTTAAGACTGCTAGCTGCCGTATTAGATAAGTATTATTATTTTGTGTGTATATATATAAAAATGAATTTAAAAATTAAAATGTAATAGTATTTAATAATTTTAATGAATTTTAAAACATTAATTTGTAATAGTACAATTTAAAGTTAACTGGATATATTTCATGACACTAAGTTTAACTAAAAATAGTAAAAGGTTTTTTATACACATTAATTTTCATGTTTAATCTATAAAGATATTTTTAAGTCTGAATACTACTAACCCTAGTTAGCATAAAAATATTGCAAACTTGTGAAAAATAGTGATTATTTAATTCAAATTTAAACAATATTTTGTGTTTTGTAATAATATGCATGTTTTGAAATATAAAGAGTGAAAACTATCTAAATTATAAGCATGTTTTTTAATCGCAGCAAACTTTTTTGAATATATTTCATAAAAACTTTGTTGATTGTCAAACAAAAGCAACGAATATTATTAATTTAGCATAGTGAAAACAGGTTATCATGTTATTTTTACAAGTTAGTTTAATAATGTCATGTTAGCTAGTTTAGTAATGTCACATAAAAGGTATCATTCAAGTTAGGAATAACCTATTTTGATTAGTCATTATTTATTGGAATGAAAATGCGGACTTTAGTTTATTAAAATGTTTGCGCTTGTGTAGATAAAAGGTTTTGAATTGTTTTGATAATCATAGATTCGTTTGAAAAGCAGTTGTTTTATTGTGTAAATAAACGATAGCTGGGATAAAAAATTTAACGATGTGTTCACTAGTCAGTTTTAACAGAAAACATTAAAATTTACAAATATATATAAATGCATATTTCAAAAAGCATAAATTGACTAACCTGGAAATAGCATCGAAATATTTAAAACATTTGTTATGTTAACATATGTATAAAAAACAAATATTTATTTCATTTGTAATTAAATAAGAAATCATTTTTAAACATTCGATTTTTTTCTTTTCAAAACATAGCTCAAAATGCATGTATGTACATAACTATGTATTAAAATTTGTTGACTTTAAAATATGAATGAAGCATTTTTAAGAATTTTCAAAGCATTTTTATCAGTAGTTCAAATCTTTAATATTGTCTTGTAATATTTTTTAATAATTTTTAAAGCATTTTTATCAGTAGTTCAAATCTTTAATACTGTCTTGAAATATTTAATACTCTATTGAAATATTTATAAAAAAATTTTTAAAAATAATTTTATTAACTTTTAATGTGTATACCTTTTAAATTTTTTTCCCATTTACAAATACACACACACACACACACAAAGATATGTATATTAAGAACCGAGTGAATGGGTCATGCAAGATCTTACTGAAATGACAAGTTCGTTATCTGGAAGTGATTAGCGTTTTCTGAAAATGATATTACCTATTCTAGCGGTGAAATCACTGTGAAAATATCACGGAAGTTCTACGATCTTATCTATGAGCTTATATACTGATAGGGTGATAAGGGATAGTATTAATCGACTCACGCTAGGGGTGCGCATCATTATATGCATGTACCTACCTAGTTTAACTTCGTCTCTCGTTTGGATTATACCCTTCACGTGTGTGTTGTTTTGTCTCTGCGACTCGCTAGCTTAACCATGAATACAAGTTTACTACGTGATGCTAATGAAAAAGGTCTGTTTTACTTAGCGGATAATCCTGATTGCAAGTTTCCTCAAAACGAGTGGTTTACACGTCTGTTTAGTCAATCTGGTTCATATTGTACTTTCTTCCGCTGCATTGGAGATTGTACAGTTGTCGAAATAGTGATGGAGCAGAACTGCGATTTAAAAGTTCACATAACGAAATATTTTGAAGGAGCTTTCGGTGAAATCTTCCCAACTGAAGAAAGTGTGTCATTATCCTGTGAATCGTTTGACTCTTTTCAAAATCAAATGAAAAACTTTCATTTCTATTCTAAAAAAGACAGTTTCGTCTGTAATAACGATATTCTCACACCAGGGTCGTACTGGCATAACTGAGAGGGCGGTGGCAAAATGGATAAAAAGGGCGCCGATTGCCTTACAAAAGGGCGCAAATACTTATATATATACATACATATATATATATATACATACATACACACATGCTATATAAATTATGTATAAATAATCACTTTAAAAATATATACGAGTATATTGCTATAGCGAAAACTTTATTCCTAAAATAATTATGACACCCAAATTAGTATTTTATACTATAGAAATGTCCCAGACAACACAAACACATCCTAAGAACATCCGAAAGATGTCATATTCAGGACAAGCTGATATCCTGCGGACCGATGAATTGGTCCTGCCGACCATTTTAGGACATCCCCTGGGTTTCGAAATGTCCCACCTGTCAACATCCTACGGATGTCATTTCATGACACCTTTTGGACGATTATAGGACACTTGTATGATATCCTCTGGATGGTCCTAATGACATCCTAAAATCATCCAAATAATGTCATATTCAGGATAAGCTGATATCCCGTGGATGGATGCAGTCGTCTTGCAGACAGTAATAGGACATCCCCTGGCTATCGAAATGTCACACCTGTCAACATCCTGTGGATGACTTTTTTATGATGGCTCGATAACCTCTGGATGGCTTAATGAATGTTACTGCCTACAATTTGCATTTTTGAAATTTATGGCAATTCATTGATGTCTTGTCACTTTTAATTATTATAATCAATTATAACAATTATTAAATAAATTATATAGCCTGTAAAAAGATTATTCAGTAAACCTTTCTTTAAAAAAAAAAACAATCTTCAAGATATCTTAGTTTATACAATTTATTAAGTAAAAAATGTTTTCAGTGACAATATAGGAGTTTCAAAAATGCAAATTGAAGATAGTAATATATCTTACATATTTTTGATAAGATTCAAGAATATTTAAGAAATTTGGTAAAATTCCTTACTTGCATACAATAATAGTTTTACATACTTTATTCTTAATTTAAACAAATATTATCCAAAATGGTGCAATTTAAAAATTTTCCATCACAGCTTCATCACTATTTAAGATATTGTCTTGCAGATATTTTTTAATATCTGGAGTTGAACATTTTTCTAATTTACTATTTTTGCCATAAGAACCATTTTTTCAATGAGAATTTTATTCATTTTGAAATTATTTGATTTACTTACTAAAAAAAGCATGGGACTACCTGATCCACTATGCACTTTAGGAACACCCAGTATCTGTAACAAATGTTATGCATTTGATTGTCCTGTGATGAAGTGCCACATGAAATTAAAAAGTATATTTTTGTTGCTCCGATGATTGTTTTACATTTTTCTTTATAGAAAAAAGCTACTGCATAAGACATCTTAATATTTTTGAAGTCAAATAAATAAAGTACAAAAAGTATGCCATTTTATATTTAGTGACCAAAGCACATTTTACTGTTGTGATAATTTGGCTGTAAAATACAACTTTAAAATTAATGTTTTACTTAACTTTAAATACATTACCTTACTTTAACAAAATATGATAGTGTCATGGATACATTTAACTTTATACAATTGGTAATAGCTCAGTAAATGCCTTTTATGAACATGAAAAATTAACACAAACTGCAGAAAAGTTAAGATACTCTTTTCATCCTTTGTTCTTATTTTAATGAATAAGAACTTTTATATTTTAATTGCATTTTAAATGATTGCACATATTACACTAAATGCTGAATATAAAACAATAAACTTGAATTATTTGACAAAGAAAAGTTTAATCTTTACGTAAAAATTATCAAAAGTGAATACCTGAAAATGTTATTCAAAATAAAAAGTCAAAGTTTACTCCTAATTTAATTTAAGACCAGTAAAGGAAAAAAAAATAAAAGACAAAAAGAAATACTTATAAAATATATTCTGCAGTGTTAAGAATGATAGTACGAAAAAATGATAATCGCTGTTGAATTATTTTGTTTATTAATTATTAAAATAATTCCTATATTAAAAAGCTTAAAGTTACGAATTACACAATAAAACAGTCACATTAAAAGCAAAACAAGTATTTATTTACAATTTTCACAGCAAAATACAAAAAATATTTATTTAAAACTTTCACAGTAAAATACAAAACAAATATTTTTTACAACCTTCCACATTACAAAATATAGTTTCAAAACTTTTTTTTAACAACAATCCAACTTTCCAGTTTCTCCTGCCTGCACTTGTCACAAAATAATTTTTACGCTGCACACATCTATAATGAAGAAAAGACAAAATATACATTTCTACTAAACTTTATTGGTGCATCACTTTCATTCAAAAGGAATAAATCAATATATATATACACAAGATATACAATAATTTCTTATTGTTTGTTTCTTCAAAAGATCTTTTTGTAAAATTTACAGTTATTTTTAGGAATTTTATTATTTTAAGCCCTAGGAAATGCTTGAAAAAACTATTAAAAAGTACAAAGCAGCATAATTGCACATCTTATTTTATGTCAAACATCAACATGAAGCACCTGTCTCATTTTGTATCAAAAGAGAGTTAATATTTATAACTGATGAGAATACCATTTTTAATAATTAAAAATTATGGTAATTACAAGCAACAGGACCATGCAAAGAGAAAACTGTGCCCAGGGTAAAGTTTAGTTTGCCTGTCCCCCCCCCCCCCCCACACACACACACAGACCTTCCTGATTAAGGAATGTAAAAACCAAAGTTCCCTGAACCAGAGCCAAGCGGATACATACGGTTCTCTTTTCTAGGGGATCACGTAGGAACCTGTCCCAAAAAGCATCAACTGACGCCCAATCACAACATCAACCTGCCATTCGAAACAGCTAAGCGAGGAAGACAGAAGGCCACAACACAACATAGTCTCTGCTGCAGCCTGATAATTTATTACACATGGAATATTTTGACAAGTCCGGGAGTCAAGGAAACATCTGCACAAGGGTGGCTATGTCGCAAAATAAATAAGATGCTGCCAAGTAGACTAAAGCCACTGGGCCTCCCACTGGTGAACAACAGATACCATCAAACCAACAAGTACTCCATGTTCAGAAACTTCTCACCATGAATTGCTAACATTATACCTCGAGGGTACCCCTCAAGTACTATAAGTGTCAAGCACAAGAGCTACCTCACTCTGCACATCAAACTGGGCAGAACCATCACTCCATAAAGCCGAAAGCTACATGCATCCTAGACTGTCACTAGGCATTATGCCTCGAGGGGAATGTAACAAAACACCTTCCAGGTAGGTACCGAACGAAAGTTCAAGATATCCTTTTTAGAGGCCTACAAGAGTAGAACGGGCGGCCCAATCGCTCCTCTAGACCACAAGCCGAGATCAAAGCCATGAAAGATCGCAGCTCTCGACCCCAGCCAGACACAAGGAGAAGCCACATAAGGCATGTCACACACTGCAAGAAAAGAGAAGGTAACTGCTAATCCAACCAGCAGCGCAGTAACTTCCCCCTACACACAGTTCAGAAAATTAAACAAAACAGACCTAAAACAATTTCTAAAATGGAAGAAGCCCTTAGTCAGAAATTTGTTTTGGCATGTTGGGTAAGGGATGGTGCAATAGCTTTGAAACTAAAAATGGGGAACGAATGAAACTAAAAATAACTACTTTCATTGGGAAAAAAATTCTCGATGTGTATATATAATATATATAACCATTATATAATTACAATTCATCACTTTTCTCCATTTATTAAAAATAAAATTAATAAATTGAGCATCAATACATTACACTGACATTATACAAAATAAAGCAGGATCACCTATTTTTAATTTAATGAATCATTAATGAATTGTGTCTACTATAATGTACCAATATACTGATCACCAACATATAATGAATTAAAATCTTTATGGAATTTTACGGATTGCTTAGGGCACTTCAGTTTTTATTATGCAAACAATTGTTTTAATGCCAAAAAGAGAAAGGGAAGATTTTGTCAACTGAGAGACAAGAAGCGTGTAAATTTTTTGGATGAGCAGCAAGATGGGTGCTAATTTTTTGAAAGAGAGGCCAGAGAGGTGCTATTATATAAACCAAAAGACAGGTGGGGTGTTATTCTATTATATTTTTTCACAAACATAAAAAACTATAACAAATATCTTAAATAATACTAAATGAGTTTCATACTTTTCTGTTATACAAACCAGGGATATGTTTAGGAAAATTTTAGGTCCTTTAAAGGACCCTTCACAAAATTATTTATCTTAAAACAGGACCCTTCACAAAATTATTTGTCTCTTAAATAGCGATTTCATAGAATGTTTTCGCTTTCAAATTGAACTTTTCCACAAATTTAGTCATTTAAAAATAAAATCAGGCCTGTAAGTAAGCAGTTAAATAACACCAAAGAGCTTATTACTTAGCTTTTTATACAAGAAGGATAGAACATGAAGACATCGATAATTTAAAATTCACAAAATTAAGAGTAGAATTTTCACAAAAATAAGAAAAACTTCAGTTTCACAAAAACAGGACCCTGTCACAAAAGTCTGGACAGATTCCTACAAACACCTTGCCAAAATGTATGCTGATATCACAATCCTATCCATGCAACAGATTTTTATTGCAAACCATGCCATTTTCTTGGGTTATAATTTACAAACAAAAAAAGTTTGCCAGAAAGAAAAACTTTAGCATAAGGACTTAAATAAGCTATTATTATTAAATTATTGGTTCAAATTTATGTAACTAGATTTCATTTTTCATTAAAAAATGTTATTTTTCACACAAAAAAAAAATTAAATTTCACGAAAGCAACTTTTACTTTTCATAAAATAGGCCTCATAAAAAAAAAAAAAAAAAAACTGCATTGACCCCTGGAGATACCGACTATGAACATTTCACAGTCTAATTAGATACAATTTTGTTGGTGCTGAATATCATACCCAGTCTATTAAGAGAATATAGATTGTCGCAAAATGCTATAACAAAAGCAATATATGTCATTGTTTACAATTTTATCGCATTGATATCGTGTGACGTCTTAATATATATATATATATAAAAATCAAAAGTTTGCTACAAACAATGCTAAGAGACACTTATAACTTCATGACTGAATTAAAATCCTAGTTTTACTTTATTGTATAATATTCATTTGTTCTTTTATTGTAAGTATATATTTGTGTGGATATAGTAAAATAGTGTGAAAGTTTGAAACAGTATATTTTTTAAATGATCACTTTTATACCAACAGTTTTTTTTTTCTATTTGGCACCAACTATCATGCTTGGTACAATGTTGTTGATATAATAGAAACGCACCTAGAGTTTAAATATTAAAAATCAAAATATGTTTCAGAATGTTTACATTCGAAATAGCCATAACCAGGGGTGTAAAAATCTAAGCACCAGCGGGCAGTCTCTCATCAATAAATTTTATTCATTATTTTTCGTCTAATTTTTTTGTAAGAATGCTAATAAAATTAAAACGAAGAAAACTAATAAAATTTATAGGTGAGAGACGCGTTGGGCACCTACACTTTTACACCCCTGGTCATAACATAAAAAATTTCCAACATAAAATAAAAATTTATTCGAGCTGAAAAAGAATACAAGTTGAATTAAATGTATTTGGCAGGTAAAATGTATAATAGAAAATTTCAATAGTCACACGACTGAAAAAAAAATCTTTGACATAAGCATTTTAATAGTCATTGCTTTTTGGCTGGTATGATATTGTAATTTTCTATACATAAGTTAATTTGGGATATCCATAAATAATACTGCAGTACTCAAATTCATGTGAAAAATACCAGGAAAAAAAACCATTTCATAATGTTTAAATTATAAAATACAGTCGGCCCCACTTAATCGGGTAATGGATAATTGCATACCCCGCTTATATTCATAGAATGCCATGGAACAGAGACGTTCCCCATAAGGCTAATTTTAAATGTACTCGTTTTATCGCATAACAATCCCCGGTTAATTGCATAAATATCGCCACTCTACTAGTAGTAATCCGGATTTTATGAATTCATGTTATAGTGGTGAATGGAAAAAAAAGGAAGAGCTTTATTTTTTTGTAACAATGGTTTGTTATATTTACAATCAAAGAGCAGAAATAGTTGTGTAAGATGACTTATCTTAATTCTGGCAACTTATGAGAGTGTTGAATTTGGACAATTGTGTTTTTCTTTTAAAGCTTGTTGTACATATAGTGACTCAAGATGCTGGGGAGTATTTTTTGAAAAATTCTGGAATCGGGGGAAAGTAGACCAATAAAAGCTCAATATTTAGCGTTGGAAGTGGAGAAATGCAATGTCAAGATATGAAAAAAAAAAAAAAAAAAATTCCTAAAGGATTTTTTGTGTAGGCAAAAGAAAAAAGAATTTACGCAGAAACTTTTATTTTCAAAGGTATGATTTAAAAACAAAAATTTTCTATTTAACTTTCATTTTAATTTTCACATGATATAATGAAAAATAAATCATGTACTGTAAATAGTGTTATAATACCTTATACTTTATTACATATACTTTTATATATAGAGTAATAATAAATTATTTATTAAAGTTATTAATACAGTAGTTTTTAATTTATTAGGTAAATAATTATTCTCCATTAATATTTATCATATCTGTGGCATATTATCAAATGATAGCGTTTGCTGATAACATTAATTAATGTCCTCGCTTCAATGCATACAATTCAGTGGAACCAACTGTATGCAATTAAGCGGGATGGACTACATTTTAAAATTAAGTCTATTCTCTAAACTTAGGTTGAATTTCTGACAACAGAAACATTTTTAAAATTATCGGAAAAAAAAAAAACAGTTTTCATAACAAAGCAAACTTTCTTTTTTTAAATATCAAAATATCCCAAACTGACACAATTCATAATTATGTTTGAAACCAAAACTATTACTATTCAAAGAAAAATATTATACTGTATTAAATAATAATAAAATATAATAATTTAAATATTATAATAAATACATGCTCACATGATCTTATATTTTTTAGAAGAAACAACAACAAAAAAAAAAAAATTCAGTTAAACTTACCACTGTTGGGGAGAATTTTTGATGATTTTTTTTGACAGCATGCAGCTCGATTTGTATATAGATTTTTCACTAATTATTTCCAAGGTATCTAAAATAAAAGAATAACTTTAATAATAATTATGGTGTCAAAGTACAATTTAAAAAACAAAGTTTTATACAGAGATGGTTTTTGAGACTACTGTATACATTTAAAATTATGTGTAAAATATTATAGCTAAAACTACAGGTACTTATCATGGTTTTTTGGTACACCATAATATCCCGTTAATCCACTTTTCTTGATAACTCCCTCTCCCTCCACCTTTTGTTAAAAAAAAAGATACTTCTTAGTTATCCCGTCGACCAAATTACTGTTACCAAATTGTAAGATTAAATGCCAATAATGGTTGCCATTCATTAATTAATTGTAAGATTAAATGTCAATAATGGCCAATAAATCCATTAATTTGACATTTTATTTGTTTATTTATTAATGTTTTACTAATTTATTTGTTGTTTCGTTATTTAAAATAAAAATTATGTCAATATATATATAATTTGGCGAAATTGGTTGACGGGATAACTAAGAAGTACCAAAAAAAAAAATCCCAAGAAAGCATCACCTACTTCAAAAAAAGTTCCACCCTGCATGTCAATGTCAGAATCAATACCAAAAGTATTTTATTTTTTCGCCACATCAGAAAGGGGTGTGAATTCTAAACATGACATTCCCAACACAGGGATTATTCTGTTCCGAATTTTCTGAAAAATTAAGCATTCGGTTGAGAAAATAAAAAAATCAGGCATCAGTCCATAGTCCAACAATTCGGACATAATAAAATGTGAATTTCGACAAACGGTCACAGAAAAAATAAATTTCATCAATCGTTCACAGAAAAAATTGCCAATTTTGTCTGAAGATCGCGAAAAAAGCCAAATTCGTCAAACGACCGCAGAAAAAACATGAATTTCATCAAAAGATCTTGGAAAAATGCAAATTTCGTCAAAAGATTGCAGAAAAAAGAAATTCAGTCAAAGAATCCAGTGAAAAACACACATTTCATCAAAGGATCGCGAAAATAGATACATTTCAACAAAGGATTGAAATAAAAACCCTGCACATTTCATCAAAGGGTTATGAAAAAAAAAAAAAAGAATTTCGTCAAAGTATTACGGAAGAAACGTGATTTTGGTCAGAGCAATGCGAAAAAAACTCCTGCAAGGTTCACCAAATGTCCCCAAAATCCCCCACAAATGTCGTGAAAAAATCTTGTGCAAGCACCCCCCAGATTATTTTACAATTTTTCGTCATGTCTTTCTTAGGGGGAGGGGAAATAACAGGATTTTACGGTACAGTTTTAAATAAAGATATTTTAAAAAGTTATAAATGCAATTCTAGTGTGGACCCTAGGCCAATTTTGCAGGGCGCAACGCCTGGCAGCTCTTTTTAACTCGTTTATGTGGCGTCAGAACAGCCTGTTTTACACAGTGTATGCATCTGGCAGCCCTTTTAATTATTTTATACACCCTGTGTCCCTTGCTGACATTTATGATGCACCCTTTCGACTCATTTCTTTTCTTAGCTGTGAGGGGAAGGGGGGGGGGATAACTCATGAAATATGTCCATTATTTACAGGAAATATTATATAAATTTCAGCATTTGTTTGTGGGGAAGTGTTGCAAAATTTGTCAATCGGTCATGTAGGAGGAGGAAAAAAAGAAATTTGACAGATTAATTTAGTTAGAGAAAAAAAAATTGCAAAATTCTTCAGTCTGTCATGAGAAAATAATATAATCGCTTATTTCGCCATTCAATCACATGGAAAAAAAACTTTGCAAGTTTTGCCAGTAAATCATGAGGAAAAATCTGGAGTTCATCAATTGCTTCATCGATCTGCCATGGGGAAATTGTGAAATTCAAGTACCGATTATATGAAAAAAAAAAAAAAAAAAAGCCCCAAAAGTTTTGCAAATCGGTAGCAAAGGAGAAAAAAAGGCAAATTTCAATAATTGGTAGAGATAAAATATCATAAAATTCATCAATCGGTTGGATAAAAAAATTGCCTTTCAGTTTTCAAAAGAAACTGAAATTCGCAAGTCGATCGCTGGAAAAAAAAAAAAAAAAATTGTTCAGGAAGTTGCTTTGAAATACAGCAAAATTTGTTAATCAATCACAGGAAAAAACATGAAATTCAACAGTCAATCATGAGAGAAAATCATGAAAATTTTCAGCCAGTTGCAGAAAAAAATGCAAAATTCATCAACTGATTGCATGGAATAAATCGTGAAACTCATCAATCAATAAGGAGAAAATTAGCAAAATTCACTCAACTGCGGGAAAATATAGCAAAAATCCACTGATAAAAAGGAGTCTAAACAAACAAATTCAAAAATATTTTTTGCGACACAAGTGCCATTTTTTTTTTTAAATTCCAATCCGAGAACCCCCCCCCCCTTTTTTTTTTCTGTAGAGTCAACATGAAGTTCATCTAAAATTTCATAATTACATTAAAGAAAAATATTTAATTTAATTGAAATGTAACAACACAAAGTGTTGAGCAACAACGGAGTGCTTTATTTTTTTACTGACCTGTACATAAAAACACAGGATTGAATATTTTTATGTATCGAACAAAATAAAGCAAAAATATATTGTTTACAACATGTAATTAATAGAAAATTGATAATCCAAATCATCTTAAATTTTTAAAGTGACCTGCTACATCATTGTAAACATTTTCAAATTGATTTATTATCTGAATCTTTTAAACAGCCTTGCTACATCAAAAATACTAAAACAAAATTGAACAGATGCTGCAGCCACACCAAGGTTGGTGCTTTTTTTTTAGCCATTTTGGCAAGAAAACCCTGGTCTGAAATACTTGTTGGGCATACTGTGCAAAAACTACATGTTAGTTTTATTATATTTTGAATCAGTTTATTTTATAATGAAAACACACACACATGCACTTTAATATGAAACACACACATTTTTTTATATATATATAAAACACACATTTACGTTATTGCAAAAAAAAAACACATTTTTTTTATTATAAGGCACACACATTTACTCTATAATAAATAAAACATTACACATTTTTTTAAAATACAAATTGTTTTATAAAACAGACACAAAGTTTAATTTAATAAAAAACACACTATCTGTTTTGCCATGTTATCATACCAGACAAAACATTATGATTTTTGCACCAAAAAGAAATATTGGTGTATCTACGAGATATCTACCAAAACATATTTTCTACAAAGAAAACCATATAAAATAGTGTTCACATTTCTTTTAAAAAACAGCCTGGCAGAATTATAGAAAACAGCATTTTTCTTGAATTTTCAGGAGAGGGAGAGGAATATCCCAGCTGGTCCAACCTCTGAATTCATCATTGACATGCATTATCAAGACAAGCTGAAATCATATACATTTTAAAAGCAACGTTAAAAACGCCAGAATAAACAAAAATTTTTTGCGAATTTTTGTTTATTCTGGTATTTTTAACGTTGCTTTTAAAATGTACTGTGCTGTCCTCTAAAAAAAACCCACTTTTTTAATTTCTCACTATATAAAATTTATTAAAAAATACAAAACAATTTGAAGTAGATACATTTTCACAGCCTGTCCTGACTAAGATTTTAATGTATAGTATTTTTTTTCTATCAATATATTACAAAATGGCAGCCAATTAAGCAAGACTTTAAAAAAAACCCACATGTAAAAACACTTCTAGAAATCAAAATATTAAACAGCAAAGTTTTTCTTTCATTATTAATTAGTTTTAAAACACAATTCTGCAAAAAAAAGGAAAAAAAAAATAACAATATTTTAATAATTGTAAATTGAAGGATTTACAAATGAAAAATTATAAATGTAATTTTTTGCTTATTTTTTAAAAAACTAAATAAACACTTAAGTAATTTTAAATGCTTTTATTATTGTAAATGGCATATAGAAACAGGACAAAAAGAAATTTTGACTTCTGTGATTTCTTTGATTAAGTTCTAGGGTGGGTTTTTTTTAGGATACATTTTCCTGTGGGTTTTTTTTAGAGGACAGCACTATATATCATTCTGCGGCATGTAGCATCTTAATAATTAAGCTGAAATCATGCTATGTTTTGAGAGAAATTAACATATAAATCAAATAAGCTTTCCATGGATTACTAGATGTAATATAATAATGCATTTATAGTAAAATCGGCAATGCTAATTCAATTCAGTTACCCTTGAGTATTCACCTGGAGATGGGCAAGATTTTTTTGCCGATTTTAAATTTCTTCATTTGTAAATTTTTTATGTTAATATCTGAATCTTTTTTGCCTGTAAATTTGAAATATATACTTTTAAAAATGAATATTTCCTTTATTCTATTGTTTTAAAATTTATGTATATTTGCTGTCTGCTATTTACAAATTCCCCCTCCCTATTTTTCTTTTTACAAATGAGGTTTAGAATGCCGATTTCTGCTTAAAATTTTTCCATTTGGATTGTTTTGTTGTTTTATTTTTAATCTTTGAATTTTCGAAAATTAAGCTTAAAGTGGTTATAAATGAAAAAAAAAAAAAAATAGATAGCGGATTCAGGGCGAATACTCAAGTTATTCCTTTAATTCTATAGCCCTTGAATATTAATGCCTGCAAATTTTATGCGCATATAAAAATGACTTTGTTAATGCACCAAGAAATTCACACATTCAGAAGTATTATTATTATTTTTTCAAGAAGTAATATTAATTTTCAGAAGTATTTTTTTATTTCAAGAAGTAATGGTAATTTTCAGAAGTATTATTTATTTTTTCTAGAAGTAATATTAATTTTCTGAAATATTTTTTTTTTCAAGAAAAGCCTTAAATGTATTTAATGTTTTGATATGTAAAAGCACCTGCATAGAAATTTTAAAAAAATATCGTAATAATAAGTTCAAGTTACCTACCCTGTTTAGAACCTAAATAAACATTGATAAATATTAAATTAATGTGAACAAATAGCGAAAAAGGGGTGTCGAAAAACGCGGCTATTTTTCAAATTTATTTTTAAGTAGTTAAAGAATGAATTTAAAATGTCAGCTTAAATTGATGTGTCTATAAAAAATCTTATACGCTTACTGTTTAGTTTGGAATTAAGAATACAATTCATTTAATTCTGTCTGTTTTAACTTTAACATATATTGTAGTTTTAATTCAACCGACAAGAATTGCTGACATCTTTTTCCTTCTATTCCACGTTTTAATCGTGCGATGACTAGGCCTAATTTCTTTTTTAAATTTCATCTTAATAAAGTAAAAGTTTTTCTAACATAATATAAATATATAGACAGAATAGTTATAAAGAAATGCATTACAAAATGAAAGAAAATTCTTACCTTACATCCACATTCACTTTCTTCATATTTAAATTTGCCATGACCGGCGACAGATCTCATCTAAACATCGACGGAGGAATCAAAATAAACGCCATTTCTGGTAAGTAGGTTGGCTGGTTTCACGGTTGCATTCTCGAGATCCGTCTTGGAATATCCTTCGGTCGTTTTGAGGACGGTTTCAGCTGGACGGTTTCAATTGGTCCGTTCTTTAGTATTCTGCGGACATTCACAGGATAGTTTTATAGGATATGACGACTACAGGATTTTTAGGATCATTGTAGAGCGTCCGAAGGACGACTGTGGTTGTCTGGGGTATTATGCACAAAAATAGTTCCCCGCAAAACATTGCACTTAAAAAAAAAATCTGATGTTAGACCAGTGTTGCCAATTTAGAGGGTTTTTTTTTCCACCACACTTTTCTAAAAAAGCTATCTCTATTTTCGAATTCCGATCACCTTAACGAGTTAATTCAAATTTTACCTCGTATATCCGAATAACAATCTCCATACAATTATCTCCAAGTGGAAAATAAAATATTAAAATAAAAGAAACAAAAACAATTCCGTTGGGTCAAAACTCAAAAGTGCAAAACATTATTTTATACAATTCAACAATCTATATCTATACTCCTATTATAAAGAGGAAAAAATTGTTTATTTGTCGGAGGTAAGCTCAGGAACTACCGAACCGATTCCAAAAGTAATGGTATCAAAATGATGGTGTTATTCCAACTTAGAACATAGGCTATATCTTATGTCGGTGCCACTACCCCAAAGGGGGTGCAGGAGCAAAAAACGTTCTAAAAATGCGCTTTTTGCGTTACTGAAGGGCCTAGAAATATGAAATTTGGAATATTAGTTACTTATAAGATATAAATTATGTCTAAGAACAGTTCTTAAACAAATCGAAATTAAAAAGGGGTGAAAATGCACAAAAAGCGTTCTAAAAAAAAATCTAAATGGTAGTTTCTACACAATCCCAGGAAATACCAAACCGATTTAAAAAAATATTGGTGTCATAATGATAGTGACAATGCTTGCTCCAAGATAGGCTATGTTTTATGTCGGTGTCACTACCCCAAAGGGGGTGTAGGAGCAAAAAACGTTCTAAAAATGCGATTTTAGCGTTACTGAAGGGCCTAGAAATATGAAATTTTGAATATTAGTTACTTATAAGATATAAATGATGTCTAAGAACAGTTCTTAAACAATTCGAAATTTAAAAGGGGTGAAAATGCACAAAAAGCGTTCTAAAAAACGTTCTAAATGGTAGTTTCTACACAATCTCAGGAAATACCAAACCGATTAAAAAAATATTGGTGTCATAATGATGGTGACAACGCTTGCTCCAAGATAGCCTATGTTTTATGTCGGTGTCACTACCCCAAAGGGGGTGTAGGAGCAAAAAACGTTTTAAAAATGCGATTTTAGCGTTACTGAAGGGCCTAGAAATATGAAAATTTGAATATTAGTTACTTATAAGATATAAATGATATCTAAGAACAGTTCTTAAACAATTCGAAATTTGAAAGGGGTGAAAATGCGCGAAAATCGTTCTAAAAAACGTTCTAAATGGTAGTTTCTACACAATCTCAGGAAATATAAACCGATTTAAAAAATATTGATGTCAAAATGATGGTGACAACGTTTGCTCCAAGATAGGCTATGTTTTATGTCGGTGTCACTAACCCAAAGGGGGTGCAGGAGCAAAAAACGTTCTAAAAATCCAATTTTTGCGTTACCGAAGGGCCTAGAAATATGAAATTTGAAATATTAGCTACTTATTAGATATAAAGGATTTCTAAGAACAGTTCATAAACAATTCGAAATTTAAAAGGAATGAAAATGCGCGAAAAGCGTTCTAAAAAACGTTCTAATGGTGGTTTCTACACAATCTCAGGAAATATTGAAACGATCTAAAAAATAATGGCGTCAAAATGATGGTGAAAACCCTTGCTCCAACATAGGCGATGTTTTATGTCGGTGCCACTAACTCAAAGGGGGTGCAGGAGCAAAAAACGTTCTAAATTCCGGCTTTTGCGTTACGGAAGGGCCTAGAATCGTGAAATTTGGAATGGTAGTTAGTTATAAGATATCAATGATCTCTAAGGACATTTCCTTAAAAAATAGGAATTTAAAAGGGGGTCAAAATGCGCAAAAAGCGCTATAAAAAACTTTCTAAATTGCGATTTCTATGGAATCTCAGGAAGTACTGAACCGATTTCAAATATAATGGTGTAAAAATGATGGTGACAGATCTTGCTCCAAGATAGGCTATATTTTATATCTGTTTCCACTACCCCAGAGGAGATGCAGGAGCAAAATGCGCGAAAAGCGTTCTAAAAAGGTTCTAGATGCCGATTTGTCGGCAATATCTCAGGAAGAATGAATCTGATTTCAAACGTAATGGTAGGAAATTGATCCTGACAGCCTCTGCTCTAACATAGACGCTATTTTATGTCGGTATCCCTATCACCAAGACGTTGCAGGAGCAAAAAAGCGTTCTAAATTTCGATTTTTATGATCGGTAGGGGCTAGCAACTTAAAATTAGGCAAGGTACATATTTATTAGCTATAAATGATCTTTAAGAACATTTTTGAAAAAATTGGAAATTTAAAAAGCGGTGAAAATGCGCGAAAAGCGTCCTAAAAACGATCTAAATTGCGATTTCTACTCAATCTAAGGAAATACCAAAGCTATTTCAAAAGTAATGGTTGCAAATCAATGGTGACAGTCCCTGCTATAACATAGGTTATATTTTATGTTGCTGTCACTACCATCTGAGGGTTGCAAAAGCAAAACATGTTCTAATTTGCATTTTTTGCACAACTGAGGGGTCTCACACTTTGAAGTATGGCATGGTATTTACTTACAAGATGCAACTGCTTTCTAAGAACAGTCGAAAGAAAATTCCAAATTTTAAAAAGATGAAGTGAGTGAAAAGCGTTATAAATTACAATTTTTAAGCAAACTTATAAATTACCAAACCGATTAAAAAAATAATGATGACAAATTTTGGTGATAGAACCTACTCAAACATAAGCTATATTTTATGTCTGTTCCACTACCACCAGAGGGTTGCAGGAGCTATAAACTTTCTAAATTGCGATATCTGTGATACTGAAAAGGTTAGAAACTTTAAATATGACATGGTAGTTACTTATAAAATTTAAATGCCCTCGAAGGAACGTCGAAAATAAATTCGAATTAAAAAGTGGTGAAGCGAAGGGGGGGGGGGTGCGAAAAGCATTCTAAAAAAGTTCTAAATTACGATTCTATGCAAATTCAGGGAATATAAACCGATTATTAAAGTAAAAGTTGCGAATCAGTGGTAACAGTCTCTGATCCTACACAGGCTATATTTTATGCCTGTGATTCTACCACCTGGGGTTCACAGGAACAACAAACGTTCTAAAAAAGGGCTTTAAAAGCTTTCTAAATTACGTTTCTGTGGAATATTAGGAAATAACAAACCAATTTCAAAATTAATGTTGGCAAATTAATGGTGACAGTTCCTGTTTCAACATAGCCCTTTATGTTGAGAGAGATGGTAGGACTTTGAATTTGACATGATGGTTAATTTTAAGATGTAAGAAGATGGTTTCTAAAAAAATTCAAAACTTCAAATGAATACTGAAATGAGCGTATTAATTGAGCATAAAAGTTTCCAAATATTTTCTAAATTATCATTTATTTAGTTTTATTTCATTTTATTAATTTAATTTTCATTTCTGCCTAATACAGTGTAATAAGGATGTTTAGTCAAACTGAGTTTTAAATAGTAATTTTTGAATTATTCCTAAAAGTAATAAGTACATTTTAATAAAATAAAATATTACCTTTTAATAATATAAAAATTTAGTTAGTACCTTTTGATAAGAATTAGACATATAAATATCACTTGGCATATTTCAAATATTACGCGAGCAAAGCCGCGGGGTTTGCTAGTATTTTATATAATACAATCTCTCGGATACAAATACTAATTATGGTGTGAAAAATTTTAGAAAAATTATTTTTGTTCAGGGCAAGAATGACGTCTATTTTACGTGAATTATTTTTTTTTAAATGTTTTATTTCTTTATTTTTTCAACATTAAAAAGATATCATAGAGAAGCGTTTGGTTTGAATCTCGCTATTTAAACAGTTTAAATATATATATATAGTCTGAAATTGCATGAAAGACAAATAGTCTTTAACATTATTACGACAATTTTCGCTGTTATTCAGTTTAGTTCGTAGCAACAAATAAATCATATTTCGGGAAATATTAAAAATATCATTTAATTTTCACCCCAGATTTTTTTTTTTTTTTTTTTTTTTTTTTTTTCGCAATAGTTATAAAGAGAAAAGAAAGAAATACATTAGACAAATTTTGAAGATTTCGCAAAAATTCAAACTAATAGACACTCTTGTGAAAGAGACACAATTAAAAAAAAATTAATAATAAGTAATCTTACCTTATATTGCTTTTCCATGGACAATTCACAGTCCTTGTTCTGCAAGATCAGGTATATGTTTAGGAAAATTTTAGATTCTTTAAAGGACTCATCACAAAAATTTTTTGTTCTAAATCAGGAACCGTCACAATTTTTTTTATCCCAAAACAGGACCCTTCACAAAATTTTTATCCCAAAACAGGACCTTTCACAAAACTTTTTATCCCTAAACAAGACCCTTCACAAAATTATTTCTCTCTTAAACAGATTTTTCAAGAATTTTTCCAACTTCAAATTGAACTTTGCACAAATTTAATCATTTAAAAATAAAATCTGACCTGTAACAAACAGCTGAACTCATCAAATAACATATTGCTTAACTTTTTTATATATGAAGAATCTGATATAATAGAACCTGAATATATCGATAATTTCAAATTCACAAAATTATGATATGAATTTTCACAAATATAAGAAAAACTTCACAATTTCACAAAAACAGGACCATATGAGAAAAGTCTGGACAGACCCCTGAAAATGCAACATCAGCATATCTGAGCTGTGATAGTGATGATATTTTATAATACTGAACACTGTACACTATTTTTTTAAAAGTAAGCACGAGCTTACTATAAGAAAAATGCTTAAGATTACACAAAAATAAGTAAATAACTCAGGATACAGGCAAATAATATAAAGACGGAGTAGTTCTTTAACACTGGATAGAACGAGGGAAACGAAGCAGATTTCACATCAGGGGGCAGGGGCACTTTATTTATACCGGCTATCGGTTGAAAATTAGGAATGCATTTCCAATTTCTGTGGAGTGGACAATAGATGGCTGATTTCGGTACTCTCTTTTCCCTGGGACATAAGGTATTTTGGTTTCCTTTGAAGTGAGCAAACTTAAAAAGGCTATGCCCAATAATGGAGTTGTTTCTGTTTTTCGAAGATCTTGTTCTTTTTTTTTACCGCGATTCATGTGTGTACGCAAGGCAGGAAGGAAGGGGAGGGGGCAGAAAATCTTCGGAAAAGTAATAATTCTTTAGAAGTTGAATGAGAGGAAGAAAACTTTTGTCACGAGACAACAATCAATTTAACTCAAGATGTAATTAATTTAAAGAAAGAATCTATTGTATTACAAATCACTCCAATAACTAAGCCTGCAAAGCTCATTCTATTATGTAGAGTTTGGCCGAATATTCGGTTTCATTTTCGTTTTCCGCCCAAAATCTTAGTTTCGGCGAAAATACTGCCGAATATTCGGTATTACTATAACTGCCCTCCCTAGCTCCCCCAAACTCCCATTCAAAGAGCCGCACATGCTATGTATTTACGTATAAGGGGATAAATCTAGAAGGCATTACTAATATTGATTAAATTCGTTATTTTTAAATTAAATTATTTTTTATGTTTATAGCATCTTATATTTAATTAATTTTATTTCAATCAAATTAACTTTTAATTAATTATTATGTACTGCCGTTTCTACGCAAAACATTATTCAGATGACATGCATATATGTATGTTTATGTTAATTACTTTGAATTTATTTTTAAAACAGTTTCGCTTTCGTTTTCGATCGAAACTAGGGAGGTAACCGAAATTCGGTTTCTGTCTAACACTATTTTATGTTTGTAAATGAGCAGAAATTTTCGCATTATTGAACTTTAAAAAATATTTTTTTGAGAACCGCTTTAAGGATTTACACGTAATCATAACTTATAAATTTCGGAAAATTGAATTTTTATTTTAGCGGCTTTATCAATGGAATTAAGACTTTTTTATGTGGCCAGAATCTGGAATAGACGATTCTATGTAAGTAAAAAAAAAAGGGGGGGGGGGAAAAGAAAGAAAAAAAAATACAATAAGCATTCTGTTATAATCATAACATAAAATTGAAACTAGTTTTTCTCAAAATTGCATTTTTAAATAGATGACCACGACACGATTACTTTAATAATACTGAATTGTTTCACTTCTAATTTTGTCAGCTTTTTTTTTTCTTATATAATTATGCAGTGCATTAAGAACTTTTTTTTTTAATAATCAAAAATCAGTATTTTTCTACGATAAAAGTTGAATACCCTCTTCAAATAATCAGCACTTAATATATATATATATATATATATATATATATATATATATATATATAAATGAATAAATAAATAAAAAGAGCTTTTCATAATTTCACCCTTTGCCTCGTCTAGTCACTAAAGGAGTCATATTTAATTAAAAATTACTGTTTATTTTAATTTCAGATAAGCCAAATTTAAACTACAATGGTCGCCACAACTCACACGCACAAAGAAAAAAAAAAAAAAAACCGCACCAGAAGAGCGGCAATAGCTTCAAATATATTTGCATATTTTAAAAGTAATATGTATCAAAATTATATTTAAGCATTGTATTACAAAATAAAAAAACAAAGTCAAAGAAAATAGAAATACTTAAGGGGTCTGGTCACTCAGCTTCGAAATTCTCTTCCTTAATGTTAAGTCTATGGACTTTTTATGCATTCGTTCATTTAATTTATCTTCTCGGGAAATTCACATTTTTAACATATTTTTTCTGTGTACTTTTCTTAACCCTTTCGGGACGAGCGTCTTTTACAGAATTTTTAATCCTTTATCACCGGTATTTTAAAACAGAAACATTTACTGGTGAGAATAATAACTGATTCTGAGCACCTTATGCGGCACGAATACCGGTCGCTAGTCCCCAAGGGGTTAAAGGATGTCTCCTTTTTTTTCTTATTTTTCAAAATATTTCTAAAATCCATGCTGAATTTAATATCTTATGTGTTAAAAACGGGTAAACTGTGAGTAAAATTTGAACACTTCCTATAAAATTAAGTCTGTACTTAAGAAATATTTTGAGAACTAAGGGGGAAAAAAAGACATCTTTTAGGAAGTGTACACAAAAAAATAGAAGTTAAAAATATTAATTTCCCGAGGAGATATTTTAAATAGACGAATGCATCGAATGTCCACAGACTTTACATGAGTGAGGGGAAATCGGAAGCTGAGTGACCAGCCCCCTGAATTGGGTAATGTGGAAAAAAATTGAAAAGAAGAAGAATAACACGTTTTTATCCTACCACACGCTTATATGTGTTCATTATTTTCCAGTTATTTTTTACTCGATATCTTGAAAAAAAAAGAAATGTGTCTAAAAAATTATAAGGCTTACTGGCAAAGTTATTTTTCGTTTTCACCTTAATGGGAATTTTTAAAAATTTTATGTATGTATCAATGAAAATTATTTAATAATGTCGTCAAAAGTTTTGGACAGCTAAAAAGATGTAAAAAATTAATAATTCTCGACTGAAGAGGAATTTTGTGTAATACACCACTTGTATTATTACACAAAACATTATAAAACTGCTATAACAGTTGCTTAATTCAATATTTTATTTTTTTCTTTTTTAACTATTCTTTCTGCGCAGAGGCCTGTACGCCGAGCGTGTGTCGTATGTTAATTAGTATCTCACTAGTGTAAATGCCCGTCCTAGGACGGTGGGTAAAAATTGTGTTTTTCACTTAAAACTTGAAAAACTGATAAAAAAAAATAATTGACAATATGGAAGCGTTTAGATGAGCAAAGTTCGGCTAGTTTATGTTCTAATAAACACACAATTAGCATTTACAATATTTCTGGGTAAACCAGGTTTTCCGGCTAAAATACTACTATAACAAAATTAAGATTTCTTAATAAAACAAAAATTTAATAAATATGCAATAAAAGTGCGTAATTAAAACAGTCTGCTGTAACTATTGAAATAATACTATTTTTTTAAAATAACACTTTGAAATTGTATTTTATCGTTTACACCCCCTTCCTCCCCCCCTCCAATTTTTTTTAAATATGTATATTGATTAATAAATAAGTATCTCGGGTTGAATCCCAACCGTCAAATCCCCTAATCTTCTGTCCTCCTGATGCAAAGCTATAAATCAAAAATTATTAATTTTACTTTTCGTATAAATATTAATTTTTTACTTTTAAAATATGGGATATGTTTTTTTTTTGTTTTTTTTTAACCATTTGGAAAAATGGTTATTGTTCTCGTCAGGATGGGAAATGAAAAGCATATCTGAAGGTTTTCATTGGTTTAATCAATTTATTCGTTTTCTGATTGGTCTATACAGTAATCTGTATTTCTCTTTAATTTCAACAACGATGGATACTTTCTGTTGTCACTATGACAAAAAAGTAATAAAAACTACAAAAAAAATTAATAACTCAGAAACAAATTGAGATACAGCTTTCAAACAAATTGCATTTAAAAGTACATTTTTTTCTCTATCTGACGGTGTAAAAAGTAATATTGTCGGATGTTTAGAAGCTTAAGAATGAAATTTCATTTAAAATTGGCCGTCAGATTTCTTGGAAATCTAACGATGGAAAAGCCTTTTCCCGAACAGCCAATGAAATATGCTTGGATATTTACGTAAGTTTCAGGTGGATAATACTTAAGTTTCATGAAATCTGACGGGTCGCAGGCGATATTTTTGGCTTGCAATTTTTACGTGTAATAACACTATTAATGTTTAATTCATGGCGTACGTAATGTATGATCAACTCCGTGCGATTTTTTATGTCTTAAATTTCAGTCTTCAAAAAAATCGTTTTCCAAATGGTCGTTGTAATTTGATAAATTGCTCTTTTTTTTTTTTTTTAAGTTTAAATTTACATACACCTGTATATAGAAAAGGAAAATATAAATAATGTGTAATATAAAAATAGGTTACAAAATGCCAGGATATTATTTCAGGGGGGGGGGGGGGGTCTAATCCCCTAAGCTTCTGTCCTCCTGATGCAAAGCTATAAATAAAAAATTATTAATTTTACTTTTCGTATAAATATTAATTTTTTACTTTTAAAATATGGAATATGTTTGATTCTTTTTTTTTAAGTTTAAATTTACGTACACCTGTATATAGAAAAGGAAAATATAAGTAATATGTAATTTAAAAATAAGTTACAAAATAATAAGCCTAAAATATTTAAATTGATTACTTTTATAAAAGAGAGTCAGTTTTATCAATTTTTTGCAGGAAAAAAAGGATATTTTTAAAAATACCATATCATTGTTTTCCGTGAATCACTTTATATGAGAAATAAATTAAAATTCCTTACATGTCGCAAAGAAAATTTAGTATGATTGCAACTTAATACTTGAAATAATCTCAAGTGACACTTGACGATTTATTTTGGTGGTGTAATGCGATGTGCCTTGCACTGATTTGTTAAGAAGAAGTGTCTACTACTGCTCAATTATCAGGACTTGTAACCTTGAGAAGTAATCCCGGGATTCTTGTTTCTTGTCAACCAATGGGAGAATGGATCCGTTATCCCTTGAGTCTCTTCCTGGGAGACTGGTAAGATTGATGGATTCGCCCCGCCCAGCGTTACACTGGCTTTTATTATATAGCGATGGCAAAATACCTCCACATCCAATTTCTATTTTCTCCAGAAAGATACAGAGCTCCTGAAATCTCAGAATACGGTATAATCAATAAAAATTGTCACATCTGATATTACTACAGAAACCTGGGTATCTATAGAGCCCGTATCTAGTTAATTTGAAAAGCCGCCGAAATGGTAATTTGTTTTCTTAGGAACTCCCACGTTATTGACTAACAGCCTTGAAAACTGATGAGAAACACATGTGCGCTTCTCTTTACTTATATTCATCCATTCTTTTGTAAAACGACTTTTACAATTTTAGTGGTTTATCTATTTATTTTAATTACATGTGTATTTTTCAATTTATAAATCGGGGTGGTGTTTGAAGTTTAAAGTGGTTAAGCAGATGCGGTTTAAAAAAAAAAAAAAAAAAAAAAAAAAAAAACGTTTTTAGATATTGGCATTTTCGGATGCTAAAAATATTATCGAATTTTTAAATGAATATGAAAAATTAACATTTTTTTCTTTCAAAAGCAAAATTTACATAAGTTTCCATTGCAAAATCTTGTGAAGAATTAGTCTTGGCGGTCAAACTTATATTATCATTAAGAAATTATGAAATGCTCCACTTTAGCTGTGCACTTTAGTAGAATTAAAAGCATCAATTTATGTGTGTGTTTGTGGGGAGTGTGTGTGTGTGTGGGAAGGGGGGGGGGAGTGCTATTACAAAAACACGATAGTAGTTCTTTGAACGTTATTTTTACAGAGGCGCTAAAAAAATCTGACCAAGGTCGCCATCATTACAAAAACACGATATTAGTTTTTTTAAAGTTATTTTTACAGAGGCGCTGAAAATAAATCTGGCCAAGGCTACATTACCATGGCTACAAAAATTCGATATTAGTTTTTAGAAATTTATTTTTACACAGACGCTGAAAAAAAAATCTGACCAAGGGCGCCATGTTTACAAAAACACGATATTAGTTTTTTTAAAGTTATTTTTACAGAGGCACTGAAAAAATCTGTCCAAGGGCACCATGATTGGAGAAACACGATAATAGTGTTTTAAAAGGCATTTTCACAGAGGCGTTGAAAAAAATCTGACCAAGGGCGCCATGATTAGAAAAACACGGTAATAGCTTTTTGAAAGGCATTTTTACAGAGGCGCTGAAAAATATCTGACAAGGGCGCCATGATTACAAAAACACGATATTAGTTTTTTGAAATTATTTTTTACAGAGGCGCTGAAAAAAATTTGTTCAAGGGCGCCATGATTAGAAAAACACGATAATAGTTTTTTAAAAAGCATTTTTACAGAGGCGCTGAAAAAAAATCTGTCCAAGGGCGCCATGATTAGATAAACACGATAATAGTTTTTTGAAAGGCATTTTTACAGAGGTGCTGAAAAAAAATCTGACAAAGGGCGCCATGATTACAAAAACACGGTAATAGCTTTTTGAAGGGCATTTTTACAGAGGCGCTGAAAAGTACCTGACCAAAGGCGCCATGATTACAAAAACACGATATTAGTTTTTTTAAACTTATTTTTACAGAGGCGCTGAAAAAATCTGTCCAAGGGCGTCATGATTGGAGAAACACGATAATAGTTTTTTGAAAGGCATTTTCACAGAGGCGCTGAAAAAAATCTGACCACGGGCACCATGATTAGAAAAACACGGTAATAGCTTTTTGAAAGGCATTTTTACACAGGCGCTGAAAAATATCTGACAAGGGCGCCATGATTACAAAAACACGATATAGTTTTTTGAAATTTATTTTTAGAGGTGCTGAAAAAAATTTGTCCAAGGGCGCCATGATTAGAAAAACACAATTATAGTTTTTTAAAAAGCATTTTTACAGAGGCGCTGAAAAAAATCTGTCCTAGGGCGCCATGATTAGAGAAACACGATAATAGTTTTTTGAAAGGCATTTTTACAGAGGCACTGAAAAGAAATCTGACCAAGGGTGCCAGAAAAACACGGTAATAGCTTTTTGAAGGGCATTTTTACGGAGGCACTGAAAAGTATCTGACCAAAGGCGCCATGATTACAAAAACACGATATTAGTTTTTTTTTAGCTTTTTTTTACAGAGACGCCGAAAAAGTCTGGCCCAGGGCGCCATGATTATAAAAACACGATATAATTTTTTTTTTTAATTTACTTTTACAGAGGCGCTGAAAAAAATCTGTCCAAGGGCGCCACGATTAGAAAAACGCGATAATAGTTTTTTGAAAATCATTTTTACAGAGGCACATTAGTACAGGCTTTGAAACTGGTCCAGGGTACCATGTGTAACAATGGCATATCTGATTGTCGATAACTTATGTTATCTCGAAATTGGGTTATCTAATTGTCTTTGATCACACATAGTTTGCTTATGCTATACTTTAAAAAATAAAAAGCATTACTTTTTAATTTTCCAAATGAAAATCTTTGAAAATTTTATGCCTTTCAGAATGCACAACTTTAAGTGTGCTTAAAAAAAAAAAAAGTGACGGTGGGCGCACCGGGCATTTGCCTCGTTGCCCGGTGGGCCAGTACGACCCTGTCTCACACTCTACATAGATGAACGCTCTTGTGTGCTTCAAGAATTGGTCAAGTCAAGTAACTCTGATTATTCATTAAAACCTAAGTGTGTGCACTTATCAAAAGAACAGTTTTTAAATTTAAAAAACATTTGCGATGAGATTAATGATAACCTCATCCAAACCAAACTTTTAAAAGTTATTCCTATTTGTGTTTTAAATCGTGCAAAAGACTGTGAACATTCACATTTGGATATAGAAGACTCTAAAATACATTTCTTTTCATGTTTCATTCGTGAATTAAAAGAATCTGTGCGCCGCGAATTTGACTGTAATTCCTGTACAATGGGATATTCATATGAAAACTTTCACGAATGTAGAAAATATTCTATGTATCAACAATTTAATTTATGCAGTGAAAACGCCTTGCTTAATTTCAATGTACAAGAATTTGTGAACTATCTCGCGGAAAAATGTCTATGTGGGTTTACACACACGTTTTTTGCATGTATGGATTTTAACATATATATAAATCATATAAATGCTGTTTTTGACAGGTAACACTTCTGCTTAATAAATTTAATTGTAATTTATCTTTTTGTTTTTTAAATGCTGTTTTCAAAAATTTGACACAGGTTAAATTTTTTCTGATACAATTTACAAAAGTTAAATTTCCATAATGATTAGTTTTTATTCTAATACAATTGCTTAAACCTTTTTCCATGTGATAAAAATTTGAATGTGAAATTTCCAAGTATATGACATTTTCAATGAAAGAAGTTAACTTTTAAGTGAGAAATATTTTAGTTGAAAATTTAGCACAAGTCTTTAGTTTAAATATGTGAAATAAATATGTCTTTAAAAATTCAATCCCACTCTAGTGTGTTCAAAAGAAAGTCATGTTTGTAGCAAGTTATACAAGTTACTTAATATGAAAATTATTTTTCAAATTCTGGTTAGCATTACTATTCAAATACCTCGTTATTAAATTCTCAGTGATAACTCAACATGTTTAAAGTTTGCACCAATTTGAAATATTACCTAATAATAACTTGTATGTTGCTTAATAAATTTGAAAAGAATTTCTCTTCTATTTTATATTTATTTTAATTTTGAAAATTTAATTACGTATTAATTAATTTAAAAAATGTTAATTACACATTCATTAAGAAAAGTATTCTTAAAAAGTGTTTCTGAAAAAAACCTCCTGAAAATTTTAAAAGTATTCCTATTCTATTAAATAAGACTTAAAAAGACATAATTATATTCAGGTTTTAATTAATAACGAAACAAATTAACTAAATCCCTTATTAATTACACATTATATTTAATCCCTTATTAATAACGCATCATATTAAATTCATTAACACTGTTCTTAGATTCAAATTACGATGTAATATTGTGCGTATCGCATGAGTCAATTCTAGGAATTACCCCAGAGATAAGAGATTGGGGTGAAAAATCCTGATTCATTTCATATAGTGACACAAAACTGTATGTGGTGTGTTGTTTCTGTTTGAAAGCCTTTTGGATTTAGATGGAAAATTAATACAAGTAAGTCAATTTACTTTTAAATGTTTTATTTTTCAAATTATTTGTAAATGAAAAATCTCGAATTTTAACATAATGCTTAAAATCATTGTTAATATGAATTAGTAATTTCTTTATTGTGTCGAATATATTAATTTTCTATCGTACTACCTCAATTAAAAAAGAATTAAGAGGTTTAAAATTAATATTATGGTTAATCTTCTAAAAATGAAATATTTTTTCCAAAATTATTTAAAGGTTTGTGCGAAATTTGAATAATGTTAAAAGTATATATATATATGTTGGTGAATATTGTTATATCTACTAAAAGAAAAATATTAGTTAAAATTTATATGCACTAAACTAAACCAGAATCACTATAGCATATGTATAAGGTATTTATATCTTGTTAAGTAACAAAAACGATAGAAATTATATTTATTTGATTAAACAAGACTTATGATTAGTGTAGTTATTAAAAAATGAGAAGTTTTGTAACTAATTTAGATAATTCCAAAATAGCAATCCCTGACTAAATAGTATGATTGGTTAGGGTATAACGTGACCTCCATTACGAAACTTAGTAAAATTTGAACTAGATCTATATTTTAAAATGTATGCCTGACGGTCACTGCGCGTAATGTTTATTTCAAATATTAAATAAATTTCAATAAGTGTTACTTTTCATAAACCTCAATATATTTATTAAAACTTTCATGTTTCGAGTGTTATTCGTGATGACTCATCAAGGACATGTTTGAAGTATTCTCGCGGTTAATGAATCAATTTAAAAAGTATCCGTTTTAAAAGGTATAATTATAAAATAGTTAAATCCTAAATAAATGTAACACATGCATTAAATTGCTAAAAAATAGCTTCGTGAGCATAACCTCTCAGCCACTGGTGGGGGCAGTACTATTTAAAAATTTGCAGACAAAAATTCTAACACTAAATAACAAAATTCACATGTGACCTCATTCAAAATTTTAATTAATACTCAATAGTCAAGCGCATACGTCACTAAATTGAATCGCGTAAAGTCCTCTCATCCAATTTATGTTGAAAATTCCATTTTTATCTAAAAATTCGCGTTAAAAGATAAAGTCTCCCAATTAAATTTTTTAATTAATGTTTAAAATTCGATTGCTAAAGGAAAATCGCGAAAAAAATATTTGAAAGTTCCCAAATTAAAAATCGTTGCCAGTAAAAACACCGAAAACTCAAGTGTGCTAAAAAAATAAATGTCCTCGAAAAGAAAAAAAAATCGATCTCAAAAATTACTCCCAAAAATTAAAGTCTCCCAATTAAAAATTCTTAATTATTTTTTTTTAAGTACAAATAACCCCTCGTACTGGAGTACGACGAAAAGAATAATCAATTTCCCCGAAAAATTCTATCTTCAAAAATACTCCCAAAAAAGTTAAAGTCCCCCAATTAAAATTTCTTAATTATCATTAATGAAAATATCAAACTTAAAATATCCCCTCGTACTAAACAACGGTGAAATAAATCAATGTCCATAAAAATTCAAAAATTACCCCCAAAAAAGTTAGTCTCAATTAAAATTTCTTAATTAATTATCATTAATGAAAAAAATCAAACTCAAAAAACCCCTCGTACGACGAAAAGAAAAATCAATCTCCCAAAAATTCAATCTTCAAAAATTACCCTGAAAAAAGTTAAAGTCCCCCAATTAAAATTAATTATCATTAGTAAAAAAAAACAAACTTAAAATTACCCCTCATACTGTAGTACGGTAAGAAAAAAAATCAATCTCCGAAAAATTCAATCTTCAAAAAATACCCCGAAAAAGTTAAAGTCCCCCAATTAAAATTTCTTAATTACACATTAATTTTTCAAAAGTTAACATCGTCTTATAAGACGCCGCCGCATAACCTTCTCTTAGAGGACAACCTCCACCGCCGTGCCGCATAACCTTGACCCCTCCTCTTAGAGGACATCACACCTGTGCAGCATGACCTTCACAGGTGCACAGAGGTCGTGCCACCCGTGCCACTGGCATAGAATGCCCATTCTATATCTACTTTCATTTAAAGCTTTTACCTGTTCAATTCATACAAACTAATTAAACAAGTTTTTCAGCATGTCTTATCGCAGGGGCGGCGGCAGAATTTGCCCGACAGGGGGGCACAGTATCCCCGACGGGGGGGGGGGGGCGAATTCATAATATATATTAGAGGTCTCCACGAGCCCGGGCCTGTCCGGAAGCCCGAGCTTGGTTAAAGTTTCTTTCATTAAACTTAATTTTATCTGAAAACTCGGTATTGGCTCGGTCTAAATTTTAGCTTTTGAAAAGTTGATCCGGGTCTGAACTTCTTTCTTCCCGCGACACGTCTGGGTCTTACATGTTTTCTGCAGATTCGGGCAGGACCGGGACTGTATTTATACTAGAGATCTACCGAAAATTCGGTTTCGTTTTCGGTCCAAAATCTGAATTTCGTCAAAAACGAATTTTCGACGAAAATGCTGTTAAAAATTCGGCCAGACCGAAACTCAGCAAAAACTATCTGTCTCCTAAAAGTCTCATTTCTTTTCTTGGAAATTGTCAACATTACTTATTGATTTGAGCTGTATCGACTCAAATGACACACTCTTTATTTATTACTATAAACGTCACTGTTTATAGTTATCAGTCATGACTGACTCAAGACGTAAGTCCAAATACATAAAGCAAGAAATGCACATATGGCTAAACTTTGAAGACGCTTTTCGCGTGCTCTTTAAAAGCAGCAGACTTTACAGTAATTGAAAATTTTTAGTTTAAAACCGTAGAAGTGTTTCGAACACTCTGAGAAAGTTCTGGTGTAACAGCTGACCATTTACAAAAAGCATTTTAAAGATAAATCGTATGCCTAAAACATTTTTAATTAGATGAAATTCTTATCATTAGAAAATCATTCCGTGTTGCTAATGAATTAATTACATTTTATTTTATATGGAAATAAAAAGTTTCGGTCAGAGGCACAGAGAGCCAACTTGGGCCACACGTATAAGTACATGTATAATTAATTAATAATTATGTATATTTATGTATGTATTAATTACATTACCGAAAATCAGTTTCGGTCTATCCTTAATTCATACTTCAGATTTTTTTTTTTTTCCCACGGTAATGTCGTAGTAACTTTTCTCCTTTATTAGCGGAGTAAATGAACAATAAAACATTTCTTTGTTCCTTGTTTTTTCCGTTTTTAGGGTTTCGTTCATCTGACGAAACCCTATTCGTCTCGCTCCTCTGTCTGTCCGTCTGTCTGTCTGTCTGTCACAGAGCCCGTTCTCAGAAACTATATATGTTGGAGACTTGAAATTTTGCATACTTATAGCTGGACATCTCAGATCAAACGACAAATCATAAAATTTTGAAAAAGTTGTACATTTAACCCTTCGGGCTCCTACATGTGTATTTTAAACAATTCTTTCTATGTGAGCCACTAATTAGGTTGGAGGCGTGAAATTTTGCATACTTATAGCTGAACACCTCACATCAAACGACAAATCATAAAATTTTGAAAAAGTTGTAAATTTAACCCTTTGGGGTCTCACATGTGTATTTTAAACTATCCTTTCTAAAAGAGCCCCTAATTAGGTTGGAGTAGTGAAATTTTGCATACTTATAGCTGAACACCTCACATCAAACGACAAATGATAAAATTTTCAAAAAGTCGTACATTTAACCCTTTGGGCTCCCACATGTGTATTTTAAACAATTCTTTCCAAGTGAGCCCCTATTTAGGTTGGAGGCCTGAAATTTTGCATACTTATAGCTGAACACCTCACATCAAACTATAAAATTTTCAAAAAGTCGTACATTTAACCCTTTGGGCTCCCACATTTGTATTTTAAACAATGCTTTCTAAGTGAGCCCCTAATTAGATTGGAGGAGTGAAATTTTGCATACTTATAGCTGAACACCTCACATCAAACGACAAATGATAAAATTTTGAAAAAGTTGTAAATTTAACCCTTCAGGGTCTCACATGTGTATTTTAAACAATCCTTTCTAAGTGAGCCCCTAATTAGGTTGGAGGCATGAAATTTTGCATACTTATAGCTGAACACCATCATGCGACAAAACATAAAATTTTGAAAAAGTCGTACATATAACACTTTGGGCTCCCACATGCGTATTTTAAGCAATTCTTTCTAACTGAGCCCCTTATTAAATTGGAGATTTGAAATTTTGCATACTTATAACAGAACACTTGAGGCCAGGCGACATATCATAAAATCTTGAAAAAGTCTTACGTTTAACCCTTTGAGCTAACATATGTATTTTAAGCAATTCTTTCTAAGTGAGCCCCTAATTAGGTTGGAGGCGTGAAATTTTGTATACTTGTAGCTGAACACCTCACATCAAACGACAAATCATAAAATCTTGAAAAAGTCGTACATTTAACCCTTTGGGCTCCCCCATGTGTATTTTAAACAATTCTTTCAAAGTGAGCCCCTAATTAGGTTAGAGGCGTGAAATTTTGCATACTTATAGCTGAACAACTCACATCAAACGACAAATCATAAATTTTTCAAAGAGTCGTACATTTAACCCTTTGGGATCCCCCATGTGTATTTTAAACAATTCTTTCAAAGTGAGCCCCTAATTATGTTAGAGGCGTGAAATTTTGCATACTTATAGCTGAACAACTCACATCAAACGACGAATCTTAAATTTTTCAAAAGGTCGTACAAACGTACATTTAACCATCTGGGCTCCCACATGTGTATTTTAAACAATTCTTTCTAAGTGAGCCCCTAAATAGGTTGGAGGCGTGAAATTTTGTATACTTATAGCTGAACACTTCACATCAAATGACAAACCATAAAATTTTGAAAAAGTCGTACATTTAACCGTTTGGGCTCCCACATGTGTGTTTTAAACAATTCTTTCTAAGTGAGCCCCTAATTAGGTTGGAGGCGTGAAATTTTGCATACTTATAGCTGAACACCATCATGCGACAAATCATAAAATTTTGAAAAAGTCGTATATTTAACCCTTTGGGCTCCCACATGCGTATTTTAAGCAATTCTTTCTAACTGAGCCCTTTATTAAATTGGAGGTTTGAAATTTTGCATACTTATATCAGAACACCTGAGGACAGGCGACAAATCATAAAATTTTGAAAAAGTCTTACGTTTAACCCTTTGAGCTACCACATATGTATTTTAAGCAATTCTTTCTAAGAGAGAAATAAGTCTCCCTAATTAAGTTGGAGACATGAATTTTTTGCATACGTATAGCTGAATACCCCAGACCGCATGACAGATCATAAACTTTTCAAAAAGTCTTATATTATTTACTCCTCCGGGTTCTAACTTGTGTATTTTAAGCAATTTTTCTAACCTCCGCCCTTTTCGCCGGGGAGCACCTTTCCAACTTTTGTCGACACCCCTTTAACCATTCTGTCATATTATGCACCATAGCCTTACATATTTTAGTTCCACTTTTTACCGCCAGGGGCGCCTACTTATCTCGGGTGCTATGGGCCCAATCCCCTCGACTAATATATCTACGGATAGTATGTAAAACGGAATTTCGTTTGGATAGAGATTTGTTTAGAATAGAGTGCGCCCTTGGCTGCGAAATTTGGAACTAACAGATTTTTCAAAAGGATAAAGTCTTTTGAAAGGAATATTAAACGAAATCCTCTGTGCGATCTGTGATCACACTTACCCACTTGTTTAAATAACAGGTGCGATATGTTGGTTAATCACGTAAAAAACATAAAATTTTCGCATCGGGCTTTGGCGTAGATTAGGTGACTAGTGAGGTGTTTCAAAAATGACATTAAGAGTTTTTTTTTTCACATTATTTATCTACAATATTATTTGACAAGCTTCGAAATTTATGTTTCAAATAAAAATCGTTTGGTTCTCTGAAATTCATTTCTAATTTAAATAGTAGCGCGTTTCCACTAAAGAAAAAGTTTCCACACTTTTGAGCATTACTCGAAAGGAAATTCTCTGCTTCGTACTCTTCTTTCACCCAGCAACCTCCCAATAAGAGGTCATTCAATATTACAGATTTTACGTGCACATATATGGCACATACACAGCAGTGTGTGAGCGACAAAGTATAGCAGTTCTCCGGTTATGAGTCGAACCACTGCGGACCTGTCGAACCACTGCGGAAAATGCAAAGGCATAGAAACAAGAGTCCAGCATCAGGTAATGTGTGTAACCAATTTTTTTCGAAACGCGGTTCGTATTCAGACCGGGTTGACCATGTATTTTAATGTCAGAGGTAACTGAAAAAAATCAGCTGACAAATCCCTATCGACTACGCATGAAGTGACCAAGAATGATTTTAATTTAAAATTGTTTGTGAAAATGTCATCGTGAAAACTAGCAGTGAAACGTTACACCTAACTAAGGTCCTGCCGGGTAATAAATAAAATTTGCAGTCAAGCAAATTTTATTTAAAACCAAGTTGCAACCAAACCGAATTCAACCAAAAATATAATTTCAATCCCAACCTGAAACCCAGAATCAGAGAAAATTGATCCAAAATATAATGTAATTATAGAAAAATAGTCTGTAATCATATCTTCAATATTAATGTTATCTTTTATGTAGAAAAATAAATATGTAAGGAGTCATTCATATTCAAATACGTAGTTTTTCATCTGAAATAGATTCCTTTGCGGGTTGGGAAGGAATTCCAAAACATTCAACTTAAAGTCAATCCGAAACCTATCAAAAAAATTCTGTTGACACAAAACCCGACAACTATTTTTCTATTGGTCCTAAACCGAAACATTTCAACCCGAAACAGACTCGACACCACAAAAAAGATCTATCATTTATTACAGTTATGAAAAAATAGCCTGCAATCATATCTCTAATATCAATTCTATCTTTTATGTAGAAAATAAACACGTAAAGCGACTCATTCATATTTAAATATAAAATTTTTCAACCAAACAAAAGCTTAAACTTTCTTTCTGTAAAATTGAGCTAACTCGAACTTGGCTCGAAAGTAGTGTTGTCAGGTCTAGAATCGCAAAAAGCAGGAAAGAGAGAAAAAAAGTCCTTCCTGCCAGTGCCGGGAGGAAGAGGTAGCTTTCATATTCCTTATTTAAAAAAAGCCAACTTATATTATTCAAACACACGAAGCTCAATTTAATGGAAACCGAATATAGGAGATTCAATACTAATTTTTATCAATACTAAATCATTATGAATGAGAATTTCGCGAAATTAGTCAGCTTTATCCAAGCTGCTTTTATTTAAAGTAACTTATATTTGGCTGCCAAATTCGGCGATTTCTTAAAGTGCCTGCCATTTTAAGACAACATGGTGGATGAGGCTAACCAGTGAACTTGGTCGAGACTTTAGTAATTGCTGTGCACATCCTCACTCATATCGGAATCGATTGATATATACGAGTGCTCAGGCCTCGAAATGGAAAAATCCACGAACCGGAACGCTATTTCAAAATTATTGTCAACTATTTTTTTTTCTTTCAAAGTACAGTAAAGTCCCGATTATGCGAGCCCCGCTTAACCGAGTTATTTTCTTCTGATGGACTGGTGGCTTCCATTATGATGGAACAGCCATTATAAATGAAGTGTTAGGTGAAGATGAAAGAGCAGTCGCAAAAAGTTAGAACTCTGATTTTCTGGTCAGAATGGGGGGGAAAAATGGCCATTTTTTTTTTCCTATTCTGACGAGAAAATCATAGTTCTAACTTTTTACGACTGCTCTTCCATCTTCACCTAACACTCCATTTATAATGGCTGTTTCATAATAATGGAAGCCATCAATCCATCATTAGAAAATGAACCATTCCAAAGGTATAAGTTCGATTGAAAAAAACTATTTAATACTTTGAGCAGATAGAAGAGGCTACACCTGCAATTTTCATGACACTAATAGAATCACAAAGCGGCCAATGTGTACGGTTTTGTTACCTCTAAAATTGAATAAAAATTTTTGCCATATTTAATCGTTGACAATTGTTAGATTTTTGCGATTGAATTAGGCAAAATTTACGCGTAAATGTACATCAAAGAAATGTTACAGGTACTATACAAATGAGTGAATCAAGTGAAAATTTATATTTCACCATCTCCTGAATTGGTGACGATTTGTGTAAATTCGGTTTATACGAGATTTTTGCTTATCCGGTGTGAGTTTTGTCCATATTAATTCGGATAAGCGGGACTTTACTGTATAACAAATTCATATTTAACCATAGAAAAACCAATTTTTAAAAATGCATTCAAGATTCTAAATAATTAGAACAAAAAAACGTTACAGAGAGCATAGTAAGCTATATGTATGAAACTGTAATAATAATTTTTCCCACGAAACGGAACAATATTTTCCATACTTTCACGAACCGGAACAATATTTGTCGTAATTTCACGAACCGGAACATCGTTCCGGCTTGCTCCGGTACATTTCGAGCCCTGCGAGTGCTGTCGCAAGCAAAATATAAGATTTTTCAAAATGTCACCCACATTAGATATTGAAATTGCTGTATCTGAGCCATTTTTTAAGATAAAGACAAACAAAAAATGCTCCTGAATCCTTATATCAAGGTCAAGTACTTAAGAAAGAAACCTTTTTCAATTTCTAATTTTTTTTTGCACCTCACTTTAAATATAATTTTTTTTTAATTTAATGGCCGCCATTTTTAAACAAGATGGCTGATGAAGCTGGTCAGCGAACTTGGTCGAGATATTGATGTATACTGTCCACATGCCTTCTTACATCGAAATAGCCGAATACGTGTGTTATCGCGTGAAAAATACAAGATCGTTTCAAAATGTTAGCCATGCTAGAAATTCAAAGTGCTATAATTCAACCATTTTTTAAGATATAAACAAAAGAACAAACTTCCATAACCAAAAACTGCTCCGGAATCTTTGTATCAAGGCTAAACACATAAAAAAAAAATCTTTTTTCATTTTCCAATTTTTTAATACCTCATTTTAAATTTAAAATTTTTTTTAATGGCAACCCTTTTGAAACATGATGGCGAATGAAGCTGGCCAACGAACTCGGCCGAGACATTGGTATGTACTATGTACAGACCAAGTTACATCCAAATCGGTTCATAAATACGCCTGTTATCACGTGACAAAAATCAGGTCGTTTTAAAATGTCAGCCACAATAGAAATTCAAAATGCTATAACTCAGCCATTTTTTTTAGATATAGACGAAACAAAAACTGTTCCGGAATCTTTGTATTAAGGTCAAACACATACGAAAAAAATCTTTTTCATTTTCCAATTTTTTTGGTATCTCATTTTAAATTTTAAACTTTTTTAAATGACCGCCATTTTGAAACAAGATGGCGGATGAAGCTGGACAACGAACTGGGTCGAGATATTTGCATGTACTATGTACACACCAAGGTACATTCAAATCGGTTCATAAATACGCCCGTTATCACGTGACAAAAATCAGGACATTTCAAAATGTCAGCCACGCTAGAAATTCAAATTGCTATAACTCAGCCATTTTTTAAGATATAGACGAAACAAAAACTGCTCCCGAACCTTTTTATCAAGGTCAAACACATAAGAAAAAATATTTTTTCAATTTTTTGGTACTACATTTCAAATTTAAATTTTTCTTAAAAATTTAAATGGCCGCCATTTTTAAACAAGATGGCGGATGAAGCTGGCCAACGAACTCGGTCGAGACATTGGTATGTACTATGTACACACCGAATTACATCCAAATCGGTTCATAAATACGAACGAGAGTTACAGTGTGACAAAGGTCAGATATATATATATATATATATATATATATATATATGTCAATTTTGAACGGAGGGTGGTTTCGGGGTCTGGGGGTCATGATCGATGAAAATATACCAAAATTTTTTGAACTCGCTTTCCTCCGAACGGCTGCAATAGGTAGCTTTTTGTAATGAAAGCTACCTAAAAAAGGGGACAGGCGCTTGAAAATTGGGACGTCCTAAACACTACAATAGAACCTGTTAATAAGGATCCAGTGTAACAGAATAATAATTTAAACTGAAAATTTTCGCAATATTGGCTAAAACTGTACTATACAATTATAAAGAAACAGTATACTTGATAAGATTAAAACCTGTCGAAATTGGAAAGTTCTTCCGATTCTTTGTCGTTCCATCTTAACAGGTTGCTGTGATAAATAGCTTCCTTTCTTCGTATTGAATGTATGTGAATTATACTTTATCCATAAAGGAATGTTGCGAAATTGGTAAGCCGAACTAGAGTTTTTTAAATAATTAACTATAATTTTATGACAGCATTGCTCACTTTATAAATACCATGTTTTATTTTTTTTCATTATTTTGCATTTCAGCCGTTTTTGAAAAAGCGCAATTATTATTTCGTACACTCTCAAGAAAACATTTCGTCAAACGTAAAAAGCACAGGCAGTAAGTTGCTGGAACGCACCTGTGTTTGGAACAGATTTTTCTATTATTTAGAGAAATTTCCGTCTTTTGGCTGGAGAATTAAAAAAAAAAAAAAAAAAAAATGAGCTTCGGTTCGCGAACTTTTCGTCTTTTGGTGGAAAAGTCCCATAAGTAAAAAGTCAGTTTCTAATACAAAACAGTAACACGCAGCACAGTTACGGGAACACCCCTGTGAGTTGACGAAAATGCAACTTCAGGTAATTTTTACGTTAGATTAATGAATTTTCTGTCTTTTGGAGGGGAATGGGCAAATCAAAACAGGAATTTTCGTGTTTTAATAATAATAAAAGCAATTGAAGAAATACCTTCAACTAACGTATTCTTTTAGAGTGTTTATTGATCGAAACCAGATAGCATGGTCCTCTAACTTCTGATAAGATACAGAATTTAAATCTGAGACTAAAACTGAAATACAAAATTCTCATGAAAAATATAAGTTAAAGGAAAACTTGTAAAATATCTTAGAATGTAAAAGTTCATTATTTAATATCAGCTCAATCATAAAACAACGTCATGTTGATGTTTAAAAAAAAATCTTTAAATTCATGCTCATTTCGAAACAGCCAAAGTTTAGAGGTCTGCACGGGCCTATTTTCATTCATGGCACTCGGGTCGGGTCGGGCCTAGTCTCTTTCCGGGCTGGACTCGGGCCTTACTTTTTTCTGAAGGATCGGACCGGGCCTAACTTGTTTTTTCCCGTAGTAAAATTTGGCCAGGCCAAAAATTTTTTGCAAAAGGTGTATATACTTTTAAATCGACATTATTCTATTACAATTAAACACTAAAATTTATTCGTTTTAAAGAATAGTAGATTTCTAGGCAATAATGTTAAAATACAGTAAAACGTGTGAAAAAGAACCAGTGTATGACGGAATCCTGTCCTATACGGAAAAATTTATTGATCCAGGAAAAACGAATATAATAATACGTGAGATAAGAATATAATACATTTACTCTTGCTAAGAAGGGAACTTGTTTATAACGCATTTTTTCTTCTTTCGTATGCGATTCAATCTTAGAAGATCTTATTGTATAGCATTTTTCAGCTTTTTAAGTTTCCAATACACAATATTTTGATAAACGATTTTAATTATAGCTGAAACATTTACATGCAAATAGAGATTCATTAAAAAAAAAAAAAAATGTATATCGCACCGGTTGCGCTTCTTTAAAAATGAAGATTATAAGCATGAAAAAAAAAAAGCTAAAATAAGTACTTTTGGTCAGAATTGCTCCTTTTAGCATAACCGACGTAAAAATCTATGTTTTGTAGAAGTTCTGTCGGATTGGATCGGACTCGGGCCGAGATTTTAACTTTTTTGCGGGCCGGGCTCAGGCCGAACTTTCGCTTTTATAGCGGGCCGGACTCATGCCGCACTTTTAATTTTTATACCGGGCCGGGCGATTATCGTTTTTTGTAGGGTCCGAAGTTTTAACTTTTATACCATGCCGGGCCGAACTATTCTTTCTATGATTCGGTCCGGGCCCGGACCTGGAAATTTCTGCCCTTACAGACCTCTGCAAAGTGTAAGTTTTTAATTATAAATGTTCAGTCTAATAATAACAATCAAGTTTAAATTATCAAGTAAGTCGGTATTCTGATTTACACGATTTTTTTTTAATTTCTAAATATGAACCTACGACCCAAAACACGAACTGTTAATTACAACCCTGCACGGCTTGAGTTATACCCGACCCGAAATCGACAAAATATTTTTTGTCGAACCTGCGACTTGATCCTAAGCATGAAAGGGAAAAAAAAAATCAATCCACAATTTAAAACAATTCAGGAAAATAGTCCGCAATCATATCTCTAAAATCAATTTTATATTTCAAAAAATGAATGCATACATATACTCATTCATATACAAGTATTTTTTTATCATTTGAAACAATAATCTGGACTTTTCTTTGGAAAAATTTGGTGTACTCGAATCGACTCCGAAGAAAAAAAAACTCTAATCTGAGATGACCCGAAAATGGAAACACCGCAGCAAAATTTCCCGATCCGCAGCAAAATTTTAGAGGCAATGGCCAACACGTTCGGGTAGAATCGGGTTATCTGACCCGATGCAAGAATAATTATATTTTCATTTAAACCTTCCATTCCTCTTCTCTATATTAAATAGAGATTACTATCCATATTATTATAAAATGAGACTTTATTGTATATTGAAGTTAATGAACAAAGAAGAAAATTTTAGTTTGATACTAAGTTAGCTTGAATGCTTATACAAAACTCTCTTTTTATTTACTCATTCATTTATATAAATACTTACCCTAGGCTTTTTAATAAGAAGATCGAAGTCAACAGTTGAATTTGCACGTCCTGTATCTTCTTGAAATCGTATTTCTTATAGGCGCATAAGTTTGCAGTTAATCAAACAAACATTGAACAGGAATGCACATGAAGTTATTTACAAAATGTATAAGATTTTCAGTAACATCCGGCCGTTGTGACGAGAGACTTAAACCGGCATGTGGTTAAATTTTCTCGACGCAGACTAAAGAATAAAATTTTAATTTAGATTAAACTCGTAAAAAATGAACGTAATTTGGGTATGGTGAAAAATCGGGACGTTCCACGTAAATCGGAACCCATGGCAACATCAGTATCAAAACTCGATCCCAAACACATCCGAACCCAACCACAACGAAAAAAGTTATCCTCAAAACGAGCCGTGGGTCGGGTCGGGTGTGCGCAAAATCGGGCAACCTGAATCGATGCAGGACTCTTATTTGAGATATAATTCTAAGCACTTTTTAAAAAAATCAGTTTAAACAAAACCGACGCGTAAGAATCTAAACTCATCCCGAAACCGAAAAAATTATAGCCAAGCCAATTCGACTTCCAAAGAAAAAAAAAATCAGCGGCAAGCTTATCCGTGGGTCGGGTTTTCATAAACTAACCTTCACCCGACTCGGGTCGTGTGCAGGAAAAATCGGGTTACCTGACCCGATGCAGACTCGCACTCAAGTCAAAAAATTTTCCCCGACGACGATTAAATTTGACCCCGACGTAGGGGCCATGTATGCCCGACGGGGGGGGGCGGGGGGCATATGCCTCCCCGGATCCCCTCTGGCGCCGCCCTTGGTCTTATGTATAAAGGACAGTGAATAAACTCTTGCATTTTGTTGGGGAAGGGGGAAGAAGAGAAAAAGAAATACGAACGCATGGGCTAGCAAAGAATACACGCAAAAGACGATTAAAATTTAAGTTCAAAATGGAGAATCACTTTCTATATTTCTTACTGTCAGAAGGTGTTAAAAGATTTAATTTTTATTCTCAGGCATAAACCTAAGGCATTTTCGGTCCTCTCAAAGTGCACTCACCAGAAAGAGAACCTCGAGTATTCAACTTCCTCAATGAAAGATGTATGATGCTTCCACCAACCGTTTTTATTTTCCAGCAAAGACAAAACTGCATAAAATAACTTTATTTTGAAGTTCACATGTCAAACATCTCCTTCATGAAATCGTCCAGGTTTGTTTCTTCCATGAAACATCCAGAAAAGTAAAATTTTCACCTTGAAAGTTTTTTTTTTTAAGTGCATCTCAGTGCACTTTCAAAGGCATCAGCATAAGGTACTACATAAAGACTAAGAACCATGGCCATCTTCAAATTTGTGGAGGTGTATTTCGGAAGATTCTTGGAATATCAAAATTCAGAGTGTAAAAGTTGTGCTAGAGGCATCTAAAAATTGGACTTTCTTTTTTAAAAAGAAGGGGATGGAGTCCCCGTGAAGCAAGAGAAACTTAAGGATATCCACGCATTGTTAAAAAAACATTTTGATGAAAACTTGTCAGAAATGGAGGTGCTTGCTTTCTGTAAAAATATAATTTCTAAGGAACCAGAACAGAAGGAGATGGTCGAGGAGGATTACAGTGATATTCCAGAAGAAAAACTCAACGATTAATTGTTTAATTTATTTTTGGATATTCTGTAAGTACATTATACATATATATATAATATTATATGTTATATAGATTATATTATATCACATTAAAAAAACAAATTATTTTAATCCTAAGCTACTTATGATAAGTTTTATTTGATTGTTGATAAGTTTGCTTTTTTATAATAAAACGTAATACTAGATTTTAATCATACCGTCATAAGGATTATTTTTGAATGCAAAATATTATCATCCGATGACTAAAAATAGAAACTATTAATTTCTTTCAGCAAGTATGATAAACGATGTTTTTTTTTAAAGAAATTGATATAAAAACTTTCTTATTCATAGATTGGCAACAAAACTCTTCTTATCCGAAACTTTTTCCAATTAATTAATTAAATGAATTAAAGTAGATTTTCCAACTTAACACAATATCACAGAGCAACTAGCTATAAGTATACAAAAAATTGGAGGTATTCGATGCACGGGGTCGCAGTTAAAGGTTTTTAGTGATTTCCCAAAATTTGATTTTTTGGATAAGGCAAGTTTTGAAACTCACGTCCTCAAAATATATATCTTCATTATTTATTACACTGTTAAAACTTTCATTTCATGTTTATGTGATGGTACATAAGAATACTATTATTAAATTATCAGTAGAATATATTTTACAATTGATGTTATGTTTAAGGTGGGAGGGGGGTGTCAATGTTAATGTATGAAGATTTTTTTTTTTTTTTTTTTGGGGGGGGGGGGTGGTCACCACTGTCAATACACTTCTGTTTTTGGGAGGGTTTTAGGGGTGGATGGCAAAAGGGATTTTTACAGAAAGAAGATAATTTCAATGAACTAATAAGAAAGGGAGGGGGGCCATCTGTGTTTGGAATCTAAAAATTGAATGCATAGAAAATAAGGGATCACAAATCATTCCAGAATGGAAATGCAAAACAATTATGTCTGGGGTTGACTAGAAAATAGGGGCTGTTTTGTGAAGTGATTACGCAGGGGGTTGGTGAGTATAGCGAGCAGTTTGGCAGAGCCCCCCCTTAGTCTTTAAAATTCTATATATATTTTAAGCTCTATTGTTACTTTATAGCTAAAATAAATAATCATAGGGCAGATAAGGGAATTAGAGGATTTAATGTGGAAAAGGGGGAGGGGGGGGGGGGATTTGACTAAAATTATTTTTTTTAAACATTTGAAAATCTTCTAAAAGCTAAAATATTCTCTCCCAATTAATGTTAAACTCAATTTTTAAGCAAAAAAGAAAAAAAAAGGGGGGGGGAGGGGTGCATAGAGTTAGGATTTTATGGTATGTGTTTTTCTGAAAATCACAGAAATTCCTGTTATATATATATGTTAATTAGATCTTTCAATAACCATAAGATTCATTAAAATTGATCAATCAGAATTTTTGAGAAATAAGCAATTGGTTGATTTATGAAATTCATTCAAATTTTTCTGTATTTTATCAAAAACTTTCTTAGATATTGGAATGCAACTAACAGCAGATTGTAGACAGAAACATTTTCTATCTGCCCCTGATAAGTTTGGTGTTAATTATGCAATCATTTCCGAGTATATTCTAGAAGAAAAACAGACAGAGCAAAAATAAATAAATTATGTTATTTTTTAATGTTTTTTAAAAATAGGTTTCTTTCTGAAAATAAAATAGACATTGCAATTTTATATATTGAGATAGATAGATAAGTTAAAATTAGATAGAAGTTAATCTTTAATAGTTTGAAATGAAAGTTACTTCATGTCAGGAAAATTCATTTTTCTTATGATGAAAAAAATTTGCATTGATCAAGACTTGTTTTATAAAAATGAAGAATTAATTTTCAGTTACATGTTATTTTTAATGCTATCTTCTAAAATACACTCAACTCTTAATATGTTAGGCAATATTTTGGCATATTTCTTTACCTTAAATATTTGTTTAAACAATATAAATCTGGAATTTTTATTACATTACCCTTTTATTTCATGAACTGCATGACAGAAAAAAAGATAAGCTCAATGCTCATAGGGTTAAAATAATATTCATAGAATATGGTGTGCAGTACACAGCATGAAACTTCAAAAAGAATTTAACAATTAAGGATGCATCAAACATTTCAAAATTGAAAAACAAATCCAATAGCAATGTGAAATTTTTATTATTAAGAAAGCGGCACTTTAAAAATATAAGTATCATTCTTTATATAAATGACACTGAAAATAATAAAAAATAAAACTTCTGTCTAGTATTCATAGTTATAGGCACATTATTCTTTAACTAACTAAAAGCAATCCCTCAGGTTAACTGCTCAACATGCATGAAACTTTCTGACACAATGGCGTACAAATTTTCAAACATAAAAATATAAAATTGGCAGACCTGGCAATAGAAGCGATTTGGAATTGAAATGATTTTTCCATTTTTTGATAAATAAATTACTTAGCAAGTTATAAATGCTTTTGATCATGGGACAAAGCATTTTTCTCCCTTCGCTGACTGTTTTTTCTGCTTTCGCTAGGAAATTAGGTTCAAAATGCCAGCTTTGACAGTATTTTCTGAAAGATATATTGTGTTTACAAAAAAAACGGAATACGTCTTCTGATTACATAGTTTCTGAATAATAACACCTGTCAGTTTCATGTGTTTCCAAACAAAAATGAATTAAAACATATGCCATAAAGTTGCCCCTTCGGATTTCAGAACAGCCTTAAAAGAGTAGGTTAATAAAGCAAAGCTTTGTCCAATTGTCTTCCAAGATTTATGCAAGACAGGGCCTTAATTAACAACTTTTTTTAAAATAAGATAAAAGCAACCCTATTCCTCTCCCACAAAGAAAGTTTGAAATGATAAATGAGCTCATTTTTCACTCATTCTGTATTTGTATCATTCAAATCAGGCTGCTGAACAGAAAAGTATGGGTACAAATACCAATGAATCAAGTACAGAATGGTATGGCTGTTAGAATAACAAATTATATAAAAAAAATTCAATTTCCTCATATAAAGTTGGTGTGATAATACATTTATTTTAATGAAAGCACTAATATTAAGAAGAAAAATATGAAAAAATTACTAGTTTAATGAGTGCTTTAAAATTAAAAAAGAAACTAGCTAAATATTTTTTTCCTTAAATAAACAATTATGATCAATATATATTTAAAATAGGCTTTATTAAAACAGTAGAAAAAGAATGATACAAAAGTACAAAATTTTCTTTTAAGAGAGAAAAAAAGTATCTACTAAAATACAAGATGTAACATTATTACATATGATACACTTACATATGAATACATGTATCTATAAAACCAAAGTGAATTTTATTGAAGAAAAATTACTAAATGCAACTATTCATAATAAAAGTATTAGTAGCTTGACATTGAATGTTTAAAACAAATTAGAGATTAACTGAAATGTTAAAAAAAAAATAGAGATCAACAAGTAAGTTTGTCAAGCCAAAACCAAATTTCTCGAGTTTTGGCTTTCCAAATCAAACTTTTAAGCTGTTACAGTGCGTTAAGAAATTATGTGACCACTAACAAATTAGTGCACTTCTGAAGAAGAAGACAGTATGCAAATTTTTAGTGTGTGTATTTAAAATTGATCATAGAATGTTTTCTGTTATAACTGCTTCAATAAAATTTAAGTTACATTTTATTAAAATCTTCTAATATTTTTTAAAAATGGAAATAAGGCAACTGTTAGAAATTATAAGACCACCTGAGAAAATTAGCATATTATATGTCATATCAGAATCATTATAAAAGGTACACGTTTGCGTATCGTGAAAGTATTCTCGAGAAGCAAAGGTGCAGATTCAGATAGTTATACGATATATTTGAAGATGCCGCAGGATAAAGAGTTGTCTGCAACTTTATAAGGGTACTGGTAAATTTGAACGAGAAACAGCTCAGTTAATGAAGCGTCAAAAACTGCCATTCACAATGAAATAATTAGAAAAAAAGATTCAAATAAGATCAAAAGATCTGGAAAAAAAAAGCATTTTGACAGCATGGGATGATCGACAAATATTTCAATTATGAACTCAAAAGGTCTTTCACTTCAGGAAATTTCGAACCGTATCAGCAATAGAATCTCACAAGTCTGAAATGAAATAATAATGCATAATGTATGAAACTATTGAAAAAACTAAGGTTAATGAAATATCATAAAGAAAAAAGACTGAAATGGGCTAAAAATGTCATGTTAAGGGACAAGAAAATTTAATCTTGACGGTCCGGATGGTTATAAACACTATTGGCATAATTTGAGGAAGGAACTGAAACAATGCTTTAGTTGACAAATGGGAAGAGGATCAGTAATGGTTTGGGGAGCTTTTAGTCATGGAGGATTATGCTATTTAACCAGAATTTCTGGATGTATGAAATCTGTGCAATATCATGCTATATTATATGATCATTTGATATCATTTGGACCTTTTTTAGGTGGTGCTAACTGGATGTTTCAGCAGGACAATGCTTCTTACCATGTGTCTAAATCCACCCAGCAATGGATTAAAAAAGAAAAAAATCATGTTTTGACATGGCCAAGTCAAAGCCCAGACTTGAACCCCATGGAAAATCTTCGGGACATAGTAAGTCGCAAAGTTTATGCTAATAATAAACAGTTTTTATCTGCCAATGAACTAGAAGTAGCCATTCGAAAAGAATGGCACACTATTTCTGAGTCTGTACTTAATTCCCTGGTCACTTCTATAAAAAACAGAGTGTTTGAAGTTATAAGGAAAAATGGAGGACCAATAGTGTATTAATTTACATATTATTCTTGTTTTTAGACAAGTGGTCTTATAATTTGTTAACAGTATAATTTTTCAATCATAGCTTATATTTTTGTTAACATACATATGTATTGCATTATTCAAAATTACTGCAAACTAATTTTAATAAATATGTTGTATTTTGATATCTCATGTGTTTAAACTATAATTAGAACCTTTATTTACTTCATAATTTTCAAAATGAAAGTGGTCTTATAATTTCTTAATGCACTGTATTATACACATACATATGAAAATTTGTTAATTATTATTCACAAGCACACATACCTATCTATAGAGGCAATTTTACTTGTAAATATGTATGAATGTACATGTGCTTGTTTTCAAAAGCATAAATATTATTTAATTTTTATACCCAAACATTTGAGGCATTTATTCATTATTAATTTTATAGCTATTCATACAATAATACACTTGCACTAAGAGCTTTAAAATGCTTAATATTCAACTTTTTATTTGGTCAAAAAGAAATATTTAAGAGTGTAATATCACATTCATTCTTAGAAGTATGTGTGTGAGGCGAAGGGGGTGGGAGGTACGGTAGGGATAGTTAAATTCAATTATTACTTCAATAGTAATTTTAAAATATAATATACATATTTTTAATTTTTATACTTAAATGCTGAAGATATTTAATTTGTTATTAATATTTCTATTTTTTATTACAGTAACCTTTTACTCATATACGACTGGAGAGATAAGATTTAAAGCAAGGCTGGTTCATAAGTGAAAACAATGCATAAGGAAAAAACTCTTATACATTAATTTCAAAAACCATAAATTATATAAAATGAAGATTTTTTTTATGAGGAGGGAAGATTCTTAGAACATAAAGTTACACATAACATGTCTTTTCAGTGACAAGACTGTAATAGTATCTTTAAAAAATTAATATTTAGCTATTTAATTTTTTTTCAGTAGTTTATATTAAAAAAACCTAACATTAAATTATATTACATAATTTTAGTCAAAGGAAACATTATTTGTTTTACTTGCATAATAGTACTATGCATAGTATGCTAAGTGTTCTTTAAAGAAAAAATATATTCTTTCTTATGAATATTTATAGCCTGATTATGATACATAAAGATTTATAAGCATTCTTTAAAGAAAAAATATATTCTTTCTTCTTGGGGAAAAAAAAAAGCAATTATTAAAGTATAATAAAAAAAAATAATAATAAACCAGTGGACCCATGCAAGTCTTTCGGTTTGGAGTCATTTAGATTATTTGCTGATACTTTTTTCATTAATTTTTAATTAACTGAAATTTTTAATAAATGTATTTTAATAAAATGTTAATGACTATGTCAAAATCCTCTGCAAAAACTTTTCGTATATCTCATTTATCGTTGAGAATTTTTCATGTAAATAAAAAAAGGATATCTACATAAGAAATAATATATTAATTTTACAAATTGTTTGGCCTTCAGATCTAGTGCAAATTTAACATCTATCAATGAATATTAGTCATGCACATCTTGTTTTATTTCTTTATAATTTAAAAAAATGAACATTTATTGTTATTACAGTACAGGACCTATTATCCGGAATCCTTGGGACCGAAGGCTTTCCGGATTTTGGAATTTTCCAGATTTCGGGTCCTCCCAAATTCTGTCAAAAAAAATCGCGGGAAAAACGCAAATTTCATCAAAGAATCGCGAAAAAACAAAAATTTCTTCTAAGCAGGGGTGCAGAATATGTCTGATCCGGTGATCTAGGATTCGGGGGAAATTTTAACCACCTGGGGAAATTTTGCAGAAACATATACAATTGATTTTGATTTTAACAACGAATTCCATGAGATAGAAAAATTTCACTACAAATAAAAAGATCTGTATGGCGACCTTCACAAAATCGACCTCAGAATAATGTGTAAAGTATAAGGAGATGCCGTTCAGAATTTTCCGAAAATTTAAGGTATTCGGTTCCGAACATTACAAAAAAAAAGGTCATCAATTTGAAAATTCGGACATAAAAATACCGCGAGTTTTGTCCAAGAATAAGAATTATGGAGAAAACGCAAATTTTGTCAAAAGATCACAAAATAAATGCACATTTCATCAAAAGATCGCGAAATAAATGCACATTTCGTCAAAAGATTGCGAAAAAGCTGCAAGTTTCGTCAAAAGATCGCAAAATGAATGCAAATTTCGTCAAAAGATTGCGAAAGAACCGCAAATTACGTCAAAAGACCATGAAATGAAAGCAAATTTTGTCAAAAGATCGCGAAATAAATGCACATTCCGTCAAAAGATCGTGAAATAAATGCACATTCCTTCAAAAGATCGCGAAAAACCGTAAGGGTCGTCAAAAGAGCACGAAATGAACGCAAATTTTGTCAAAAGATCGCAAAATAAACACACGTTTCGTCAAAAGATCGCAAAAAAAACCGTAAGTTTCATCAAAAGATCACGAAACAACCTCGAATTTCATCAAAGGAACGTGAAAGAACCGCAAGTTATAGTTCAAGAGCCGACAGCACAAAAATCTATGTTATCAAGTACAAAAATAAAACTTTTTATTTTATGGAAGAGTAGAAGTAGGGGAACCTAACGATCCATGTCTGCCTGAAGTGAAGTGGTGCTTAAGCCAAAAATTAATACCACCAGTGGTTTACTCGTAGGTTTGTCATTGTGTTTTGTCCTACAAACAAAGGTATGAAAACATGCAAGATAGCTGTAGGACAAACACAATAATAAACTTACCAGTCAACCACTGGTGGTATTAATTTTTGGCTTATGCACCACTTCACTTCCAGTAGACATGGATCATTAGATTCCCCTACTTCTACTCTCCCATAAAATAAAGGTTTTTTTGCTTGTACTTGATAACATAGGTTTTTGTGCTATCGCTCTTTGACTATTACGTCAAAAGATCGCGAAATGAACGCACATTCCGTCAAAAGATCGTGAAAAAACCGTACGTTTCGTCAAAAGAGCGGGAAATGAACACAAATTTTTTCAAAAGATCTCAAAATAAACGCACATTTCATCAAAAGATCACGAAACAACTGCGAATTTCATAAAGTAACGTGAAAAAAACAGCAAATTTCGTCAAAAGATCACAAAATAACCACAGATTTCGTCAAAAGATCGCGAAATGAATGCAAATGTCATCAAAAGTTCGCGAAATAAATGCACATTTCGTCAAAAGATCATGAAAAAACCGCAAATTTCTCAAAAGATTGCGAAAAAACGTGCAAATTTCGTCAAAAGATCGCAAAAGAACCACAAATTTCGTCAAAAGATCACAAAAGGTGCGAAATAACCGAGATTTTTGTCATCTTGATGAATCTTGATGATGAATCTTGAATTTCGTCAAAAGAGGGCGGAATAACCACCAATTTCGTCAAAAGGAAGGCAAAATAACTAAAAAACTAACCAAAAGATCGCGAAATAACCGCAAATTTCGTCAAAAGATCCCTAAAAAACACAAATTTCATCAAAAGATCGCGAAAGAACCGCAAGTTTCGTTAAAAGATATCGAAAGAACCGCAAGTTTCTTTAAAAGATCGCGTAAGAACCACAAATTTCGTCAAAAGAACGCGAAATGAACGCAAATTTCATCAAAGGTTCGCAAAATAAACGCATATTTCGTCAAAAGATCGCGAAAAAAACCGCAAATTTCATCAAAAGATCGCAAAAGAACCACAAATTTCGGCAAAAGATCGCGAAAAAACGGCGAATTTCGTCAAAAGGGGCGAAAAAACGGCGAATTTCGTCAAAAGGGGCGAAATAACCGCGATTTTCATCAAAACTTGGTGAAATAACGGCGAATTTTGTCAAAGGAATGGGGAAAAAACCCAGCAAATTTCGTCAAAGAATCGTGAATTTCGTCAAAAGAGGGCGAAATAACCGCGAATTTCGTCAAAAAGAAGGCAAAATAGCCACAAAACTAGTCAAAAGATTGCGAAATAACCACAAATTTCGTCAAAAGATCCCTAAAAAACGCAAATTTCATCAAAAGATCGCGAAAGAACCGCAAGTTTCGTTAAAAGATATCGAAAGAACCACAAGTTTCATTAAAAGATCGCGTAAGAACCACAAATTTCGTCAAAAGAACGCGAAATGAACGCAAATTTCATCAAAGGTTCGCGAAATAAACGCATATTTCGTCAAAAGATCGCGAAAAAACTGCAAATTTCGTCAAAAGATCCCTAAAAAACGCAAATTTCATCAAAAGATCGCGAAAGAACCGCAAGTTTCGTTAAAAGATATCGAAAGAACCACAAGTTTCATTAAAAGATCGCGTAAGAACCACAAATTTCGTCAAAAGAACGCGAAATGAACGCAAATTTCATCAAAGGTTCGCGAAATAAACGCATATTTCGTCAAAAGATCGCGAAAAAAACTGCAAATTTCATCAAAAGATCGCAAAAGAACCACAAATTTCGGCAAAAGATCGCGAAAAAACGGCGAATTTCGTCAAAAGGGGCGAAAGAACCGCGATTTTCGTCAAAATTTGGTGAAATAACGGCGAATTTTGTCAAAGGAACAGGAAAAAAACCAGCAAATTTCGTCAAAGAATCGTGAATTTTGTCAAAGAATCGTGAATTTCGTCAAAAGAGGGCGAAATAACCGCGAATTTCGTCAAAAGGAAGGCAAAATAGCCGCAAAACTAGTCAAAAGATTGCGAAATAACCACAAATTTCGTCAAAAGATGGCTAAAAAACGCAAATTTCGTCAGAAGATCGCGAAAAAACACGAATTTCGTCAAAGGGCCACAAAAAAAAAAAAAAAAAAAAAAAAAAAAAAAACAGTGCTGGGAGCGGATTTCTCCACTCTGCTGTTACCTTTCAGAAAATTTGCTGTGAATTTCAAAAACATTTTTTTCACTCCGAATCACCCCTGCCATATATACTCGCTCATAAGTTGAGAAATATTGGAAAAATAAATTTCTATACATACGGTAATACAGCATTTACCTATTACATACCGTAAAATTTTGGGGAAATTTTCAGGTGGATTGGGGGAAATGTTGGGAGTAGAAACATTTTCTACACCCCTGCTTCTAAGCACCGCAAAAAAAAAACACAAATTGCGTCAAAATATAGCGAAAAAACAAATTTCTTCAAGGGATCGAAAAAGCCTCCCGCAATTTCGTCAAAAGATCGCGAAAAAATCTGCAAATTTCGTCCAAAAATTGCGAAAAAAAAAGCAAATTTCGTCAAAAGATCGCAAAAAAATGAAATTTCGTAAAAGGATCACGAAAAACACGCAAATTTAGTTAAAGGATTGTGGAAGAAAAACGCAAATTTCGTCAAAATCTCTCAAAAAAAACACAAATTTCGTCAAAAGAGAAAAAAAAAATTCTTTAAAGGATTGCAAAACACTAATTTAATTTCATCAAAAGATCACGTAAAAATGCTAATTTCATTAAAGGATCGCGGAAAAAACGCATAATTAGTGCCGAGAGACCCCACCCCCCAAACTCTTCTGTAAACTTTCAAAAAATTTACTGTGAATTTCAGAATTTTTTTTTTTTTTTTTTTTACTCAGAATCACCCCTGATTCAAGTAACATAATTGTGTAATCATAATATTTTGTCAAAGTGAGAGGGAGGGTGTGAAATATCTTTTTTTAAAACGAATCGTAATATAAATTAATTTAAAACTAAAATTTGACAGAAAAAAGATTTTTTTCTCATTTCGGATGGGGAAGGGGGAAGGGGGGGGGGGGGGGGGGCACCGTGTTCCCTCATCACTGATGTAACATATTTTGGTGGTTACACATTGCAACACAACAGACCAAAAAGAAAATTAGGAATCTGTAAAATTTTCAACAAATTTCAGAAATTGCAAAATTTTAGTAAAAATTTACAAATTTATAGAAAATTTTCAATTTTTTTTTCTTCCGGATTTCGGGTCCTTCCGGATTTCAGAATTCCGGATAATGGGTCCTGTACTGTACTAAGTACTTTAATGCCATCAATACTGTTTGAATTATCAAACAATGATAGTATGTATGAAAAATACTCGAAAGCTCCATGGGCTGTGGATGGGTTCTTCTAAAAGCAAGCTCTTATGAGATCTAACTATGGTTTTGGTATGCACCAAATGCTCAGCTATTTTTCCATAAAAACTGAGATTTTGGGCTGAAACTTGCCAAAAGCGAAACGGAACTTTCAATCGATCTCTAAAACAAAAATTTACTAGCAATGGGGGAGCTGAAATTTAACTAAAATCTGTAGTTGAATAGTTAGAAAATAGAAAGTTAAGCACACATTAAAATTCTGGAAATTACAATTACTGTTGGAAAGAAGGGGGATTACATGATCAGGGCTCCCAACACATTTTAGTCTCCTAAAAGGGGGAAAGGGGACCATTTTTATTTTAAAAGGGGACTTTGGGGGACCAATTATATTAAAAAAGAGGGACGTTGGAGGACTATGTCTAAAAATACTGCACAGAGTTTTCCTAAATGTGCAAGCAAATTTTTAAAAATTACCCCCCAAAAATACATTAATTGGTTATCTTTATAAAGATGGGTCACTAAAAAGTACACTCAGCTAAATATTCTACTGCAAGAACATAGGAAGTATTCCGATATTCAGTACTCACATTGATAATTCTCCTTAAAAGAGCTTTTAATTTAAATTGATGCTTTATTAAGGGAAGACAAGACTGGGTGCAATCCTATGAGAAATATGCGAGATTTAAGACCTGTTTTCTCGGAAACTACCTGACCGATTTTGATGAAATTCGGAATCCATATTCACTGGATTATGCTCAAGACTTACGGCAGTTTTTTTTCTGTGACTAAAGCTATTTTAGAGCAATGGGAATTTTTCAGAAATCGTATTAAATTTTTTAAAAACTGTCTGCCACATATGTATGCTGTTATCCTATATTTATACTCTACCACAACAAAATCACTTGTGTACTTTATGAGCTAATGGGATTTTTACTTGAAAAATATGATTCTTTCAGGAGATGCAAAAAACATAAATATTCACAATTCTCGCTCTTTGAGAATGACAAATTGAGTTTTCTGAATACATATCGACAGAACAGACGGTGAGAGTGTCGATAGTTAGTCAAATGTTTGTACACCTTTTTAAAACCTTCTTATTGTTCAATCAAAAGATTCCAACTTTTTGTATTTTGTTTTGTGTTGAACTGCAACTTGTATTATTTGAACATGCACTTTGTGTTACAAAATTACAAAGCCGAAAAGTGTTTTTGAGGGAAGACAAAAATGGATGCAATCATAGGGGTGGGGGGGGGGGGGTGGAGGGGAATGCAAGCTTTAAGACCTGTTTCCTAAGAAACTACCAGACCGATTTTGATGAAATTCTGAATCCCTATTCACTGGATAATGCTCAAGACTTATGGCAGACAATTTTTTTCTTGCGACTAAAACTTCTTATTTTAGAGCAATCGCAATTTTTCAGAAATTTTCTATTTTCAGAAATGTTTTTTTCTGAAAATAATTAAAAAATTTTTAAACTGTTTACCACATATGATCTTATATTTGTACTCTACCAACAAAATTTTTTATCGAAATCACTCAAGTACTTTATGAGTTAATGGAGTTTTTAGCTGAAAAGTACAATACTACAAAACTTAGACACTTCTAATTTGTGTGAAGTTCTTGCAGTGTTTTATCAAACACATGAATTAAGTATATACAAACACTTAGACAAAGTTTAGTTACATATAATACATGAGTATAAAATGCTAGAGTAAAATTAATGTGAGTGAGTGTGGCATCCCAGTCGTGTCTTTCCTTAGTGTGAGTAGGTGTGGCGTCCTTGTCTTGTCTTCCCTTGAATTTTTACAATTATTTCTAATGGTCAGAAAAAAAACTGGGCATACCAATGGATTCAGGAAAGTTCAAAGAATTTCACTGATATCTCCCCTTAATATTTATAACAGCAAAAAATGATTTGCAATAAAATATAAGCACTAAAAATTAATGCATCTAAGACAATATCAAATCAATTGTTAACAGAGTTGCACACTAGCAATTACAAAGTATAATGCATTTCTTCGAATTTAACACAGAGTAACAATGATCAGTAGGGCTGGGCGATGTCAGAATTTTAATATCATAATATATCGCTGACCAAATACCAATATTTTCAATACATTTTAATTCATAGGTCACTCCATTATAGGTCGTAAATGTAACTGTCCTCTGTATAAAATATATATACATATGTGTGTGTGTTGATTATCTTGATAAAAAAAACTACACTTTAACACATTAAAAAGATACATAAATTTAAATTTTTATATATTTCTTTAAAAAATGCAAATCTCTTCCCTGCAGATCTGATCTAAATGCGTATTATTGAAAACTTTTGGAAAGTTAAGCATTATAAATTATTCAAATAAAACAAGAGTCCACGAGCGATTGTATCAGAAATGGCCGATTCTCGAACAAGTCTTTCAATTTCAATTCTAGATGAACTCCAATGAACAAAGCAGTACATCAAGACAGTATAGGCTGTTCGCCCATATCCTGGTATGTGCGGGACACCTGCACAACACTGAAAATATCACACAAGTGTCGATATAGGTACACTAATTGTATATTATACTCTTATTTCAAAGAATAACGTCCCTTGAAAAATAAATTAAGGGGGATCATACCCTTGTCCCCCCACTTTATACTTAACCAACAGATGTTCAAATCTAATCAGGGAAGTGCCTCATCAAAATAAACTGGTATACCAAATTTGAAGCAAATCGGATAGAAAAACAAAAATCCATTTATCTAAATTAAGGGAGTTATTGGCCTCCCGTGCAGCCCTTTAGACTTAAACAATGAACCCACAAATCAAATCAGGGAAGTTCATTATCAGAATTAACCGGTATACCAAAATTTGAAGAAAATCTGATAATTCTGTATGAAAAACCCATTTATCTAAGTTAACAGGGGGATTAGCTCCCGTTCCCTCCCTTTATACTTAAACAACGAAACCCCAAAATTAATCAGGGAAGCACCTTATCAGAATAAACCTAGAAAAAAAAAATTTGAAGCAAATCAGATATTTCTATCAAGAGTTATCACGTTACGTATATATGTACATACATACACACAGAACCGGCAGGCACATTAGTTCTCAGGCTTTGATAGCATGTGAGCGAAAAAAGCACAGCATAACAGCACCTCCTATTGAGTATTAAAATTAGATTAATTATTGATTAGATATTGTTAATTATTAACCTCAAACATAAAATTTAGTTTTTTTTTTTTTTTTTTGTACTACCCAATAAAAGCTGAAATAAGCTATAATGTTCATCAGAAAAAGCATAGTATGGCAACATTAGGGTTAGCTGGGTGAATTAGTCCTCCAGATTTGTCCGGGATGACTCAGTAGGTAGAGCATTGGTGGCTCCAGCCAAGACACCCCTGGTTCAAATCCTGGCCTGGACTTTTTTCTCCCATTTGGAAATTTACAACTGATATGATTTATTTACCTATTGAAAAATCGTATTCAAAATTAATCTAATAAAGATAGAGGCTTGTCTATCTGTCTTTGTGCTGGCGAGATCACTGAGCATAGAGCTATGAGATTTGGCAAGAAGGTAACTGTATGTCTAAAGTTATGCACATACAAGCCAATTTTTGGACTTTGAGTGGTTTTAGTCTTTTTTCATGTTTTATGGCAATTTTTCCAAATTTGTAAAAGGAATCTGATTAAATTTTTTTAGCAGAATGTAGTAAATATTGTCCTCTTTACAATAAAGTTTATTTAGAATTTATACAGTGATTTTTAAATTTTTCACAATTATTTCATTGTTTTTTGGCATTTTGCAGTGATATTTGACATTTATAAAAGAAATTCGGTTTCAAACTTTTAACTCTAATGTAGTAAATTTTGTCTTTCCGCGATTGCATCCTCTGGTTTAAATTGTTAGTGATTGCAGAACTTATTAAATTTCATCCTCTTTTCAATAAAATTGAATTCCTATAGCAATTTTTGTTTCTGTTTTGTTTACATTTCATGGTGATTTTTTTAAATCCGGTTTCAAACTTCTAGCTTAAAGTAGTAAAATTTTGTCCTCTAACTTGAATTTTTAGTGATTTTTAATGCGTAATTTAACATCTTTCCACATTGTGCGTCTATTTTTTGACATTCATGAAAGAGTTCTAGTTACAATGTTTTAGCTTGCTATAGCAAAATGCAATATTTAAAGTTTTGTGATTTTTAGAGTTTTTTCAGTTTTGCGGCGATTTTTCCACATTAGTAAATTTTTTCCAGCCACAAAAAGGGGACCATTTGGGAGCCCTGCATGATTTGTGATATTCTATTTAGTATGCCACGAACACACTTTTATTTATCATTACAGGAAATATGACAAATTGCTTAGCAATAACAGCTATTTTCCTTCACCAAACACATCACAAACTTCAATGGCAAGAAGACTAGACATCTGGGACCTACTTTGATTTTTATATCTTCTTACTTAACATGCTTTTAATTTTTCAAAACAATACATTTTTAACAAATATTCATTATGATTTTGCAGAATAATCGATATTTTAAACTACTTAAATTCAATTTTTTAGTAATTATTTAAAAAGAATGAAAAAAAAGGGAGGGGGGTTCATATAAATGAAGTTTGCGATTGATAAAATTATAATTTTACACAAAACTGACAATGCTAAAAGTCCATGGCCCAGATCAACAATTCCAAATCATATGAGGACCTCACATAGACCATTTTTGTTTTTGCATGTATGTATGTGTGTATATATACACATATTTAAAAGATATTTTACCTGTATAAAATTAAAATTGATTTTTTCTGAAATTTCACAGGCTTCACAATTAATGTGTAACAACCACACAATAATGCTTTAAAAATAACTTCCCTTTGATATTTTTCAATATTTCAAATAGTGCTTACAACTTGTGCTCTAAAAATTTATATATATGCATATAAATATATGTACACATACATATATATGTTTTGGAAAGGGGAAAATATACAAACAAAAAATATATAGGTAAAATAATTTATTTTTCTCTATTTTATAAAGTAAATTAAAGTTTTATAAAACAGTGTATGAGTATGCACTTATATGTATATATATCAAAAATAAATAAATTTATACAAAACATGTTAAATTACACTTCTGAAAATATTAAACAAAAGTGCAAAAAATTGATATATTTTAAAAATACACTATGTTAACTGTACATAGAATTTAAAAAATGGCAGGATTTTTTTTACATGATTGCCAAAATTAAAAAATCTAAAAATAGATATATCTTAAAGGTACACTATGTTTACTATACAAATAATCCAAAAATGGCAGAATTTTTTACATGACTGCTGAAACAACGAATTCCAAAAATAGATCTTCAAGAAATACTTTATATTGAATGTACATTTTTTTAAAATGTCAAGACACTTTATACAATTGCTAATACAAAGAAAAAATAATTACAGAATGCTATTAAACAAAGCTTATATTAAATTCACCATAATCTTTTCCAAGATTGAGATAGTTCTCTTTTACTTGCAATGAACCAAGGTCAGGATTCACATTTATATTACCACAATCTTCCTCATCAGAAATTTCTTCTTCTGAAGAAAGACAAAAAGCAGGATTTATATGATTCAACTGTCGACTTGGTGGCCTTGGAGGTGGACCTCTTGCAGTAGCTTTAGGTGGTACTGGTGGAGGTTCACATGATAATCGATGAAGAGAAAGTCGAGAATATGTATTCTCTTTAACCACTTCTCTATCATGTGAAGAATCCTCTAATTGGTTTGTAGATTCACCAGTGATACCTATCCCAGATGGTGAAAGAGAGTCATCTGACTGAGCTCTTAATGTTACATCAACATCAAGATCTAAATCAAAGCTGTCATTTGCAATTAAAGTGGAATCCATGTTAGGAGAAGGTGATGAAGAATTTACAGATGACAAAACAGGATCTTTAAATTCTAAAGATCTCAATCGAGGAGGTAATCTAGGTGGTTGATGACTTAAAGGATGAGAAGATATTTTAGAAGAAGATGACCATGGAGCATGCTTTGATTTCAAAGTACCTACAACAGAAGGAACAATACCCAAGTTCTGTAAAAATTTTTCTGAATTAGTTTCCTCAAAATCACTGGATGAATAGCAAGTTCTAGGAAATAAATTTTCACATAACTGTGGAGAAGGATAAACCAAGTCTGATGAAAATCCATGTTCTATGCTTTGAAGAGTTGTAGCCAAACCATAATCAATATCAATTTTATTAAATGAAAGGTTTGATTTTAATTCTCCCTTGTTAGCTACAGGACAATTCTCTTTACCAAGAGACTTATCTTTAAATGAGTTTTCAAACTTTGACTCTGAATTCTGATGCTCTTTTACACATTGTGAACATGAGGAATCACTTTTATCTGAAATGTAAATACATAAATTAATATGAAATGAAATAGATTGATATTAGTATACATACAAGCATCAAAACCCTGAAATGACACAGATTAGAATTTTGCATAAAATTTTCAGAAGCCATAACTGACCAAACCACTCGCCCCTATTAAAATTAGCAGAAACTTCTGAATAATGGTTACCAAGTGTTGGATGTTGTTTGGAGGTTTAATATTTCAAAAATTTAAAATAATATCAAAATCAAAATAACAGACATAATATTTTTGTAATTGAAAAACATAATAAATATGTATCTGATAGCTTCAGTTTCTCTGTGATTTGTAATGTATTTTCTTTCAACACTGGTCCATTAAATTATAAAATATTTTGCTCTACAATTGGAAAGATATTCCAAAAGGAATTCATAAATTTCTCTATACCCAGTTTTTTTTTTATATATATATATTTTGTTTTGGGTTTTAAATTCACATCTCAAAACAACTTTTTTAATAAAAGTCACTCTTTTTCGAAACATCATTAATCTCCATTTTTTCCCAACTATAATATTTTGTGCGTACATGGTTTTTTTTATTTTCTTGAATTTTTCAAGTTTTCTATTAAAGTTGAGAAACTTCATTTGAACTCATTCCTTTGGCAATAAGAAATGAAAAATCCCTTGCAGTCTAATAGATAAAAAAGGTATCCTAGTTTACAACCTTTACTGAAAAACTAAGAGTACAAATGGTTACTGATTGGTCTCTCTCCCCAGTTCCAGGATATGTAAAATTTCACTTCCTCTCACCATACCATTTTAGAAATGAGATGCTGCCAAATAACTGTAATAGATGATTAAAGATATTGTATGAAGTCAAATAAACAAACCTTCACTTTCCATTGTTACCAATACTAGTTTTAGTTTTTAAAAATACATTGAAATTTATTTTGTATTTTTCTAGACAGCTGCTGTTCAGAGGTCAGGTGTAATGTTAGCACTATGAAAGGGATTTGGTTCCACCAAAGCATGGCCAGTCTTCATTGGAATTTAGAGCAGGCATGCCCCCCCCCCCAAAAAAAAATATATATATATATATATATATATATGTATAAATCCTAGGCTTTTTACAGCAGTTTAGCAGTTTTCGTGTAACAGACAAACAAATGGAAACCAAAAAGTTTTCAGGTGTCAAAAGTAAGCCTCACAGACATTTTGGCAATTAATGAACAAAAAGAATTATGTTCTGTCAAAAGGGATATGGTGCCGTAATTTTTTACACTACGGGTTGAGGTGGGGGACGATGCCATTGTTGAATCTTTACAACAGAAAATTGACCCCATTATGCAGATCCATTTTTAGCTCACAGGCTATCAAAGAATGTGCCAACAGGTTCTGTATATAGGTATGTATGTATGTAACATGATAACTCTTGATAGAAACAGCTGATTTGCTTCAAATTTTGGATATAGGTTCATTCAGAAATGGTGCTTCTCTGATTAGTTTTGGGGGTTCAATGGTTAAGTATAAAGGGGGGAAATGAGAGCTAATCCACCCCCACCCCCCTTAATTTAGATAAATGGGTTTTTCATGCAGAATTATCCAATTTGCTTCAAATTTGGTATACCGGCTTATTCTGATAGGGCATGTCCCTGATTAGATTTGGAGGTTCATTGGTTAAGTATAAAGGAGGGAAATGGGGGAGCTAATCCATCCTTAATTTAGCTAAATGTTGGGGTTTTTTTTTTTCAATTTCCTTATTTTTTGAGGGGCGTTATTCTTTGAAATAAGAGTATAATATAGAGTTAGTGTGAATAGCATGTGAGCTCAATGTCATTAGTTTAACTGGGCACCTTTCTTTTTATTATCTTTTCAAAGAGACTGCAATTTTAATTTTGTCTAATGATATTTTTGAAGAATGCTCTTTTCTTTGAGAAAAGAATGGGATTCGTACAGGGCTTGATTACCGCACAGGCCAATTAGGCCATGGCCTCGATCCCACTTCTGATGGGGGCCTCAAATTGAATAAAATGATTTAGAAAAAGAATTCTTAAAATTGCAGTTTCCTGCAATTACTTTCTCAAATAAGAAAAAATATTTTGGTTAACTTTGCAACTGTATATTAATATCTAATGATAACCCCTCCCCTATGCTCTCGAAGAAAAAAAAAAATCTAGAAACAATTTTGGTTCGAGGGACCCAAAAAAGGCACTGGACCTTGGGCCCCATACAACCTTAATCGGGCTCTGGATTCATAGCAATTTCCAAAGAAAGAAAGAAACAAGAAAAAGGAAAGTCCTTTCAAAACCAAAAATCTTAATTTTTTCTTAAAAAAGCCACTGTGTGGTAAAAAAAAAAAAAATATGTACTGTTATTGCCACTCACACTGGGGAATTTCAAGACGTATTTGATGAATGAACAAAAAAAGGATTATGTTCTAGTCAGTTAAAAGCTAAAACGCATATTGTATGTTAATTTCTTAAAAGCCAACTTGATAAATTGGTTCTTCCTTTATGTATTTACATAATGAAAAGCCCTTGCAGCCCTAGTATCATAAACAATTTATTGTTTGGTTTAGCATTTTTTGCTGTCTTTTACCTCCTATAGAAAAGCTGTGGAAACAGACCCGATCCTCAGTGACAAATGTCAACTTTGATAGACTAATAAGGAGTAAATTATGAAGAGGTATACACACCACTTAGATGATGCATTTTGATTTTTCAAGGATGTTAAGCCGCCTTGAGATTTCTATTCAGCCCCTTCTTTGAATGAACCGCTTTGATTTTGCTTTTAAAAAATTCAGCTTCTAAGAAAAGTATGTTTTCAGGCTCTTAGAAATTTCCATCACCCTATCTTCCCACCACTCCCCATACAGGGATATATTTCTTATTTAAACGAGTTCGTAAGTTGTAAAGTTCCAAGAAGTCTGAAACTTTCATTGGATATTTAGAAACATGGGGGCATGCCAGATTTCTTTATTATGAACAGCTTGATCAGGACAGGAAGAAACTCAAAAGGGGAGAAGGGAGGGGACTAAAGTAAGAAAATATAGCAAAAAAGTAAATACTAAGATATCACAAGACATTTTTAATTTTGTGTCTAGTTCGAACCAACTGCCTGTTCTTTACCCTCACATCTGGTCACTAAAACATCAAACTGTTGTCTCATCCCCTAGAGTTCATTTATTTAAACTTTGAGACACACAGACAATAGTAGTTAAAATTTAAAAGTCTTCTCATTTTTAAATTGAAAAAAGTGCTGTAAAGAATGCCTCTGAAAAGAAAAGGTAAAAATATGGATATTCTAGTGTTATTCAAGAAAAGAACATGTGAAAACAGAATAATTGTAAGTACAGATTTTTTATATTCCACTTAAGGCTGTTGGTCACTTGCAGAAAATATCACGTTCGGCTGAGAGAGTAGTTTGTTCCTACCCCCCTTACACGCTGTCAAGAAGCATTTATCCTTAATTGCCGTGAAGTCCAACATCTTATCAGCTGTCTGTTGACAAAAATTTATGACCCAGTGGGGGTAGGGACTTTTCTAGCAGCCCATATTCTAGCAGTCATTTTCGTTAGATAGAAGGGGCACATTACTTCAATTTACAGAATGCTTTGGCAGTTTTTAAAATAGTCGAGATCACTTTGAACAATTTTACTCTTATTATTATTATTATTATTATTATTATTATAGCGACGCAACCGTCGCTGTTTCATGTAAGTTAAACTAGAATAATTACGACTTTTATAAATGCATAAATTTTAGCAAATGTTTCATGAAAATGAAATATGACAATAAAAAGTGATTCAGTATAGTTTTTCTGGCTAAAATGATTTACATGTTTCACCTTTATATCGTGTTTATTATATTATCATCTTTGCCTTCAAATTTAACCATTGTAAATTTTAAACAATTAAATAATAAACATATTGTTTATGACTCGTTCTGCAAATTTAATTACGTAATATTCAAAGTTTCTGAATTTCTTCTTTTGTTTATGTAAAGCAACATTAATTTACTACTGAAAAGTCAAAACACAATCTATTATAATTAATTACTACAATATGTATTTAAATAAAAGACTGTTTATAGATAAAAATATTATTATAGATCATTATGTAAAGAAAATATGGACAGAGAGTGGCGATTTTATTCTATTAGTTACACACAGTGATATGGGATAGGTAAATACGCAGGTATTACCTGGAGTATGCACCTGGGTATTTATCCGAGCCTTGGGTAAATACCCAAAAATTGGGTATTTTCATAGTTCACTGTAAAAAAATATAATCCTGTAAAATATTTTTAATGACAGGGGAATATGTCGCACATTGGAACATCCCATCAAAATATATTTATTTTACCTGTTTTAATTTCATATTTGTACTCATCAATAGCAGTATTGTAAAGAATACTTTCAACCATAAATCCTGTGCTCAAATCAAAACTTATTCATTATGTTGTGTTTAACAATCAAAAGTATTTTTTTTTTAGCTTAGATATTTTGATAATAATGATAAGAATTAGAGAGGAGAAATTGTTGTAGTGTAAGGCACTCATTTATTGCTAATTTTATTCAAAATATGCCTTTTTATCAGGGCTGGAAATGGAAAAATATACGAACCGAAACACTATTTTCAAAATTATTGTCGACTAATTTTTTTTTTTTTTTTTGCAAGTACAGTAAAGTTCCGATTATCCGAGTCCTGCTAACCGAATTTCCGCTTTAGCCAAGTTATTTCCTTCTGATGGACTGATAGCTTCCATTATTATGAAACAGCCATTATAAATGAAGTGTTAGGTGAAGATGAAAGAGCAGCCGTAAAAAGTTAGAACTCTGATTTTCTGGTCAGAATGGGGGAAAAAATGGCCATTTTTGTTTATTTTTTTTTTTTTATAAATATATTGTAATAACTACTAACCATATCTTCATTGTAAAGAATTTGATGACAATGCAGGTAAAAAATCGAATTTTAAAAGTTTTAGATATAGGAAACCAAAATTACAGCTCCTCGGAGTAGTTTTGAGTTATGTTTAAAAAACTGACCACTTTCAATCTGGTTTGCAACCGTTACAGATTGATTTAACATGAGGAATTCCAAACTTGAAACCTGTCTAACTCCAAAACTACTTTGCTGAATTACTTCTCTTTTGATTTCTAATGTAAATATTACCGAAAAAAAAAATATGTTGACAAAATTATGTGTTCGAATTGAAAATTTCAGAGTTTAGTCCAATTTCACTACTAAGACGACACCAAAACTTATCTTTAAGATATAATTTCCAGATAATGGCTTTTTTTCTTTATTTCAGGGACAATTTGATGATTAAAATGTATAAGGTGTTTATCTCACTCACTCATTCTCTCCCTCTTTTTTTTTTTTTCCGACTGTACATTTTAGAGGCAAGAACTTTGAAATGGATGAATAAAGTAATTCTTCAGTTATTTCTCTATTCAATCAAATGATATAATATTAAATATACTAGATACAACATACATGCAGCAATACATGCGATATATATATGATTCACAAAGACAAAATATCAAAGTATTATTAATACATGTATACAAATGAGGGGGAAAGTATTATCAAATGAATATTAGTATTTCGCATGTTAAGTACACCCCTGCCCTCCCCCTCAACCTTGCTCCCACCAAAAATATTCATAACAATATTAACTGAAAGGGAAATAAAAATAATAATAGGTTTGTGCTGCATATTTAAATTTTCAAATAATATTCATTTTTTAAATTATGTGATTGTAAATTCAGATTAAAAAGATGCAGAATGCTTGTCAAAAAATTATTATTATTATTATTATTTTATGTTTTTCCCCGAAGCTTATTATTACACCTTTCCTTAAGAATATAAAAATTTTGTTATAGAACAAAATACTATAATTTCTGTATTAATTCTGCATTGACATAGTTACATCCGAATGTAAATATTACCCGATCTGTCTTTTTTCTTACAGATCATTTACACTGGCCTCCAAAAGTTAAGGTACAGGGACTGGATGCTTTCGGTTGCACACGTTTTGTCGAATATCTACAAAAATTATTGGCGAATTGTTCTTGAACTTCTGGGATGAAAAGAACATGTTTGATTTTATATTTCCCGGTGAATATTTAGTCGGGGGTACAATTAGAGGGCTAATAATAAATTTAATAATAAAATAATATTTGCGATCCCCTATGTAACAGGAAAGGTTCGAAATGGTTTGTCACTGTGGTAAATGACTATTTGGGTCCTGTTCAACGTTTGTATGCATTTGTGTAAGCATAGCACTCATATTCGTGAAGATGTTAACGTTTTTGTGAAAAATTCAAAAGGTTTTTGTTTATAGCATTCAGAGTTTTCAACCAAATTTAACACCACTTTCCAAAAACCTGACAAAGAGTAGTAGAAACATTATACTGCAATTGAAACATGAATATATTGAATATTTGATGAGATATGTGCATTTTTATGAGATAATTTTTAACTGCGCATGCGCGGAAGATTTCAAAATTTTTATTTCATAATTTGGTAGTCAGTATTTTGGGGCAACTTCAAAAAAAAGTTCAATCAAATATTGTGAAAACTTAGAAAGATATAGCGAGCTGATTGAAAAGTTGTGGAAAATCCCTTATAATAAAGCTATTTCTAGGAAGCAACTCACTATATCGACCCTATCTTTGTGAATTTTCGCAATATTTGACTGGACTTTTTATATAAGTTGACTTAAATAGCTTACTACCAAATTATGAAATAAAAATTTTGAAATCTTCCACGCATGCGCAGTTAAAAATTATCTCGTAAAAATGCCCATATCTCATCAAATATTCAATATATTCATGTTTTAATTGCAGTATAATGTTTCTACTACTCTTTGTCAGGTTTTTGGAAAGTTGTGTTAAATTTGGTTGAAAACTCTGTATGCTATAAACAAAAACCCTTTGAATTTTTCACAAAAACGTTAACATCTTCACGAATATGAGTGTTATGCTTACACAAATGCATACAAACATTGAACAGGACCCAATTAGCCATTTACCACAGTGACAAACCATTTCCAGCCTTTCCTGTTACATAGGTGATCGCAAATATTATTTTATTATTAAATTTATTATTAGCCCCCTAATTGTACCCCCCGACTAAATCTTCACCGATAAATATAAAATCAAACATGTTCTTTTCATCCCAGAAGTTCAAGAACAATTCGCCAATATTTTTTGTAGATATTCGACAAAACGTGTGCAATCGAAAGCATCCAGTCCCTGTACCTTAACTTTTGGAAGCCAGTGTAAATAAAGCACATTTTTTATGTAGATTAAAACTTAGGATTAAAAGTTATTTAAAAAGCATTAATTACTCAAGATATACCATAGTAGAGTTTTTTCATCCATTAGGAAGATTCATAGATATCTTTCACATATTTTATCAAATTCTTTTCTTTTCTTTTTTTAATTTTGATGATCTTTCAATAAAATTTACACTATTAACAAATATCCAAAATTGCTAAGCTCAATACATATAATTAATTTTCAGTTCATTCTGGCATTGTCATCTATTCAATTTAAAGATACAATATTCAATATAGATCAATATACATGCTGCATAATATATAACTGCAAAAATTTTGCACAAATTACAAAATTTCAGGAAAAATACATGGGTGATTAAAAAAAAAGGTATCATCTCAGAATTTCATGGCCTTATTTACACATAACAAACATTTTTATAATTTTCTCGCAGAAATTTTTTCCGAAAGATTGCATGAAAAGCAAAACTGATTTATTTGTAATGGTGTACAACAATACATAACGGAATCCATTTATTTATCTTTTTTTATTTATTCATTCTCTATTTTTTTAGAATTTCATTTATTGTTAAAACTATGCTTTGGAATAAAATTTGTCAAGAATATCATAATTGAAATATACTTGGATACATTGAATGATTGCATAATGTAGTACAGTCAAGGATCTATAATCCGCACTCCCGTAATCCGCAATTTCCTATAATTCGCATTGCTTAATGAATGTAAACAATTAAACAAATTTACAAATTCTTGATCCAAAAATGATTTTTTAAAAGAAATATCTGAAAAATTTAAATATAAAAGTGAATACAATCAATTTTTTAATACAAGAATTTGAAAAATGCTAATTTTGAGATAGCATATTAAATTAATTATTATATATCATATTTAAAATAGTGTCCAGAAATAAGAAAATGACATATAATCCATAATACTCCATAATCCGCAATATTCCATAATCTGCACAACCTTTGGTCCCAACTTGTGCGGATTAAAGAACTTTGCCTGTATATTGTAATGTAGTATAATGTAGTATTGCATAATGTATTTATAGTAATATTACCACATAAAAGCTGCAAAAGTATTATTCAAAATACTTCACAAATTCATAAACAAATTTTACAACAAAGAATTTGTTTGTAAAGGGCTGTACATATATAACGTTATCAAATTTAGGGGAATTGTGGACCTCTTGCCCCCTTTACAATATCATACGTTATCATTCCTCGAGCCCCCCCTCCCCCCCAATCGTTATCAATGTCTAAGAATTCTTTATATTTTTACAATTTTTTTCTTCCTTTTTCTTTTCATACGTTTGCAGCGATATTATACATTTATTATTCACATATTTTTCTGATTTTAATGAAGAAAAGTCAATAAAGTACTATTAAACACGAAATAGCTTTATACCAAAAAACATTTTAAGGAAATATTACATAAAAGTGTTTAATAATAGCTTTTTATTACATAATACTTTTTCCTGCACTTACTCCCTGTATGGGAAAAGAGTAAGCAGAAGTAAGTTCTTATCAACAAAACAACTGGCCAGTATTCTTCCCCATTTTTTTACGAGTAAAAAAACAAGTATAATTTCGAACCTGGTTACTCTAACAACGCATTATATGCTCATATGGCAGAAGAGTAGGAATGCCAAACGTTGGTATATTCCATATTTTAGAATAAAATTATTTTATAATTATTTAATTTGTTTTAGTAACAACTTTGTACTTTCATAAAGATAGATAGCGGACTAAGCAAAAAGTTAAAAGACTATTTTGATGCAAAAAAAAAAACTTGGATAAAAAATGATAAAGATTATCAAAAGACAACACCTCCTACAGGTACCTTACGATATCTCCAGCGGCAGTAACAACGCGACACGGCGACATAGTCGCGGACAAAAATAATCTTTTGCGGACAATTATTGTGTGCACTAATGAAATCAATTTAAAAAAGTGTCCGCAACTTTTGGACAATTTTTTCCCGCGAATGAAATGTCAATTTTGGCAAAATATCGCATAAAAATTTTGAATTTTGGTAAAAGATCGCGCAAAAATCGTGAATTTTGGCATTAGATCGCGTAAAAAGCGCGAATTTCGCCAAAAGATCGCGTAGAAAGTGCGAATTTCGTCAAACGATCGTATAAAAAGCGTAAATTTCCCCAAAAGATCGCGTAAAAAGAATGAATTTTGGCAAAAAATCGTGTAAAAAGCATGAATTTCGGCAAAAGATAGCGCAAAAAGCGCAAATTTCGGCAAAAGATCGTGTTAATGGCGTGAATTTTGGCAAAAGATCGCATAAAAAGTGAATTTCAGCAAAATATCGTGTAAAAAACCTGATTTTGGCAAAAGATTGCGTGAAAAGCGCGAATTTCGGCCAAAGATCGCGTAAAAAGCGCAAATTTTGGCAAAAGATCGTGTTAATGGCGTAAATTTCGGCAAAAGATCGGGTAAAAAACGCGAATTTTGGCAAAAAAAAAATCGCCTAAAAAGCGCAAATTTCGGTAAAAGATCGCGTAAAAATCGCGAATTTCGGTAAAAGATAGTGAAACAAATGCAGATTTCGTCAAATAATCGTGAAATAAACGCACATTTCGTCAAGGGATCGTGAAACAAACGCGAATTTTGTCAAAGGATTGCGAACAAAACGCAAATTTCGTTAAAGGATCGCGGACACAATGCAAATTCCATCAAAAGATCGCGGAAAATGTGAATTACGTCAGAGGATCATGAAAAAACGCAACTTTCATCAAAAGATCACGGAAAGTACGAATTTCGTCAAAGAATTGCGGAACAAACGCGAATTTCGTCATAGGATTATGGAAAAAACGCGAATATTGTCAAAAGACCGCAAAAAATCCCCTCAAATTTCGTCCAAAAATATCGGGAAAAACGCGAAATTTGTCAAAAAGCCATGGAAAAAACGTGAATTTCACCGAAGAATTACAAAAAAAAAAAAATAATAATAATAATTTCCTCAAAAGGGCGCAGAATAGAAAAATTCGAATTTTGTCAAGGAATTATGGAAAAAAACAAATTTCGTCCAAAAATTGCGGCAAAAAAGAGAAATTCATCATAAAGCCGTGAAAAAAATGTGAATATCACCAAAAAATTACAAAAAATAAAAATAATAATAATAATAATAATTTCCTCAAAAGACTGCAGAAAAAAATACGAATTTTGTTAAGGGATCGCGGAAAAAATGGAAAATTCGTCAAAGGGTCGGGGGAAAAACACGAATTTCATCAGAAGTGCACGAAAAAACACAAGTTTTGTCAAAGGATTGGAAAAAATTTTTTTTTCATTCAAGGGTTTTAGAAAAAACTCAGTGCTTTTTGCGCTTGAGGCCTCTGAAGCTTCCAAAGGTTTTTAAAAGCATCGTTATTGCCTATGTGTGGTTCTGCTTATCCGGTTCTGCTCTTTAGAAATTCTACAAGAAGTTAGATGATGAAAAGTTATAAGCATAATTAATGAGAATGCATCATGCTTACCATGTTTTAAAAAGAATGATAAAAAATTCCTAGTTTAATTTATTATTTATTCATTAAAATGACAAGCAAAATTTGCAGACAGATTATGAAATTTTAAAAGCTTGTCGCAGACAGCTACAAAACTTTCTGCCACTGGGACGATATCAAATGCCAGAGTCCCCCTCCTTCTAAAGTGATATCGTTATATATGTACAGCCCCTAAGACATTTACGTATTTTTTTAATTCTCGATTATATAACAGCAAAATTTCAGATAGAAAATAAAACAAACAAAATATAAAAGGAAATATATGGAGCGTAACAGATGAAAAATGTATGCTTTGAACACTAAATTCATTTACAAAATCGACATATATCATATACATTTTGATTATACATAAAAATTAAATTTTTTTCTTATTTACATAAGTAGATAACTTAATCGTACATATTGCATCTTTCATAAAATTTTAAAATGCTCAAAAAGGAAAGAAAAAAGTTGAGTGTGATAGCCTGGCGCAGCATATACAGTGTGTTCACTATCGACGAGCTGCATAGCACCTCCCGTGTACGCAGCCGAAGGCACTGGGTCCTCCACCATGATGGTCGTTTGTAAAGATTTTCGTTTTAAAATATAAAATTCTTCAACACTGATTTTGGCATGTTTGAAATAATTATCATGGCCCAAGGCAACAACTGGCAGGTCAGCGAATACATAATAATTAATCAAAATTTATTTCTGTAAATCGCACACACTTTATATATGTATATTCAATTAAAAAATAAATATCAGAGTATAATTTTAGTACTAAAAGAAAAAATAATAAATAAATAATAGGAAAGAAAAATCATGCACCAAGCATAGATTATAAAACACTTTCCAACACTTCTAAAATGCTTTATCAAGACTTCGCCGTTTAATAATGTAAATAAGATGATAACCAAGAAAACATTTTAGAAATAGCGCATTTGAAAATCGGATATCTGTAATTACCGTCCACAGTCGGAAAGGTACTTTAATTCGTCTCTGCAGCTCTGTATATGACCCATATATCTGTTACATATTCTACACAGTCTGCTAAAATTTAGTATAATAAGAAAACGCATAACACAGTTAAAAATTCACTACCAATAGGCAGAAACGTACTTGAATTCTTTTGTACAGCCCTGTATATTACATATATATTTTTATGCGCGTAATATATAAAGCTGAAATTTAATTCAGGCAAAATCACTCTTAAAACTCGTCACTCCTCATTTTTTATTTATTTATTTATTTATTTTTCTACTCTCCCACTATATCCCTACCCCTTCCAAAATGTTTACCCCACACCCCTCCTTTCCTTTTCTTCCTGCACACTGAGTTTGAAATACTATATTATTTTGAAATAACGAATTGTAAACAGTCTTCTAAAAATCTACTGCTACATGCCGGAACTCCTCGCCATTTGAATTGAATGCGCAAATACTGTATTTAAGAAATTGCTACCCTATACTAACCCTTTCGGGACGGGTGATGCATATATGCATCATCAAAAGGTTCAGTTCATGTGGAATCTGTTTTTTTCATTAATAAATTATTTTTTTGTCCTTTTTAATTACAGTATTGTTTGGTATTTTACAAGTAAAGGGAACTATTTTAAAAAAAGCGGTGCCATCCAAATAAAATTTGTGCAAGGGATGCCGTCTCGAAAGGACTAAAAAAAGGCTTTTGATTCTTGAGGTATTTTGTTTTGATTCTTGAAACTCCTTGATTTATATTTAAAGAAACGAATACTAATTCTAAATTAATACTTTGACATAGGTGAAAAACTTTAATTCACCTTTTTAAAAAATATTTTGTGAAAAAAAAAAAGAAAAAAAAAAAAGAATGAAAAAAAAGAAAAAACATAAGCAGTTTAAATTAAAATTATTACTCTAAAAATAAGAGTAATGAGAATTAAGATTTTTTTTATTGTTAAATGCAATTTGATGTATTTTTCCGTTATAACTTAGCTACATAGCTAATATAAATAATCTAAAATTGAATATAAGAACTTAAAATGTGAACAATTATGAAAAACTATAATAAAACTTATTGGAAAATTATTGAAATGAACTACATAAAGATTTAAAATATTCAGTTTAAAAGCATGGAAAGAAATTTTGGTTATAAAATTACGATTCCTGAAAATTAAATGCACTTCCAAGCAGGGCCCGACCTCTGAAGCTATGGGAAGTACAGCTTCATTTCGGTGCCCCCTAGAAGGGTTATACCAGAAGGGTTTTCTAAATTGTAACTCACCAATGCTATAAATATTACACCAAAAAGTGGCTTATTTGAGTGCACATATAGCTATAAAAGGTTTAAATTAAAATTAAACACATATAGCTAATAAAACAACTTTTTATATTCTCTTATATATACTATGAACAGGAAAATTGGACGCAATCAAGAAAAATATGAAAAAATAATTTTGCATAGTATTGACATAAAAATGTTAAATTCATCATGTATGCTCAATATAAAATATCAATATTTTGAAATATTTCTTTCAATTTTAGCAGTAGTTTAAGTTACTAATATTTTATGTTGTGCATACAAATCAAGTTCAATATTGTTCAAATTCAATGTGTAAAATAAACATACATCTAAAATAATGGACAAATTGAAGAATTGTGATCATGTGGTTTACTACTGGTGTATTATGTATATGAAAAATTAATGTGTTATGAAAGATATTTTCATGAAACACTTATAAATACACACACGCGCGCATTACAAACACACACACATATATATATATATATATACAATTTTTGAATGGAATTAATTTAATATAACATTTGGGGCCTCCTGTTTTCTCAGTTTCGAATTCTGTTTTCTCAATTTCGAGTCCCTTCAAAATTTTCTGAGGGAAGCAGAAGCTAAACGTGCCTGTTCGGTAATCAAGGCCTGCTAAATTGACTTTGAAAACTTCCATATCTCTTACCCATTTCTACCCCCTTTAACTATTTCCCCGACCCAACTTTTATTACCCCGGAGTCCGAGCAAACGCGGCGGGGTGTCCCTCCCCATGGAGTGATGGATTGTGTCGAGGGGGTAGGCAATGGACTGATCAGAATATACATATATGCATTTTGTTTTAATTATAGCTCCCTCCCTAATTAATTGAAATGAAATATCTTTATATCAATGGATAAATTAGAAACTGTACATTTTTTCGTGTTTTTTAAATTTCCAAATGACCTAATAGAACTGCCAGAATTTACAGTTTAATGAGAGCTAGAAAATTTTTTGGTCATGCTCCGAGTATTTCACGTAAAATCAAATATTTAAAATTATTTTTAATATAAAATGAAAACTAGGATGAATAGTGGCAAGTTTTAAGAATTGCATACAGAAAACAAAATTCAAAAATCTTAATTTTTTCATGAGATATCCTTAGAAAAGTGAGAAAAAATATTCCCATAGGTTTACATAGAGAACGAAAAACGGGATTGTAAGTGATCAGCACCCTTAAAACCTATTTTACCACATGCATTAAAAATAATGTTTTTGCAAAAAATAGCTATAAGAGATTAAATAAGACAAAAAACAAAAATATAAAATTCAAGAATTACTATAATTTTATTGGCTCCATTTTATTATTATTATTATTATTAACTTATTATTAGCATTGTTAAAGTTTCTCTAAAAATTAAAAATACAAAAAATAAGATAAATAATTACCATAGTAAAAAAGTCTAAATTAAAACAACAAAAATAAGACATTTAATAAATGATTTATGTTACTTTTTAATTTTTCGACGCAGAAAGAAACAATAGGCCATATTTTGAGGAGAGAGGTGATGATTATAAAGAGGGTTGGTTAACCGAGTGTTTTGGTTAATCAAACATCAGATAATTGAAAATCTATTGTATTTTCAAATCGTATCAATTATTTCAAATTAATTTAATAATTAACTGCAATGAATATTTAACCAACAGAAATTATGATTATGTTGATCATGTGTTACTCAGTATCCACCCGCACCCTAAAAAAAAAAAGATTCTCCACATCCGCCCATGATATAGAGTGACCAATACAGAAGGTTTTACTGTATAATGTTCATGTTACTACAAACCGGTATTTCAGTAATTGTTGTTACCTAAAAATTATTCAACTAATGTGGAATTCAAAATTGAATTTAATGTTCAGTAAATAATCCCCTCATAGTCAAAATAATTCAAAATGAGTATAATACATGCAAAAGATATTATAAGTGATAGGAGGTGATTGTCCTATTTCTTACAGCTGTTTTTCAGTTGCTTCTTCCTTCAGTCCCTAGAGATTTCCTCTTATTCATCTCTCACTCCCCCCCCCCCCACACACACACACTTCTTTTCCATTATCACACCCTTGATACACTACTTTATTACCTCTTGGCCCTCTCTACCCTTATATATATTTTAACAGTATCTATACTCTTAACTCCACTCTGGTTATGGACAGGGTTCATAAATATTATGACATTTTAAAAAAAATCCAATATTTTGATATACACTGTATGGCCATTAATCACCAGATACTTTCAATTTGAGACATTTTGTTGAATATTTAAAGATATATTTGTTGGATTTTTCAGGAACTTCGGGATTATGAAGAATATGTTCAACTTCAAATTTATCAATGGCGATTTGATCTGAAGAACAATTAAGGGGTCAACAAAAAATCAAAGAAAAATAATAATGTTTGGGATCACCCTGTAAAATAAAATGCACCAAATGATCTATTGCTATAGCTTATGAATATATGGATATTATATAAAGTTCAAAAATGTTTTGCATATTTTTTGTTTATATCAGGAAGGGCTTTTTACCAAATTTAATGCCAAATTCAGGAAATTTGACAAAATGTAGTGGAAATAATACAGTACAATTGGAATGTATATATATTAAATATTTGATAAAATATGAGCAGTTAAATGAAATATTTTTTATTTGTGCACAATAAAAAAAAATATATTTTATGATTTGATACTCAACTCTATTCAAAAAAAGCCAGTCAAATATCGTGAAAATTCAGAAAGATAAAATTCAGATTCGGGAACCTAGTGAAGAAATTTTTAGTTGCTCTCTAAAAGCTGCTGAATGATAAGGGATTTTCCACATATTGTCATTTTTTTATTATCTGGTTTTCAGCAAAAGAGTTTGTACTTAATGAATGCCAACGAGTAGATTTAGAAGAAATGCTTAGATTTTGATATTTCTTTTTTTCTTGGAATAGGCTCGTTCTGGTGGTTTTCCAAGAGAACTAAAGCATCAATAAAAACAAAAAGTAAAAATTAAAAATAACAATTTATGGAAAACCTCTTATAATTTAGCTGTTTTTAGAAAGCAACTAAAAATTAGCTCAGTCTATCGCCAATATCTGTCTAAATTTTCACAATGTTTGACTGACATTTTTTTATGAGTTGCTCCATAGAGTTGTCTATCAAATCATGAAAAAAATATATATATTATCGTGCATTGTACAGATAAAAAGTGTTTCATACAACTGCTCATATTTCATCAAATATTTAATATGTTTACATTCCAATTACACTATATTATTTCTACTACATTTTGTCATATTTTCTGAAACTGGCGTTAAATTTGTTAAAAAACCTTTCATGATATAAACAAAAAACATTCAAAATATTTTTGAACATTTAAAAAAAATCGATATCTCTATGAATGTACATTCTAGTTTTCCTCAAATGAATACCTATATTGTACAATATACATACATACGTAAGCTATAGTGATAGATCATTTCGTGCATTTTATTTTACAGGGTGATCCCAAACATTATTATTTTTCTTTGATTTTTTGTTGGCCTCCTAATTGTCCTTCTGATCAAATAGCCCTTGATAAATATAAAGTCGAACATATTCTTAATACTCCTGAAGTTCCAGAAAAATCAAAAAAATTTATCTTTAAATATTCTGCAAAATGTCTAAAATTGAAAGTATCTGGTGAGTAATGGCCATATAATGTATATCTGATGATCATCATCATCTTCAGCTTGGGTTAGGCTAAATCAGCCTGTTCCGGCTCCATTGATTAATCCATCGGAGCATAGGTCTACCTCAGCCACGGTAACCCCTGGGTCTGTAATTCAGAAGCTTTTTTAGCAATCAGTCATTACTCATACACTCTATGTCATTCTTCCATTTATTCTGATAACCTACTATTTTGTGTTTGATGTTGTATATTTTTAAGTCTGAGCATATGGAATCATTAGTAAGCCTGTCCATTCTTGTGCATCCCTTTGCAGATCTTAAAAACTTCATTTCTGAAGCTGTATTCTAGAAAGCATTTCATTTAAAAATTATATTTAAATCTTGCCATAATTTTCTTTTAACTAATCAAATTATTCATTTTTTATATAAAATAAACACAGCAAATATATTAAATTTCTCAAAGTAAAAGAATAAATAGCCAGTACGTTATTTTTTCATTCTACTTTTGCAATAATAAATTTATAGCTAATTGGAGCTAAAGAAGAATGAAAGAATGATATCTGCTCGACAACTATTACAAAAGAATGTATAAAAGAAAAAGAAATAATTGGTATAAAAATGTCATGCACAGAAAGAGTTTCATCGGTAGAGGTTAAATAAACTTTTTATGTTATTGTTCTTTTTACTTTTGAACTTATATACACCAAATAAAGAGATTAGTTAGGGATTGAAAAGGCAGTAAAACTATTTATATTTTTATTTGGAGCACTAAATGCCAATAATCCTTACTGAAGGTAATAATGCTGCTATTTAATAATTTTGAGGATTTCAGATATAATTCTCATATTCACTCTGTATGTGTGTATAAATGAGTGTAATTTCTTTTCCTACCAAAAAATATCATACATGTGTGTAAGTGTACATTTAGGCAATTAACAGTAATTTTTAAACAGTCAAAATATATTAAGAGAAGTAACAATCATTCTGTAGGGTAGATCCATTTCAAGTGGTCCAGAAAATCATTTATTCGTTGCTTGACCATTTTTAAAAAATCTGAAATTTTTTGTACAACAACCCTAATATGATGGAAGTTCAAAATGACTATTATTTATTTTTATTAATTTTTGTTTGTGCATGGCGGCCATCTTTGTTTCATCGACTGCAGCAATTTTCTCACAAGAAGGGTTTTCGGAATTGTAAATAATTCATCCTTTATTTCTCCAATTCAAATGCAGATTAAAGCAATTTGTACAGGGGCTAAAAATTTGGTAATAGAATAGTTTCCGAAAATAAATCATTATCAGTGAAATTTAAGCATAAAATTTCAGCTTTTTTCCAAAATTTGTCTGTTTACAAAACGAAATTTTTCTATCAAGGAAAACTGTAAACATGACATAATTTTTTTTACAAATACGCCGAAAGTTCTTGTACTCACGCGCCAAGTTCCAGATCTGGGACTTGCTTTCTCTTCGCTAAAAAAAATCCCAAATTTTTCAAAAATGTCAAAAATTGCACTTTTGAGGCTTTGATATCTCTGGTGGAGCACGAGATAAAAATTTGAAGTTCTGGTTTCTGATAGTATTGTATGGTAGTGTTATGCACAATAAATTTCAGGATGGAGATTCGACTACAAGCTGAGATATGGCAAGGGCAACATGTCAAAACAATACTGCCAAACTATTGTTTTGTTGTAGTCACAGCTAAGTATTTATCTCAGAGTGTCACTTAAATTTATGTTTTTGGTTATCTTTAAATAATAGTAACAGAAAATAAAGCCCTTTGCAAAGCTTAGCAATTAATTAAAAAAATAATTATGCCTAAGGCCATACATTTTGTATGGTTTCAGTAATTTTTATTGTAAGTAATTTTAGTAACTAAAAGAAACCTCAGCACTTTTACATAAAGAAAAATTTTTTTTATACAAGACCTGAGACAAAAATAGGATAGGGAAAGAGAAAAGCTGTTAATGTTGTCATACTTGTTGAGACATTATCAAACGTATCAAAACACATTCTTGCTTGTTGGTTTAAAATCTAGAATTTTGGTCTTTCTCAAAATTTTATTTGTAGGAACCAAGTCTTGTCATCTCTTGATAACTTGATATAAGATCTTGGCTAATAGAAATAAACTTTGAAATCACTATGTGCAAGTCTCACTTCATTAATAATTCCTAGCTTACTTCTTATGCAAAAATGTCATTTTTCTGCAGTATAAATTTTGAAAGGGCTTTGGATATCTTTACTTTCTGAAAATTACTTGAGGCTGATGCATGGTAACATCATATAATGTTTCATTTACAGGAACATACTTATGGTAGAAACAAGTTTCAGGGACTGGCAAGCAGCATTAAAATTGTGGTTTTTAAACCAACAAGCAAGAATGTGTTTTGACACGTTTGATCATGTCTCAACAAGTATGCCAACATTAACAGCTTTTCTCTTTCCCTATTCTGTTTTTGTCTCAGGTCGTGTATAAAAATATTTTTTTCTTTCTTTATGTAAAAGTGCTGAGGTTTCTTTAGTTACTAAAATTACAACAAAAATTAATGAAACCATTCAAAATGTAGGCCTTAGGCATAATTATTTTTTTAATTAATTGTTAAGCTTTGCAAAAGGCTTAATTTTCTGTTACTATTATTTAAAGATAATAAAAAAAATAAATTTAAATGACACTCTGAGATAAATACTTACCTGTGACTACAACAAAACAATAGTTTGGCAGTATTGTTTTGACATGTCACTCACAAAATATTTCGCATTTCTCCCAGAGAGATGCTAGCTGCTTACCCCCCCCCCCCCATCTGTCAATGGGAGGTTACTGTTAATTGGCATGAAGTCCATCCATGTCAGTTGACAAAATTTATAACCTCGGTGGTAAGGGGAGTTATTTTGAACAGTTCAGGAAATGTGACTTCTGTATTCTTTTTCAGCTTTTTATAGAAACACATCGAATGACTTTTTTGACTTGTTTTATTTGATTATAATTTAAAAGTTTGCGTGTATATACAGTGGCATATCAAGACTTATCATTTCGGAGGGGGCTGAGATATAATAAAAGTTTCTAAGAGGAAATCACAAGAAATGGAGAAAATTCAGCTTTAAACAGTATTTTTTATCATAACATGTAACGCATTTATTATACAATTAAACATGCTACGATGAAATCGCATAGGAGCTTGAAAATGTTTGTTTTAGGCAGGTTTTTGTCTTTAGAAGTACATTTCCTTGGTTATACCACATTTTTTAAAACGCAATACTGAGAATTATCTATTAAAAGGTATCTCAATAAACAGTTAATAAAACCGAAGTAAATATCAAATTTAAAACTATTTAACAGCGTTCTCACTTTATCCCTTCCCTACCTCTTTAACACTTTCTAAGATTCATTTTGAAGTATACTTGTATGACATTTGTAGTACTTGAATATTGAATAGCGTTTTCCATTTTCTCATAAATGGGATACATTTGGAATAGCAGCTCCCTGGTGATATTTTTTATCATAGCATGTAACGCATTTATTATACAATTAAACATGCTACAATGAAATCGCATAGGAGTTTGAAAATGTTTGTTTTAGGCAGGTTTTTGTCTTTAGAAGTATATTTCCTTGGTTATACCACATTTTTTAAAACGCAAAACTGAAAATTATCTATTAAAAGGTATCTCAATAAACAGTAAATAAAACTGAAGTAAATATCAAATTTAAAACTATTTAACAGCATTCTCATTTTATCCCTTCCCTATCCCCTTTAACACTTTCTAAGATTAATTTTGAAGCATACATGTATGACATTTGTAGTACTTGAATATTGAATAGCGTTTTCCATTTTCTCATAAATGAGATATATTTGGAATAGCAGCTCTCTGGTGATAACTTTTCCTAGATTGTCACGCCTCGAAAATTGGATTTAACTGCCAAATTTGACAGTATTTTCTGAATTCTTTTTAATCATAAATTGTGGTTGATAGGAAGCTTTTTGTATATTCTAGATTCAGAATCGCTCAATTAGATTTATGATGTATTTTAAATGTAAATAAAGCTTATTTCTAGTCAAAAAGTTACACAACCATAGAAAAAACTTTGTCAACATTTTGTAATCCTATGGAAATAAAATAACACGTCACAGTGCTGTAAAGAGCTGAATAACAAGATTGTAACTTAACATTCCTAGCATTTACATAAATAAATTTTTAAACAAGAAAGAAAAAAACCATGCGTCAAGCATAGATTATAAAATACTTTCCAACACGATCAGAATAATGTAACAAAACTGCATTAAAAAATTAAAATATTACGTCTAATTCAACCCTATGGAAACGCATAACACATTTCAAAACCCAATGTAAACTGTTCCCATCTACAATCGGAAAATTATCTGAATTTTTTCAGCAGCTCTGTATATGATATATAGATTAACTACATGTATGCCAAAGATTAGTTCTCTTAAGAAATACATGTACTTCAGTTGAAAATTTCCCTTCAGCAATTTCCTCTAATAAGGACGTCCTGGTACATGAATACTTTTGTGCAGCCCAGTATATGTGATTTAGAATTTATATATAATGGGTAACATGCAAAAAATTCATTAAATTTAAAAGCATATACCGAGTTTTAAACCGTACGCTCCAGCAATTATAACTCAAAGGCAATACTGTAACCAATTTCTTTTGTGTGTCCCTGTAAATGAATAAAAATGTCCTGTTCTAACATAATCGTATTGAAATTCAGTGATTTATATCAGTTTCAATGCATTTGAAATAGCGTAATGCCATTAAAATACTCTGCAAACGATTTTTTTTCCATATACCTTAATGTAATGGAATACTTTTGAGTGCCCCTGTAAATGAACTGTTAATCCTAGATACTTCATATACAATACCAAACATGCTTTGGTGACCTTAAATAACCTTTATCAATTGCATAAAAATCAGAGTCTATTTACGGGAGTTAGAGCGTGGACAGACGGACTGACAGACAGACAAACCGAATGCATAAACACTTTTCAACTTTGTTGGAAAGTGTTAAAAATGTTCAAGGCTTTGAAGTTCATATTGCGATGTCTCAATCTGTGCATTACCTTAAATCGCAGACTTTCAACAGATAAATAGCAAGAGTAAGCCTTTAATTGATGCTTTATAAAACTAATTAAAATTAATAATACACTTTCAATCACCACATGTCATGTTTTACATAATAAAACACGTATAAAGAGAGCCTGTGTATAATGGAAGCTTGGCTGAAATAGCTATTTCGTAGTCTCTGCTAAATACCACATTTTCTAAGATGAAAACATATCTAAAACGCAATATTTTTCTGCTTACTTTTGAATTTTATCTTAGCATGTTTCATTACATTTTGCAAAACAAAAAAATTATGTGAATGCTGTGAAACATTTTTTCACAGCATTCACATAATTTTTTGTGGCTATATATAGTAGGACTGGGCGATATTAGGATTTCTACATCACGATGTATCATTGAGGTTAAATCGCGATATCAGACTCTAGGTATTGCAAACATTGTTGCAAAGAGGTTTATGTACAACAAATTTTAATTAAAATTTATTATTTATTTAAAATTAATATTTTAATTAAATACATTAACTAACAAATTGATTTTACATACCTTAGGCTTACATATTACTTCACTTATTCATTACTTATGTATTACTATTTTGTATTTTCAGCAGATGTTTTGGCACGGGTGGAATGAGGGGGGGGGGGTGTGGTAATAATACTGTCATACGACATTGTTTTATTAAAATAAAAATATTTTTATCTTTAATTATGATTTTCTTTAAATGTTTAATTTTTTTAAATCAATTAAGAAATATTTTTTACATCATGAAAGTTAAGAAAATATTTTAAAAATTAGAAAATAGGAGAAATAGGGATATTTCTCCTTGTATGTGCTCATTACTCAGCTTAACCCTTTAGAGGGTTATTTCCTTAAAATGGACACCTTCCAAAACTGACAAACGGCACCAAGAATATTTAATTAAAATTTTCTTTTTATAATGTACGTGAAAATAAGCAAGTTTATATTTTCTAATAAATTCCTTTATAAATTCTGGTGTCAGTCCATTATTTTATCAGTTTATAAACTCTGGGCTGAAAAGTGTTAAATAATATGCAAAATGACTTCTTTGCTTTGTTTTTTAAAGCAGTTCTTCCCCAAAGTACCAGATTTATAATTAAAGATAATATTTATATTTTACGAATTCCGTCAAAAGATCGAGGAAAAACACGAATTTTTTCAAAAGATCACTTAAAAATGCAATTTTGTCAAAAAAATCACGGAAAAATGCGAATTTCGTCAAATGATTGCAAAGGGAGGAGGTCATATGTTTTCAGACCAGGGGTGATTCTGTTCGGAATTTTCCGAAAAATTTAGGCAGACATTTCCGAAAATTAAAAAATAATAAGTCATAAATACGAAAATTCGGACATAAAATATATCACAAATGTCGCCGGAAAAATCAATTTCGTCAATCTTTCCGAGAAAATTCGTGAATTTCGTCAGATGATCGCGAAAAAAACACAAATTTCGTCAAAGGATTGCAAAAAAAACGAGTAATTTCGGTATAGGATCGCGAAAAAAACGACAAAATTTATCATAAGATCACGAAAAAATGGCAAATTTCGTCATAAAATCACGAAAAAACGGCAAATTTCGTCATAAGATCGTGAAAAAAACGACAAATTTCGTCATAAGATCGCGAAAAAAACGACAAATTTCGTCATAAGATCGCGAAAAAAACGGCAAATTTCGTCATAAGATCGCGAGAAAATGGCAAATTTCGTCATAAGATCGCGAAAAAACGACAAATTGCGTCATAAGATCGCGATAAAACGGCAAATTTCGTCGAAAGATCGCGAAAAGCGGCAAATTTCGTCGAAAGATCGGGGAAACCAGCAAATTTCGTCAAAAGAGCAGGGAAAGCGGCAAATTTCGTCAAAAGAGCAGGGAAAGCGGCAAATTTCGTCAAAAGAGCGGGGAAAGCAGCAAATTTCGTCAAAGGAGCGCAAAAAAAAACACATAGTGTCGGGAGTGGATTTTAGAAAATTTCCTGCGAATTTCAGAAATTTTTCTTTTTACTCAGAATCACCCCTGTTTTAGCCTGTATGTAGGAAGTTAAGCATTTCGAAGTTGATTTTTGGTCATTTTAATCTCGTTATTAAATTCGTTCTTTTTTTAAAAAATTTCTTTTAATTCATTTTTTCATGTTTTACGGCAGTTTTTCCACATAAAGGAAACCAGTTTTGAACTTTTAGTTCAATTTAATAAACTTTTTGACCGTTTTTCAATAAAATTTAATCTGAATTCATACAACGTTTTTCGAATTTTCGTGGTTTTTTCAGGGTTTCCCCAGCATTTCACAGAATTTTTCGAAATTCATAACTCAGAAATCCGATTTTAATCTATAGTAAATTTTGCAGTATGCGATTTTTTAATTTTTAAGTAACTATTTTTTTTTCTTTTTTCCCGATAATTTGAGCGTTTTTTTTTCACGTTCCACATGCAATTTTTCTACATTAGTAAAAGTAATCCAGTTTCATTCATTTACCTCTATTTAATAGATTCGGCTTTTTATGCGATTTTTAGGTTTTTCCGGGATTCGCTGGGATTTTTTGACGTTCATAAAAGGTTGTAATCTTTTAGTCTAATATAATAAATTTTGCCCTATTTTCAATAGAGTTTATTCGTATTAATACAGCGATTTTTTTTTCCATTTCGTGCAATTTTTTTTTATATTTGTAAAAGGAATCCATTTTCAAGTTTTTAGTTTACCTTTTTGTTCCAATATGATTTAATTTTTATGTGATTTTTTGCATATATTTTAATCTGGCGAATTTTTTTACGCGATTTCTCGTTTAATCGCATTCTGTAGATAGTTTTAATTCAAGATCTAAAATATTTATCGAAAAAAGGAACACACTTTGCGATTATAAATTTTTTCAATACTCCAGGCCTGAAAATTTGATTCGCTTTAAGTATAAAAAGCCTTCCATGAAAGTGTCAGAAAATTTCACGTCAAAAAAGAAAACGAGCAGCAAATAGAAATAATGATTAAAAGAAAAAGAACGCTTGTTTTGCTTACTATTAAAAAAATAATTGCTATCTTTGTTGCTAATTGGTTGATTTCTTTCAAATTTTTAACAAGTTGCAATAATAATGAATTGGGCTACGTAGTAAAAGTTTATTAAAGTAAAATAAGTAATAAGAAAATTATAGTACCCATCAGGGCTCGAAATGTACCAGAGCAAACCGGAATGATGTTCCGGTTCGTGAAATTGTGACAAATATTGTTCCGGTTCGTGAAAGTATTGAAAATACTGTTCCAGTTCATGGAATTATTAAAAAATATTACTGCAGTTTCATAGATATAGCTTCTATGCTGTCTGTAACGTTTGTTTTTTTTCTAATTATTTAAAATCTTGAATGCATTTTTTTAAATTGGTTTTTCTACGGTTAAATATAAATTTGCTATACGGTAAAGTCTCTGATTATCCGAGTTAATAGCGACCAAGCTCACATTGGATAAGGAAAAAACTCGTATAAACCGAATTTACACAAATCGTCACCAACTAAGGAGCTGAAATATAAATTTTCACTTAATTAAATCCTTTTTATGGTACTAGTAACATTTCTTTGATGTACATTTCCGTTACTTTTAAGAAATACCGGGAATGAAATTTGTTTTTTCAATCGAACTTATACCTTTGGAATGGATCATTTTCTTCTGATAGACTGATGGCTTCCATTATAAATGAAGTGTTAGGTGAAGATGAAAGAGCAGCCGTAAAAAGTTAGAACTCTGATTTTCTGGTCAGAATGAGGAGAAAAAATGGCCATAATTTTTTTTTTTTTTCAAAAAAAAAAAAAAAAATTATGGCCATTTTTTTTCCCTATTCTAACCAGAAAATCAGAGTTCTAACTTTTTACGACTGCTCTTTCATCTTCACCTAACACTTCATTCATAATGGCTGTTTCATCATAATGGAAGCCATCGGTCCATCAGAAGAAAATAACTCGGTTAAAGCAGACACTCGGTTAAGCGGGAATTGGATAATCGGGACTTTACTGTACTTTAAAAAAAAATAAATAGTTGGCAATAATTTTGAAATATCATTCCGGTTCGTGGATTTTTCCATTTCGAGCCTTGGTACCCACAAAAATGTCCACTCTGAGAACTGGAAAGAAAAAAAAGTGCGATCTGCGGTTTGTTTATTTAGCTCCGAGAAGTCGGACGCTAAAAGATAATCAGATAAGCTTTCCATCCATTGATAATGTTTTGTTTTGCGGCTACATAGAATTAAAGGAAAAAGCATTTATTTAAAATCTATTTTTATTTTAAACACATGAATTATTATTATTTTTTTATTTATTTTTTTATTTTTTGCAAGATAATCATTCATTTTTTATTAACATCTTCCTTTAATGGTCATTTAGGTTGTATTAAAGGCATAGACTAAAAAAAAAAAAAAATCCAGATGAATTTAGAAAACACATGTCGTTCTGGAACGATTTTCAAACAGAAAATGCAATGCAGAATGCACTGCTTTATCTATTTTTCGTATGAGTATGACATATTAGGACTTTTTATGCGAGTCATACAGAGCAACAAAACATCTGTTTTGCAAAGTCAACAGATGTTTTGTTGCAAAGCTTTTGCCGGGTAAAAAAAAAGGGGAGGGAAATCCCCTTTAAAATAAACAGGTAGAAAGAAGATACGGGGAAGAGGGGTTGGACGTGGCGCCCTTTGAAAAACGTCAAAAGGTAATGAATACCTGTCACACTTAAATGAAATTTCAAATTTCTATTATAAAACAAACACACCGATTTACCGCAGATAATTATTGGGGGGCTGTAGATTACAAGAACATTAAAACTTAATTTCTCAAAAATAATATAAAGAATTAAAAAAGTAATATTCTGAACCATATTATTTACAAATCTTGAAGTATTTATTTCAAAGTAAGCAAAAATATGTAGGATCCTATAGAAAAAAAAAATTACCTTTTTAAAAAGCAATTTTAAATATTTGATAGAAGGCTCATTCCTAATTTTGATGATAATAAAATACATTTTTAGCTAGATTAATAAAAGCAAATTCGGTCTCAATTGATTAAGATTAATATGAAGTGTTTTTAAATAAATAATTAAGAATAATACAATAATTGCAATGCCATTAAAAAATAAACTAAAAGTTCCTTACTAAAGATTTAGAAAAATATGAAGTATTTCTTACTAAAACTAACAGCGTCAATTGTTATTTATTATATTAATTGACTACAATAGGTTTTGGAATAACTAATTCAGTGCGAAAATGTATACTTGACATATCACATCGCCGATTTTTCTCATATGTACATCGTTATTGTGGTGTTGCTCGCCGATCATAAAAAAAAAAAAGACTTGTAATCGAGAATGTGGAGATTTGTGATTGGTATCGATTTTGGATAATCCCGATGCCTAAATGAAAGATTCGATCGTGATCTCCGTTTAAGCGACAAGTCGCGTGTTCGTTGTCTACGATCTACTTCAGAGATCGTAGAAGAAACCAGTCTTGCTCATCATCGATGCGATCACCATATTAGTGCTGCTTCAAGCGAGTGTTTGAAGATCTTGGGAAAAACCGGTCTTACCCACCGATCTCGCTCAGCATCCATGCGATCTCCGTATTAGAGATGCATCACGCAAGCGTTCGAAGATCGGAGGTGAAACTGGTCTTACTCATCGGCCTCGTTCATCATCGTACTGGCATGATGCATCGTAAGGGCGTGATTCATCACTAAACGAAAGATCGGGAAATCGGTTTGACCATTTATGATTTAAATCGATATCACGCGATGTATCGATGCATCGTCCAGTCCTAATACATAGATTTGCAAAATTATAAAATGACAAATAATTATTTCATGTATGAATGATTGCAATTTATTATTTTTTTAGCGTGGCTTTTAATTTAATTAAAAAAAATTGTAGTAATTTTCACTTACAATTGAAGACGTTTATATCATAAAATATCAGTTAGTACAGTACTATTTGCAATAGCATTTTAAACAAGAAAAAAAAAATTATCAGATATGTATAAATTTAAAAATCTTTTCAAATTTTATCTGTAAACCTATATTGTTTATAATTGTTGAAGCAATTCACAGGCATGTTTTCAATCATTATCATTATATTCTTTATGTCGAAAATCGAATTACACGGAATTATATATTGACCATTTAAATTCATTTTATTATTTTTTTTATAAATAATTTATAATCTAATAACCTCTTTATATGTATTTTCAAAAATAATTTTAACTATGCCACTTATTTTTTGTATTTTTAATATTTAAAAAGACATTTAATTTGTTACGTCAATAACAATATTGCGAATCTTTAAAGTTTAATGATATTTTTTTAACACTTTAATAAAGATTGTAATCCTGTACAGTAAAGATTAAATGAATATATGAATCAGTTTTAAATGAAAGCCCTTGAAGGTAGAAAAAAGTATACTGTACATCTGTTAGTCTGTTAAAATAATTTAATTTTCATTGTACCAGATTATCTCCTTCATTAAAATTTGCAAAGACAACTAGCAATTGAAAACTTTAAAGATCGGCAATATATATTTTTTTATTTAATAAGTTAAATATCTTTTTAAAATAAATATTATTTCTCAAAATATATTAAACAAATCTTATGATCATTTCCAATTTTACAACTTTGTAATATTAGCTATAAATTTTCAATATTTTTATCAAAATTTTGAGTATTTTGCATGTTTTACGTACAACATTTTTTTGCAGCTGGTCGTTAGTTGATTATTAAAGATTATCTAAAAACCAATTGAACTGCTAATAACGCAGCAAGCAGCATTAGTCAATTTTTTGCATCATTCGATTTATACATTTGAAATGACTTTTATTTGTTTAGATATTCTTATAAAAGAGAAAATGCTACATGACAAGAAAATTGCACAGGAATAATTTTACGATTATTACAGAATGATTATTTACAAAAGATAAAATATGTATTATTTCTATTGAATTAAATACAGATAAAATACAATAATCATACAACAACAAGCAACAATACACCAAGAAAAAACAATCACTGAATACAGAAATGTAATTTAGCCTTTCACATCGAAGGAGCAAAGAATTATAAATAAATCATGCTACATTTATAGAAAAAATTATAACACAATGTAAGTAATAAACTAGTATATATCATTCATAATTTGAAAACCTCTATATGTAATTTCAATAATATGATTAAATTTTAAATATTTTAATTAATAAGCAAGATTTTATTATAAAAATATGCAGATGCTAATGTGTATTTTCCCCCTTCTTTTGGCACTTTCAAAATATCTTGTTGGCTGAAACCAATTAATACGCATGCGAGAAGTAATAACTATAATAAAATGTGTCTCAAAAGAATTGAAACATGCTTTAATTCTTCTAAGGAGATACGTAGCTTATGTAAATTGAAAAGTGTTCAAAGTAAGATGGAAGTTAAGATTATTTTGTATGAAATAGTCCTGATATTAATTTTTTAAAAGTTGCACATTTTAAATATTTATACAGTTTTTATCACAGACGCAGATTTAGTCAGTATTTTTTTTATATATTTGTGTTTGATGTCAGGAGAAAGTATAAAGAGCTTTGAGTAACTTCTTGAATTACTATCTTGTAAAAAAATAAGTATACAGAGTAAATATTAATATGCAACTTGGCACAATATAATATAAATTTTAAAACAGCGTTGAGAACACCAGAATAGACAAACTTTGAGGAAACTAGTTTCAGTAGCCTTTAGGGTACCATCTTCAGTGCCAAGAGGACGATACAAGGGCCCAAATAGCAAGTTTCTGTGTCCAGGGCACTTTCAATTTTTCATGCCCCTTTAGATTGGTGGATTTACTGATACTATTTTTTTTTTAATTTTTATTTTTACATATTACACACTTATTCAAAGAGTGTCAACTCAAAAAATTAAGATTTCCGGAAAATTAAAAAATGGTTCCATGAGTAAAAATAAAATATTTTTTCTATTATATATTGAAATGTGCTTTTAACCATACATTGAGATGTATTTTTGTTGGTTCATCATGTTAATATCTCAAATATAACATTTTTTCACAATTGTGAGTTTGTTAATAGAAATTTAGACGAAGTTGTGAAAAATTTCGTGCCCCTCAGAAATTTCATTCCCAGTGCATGGGCCCCGGGTGCCCGTGCGATAGTCAGGACCTGGACGGTACGCTAAAGGTTATCGAAAATAGTCTGCTCAAAGTTTACCTATTCTGGCATTCTAAACGTTGTTTTCAAATTTATAAAGCATATGCAGCGTGCTCAAACACAAAGACAGAAATACACCTTAATTTTTTATCTCCATTTGAGATATGTAGGCAATGTAACTTGCAAAAGTGTTCAAAATAAGGTAGGAATTAAGACGATATGGATGCCATTATTTTTCAAGGAGTTATTCAAAGTTAGATCTTCGGTGCTATATTAGAAAAAAAAAATCTTCATGCTCTGACATGTACAACAGTAATAATTCCCTTATTCTACAACCAAAATTCACAGAGTTATGATACTTTGTATTTGAAAACTTTGAATAACTTCTTGAAAAACAATAGCATATACATAATTTTGATTTCTACATTATTTTGAACATTTTTGTATTTTACATTACCTATATATCTCCAATAGATTAAAAAAAAAAGTGAGTTTTAATCTTTCTGTTGGGATACTCTGTATACTTAACTTTTCACAAGATAGTAGTCTAGAAGATAATCAAGCTCTTTATTTTTTCTCCTGACATCAAACACAAATATAGCAAGGTATAAAATTCTGCATTTGTGATCGGCAGAATAATCATGAGCAAACAGCTGTTATCTTCTATCTTTAGAATTAAAAAACAGTGTTGGATAACACAGTTTATAAAATTATTTAAAGCAAGTTATGTCAATTGCTACAACTATTTTAAGTTTATATTTATGATAAAAGAAAACTTTAAATTAAAAAACAGATAAAATTAAACTCTATGTTATGTTACAACTAAAAAATCAAGATATGTATATAATTTATTTTACATAAGTGAAAGCCAAACACAAACATTTTAATTGTGTGTTTCTTCTTCTAATTGACTTATTTGGCTTCCATTATGAGCTTCTATTGCTTTTAAAATATAGAGTGGGGCATTGATCTTGTATGGTGTGGATCAATTATTTCTGGTAAAAGACAATCAAAATAAAAACCTTTTAACTTCTTTTCCATTTCTTTCTCACAGAAAGTATCATCCCTGTATATTTTTTCAACTTTAATTCCCTTTGGTGTCTAAAGGACAAAAAGACACCATCCCTTTTTTGTGATATGCAATTGCCCTTGCACCTGGAAGTAATACTTATGTTTTTTTTTTATTTATTTCTGTTATAACAGAATTCGTTTTATCAGTTTTCCAAAAATTGAACTTTTTCTGTACGATTGCTTCATTTGGAAATAGGTTTGAACAAGAGGATGGACATTTTATTTCAATAATGAATTTGAGTTCAAGTGTGTCGGGTTTCAGGTTGACGATTTTTTTTTTTTATATATATACAATTTTGGGTTAACTTTAAGCAGAATTTTTAGATTCAGTCCGGTTGTCCCAGTTCCAACCCAAGCTGGACGATGCAAAAAAAAAATTGTTGATTTTACAGTATAATAATGGCTGCTGGGGTGCCAGTTTATAACTGTAAATATACAGTCGTATAAATGAATTAAATTGTATATTACTTGCTAAATTTGAAGTTTATTAACTGTTAATTTTACAGTTTTAAACTAGCATCCAGCTGCCATTATTTTCTTTTTACAGTATAGCTCATTATTTTGGTTGAAGCAGCACTGAAAAACTGGCGATAAATCACAATGAAATAATAAAACTTTGTATAAATCACCATATATATAATCTGAAGAACACACAGGATGCGTTTCGAAATGCATCCTGTGTGTTCTTTAGATTTTATAGTGATTTATATAAAGTTTTATTATTCTCTTACTTACCCTTTTTTCTTTTTTCGTTAAAAATTATAAGTTACAATTAAATGGCATATTCAATTGATACTTATTCAAACCAGTTTCATTATAAATTTTCCTATTTTATTATTCAGGAAGGTTTATAATCTTCCAAACTTTGAATTGAAATATTTAAATGGATTCTAGACCGAAAGTAAGCTTGATTAAAATGTGTCTGTGTTTGTACATATTTTCCTTGATTTATAAATGAAATAAAGTTTGTAACGATTTAGCTTTTCAAAGATAGAAAGATTCATAAAAAAAAGCAAAATGTTGAATTAAAAGGTAACTTTTACCCTCCATTGTTGAAGGTGTGAAGAATTTCCCAATTGTCTTTATTTAATTACATTATGGAAAATAATAATAATAAATTCCCCATATGATATGTGATTTGTATCTATGTCCAGCAATTTAAATTGACTAAATGATTAATAACTGCTTCAACTATTTTCTAAAGTAGAAATAAATCAATGTTTTTAAATACTTAAAAATGGATTAATATGTCTAGGGATCTAATCTTAATTCATTAATAAAATATTTTTTCTAGTAACTTTCTTTCTTTTTTCTATTTCAACCTTCTTTTAAGGGGGGGGGGGGGGGGGAGGGAGAGAGAGAGAGAGAGAAGAAAATTTTAATGGGTTATCTTGCTTTACAAAACGTTTAAAATGTGTTATTTGCTTTCCCAATCTTCATATTTCACAAATATTTTATCTACCTACCTTAAAATTTTATACCTTAATTTAAGTAATTATTACCTTAATTTAAGTAAAATTTAGTATTTTTTAATGCGATAATATGCATGTGATATTTTTTTTAATGTGCTACTTTGAATATTAAAATGCGTTAACAATTTACAGAAAAATAATAATAAAGCATATTGGAATAAAACAAAATCTTTTCCCGTTTATAAATGTTTCCAATATAACCTGTGCTTTAAAATGAAGAGACAATCCTGGTAATAACTATATGAGTGAATATTGGGAAGAAAACATATACAGTTCGAAATTTTTTATTTGTAACTTACAAAATCAGCCTTCAATAGCAGTATAATCGCATTCAATGCGTAATACTGCGTAATTCAATCCTGCATACGAGCCTCCCATCATGAGATTAGACACGGTGTCAAAGGTCATGAGCTCCCTCCTTCGGGACTTGATTAATGGCTTGGAGAGGGGAAAGAAAATTTTTAATATTTTTCTAATATCTGGAGTTTAAATAAACTTACACGAATTTTATTTGTTTGTGTGAATAGATGAGATCATAAGCTATCTTATCTAACTTTCAAATTTTTAAAACTCCAAATAGTTTTGAAGTAAATTAATATTAATCACATTTCTCTTATGTCTTAAGACTTTAGCACTAAATTAAAAAATAAGTATGTGTTTTAAAACTATTTTGTCAACTAAAACAGAAAGCGACACCCTTTAAGAAGAGCACACAGAAAAAATGAGTTAAAAATATTAATTTGCTAATGAGTTATTAGACAAATACTAATGCATTCCACGGCCATTGGTTTAACATTGGAGAGGGAAATCTAAAATCTGAGTGATAAGGGGCCTTAACAAATGATCTAGATCAGGGACGGCGAACCTATGGCACGCGAGAGAATATTTTTGGCCCGCCATTAATTGAAGCTCTAAATCAAAATTCAGCCAAACTCTCCAAAATTCAGAACCTCATTATTCTTTTTTTAATAATACACGAGCTTGACTAAAAATAGCTTTTTTTTTATAATAACTAATTGTGTACTTGTCATATCATTGAATTACCCGCTTCGAAACATCCCCCCACCCCACACACTTCCTCGATTTTGTTTTACTGGCACCGATGATTTGCATAGAAAGAGAGAGAATTCGAACAAATCAAATTTTTTTGCTGTAATATTTCTGAAGTTTCTGTATCCTTTCATGCTTCTTGATCTGATCATGACTGTTTTGCTGTAATTTTCTAATTAATTATTTAACTTCTCCTTTCATTTTATTGTGACTTGACGAAAGTACATATGTAACTAAATCTGCCTTCTTAGCTGTTTTTGTAGGATATTTTGTTGAAAATGACCTAATAGGAGGAATTATCGTTATCAACTACAACCAAGGGTACAGATATTTGTACAGTAGCCATAAATTCACTTACTAAAAATCAAATAAATTTGTCTAAATTAGTTTCTGTTACAACTAACGGGGACCCCAGTATGGTGGGTAAAAGAAATAGTTTTTACAGTTTATTTCAAACTCACATTGGGCATATTATTCTTGGATTTCACTGCATCATACATCAACAAGTCATTCATGCAAATGCTGGTTTCGAATCTCTTGATGATATTATGGCCGTAGTCACAAAAATAGTTAATATCATATCATCACAGGCTTTAAATAAACGAAAGTTTGACACTTTGTTAAATGAAGTGAACTCTGTAAATTTCAGAAATATACACAATTAAAGGATGTTAAATGGCTTGCTAAATTAATGCAATTTACAGATTTGTGCCAGCATTTAAATGACTTAAATTTAAAGCTCCAAGGTACAAATAAAACTGTTATTATCATGATACATATAATTCAAGCTTTTGTAGCGAAATTGCAGATATTTAGAGAAGATATTATTTACAAAATGTTTAAGTATTTCCCAAGTTTAAAAAAATAGCTGATGGCTTTAATTTACATAAAAAATAGATGAAACAAGTCTCACTAAAGAGATTACTTCGGTAATAAATGCATTAGTCGATCAGTTCTTATCAAGATTTTGTGAATTCAGAAGCCTTTCTGAAACATTTAAATTTATTATCTATCCAGATGTGACTACAATTGATAAACTTATATTGCTTGTATCTGATTGATTGGAAATTTCAGAAATTGAAATGTAACTTATCGTCTTCCAAACCAGCTCAATATGGGTTCAGAAATTTGTCAAATCCAGAGAGGATTTGGAGATGATCGAAAAAGAAAGATTATCAGGCATCATATATAAAAATGCTCATAATAAAATGACGTAACTTGGAATTCAATTCCAGGCACTTATAACAGCTGTTTGAAGAAGTAAGCATTTGCCATGTTGACAATCCCTCTACTTAGGCTTGCGAATCATTATTTTCAGAGATGAGCAATATTAAAAATTCAAATCGAAACAACTTATCAGGTCATCATGCATTTTATTAAAAATAACAAATTACGAGCGTGATATCAATCATTTGGCATCCAAGATACAACATCAGAAATCACATTAATATTTTTAAATACTTTAATTTCGTATTATTTCAATTACTTTAGAAATTTAACTACAATAAAGCATTGTTAAAAAAGTCACTCGCTTAAAGCATAACTCTACATAAAATGCAAATTTCTTAAAGTTCTAACTAAAATGAAAAGAATATTGTGGTAAAAATTTTCTAATAAATTCTCATTCAAAAAATATAAGATCTATTAAACTGTCACTTTCGACTTAAAATTTACTTTTTTTTTTGTACAAATGACAGTTGCAAACCAATAGAAGAAACAAACAGTTGTGTTAATGAGTTAAATTAGGGTATTAACAAACTCGCTGAAGAGAAAGTAACACACAAATGTCAAGAAGCTGTAGTTGCATTACGTACCTTAAGAAATTTTTAATTTTTTTTTCTGAAAAAAAAGTGAAGATTTTGCAATGCTTATAAAATGAGAAAATAAAACTGAATCAACAAAAACCAAAGAGAAAACAGAATTCTTTGACAGACTTTTTTGGTAATTTTTTTTATATTTGCTATTTTCTTCTAATATGTTTTTTAAATAATAATTTTCCATTTATCAGCAGGTTTAAAACAAATATTTTGCATATATGAGTCATTTAACATTTCTTTTTTCTTTGTTTAATTAAAAAAAAATTACCTATAATATAAAACTACCACCATACTTAAAATGCAAAAATCAACAGATCCCAAGGGACAATGTCATATATTATCATAATCATTACAGTCATTTGGCAAGTTGTTTGGATTTGAGTTTAATATTTTTTTATAATTACGATATTTATTTCTTAGATATAATTTTATTTCTGTAATTATTACTGTAATTAATTATTCTTTTCATGTGACAAGATGTTTTAGTTTTAGTTTTCACTATTATACATTATTTAATATAATGTGTATGCTGGTATTAACTGCAGGTATCCATAATTTATAATAATCTAATAATAATAAAGAGAAATAATTTTGGATTTTTTTTTTTTTTTTTTTTTTGGGGGGGGGGGGGTTGGCACATAGTCATTTGAATTTTTTTTTTTTTTTTTAAATTGGCATGCAGATAGGAAAATGTTTGCCGACCCTGATCTAGATGAACAGTAATTATAAAAACTACAAATAAGTATTTTCACTAATTAGTAGCACAAATATCATTGGCAACTCAGTCTGTATTAGCACTTAAAATTACTTAGTTTAAATCTAAACTTACACACATGTTTGCATATGCTAAACACCCCTCTAGTCCGGGTTCTAGGTATGAAAAACTGCAAATCGTGATAAGAATATCCCAATAGGTCAGTATCTACTTTATATTAATACAATGCATTTCAGAGAGGGAGGCATCCTGTAAAGTCATTGGAATTCAAGATGATAGCTGTAATCCAAAATGTTGTCATTTTCGATAATTCTTGTAATTTTCTTACTATTCATCGCATAAAAGTGCATTTGATGTGAATTTTTATGCTTTTTAGGTTAAAAATGTCATTTGTATCACTTTCCACCATTGTTGTAAAGTACTTATGAATTCAGTTTGTCTGTCCATGGTCTAACTCACATAAATATAGTCAGATCGCCATGAAATTTATACATGTTATTTATATTCATTATGGCATGTATATTATTGAAAATAAAGTGTGAAACGGTCCTTTACAGAAATATTCAACAGAATTCCATTACATTGAATAAGTGTTTTGTCGAATGCTAAAATATAATCTCTACCTGGCATATAAGTCGTCATGTACAGCAAATTTGCAAAAATCCTCTGCCATAAACGTGAAGTATGTATATCAGCCATACATAATTGCTCATCCGTTCCTATAACCCGAGAACTCCATATACATTTTTGTCAGGAAACACATTTTAAAAACTGGTTGAATGTAATTTAAATCTTTCATACTTTTTCCAATACTGTGAAAACACACCATGACATATTTCAACACATTTGCTTTCTTCTGACATTTCATTACTTTGAGACTTGTTGTATAATCCTGCTAGTTCTAGACATTTTGCATGGTATTTTTCTGCTTGAGCAATCACAGTATGCTAAAATTTAGTTCAATTCGTAAATGCATTGCACAATTGAAAATTCCCTTTCAGCAATGTCCATCAATAAATGGAAATATACTTCAGATGTTTTATGCAGTCCTGTATAAGATCTATAGACTTTATATACACTTAGTAATATGAAAAGAAAAAAACTTAAAAACGCGTACCACAATGTAAAACATACTTCCAACAATTATTGTTCATAGAGAGTAATGTAGCTAAATTATTTTGTGTGTCCCTGTACATGAACGATGAATGCTATGTACACAATATTGTATAATAAGTATCTTGGAGAACACCTCATAGATACACATACATTTTAATATGTTTGAAATAGTGTAACATGGTTCAAGTACACTGCAAAAAAAGATTTTTCACCGCAGACCATCCTATTTTGACCGTAACGTAACGAAATTTATTTGAGTGTCCCTGTAAATAAACGATGAATGCTATTCATACAATATTCTATAGTAAGCATCTTGTAGTGTGCTTTAGCGATATATATAAATTTCAATGTGTTTGATACTGTGAAACATTAGAAATCACTGCATACATTTTTTTCTCATAGGTCGCAATGTAATGGAATTCTGTTGAATGGCTCTGTAAATGAACTGTAACTGTTTCACACTTCATTTTCAATAACACATATGCCATAATGAATATCAATAACATATATAAATTTCATGGCGATCCAACTATATTTACACGAGTTAGAGCATGGACAGACAAACTGAATTCATAAATACTTTTCAACAATGTTGGAAAGTGTTACAAATGACATTTTTAGCCTAAAAAGCATAAAAATTCACATCAAAAGCACTTTTATATGATGAATAGTAAGAAAATTGCAAGCATTACAGAAAATGTTGTCATTTTTAATTACAGCTGCCATCTTGAATTCCAGCGACTTTACAGGATGCCTCCACCTCTGAAATGTATTGCTTTAATATAGAGTAGACACTGACCAATCGGTATAGTCTTATGATTTGCAGTTTTCACCCTATTTTGGTCGTGTAGCACTTGGACTACTCCCCCTGCCCCCCCCCCAAAAAAAATAAATAAATAAATAAAATAAAATAAATAAATAAATAAAATAAATAAGCCTTTTTACACACATGCAAAGTAAATATAAGGAACAGCCAGTTATATTTGAAATCCTCAAGATACTACACAGCATTATTACCACTCAGTGACGATTATCAGCATTCAGTGATCCAAAAAAAGTTTGGTGCCTTTTCAATCCCCAATTAAAAAAAAAAATATTCAAAGTTTATTGAAGGTCTTGCTGTGCTTAACATTTTTATGCCAATTAGTTCTTTTTCTCTTGCACATTTTGTTACAGTAGCTTTTCAGTCGATGTCATTATTCATTCTTCTTTAGCTCCAGTTAGCTATAAATTTATTCTTGCAAAGTAGAATGATAAAAAAAAAGATACTGGCTATTTATTCTTTTACTTGCAGGAATATATTATACTTGCTATGCTTATTTTATATAAAATAATGAATAATTTGATGACTTAAAGGAAATTATGACATTGTAAAATATACTAGATTAAAATATCACACTTAAATGAAATTCTTTTTATGTCAGATAAAAATTGATTTTTGCAAACTTATGGTATTCAGGGTTCATACAGAGTTGGGAAGAAAAAATCCAAGGAGTCCAAAAAATTTTAAGTATTTGCCTTTTTTTTTTTTTTTTTTTTTTTTTTTTTTTTTTTTTTTTATGTGCTGCATCGTTATGTGGTATGCACACTCAAATTTTTAATGTCCAATTTGGAGAGAAAAACATTTTAAAAACAAATTTTACTCTATTAGAATCTAATTGTTAGTGCTGAAATTGCACAGTATTCACAATATATTGTGCTTATTGATTTCGTAAGTTTAAATACAAAATTGACAATCTACTTTTTTATGCAGTGACCAATGGTCATATCACGGGGGTGATTCTGAGTAAAAAAAAAATTCTGAAATTCACAGCAAATCTGAAAAGTTACACCAGAGAGGTGGGGGAGGGGGAAATCCACTCTCGACACTAGCTATGCGTTTTCTCGGTGGCTCTTTGATGAAATTTGTGGCTTTTCGCGATCTTTTAATGAAATATGTGTTTTTTTCACGATCTTTTGACGAAATTTGTGTTTTTTTTCGTGATATTTTGATGAAATTTGTATTTTTTTTTCATGATCTTTTGACGAAATTTGTCGATTTCTCTCGATCTTTTGCCGACATTTTTTGGGTTTTTGCGATCTTTCGACGAAATTTAAGTTTTTATGTGCTCTTTTGATGAAATTTGCATTTTTTTTTCGTGATCTTTTGACAAAATTTGCCAAATTCTTGTGATCTTTTGCAACATTTTTGGGATTTTCGCGATCTTTTGACGAAATTTGAGTTTTTACGTACTCTTTTGATGAAATTTGTGAGTTTTTACGTGCTCTTTTGATGAAATTTTTTGGTTTATATGCGCTCTTTTGACGAAATATGTGAGTTTCTACGTGCTCTTTTGGTGAAATTTGTGGGGTTTTTTTGCGATCTTTTGACGAAATTTGCCATTTTTTCGCGATCTTTTGACGAAATTTTTGTGTTTTTGTAATCTTTTAATGAAATTTGTGAGTTTTTACACGCTCTTTTGACGAAATTTGAGTTTTTATGCGATCTTTTGACAAAATTTGTGGGGTTTTTTTTTGCAATCTTTTGACGAAATTTGAGTTTTTACGCGATCTTTTGATGAAATTTGAGTTTTTACGCGATCTTTTGATGAAATTTGTTGGTTTTTTTTGCGATCTTGTGACAAAATTTGTCGATTTTTCGTGATCTTTTGAAGAAATTTTTGTGTTTTTGCAATCTTTTAACGAAATTTGTGAGTTTTTACATGCTCTTTTGACGAAATTTGAGTTTTTATGCGATCTTTTGACAAAATTTGTGGGGGTTTTTTTTGCGATTTTTTGACGAAATTTGAGTTTTTACGCGATCTTTTGATGAAATTTGTTGGGGTTTTTTGCGATCTTGTGACAAAATTTGTCGATTTTTCGCGATCTTTTGAAGAAATTACTGGTTTTTCACGATCTTTTGACGAAATTTGCCGTTTTTTTCACGAACTTTTGATGAAATTTGCCGTTTTTTTCGTGATCTTTTGACGTAATTTGCCGTTTTTTTTGCGATCTTTTGAAGAAATTTTTGGGTTTTCGCGATCTTTTGAAGAAATTTTTGGGTTTTCGCGATCTTTCGATGAAATTTGTGTTTTTTTTCTCGATCTTTTGATAAAATTTGTGATTTTTTCACAATCTTCCAACGAAATTTGCGTTTCCCCCGCGATCTTTTGATGAAATTGGCGATTTTTCTGCAAACGATTGACAAAATTTATTTTTTTCGGCGACCATATGTCCAAATTTTCGGATTGGTGACCGATTTTTTAAAATTTCCATAAATGAATGCCTTACATTTTCAGAAAATTCGGACTAGAATCACCCCTAGGTCATATAAATAGAGATTAGTCAAACCCTAAACACTTAAGTATATCACATACATGATACATCTTTAAAAAAATTTTAAAAGGCAAAAAAAAAAAAAAAAAAAAAAAAAAAAAAAAATGCTAAATGCAACATACAAGAAAAAATATAATAAATTTTGAATTTATTCTTTTAGAACAGCAGTAATCGCTTTCTTTGAAGGTGAAATTTTGACGAATTCGCATTTTTTTCGCGATCTTATGATGAAATTCGTGTTTTTTTCGCAATCTTCTGGGAGAAATTCGCATTTCTTTCACTATCTTCTGGGAGAAATTTGTGTTTTTTTTTTTTTTGCGACCTTCAGGGAAAATTCACTTTTTTCGCGATCTTTTAATGGAATTCGCGTTTTATTTCGTTTAAGGAATCTGACCTTTTTTTCACGATCTTTTGACGGAAACCGCGTGTTTTTCGCGATCCTTTGATGAAATTTGCGTATTTTTCGCGATACTTTGACGAAATTCACGTGTTTTTCGCGATCTTCTAATGGAATTCATGTTTTATTTAGATCGTTTGATGAAACTAACGGTTTTTTCCGCGATCTTTTGATGGAAACCGTGTGTTTTTCGCGATTTTTTGAGGAAATTCGAGTGTTTTTCACGATCTTCTGGGGAAATTCGCGATCTTCTAATGGAATTCACGTTTTATTTCAATCATTTGATGAAACTAACGTTTTTTTTCACGATCTTTTGATGGAAACCGTGTGTTTTTCGTGATCCTTTTAGGAAATTTGCGTGTTTTTCACGATCTTTTAAGGAAATTCGCGTGTTTTTCACAATCTTTCGATTAAATTCATATTTTATGCGATCTTTTGAGAAAATCTGCTTTTTTTCTCAATCTTTAACGAAATTTGCGTTTTTCTGTGATCCATTGAGTAAATTCGCGTTTTTTTGCTGTCTTTTAAGATATTCGCGTCTTTTTAAGAAATCCGAGTTTTCCCGCGATCTGTTGGAGAAATGCGCATTTTTCACGATCCTTTGACAAAATTTACGAATTTTTTCCACGATCGATTGACGAAATTTAATGGGTTTTTGGAACATATTTGCGAAAAACGCGATTTTTTCCGAGATTCTTGGCTAAATGCCAAACATCGATAAAATTTAAAATAAAGGTTGGCTAACAGTGTCAAAAAACCGACTTTAGTGACCTAGTGGGAGCCCTGCTATTAAGATTACCCTACCCAATCAATGTTGTGCTTCAGATGAATGACGTGTATAAAGGATTTACCATGCATTTTTCAATCATGATTTTTTCTCCCCTCGGCAGCACTATCGTTTGCGTCTGAAGCCGCAATATAAGGAGTTTCTAAGTAGTGGTTTGCTTATCTAAGTAGTTCTAAGTACTACTTGGGAATGTTTTCATTTCTAAGGAGTTTCCAAGGAGTCTAAGGAGTCTGTGCGAACCCTGGGTATTTAATTTTTTACAAACTTAAGGGATTAAGCCAATAAAAATTATTTAAAGATTTTGTTGTTGTTTATTCATAATGCAAAATACCCATAGAAACTTTCTAAATTATGTTCATCTTGGAGATTTCAATCAATGATTTAAAAAAAAATCACTTGATTAAAATCATGATTTAATCACTGATTTAAATCCTCTTATTAAAATCATTGACACCCTAGTGGTTATGTTCCTCAAATTATGACTTAAAAGGTCTAGCAACATGCAGTAGACTTATTTTTCTGAAAGACCACCATCCCATGCAGGTAAAAACATTTGGACTATCAGAAGAATGTGCTTCGCTAAAATTTTCGGATAGTCATTTCCAATTACTATCAGTTGAAGGGTGACAACAGGGTGCACAGGAAATCAAAAATGACTGTCCAAATCATCACAGATCAATCTCAATGATTGGATAGTTGGTAATCCCAGATGCAAACTCCTGAGTTTTTTTAATACATATTTGTTATGTTCAATAATCGCTCTCAGACTTTTCAGTAATCTTGTCGTTAATGTAATATGATCGAATATTTTTCAGTATGTATGGGAATATGTTTCTAATTTTATGGCGAAGAATTCTTAATATTACAAAGACAATTATTGTTGATATCTCTGAAATTCAGATCATATGCTTGTAATGAAGTTCTCCAGCCATACACATGCTAAGTTTGAGACACAATATGAATGAGGATTTGTCTGGCCACCTAACTTTATGCCATTTATTATTTGACCATGATTTATGCTGATGGCACAACTGTAACGGACATTTTGCATAGACAATAATAATGAGATACTTTAGGATGGCTATTCTGAGATTGATCTGTTTTTTTTTTTTTTATGTAGCTCTTTTCTAACTGTATTATGCATTCTGGAACCTCTTAAAATTCTGCAGCCACTTCAGTAGCAATGGTCTTCTCTTCCAATGCCACAATTTGCTTCAACACCCAAAGGTCTCTTCCACTGAGCTTCAGATTTTAAATAATCAAGTGCTCCACCGAGGATGTTTTCCATCCTACTTGATATGCCATCATGATTTTGAAGACTTTTAACTCAAGAAATACCTAATAACCTTGTGACTGCAGCGACAATAGCTTCTATGTGACAGGCATCAAAGCTTGACATTCACTAGACATACATTAATATTTTGTGCCTTGTTGAGAATTTTACAGGAAATCCTGCAACATACATACAAAACAGAAGACTGGTAGTTCTCTTGAAGGTAAAATAGTATATTCACTATTTGAAGTAAAATAAATTATTGTGGCCAATCTTGGTTTTTTTATCTTGAAAACAAAATCCATGAATTAACATCACTCATAATAATTCCTGATTCAATTAATTTAAACACACCTGTCTATACATATATCTATAAAAAGGTTGATGTGCAACCTAAATGGCTAGAAAAATTTCTGTAAAACTAAGGAGGTTTAGGACAATGGTTATATAAAAAAGTCTCTAATTGTCCTTTTTTTAAACTAAATATTTTATTTTAATCCTTTAATTGTCACAATACCTTTCACTGTTAATGCTTTACATTTTGATCCAAGTCTCTCAAATTCTGACTGAGAATGGGCAGGATAGAAAAGGTTGGATTTGGAAGCTGCACTTTTTTTCTGAAATTAAGAAAAATAGCTTTGAAATTTCAACTTTAAAATAAAAATTTTAAATATTTAATTAAAGAATGAACAAATAAAATTACAGAAAATAAATTAGCGGAAATTAAAAACATTAAATTTGGACAACATTAAAAAATTAACAATACATTATTTTTAAAGTGAAAAATTAAAGTCATTTAATTTTTTTTTTTTTTTTTTTTTTAATGAAATGACTCATCATTCAAAGCTTGACATTCAAGAACAAATTTATAATATGAATAGTACTTTTACAAGCTAAGATTTTATGAAATCCATTGATGGTCCCAACTGAAAAATGTACAAAACATTTTGGTAGCAACTTAATGAAAATATTCATAAATGCTGAAAAAGACATCACAACTTTTTAAAATAATAGGACAAATTAGTAGGGATGCAACGGATATCCGGCAAATATCCGATATCCGGCATATCCGGCTGATTTTTCAATATCCGAAATACCGTCGGATATCCGGATCACAATCACCGGATATCCGACTTCTCTGCCGGATATCCGGCAGAGCGCAGCGAAGTGAATATATAAGGATAACAGAAATATTTTGACCCCAAACAATGCCGAACAATTTTGTTTATAATGCAAAATATGAAAGTAAGTTCACTATACATGAGTAAAAGGTAATTCTCAAAAGTTTAAAGAATTGCCAGCTTTCCTAACATTGGTATTTGAACTCTTTATAATAAATTTAAGAATTTATGTTTACTTCTTTCAGAAAATTGTAGCTTTACTTTCAGAATGCAAAATAAAATTTGAAGTTTTTTATTAAAGTATGACTTTATTAATTTTCTTTCTTTTTTTAAGTTTAACAATTGAACAGGCCAATTTTTAGAAGAAAGTATTGTAATAGAAATTTTTTCGATTTCTGGTTTTCGACGGATTTAGATGTTTTAGAGGTCAGCCTCCTTCAATATGGAAACATTCCACTGGAAGGAGGGGGGCCACTTAATCGCGAGTTTTGTGCCTTTTTCATTATTGTACCACCGAAAAGTGTATGAAGTTATCCATATAATTGAACAAAATTTTTTGTAATTTTTTTTGGCTATGTCCAGCAAGTTCTCCTTTAAATTGGAAATATTCTGCCAAAATGGGGCGCTGTAATAGAGATTTTTGTGCCACTTTCATTCTTATACCATCGAAAAGTGTATGAAGTTATGCACAGAATTGAACCAATTTTTGGGAGTATGTTTTTGGCTATGGCCAGCAGGTCCTCTTTCAATTTGAAAATATTTTGCTGGAAGGAGGCGCTATAATACGGATTTTTGTGTTATGTTCATTATTTTACCATTGAAAAGTGTATGAAGCTAAGCATAGAATTGAACCAATTTTGTGTATATATTTTTGGCTATGGCCAGCAGTTTCTCCTTGCATTTGGAAATATTCTGCCAGAAGGTGGCACTGTAACAGATTTTTGTAAATTTTTCTCGATTTTTCGCAGTTTTTTGTGCTGTATATTGGCGGCTCATGAAGCGGAGGGAACTTCGCATCCTGCTAAGCTGGCTATTCACAAACAGCTGATGTACAACAGAATAACGAAAAAATTATTGATTTTAATAAATATCATGATCGAGATTAACTTATTCTTATTCTGATTAATTGACTGGAGCAGAAATTTTAGATCAAAATCGAAGTTGGTATAATATTGAACTAAAAATATTAAAGAATCGTAACTTTTGGAACTACTTTTTGAAATATTAAGATGTATGAGATAGAAGAAAGTTTTGGGATTGGCAAATCCAACTAGTTATTTTTGTAACTTCCTTATAAATATTTAAAATTAAAAGTAATTTTCTTTTTACTTATAAATATCAAAATAATTTAACTTAAAATAAAACTAAACGTGACTTAGAGCAAAAACAATATTAAATAATTAAAACAGAAAAAGGGCATCAATTAAACCTATGTTTGGAGAAAATAACTCTTTAATCATGGGCATATTAGTAGATATTTTATGTTTAAATTATAAAAAGAAAGTATGTAGTATTTCTTTGCGAAAATACTCTACAATTATATGCATATTAATTGGTCAAAATTTACTATACAAATTATCAGCATTTTATTGTACAAATTAATTATTAGCAATTATCAATATAGTCAATCCCATATCCAAATCCAGTAGCAATTATCAGCATTTCATTGTACAAATAAACAGAATATTTTAATGTTTAAATTACATTTTTTATGCAATATTATTAATATACATTACAGGCCTTGAATGGCAGATACAGGGCTTGAATTTCGAGACAGTATGGCAGGATTCGTGCCCTAAAGATTATTATTGTGTCCTATTTATTATGCCCTATTGTGGGCGGACGGCTCCTGTTTCCAAAAAATCATTTTCCGAAAATGTTTCTTTGTAAAACAACGATCAAGTCTCAGGACCGACCGACAAATTTCGTGATATTTTCTACTATCGATTAGCAGATTTCACAGGTTATTCTTACGACAGATTGACAAAATTCATAGTTGTTTTTCTGCATCTGACTGAAAAATTTTGTGCTTTTTCTCCATGACCGACTGACGAATGCCACGATTTTTTCTAGAGACTGATCGGTGAATTTCGTAATTTTTTTTCTCGAGATCAATTGACAAATATAGCAATTTTATTCTGTGGCCGACTGGCAAATTTCCCTGTTTGTTCTTGCGAAATACTGATGAAAATAACGATTGTTTTTTGCATCCGATTGAAAAATTTCATGTTTTTTCTCTGCGACCGGCTGAGGAATTTCATGATATTTACTCGTGACGGACTGGCAAATTTCACTATATTTTTTCATGATCGATTGACGAATTTTGTGATATTTTCCCGCTGCTGATTTCCCACGAACTTCAATTTTCTTCTTGCTACTGGTCGACAAATTTTGTTATTTATTTTCACCATAATTGACGAAATCGGCGATATTTTTTTTATGACCGATTTATGTATTTTGCAATGTTTTTTCCCTGTACTCAAAATAGTAAATAACTAAAAGGGCAGTAATGGCCACTGGAGACTGGGCCCTACCAAATTGGCCAATAGTCAGCACTAAACAAAATGAGATTACACTTGTGGCACACATGAAGAAAAAATTGCTGAACTTTAAAAAACATGTTTAGAAATAACAAACTAGTTGATTTTTGCAATTCACAGAAATTAGGACATGACTTTTAAAATCAACCTTTTATCGTGTAATAGAAGAAATCAATTGACTATTTCCTTTTCAAACTTTGGATATGGATTTAAAATTCCAATGCATTGCAATTCCATGCAAAAAAATCTGCAACCGAAATCGGAAAAGTAAAAAACAGCCGTATGAAAGATGGAGCTCAGCTATCTTATGCAAAAAGAATCTTTTAAAACTTTTCAAATTTAAACAATTTAAAAAAAAACCCTGCCCATTGGTTTAACATTACGGAATGGCCATTTTCAAGTTAGTGAAGGGTCCCCTTATAAATATTCAACTGTGTGATGTGAATGAAAAAAAAATTAAATTTGGTAACAATATTATGATAGTGTTAGAAAGTGTTTTATAATGTATGACTAATGTATGATTTTTTGTTCTTGCTAAAATTTCCCATGGGTTAATATAGAATTTCATGATTTGAGAAGGGAAAACCAGTTTCACTGGAATGTCCCCTTAACAAAAGAAATTACTCTGAGGAAATAAATGTTTCTTAAAATCTTACAAAAATAAAGTATTTCTTAACAAAAATAAATAAATAGGAAGGATTCACAAGGAGTTTATTTAATATTATTAATTCATACTCAATAGATTGAAAAAATTTCAATATAAGCATAACATTTATTCATTAATCTTTCAAGTAGCTTTCTTATTTACCCTACCAGATGCCACTACTCAGCCTTCTCCCCCGCCCCTCACCCCAAATCTATAATTGCAATGAAACAGATTTGAAAAATGAAATATTGCCAAGCTACACATCAGCTTCTGGAGCAGAGAACGGCTCCTTGAGAAAAGTAAGAGACATTACAGGAAAAGGTTGATACAGTTTTTGATTGAAGGACTGACTGATGGAGCAGAAGTTGTTGAAAATTTAAAACTTGTGGATATGAAGAAAGTTAACTACTGGTTAGATTCTTGATGGGAGTGAATGAAAGTGAATTAAAATTAAAACGTTAGTAACATTTTTACATAAGTTATGGCCTAACGTTGAGTTGCTAGTCTTTGAAACACAGTTGCAGTCGGCAGAAACTGATGTCATTGGAATTGTGGACAGAAATGATGACAATATATACACTGAAGTGTTTTCGGACATGTTGAATGCATTTAAAATTCCATAGTTCAATTTTAACGAAAATACCAGGGATTACAGTTTTGACTATAATTCCATTAAGGATATAATAAAACAAGTGTGTTCAGAAGTGACATACAATCACCGTAGGATATCGACAATAGAATCACCGATATGCATTATTCATGCAAGTAAGTTAAAAAATAATGCACAACAAATTTTGCAAATTTTTCTAAAATTTTTTAACAGAGCATAACCATGCGTTTCCGATAATTTCTAAAGTTATAAAAGTTGGTCTGGGCTGTTTGTCAAAAGTGTAACTTGTGAAAGAGGCTAAAACATGCAAAATGGAATAAATTCTAAAATTTATTTAGCAACCCAATTGTTAATTGCCCGTAACATTAGGTGAAAGTTGAAAAATAGACATGGTATATATAAAACTTGATTCTGTTCCTTTGTTTTAATAAAAATAAACATTTTTGATAATAAATTATCTTGAGTTGTTAATTTAAATTATTTCAAAGGTATTTTGTCATGTCTGTATAAACGTAATTCTTTAAGTGGCACATAAAAAATAACGGGGTTTAAAGATATTTTTTTTCCTTTCCAACAGTTCAACTCCCCTGTATTTTTAAATGTTGGCTGGGAAAACTCCCCTTCTGGGGAAAACTTGAATTTCAAGCCCTGATGTTCAAAGAGATATAGATTTTGTAAATTATATTTCAATGCATTTAAAATGTTTTAATGATGTATGAAACATGTTTGTAATTTATTGTTCTGAGATGGCGTTATATAAAGAAATAATTCACCATATAACTAAAAACATATCTAGTGCCGGATATCCAAATCCAGCAGGCAAAGGAGCTTCAGATATCCGGTATCCGATATCCGGCAAAATCAATATCCGGTGCATCCCTACAAATTAGTCACAATAATGCATAATGTGTGCACCATACAAAATACAGAGTGCACAAGCATTAATACTAACTTAATTTTCTACAGTAATAACTTATATTAAGTGCTGAGCATTTAACACAACCTGAATCTCATCCATTTTCTGATAACATTCAATATTTTAATGAATAAGTATCAAAGAATAAATTCTAAACATGTGAAGCAATTATTATTGAACTTAATAATGAAAAATGTAAATTTGTGAAATACACTGGAATTGTGATAGTTTGGGACACAAATAACTAAACTACCTAATAGTCCAGGCAATAGAGACCGTATAGGGGCTCTACCTAGCAAAATTCATGGTAGTTCTGGAAAAAGGCTTACTATATGTTTTTTGGGTCGCTGAATCCGAATTTTTAACTTCCCACCAAAATTTTCCCCAGCAACGCCCCCAAATTTTGGTAAAATGCCCCAAAAAAGGTTTTAATTTAAAAAATCAACTTTTTTATTGTTTTAAGGAAAAAATATCTAGAAATTCAGAAAGTAGACAAAATTTGCAACAAATTAGATACATGACATTATGAGTTAGGATGAAGGGGTAGCAGGGATCTGCCTCGGAACATGCGTGCGGTGCTGCATGAACTAAGTTGCGCAATTCCACTTTACCACTCACACGTTTACATTCGCCTTCCCATCTGCCCTCCGAACTTTCTCTATAAGGTTTACTTTAAGTTTTTTGGGTCGCTGAATCCGAATTTTTAACTTCCTCCCAAACCCCCACCCCAAATAGTTGTTTTTAACTTAAATTTCTTATTGTTTTAGGGGAAAAGCATTACGAAATTCAGAAACTAGACAAAATTTGCAACAAATAGGATACATGACATTATGACGTAGGATGAACAGGGAGGGGGAGGGCTGCCTCTGAACATGCACTGCGGTGCTAAGTGCACTAAGTTATGAAGTCCAGGCAATAGGAGATTTTACCTGGCAAAATTAATACCAGTTCTGGATTTCGACTCACTTTATGTTTTTTGGGTCGCTGAATCCAAATTTGTAACTTCCCACCAAAATTTCACCCGGCAACCCCCCCAAAAATTTGGTGTTATACTATACAAAGGTATAGTTATAGCAGGTTATTAATCTAAAAAGGAAATCGGATTGATGCATAATTGAAACGAGCAGAGACTGTCAAAGACAGTATGCAGATGAAAGAGCTTAAGGGTAAAAGCAGTTAAAAGTAAAAGTGAATCAGGAATGTTGATCTGAAAAACAATATATATTAACTAAATCAAACTAAAGTTAATTGGAAATAAAACTGACAAAATTTTAAAAATGAAAACAAACTTTATTAAAAATAAAATAAAAACTTAACAAAAGAAAAACAAATATTCATCTTTAACATAATGGAATATCTAAGTCCAGGTGTAATATAACCTGCTGGAGAACACTCACAGCAAAATATATTATTCAAACTTTATGCAAATGAACTTCCATTACATAGCTATATGCTCTTTAATTTAAACCAACCGAACTGGAACATATGACTGAAGTTAAAAATTAAATTGATTAATATATCTTACAAGATTTACTTTAAGTAAACAAACCTGACTTCAAATTAACAGTAATATCTTTAAGTTAATGAATCATCTTAAACAGCTTTAAGTAATCTATTATTGAAAAAGAAATCCCAGCATATCAAATGAAAATAAAAAAGAGTTTCAACTCATAAATAGATCAAGTTTACTATTGTGAAATAGAAAGTAGTAAAAACATTACCCCGGCACTCAATGGAAAGGTCGACTCTGCTTTCAATATAAGACATGCTTGCAATGGTATCTTAAACTTGAAAAAATACGACGACACATAACTACACAGTTTCCTGGCATCAATATATATCCACTGGTCCTCTGTAGCAAACGATGCATCAGCAGCAAAGACTTAGAAACAAAATACTCTAAGCTTATAACAAAGTCGCTGAATATCAACAAAGTTCCGACCATTTCATATTATGAACTTCAATAGAAACTTTCAATTTCGTAAAAACATATCCTATTTATGGTAATGACATTTATCGTGAGTATACTTTAACTTAAATAGGGATACGAGCACGCTATTGATGAATTGACATTACGATAAACTTTAACTTAAACAAAATGTTAAAATGTATTTCGCCGAAGCGAAAACTCAATTTAAAACAATACAAAAACTTAAAACCAACGAAGCCGCACAAGACACACCATAGACAGTATTTATATGTTTCTGTCAAGAGAAAAACAAACACACCATGCAACTCGTCCACGTGCCTTCCGATCTTCCAGAACTCTCTGATGACGTAATCCATGATGATTCGTCAAAGAGGAAAAACGTATGCAAAGACGGCTACCACCATCTGTTAGCAATTGAAGTAACTATGGCCAGAACGATCACGGGAACGACGAATGTAGCTTGCAGAGAGATGTAAATAAAGAAGTTAACGGTGAAATAAAATAGTAGAATAGTTATTAGAATCAAGTAATGCCTGAATAAAGGTAAGTCCATTATATATGTAAAAGTAATAAAGTATAATGAAAGATATTTAAATGTATTTAAACAGAAATAAGAGTAGTTTAATTCAAAAACAGTAAACAAAGTGTAGATAGAAATGATATGGAAATAAAAGCAATAGAAGAAATAAGAAAAATAGCTTAAAAATTCCTAACATTTGGTTTTTGAGAAAAGCATGTGGGGAATGTTCCGAGGCAGCCCCTCTCTCCCCGTTTATCCTACGTCATAATGTCATATATCCTATTTATTGCAAATTTTGTCTAGTTTCTGAATTTCATAATGCTTTTCCCCTAAAACAATAAGAAATTTAAGTTAAAAACAACTATTTTGGGGGGTTTCAGGGGTAGAAATTTTGGGGGCAAGTTAAAAATTCAGATTCAGCGATCCAAAAAACTTAAAGTAAACCTTATAGAGAAAGTTCGGAGGGGAGATGGGAGGGCGAATGTAAACATGTGAGTGGTTAAGTGGAATTGCGCAACTTAGTCCACGCAGCACCGCGGCGCATGTTCCGAGGCAGATCTCCTTTCTCCTTCATCCTAAGTCATAATGTCATATATCTAATTTGTTGCAAATTTTGACTACTTTCTGAATTTCTAGATACTTTTTCCCTAAAACAATAAAAAAATTGATATTTTTAATAAAAACCTTTTTTGGGGGGCTTTTTACCAAAATTTGGGGGGGGGGGGTTGCCGGGGGAAATTTTGGTGGGAAGTTACAAATTCGGATTCAGTGACCCAAAAAACATAAAGTAAGCCGATTTCCGGAACTACCATTAATTTTGCTAGGTAAAATTCCCTATTGCCTGGACTATAAGTAATTTGACATTATTCATCATAAGGTGGGCAAGGGCATGATGATAACTGCAAGGAGAAAAAAGACGCACTTCAAAAGAAATATGCTTAAGTTAAATTTTTTCTGTTATGCAATTCTTCTGCACATAATGCTCAAACTAACATGAAAATCCAGATTATTCAAATGTGCTGAGAGAGGTTTATTTATACAAAATTGTTCTTTTCAAAACAGAAAACTGTGACAGATTAGAGAGAAAAGGAGAAAAAGATAAGCTAAAGAAAATATTTATAGTTCTTTTGGCTGCAAATTTAGATTGCTTTGAACTGGTAGAAATTGGCAAATCAAAAATCTTCAAGCTTTAAAGGTAGTACAGTATGGGACCCGTTATCCGGAAACCCTGTATCCAGAATGCTCCGAAATCCAGAATGCAGAATGATAACTGAAAAATAATTTGTTTCATTTCAAAAACGTAAAATTGTGCAATATTTTTTAATGGTGTGAATGAGCATGAAGTTGGAGACTTTAAAATTTAAAAAGAGAAAGAAATTATTACAGATCATCTGGACTAAGCTAAAGAACTTTCATGTTCAGAAGCTCAATTGTTGGATCAAGAACCTGTAGTAGATTGTCTAATTGCTGATGACGATACTCCTGTAAGTGATCAGATAATTGGCAGTGAGATCTGTGACATAATGCCAAGGGATATGCCTAATGGAAGTGAAGATGATGACAAGCAGAATGAGGTGGTAAAAAGATTTCAAATGAGCTATTAATATTTTTCAATTGAACAGATGATTTGTGGAATGCAACAAACAAGCTACTCCCACAAACAGCAAATCGTGTCAGCAAAAGCAATTAGTGCAAAAGACACACTATAAACAACCAATCTTAATAAAAATGTTCTAAAAAACCAAATCAAAGGATTCTGCTCTCTTCTTATATGCTAATGTAATTTTCTTTTTTATTTGAATTATAATTTAGAAGGTTTTTTTATTTTGTAAAAATAAGTTATTAAATTAACTAATTTATAATTATGTATTTTCATATATTATTCATATTTTATACATTTCATTTTATGGTTATTTTATACTGTTCTTAACATTTATTGTAAAGTGTTCTGAATTATGGAAAAACCCCTTATCCGGAATATCTCAGGTTCCAAGCATTCTGGATAACGGATCCTATACTGTACAACTCTTTTTGTAGACAAAAAAGAAACAAAAGATCAGGGATGGTATAAAAAAATTCTGCAATGGCTGGGAGAGTGGAGACTCTCTAAACTGAAATTCATTTAAGTCAAAATGTTTGTAATCCTCTTGGATATATAAATGCCAACATTTCAGCATACAAGTATGTTTATTTTATATAAGTGATATCTTTTTAGTGTATAATCTTACATGATCATAAAAGTTTTAAGATTTCTGTTATTTTGGTTCTTTAAAAAACAAAAACATGATTAGCCCTACTAATGTTTTTAATTATTTGAATTCTTAATGAATTTCCTTGAGTTTGACATGTTTCACTATTATGTGTACAAGCTTGTTATCATTATTTACCTTTCCTAAATATTTAAAGTTAAAAGAAAGAAGTACATGCTGATATTTGTTTCATTTCAATAGCTTGAACATTCAAATGAAAATATGACAGAAATCATAGTACTTATAATGTAAGTACATATTTCTCTCTACATAATATAGCAAGAAAATTGATGGCTAAAAAGTACAATGGTAAGTGAAATGTTTCTATAACAAAATTTTTTTAAATGTCATGTTTTAAAATTGCAAAGGTTTCCTGCTTGTTCTCAAAACAGAAGCACCTTTTGAAATCAGACTAATGGTCTAATTCATATTGCTATTCATGAATCTAGCATATTAAATAAAAAGTTAAATCTTCTTTCTCTTATGTGCAGAAAGAAAAGCGACTGACTTACTCTCTAGCATATTAAATAGTTTTATTATTTTAATAACAAATTAAATTTATTATAACAGAAAAAATAATTTAATTTTTTAAATGCCTATTTTAAAGATAACTATGGAACTTACAATATCAGGCTTTTTTTCTAAATCAACAACACCAAGTCCATCCAACTGAAATTCTGGCCGACATTTAAGAAGATCATCAAATATCTGATTTGTAAGTTCCTCTAAATCTGGAAAGGAATGAGCTGATCGTGAATCATTCTTCTCAAGACCCATTTTATCTTTATCTACAGAAAAATAAATGAAAACAATATATTTCATAAAACAAATTATAATGGCACCATCTAATAGGGTGAGATTGTGCTCAATGGGATGTAAATGGACCAGTATGGTTAATTGCATTAAAGCACAACCTACTGACATGGTTTACAGCCAGTGCACAAGCTAGTGACCTAGAAGTGATAAAACTACTAGGTCAGTATGTTTTACTTTAATATAATAAACCATGCTTGCCCATTTTCACCTTATACAGTCTCACACAAACTCATGGCATGTTTCACAGAAAATATGTAATTTTCAATATACACATAAAAACTTTCAATTCATAAATATTGAAACAAACTAAATAAAAATTTACTTGCCTGCAGAAATATAGAAAAAAAAACAACAACAAGAAACAAATTTCAAACAAACTCAGAGTCAAGTTAATATTCAGAAGATGTACATAATAAGTGTCAGTCATTTAAACATATAACTGAACAGAGTTTGCAGTGTTGTAGTGTGGAAGACTTTTCAAGACAACAGTTCCATAACAGAAGTTTATTACATGCAGGGATGAAATTGACCAAAAAGCAAAAAAGCTGAAAACTGAGTGAACAATGTTTGAACAATAACAGTTATGAATTTCATGCACAACAAATATTATAGCTGCTATTAAAATATACATATATAGTTTAATATATATATATATATATATATATACAGACTTTTATAAAACCAAAAACTTTCTGTGCACATAAATATTGGGTCAAAAACTTTCTGCAAATTAATTTAATGTTTAATAAAATATTGTGTTATATTATTTTGACGGTATGAATTAAAAACTAAATTAAAAATTAATATTAATTACAGAATAATTAGGTTGGTTAAAAAATGAATAAAGCTAAAAATCCATGATAAGAAGGGGTGAATTCTTATAAATTATTTTGTCAATGCATTTAGAATCAGACCCAATCCGTAATATTGTGACCTCTTCACACAAAATGCCAGTCACTCTGTTTGTTCACAGAAATAATAGACATTGCTTCTGAAACAAATGAATCACATTTTGTAAGGAGAGGTCCATTCATAGGTATCATCATTAAAGAGACCGATGAGTTTTTACCGTGGCCCTTTGACGAAATTCTCGTTTTTCCTCAAACATTTGTCGAAATTCCAGTTTTTTGCGATTTTTGACAAAATTTGCTTTTCTTTCACGATGGTTTGACGAAATTTGAACTTTTTTCATGATCTTTTGACGAAATTCACATTTTTTTCAAGATAAACTGACAAAATTAGTTTTTTTCTGCGATTCTTTGACGAAATTTGCATTTTTGTCACAACTGACAGCCTATTTTCCTTGATATTTATACACCCTGAAATGGTACTTACCTTTATTCCTTTATTTTTCCTTATTTCCATTCTAATACAATTCAGTTACAATAACCAAGTTTTCTTTTGGTTATTATTTTCATTTATTTCTTTAGTATATCTAAAGCATCCATCCAGTTTTATTTCCAAACTTCCTTTCACGCATCATTCTTCAAAGATCAGTGTTCATTTCTCCAAACGCTCTGATCTCGCCATACTGATGTGACGTCACGTCTTTCACTGATCGCTGAACTTTGGACCGTGTCGGAAGATACGCAATTTCGTCTTTTGGCTTTGCCATAAGGCAGGATGCGTTTCTCTGAACTCCACGGATCGGAAAGAATGTTTTGATTGTAAGGGGGCGTGTTGGGGATAGACGATATATGCCGGTGTATTTTGAAGTTGTAGAGTGAGAGAGTGAGAAAGTGGGAAGTCTTGCTTGTTGGTTTTAAAGAGTTTGTGTGTTTTATAGCTTGTCCATGGCTGGTGGTTAGTTTTTTAAACAGCTTATGGGATGTTAATATTTGCTGGTTTAGGAAGCTTAATAGTTTTAAAACTTTTTGAAGGTGTTTCGTTTGAAGAAAACTTCAATGTGTTGGTTATGTTCTACAATTAAATTCAGCAGTTATTTTTTCGACTTCAACATATATCTGGAAAAAAAATGATGTGTTTTATGTTTCTCATGAATGCAAATAAGTAGATGAACGGTGTTGTGATTCTGATAAAGATGGTGCATTATATCGTCAGTGGTTTGAGCCTGCTTGGTTCTTCATCTTTTTTTGTTTTTTACAAAAACATCGTCATTTGTGTTATTATTGTCATATCAGCAAGGGCTGTACAAAGGTCATGTATCATTGCTCAGCCTAAAGTAAAACTGTGAGTGTTTCTTTTCTTCTATTACTTTATGTGAATGTTACAGCTGAGAAATATATTACATGCATACTGTTTACTGCCATCTGTCATTAAATTTCTTTCATCATAATTTAATTTACTTTTATTATGTTATGTTTGATAATTATTTAAGTCATGTTTTTCGTTAAAAATAAACGTTAGTTTTATTTCAAACTTAAATGTATCTTTACTTGTCTTCACACTTTTACATTTTTCTTTGTCACTATCCTGCCATGGTTACCTACAGCACTTCAAATTAAATATCTTCCACACTCTGCTACAATTTTAATAATTCTAGACCGGTCCTGGTTTCCAGACCGAGAACACGGGTTATGGGCCCAGAGCCTATTTTTAATCCTTGAGTGTTAGTAGTAACCATTTGGTGCAAGTTGGAAGTGACAAGTGTTATCTACAGTTGGCCATACGAACTCCTAGTGAATTCTAGTCGGGGGCTGCACTGTAGATGTAATTTTCTTTAGAAATTTTTTTTTATATAAAGTAAAGATCATAATAACTTAGGGAAAGAAATTTTTTTTTTTAATTTTTTTTTTGAAATTTTTTGTACTGTACTCTGTTTATATCTGGCTCCCAGTACATTTTTTTACTTTGAAGAAAAAAACAAAACTACTTGTCTTAAATTTTTCTATTTTCTTCTGACAATGGCTAGTATTCAGGTAAGTATCAGCAAAGTGAATTCTCACAACTATGGAAATTGGGTCGCTGATGTAAAATATCTACTGCTTGACAAAAATGTCTGGGGCATTGTAAACGGAATGGAGAAAGCTCCCGAGAAAACAGATGCAGAAGCTGATAAGGACTACCAGTCGAGTCAGGTCAGCCCTTTCCATAAAATACCTGAATGTAGAACTGGAATTCAGACGAATACAGTACAGAACCATTTATCCGGAATGCTTGGGGTCAGATGTATTCCGGATAACTGGTTTTTCCGGTTAACTGGTTGTGCATTAAAGCAGCATCCATTTGATAAGTTTTGTGGAATATGTGTAGTTGTGGCATTATTTCTCATTTTAAATTATTAGATTACTTGGATTAAAAATCAATGCAAGAAAGATCAAAAGTTAGCCAGAGTTTAAAAGAAGGTAATTTGTGGGAATCCCTTAGGAACAAAAATTCTTCTGTTACCTCTGCATAAAAATTAAAACATCTAAAATACAACTAATTATGTTTTCATTTCAAATACTAGATGTTGTCATCAAATTATACAATTGTTTCAAGCAAAGCCTATGTCAAACTGGCAGTGTATGACACCTTTTTCTGCAAAGATTCTGAAATCAGTCCATCAGAAATATCATTCCGGATAACTGGTTTTCCGGTTAACTGGTTTCCGGATAAATGGTTCCATACTGTAATAGAAAACATCGATGACCCAAAGGAAGCATGGAAGAAGCTTAAAACACATTTCCAGCCGGACAACCATTCCCGTCACATGCAATTGTCATCTGAGGTATTGGCCTGTCGAATTGAAGCCAAGGAAGCAATCAACATGTATGCAGCCTGCCTGCAGAGAATAGCAAATCAATTAACAGCTATGAATGAACCCATCAAGGAGACATATCTTTCATTCCAACTCCTACGATGGCTCCCGAAAAGATACGACGGTTTAGTCCAAAGCATTCTTCGATGGTCTGAGGATAAATTCAAGTTCAACGACATACTGACCGAGCTGATCGCAGAGGAATCCGCCTAAAACTATGATCAGAAGACAGAGCTGAATCTATCCAAACAAACTTTTCTAGAACAAGACCGCCTAGGAACTCTAGCTACAGACGGAAGTTCCAGGGAAAGTGCCATAACTGTGGACGAACGGGCCACGTAAAAAGAAATTGTGCCTATTCCAATCCTGAGACTTCTGGTCCTGACTCGTCTGCCGGAAATAGCTCCCATGACTCATCCATTTCCAGTGAGACTGTTCCTAGATCCAATCCTGTTCGCCAAAGGAACAGAGGTGCCACTTCAAAGCCTAAGTCCACTTTTAAGCATCAACGTCACCATAGCAGCCAGGTACATTACTTAATACAATCAAATCTCAGTCGAGTAAAGGGTGATGACAATGCCTGGGTCTTTGACACGGGCGCATCACACCATTTCTGTAAAAATAAAGAGCTGTACGTTGATTTCAAACCCCTGAGAAATCAAGAACTTGCTGTACCCGTTGATGACACCACCTTCCCAATCAAAGGGACAGGCACTGTTGATCTGAAATTAAATGGGTAAAAGGTGCGTTTCGGGGATGTTATGTTCTGTCCTAGCCTGAGACGTAATCTTATATCTGGGTCTCGCCTCGATACAAAAGGGGCAAAGTTCAAAGGAGGTGAGGAGAGAGTAAAGGCTTATCGCGAAGATAAAACTCTTTTCCGTGCATTTCTTAAAAATGGCATATATTATATCCACCCTGAACCTAGTTTTAGAACCATAACTAATTCTAAACTTAAAAGTAATCTTAAAACTAAACATGTTCGATTTGAGGCATCAACCATCCAAAAGGATAACCTAAAGCTTTGGCACCGGAGACTGGGGCACATCAGTCCATCCTTAATCAAACATACTGATAAGTGTAATCAGGGGCGGCGCCAGAACTTGCCCGACAGGGGGGGGGCACAGTATCCCCGACAGGGGGGGGGGGCGAACTCATAATATATATTAGGGGTCTCCACGAACTCTGACCTGTCCTGAAGCCCAAGCTTGGTAAAAGTTTCTTTCATTAAACTCTGGCCGGGCTTAATTTTATCTGAAAACTCGGTACGGGCTCGGGCTAAATTTTATCTTTAGAAAAGTTGGTCACGGCCTAAAGTTTATTCTCCCCGGGACATGTCCAGGTCTTGTATTTTTTCTGTAGATTCTGACCAGACCGGGACTGTATTTATACTTCAATTTTTTTTTTCCTACGGTAATGTCATGGTAACTTTTATCCCTTATTAGTGGAATAAATGAATAATAAAACATTTCTTTGTTTCTTTTTTTCCATTTTTTAAAAAACAGGTGGGATATGTTGGTTAATCACATAAAAAACACAAGATTTATATCCCGAAACACGCAGATCTCTAACACTCACACTGCTATTTGAATTAGAGATGAATTGCAGAGGGCCAAACGATTTTTATTCAAAACATAAATTTCGAAGCTATTCTAGATAAATAAAATAAAAGAAAGCTCTAAAGATTATTTTTGCAACACCTCCCTAGTCACCTAATCTTTATAGGCTGATGAATCCACAACAAAAAAAGTTTCAACACTTTTGAGCTTTACCTGAAAGGAAAAAATCTGCTTCGTACTCTTCTTCCAGCCAGTAACCTCCCAATAAGTGGTCATTCAATATTACAGATTTTACGTGCGCATATATGGCACATACACAGCAGTGTGTGAGCGACAAAGTATGGAACAGTTCTCCGGTTATAAGTCAAACCACTGCGGACCACCCCGCTCAAGAAAATCCAAAGACCTAGAAACAAGATTCCCGCATCAGGTAAGGTGGGTAACCAATTTTTTGGAAACGTGGTTCTTGTTCAGGCAGGGTTGACCATGTATTTTAAGCTCGGAGGTAACTGAAAAAAATCAGTTCACAAATCCCTATCGAAAATGCATGAAGTGACCAAAAATTATTTTAATTTAAAATTATTTAAATTTGTTAGTGAAAGTGTCATTGTGAAAACTTGCAGTATCACATTACACCTAACTAGGGTGAGGGTCTTGCCCGGATAATAAATAAGACTTGCAACTCTGCAAATTTTAGTTAAAACCAAGCTGCAATCCAAACTGAACCCAACCAAAGATATTCCGTCTACCCACTACCCGATCGATACCGGAATACTTAATTCCAATCCCAACCTGAAACCTGGAATCAGAGAAAATTGATCCAAAATATAATGTAATTATAGAAAAATAGTCTGCAATTATATCTCCAATATTAATGTTATCTTTTAAGTAGAAAAGTAAACTTGTAAGGAGTCATTCATATTTAATTACATAGTTTTTCATCTGAAATAGATTCCTGTGTGGGTTGGTTTATATCTGACCCAAACGTTCAACTTAAGAGGCTACTTCAGTCAAGTGAAAAGACCCGTTCGCTAATGCTAATCCTATGGAAGAAATTTATAAAGATATCTCGGTTGCATTTCAATATTTTTAAATTTTTTTTTTGTATTGGATAGCTGAGATCGATTTGTACAAAGGCCGTTTTTTACTTTTTCGATTTTGATTGCAGATTTTTTTTTATGAGGATGGTTTCAATTTCGAAAATGAAAGTGTCTTCATTAAAAATATCTCAGCTATCCAATGGAAAAAGAAAAAAAAATCATTTAAAAATATTGAAATGCAACCGAGATATCTTTATAAATGTCTTCCATAGGATTAGCATTAGTGAACGGGTCTTTTCACTTGGCTGAAGCAGCCTCTTAAAGTCAATCCGAAACCTACCAAAAAATTTCTGTTGACCCAAAACCCGACCTGAACCCGACAACAATTTTTCTGTTGACCCTAAACCGAAACACTTCAACCGGAACGCGACTCGACACAAAAAAAATCTATAATTTAATACAGTTCTGCAATCATATCTCTAATATCAATTCTATGTTTTATGTAGCAAATAAACATGTAAAGCCAGTGACTCATTCATATTTAAATAAATAATTTTTCACCTAAAACAATATCTTACACTTTCCTTTTGTAAAATCCAGCTAACTCAAATTTGGCTCTTAAGTAGTGTTGTGAGGTCTAGTATCGCAAAAAGTGGGAGAGAGAGAAAAAAAAAAGCAGGACAGGTGCTTGAAAATCAAGACATCCTACGCACTACAATAAAACCTATTAAAACGGAACCAGTGTAATGGAATAATGCTTTAAACTGAAAAATTTCGCAATATCGGCTAAAACAGTACTATAAAATTATAAAGGAACAGTATACTTGCTAAGATTAAAACCTGCCTAAATTATAAAGTTCTTCCGATTCTTTGTCGTTCCATCTTAACAAGTTGCTGTCTTAAATAGTGCCTTTTTTCGTATTGAATGTACGTGAATTATACTTTATCCATAAAGGAATAGTGTGAAATTAATTAGTCGAACTAGAGTTTTTAAAATAATTAACAGTAATTTTATGAGAATAACGCTCACTTCAATGCCGCGTTTTATTTTTTTCATTATTTTGCATTTCAGCCGTTTTTGAAAAAGCGCAATTATTATTACGTACACTCTCAAGAAAACATTTCGTCAAACGAAATAATAATAAAAGCAATTGAAGAAATGCTTTCAATTCACTTTTTTTTTTTTTTTTTTTTCCTAAGTGTATATTAATTGAAACCAGACAGCATGGTCCTCTAATTTCTGATAAGATACAGAATTTAAATCTGAGACTAAAACTGGAATACAAAATGATCAAGAAAAATGTAAGTTAAAGGAAAACTTGTAAAATAGCTTAGAATGTAAAAGTTCATTAATTTAACATCAGTTCAATCGTAAAACTAAGTCTTGTTGAGGTTAAAAAAAAAAAAAAAAATCTTTAAATTATCTTATTTCGAAACAGCCAAAGTTTAGAGGTGTGCACGGGCCAGGCTCGGGCCTATTTTCATTCATGGCACTTGGACCGGGCCGGGTCTAGTCACTACTCTTTCCGGGCCGGGCTCGGGCCTAACTACTTTTTTCCATATTGAAATGGGACAGGCTTCATTCTTCCTAAGTCTTCATAAGCCGATATTTTCCAGTCCCGGTCTCGATTCAGCCCATATGAATATCATTGTCTCGGCATGGCCCAGTCCGTGCAAAAATAAGAAAAATTTGACCAAGCCCAAAAATTTTTGCAAAACGTGTATATATTTTTAAATCGATATTATTCTACAATTAAACATTAAAATTTATTCGTTTTAAAAAATAGTAGATTTCCAGGCAATAATATTAAAATGCAGTAAAACGTGTGAAAAAGAACCAGCCTATAAAGGAATCCTGTCTTATATGGAAAAATTTATTGATACGCGCAAAATGAATATAAGAATACGTGAGAAAAGAATGTAATACATTTACACCTGCTAAGAAGGGAACTTGTTTCTAACAAAAAAAATTTTCCCTATGCGATTTCATCTTAGAAGATTTTACTGCATATAGCATTTTTCAGATTTTTAAGTCTCCAGTACATAATTTTTTAATTAACGTTATTAATTATAGCTGAAGCATTTACATACAAATAAGGATTCGTTAAAAAAAATATCACAACCTTAGGACATTTCTTTAAAAATGAAGATTATAAACATGAAAAAAAGGGCAAAAGAAGAATTTTTGGTCAGAATTCCACCTTTTAAGGCTGTTCTCAAATCCAAAGGGTCAACTTTCTGACATAAGTTTTAATTCATTTTTGTTCGGAAACGCATGAAACTAGAAGGTGTTGTTATTCAGAAACTATGTCATTGAACTGTTTCTTCCGTTTTCTTGTAAACACAATACATCTTTCAGAAAATACTGTCAAAGTTGGCATTTTGAACTGAACTTCCGAACAAAAGAAGAAAATCCAGTCTTTAAAGGGAGCTGAATGCCGTGTCACGTGATCAGAATTGCTTATAACTCAATAGGTAATTGATTAATCAAAAAATGGAAAACACAGTTCGATTCAGAATCGCTTCCATGGTCAGGCTTTCCAATTATATATCTTTCCGTTAAAAAATGCACTTGTAAATGTGTCAAAACAATTTGCGGTTGTTGAACAGAGCAGTTGAGAACAGCCTTAACAAAATCGACGTAAAAATCTAAGTTTTGTAGAAATTTCGTCAGGCTGGGTCGAACTCGAGCCGAGATTTTAACTTTTTTCTGGATCGGGCTCGGACCGAACTTTTAATTTTCATACCGGACAGAGCTGTTAATGTGTTTGTCCGGGACGGGCCGAGCTTTCCTTTCTATGAGTCGAGTCGGGCCGGGCCTAGACCTGGAAATATCGGCCCGTAGACCTCTACAAAATATAACTAAGTATTAATTAAAATTGTTAAGTCTAATAATACAATCAAGCTTAAATTATCAAAGAAGTCGGTATTCTGTTTTACACGATTTTTTTCCCTTCTAAATACGAACCTACAACCCTAAACAGGAATTATTAATTACAACCTTGCACAATTCGAGTTATGCCTGACCCGAAATCGACAAAATATTTTTTGTCGAGCCATCAACTTGATCCTAAGCATGAAATGAAAAAAAAAATGAATCCAAGATGTAAAACAATTCATGAAACTAGTCTTCAATCATATCTCTGAAATCGATTTTATATTTCGAAAAAATCCCTGCCGGCCCGGCCTACAAGCGGAGGTAGATTTCGAAGTTAAGTTTATTAATTGCACCAACAAAAACTAAATCATGATTACATATAAATCCACTTTAACAGATTTATCCGGCCGCTTTTGATGAATTTTTATTTCATTTTTATGTAATAGCTGGTTTTATCATAATCATGTTAAGGCGGTATTAAAAAAATACTTTTCCATGCTCAACAACTCGAAATTTTCTGGCACATTTTCAGATTAATTTTTAATAGAAAAAATATGAAACTTGCTGACGTGATTTTTGAAAAGATTTATAAGCGACCTGTGTTTTTATTTTTCTTTCAATTAATTGAAACTTGATTAATAAACAATTATATTCTCAGTAGGGCAATATTTTTCATTTCTAACACAATCGCTTCGGGAAATTCTGTTCAAAATACACACTTTGTTTTAAATATATTCTGCCTCTATCAAAAAATCGATCATTACGGTACATTATATAGTTTCTGAAGAAGAGAATCTATCAATTGGATGTGTTTGAGAGCAAAAATTAATTTAAAAATGAGTAAGAAAATAAGCAGTTTGGATTTGAATACATTCTTAATAAGATTGTTTTTTTCTTCAACCGCTATGTATTTTTTATTTGTTTTTGCTGTAAGAATGGGTCCTATCAAAAACTTGTCTATATAACTGTTGAAGACAATATTAAGAAGATATATGATAAATTCTTGGGGATTTTATATCTTGTGAATTGACGGAGTTATAGAAATTTTTCTTCTTCATCCCCCTTTTTTTTTTGCAGTACGATTTGGTCCTATCAAAAACTTGTGAATACAAAAGTTGTAGATAATATTAAGGAGATGTATAATAAAATTAATTGGATTTGACATCTTGAGAATTGATGAAGTTATGAATTTTTTTCTCCCAAAAACCCTATTTTTTGCGTCCCTTGAGCCCATTTTTAATTTTATCCAAAATCTGTGATACATAAATTTTTGGTTCTATTTTTAGAAGTAATAAAAACTTTAAACTGATTTGATATGTACAAAAATTAAGAAGTTATGTGCGTTTTTCTGTTTTCACAAAACCCCTCCCTACTTCCACCTCCTTGGTCCGATTTTGCCCACTGACGAACTTGACCGAGATTTTATGCCCCTTGATTTTATGTATCAGTTTGGAAGAGATTTGTGCAGAATTGTGGAAGTTATTGTGTCCAGAAGAAAGTGATATATATATATATATACAGGGTGATTCAAAAAAGATGGGGAAAATTTTAAGAGGTGATAGTACACACCCAAACAAACATTTTGTATCAAAGAATGCATGGTCGAAAACTAAACATAAAAAAGTTAGAGGGCACCAAAAGTTATGTTCTTATACGAGGCAAAAACACACAATGAACGATTAAGTTAAGTTACGAAAACAAATTTAATGGCATTTGATTACAATAAGTGCTCAAAACATTGACCGGCAGCTGTTATGCACGCAGTACAATGGCGAAGAACAGATTGGCGAATTTTCTGAAACACACCAGGCATATCGCAAACTTCCCCTACAGCAGCCGAAAGCTTGGCAACAAGTTCTTCTGCGGATTCAATGGGAGTCTCATACACAAGAGCCTTTAGCTGTCCCCACAAAAAAAAATCGAGACATAAAAGATCTGGCGAGTGCGGTGGTGCCTGATGTGTTTCAAAAATCGCGAAAAAAATTCAAAAATTTCATCAAACGATCGCGCAAAGCAATCACAAATTTTGCCAGTTGCCTGTGAGAAAAAAAAAAGGATTTCAACAAATGATCGTAGAAAAGAATCGCGAATTTCATCAAAATATCTCGGATAGAAATAGCGAATTTCATTAACTGTCGCAAAAAATATCGTGGATTTTGACAAATGGTTACGGAAAAAAATTGTGAATTTCGTGAATCGATCACGGAAAAAATCTCGAATTTCATCAAATCGTCGGGGAAAAAAATCGTGAAATTATATCGGTCACGAGATAATCAGCACATAAACATAGTCAACATGTCAAGAAGTTCGCAAATTTTGCGATTCATAGGGATATGAAATTTTCACCAATGATTTTCTGTGAGTAAAAAATTTTCTTAATCATTTTCTGCATTCCTTTTCAGGCTATGATCTAAATTCCACACAATTCAGAAATTTGCTAAACATTTGGTATCAGGTAGAGTCTGCATTAAAGATGAGTTCGGGCTCTTTTTCCAGAGCCCGGGCCAATTCCAGCCCAATGATTTTTAATCCAAGGCCGCCCGAACCCGAAACATTTTGTGTATCAGAGCCCGAGCCAGATACCAAAAATATGCAATAGTAAAAAAATGCAAATAAAAAAAAAAAAAAAAAGTTTCAAATCTAATTATCATTTGTAAACTACTTTTTGCATAGAAATGACTGTTAAAGGAAAAGTTAAATTTAATATTATCAAAAGAAAAGTTTGGTATCAAATAAAAATGTACTTCATAGTTAAAAGGATTTTCATATTTTTTCTCTTTTAATAAGAAAATCTTATGGGCATGTTAATGAAGTGTGTTTCATGAATAAATGCATGAAATTTGTAGAAATTACTATTTATCTAGCGAATAATGGAACAACATTTATCAATTTTCTAAAAAAAGGTTCACATTTTTAACTATAACCAATTCCTTCCTCATAACAATCTTTCGGGATTGGCATGACCCTGAAAATAATCTTAAATTAAAAATTTTAATGTCCCGGTGCTTTTACAGGAAAAGAGGAAACACTACTCAATTGCTTTCTGTTGGAATAATATCGTAATTAAATTTACTTACGACTGAAAGCGACTTCGTATATTGCAGCGTACAGCTTCAGCCTCAGCAGAGTTCATAATAGATATAATAATCACTAAAGTTATTTCCTCTCGAAGAGCGATCACGACTTGTGTACGTTATGTACAATAGAAATCTAAATTATTCACAAACCACAAACTATAAACAGAAGAAAATATTCTCTTTGTGTTAGATCTCTAAATAATAATAATAAAATAAATAAATAAATTTCAAAATAACCTCATGCACAAACGAAAATCGAACTAAAAACAAATTAATTATCCCCACCTCTTTCATGGCGCCTTATCGTACGACCGTCGTCAGCAATGCCAAACATAAATCTGTATATATGACTAATCATTTTCTTTAAAATAGCATTCTATTCTAATAACTAAAATAGAAAAACACAATTTCTGTTTCCCCTTTATTCTGATCAAAAAAGCAATACAATGATTTGAAAAGGAATAAGTAATTTTTAAGGTAAAAAAAAAAAAAGTTCTTATTTTTTCTATTAATGGATAAATAAAATTTTCAGGTTTCAGAAAGAATAAGTCTGAGCCCATGACGGGCCCAGGCGCTGAGCCCGTCTCATCTCTAGGCTGCATTGGGTCACGCAACCAGATTTTTTTCAAAACCGACACGACCCTAGACACATATCGAGGCGGGTTGACGTTTCTTTTTTTCACTTCGGGTCAGGTTGACAGTCTTGCACTGGGTCGGGTAACCTGATTTTACCCGAACTTGAGTTGCAGATCAAGTCAGGTTTATGCTATTTTTTTCGCTAGGTGTAAGGTTAACTTTAAGCGTTTCTGGTTATGCTTTGTCTGTCTTTGAATGAACCGATTTTTCAAAAGAAAGATCTGAATATTTTTAAAATGAAAAAGCTATATATCAGAGTATTAATGGGTGCATATGTGTTCATTTTTGTATATAAGATATAAAATTGTAGACTACTTTTCCATAAATGTAATTAAACATAGATTCATTTTCTTTCACTTTGAGTTTGGGTATGAATATTTCGGGTTTATTTTGCAGTTTGTCAGGCTAGATTTGTGTTTCGCGCTAACGACTTTTGTCAGGTTCGAGTAGGGTAGAACCCGATCCGTGCTGAACTTTAGTATCAGGCTGAGGAGATTATTAAGAATATATTGTATATAATATATTTTAATAAAGCAAATGATTTGATAGCATTGTAATGACTGCAGTAAATATAATGTGACACTAATAATGCAAAATAAAAATTCAAATAATTAAGAACTTGAATTAACCCCCTTTTTAAAAAAAGAAAAATCCTCCCTAAATTTCGGACTAAAGGGGAAATTCACCTCGAAAATTCTAGCCCTGAGGGGGACGAGTTTTCTTTGATCATTTTAAACATGGCTGGGAAACAATTAATAGAATTTAAAACTGTCAATTTATAAAGATATTCAGAATAATTGGAAACAAAATCATATTGAAATCAAAGAGAATGCTGGTACATTATTTATTTGCTGTTTGATAAGTGTCACTTAAAAAAAAATAATCATTAATGATGACCTGCATAGAAATAAATGATGCACAAATGGAAGTTTCTGAACAATGTCTTGTAAATAATCTGTCTTTTGCTTTTTCGCAAAAAGAGTGTTTCTAAAAAAAAATGGAAAAACTTTCAGATGTGATAATATAGACATCAAGACAGACCATTTTTGCCCAAGAAACCAGTATCGCAATCCGCATAATCAGTCAAAATCAAAAATACAGTGTATCTCATTTCACTTCAGGTCAAACTTAGATTTTCATTTTAACAATAATGAAGATATCATAACTATATTTTCAAAAGAGTTACTTTGATTTCTGTTACATATATCATGAGAAGAAGTGCCGGAAATTGGGTGCGTGTGTAAAGTTTACTTATAAAAAGGTCTTGTTTATCAAAATGGTAATATCTGTTAAGTATTATGAAAAATTGTTTTAAAATTTAATTTTTTAATATCTTTAAACTCTGAATTCGGCCAGCCGAATATTTGGTATTTGGTTTACCTGTAGGCTGAATATTCGGTATTCAGTTTACCTGTATTCTGAATATTCGGTATTCGGCCAAAATCACCATTCGGTGCATCCCTAATGACAGATAAATTTTCTGAAATATCAAATTCCTTGGAGGGGGTCACAGCCCCCCAGCCCCCATCAAATGGCGCCCCTGTGTAGATCTGCAAAAATTTTTCAGAAATTCCAACATAGGAACGACACCAATAGGTAGTATTTCATACAAAATCTACTTAAAATGAATGCATACATTTACTCTTTCATATACAAGTATTTTTTTTTATATTTAAAACAATAATCTGGACTTTTCTTTGGAAAAATTTGGCATACTCGAATTGACTACCAAGAAACGAAACTCTAATCTAACAATAAGATGACCTGAAAATGGAACATTAATCAACCCGATCCGCAGCAAAATTTTAAAACCAATGGCCAACACGTTCGGATAAGATTCGGGTTAACTGACCCGATGCATTATTTTAGTTGTTGCTATTATACATCTCTTCTTCCCGCGGTTTACAATGAAGATATGTAGGTGAGGTATATACATATTTTCTTATTTATAACTCCCATTTCTCTTCTAAATATTAAATAGAGATTAATATCTAATATTATTATAAAATGAGACTGTATATTGAAATTAATGAACAAAGAAGAAATGTTTAGTTTGATACTACATTAGCCTGAATAATTATACAAAACTGTCTTTTTATTTACTCATTCATTTAGAAAAATACTTATCCTACGCTTTTTAATGAGAAGATCAAAGTGAGCAGATGAATTTCCACGTCCTATCTCTTCTTGAAATCGTATTTCTTATAGGAGCCTAAGTTTGTGGTCAATCGTATAAACATTGAACAGGAGTGCACATGAATGATTTCATGACAAAATGTATAACGTATTCCGTAATATCCGGTCGTAGTGATGACAGACTTTAGCCGACATGTGGTTATATTTTCAAATTTTCTCGTCGCAGACTAAGGAATGAAATTTTAATTTAGATTAAACTCGTAAAAATTTGGCGTAATTTGGGGATGTAATTTCGAAAAAATGGGACGTTCCACATAAATCGGGACACCTAGAAACACTACTCGTAAATATCCAAACCCAAACCCATCCAAACCTGAAAGCGAACCCAACCACAACGGAAAAAGTTATCCTCAATTCGAGCCGTACGTCAGGTCGGATGTAGGTAAAATCGGGCACTCTGAATCCGTGCAGGACTCTAACTTGAGATATAATTCTGGGCACTTTTTTGAAAAAACAGCTTTAACAAAACCGACACATAAGAATCAAAACTCATCCCAAAACCGAAAAAATTATAGCCAAGCCAATCCGACTTCCAAACAAATAAAAATCGATGGCAAGCTTCTTCGTGGGTCGCGTTTTCTATAAGGGTGATTCTCCAATAAGTGGGTAATTTCCGTCCCTTTGGGTTATATGCGATTTTTTGTCATTCATATAGGTTTTTTTAGCATAAAATGTATTTTGTAATGTATTTCTACAATTTCAAAAAGTATTTTCAAGAAAATAACTATAAATTTTACTTTAATATTATTTTAAATATTCAATTTGTCACTTCTGTCCCTTGTCCCCCACCCCATATACTGATCTTCTGAAACAGTTTTAAGTGTAATGACAAACTATTTTTAACAATTTTACCACTCAAAGTAAAAATTTATGCTTCAAAGTACATAATGAATGATTTTTATTGTAAATTAAAAATAGTTTTATATTTATTCTGAGTCAGAGAAACGTTGTCCCCTAGTTTTTATGTCACTACTGTCTTCTTGTATAAAACTGCTCATGTGACCACCAAAGTGGTCAGATAAAATTTGGTGAACAGGTGCATTTAGTAGAAGCAACCATATAGATTACCAAGAAAATCACATGGTGTAATACTCTGAACGTCAAAAGCAGTTACAAGGTACAAAATAGGTAGAAAGGTAAGAATATGTTTATTACTTGTCACTACTGTCCCCTACTTAAACTGTCCTTGTTATTGTTTTTATTTATTTATTATTTTGTCATGATATAACATACTTTTGCTTAGTACAAAATATCATATTGCAGTCTTGCTAAACCTAACTTACTATATACACAGAAGCAAATTTCTTAATTTTGTCACTACTGTCTCTGTCACTTCTGTCCCCTTTCAGATTATATATTTGAGGGACAGAAGTGACACTATAAGGACAGTAGTGATGTGCGACTCAGTTAGTTTTTACTTTATTAAATAGTTTTAATTTTAGTATTATATATTTATACTCTGTTTCTAAGAACGACAATTTGTTCTTTTTAACTGTTCTAAGTTTTACATTTCTTTAACAATTTTTGAGTATAAACCTTAAAAGATCTTAATTTTTAAATGTCTTGTGCTCCAGTTTAACAGACAGATTACACTTTTTTAGAACATTTTAAGTTATTTGCAGCCTGCTTTTTAAATTTATATTTTTTATCTTGATTTTGTTTTTGATATTTTATTATCAAGTGTAAATAAATGATTTAATCTTTTATCCTAAGGGATATTTGAAGCATACATCAGCAAAACAAAAGTTAAAAGACATCTTTGAAATCCTTTTTTAAATTTCTTTAACAATTTTTGACTAAACTTAAAGATCTTGATTTTTAAATGTCTTGTACTACATTTTTATTAATAAATAGTTTACATTTTTCAAGATTTTAAAATTATTTGAAGCCTTTTTTTTTAAATTTATGTTTATTTAGTTTTTGATATTTCATTTTCAAGTGTAGTATAAATAAATGATTTAATATTTTTTCCTAAGGGGCCATCCACAAATGATGTCATGTTTGGAGGGGGGGGGGAGGGGCGTTCATGAATTTGTGACAAGGGGGTGGAAGGGGGTAAGAAGAAGTGTGACATCACACATTTTGGTTAAAATAAAAGCATTAAAAATCAGCAGATTAAATTTTAATGTTATTTTGAAATTAAAGTATTTTGTGTTCGTACAGTAAAGATAACATTTAAAGCCAAATGTATTAAATTCCATTTCAAATTCAAAAATACTGCTGTTTTTAATTGTTCTTTCATATTAATATTTTATTGCTATTGTATATTAATTATGTTTTTGTTGTAAATCTTAATCTTATTTCATACAAAATAAGTACACGAATCATTTTTATTATTATGCTCACAAATGTCGTTAAAACACATAGTTAAAAGTTTCAAAATAAAATTTGAAATATGATCTATAACATAGTACTTTGATTATGAACTGCAAATATATGTTTATGTAATATAGCGTGACATGTGACAAGGGGGGGGGGGAGGGGGTATGGTGAAGTGTGACACTTTGTGACAAAGGGGAGGAGGGGGGTCAAAAATATTGAAAAAAAGTGTGACATCATATATGGATGACCCCTAAGGGACGTTTGGAACATATCAGCAAAACAAAAGTTAAAAAGCCATCTTTAAAATCCTTAGAGGAAAAACATAAGAGACAAAGAGAGAGAGTAAAAGAAGACAGCATGAAAAAATAAAACAAAACCCTGAAGCTATAGAGTAAAAAAAAGAAAGAATGTGGCAGGATAAAGCTAATTGCTAATCTAACACCTAGGAACAAAGACAAAGGAGAAAAGAGTGGAGAACCAAACAAAATAAGTGTAGAGTTAAGAAGCAATTAAATGAAGATATTGTATCAAATGCTAACTCTTCTTTAACTACCCTGATTGGACAACCTTATGCTAGCCTCAAATCGAGGTCCAAATCTAGTTAGCGTGTGGTTTTGAAGAAATAAATGCTTTTTTTAATTGGGCCGTTCAATGGCTTTTTAATGAGAGTGAGTTATGGTTGTTAATTAATAACTCAAATATTTTTACAAATTTTTAAATCCTGAGGCTCAGGTACATTAGGAGAGGGCTTGGACTATATTCACAAAAATGTTTAGCCTCATATGTGCCGTAGATTTTGTTAGCCATCGCAGACACACACACACAGAGCAATTTGTTCTTTTATTAGTATATTATATATCCAACATTCTGAAAGTTAAAGCTTTTCTGGGTTGTAAATCCTAAAGTAAACCAACGAGATGACTTGTTTATGTATAAAACATGCCAATTTTCCATATTTGATTGATAAGCCTCACTTTCTGAAGTTATTACTTCAAAAATTGTTCACATGATGCGAGTGCGAGTCTGTTGTGATACTTTATCAAAAGCCTGCATGTATCGTCAATGCAATCGTTGCAAACATAAAACTTTAGCCATTACAGTTAGTCAAGATGAAAAGAAAGAAGAGACTTTTTTTACCAATTGTTACTCAAAACAGAAGAAAGAAAAAATAAAGGAAAAATAATAAGAGTAAAATTTACTGTTAAGAATAAAATAGTTTCAACTGTAGAAGAATTGATCAATGTAGCCCAAACTGGACAATGCTTTTCTAAAACACTCTTACAATTATCATCCATTAAGTCATTAAGAACATTATTTAATCCAAATGAAGTTATAGTTATAATAGACTTTTCAGAAAACTATCTTTGCAAGTATGCATCAGAAGTACAGAGTGCTCATTTTGGTGCCCCAAAACAAGCCAGTCTACACACAGGTGTTATCTATACACAAAATATGTCTTTACAAGATGAAATTGCATCTTTCTGTTGAAATAGTTTGAAAAAAAAAAAGTTAAATAATGTATAATTGTTAAAATGTTCAAAACAGAAAATTTTTGAAAATATGTCACTTCTGTCCCTGTAAATGTCACTCCTGTCTCCTTATTCTTTAAACTTAAAACATATTCCAATTTATCACAGATGATATAATAAACATAACATTTTTTATTATAAAAAGATACAATTGAATAAAATAAACATTTTTTTAATAAATTTTATTAAAATCCTGTTTTATAAAGTAAACAATTATCTTGGGGACAGTAGTGACATTGATTACCAAATTAGTTTATAAAATAATTTTTTTAAAAACATATAGTGCTTAAAGTTTGCGCCGGAATGTTGCATATTGCTCAGTAACCTATGCTTTATCTAGTTATTAAAAAATATTGGTTAAAATTTAATTTTTATTTTTCACTAAATCAATGACTGAAATTACCCACTTATTGAAGAATCACCCATAAACTAACCTAAGATCTTTTTGAAAAACTAACCTTCACCCGACTCGACACGACTTGGGTCATGTGCGGGAAAAATCAGGTTACCCGACCGATCCAGGACTCTACACTCAAGTCAAAAAACTTTTCCCCAACAACGATTAAATTTTTTTTTGGGGGGGGGGGGGGCATATGCCCTCCGGACCTCCCTCTGGCGCCGCCCTTGAGTGTAATGGGGTGAGGGGTCTTCCACAGATCAAAACTAGGGATTTTGGGTGTGAAGTATGTAAGTTGAATAAACATAGACGCACCTCATTTAAACCTTTAAAAGAGATAAGACCCAAAAAGCCACTCGAGCTCTTGCACACAGATTTATGGGGACCAACAAAAATCACTGGCAGAAATGGGAAAAATACTTTTTAACTATTACCGACAACTTCGAGAAAAGTTGCAGTTTACCCATTGTGTAATAAGACGCAGGTCTACAAAGTATTTACAAATCACGTCAAAAGAGCCGAGCGGTTTTTGAATACTAAACTTAAAAGTGTTCGCAGTGACAATGGGAGGGAATTCTCAAACGAAGCATTTAGAAATTACTTTGAAACAAATGCGATAAAACACGAATTCATGAACATCTATTCTCTGGAACAAGATGGAGCTAGATCAATTCTGAATGAGAGTAAGATGAACCTGAAGTTCTGGCCTGAGGCCATTCTCTACTATGCTTACACCCTGAATCGTGTATGTCACAAGTCCCAAACCAAAACTCCTTTTGAATATTTAGTGGGAACAAACCTTCTATTCGTCACTTGCATCCATTTGGTTCAATTGTGTATGTAGGGGTACCTAGACAACTCAGGGGATCCAAGTTTGAGGCTAAAGCCAAAAAGGGAATACTGGTAGGTTATGCAATGTCCACAAAGGCGTACAGATTGTGGCTTCCTGATGGAAATAAAATACCGTATTTTCGGGAATACCAGCTGCACCCACCGTAAGCGCCGCACCAATGAAAATCTGTTTAAAAAAAAAAGTTTATTGACGTAAGCGCCGCACCCAAGGAACTTATATTTGTACAATCTAAATTCCGGAATCGTTTCGGCTGCGGCTTTTCCGAATTTTAGAGGTCTTGAAATATCATATAGAATAGAGACACTTAGAGGTCTGCACGGGCCGAAATTTCTAGGTCGGGACTGCCCAACTCGTAGAAAAAAATTCGGCCCGGGAGTGCCCGACTCGCAGAAAAAATTCGGCATGGACCAGCCCAACACAAAAATTAAAAGTTCGGTCCGGCCCGTACAAAAGAAATATTGGCCCGACCCGGTAAAAAATTTAAAAGTTCAGCCCAGCCCGACATAACAGCTAAAAGTTTGGCCCGAGACTGACTCGGAAAAGTTAAAATCTCGTCCCAGCCTGACTGAATTTCTACAAAACATTGATGAAGTGCCGCAGGCTGTGATATTTATTTTTTTAATGAATCTCTATTTCTTGTATGTAAATGCTTCAGTTATCATTACTTTTGTTAATCCATATTCTATGTATTGAAGTGTTAAAAATCTGAAAAATGTTATACAGTAAAATCTTCTAAGACGGAATTGTATAAAAAAGAAAAAAAAAGCGTTATAGACAAGATCCTCAACACGTTGTTCAGTTTAAAACAGGATTCCGTCATAGGCAGGTTCTTTTCACTCGTTTTACTATATTTTAATTTAGCTATATTTTAATAAGCGTAGGAAATCTACTACTCTTTAAAAGAACAAATTTTAATGTTTAATTGTAGAATAATGTCGATTTAAGAATGTATGCATTTTTTGCAAACATTTTTGGTCCAGGCCTAATTTTACTGACCTTTGAATGGACCACGCTACGACGAAACAATGATTTTCATACGGGCTTTGTCAAAACTAGGACTGAAAATTTTGGATCGTGAAGACTAGGAATGAAACCAGTCCAGGCTCTGTACAGAAAAAAAAAGTTAGGTCCGGCCCGGCCCGATCCTTCAGGAAAAAAGTAATGCCCTAACCCGGCCCGGACAGAACTTTCAGAAAAGAGTATGGCCCGGCCCGTGCAGATACTAGAAGTGCTCCTTTTTTCTTTTTCTTTCTTTCTTTTTTTTTTTAGCAGTTCACCTATTGATAACTGTTTCACTGATTCTGTTTGTGGCAGATTTTATTTATTTTTTGCTACATATGCATCTTTTCTTGTTCATTTTTAAAAATAATTTTGTAAGTTTTAAAAATATTTCTTGCTCAGAATTTAGACTTTCCTTTTCATCATAAGTTATTATGATGATAATTATTATGAAGATATATATCATAAAATAATCCACGAATCCACTTAGCATTAAAAAAATCTCTTATCTCGTTATCTCTTTTTTCTACTGCATTCAAAGTTCTTTTCAAAGAAATGAAACAGAAACTATTAGCCAACTACACATCAAGGTCATAGGGTAATGTGTCAGAACGTTCAGTCCGAGGAGCGAGGAGATGGAGTGAATTTGAAATCAAGTGTGTTTATCTTGTCAAGAGATAACAAAATTACGTTTGTTTTTTAGTTATAAATGCGTACTTCTGTGATTTTATTAGGCGCTTCTTTAAAAATAAAGATTATAAACATGAAAAAAAAAAAAAAAAGATAAAATAAGTATTTTTGTTGAGAACTCTTCGTACGAAACAATTTTTAACCATATCAGCTTAAAAATCAATGTTTTGAAGAAATTCAGTTGGGTCGGACCGAGATTTTAAATGTTTTCCGGGCCAGGCCAAACTTTTAACTTTTATGCTGGGCTATTAATTAATTTATTTATTTTTGTACGGGCCGGGTCAATTTCCCCCCCCCCTATGGATCGGCTACTTCACTCAAGGGTAAACGGCCCCTTGTTATGTTGGTATGTTGATAATGTTAATCCTATGGAAGAATTTTTTTTAAAAATACATGGTTCGCATTTGAATATGCTTAAATGATTTTTTTATTTTTATTTTTATTTTTTTTTTTTTTGCGTCGAATAGCTGAGGTTGATCTCGACCCTTTTTCGATTTTGTTTACAGATGTTTTTCATAGTATACTTTGATTTTCGGAATCAGTTTCGTAAGTGAAAGTATTCTAGTAAAAAAAAAAAAAAACCTCTAAACACAATCGAAAAAGTAAAAATGACTCTTTGTAGAGACCGACCTCAGCTATCGAATGCAAAAAAGATCATTTAAAAATAATGGAATGCAAACGACATATTTAAAAAAAAAAAAAAAATCTTTCTTAGGACTTACATTAACGAGCCGGTGTTTTTGTGTGAGCAAAATAGCCCAATATTTATATCGCGGAAGTCGTCCCATTTAATTTGTTATATTGGTCAGGACCGTTTATTTTGTTTATTGCCCGACCTGGCTCACCAAAAAAACTGTACTAATTCTGCTGACCTGGCCAGTTTCAAAGTTTGAATTCATTTTGTCTGTTCGAGTCGGGTATGGCCTCTATTTTAGGGGCCGAGTTTATAGAGTCCGGTACTGAGAAAAAAAAAAAAAATCTTGCTCTCCAGTGTTTTTATTGTGTATTAGGAGACACATTCTACAAAAGTTCTATGCCTTGATTTGAGATTTCTCTAGTTAGAGACCAGTAATTTCACAGAGTGAGCACTCTGTGAGCAGTTTTGCTTTGCAAGAGGAAGAAAGGGGGTTTATTAGAAGAAAAGTTTGCGACAGCTGTACATTCCAGTATCCGGAGGGTAAAGTAATTATTGATGGATGGGCAGAAAATGTAATCATTTTTAACTTGAGAACCAGTGAAACAAACATTATTCATCCCGTTGATTGTTTAAAAATAAACAAAACAAATAACATTACTCGGACATCTGCGGTTGAGGGGCATCTTTATTTTGGTATCAATTCGAGAGCATGAAACTCTTGATCAAAGGGGGGAAAATGGCATCATAAAATATCGGTTTGACCAAAAAAAAGCCATAAAACATTGCTGTAAAAGAAAAAAAATCACCGTATCTGCCACCCTGGCGTAAGAGCCTCACTTAGAATATTTTATACTTTCAAACTCGTATGTGCCGTGGCTCATATGCCCGAAAATACGGTAATTGAGACCATCAATGTCAGATTTAGCAATGAAACAACTCTGCCCAAGGGTTTGCAAACCCAAAGTGAACCAGGACCTACTTATTCCATAGGCACAAACCCTTTCAATGTTGCAGAAGAGCGCAATGGAAGCGGTCTGGGTCCCAATTACATTATAGGTACACAACATCCTGAGATCAATCCATTTAGAGAATTACAACCAGATAAACCACCTCCTGCCATTTCTAGACCAGACCAATCTCACTTTGACGATCCCACCTCCAGTCGCACATCTTTGGATGAAAGTGATGAGGAGGGCGAGGAGTTTTCACGAAGTTTAAGAGATGCGGCATGGTTTAGAAAGGTAGTACGGCGACGTGACGGTAAACGCTCAGACATATATTACTATGAGGTAGGTGAACCGGATAGGTTGAGATCGCTTAAGGATGTTAAAGATTATTGTCAGAAACATGGTATTAGGTTTGATGCAAGATGGTTTAGTTTTAAAAGTAAGGATAAGTACAGGGTGTTTCACAAAGGACCCCTAACTTTAAAATTCAATAACTCGGAAACAGTGATAGATAGAAACATGAAACCAGTTGTATGTTTAATAAAAAAATCGTAAGAATCTTGTGCATAAATCTCAAAATTTAGTTCAAAATTGCCCCGAAAGATGGTGCTGAGAGCTTTAAGAATCCTTGGGCATGTTCAAGATGAACGCGCGCCGCGCGCTCGAACTCAGGAGACAGGAGCATGGGGTGGGTCTTTATCATAGATGGTATAAATGTTCAGTAGGTTCAGGAAAGGATCTTGGATTTGATTAATGCTAATTATAAAGATAATCTGTTGCAAATGAAAGGTGAGCTAGATAGCTGAATGGATAGAGCATTAAACTCGAGACTAGGGGCTATGGATTCGAATCCTTCGCACACCAAATTGTGTTTATGATTTTTTTATTTTATTGGTTGCTTTATATTTTTCATAATAAATAAGATATTTTTGGTAAAGATAAATTTTTATGTTAATAATACAGAAGTACATGTGCATTTTTATTGAGACTAGGATGCAGATCATATTTTACGGTGTTAAAATCAACATGGAAAATATTATAAAAATAAAATGTAATAGATGTACATTATTTTAACTAAAAATATCTGAACACATATTTTCTAGAAGAGATAAAATATATGGGGTTTGTTGTCTAGTTTTGTAGTGAATAAAGTATGATTAGAATGTTTATAAATTTTCTACTGAAAGTATAAGTAAGTATTTTGCTTAAATTCACAAAGGATCCCTAACTTTAAAAATCAATAACTCGGAAACGGTGATAGATAGAAACATGAAACTAGTGGTATATTTATTAAAAAATCGTAAGAATCTTATAAATAAATTTCAAAATTTAGTTAAATATATCGCTGATACATGGCACTGCGATAAATAGGCTGTATCACATTAAAAGTCATTCACAATGTGTACCTTTTACACAACAGACATGTCGCAAACGCAGAATGAAATTGTCAGTGACTCTCTGTAGTGTGTCACCGGAAATCGATACACGAGCTTGACAAATAGCCTTTCCGAGCTCGCTGAGTGTTGAAGGATTGTTCCAGTAAACGATGTCATTTAGTGTGCCCCACAAAAAGTAATCGCAGGGAGTGAAGTCGGGTGAATACGGAGGCCACTCCATGCCTTTTCCTTTCACTATCGAATAGTTCAACGCAATAACTCTATCATCAAAGTATTCATCTAGAAAGTCAAAAACGTCTTGTGTGTGATGCAGACGAGCCCCATCTTGCATGAACAATGCCGTGCCTGGTCGATCTTCTAACGCTTGTTGAGTGCCAACAAATTGTTTCAAAAGCGCAATATACCGCTCAGTCGTCACCGTTTCTCGCAAGAAAAAGGGCCAAATAATGGCTTTGCGACAGATTGCAGCCCAAACTGTAAGTTTTTGGCTATAGAGTGGTCCTGCGTGAATGAAATGTGGATTTTCTGTACCCCAAAATCGCCAATTGTGTCTATTAATGACACCATCCAGATAAAAATGGGCCTCATACGTAAACCATATTCGGCCGACATCGAAACCAGAACTATTGATCTTGTTGAGCATCTCGTTAGCGAAATCCTCTGGTTGTCGTTCATCTCGAACTGGTATGGCGTTCCGGCATTGAAACTTGTAAGGAAACATGTGTAATGTTTTCCGCAGGAAGCTGTACGTGCTGGATGGCTTGATTCCGGATTCAGCTGCAAGTCTGCGGAGATTCAGATTACGCTGAATAACTGCTCCAAGTGTCGTTGAATTTTCAGGAGTAATGACGGAGTGCGTCGGACCCACATTTCTGAATAACGCATCGGCCACGTTGCCTGTCTCTTGAAATTTTTTGAAAAGCTCACGAATTGTTTTCCCATCTGGGCCTTTTGCGACTTGAAATCGCGTTTGAAAACTTCTCCTTGTGGCAGTAGGATTCTGGTTTAATAGGTGGTACTCCAACACAATAAACACACGTTCCTCCAAGGTAGACATAGTTTTCGGAATTATTTCACTATACGCTAATAGAGGTCAGATTTCAATGGCGAAATCTTCGACGTCTAGTTGTTCTATGCTTCTGAACCGTCTTTAGCAGGGGTCTGTTCACAAGTGCAGCTCACGCCGCGCGTGCGCTGAGAAGTTTTTGCCATGGAGTAGGTCTTATTGAAGAAAGGAATTTTAAAACTATTCAATTATTTCATTATTTTTATGGTTCAAAACAGGTAAAACTAACGACTATATTTCTTTATCCTTCCAAAACATGGTTTTCGTAACAGGAATAGATGCCTATGTTCACTTGGATAAAATTCAAAATATTCGGGAAAAGCATCACGTGACCTACTTTATCTAAATCAGTTGGATCAGCGTTCAATCAACCACACAAATACTTTGCACGCGCAACCCAGAAAAATTATGTGGACGATTTGATCCCGTGATTGTGCATTTTGTGCTTAGGTTTTATTGGTTATGCTTTGTTTGTTAGGTTGATTGATACAATTTAACAGGAGATCTAAAAATTTTAACTTTTTAACAATTTTCCTTTTATTTATTTAAAAATGATTTATCAGTTGCTTTATATTTTTCGTGATAGATAGAATGCTGTTTATAAACCAAGATTGTGATTCAACATATTACGAGACTAGCTGTCCCGCCCGGCGTTGTCCGGGCCCGTAATAATATTTTTAACCCGACAGTAGTCTCGTCTTTTTTCAGAACATTATTAGTCGTGCTCGGTCTCTTTGCCGCCGGGTGCCCGCATACAAAAATGCAAAATAAGAAACGTTCTTCGCTTAATATTCGAATATTACATTTCAATGAAGTTATAAATTTTGCAGTTTACTTAAATTATACATTTTATTCATGAAATTTGGAATAATGAATAAAGGAAAAATAATTTGACATTATGGATCATTGTGTAGACATTTCCACAAAATTTAACTTTGCTTGTAAAAATGTACTTGAACAAAAAAACAGAGATTTTCTTGACACTTCACTGTGGTGGTTCAGAAACATTTAAAGTCAGCTACATGGTAGTTCTCTATTCAATTTGTAAGTTGATTCATGTTAGGAGAAGATAATTCATATGGGCGGCAGAAAGACCGACCCGCGACTACTGCCGTGTTAAAGAAACCTGAAATTTGTAGCGCAATTTTGAATTTTTATTTAAAATTTTTAGATGAAAAGGTAATTACAAATACATCATAAACTGTAGTACTGAAAAAGGAATAATAAAATTGCAAGAAAATACTACTATAGGGTCATTCCATGTCAGTTCAGGCAGGCATGTAACCCACCATCACAGATTTTGATGATACTGCGTGTGTTTGTTCCTTTTATTAAGATATGATTCCCAGTATTTTTTTTTTACTCCTTGGTCAAATAGTTTCTGAGAAAAAAAATGTCAAAATTTTGAAAAACTGCCATCAGTTGGCATTCTTGACAGCTCGGTTTTCAAGTGTAGCATGTCATATATATAATCATATTTCAATATCTACTCTACAAATCATCTTCAAATAATTTATGCACAATATTTAGAGTACACAGCTTATGAAAAAAAATATATTGTTACGCTTATAACATTTTAAGTGTGTCTAAAAAAATATTTAAACTCTGAAGTCGTGATTTTTTTATGAAAAATAATGCATTAACAAAAAAAGCATTATCAACAAAAGGCGGTATTTTTATTAAATTTATTTTTTGTGGGAGATATACTTAAAGGTGTCCTTTACCTGATTCTGAAATAAAAATAGTGGGATTTTGGGTGTTTTTAGAAGTATTTCCTATTTAAAAATATTTTGAGGTGCATTTCAAATCAAATCAAGCAGAGTCATTCCATGTCAGTTCCCCTAAGCCATTTAATCACTGTCACAAATTTCAATGAAACTGGGTTTGTTTATAGCTTATTTTAAGAAGTAATCACCTTTAATTTTCTTGATCCTAAGTAAAATATTTTTTAAGATAACAAATATCAAAATTTTGAAAAATTGTTTTAAATTTTTTTAATGACAGTTCGATATTCAAAGACTGCATTAAAAAAAAAAAAAGTCATTTCAATATAAAATCACTAAATAGATTCCAAATAATGTATATGTGACAAATAATGTAGGCAGATTATTATTTATTGTTGTTTGTCATGTTTAAACGCTAAGAGTGTGTTTAATTTTGTGAATTCTTAAAATCAAGAATTTTGTGAAAAATAATGTGTTAATAAAAAATTTACAATTAACCGAAGGCAGGCTGTTATTACTTTATTTAATTGTACGTAAAAATATCTTTTCAATAGTTATAAAATAAAAATAGTGAAAATATGAGCAAATTTAACAACATTTTCATAAAATGTGAATGTTTAATGATAAATATTGAAGCTTTTCATTCTAAGATGTACTATAATGACTACAATATCGTGTATTGCTACTCTTGCTTAAATATAATACATACAATAATAAAATAACAAATATTATTTACAGCAATAAAAATTAAATTAAATAGTTCCAGTTCCTTTACCAACACCACATTGCTCAACAGCAGACTTAAAAACAACAGCCCACTCTTATTGAAAAATACTTTCAACTGTTCAAATAATAAATAAACTACATTTAAAAATCTTAATATCAACTTGTTATCTTAAGATGATAATAATAACTAAACAACATAATGAATTTATAAATCAGCTTTTAATTGAAAATTCATGAAATGGTCCCTTTAAATGTTGTTGTTCATCGAGTCAATCAAAAAAAATTATAAAAAAAAAATAGTGAACCTAATATGCTGACTGCAATGACACTTCTAACAAAACTAATTAATTCATTACTATCTGAAATCAAACCCGAAAGATCAAAAAGAAAAAAAATCAGCTGTAGTGTGAATGTGACATACTCGGTGGTTGTTGAGATAAGATTGTCTTTGTGACATTTTCACCTGTACTTCAATAAAATATAAACATGTAAGCTTTTTTCATTCATCCAAATTAAGTAAAACAATTATAAAATTTTGTTGTCATTACACCAGATGTTAAATTTTTCGTTACATAGTATTAGATAAGTTCTTTACTTTTAGACATTATTGACATATCATAAAATTTACTATATGCATTTTCTATAAGTGTATAAACAATATATATATGCCTTATTAAACATAAATGAATAATTTTTAAATAATTTGTTTGAGAACAGGGATATATATACACACATATATAGGTTGAAAATCCATCTTTTAGCAATATTGTGATGAAATAAATCAAATTACCGTAATTTCCGGTGTATAGCCCGCGGATCAAACAATCGTGTTTCGACCCAGAAATTTTTAAAAATAAAATGTAACTTTTTAGATCACAGTAAATATTGGTCTTCAAGTACTGAATAAAATTTCTGGGTCCAAACTGAATTGTTTGATCTGCGGGCTATACACCCAAAATTATGGTACATGTCATTAGAAACTGAATAAAGTTACAAAAGTGCAACTCATTAAGTTTTAAATAATTTTTTAGATATAGTTATTTGAAAAATATAAATATAATGGATTATGCATTTTTTGCATATATTTAAAGCACAATATGTCAAAATTTTCTTCAAAAGAGTGAAATTTGGTATTTTTTCAATATGAGCAGCTCAATGCTAAATTTACAATATTAACAGCCAAATATGAGTTTAAAGCTTAGGAATGTCATTTTGAAAATTTCTATTGGGCGGTGAGGAGCTAGTTATTTTTTCTCTTTTTTGGAAAGGGATAATTGCTCTTCGCCCCAGAAGTTTTACTAAAAGACAATATTGTTTATTTTTTTCCTCAAGAAACGAACGTAAAAGATAATTTGAAAAATAAAATAAATGTATAAATAAAAATATTTCCAGGGATGATGCATTGGATAGATTTTACATCTGAAAATATTGATAATTTTAAATATGATTTAAATACTACTAAAACCAACCAAAATCCCACTATTTTTATTTCAGATCCAGTTATAATGTAGTATTATGTACAATTTAAAATAAAAAAATTAGTCATAGAAACTCCGCCTCTGATTGATAAAGATTTTTTAGTAATTTCATTATTTTTTGTAAAATATTTTTGATTTCAAAGATTATACAATTTTTTAGACACATTTAAATATTTTTTAACATTACAGCAATATTTTTTTCATAATCTACATACTTTATTTACCTTGCTTAAATTATTCGAAGAAGATTTCTTTATTAGTTATTGAAATATGATTTTATATATAAAATGAGACCTTTGAAAATTGAACAATCATTAATAGCAACTCGTGGTATTTTTCCAAAACTTTGATAATTTTTTCTCATATTTTCAATATTTTTATTTTATAACCATTTAAAAGCTATTTTTACGTACAATTAAAAAAAGCAATAACACCCTGACTTCGGTTAATAATAAATTTTTGATTAACACATTATTTTTGACAAAATTCTTGATTTTAAAAATTCACAAGATAAAAGACACTCTTAGTGTTTAAACATGACAAAAAACCAGAAATAATAATCTGCCTACATTATTTGTCACATATACATTATTTGGAATCTATTTAGGGATTTTATATTGAAATGACTTTTTTTTTTTTTTTTTTTTTTTTTTTTTAATGCAGTCTTTGAATATCGAACTGTCATTAAAAAAATTTAAAACAATTTTTCAAAATTTTGATATTTTTTATCTTAAAAAATATTTTACTTAGGATCAAGAAAATTAAAGGTGATTACTTCTTAAAATAAGCTATAAACAAACCCAGTTTCACTGAAATTTGTGACAGTGATTAAATGGCTTAGGGGAACTGACATGGAATGACTCTGCTTGATTTGATTTGAAATGCACCTCAAAATATTTTTAAATAGGAAATACTACTAAAAACACCCAAAATCCCACTATTTTTATTTCAGAATCAGGTAAAGGACACCTTTAAGTATATCTCCCACAAAAAATAAATTTAATAAAAATACCGCCTTTTGTTGATAATGCTTCTTTTGTTAATGCATTATTTTTCATAAAAAATTCACGACTTCAAAGTTTAAATATTTTTTTAGACACACTTAAAATGTTATAAGCGTAACAATATATTTTTTTCATAAGCTGTGTACTCTAAATATTGTGCATAAATTATTTGAAGATGATTTGTAGAGTAGATATTGAAATATGATTATATATATGACATGCTACACTTGAAAACCGAGCTGTCAAGAATGCCAACTGACGGCAGTTTTTCAAAATTTTGACAATTTTTTTCTCAGAAACTATTTCACCAAGGAGCAAAAAAAATTACTGGTGATCATATCTTAATAGTAAGAACAAACACACGCAGTTTCATTAAAATCTGTGATGGTGGGTTACATATTGATATTTTACTGCCTGATTTGATGTGGAATGCCCCTATATAGATTTTTAAAAAGCTACTATCCAGCAAATTGATTTTCTAAGAGTAAAGCCTGTTTATAAAGGAATCGTGCAATAAAACTGAAAAAAAAACAAGCTTTAGCTTCCCCCCCCCCCCCCCCACAAAAAAAAAATGCAGTTATGCTTTGATCAATTTAAAGATGCATTTCCGTCGAAGCAGGTTTTATTGTATCTTACTTCTAGTGGGGGCCCTGTATTGGAATTATTACCGGAATGGACAGACTTTTTGCACGGCCAAGTTTGTATCATTTTATATCTTTAGGAAAAAAATTTTGGCCGCTATCTAGCGAGAGTTTTTATAAGTGAAAGTAATGTTTTTATTTGTATAGATATAAAAAAACCTCTTAAAATTGAAAGAAAAAAATTAATTAAATCAATTGGACAATGTAAAATGTAGTTTATTATTATTATTATTATCCGATTAATTTATGGCCCCACCAGTGGCTGAGAGGTTTTGCTCTTGAAGCTGGTAGATGGGAGGTGCTGGGTTCGATCCCAATCGCGCCCGTCGGCCTAACCGTTTCAGAGTTTTCATGGTTTTCTTCGAAACCTTGGATTTTCCATGCATAAATATGGGTTAGGTACTATTAGAAAGACCCCCCACGGGCAGCACTCCCCCTAGGGCCTATATCCCTCGAGTAAATAATCGGCTGTCAAAAATCAACCCAACACAACCCGATTAATTTATGTGTAATTTTTTTCTCAAACAATTCAATTGATTTAAAATTAAGAATAATTAAGAATAATAATTAATCTTAAGAATAATAATTAATAAGAAACCCTTAAAATTGTTTTTAAAAAAATTACAAAATTTCTTTTAATTAAATACGTTGAACAATGAGATTTATTAAATGTAGTAATTTTTTTTTCATAATTTTATTCACTTATGTGTAATATTTGTTTTGTTTCTTTTATTAGAAATCCTTAAAATTGTAAAAAATACAAAATACAAAATTTCTTTTAATTAAATACGTTGAACAATAAGATATATTAAATGTAGTAATTCTTTTTTGATAATTCGATTCACTTATATGTAATTTTGTTTTAATAATTCAATTGCTTTAACGTTAATAATATTTGCTGTATGTATTTATTTACTTATTGCCATATTGATTTACAAATGCGAAACTTTTTTTTTTTACATTAGATCCTTTAAAAGAAGAATGAAATCCTTAAAATAGCAAAAATGAAATAATTAAAATTTCATCTTAGGCCTATCGAGTTTCGAAGCGTGGCTTATCGAGGCGTGGCTGTTGCCATTCGTGGGTAAAGCCCATCAATAAAAAATATAGTCAATTAAGGTTCCCTATTGGAGCAGAAATGATTTCTTAATTTCCTTTTTTTTCATGTCGGTTTCATTAATAAAAAAATAGATGATTATTGTCCAAAATTCTCTAACATTTTAATGGATCGTAAATATAACTAAAACCAAGCCCTTTTTAAAATTTCATAAATATGCATATTTTAGAGGGTAAACGTTTAACCGAAATGGAGAGAATTCGCACCGAAATGTAAATCCCCTTTATGAGGCGTAAAGTGACCTGCCTTTGACGGTGTATTTGAAAGGGTTAAAATTCATATTTTAAAAAAACGATTACACCATCGATTTGAAGAAGAATTCAGCTTTATAGGCATACTTTTGGTTTGTCAGTACCTTTAAAATTGCATCTTGGGGAGATGTTGCAATAAGAGAGAAAAACGTTTTTCGGAAAAACCATCCTTTTTTAACTTTTTTTTCAAGGGATTAATTGCGATATATTTTTTAATTGATTACAGCATTTGAGATGTAAGAGTACAATCTTTCAAAACATGCCTTTTATTTTTATTTTTACTAAGCGGTTTGGACGATGTTAGTTAATAAATGATGACATAATACTCACGAAATATTTTTTTCCATTCTTCATTTGTGTATCAACGCCTTCAGCGCATGCGTCAGAGATTTTCCCGTTCGAGATGAATTTTTAATGAAAGTGAGTGACGGTTGATAATTAATAACTCAGATGTTAATTAGAATTTTGAAATTCTGAGAACCAGGTATATCTGGAGAGACTTTGGGCTATTCTCTCAAAAATTTTGAACCTCGTACGTGTCGTAGAATTTGCTAGCCATCGCACACAGCCACACAGACAGAGCGATTTGTTCTTTTATTAGCATAGATTTATTTGTAATCTACTATACTGGAGGGATTTCAATGGAATTTGAACTGTTAGATAATTTTTCAGAGAAGGTTTTATTATATATATTTCTTATTTTATGATTGCATATTTTAACACTGTGTAGATAACAGACCAAAATACATCATAAAACATGAGAAACAAATGGCACTCAAAATCACGCTAGTATAAGCAAAATACTTACTTATACTTTCAGTAGAAAATTTATAAACATTCTAATCATACTTTATTCACTACAAAATTAGACGACAAACCTCATATATTTTATCTCTTCCAGAAAATATGTTTTCAGATATTTTTAGTTAAAATAATGTATATCTATTACATTTTATTTTTATAATATTTTCCATGTTGATTTTTAACACCGTAAACTATGATCTGCATCCTAGTCTCGATAAAAATTCACATGTGCTTCTGTATTATTAACATAAAAATTTATCTTTATCAAAAATATCTTATTTATTATGAAAAATATAAAGCAACCAATAAAATGAAAAAATCACAAACACAATTTGGGGCGCGAAGGATTCGTATCCATAACCCCTAGTCTCAAGTTCAATGCTCTATTCATTCAGCTATCTAGCTCACCTTTCGTTTGCAACAGATTATCTTTATAATTAGCATTAATCAAATCCAAGATCCTTTCCTGAACGTGCTGAACATTTATTCCATCTACGATAAGACCAAGTCCATGTTCCTGTCTCCTGAGCTCGAGCGCGCGGCGTGCGTTCATCTTGAACATGCCCAAGGATTCTTAACGCTCTCAGCGCCATCTTTCGGGGCTATTTTGAACTAAATTTTGAGATTTATGTACAAGATTCTTACGATTTTTTTATTAAACATACCACTGGTTTCATGTTTCTATCTATCACCGTTTCCGAGTTATTGATTTTTAAAGTTAGGGGTCCTTTGTGAAACACCCTGTATGAGGGGGGTTAGTAGACACTACTAACGTAAGCCATAATTCTAGTCCTAGCCAAGCACCTCCACACGCTTCCATATCCTCTACATTTGATCCATACACTGCATCTTCATCTAAACCCAGTGGTTGTACATCACCATATACAACCACGTCTACCATCTTTGAAATTCTTCTTACCTTTATTCCTTTATTTTTCCTTATTTCCATTCTAATACAATTCAGTTACAATAACCAAGTTTTCTTTTGGTTATTATTTTCATTTATTTCTTTAGTATATCTAAAGCATCCATCCCGTTTTATTTCCAAACTTCCTTTCACGCATTGTTCATTATTTATCGTCACGATCATTCTTCAAAGATCGGCTGCTCATTTCTCCAAATGCTCCAATCTCGCCGTACCGATGTGACGTCACGTCTTTCCCCGATCGCTGAACTTCGGACCGTGTCAGAAGATATGCAATTTCGTCTTTTGGCTTTGCCGTAAGGCAGGATGCATTTCTCTCTACTCTGTGGATCAGGAAAGAATGTTTTGATCGTAAGGGTGTGTGTTGGGGATAGACGATATATGCTGGTGTATTTTGAAGTTGTAGAGTGAGAGAGTGAGAAAGTGGGAAATCTTGCTTGTTGGTTTTAAAGAGCTTGTGTGTTTTATAGCTTGTTCATGGCTGGTGGTTAGTTTTTTAAACAGCTTATGGGATGTGAATATTTGCTGGTTTAGGAAGCTTAATAGTTTTAAAGCTTTTTGAAGGTGTTTCGTTTGAAGAAAGCTTCGATGTGTTGCTTATGTTCTAGAATTAAATTCAGCAGTTATTTTTTCGACTTCAACATATTTCTGGAAAAACAACGATGTGATTTACGTTTTTCATTAATGCAAATAAGTAGATGAACGGTGTTGTGATTCTGATAAAGATGGTGCATTAAATCATCAGTGGTTTGAGCCTGCTTGGTTCTTCATCTTTTTTCGTTTCTTACAAAAATATCGTCATTTGTGTTATTATTGTCATATCAACATGGGCCGTACAAAGGTCATGTATCGTTGCTCAGCCTAAAGTAAAACTGTGAGTGTTTCTTTTCTTCTATTACTTTATGTGAATGTTACAGCTGAGAAATATATTACATGCATACTGTTTACTGCCATCTGTCATTAAATTTCTTTCATCATAATTTAATTTACTTTTATTATGTTATGTTTGATAATTATTTAAGTCATGTTTTTCGTTAAAAATAAACGTTAGTTTTATTTCAAACTTAAATGTATCTTAACTTGTCTTCACACTTTTACATTTTTCTTTGTCACTATCTTGCCATGGTTACCTACAGCACTTCAAATTAAATATCTTCTACACTCTGCTACAATTTTAGTAATTCTAGACAGGTCCTGGTTTCCGGACCAAGAACAATTTTTTTCCCGGTGATCTTTTGACAAAATTCATGCTTTTTCCACTATGCTTTTGTGAAATTCGTTTTTTCCTGCACTCCTTGGACGAAATTCGCTCTTTTTGCGATCCTTTGATGAAATTCGCTTTTTTCGCGATTCTTTTACGAAATTTGTGTTTTTTTCTCGCGATCCTTTGACAAAATTCACACTTTTTCTGCTATACTTTTACAAAATTAGTTTTTTTCCTGCGCTCCTTTGACGAAATTTGCATTTTTTCTGCAATTCTTTGACAAATTTATCTTTTTTTTTTTCACTTTTCTTTAAAGAAATTCGCGTTTTTTCCGCAGTCCTTTGACGAAATATGCGTTTTTTTCTGTGATGCTTTGACAAAATTGGTAATTTTTTCTGCGAATGATTGAAGAAATTGGTTTATTTTCGGCAACCATTTCTTGAAATCTGCAATATATTTCAGTGATATTTTTTTTAATATCTGAATTGTCGGACTGATTTTTTTTTTTTTTTTAAATTTTCGGAAGCGAATGCCTTAAATTTTTGGAAAACTCAGAACAGAATCACCCATAGCAAACAGTAAATAAATTGTACATAAAATTGGGGAACATTTTTAATCTTTCGGAAATTTAAAAAAAAAAAAAAAAATACAAGAACAAAAATTACGTTTTTTTTTCTAAAAAATTTTCCGCAAAGTTCCGAATTTTGCAGAAAACTTTCCGCACATGGCGTTCGTGCATGCATCTATATTATAAACCTCTGTATGTATGTATGTATGTATGTATGTATGTATGTATGTATGTACGTACATATATATATATATATATATATATATATACATATATATATATATATACACACATACAATTTACCTTTGTGTAAATTAAAAAAGAAATTATTAATAAGAATTATGCAGAAATTATTTACTTACTCTGATGAAAACTTTATTTTACCAAGATTCAGCACATTAATAAAACCCTTCATTGCCATGAACATTTTAATTGAAATTTTGAAAATAGTAAGACACTTTTCTTGAAACAGCAAATCAGGTATATGGTAATAATTGCAACCACTTTAAGTAAATGAGCGATCCTTTGAAGGAAATGATAGGTGTAAAGACATTATGCCTATCTTGTCACTAGCCAGAAATATCTCCTCTACATTTCTCAATTCTCCTCTATATTTCTTCATTTAACAGTTTTAAAATATCTTTTATTATATGTCAGTCATTACTTATCTTACCTTTTATCTACTTCTGTTATTCTGTCTTTAAATCCCTTTAATTTATTTCTTTGCCAGATGTACTTCCGTTTTTCAGCTATCAGCTCCCATGCAACCAAGAGCACACATTACGTTCAAATGAAATAGTTCCATGACCGCCACCAGATGGCATTCTTTGTTTGAGTCTACGGCACATCGGTTATACAATCTCTCGTCACTATGTTTCCCTTCTAGAATCATCTGTTTCTGCTCCTTGAATTGCATAATGAGATCTTATTTGAACGCCTGACGGATATCAATACAGATGTTGGTGAGTCATCGTGCCGGTTGTTAAAGTCTAAAGCTAATTTATTCATCAATCGTTTACAGTACTCATCTAAAGTTTTCCGTAGTGTTCTTCAACAAAGTGATTTCATTTATAAAAACGTGTTTCTCCGGTCTGTTTCATCATGAATATATTAATCGTGGAAGTTCAGCTTAGTTGTATGGCAGTTCATAAGTGCATTAGAATAATATGGAACTTTTAGGGAATGCCAGTCACTCGATGATAATTTAATTCTGTTTCTTCATATGCTATGAGGTTAGTTTACTTTTACTATTGTTAATTATATTTTCCTGGATATATATAATTTAATAGCTTAATATACTTGGTAGAATTAAAGATCTGTTTACTGTTTGAAATATTTTAAAACTTTTTTTTTATATTTTATTTAATAAATGTTTAGACTGTTTTTATACTTAATTTGTTTTCATTTTGTCACCATACATCTTTTCTTTTTCATAACTATTTAAAGTTATAGATCAGGGACATTTAGCTTAAGTTTTCATTGTACATCATTTAATCTCTGCTAAAATCCTTATCTAAATTTAATCACATCACAGTAATGGGCCCATCCCTAACTGTGTTAATACTTTAAAATATAATAGAAACTTTATTTAAAAATTGAAAAAAAAAACAAAAAACCTGGTTTTTCGTTGTAATAGTTAAATAAATTGTAAGTTATTTGATTTTATGCAATATTTTTTATATTCTTCTGTTTTTACCGTATTTAACACTTAGTGGTACGGCATTATGGTGGTGAATGCTAACCCCATTAGCTATTTAGCTATGCTTTGCGATTGGGGAGGCTGTTAGTTTATAATATTTTTATGTTTGTAAATTGAATATTTTTAATAATTTTGATTTTTTTTAGGTAATAGAAAGTTTATATGGTATATTAGCAATTTTTTAATTTTTTTTTTTTTATATAAAGTAATTAAAAGTTTTAAAAAAATTAAAAGGCTTGAGGGATTTTTTTTTTTTTTTTTACCTCATGGTATATCTGCTGTATTTTCCTGTTGGAAGAAAAAAGAAGGGTGTATTCAAGTTTAAGTATTGAAATAAGTGTCATCTATAGTGGAAGTTGACTGGATCTATACTATTTTTCTGAAAGTTGTTCTATATATTCTAAATCTGCATAATTTTTGAGCTGTTCTACGTATTCATATTTTTAAAGCTGAACTGAAGTTCAATTTCTTTGATGTGAATCGTTTTTGTGCTTTAATCAAATTACCCGTACAAATATGAGGTGTTCCATGAGGACTTCATTTCTGTCAAGTTTTTCATGAAAATTCATCATCTACAGTATTTCAAGAATGTTCAACGCCTTTTCAAGAAATGTTAATGGTGTATCCCCCAGTATCACAATGGTTGCGTGCTGGGCGGTGATGATGATGGAAGTTAACCTGCTACGTAAATGAGCCTAATTAAAGGCTATATAAAGTCTTTTTTTTTAATTTTTTTTATTACAGAAACTTTCTTATTTTTTACTTTTTCCATTTTAAAGAACTTTTTGATAAGACATTCACTGAACTAAAGTTGAACATTAATGTTCCTGAGTTTCTTTTTGCGAACACAGATTTGAGATCTCCATGGACATTAGTGTGGAGTGAAAAAGGCAAAAAAAATTTTTTTTTAATTTTAACATTTCCTGACTCAACAAATGGTGCTGTTTGGCTAAAAAGACACTATAAAAAAATTCGAGCACAATCACTCATCATCTTCAGGTCTCACACAGGGGGCCAAAGAAAGCAATGTTAACTCAAAATTTAAAAAATCAATTTCTTTTATTTAACTTTAATGTTTTCAATAGCTTTATTTTCTAACTTAAAAACAGCTCTAAAACTGAAAAAGAAACTCGAAGACATTTTACTTTAATCAGTCTTCAATTTTGGATTTCACATGAGGCCAAAAGATTTAACTTTAGTGTCAAACTTTGGAAGATCCTTCCATTACTTGATTGCACTGCGAATGTATCCATTCCTGCCTTCTGCTCCACGTGTTATCAATGATGCTTGTGTTACTAATAGTACAAGACTTTCTACTGCTTGAGAATGACAAGGGAGCTTCACTATATCAAATTATGAACCATTTCTGTTATGCCTTCATCACTGAGGTTCATGGTAGCTGGTGGTTCCAAAGGATTGTCCCAGTAAATCATCTCAAAATAGTCCTTTGCTTCGAAATCTAAATTTGTAAGGTGAAATTGGTGTATTTTCCTTTTCCAGTCAGTTTTTCTTGCTTTCAGGATTTTTCGGAGCCCCAGTTTTCAAATATGTGATTGTTCTTCTAACAGTATTGCCAACAGTCTGCTTTTAGAATGAGCAAAATAAGAGTTCCTCTGAATAATTTTATGAACGATTGACTTAAAACCGTCTGACCAGAATGAGCTTTTTTTATCATTCTCTGCAGGTGACGTGCTCCATGAGTAACTCTTGGGATTTTCTTTATTTCAAGCCAGGATGGCATGTAAACTGTCATGACATATTCTACTAGGAGCTTAAAGTGTTCTGTTGGTTCGGGAGTCGACAGATACAGGCGCAGGATTCTGTTGTCTGTATTGAGTCATTTTGAATGAAACATGGTTCCGGGACTTCTATTTGCTATATCTGGAAGGCACTCGCCCGAAGATACTGCCCTAGAAATATCAAAGAGATGTTTTTGTCTGCATTGAGATCTTTTTTATGAAATTTACGCAGAGCAACTGGAATAGAAACAAAACTTATCACAGCAAGGGCTTCGCACGTTTCCAGGGATTTTCCTATTGTTCCGGAAAACTGGTGCTGCCCAAATGCAATTCCGTCAGTCTTCTGGAAAAGGCGGAGTAGAGGTAATACAATAGTATGCAATAAGCATACACACCATTGTAATTTGTGGTCAACAAAGATTTTAAGCAGTCTAACTGCACCATTTTTTGTCTCAACATTGATGCTCGTTCCATCACAGCTAACAGCAACCTGTTCCAAAAGTGTAATCGACGTTCTCACCTCAGCTTAATCCATTCAATAACGTTGGATGGAGTATATTTGGATACAATCCGTATATCATGAAGCATAGATGATGCAATGATAGCAGCTGACCTACCCGATACTCCCGTTCTATCACAAGAAATGGATAGATTTGGCAGTGATATTCTCATTTGGCTGTCTTACAGGTTGACGGAGTATCATAGATATTAGATTTCCGACATTTGGCTTCATGACAAACATAATCGTCTACATCTTCAGAGATATCTTCCAATTTTGAAACAGATCCTAAAGCTGCGTTTTCTTCTAAATCTGCAATATTTTTATAAGCATTATTATATATACTATGTTTTATAAGCATTATAGCAGTTCCCCTGCTTTAAATTCCTGATTTTCCCTTCTACGTTGTCTTTAACACGCTTAAATTTTTGAGTTCCAGAAATGTTAATTGATCCGGTTTTTTTCTGATACCGTTGGTCTGCTAAAAAATTCCATTCCATGTTCATTTTACCCGACTGAAAAGAAGGGTTATGCGTTTCACACGTATTTGTGTATGTGGATTTCTTTACACCCTTGAAACATCCCAACGGCTGGAGGGATTTTAATGAATGAGATCTCCATCAATTTGTTTTAATCGTCCGATGGTTATAGGCTAGGTTTTGTTTTTATAATTAAAAATGGTGGCCATAAAATACAAAATGGCGGTAGAGACGAAAAAAATTTTTACGCACCAAGTCTTTTCTTAATTTATGTAATTTGAATTTCCCAGCATTTTGCAATTTTGTTTTATTAATTCAGATACATTATGAGCAACAACTGTTTGAAATATACTTAAATGATGTTAGACCATTTCAAACATTACGGAATTGATATGCATTTCTGGTATGCATTATATATTTCTTATAGAAAATGACACATGTAACATTTGCTGTTCATTTACAGGAATGCAGAAAAGAGCTTAATCACATTACTGTCTGTAGGCAGTAATTGTTTGAAGCATGCTTTATGACATTTATATAAGTTAAAAGATCGCATTAACATCTTCCATATAAAGGTTCCCCAAAAGAATACACATAGATTATCATGTATAAGTGATAATTGCTAGAAGTGTTTTCAGCTATCTGTGCTTCTAAAAGCTTAACTAAATTTTAGCATAGTACATGCTGTGCAGAAATTCTACATATCACATACACGGTTGAACAAAAGAATTTAAATTAATTAGCTTTTATCAGCAAGAACTGCTGAAAGTGCATTTTTACTATATTACACATTTTTATTAAACTAAATTTTAAATTTAAATTTAACCATGCTATGTGCGAGCATATCATTAAATTTACATACAGGGCTACAGGATATAGTAAAAGGATATCGATGCATTGATATCCATGGATGGTAATTGTCAGAAAAACCTTTTCAGTGTTCTTATGCATTTTCCAGCTAAAATTATTATATATTACATGTTAAATATAAAAATCTATGTGTGATATATAAGGCTGAATTAAATATTTCGAATACATTGTGCATGTACCACACACATTTCTAATACATCTATGAGCTGTACTGAAAAGAGCTATAGGAAAGATAGAAGGAAAGAATATTTGTTTCTCTTACCTAATGATCCAGTAAATGAATCTTTCAATTCAATAATAATCCGCTGATTATCAATTGAAGTAATGGGGGCATTTTTATTGACAGGTTTTAGAGAAGAAGCCTGCAATAAAATAAACAGTGATTAAAGTGAAAAAAATATACCTTATGAAATCAGCCAAATAAAATTTAAAAATTAATAAAGAACAAAAATGTCCCTACAAATACACTAGCATGGTAATATATAAATTTTATTCATGCATCTTATACATATAAAAACTTTTTCTATGAAAATATTATGTATTTGGGCAAATAAAATAGTCAACTTTTTTTATAATTGTTACCGGTCAAAGATGATTTCAGGCCAAACTAGTTTATCCTAATGCATTTAGGATAAACTCATTTTTCCTAAGCCAAACTAGTTTGGCCTAATGCACATAGGATAAACTAGTTTAGCCTGCTACTCAATGGCATGAAGTAGTTTAGCCTCAGTCAATCTAGTTTATCCTAGGCCAACTTAATTTGGCATACTGTTTTGATCCCAGAGACTGACCCAGCACCAACGTTGTGCAAAGTAGTAATAACATCAACCCTGTATAATATATTTTATCTGATGAGCAGTGGGACACTGTCCCTTATCTTCTTATTTTGCCACCTTTGGTAGTCAAAGAATATGTTCCATATGGTAAATATTAGCTTTGAAAATACTATCAGCTTAAAAAATATTTTGATATTCATATAGAACATATTTCATTAAAAGTAGTTATAAAAGATGTTCCATATTGTTAATATTAGTTTTGAAATACTATGAAGCATTATGAGCTTTGAAAATATTTCAATACTTATATAAAACGTATCTCATTAAAAATAGTCACATTATGTTAAATTTTCACGTCATATTTTTATTCAAATACTAAATTTATTTAAAAAAATAAGTGCATTATATTTAATTGTGATTAAAATTTAAAAGCAAGCTGCAACTAATTGAATTTCAATTTAATTCAATTGCAATTAACTTGAATAGTATATAATATAATTTAGTTTTATAGAGGAAATTGGGGCACAGTGGACCACTTTTGAAGTTTTAACCTTTTTTTTCTCATTAACGGAGAAACCAATCTGCCTGAAAATATTCTTGTATTCCTTAAAAACTTTTACATGCCTCAAAATTTTCTATGAACATAGTTTTCAGTAAATTTTTCAAAATAAAAATATTTCGTATACACTCATAAAATGGACCAGTGTGCCCAAGAGGTAAGCACAGTGGGCAGCTATTATGTATTATCTAAAATACAATATAAATCAATTTTTCATCAATCTAATTCTTCTTTATTTCCCCTTTACTTCCAAATAAACATAATACAAATTTGAAAGTAACGCTTTGAAACAAAAGGCATAAACATATACACCAAATATAAATATATTGAAAATAAAACAATTAAATTTAAAAAATCAAAAAACCTGACTACGTAAAAAGCGAACTAATTAATTATTTCCCATCAATGTGAAACTATTTTTTTTTCAATTCCTACTATTAGCTCACACTTTCTCTCTATATATCTTGTTCAAATTTTCAATCGTTAATAAAATACTTATTATTCATCCAATCAAGCTCAAATAAATTTTTTTAAACTTGTAGTGGATGTCACTTGATATTAATCCAGTTTTTTTTTCAAATATTAATTCAATAATTAAATTACATTAATTAATTTTCAATAATCAATTTTCAATCTCTTCTCGATCAAGGTATTTTAAGACCAAGAGAGCCCTCTTCTTGATCAAGGCATTTTAAGCACCGCTCAAGTGGAAAGAAGAATGGGAGAAAAAAAATTCTCTTATTGACCTAAGTAGGAATTGACTTAAAATATTTTTTTTTATATTACTTCTTTATATTACTTACCTATTTTTTTTAATTTACTTGCATTGATGACATTTAAGTTGTGTTTAATTGTTAGTTCCTATCTATAAACCAGGGTTAGAAATTAGCGGTCGTTAGTCGCCAAATGCAACTAAATTATTGCATTTGACGACTAGACAATTATACCTAGTCGTCAAATTTGACGACTAGCTTTTTCCCACTTTAATTTTTGTTTAAAAAACGCTCTCATTCTTTAGCGCAAGGTTTTTTTTTTTTGTTTTTTTTTTTTTTTTTTACATAGTCGTTTTGTCACGTCTGAAATAGCCTGTTTCTTTCTTTGTTATTCTTTTTTTTCCTTCTTTTTCAAACACATGCTACTGTCCATTCTTTTATGGAAAACAGGTGTTCTTCACGTGCGTGCAGTGGGGGGTGGGGGGTTCAATAGGATTTGTCAATCACCTCCTAGCTGACTTCTTTTTAACCAATAACTGATAAAACTGACCAGAGAGGCACCTGTCTCTAAAAAGCTTGCGCACTTAGTTCAAAAGCCTGGTTTAAAACTGCTATGCACCTGTCAATCACCTCTAAGCTAACTTGATTTTAACCAATAACTAATAAAACTTACCTTAAAAACCACACCCTTAAAATTATTGCACTACTTGTTTGAAAGCATGGTTTAAAATTGATATTTGAGTTCAGTATAGCTTCTAGATGACACGAGTGTTTAAAAATGGCGAAACGCGATATAACTTCGTTTTTTTCCTTACCATTTCCAAATAAACGTTTAAAAATCGAAAATAAAGAACCGCTAGATTCTAACAATGAGAATTCTAAATTAATTCGCAAAGAAGTCAGCAATTCAACATTCCTAAAATGGAAAAAAGAGCACCCATGGCTCATTCAAGAAGAAAATTTGATGCTATGTACCCTATGTAAAGAATATGCTAAACCGGAAGAGACAAACTTTGTTAATGGATGTCCAGCATTGAGATATGAAACGGTAAGTAATTTCATTCTAAGAATAATTTGTTCTGTTATTATTTTTCTTTTATAAAATAATATTCACTGTCACTCATCTCTCCACTGAGTAAATTGCAAAATCGGGAACTATCAATTACTTGAACCTATTACTTAGCTTTATCGCCGATAATGCGAATTGAAATTAATTTCAAATTTCCCTCACAATATTATCTACTTTGCATATTTTTTTTCCTAAGTTGATTATTCAGAAATACTATCAAAATGCGGCATTTTGAACCTAATTTCCGACGTCGCAATTCGGGAAAGTCGAAAAGTGTCGTCATGTGACACGAATCGCGATAAATAATTTATTTCCCAAAAACGAAAAACTCATCAGAACCACCTATCAGAAATAAATTGTTACTTTACGCGATATGTTCGTAAATATTTAAAATAAAATGCCCTAAAAAAATTTTAAATATTTTAAAATAAATAAAAAAATAATTAAATTTGAAAATAATTTCTAAAAGATGTATTTACCAAATATGGAAAACGCTATTCGATTACATTAGTTTCTTGGTAAGAAATCAACTCCCAATTTCATGCATTCTTAAACAAAAACTAATTTAATTTAGAAAGTAACTTTGGATCTTAGAACAGCCGTGCACAAGTAGCCTCATTATAATTTCTTTTTCCCTCTTTAAAGCGAGAGCAACTATTCAAATTCTATTCATATTCAACCTCACATATAAAAAGAACTCTGCAAATGTTTCAGCGGAAAAAAGAAATTATTGCGCTGCAAGCAAACAGAATAAGTATACAAAAGAAAAATAAATGAAAAGCCAGCTCTGCTTGTGCTTTTCCTTACTATTAAAAAAAAAAAAAAAAAAAAAGATATCTTCGTTGTTAATGGAGGGATTTTCTTGAAATTTTCAGCAAGTTGCAAACATAGTAAATTACGCAGTGAAACAAATTTTTATTATAATGTAATAAGTGATTAGAAAATTAGAGCCTCTACAAAAATCACTCACTATAGAACAATTCTAAAGAAGAACCAATGCGGTTTGTTTTGTTTACTTAAACACCACCGTGAGGTTGGAAACGTTATCAAAATAAGATGATCTGCTTTGGATGGATAACATTTTGTTATGCAGAAAGAAACTGTGTGGAGATTTTTTTTTTTTTTTTTTTTCGTATTCTATTTTAAAAACATCCGTTATCTGGTAAGCATGCAGGATAATTGGCAATAGCCGTAATTATTAAGGATTGAATTGATGGAAACGGAATTTCGGCGTTCTTTCTCTTTTCGGCCGAAAACAAAAACATTGGAACTTTTTTTAAAGTAATCAGTAATCAATACATACATAATTATTAATTATATGTTTTTATTAAATTTATATAATTATTAATTATACATGCTTATTAAATATTTATAACTATTAATTATAAGTGTGGCCAAAATTGGCTCTGAGTGCCTTAGTCCCAAAATTTTTTATTTTGGGATATAAATAAAAAAATTATAATTCCATATAAAATAAAACGTAATTTATCAACGAATACAGAAATATTTTCTAATTACAAGAATTTTATTTATACTTTTAAAATATTTTGATTTTAGGTATACATACAATGTAGGTTTATTTTTTATAATACTGTTTGTAAATGATTATATGTTATACTAGAACTTTCTCAAAGAATATTCAAAACAGTTCTGTAGTTTCAAACTAAAAATTCTCTATTTTTTTTTAAGGCTGCAGCTTTTAATGAGCGCGTAAAACAGTTTAGGCAAATATGTGTTGCTTGCTTTATAATTTGCATTCACGTCTGAGTCAGTCATGACTGATAATTATAAACAATGGAATTCATAGCAATAGTCTCATTTCAGCCGTGAGTAAAGTTGAAAATATTCGAAAGAAGATTTGGAATATACAATCTCTGTCGAGTTTTGGTCCGATTTCATTTTCGGCAAAACTTGGATTTTTAGGCCGAAAATGAAATGAAAGTTTCGGTCGGTCGATTTCTAATTATTATTGTGTCAGAACATTCGGCCTAGAATAATATACTACCAAAAAATTGATAATATTTCCAATAATTGAATAATCAATAGTACAAACTTTATATCCTCATTAGTTTTGGATTAAAATTCTACCAAGAGGAATATATATATATATATATTTTTTTTTTTAATGTATAATTTAATAAAAGATTTACTTTTTTAGGGGGGAGAGAGGGATAAGTAGCATACTGTAATTTTATTTTGTTTTGCAACATCTCTATGTAGGTGAATAAATAACTTAAAATTAATAAGAAAAATTAAGTCATTTTTAAATTTTTCATCATTTTTACAGCACATAAAAAATATTTAATTAAAAAGTTCTGGCCTTTTTTAAAAAATTAATGAATTTTATTTTGAGTTTGTATTAAAATATTATTTTTTTTCAGGTAAAAAAGCATAGTATGTCTGCTACGCATTATAATTCTTGCAAAGCAAAATTAGGCAAAGATAATCCATCTAAAGCACCACTGATGTCTGCAGTTAAGAAAATGGATTCCCAATTACTTTCGAATATGGAAAAGCTCTTCAATACAGCATATCTAATTGCTAAAGAGGATTATGCTTTTGATGACTTTCCCAGTTTATGTGCACTCCAACAAAAAAATGGAATAAAGTTTGGCAACACATATGTGAATGATAAAGCAGCTAAACAATTCGTTAAATATATTGCAGAAAGCATGAGATCAGAAATTAAAGAACAGTTTTCTTCAATTGATTTTTTTTCTATGATGGCTGATGGATCCACTGACAGGGCAACAATATCATCAGAAATAATATATGTTTATTATTTGTATGAAGGAGATGTAAGATGTACTTTTATTGGTTTGAAAGAATGCGAAAATGAATGTGCTTCTGGAATAAAATCCACAATAGAAACTGCTGTACAAGAATTTATACCAGATTGGAAGGAAAAACTGGTTGCAGTCAGTTTTGATGGTGCTAGCGTAAACATGGGACCTGTTTCTGGTATTGTCAAATTAATGGAGGACGACTGTGGAGATTTAGCAACAGTTCACTGTGTAGCACACAGATTAGAGCTAGCTTTAGCTGATGCACTAAAATGTGTGAGGTATGTTACTAATGTTGAAGACACAATTAAAGGAATTTATTCCTTTTACCACAACAGTGCCAAACGTACAAGGGAACTTAAATCGCTCTCCGAAATCCTTGATGAAAAAGTTTTGCGGCCTGTTGGTTTGCATGGCATTCGATGGTTGCAATCACGGCATCGAGCTGTTCAGGTTCTTATTAAGAACTGGCATGCAGTTATAATTCATATGGAACAGGTTGTTGCTGCTGAAAAAGAAAAGACAGAATGTGCAAAATTAAGAGGATATTTAAAAACCTTGAAATGTGAAAGATTTTTGAATTTCCTTCATTTATATGAAGATATTTCTCACATTCTTGCAAGACTTTCTGAAACTTTTCAGCAAAAGTTCTTGCTTCTGAGCGATTTTTTTGTAAAGTTTGAATCTAGTAAAGAAAGACTTTCAAGAATGATTTCTGAAGATGCAAAAAGCCTTCAGGAGTTTAAAAATGCCCAGAGTTTTCAAGGTACTGAAGTAAAGTATAAAGATATAACACTGTCTCGGAATGATTCGAATTTACGTTTGTTTGATGAAGACCGGAGAAAGCTTATAACTGAAATAATAGAATCTTTAAATAAACGGTTCTATAATATGACAAATGAAACCATCTTTGCAAATTTAAAAATATTTGACCCATGCTCCCTTTATGAATTGAAAGAAGATGATGAGAACAAAGTTAATAATCAATTAGAAGAACTCATAAATAATCTTCCACACAATGTAAGAAAAAACATTAATAAAGATGTATTAATCGAGGAATTCTCTGACTATAAAATGTGGACTAAAGATAAGTTAAATATTCCATGCAAAGCTGCTTGGCAGCGATTAATCGCAGAATCCAAATCTAATACGAGTTTTTATAACATCAGGAAAATTTTGGAATTTGTTATGGTTCTTCCCTTGAGCATTGCTGAATGTGAAAGGGGTTTCAGCCAACTTAATCTTATTAAGACAAACACAAGGAATCGTTTGTCACTGAATTTGATCAATGACATTCTTTTAATAAAACTGTATGGACCAACATTAGATAATTTCAATCCACAAAAAGCCATTAATTTATGGTACTCTGATGTAACACTCGGTCGAGTTAGGAGGCCTGATTTTAAAAATTTAACGAGTTAGGAGGCCTGATTTTAATTCAAGATATTATTTTAATTTTTATAATCTTTGTGATTTTTGTATTTTCAACTTTTGTATTCATATAAGCTATATAAAAATAATTAGTTAAACATTTTTCTAGCATCCATATGTTGTAGTTTAATCAAATTTTACTGTTTTATAGAAAACCAGTTTTTACTTTGTTTTAGTGATTAATAATGATAGTGTTTTTAATATATACCCCCTTACCCTTAACACATAAAAATAGGAACAATATTAATGTTAACACGGTTGTGAAAAGAAATGAGAAAATACGATACAACGTAAAATTGCAACCATGAAATGCAGTTTGGCGCCTAGAAAATAAATTGTAGGCGTCATTTGACGCCTTACTTAAAAATCCCAATTTCTAACCCTGCTATAAACACTGTTTTGATGAGGTCTATAGATGTCTATGATGGTTAGAGTTGCAGTAAAGTTAGAGATCCTACCTGCACAACTTCCAGGTTGTATAATATTTTAATAGAGCTTCTGACTGTAAAATAGTCAATGAAACATCGTCTTCATTTTGAAAGGCCTATCAAATTATATGCCACTCAATAGGGTGTGTAATTTTTTTTTGTCTCTACCGCCATTTTGTATTTTACGGCCGCCATTTTGAATTTATAAAAACAAAACCTAGTCTATAACCATCAAGCCATTAAGACGAATTGATAGAGACCTCATTCATTAAAATCTATCCAGCCGTTGGAATGTTTCGAGGGTATAAAGAAATCCACATACACAGATATGCGTGAAACACATAACCCTTCTTTTCAGTCGGGTAATAATAACAAATTAAGATACAGGAATGATTGCAAATAAGGTGAAGTTATTAATTCAGTAAGAAAAAATAAATAAAAAATCAGCACACATTAAAATTTGCAAATGAAATTCAAAAACACTTATGAGTAAGAATGCACTTGGAATTTTCATGAAATGTTTTTTATTCTGGGAGCAACATTATAATATCACTGACGTCTATAATAGATTCATCTACAGTTTCTGGAAGAATTAACTTATTCCCATTCAGATTACGTCTCATAAATATTACTTGAATACAATCATCATCAATTAGGCTACACTTGCATTTTTTAAAGGCAGTAAATAAAAAAATATATATATTTCTTACTATGTTAAATAAATTGTTATTTTTCTTTGTTTATTTTATTTTGCAGTTAAATAGCTATTTTAAAACAATATTTCTTTATAGAAAATAAACAATTATTAAGTATTTTGAAAATTCTACATTACTGGAGCAGAGTGGATTTTGGACCACTGCGTCCCTTGTTGAAGTTCAATAATTAATTATATTAATATTGTTTAAAGCTTTCTTTCAAGGATATTGATTTTAAAATTAAATAAAAACAAGTAACTTTTTTTAAGAAAACCTTTTTTATCTTATATATCTATATTAAATTACTAAAAAGGATAATTAAATTACTAATAAAAATGAATTACTTTATTTAATTACTAAATTAATTTAATTTAATAAAATTACTAAAAAGGTAATTACTAATTTAATTACTAAAAAGGAAAAGTATGATGATGAAAAATTTTACTTTTAGAAGCTCGAAAAAGCCAGTCAGGATAAAATAATACATTGAGCAAACCATGTGCTCAAAAGGCTATAAATAAACAATAAAGTGCTGCTGTCTGGTAAGTTAAAAGAAAAGCTTAAAATTGAATAAAACATTAGTGAGTGGTCCACTGTGCCCTTTGGTGCAATTGCCCCGGTCTCCCCTGTTGCAATTAAATCAATCACAGTTAAATTATTTGGAATTAAATTAAATAGAAGTTGAAGAGTGCATTTAAATGAATTACAATAGCATTTTAATGACATTATTCATTTAACATCACCATTTTAGTTTTTATTCAATACAAATCCCACCCAACCCCATCTCCCACCAGACAAAATTGAAAATCTTTAAAATTTTAAAGTTCCATTTCTTAAAAAATATTCTGCCCTATTTATTTTATTTTAATTTGCCCTAGTGGTTTTATATTTTAATTGATATACTAATACCCCTCATTCCTTGGTCATCCAGCACACAGTTTGAAATCTTTAACTCTCATTAAAAAGAAAAACAAATCTGCAATATTTATTACCTTGATGTTACAATAACTGAAAGATCAATCATCAAACGCATTGCATCCTTTCCATTATTTTCTTCCTTTTTCCATCCTCAGCACACAGATTTTAAAGTACAAAATTCTTTCATTTTTGAAATTGATGTTATTTTGGAAAAAAAAATCTACTATTTAAATCTCCTTTGAAATGTTCACTGCATGGCGACAACAATCATCAGTAGCGGTCGGTGAGAGAACTGACAGCACTTTCTCTCTTTCACCAACTTGCCAAACAGGCGACCAAAACCAAAATGCGAGTCTTCCTGAAAAAAAGCCGCTGGAGCAGTAATTTGGATCAATAAAACTATCCCAAACTGAACTAGCTTAGGATTAACTAGATTGGCCTAGGATAAACTAGACTGGCTTAGGCAAAACTAGTTCATATCAAAGAATAGCAGGCCAAACTAGTTTACTCTATATGCATTAGGTCAAACTAGTTTGGCCTTGGAAAAACTAATTTTTTTTAAGTGTGTTAGGATAAACTAGTTTAGCTTAGGAAAAACTAGTTCATCCTAAGTGCGTTAGGATAAACTGGTTTGGTCGGTAACAATCATTTCTACATAAATATGAAATGCAAAATTTCCTAAAATAAATTCTTAATAAAAACAATGTTTATTTAAATTATTTCCAATAGCTGTTTTTCTTTTCATTGAGAATAGATTCCAAGTTTATAAATCTCTTATGGAAAGGTTCAATGCTTTACAAACAATACATTAAACAAAGATTTAGAATCACTGAGGAATAATTCATTTAAAATTTGGAGTAATTTTTTGTCATGAAACATTTGTTCTCCGATTAGAGAGAAAAAAAAGAAAACACTTTGAAAATGCATATATTATCCAGACAAATAAAGTGTAGCAGGGACCTCACAACAAATATGTAACTTGAACAGTCTGACATAAACATGCACTTGACAAATATAAAATGCAGTTGTTTCTTGATTTGACTAGGAAAAAAGGACAAGCTAAAAATTAATGAGAAAAAAAAAGAATAAATGATAGAATGATATATAACTTTAATGCTGACTCTAACAAGGGGACCACCAAACATGATGCTAACCAGTTTTGATGAATTCAAAGTATATTGTGGAGTTTTTATCCCTAATTATTCTAGAGAAAGTATTTCTTCAAATGGGCCTTAGATTTCAAGAAATTGGGGGTCAAAGTTCAGCAAACGTTTCAAATACTCATTAGTTTGCATCTTTCAATGAGTATTTCGTGACATGAGTGTTTGCCCGCCAGCCAGGAGACCAGAGTTCGATGTTGCCTCCTGACTTTTTATTATTTAGATCAATTTCATATTTTTGACACTTTACAAATTTTAATCAAAGTTATGAATTTTTATAGCTTTGAAATTTTGACATTTTCCTAAAAAATCGATTTATGTTTCTTAATTCTCATGAAAACTTCTATTTTTTTCTGTAATTTTTTAACTAACTTTTCTGTTGATGGAAATACAAATTTATTTGTGCAGAAAGTTTATTTTCATAAAATTATTATTATTTACCTTTTTACATTTTAAATACGAGTCTCAAATAATGAACAATATTTTATTAGAAAAAGAAAATATCTTTTTAATATTTGGTTTGTTTTAAATATATTAAAATATGACAAACCATGAAATACAAAAATGTTTGTATTTGATTTTGACATTTAAGTTTAGTACAACTAATTGGGTGACATATATTATAGAAATATTCATGCAAAAAATTTCCTTACATAGAGCATAACTTCTTACCTAGTACTTGTCTTCAAAAGAACGTAAAGTATATCAATAATTTTTTTTTAAATTTATTCTGATATTATTATGGAAGTCTAGCTGACGATTTCTTAAAAAATATATATCATAAATATGTCATGCAGGATCCGCAGACGATTTTTACATTTCCAGTTGACAATTTTTGCTTTATTATCATTAATTGTTAGAATGAAAAAATATTTTGAAATATAATTTGTCCATTTTTATTCATCTAAAGATAAATACATTTGGACACTTGACACCAAAATTATTATTTATAATTTACATGAAAAAATAAATTTTCAGTTAAAATTCCATATATATGATGTATTATTTCTGAACTTTCTTAAAATATAAAAATATATAAAGGTAAATAATAAGTCCAAAAAAAATGTAGCCATAAAATATTTTGGATTTTCATCAGCAGAGATGTTAATTTACAAATGAGATAAAATACATATAAATTTTCATGGAAAAAAAATCAGAAACATAATTGTATATTTTTTTAGGAAAATATAAAAAAAAAATTCAAATTTGCAGCAATTCATAACCCTACTTAAAAGTTGTAAAGTGTCAAAATATAAAATTAATTTTAAAAAATCCCTGCCGGCCCGGCCTACAGGCAGAGGTAGATTTCGAAGTCAAATATACTAATTTCACAAACAAAAACTAAATCATGATTATAGATAAATCCACTTTAACAATTTTATCTGGCCGCTCTTGACGAGTTTTTATTTCATTTTCATATAATAGCTGGTTTTATCAGAATCATGTTAGGGCGGTATTCAAAAAAATACTTTTCCATGCTCAACAACTCGAAATTTCCTGGCATAATTCCAGATTCATTTTTAATTTAAGAAAAATATGAAACTTGCTGACGTGATTTTTGAAGAGATTTATAAGCGACCTGTGTTTTTATTTCTTGTTCAATTAATTAAAACTTGATATATAAACAATTATTTTCTCAGAAGGACAATATTTTTTGTTTCTAACACAATCGCTTCGGGAAATTCCGTTCAAAATGCCCACTTTGACATCATTTTTTGAAATATATTCTGCCTCTATCTAAAAATCGATTATTACGGTACATTATATAGTTTCTGAATAAGCGAATCTACCAATTAAATGCGTTTGAGAGCAAAAATGAATTTAAAAACCAGTCAGAAAATAAGCAGTTTGGATTTAAGCGCATCCTTAATTAAATGCGTTTGAGGGCAAAAATGAATTTAAAAACCAGTCAGAAAATAAGCAGTTTGGATTTAAGCGCATCCTTAATACAATGATTTTTCCAACACAATCCACTTCGGTAAATTCGGTTCAAAATGCCCTTTTTAACAGCATTTAAAAAAATATATTCTGCCCCTATCAGAAAATCGACCATTACGGTACATTATATAGTTTCTGAGTAAGAAAACATACCAATTAGAAGCCTTTGAGAGCAAAAATGAATTGTAAAATGAGTCAGAAAATAAGCAGTTTGGATTTGAATACACCCTTACTAAGATCATTTTTTACTTCAACCGGTATGTATTTTTAATTTGTTTTTGCTCTAAGAATTGGTCCTATCCAAAACTTGTCTATATAGATGTTGTAGACAATATTAAGAAGATATATGATAAATTCATGGGGATTTTATATCTTTTGAATTGACGGAGTTATGGATTTTTTCTTCTTCAAACCCCTTTTTTGTTTTCGTTTTTAATTTTTTTTCCGGTACGAATTGGTCCTATCAAAAACTTGTGAATATAAAAGTTGTAGATAATATTAAGGAGATTCATGATAAAATTAATTGGATTTGATATCTTGAGAATTGACCAAGTTATGGATTTTTTTCTTCTTCAAACGCCCTTTTTGTTTTCGTTTTTAATTTTTTTTGCAGTACGAATTGCTCCTATCAAAAACTTGTGAATATAAAAGTTTTAGATAATGTTAAGGAGATTTATAATAAAATTAATTGAATTTGATATCTTGAAAATTGACGAAGTTATGAATTTTTTTCTCCCAAAAACCCTATTTTTTGCGCCCCTTGAGCCCATTTTTAACTTTATCAAAAATCTGTGATACATAAATTTTTGGCCCTATTTTTAGAAGCAATAAAAACTTTAAACTGATTTGATATGTACAAAAATTAAGAAGTTATGGGAGGTTTTCTGTTTTCACAAAACCCCTCCCTATTTCCCTCCCCTTGGTCCGATTTTGCCCATTAACGAACTTGACTGAGATTTTATGCCCATTGATTTTATGTATCAGTTTGGAAGAGATTGGTGCAGAATTACAAAAGTTATCGTGTCCAGAAGAAAGTGATATATATAGATAGATAGATAGATAGATAGATAGATAAAGTTTTTTATTGAGGGTGGTTTTGGGTTCTAGGGGTCATGATCGGTGTAGATCTGCAAAAATTTTTCAGAAATTCCAACATAGGAACGATCCCAATAGGTAGTATTTCATACAAAATCTACCTAAAAGAAAAAAAGCCAAGAGGTAGCATCGAACTCGGGCCGTCCAGGTGGCATGCAAGCAGGGGTGATTCCGAGTGAAAAAAAATTTTGGAAATTCACATTGCATTTTCAGAAATATGGAAGGGGGGAGGGTCGCCCCTTTGTCGAAATTTGCCGGGTTTTTTTTCTTGATATTTTGACAAATTTCGCAATTATTTGGCAAAATTTTTGCGATAGTTTGACAAGAATTGCAGTTTTTTTCGCAATCCTTTACGAAATTTGCATTTTTTTCACGATTCCTTGATGAAATTAGCTTTTTTTTTTCGCAATCCTTTCGCCTCTTTGACGAAATTTGGCGCTTTTTCGTGATCTTTTGACAAAATTTGGCACTTTTTCGTGATCTTTTGACAAAATGTGCTGTTTTTCGCGATCCTTTGTTGAAATTTGCCGTTTTTCGTGATTTTTTGACAAAATTTTGCCGTTTTTTCACAAATTTTTGCCTTTATAGCGATCTTTTGACGAAATTTGCCATTTTTTCACGATCTTTTGACAAGAATTGCATTTTTATTGCAATCCTTTACAAAATTTGTGTTTTTTCCGCAATTCTTTGACGAAATTAGCTTTTTTTCTGTGATTGCTGGACGAAATTCGCGATCCTTTAACAAAATTTGCGTATTTTCGCGATCCTCTGACGAAATTTGTGTTTTTTCCGCGAGCCTTTGATGAAATTGCCGATTTTTCTTCGAACGATTGACGAAATTGATCTTTTTCAGCGATCATTTTTTGAAATACGTGATATATTTATTTTATGTCTGAATTTTCGGATTTATGGCCGATTTTTTTTATTTTTGGAAATGATTACCTTAATTTTTCAGAATTTTCGGAAAATTCAGACAGAATCACACTTGTGTGTGAGCACTCTGCATCAACACCATGAAGGACATGTTAAAAGCTGCAAACTAATGGGTATTTGAAAAGTATGCTGAACTTTGACCTCCAATTTCTCAAAATCTAAGGCCCATTCAAAGAGACCCTTTCAGAAGAATAATTAGGGATAAGAACTCTACAACATACCTTAAATTCATCAAAATCAGTGAGCATCATGTTTGGTGGTCTCTTGTAAGTCAATTTACCAGGATGCAGTGCCCAGCAGTATTTTTTAATTATTTTATGTGTTGGCGGCCCTTACTGCCATTTTTGATGTATCATTTTGATTCATTTCTTTTTCCATTCATGGAAGAAAGAACTCACGAAAAACGTCCATTGATCGTGAGAAATAACTTGTACATTTTGACATTCGGCCACAGGGAAGTATCCCAAAATTTATCAAATGGACATGTGAAAAAAATCACGAAATTCACCAGTCAGTTATGGGGAAAAGTTGCAAGATACTTCAGTCAATCGCAGAAAAAATATCGCGAAATTTGGCCATTGATAATGCAAGAAAAAGTTCACAAATTTAGCCAGTAAATAGTTGGGAAAAATTCAAAATGCACCAACTCAGAGGAAAATATTGTCAAATTTGGCAATCAGCAGCAGGAAAAAAACTGTGAAATTCATCCATCGACCGTATGAAAAACTCCCATGAGATTTGTCAGTTGGGTGAAAGGAAAAAAAGCACAAATTTTCCCAATCAGTAGAAATAAGATATTGTGAAAATTGTCAATCAGTTGCAGGAAAGAAAGTTAAAAAAAATCGTCATTCAGTCGTCGAAAAAAAATCGTGAAATTTGCCAGTTAGTCAGGGGGGTGGGGGGGGGGGGGGGGGAGAGCACAAACTTCTTCAAATGTTAGATTTAAAATATTGCGAAATTTGTAAACCAGTCGCGGGAAAAAATCATGAAATTCATCTGTCAATCTTAGGAATAAAAATTGTGAAATTCTTCAGGCGTTTGCAGAAAAAAAATGTAAAATTTATGAATCAGTCACAAGGAAAAAACATGTGATATTCATGAATCAGTCAAAGGGAAAAAAACATGTGATTTTCGACAATCAGTCATAGATAAAAAACCATAATTTTTGCCAATCGCTAGCAAGAAGAGGCCACAAAATTCACCAATCAGTAGAAGGAAACAATCAGGAAATTCATTGATAGGTCACAGGAAAAAAAAAATCACAAAATTTGTCAGTCAAGCATGAGAAAATTCTACTTTCTTCAGTCAGTTGCAGAAAAAAAAGCAAAATTCATTGAACGGTAGCAGAAAAAAACACTGCACTTTTCACCAATCAGTCGTAAAAAAAGTTGCAAAATTTGCCAATCGTTAGAATGAAAATATAGCAAAATTCACTAATCACTTGCGGGGAAAAAATCAAGAATTCATCATTCGATCATCAGAAAAATCAAGAAATTTGTCAATTGGTCACAGAGAAAAAAATCCAGAAATTCGTCAATCGAATGGGATGAGAATCGTGAAATTCAATTGGTTGTGGGAAAATATCACAAAAGTCTATTGATAAAATGAGACTCTAAACAACAGTCAAAAACATATTTTTAATAACGTATATGTGAGTGGCTTTTTTAGAATAGTGTGCCCCTTTTTAAATACTGCTGCCCAGCAGCCCTTTTTTTCTAGAGTCAACACTAGATTGAATATTTTAGTTGTCCTAATACTAACACTTTAATATCACTTACAGCAGGAATTCAAAACAGGAATCGCAGACATACACAAGTTACTTTGTGTTCCTATAAGAAAAAGTGAAGTTTAGCTGAAACAAATAACTTGCAAATCCTTTTCCTTCATAAACAGTGATGTGGGATGGGTATATACACATTTTCTGTATATACCTGGGTATTTACCCAACCAGTTGTGATTCTGAGATTTTTAAAAATTTTTGAAATTCATAGCAAATTTTCTGAAAGGTTACAACAGAGGGGTGAAATACACTAAAAGCACTAAATATATGTATTTTTCATGCCATTTTGACGAAATTTGTGGTTTTTTCGCAATCTTTTGATGAAATTTGCTGTTTATTCACGATTTTTGGACAAAATTTGCCATTTATTTGTGATCTTCTGACGATATTTGCAGTTGTTTAGCGATCTTTTGCTGACATTTGCCTCTTTTTTGCGATCCTTTGAAGAAATTTGTCCTTTTTTTTTTGCGATCCTTTGGAGAAATTTGCCATATTTTTGTGATCCTTTGATGAAATTTGCTGTTTTTCCCACGATCCTTTGATAAAATTGCCGATTTTTCTTTGAACGATTGACAAAATTTATTTTTTTCGGCGACCATTTGTCGAAATTCGCGATATATTTTATGTCCGAATTTTCGGATTTATGACCAATTTTTTTTAATTTTCGGAAATGATTGTCTTAATTTTTCGGAAAATTCGGAATAGAATCACCCCTGTACCCAACCCTGATGTATATACCCCAAAATTGGGTATTTTCATATTTCACTGCAAAAAAATCATGATCCTGAAAAATTCTTGAATTACAAGGGAACATGGGGCACAATGAAACATCCCTTTAAAATGTATTTATTTTTAATGCTTTAATTTCATATTTGTACTCATAACTAGCAATATAGTAAAAAATATTATCAACCTGAAATCATATGGCCAAAGCAGAATTCATTCATTTTGTTGTCTATGCCTACCAAAAATAAAATTGTTTCTTTAGAATTTTTATATTTCCAAAATAAAGATTAGAAGTAGAGATGATAAAATAGTTTAAGTTTAAATTTAGTGTACCCATTTTCTGTTAAATCTGTGCAAAATATACCTTTTTATATAAAATACAAATTTTATAGAACATCTTCTTAATCCATGCCTTCATGCTGAGCTGTGGACCCTCCCAAAACCATTTACGATAGACCACTATTTTATACTCATTTAAAAATAAATTTTTTAAATGAAACTTAAACAGATCAATGTCCCTTTTTTATTTAAAATAAAAACATTTGTTAAGAACATATACTATTGCAATGTGCTATTAATAGGGAAAAATAGTTGCTTCTGCACAATTTTAAGAATGTGGCTATCAATTCATATTAAATCAAGATTTTTTTTTTAGAGCATAAGAGTTCAGCTATAGCTAAGGCATATATAGCTAAGCCCAATCATGTACTTTTTTTAATAAGCTGTAACTGGAGTAATCTGGATATTGCAAAATTGTTCTTGAAATTATATTATTTACATATTGTTTAAAACTTGCTAAACAGTTTTTATTTAAACTATAATTATGTAAAATCTTGTTAATCTTTACACAGGGGCTGTTATAGTATCTGTCATACTTTATTAACATGTTTACTTGAAAGAGCCCCTGTTAGAAAGTTAAATACATTTATGCACATAATTACATTGTGAACAAAGATTCTTTTAAATGTTTTTATGCATATGAAGTCAACCCATTGTATTTTGTACTATTTAATGTATTGAAAAATATGGCTAGAAATTTCTAATAAAGTACTTTTTCCTTTAATCCTTTGAGGGGCCGAGAAATTCTGTTCACAAAATGATGAAATAATTGACTGACACCAGACTTTACAAACAAATTTATTAGAAAATATAAATCTGCTTTTTCACACTTTCACTGTAAAATCCAAATTTTATTCAAATATTCTTGATGTGGATTGTCAGTTTTGGAACTAAAGTTAGGTTGTCACACCCTTCAGAGGGTTAAGTAGTTATTAATATTGTAATTTATCTTTCACTTCTCATATTTTACTGTGTTTTGTGTGCTATCTCACTGTAACCCCAGATAAAGGGTTACACATTTCAAGCTTTTAAAAGTACTTTTTCTATTAAACACTATTAAAATTTATGTACTGAGAAAATTAATAAATGAAGATAACGCATATTCCACAATTTTTTCCATATAAATTGATCTCTAAATTTCAGGAGAAACAATAAAAACTTCATAAATGATTCAGTGTGACACATATTTTTCTATGTGACAATGCTTCAAAATCAGGAGAGATGCTGAATTTTAAAAAAAATCTGAAATGTACAGCAAATTTTCCACAGCAGAAGGGCGAAGGGAAGAAATCCCCTAACGGCACTAATTATTTTTATTGCAGGTCGAGTTAACTGTGTTTTCGTTCGGGAAGATTCAGGCTGAGAGTAGGATTCCTACAAGTTGGGTTCGGGTTGAACCTGATTTTTCAAAAGTTAATTCACATTGAAAACTATTGTTTTCTAAGCAGAGCGCTGTATTTTTTCTGCAATCCTTTCACAAAACTCACATTTTTCTTGCAATCCTTTCATAAAATTCGCGTTTTTTTTTCTGTGATCCTGTAATCTACTTTTTTTTTTTTTTCCTGCTCATTTCTTATCTTTTCTAAATTTAATTATTTTTAAAATCTCAGGAATGATTTTTTTTACATCCTTTTAACTTTTCTGTAGCAGCAAGTAGTCATGTTTTGTTTTCAAAACATTTCATCTCTTCACTTCAATTCACAAGGTATCGCAATTCATCTACATTTTCACAAAATGTGAAATGTTGATTTTTTTTTTTTTAATTCATGTTTTCTTAAATTTAATTTGGCTGTTTTTAGTTTTAATAGTTTATTTAAATCATCCAACTATTTTTAAAGTAAATTACCAAATTACTTTTGTAAGCATATTTATTTTATGCAAAACATCTGTTTTGCATATCATCACCTCAGAGCAACAGTAGGACATTATATATATAAAAGCACTAAGTGTATAACACTTCCGGGAGTGAACTCATCTATTTCCTGATAATCTTTTGTTAAAATCAGCCAAACACGGCCATGTTAGGCTTAAGCATTCTGATGCCGTATTTGCCAACTGCCTTATTTAATTTGTCTATCTATTCGTTGTGTAACATATTCTTCTTCAATTTTTCTAAAGCCTTCAAAAAGTATACAATTATAACGCTTTAAGATCTAATTTAAAAATAACCAGATACCAACAACAGAGTTCCGATGTATACAAGCGAAAGGATACAATGAGGAATTTTCACATTTTCTAATTTTATCTTTATACAAAAGAACACGAAAAGATATGAAGAGCAGTGTATATATTTTTTTATTTCAAGTAATAATTACAGATTACTAATGGTTTTTACATCACACTATTTATCGTATGGCGAAAACGGCACTTTTCTTATGCCGGTCTTGTGACGTCACTGTTCATGACAACAAATTGTTCATGATAACAGCAAATTTTCCACAGCAGAAGGGCGAAGGGAAGAAATCCCCTAACGGCACTAATTATTTTTATTGCAGGTCGAGTTAACTGTGTTTTCGTTCGGGACGATTCAGGCTGAGAGTAGGATTCCTACAAGTTGGGTTCGGGTTGAACCTGATTTTTCAAAAGATAATTCACATTGAAAACTATTGTTTTCTAAGCAGAGCGCTGTATTTTTTCTGCGATCCTTTCACAAAACTCACATTTTTCTTGCAATCCTTTCACAAAATTCGCGTTTTTTTTTCTGTGATCCTGTAATCTACTTTTTTTTTTTTTTTCCTGCTCATTTCTTATCTTTTCTAAATTTAATTATTTTTAAAATCTCAGGAATGATTTTTTTTTTTACATCCTTTTAACTTTTCTGTAGCAGCAAGTAGTCATGTTTTGTTTTCAAAACATTTCATCTCTTCACTTCAATTCACAAGGTATCGCAATTCATCTACATTTTCACAAAATGTGAAATGTTAATTTTTTTTTTTTTGTAATTCATGTTTTCTTAAATTTAATTTGGCTGTTTTTAGTTTTAATAGTTTATTTAAATCATCCAACTATTTTTTAAGTAAATTACCAAATTACTTTTGTAGGCATATTTATTTTATGCAAAACATCTGTTTTGCATATCATCACCTCAGAGCAACAGTAGGACATTATATATATAAAAGCACTAAGTGTATAACACTTCCGGGAGTGAACTCATCTATTTCCTGATAATCTTTTGTTAAAATCAGCCAAACACGGCCATGTTAGGCTTAAGCATTCTGATGCCGTATTTGCCAACTGCCTTATTTAATTTGTCTATCTATTCGTTGTGTAACATATTCTCTTCAATTTTTCTAAAGCCTTCAAAAAGTATACAATTATAACGCTTTAAGATCTAATTTAAAAATAACCAGATACCAACAACAGAGTTCCGATGTATACAAGCGAAAGGATACAATGAGGAATTTTCACGTTTTCTAATTTTATCTTTATACAAAAGAACACGAAAAGATATGAAGAGCAGTGTATATATTTTTTTATTTCGAGTAATAATTACAGATTACTAATGGTTTTTACATCACACTATTTATCGTATGGCGAAAACGGCACTTTTCTTATGCCGGTCTTGTGACATCACTGTTCATGACAACAAACTGTTGATATGTGTTCAGAGCGACTATACGTTGAATATTGCACATGATATAGCGACTTTCTTTATCTCTCATTATAAAATTCATGTTTATTATGCTATTTATTTTGGCTGACATTATGCAGTTTATAACATGCATTATTTACTGAAAAATTAATAACATTTATTCTTATAAAATTATTTAAAACAATTAAATATTAAAGGAAGAGGAAAGTATTTTTCGTCAAGAGGGCTCCTGAACGGCCTGTGGAAAGTAATTTGACTTATTTTTTTATATTCATGTGATAAAAAAAAATATTCTAAGTAGGGGTGGAGCACTTTTTATGAAATTCAATCTTTCATTTTGGAAAAAAAAAAAGTGGTAGAAGCTTATTTTTGAATTTTTAATATGTCTTTTATTTATGTTGATATGTTAAAACTTTCCTCACACAAACTGTTCTGGGAAAATACTCTTAGTTGTTTTTAAATTAGTATATTTCACGCTTATAGTCTCCAATAGGGCAATTTATTCAAACTGGTTTCTTTCTGACACATTTTTTATTTCAATTTTATTTGCAAGTACACAAAATTGGCCGGTGCTCTTATTCTGAAATGATATAACCGAATAGTTTTTTCGGTAAAAGCAGGAAATGCTATTAAACTGATGTTTTGAAATGAATTTCCAGTCGTTACAACACAGGAGAAGAAAAAAACTGTTGTAATGAAACAACAATCACTTATAACTTAAGATTTAAATAATTTGAAGAAAAATGAAAAAATGTTCAGCTATAAATCACTTTGATAATCATGCCTGAAATTATTATACTTTTATATTGGAAAATGAGTCACAAAGGTCTGCTTTATTAAATTAAAAAAAAAAATAATTTCGAGATCATTCTTACAAAAAGAAGACAAAAAATAAGCTTTCAGCAGACTACAAGCACATTTGATCCGAAATCTTGCGCCTCCCTAGAATTTGTTCTCTGGACTCATGGAGGTTTGCATAAAATTATTTCAACATGCTACAATGTACAAGTATGCAGGGAAGAGAGGGGAGGGGGGGGGGGGGTGTTGTTCAGGGAGAAAACAGCACAGACTTGATTTTTGGAATTCCTTGTCAAGTAGTTGCACAATGGATTCAAAAGTTATTGTTGTACCCAGTGTTTGTCTTCTGATAATGTTTATTTCTGACTTCTTTTAAAACATTCTTTGATTTTATGTTCAAACTTATCTGGCCCAGAAGTCAGGTTATTTTGCATAAAAGTGTACTTTTAAATTTGAGTTTGTTTTAAAATTTCACTCTCTAGGAAATTTAAAAAATAGATCTAGAACAAAAACTTTATATATTCGTAAGTTCAAATGTACAGCAAAAAAAGAAAAAGCCATACCTAGGAATCAGGATAGCCACAGGCATTTCTTTATTGACAACTAACTACTATTTCTAAACAATAACCTTTCTAGTAGAAATTTGCCACGAAGGTTATTTTAAAACAGTGGTAGGAAATGTAACAAAAAGAAAACTAGTATGTTGTGGCCATCACAAAACTTTCTTCTATATAAATCTCGTCAATTAAATCATTTAAATAGTACAAGAAATTACATCAATTTAGCTGCAATTCATGTCAAAGTATATATAAATTTGAACTTTGATGAAAATTCATGCATTAGTTATTGAATGGAAATAGTGCAAACTCTGAAAAATGCAGCATAGCAGCGTCACCTGTTGAGCAATTTGCACCAAAACATAAACAGCACTAATTCATATCAAGGTGTACCTGAATCTGAAGTTTGTCGAAAATCCAAGCATTAGTTAATATGGGATAGAACTATAGTGGAAATTCTGAAAAATGGTGCATAACAGTGCCACCTGTTGAGTGATTTACACCAAAACATAAACAGCACTAATTCATATCCAGGTATATCTGAATCTGAAGTTCGTTGAAAATGCAAACATTAGTCCTTGAGATAGAGCTATTGTGAAAATCGCAGAAAATGCAGCACAGCAGCGCCACCTGTTGAGCAATTTACACAAAAAAGTATAAAACATCAATTCATGTCAAGGACTAACTGAAACTGAAGTTTGATTAAAATCCGTGCATTAGTTCTGGAGATTGAGCTATTGTGGAAATCGTGAAAAATGCTGCATAGCAGCACCACTTGTTGAGCGATTTACACCAAAAACTAATCAGTACCAATTTATATCAGGGACTAACTGAATATAAATTTTTATTAAATTCCGCTCATTAGTTCTTGAGATAGAGCGCCCACAAAATTTGTGTCACAGACAGACATTTTGTAAAAACATGTTTTTCGGAACCTGATTCCTAAAATGCGTAAATCCATCAAAAACCGAAAGTCGAAAATTTTCACAAATCCAATACTTTCTTCTTGTAAAGATAGAAGGAAGTAAAAAAATGTTGTTTGTGGCAATCCTGAGAATGGAATGTTTTAAATAAAGCAATTTATGCAAAGTAACAACATCTTATATATATATATATATATTAAATAGGATAGGCCCTCTCAAAACTGTAACATTAAAAAAGCTTTACCTAATATTTTACAAGGGGAATTTATGTTTTTAATTTGTTGAAAAGAAAGAAACTAATGTAGCTATTTTTTTTCTAATCTAAACTTTTCTTTAACACTGGAAATAATGCCATTTTATTTCCATTATACGGCGAGATTAATGAAATGTAATAAAGATCAAAGAAGAAATAAATTTTGATGCAAAGAAAATTTCAAAATGATATCAAAACAGAGGCTTATAGAACCAAAACACCGCTTCCTTGCTCTGTGCCGCCCGCTGACAAAATGTAAACATTGGCATATCATGAGCAGTGACGTCACAGCCAATCACGCAGCATTTTCTAGTCGCGGGGTTTTCTCTTAACTTTAAGCTTAATTTAAAAACCATTGGCCCATTTTTTTTTACATTTTTGAGGGAATTTTTGGAATGTATGTATCTGAAAAACATGTAGTTGCCCGATTTCCTCATGCATGCAAATTCCTCATTATAATGCTTTAAGATCTAATTTAAAAATAGCCAGATACCAACAACAGGGTTCTGATGTATACAAGCGATTACCGCTGCCATTTATAAGCACAAATTACAAATCCAAAAACAAATGAATGACTCTTTCAGCTATTCATTAAATGCTCTTAAAATATTTTGCAAAAGCATATTAATATTTTGAAATAAGTTTTTCACTTTTGTTTACATTTATTTACAGTTTGAATTCAGCATACACTGTTAAAAATATCTCGAAAAATTTGTCTCTGTTTTTCAAGGCTATCGATTTTCTGACCAATGAGAATACTTCATAGTGTTCAGTGAATATAGCTGTATTCTGTGATTCATTCCTGTGAATTATTTTGTACCGGATTAATGTTTCCTTTCTAAAAAAATGTATTTCAAATTATTTAAAGGCTTTATTATACTTTTACAAATACTTTAAGAGCAAAATCGGATGTAGACCGTATTTTTTAATGATTCGTTCAAAGAGTCATTCATTTGTTTCTGGATTTGGAATTTGTGTAGTACAAGTGGCATCACGAGTGAATGTTGATTTGATTTTTCAATCTTAAAACGTGCTTACTTTTTCACGATTCGCAAAAGTTACATTTTTAGAAAGATTATTCAAAATAAATTAACACTTAAGAGATGACTTACATTCAATTATCTATATACTCTGCTGCGATAACTTCAGTTAAAATTAGATTGGCAACTCTATCTATGCCTATATGAAAGCAAACAAACAACTGATTCATTAATCTTGAACTTTTAAAATATTAAAACAAACGTTTATATGCTCTGTTGCGCCATCTGTCTGTAGTTTAAAAAAAAAAAAAATTCTTTTTTAAATGTTCTTTGAATTCTGAAGACATCGGGGAAAAAATGAAATTAGAATATCAGGAATATATAATGCCGTGTACTACATACATATATATTGATGCATTATTATAATAAATAAAATTTTGTAGGGAAAATAAATTTGTAATTTAATAACAGAATTTGAGAAAAAAATTGTTAATGCAATTAATAGTTATAATTTACTTATATGATAAAAGATGATTTTTAATTATCAAAATTTATTACAGGTTTCTTTTATGCACGTTTTAAAAAAATCTGGATTTTCTCTGTTCAACTTTTTAAAATTTAAGTTATATAATTATTATTTCGGCAATTAATAAAAAGAAATAAACTTTCTGTTGGAATTGTCTTTTATTTTATCCCATACCACGGGGTAAAATAGTCAATTTACAATACATATATTTTAAAATAGCATTATTAGTACTAATTTGCATGTTTTTGTGAAATATTTCTTCAAATTTTGTGAGTGAAGTTCATTTGTATACTTTATGTCAGTATTTTACCAATTCAATTAATAATTTTCTTGCAAAAGTTTCAATGAAAAATGGGTCATTTTAACTTTACCCCACTTGACCCTATTAGTCAGATAAGACAAAATTTATTACTTCACAATTCTTTTTATAATGCAATGCTATATGATTTTTTTTTTAAATGCAAACACGTCACTCTGACAAGCTATATTCTAGTCTAGTAATAATAAAAATTGAGATGTCTGACTTACTGCTATGAATAACTGTGTTTGCATCTAGAGGAACAACTTCTGTAAACACAAAGTTATGTTTAATACTATATATCAGATATGTTTTATAAAAATTCCCTACTGTTCCACTAGATGCAGACACAATTTTTCATAGTAGTGCAAGTCAGACATCTCATTTTCGATTATTACTAGATGTCCTACTGTTGCTCTGAAGCGATGATATGTTCATGAGTTTTTTGTGAATGACTCACGATTCCTTGCTGTGGTTGGCTGATGTTAAGCAATCAGGTCTTTAAAAGTTGTTTTTCTTTGGGATATATATATGGAGACACGAGTTTCAAAACTCACATTATCCAAAATTTAAAAAATCGTGTTATCTCTATCAATCTATAATATTGGTAAACCTGCACCAAAAACACACTACAATCTGCAAAACAACTAGTTTTATCCTTTATTTCTGGCATTGTAAAATCTTGGTTTTCAATGAAAACCAATGGACGCACTTAAAAGGTTTTCGCAATTTCCCAAAACTCCCAAATTTTTTTTTTCTCCCTAAAACCCTGTTTTTTTTCGTTCCTTGAGCCCATTTTTAATTTTATCAATTTTCTGGATAAGGTGAGTTTTGAAACACACATCCTTATATATATATATATATATATATACTAGTGTAAATGCCCGTCCTAGGACGGTGGGTAAAAATTGTGTTTTTTACTTAAAATTTGAAAAAACATAAAAATAATTGACAATATGGAAGCGTTTAGATGAGCAAAGTTCGGCTAGTTTGTGTTCTAATAAGCACACTATTAGCATTTACAATACTTCAGGGTAAACCAGGCTTTCCGGCTATTATACCATAAAAAAATAAGATTCCTTAATAAAACAAAAAATTAACAAATATGCAATAAAACTGTGAGTTAAAAAAAGTTTCCTGTGCTGCAACTATTAAAATAATACTAATAATAATTAATAATTTTTTTAAATAACACTTTGAAACTGTATTTTTATCCCCCCCCCTCCCCCCCGTCCTTCCAAAAAAAATTAAATTTTAACCCATTTGTGCCTGAATTTTGGTTTTCTCAAATGTTTTGGTAAAATCACTTTAAGATATTGCAAAATGAACTGGAAAAATACTAAAAAAATTTACACTTAAATTTTTTTGTATTTATTTAATAAAATGTAAAAAAACTACATATGAGTATTTCTAGTAGAATAATATTCATAATTATATGTTTTGTCTATATTTATATTTAAAAAGTTTTTAAATTGTATATTATGTACTATAATTAGTATTTTTATGAACTACAAAAAAAAATATATTTATTTCTTTACAGAGAATAACGTTATAACTATTATTAATAATAAAATAAGAATAATTGTATTGCTGACTTAAAAACAATTTATTTCATAAATATCTTCAAAAGGAGATTACATAAATAACTGTCTCCTAAATGTCCAACAAAAATATGTGCCCATTTGTGCTTAAAACCCTATATTTTGGACGTTACAAAAATGCATAAAAAAGAGACTTGAATATTTAATTTCGCAATTTTAAAAAAAATACGTATTTTAAAAAAGTCTACAAGCTAAGATTATGACTTGCGATTTTGGATCCTTCATAGAAAAAATACAAATAAACTTACTTTTTACATTTTGCCATCTTGAAAAATTAAAAATTTATAAACACCAAAAAAAGCCTTCATTTAAACAAATAAATATTCACCTTATGCTGTCATCTCTCGGTAATAGATAAAGACATTTATAAATAATTATTTCATACAATTTTCATGTTATAAAGAAGAAGAAAAATATACTTATTCATGAAAATTTGGAACGTCCCAAAAATGGGATGCTAGGCACAAATGGATTAAAGAAATAAAAGTCTCAGTGTGTTTTAAATCTGCCAATAAAATTTGTAAGCAAAAGATGAAAGCTATTTTTATTCAAGGATAAGTTTTATAAATGCCTTTTAGTGTTTCGTAACCTTAATTTTTTTATATATCTATGTAGTTTTAAAATTTTTGTAATACAAAGAAGAATCAAACATGGTTAATGCTTATTTTTAATAACTGTACAAAATGTTTTTTACTCAAAAAAGATGTTACATTAAAAAATATTCAGACTAAAATAAGCTGCTCCCTTTTCAACTTATTTAAATGAATTTGATTAAATATCTTTAAATATTGTCTTTTCAAACTTTAGTTTTATCAGTCATATAAATGTTTCTTTAATGCAATATATAAATAAATTTTTTATGCTAAAATAAATATTAAAAATAATATTCATGGTTATTTATTTAAATTTCATGCTTTCACATTAAATTATTTTTAAATATACGTAAGACATTCTGCTGATATTGTAAACTCCCCCCCTGCCCCCCTCGTTTGTTTTTCTATCAGAAATCGATGAAAAATTTAGAAAGCAAAGTCGATCATCTTATTATTTTTGTTTACACTCTTCTGACTGACTATCAATTATTCTTAAGTATAACACAACTAATTTTTTTAGTAAATAAATAAATAACGAACAATTTTTGGAATACTGAGCTAAACTTTAGTCAGACATATATTAAAGTCATTACAATTAAAAACAGGCATTAACATTTTTTTCTTCTTTGTATTACAACTGTTAAAAACTACATAAATATCTGAAAAATTAAGATTTTTAGGAAAGAGTGAAAAGCATTCATAAAACTTACCTGTGAATAAAAATAGCAATGGGTATCCTTTTTCATTCCTTTCAAGTTTTTGCCATTTTCAGTTTGAAAACGATCGCCAAATAAGCGAAGTTTTGCAACCGTTTTGACCTTGAGAATGTGTTTCTCTACTGCAGGAGGGACAGGGAGTGTAGCATGGATCTGTTCTTCTCCCAGATCGCGAGAACATAGTTAATTTGTTTACAGAAGTTGTTTGCACCGAGAGAAGTATACCTCCATGGTTTAATTTAATTTTTTTTTCAATGAATCAAGTGAATGACTCTCTACCGTTTGTTGACATTTTGCGTACCGTTTGCTGACGTTTTGGGCTAATGTATGCTTTTAACTCGAGTTCTGAAATTGTTTTTCAACTGTGCAAATCATTCAAATTTTGTTAGTTTTGAATAAATTATGGTGAACAGAAAGGATTTCAGGTAAAAAGATTTGTATTTAGGCACTAAGTATTCTCTTACACATCTCAAATCGTAAATTAAGCCTAACATGGCTCCGTCTTATCAGAGACTGGTAAGATCGATGGGTACAACCCCGGATGCATTACACTGATCTTTATATATATTATATATATATATATATATATATATTAGATATATATATTTATTTATATATCATTAAGGAAAATTTGAGATGGCTTGTTGACAATAATTAACTTGCTAAACCGAACAGCTACCAAAACAATAGATCCTTTGACGAAATTTGTGTTTTTTTTTCATGATAGTTTGACAAAATTTGCATTTTTTCCACAATCCTTTCACAAAACTCACATGCTTTCTGCAATCCTTTGACAAAATTTGCATTTTTTTAGAGATCTTTGATGGAATTTGTATTTTTTTTCATGATCCTTTAACAAAATTCTCTTTTTTTCCACAATCCTTTGACAAAATTTGCATGTTTTCAGTGAACCTTAGACAAAATTTATATATTTTTTTTAGTGATCCTTTGACAAAATTTGCTTTTTTTCATGATTATTTAATGAAATTTGCTTTTTTTCTGTAACCCTTTCAGGAAATTTCCTTTTTTTCTGTAAACCTTTCAGGAAATTTGCATTTTTTTTCGTGATCCCTTAATGAAATGTGCATTTCTCCCACAATCCTTTGGCGAAGTTTGCATTTTTTTGATAAAATTCGTGTTTTTCTGTGATTATTTGATGAAATTGGTGAATTTTTCTTTTTTTTTTTTTTTTTTTTTTGACTATATGTCAAAATTTGCGATATTTTTTGTGCACAAATTTTTGGAATGTTGACAGATTTTTTTTAATTTTTCGGAAACTGATGCCTTAAACATTTGGAATTTCCAGAAAATTTTGAACAGAATCAATCACCCCTGCTTCAAATATGGCAGCAGCTTTTAGACTAGTTATGGGAAAATACCTGCATGCTATCTCATTGGGTTCCCTTTCCTATCTTTTATGTTTACTATATTCTGATATTTTATTTATTTATATTTGTTTCAAAAATTTATTTTGAATATACATATCTTTTAATTAATTTTTGAAAAGAATATTAATTATATGAATTTTTTAGTAGAAATCTATTTTTAGAAGCTTCAAAAATGAGAATCCAAAATTACAACTGATTTCACCACTAAATTTTTGAATTATGTTTAAAAAACTATTTGCATTGCAATCTGTTTTGCAACCATTATAAACAGATTGAACATTTAAAATAAACTGCATAACTCCTAAATTACTTGACTGAATGACTTCTCATTTAATATTATGAGGCAAAATTTACCAAAAAATCTAAATATGATGTTAAAATTAGGTGTTTGTATTGAAAATTACAGAGTTCGGTACATTTTTAGTAAGCAGTTAAGCTAATTTTTTTAACATAAATTTAAAGGAAACAATTTCTTGTTGAATGATTATTTCTGTTTGTTTCTGGGACAATTTGATAATTGAAATGTATGGGATGTTCCCCTCCCGCTCTCTTTTTTTATACCGACTGTACATTCAAGCATAAATATCTGAGAAATGGATGACTAGGATAATTGAGATTCTGAAATCGTGTGTAACTAATATTGAACTGCTCTCATCAACCTAAAATTTGTGAGTTGATAAAATTATATATTTTTATTTTGTATATCACATATTGGTACATTATTTACATATGAATATTTTCTCTTTTAAATTAAGAAAAATAATAATCTTTTTGATAAAATGCTTTGCAATACATACATTAGATTTATTACATTCTTCATAATTAAAACAGAAATTTAAATTTAATATGTATATGCAAAATGTTGAGTTTCCTTTTCAATTTTACAATCGTAAAAAGTCTAAAGTTCCATTTTTTTTTCAAAATGTTCATTCATCATAACTAATAGCAATTTGAGTGTCTTTCACTGTTATATTTAACTGAAAAATAAATATCCAAACTGGATATTTACCCTCAAAATAAATATCCATATATTTTGCATCTCTGTTCATGAAATCATTCATGTCATTTTAAGATCACTTTGCATCTCATCTTCACTCTCTCCTATAGTGGATTAATGATGATTTTTATGTATTTTTCCATTCTTGGAAAATGCGAAAGGGAAAAAAATAAACACCTACTAAATGCACCTCCAAATCTATTACAACTCAATATAATAGCATACAATAAGATACTTACAACAATCATAGTTACTTGATCGATTTTATAGCCATATTTATTAAGTACTGGTTTCAAGATATCGGCACATATTTTACTATTCTTAGCCTTAACTCCAATTGTCTTTTTATTGGGTAACTCTACACAAAATAATATAACCTGTTCCACTCTTATTTCTTTACAACTTAAAGTAGTAACATCAGTTCCATGATCTAGAGGCTGAAATAAATAATTAAATATTAAAATTATAAATAACCCAACACTATTTAAGAAAATTTACCAAATATTGCTTACTAACATGATTTTTTTTTTTTTTTTACAAACAAAATTTTAAGGACTAAGTAAGTATACCAGTGTTAGAATAAATAATCAGGATGATAAAAGAAATGACAATTTTGAAAACATCAAAACCAAATAATATCGACTTGAGACAATAGAAAGTTTTACTGATCCTTTTGAAATGGGCATCTCTTACACACATTGGGGTTAAGTACCACTGACAGTCAAGTTTTGCCTAATTGAATTGCTGTATGAATTACACTAGAAGTCAAGTGGGCCTAATATATATTTTCTATACATATTTAATATTAATATTTTTAAAACCATTAAATGGGCATCATATCCATTGGATATAAATTAAAACAATTGAAACATAGAGCTTCTATTATTAAAACATTTTAGTTTATACACAAGAACTTTATACCAGGCATGAAAGTGGGAAATGGGAAAAAAGGTGGAAAATTTTTCCAACTATATAATAAGGCCAAACTCGTATAATTTAGATGCATTTTAACAGTTATTCATACAATAAAATGAATTATAACTGTACATATAATTGTTATTTTCTTTTTGTAACTTAGAAAGTATTAAAAGAAAATAAATAAATAACAATGTATAAATTCATTAAATCAATAAAGAAAATTGGAAAGTTTATTAAAAGTATAAATCCATCCAAATTTTGAATGATTTGACAGTTTAAGACTTTAACTTAAAAAAATCTCTACACTAAATATATGCACACCAAATTGATCTTTACTCCAGAAATACATTTTCAAAAATGCATAATTGAAATTACCTAGAAGCAACTAATTCACATAATAATAAAATATTCTATTCCAAAAAGAACCTTATGGAAACTTCTTTTCTCTAGTTAAAGAACTTAATTTACATAACTTTCAGATGCTTATAATAAAAACTCACCTTTGATTTGATAGTACAGCAATTCAGAAACAAATTCCAAAGATTTGAGTAGACAAAATGTCTAATTATTAAGTTTTCTAGACCCCCCCCCCCCCCCTTTAATGCTTCTAATATTTTCTTTGCATTTTTGCATCAATCCAGAGAATGTCCAAAATTGTTTTTAAAAAGGTGGAATTCCTCCTTTAGGAGGAACTCTTTCATGCCTGTTATACAAACTCTACTAATACAAAAAGCATTAAGAAAACTTGTTATATGTAATCCATCAGCATTATGCATAACTTACCTGGTGAGAACCCACAAGATATGCTTCAACTGCATTGTATGTTAAACTGCGCCGTTCAAGAAGTTTTAACAACATTTCTCCAACAGTTTCTCCTTTTTGAGTTTTTACTACAGTTGTTGAAAGATCAGGCAATATTACCCGGCAATAAAAACCATCAGAGCCACAATGATTTGGGAATAAGGTTAACTCAGCAGAATTCAATGACTAAAGAGAAAATAAATAAAATGTATACTTTTGAAAAGTTAACAAAGATAAAAATGGTAAAAAATAATATGTTACAAAGAATTTCCTCTCTTTTTATATAATACATAACAGCAATATGTTCATTTTTGGCACAGTGGGAAATGAATATAACAACACTAAAAAAAAACCAATAGGTACTCATGTAAACCTGCTTTTTAATACTTTCTCAATCAGTGAGGTCACACCCTCTAATTCTGCTACCACCTTTGGAGACATGAAACATATTCTAAATACAAATTTTAAATAAGTTATTTAGAAGTCTTATTAAAAAAATGAAAATCACACTATAGATGTGACTCAAAGCACTGTATTTTTATAGTCAAGAAGTTTTATTATATCTCAAATAAAATCATCATATTTGCATACTTTATCATGTTTATTTGTAAATAGTTTTTTTTTTTTTTTTTTTTAAATGTAAAACTAACATTTTAATATTTCAGAAAGCAATCTCAAATTTACACTAACCTCCCTAGATGATACATTTTTATAAATAATTCCAACTCCTGTTTCATTACTAGTCAAAGAGGATCTACTATCTGTCATGTCTGACTGTGTGGAACTGGCATCATCTAGTTTGTGCGAGTCTTTATCTTTTTTCTTTTTTTTCAAGGATTTTCTAATTTCACAGTGTCTGTCCCATAACCTACTTCCTCCACTTTTGGATTCATTGGACTTAGTTTTGCTTACTAGAAATAAAGTATCAAACAAATGTTAAGTTGCAATCAAACATTATGCATACTAGAAATAAAGTATAAAACAAATGTTAAGTTACAATCAAACATGACTTCAAAAGAACAAATATTCTATACAATTCTAAAATGTTGGAAATTAAAACAATCATAAACTACCATATATTTAGACTCCAAAATAATTCTGGAATTACAGGGTATTAGGATAAAGGTCCCTCAACACCACTAGGAGATTTGCATTGCCTTTACAGGGATTATGAAGGCACAAATTCTGCATCTTGTTCTGTTTTAGTTATGAAGCTTATTAGTCAATCCTCTTATTAAATAAAACAAACTGAGAATTCAGAAAAGATCTTTCATTTTTTAATTCTCATTGCCATTATTAGTCAATCTTCTTATTATATAAAACAAATTGAGAATTCAGAAAATATTTTTCTTTTTTGCCTTAACAAAAACAGATTTATTAAAATAAAAATGTCTTATAGGTCAGTATTATCTCTAAAATTTAAAATCAGAGATATTGATCAAAATCTAATATGGTGATTAAGTCTTATTCAACAAATTATTGAAAATATTAATGAATATTTATGAGATATAAAATCTATGCAGCTTTCATAAAAATATTACAATTTCTCACAATAATGTCAAATGCATGTTTTACAATATTTCCAAATATTTTATTGTCAAATGCAAGAGAAATATTTCAGTGCTCTTTCCACCAGGTTCATCTACAAGAAAATGATTTAATAATAAATTTTTATTACTTTTATTGATTTATTTACTTTACTTTTTATTTCCTGTATATTTAAAGATTGTTTTATAAATCAGAATCTAAACATGGTTTTTTTTAAGAGAGAAAAAGCAGAATGCTATTCAAAGTTTTGGCTATTCTGTGTGCATATCTGACATTTACTAATGAACAAGTGACACTGAATGTTGGGTGTTAAATGTTATGTTTTAGAGCATCTGACTGAATATAAATTAAAAAAAGTAATAATTCATAATATGAGATAACCAAATTAGCAAATGTGTGAATACATTTATGCCATGGTATCAATGACTTTCTCTTCTTTAATTCACTTGATAATTTCTGCTTTTCACTTGCTGGATTTTCATTCTCCTGTTTTTGACCCTGGTATAATAAAGGCTGTCCTTGCATTTCTCTCAGCATGCATTCTTTAAACATAGAAGACTTCAAGAACCTTTGATAACAGTCAAACTTCATTAAATTGAAAATCTGAAAATATAAAGTTCATGAGTTTATGAGAAAATGAAAATTTAAATTTAAAATTATCCATATGAAAAGCCAACATTACAAATAATAATAATGATAAAAACAATAAATATGATAACTTTAGTGCTAACTGGTGTAAGAGAGGTAAGTCACTCTTGAAAAAGAGAGGGGAGACTAAATCGTAAAAGAGGCTAAAATATAAAAAAAAAAGGACAATTTTTGCCTTCCACAGAAATGTTTTGGGTAAACAGCCACTATAAATTTAACAACATCTGCAGCATGCATTTTTTCTCTGTAAGGGAGACCGGGGCTATTAGGCGTAGTTTTTAGTTATTAATTTTTATTAATTTTTTGTTTAAGTTTTTTATGAAACTTTAACTATACTTTTAAAGAACAGGCTATAAATACCCATAGTTTTGAGTTTGTAGCTTTCATAGTTTATGTTTAGTGGAAGCCTAAAGTAAAAGGAAAATTGTGCGCCAACCTACCCCATCACGGGACAAGTTGCCTATTCCTATGGGATAAGTTGGCACACACTTTATAAAAATTTATATGAAACTCAAATAAGACATACAGTTAAGAGAAATCAATTTCATTATTACCAGTAAGTTTAAACAAAGTCGTTATTGCCGTATAATGTAAATTCTAAATTATACAGACATAAAAATAATGAATAAAACATTGGGTAACTTCTATCCTACTCGATATCATCATCAGAATTACAGTTGTCACAAATAAAAAATCGAGTGTCTCCATTTGGGCAGGCCTCGTGTGCCCAAAATCTTGCATTGCAACCACTTTTCTCGGTGTTTGCAGTTTTTCAAGCTACCAGCAGACACCAGACCCCGAGCCAACTTGTCCTGTGTTCAATGCACCTACTAGCCCCATAATAAATTTCTTCACAAAAGGGACACGTAACCATCTAAGCATTAATAATCCAAGTAAATCACATATGGGGTAAGTAGAGTTAATCATACACTAAGAAAAACTGCACAGGTTAAATCGCAATTATTAAGATATGTATTAGAAATTAGAAAAAGAATGAAGCAACAAAAAATTATTTATGAGTGCAAAAAACAGAAAAATCATAAAAAATCTCTCTCCACTGCAAGTAGGTAACACTGCAAAACTACAATGGAGATTGTAAAAAGCAAGAAGAAAGGTACTCTGTGACTGGTTGCACAATCTATCCACAAACAGGTAATTTATGAGAATTGCGCCTACTTACCCCTGCAGCCAACTAACCCCGCTCTCCCCTAATTGAAAAGAAATATATAGGTGTATATGTGCACTTATTAAGTCAAGACATTTTAATTATCTCACACTGAGCAAACACTTTTAGGGTTCCGTACTTAAAAAGTAAAAACGGAACCATTATAAGATCACTCCTGTGTCTGTCTGTCACAGCCATTTTACTTATAAACTATGGAACATGAAAAGTTCAAATTGGGAAAAATAATAAAGACTATTGACCCACATATTTACAGATTATTAAACACTCACAAATATATTTAAGAAAAATGTAGAGGGACTAATTAAATTGCTTGAAAAAATAAATCTTTTTTTTTACATTGTGTCGTGTATTATACGAAAGAGTTCATAATGCAGAACTCAAAAATACATTTCTTTTAATTTTAGGTATTATATTTTACGAGATATCGTCAAAAATTACTGACAGTAAAATTATGAAAAAATTAGAGGTAGTAGATGTTCATTTAAACCTTGCAGGAAAGCTATAGCGATTACCCTAGGTCACATAATTTTTGAGAAAAGTGCATTATTCCGTTACACACAAATTTTGATTTGCAGGCATTCAGCAAAGGTGTTAAGGAGTGCTGAAGGTGCCTATTGTATCGTAGCAGAAGTGTAAAAGCATTGTTGATAATGATTTTTTTAAAAAAAATAGTCAGTAATCAGTTGAGATATTAACCCTTAAAGACACGGACAGTTAGGACATACATGATGACAGGGGTGGTGTACTCCATGTACCATCCACTTTTAAAGCCTAGATAACAACTTTTAATGATATACAGGGTGGTCATAAAAAAAAACTTTGCCGATATATGCAACTCCAGCAGCCGGCCCATTTAGCCAACCGAGATAATATTTCAGATATAGTTATTCAGAGGTATGAGCTCAGGATTCTGTGAAAGGCAGACCTGCCAACCTTTGAAAATGAGAAATAGTAGCACCCAAAATTCAAATTAATGTAGAGATTGGTTGGTTGGTTGGTTAATGTTTTTTACGCTGCATATTGGGTTAACTCTGATTGCTTTCGGTTTGGATCGAGTTTAGATTCCTGCAGGTTGGATTTGGGTTAACCCGATTTTTCAAAAGTTAATTCTGTATATTCTTTCTGATTAAAAACTATATATATCATAATAATAAACATGGATTTTTGTCTGTGTGTGATGTTTCCTGAAGCGAGCACAGAGCAGGGGTTAAAAAAATCAGAAATTCACAGAAAATTTTCTGAAAGATTACAGGAGTGGGGAGATTTCTTCATGGCACTATTTATACATTTTCCTGCGACCCTTTCACACAATGCGTGTTTTTTCCATGATGCTTTGCTGAAATTAGCTTTTTTTCTGCGATCCTTTGACGAAATTTATGTTTTTCAGCGATCCTTTGACCAAAGTCGCCTTTTTTACCGCAATCCTTTGGCGAACTTTTGGTTTTTTTCGCGATCCTTTGACGAAATTCGCATTTTATTCGCAATCCCTTGGCGAAATGTGTGTTTTTTGCGATCCTTTGGAATAATTTGTGTTTTTTCTGCGATTCTTTGACGAAATTTACATTTTTACGCGATCCTTTGACGAAATTTGTATTTTTTCGCGATCCCTTGAACAAATTTGCATATTTTTCGCGATTCTTTCACGAAATTCGTGCTTTTTCGCGATCCTTTGATGACGAAATTGACATTTTTTTTTTTTTTTTTCAGAGAATGATTGACGAAATTGATTTTTTTTCCCAGGCGTGTGTGTTTTTTGCAAAAAATCGTAGTTTTAGACCGATTTTTGCAGCATAGTAATTTTTACCTCCAAATCATAGAAACTACAATTTTTTCGTAGCAGTTGGCAGGTCTGGAAAGACAACAAAGTTGTGCTCACAGTTACGGTTATAGGTACAGAAACTCGAAATTTTCGAATGGCAACACCCATTTTTTTCTGACGCAAAGTGCTCAGCACATGCAAAAACTATTAAACAGCACTGGAATGTTACGTATATCGCAATAAACAGAAGCATTATGCACACACAAAAAACAGCTCTGCGAACGGAAAAAAAAACAGGATTGGGACGCACGGAGGAAATTTGCATATGACAGAGGCAAGAATCCATTTTCTATGCTGACTATCTGACGAACGGCGTTCTGTGATCGGTGTTTTGCCTCTGTCATATGCAAATTTCCTTCGTGCACCCCAATCATATTTCTTTTGCTTGTTCGCAGAGCTGTTTTTTGTGTGTGCATAACACGTCCGTTTATTGCAATACATGTACCATTCCAGCGCTATTTAGGGTTTTTGCTTGCACTGAGCATTTTGCGATGAAAAAAAATGGGCGTTGTCATTTGAAAATTTTGAGTTTCTGTATCTGTAACTGTAACCGCTAATTTGACGCCGTTCACAGAATCCTGAGCTCATACCTCCGAATAACTATATCTGAAATCTCATCTGGATCGGTTAAACGGACCAGCTGCTAGAGTTCCATATATCGGCAAAGTTTTTTTATGACCACACTGTGTTTGTGTAATGCAATGCCCAGTAGCAGTATAAAAGCAATAAACGTCAAATTGTTAAAACAGACTAATTTAATTAGAATTAATCACATAAATATTATGGGATATGCGACTAGTTTGCATTGAGTGGATCTCTCAATACGTCTCCCGTGTCTTTAAAATTTAATTAAAATCTATCAGGAAAAACGTGGCAAAGACCAAGGCTTTAGTGTCTAGAATATATAGCGTGGAAATAGGCTATCCCAGTAGTACTTAAAAAACCGCTAAAATATTGTATCCCTTAAATGTAAAATGATGCTGAAATCCAAGGATTCGATCGCAGCAACATCTGCAGGATTTTTTCTAAAACACCAAGACAATTTGGTCTAGATGCTAACACAATGTGTACATTGAAATTAGAAAATATAATGCAGATGTCACTGCGATCGGCTTATTGAATTTCAGCATCATTGCACATTTGGGATACAATTTATTAGCGCTGCTTGGATTGTAGATTTCCACACTATGTATTCTAGGCGCTGTATCAAGGTGGCGTTGCAACTTTGCAACCTCTTTTGAAGCACGCTTAGCACAATGCCAAGTTTAAACTTTGAACAAGGGTTTTGTTTTAGCTATGCTGTAAAAAGAAAAAGATTATTACTACGCTGAATTTAGTTTTATAAAATGAAAATGAAGTTTAAATATGCACTACTTTTATTGTCAGTACCAAATTAAGTTAATCATAAACAGATCAGGATAAGATTTAAAAAAAATGAGTTATTAAAATAAATTAAATATTAAATTAAATTATTAAAATTAAAATAAATTATTAAAATAAAAGCAATATTTGCTATCATTGAGGCTTCATATCTCTTTGAACTTTTATAGTATACCCATTCATATTTTTCTAGTATATACAGCTGCATCCAAATCCTACGTTGCATATGTTTTTTGTCTTATTATTCTTTTAGCAAAGATTTTTTAAATAGTGCAGTTAATAATTCTTATACTTATTGTACAGAACCCTCTGAATGCGAGTAATAGTCACACTTGACAGTTTATTATTATTTTACTCTTCCAGTTACTAAGATTATGAATAGAAGTGTAAAAATAACAACGTTAAATCACCAAAAATTTTTAATTTTAAATTTGGTGATTTAACGTTGTTATTTTTACGCTACTATTATATTTCACCAAGCTCCTTCTTGATAAGATTATGAATGCTAAACAAATAAACTCTTTGCAAAGAGCCTGATTTCTTAATTAGCCTATGACATATACCGATCTATTTAAATATGTATAAATATGGATATAAGCTCAGAAATATAAATAATAATAAAGAAAAAACTCTTTAAATCAACCTTTTTTTCTGTTATTTGCACTTTTTACTCTAAATTTTATTTTGCTATGTCATCTGTTTCACACAGTCTTTAAAATTATATTATTTTGATTGTCTTATTTTATAATGAAGCCATAGAAAAAATTATAAGGACACGTTGAAAAATGAATAATATGTATTAAAGTAATCATCAACTGAAAACAAAATCAAACATAATTTATTATGTGTAATTAGGAGACATTAGGAACTTATTAATATGAAATTAAATTAGAATAAAATATATACATCACATATTAATAGAAATACATGATGTGAAACATGGAAAAAATTAAGGACATAATCAAATATGTCTGGAAATAAATTAATATTCTACAAAATCACCTTTTTTTTCAATGACCCTTATTAATCGTGCAGTCATTGACTCAGAAAATCCAGTTATAGTTTGTTTAGTAATGCTTTTCCACACTAATTTGATGGATGATGTCAAATCATCTGTATTTGCAAATCGTGTGCCATGCTTATATACTTCTCTAACTAAAATACCCCATAGATTTTCTATGGGGTTTAAATCAGGGCTTTTTGATGACTAATCCAAAAGTTGGACAGAATTGGCCTCGAACCATAAAATGTGCAAGACACATGGCAACTTACATTGTCTTGTTGAAACAAATAATCACCCCCTCTGTGATAAAGGGTTCTTCAGGCAATAATTTTTCAGCTAGCATATCCACATATGATTCTGAATTTATGTGACCTCCAATTGACATGATTGGTGTTGTTCCATTGGCTGCAAAACCTGCCCACACCATCACAGAACTTCCTCCAAATTGGCCTTTGGAAAAAAAAACAGATTTATCTTTCCCAAGTCATACCAATAATGGAGAAAACCATCTGGTCCATCTAAATTACATTTTTTTTTCGTCCAAAAATACCAAGTCTTTCTAGCAAGATCCAAAAGAAATGTGTTTCTTAGCAAATTCCAATCGAAGCTTATTATGTAGTTTTGTAAGTGGTAGGTGTTACCATAGTTTAGCATATCTAACACTGGGATTCTTTTATAGAACATTACAAACTGTTCGACTAGTGCATGGTAGATTCATTTCTGTTTTATTTTAAACAAGCTTGATGTGCAATTCCACGTTATTTGCACATAGTCAGAAAAACAGGCATACCTGTATGCTTCTTCTTGCCATAATCTCTTGGATTCCATAAAAAATTATAAATTACTATTTTAGATCTGTTTATAATCCTTACAATTTCATGTCCACTCATTCCACATTTTCTGTAAGCAATAATTTTTCCCTTTTCAAATTCAGATAGTTGTATGCTCTTTGGAATGAGGAAGAACTAGAAAAACTGAACAACCTTACTGTGCAACAGTTTTAGGCTACTTTAAACAATCCTATGATATTACCAAATATGCAAAAATTTGTATGCGATTTCAAAAGAAATGAGTGTCCTTATAATTTTTTCCGAGTAGCAAGCTATTAAAACCTTTTAAAGATTTTCCACATTTTCAACTTAAAGTTTGTTCAGAAATGTTCCATTTCAAGCATTTTTATCATACAAATATTTACATTATTTCCTAGCCAAGCGGCTCCTTGGCAACTTTTTGCTTGTCCTTATAATTTTTTCCATGGCATGTTGCAGTGTAATCCAGCATGATAATTACAAATAAAATAACATATTTCATAACAATTCAATTCCCATGTTTATAAATGCAAATTAAAAAGACATGTTCATAAAAATAGGTAAATAAAGTAAAATAAAATTATCCAAATGTTCACTTATAATATTACTTCTTTAAATTTATATGAAATAACTGACTCATAAATTAACACAAGAGTAAAAATTTGTCAATTTGCAAATCGCTTGATGAAAAAACATTTAAATATGATGAAGATATTGGCTTGAAAAAAAAAATTTTTTTTGATTAATGGTAAAATATAAAATTAAGCCATCTGAGGTTTCTAGGCACAATATGTTGTAATTATATCAACTTTCCTTTTTCTATGCTTTTTTGAAGGTTTTCTACTTCCTTAAGTTTTTCCTGCTCAATTTTATGCAAACTCAAAATTTTTTTGGGCATACTCTGGGCAACACTAATTTCACTCAGATCTCTTTTCTGTAATGTGTTACTCAAACAATTATTAGATTCTTTAAATAAGCAATTGGATACTTCAGAAACTATTTTATTTTATTTTTTTTCTTTTTAAGGCCCTTTCTTTTAATCTTCTACCTGATTAATTGTTTTTTCAGCTTTTTCAAATTTTTCTTTTGGCTCTTAGACAAATTTCTTAGCAGTCATTGAAGCAAGCTCTGGCTTATTTGCGAATGTCTTCAATGCATCTTTTACTGCCAAAATAGCATTAAAAGTTCTTATACATGTAGATAGATGCTTCTCATCAGTTAAAGCCATTCTTGGCACCAAAAATCATCTTTATATACTGGCATTATATATGATAAAGATAAGGTAACTTTAATTACTTTTTTTAATTCAATATATATTTTTTTCTGTCCAATTGCATTTTCTTTGTTTAAAAACTTTTGCAACTAATTATCAATTCTTTTCTGTTCTGTCTCTAGCTGCAAAACCTTAAATTCATGAATTAAAATATCTTCTTTTATATTTATAGGAAGCTTCTTGGTGACATATATGATATATATTGACTACTCTTTTAATTTTTTATGTGTGAGGCTTCATTTCAATAATTCTATTCCTACAAAAACTGAACTCTTGGGAGGAGCACAAGAGCTTTGTTATGATTTTAGGATATTTTCCTGCAGGGAGAGAATGTTTCAATTTAGGAAGAACATCTAATTAAATTGGCTCTATATTCTTTAACAGATGTGGTCTTGTGTTGGAAACTGGCTTGGCTCAAACCTGATTACATTACCAACAGTGAATTCTAAATTTCATGGGTAATTGTTATTTATGATTTAATAAATGTTAGCTAGAAAAATATTAATTTGGATTTATGATTTAAATGTAATCTTATTTTGACATTAATTTGAATTTATCCTCTATTATAATGATTTAACCTGATTTATATGCTCTAAATCTAATAGCTGTCAAATATGAGGAAACTTAATTAAAATTTATAGTTTAAATATAATCTGTTAACGTAAATTAAACAACTGAATCCAATAACTGTCATACTTGGAAAAGCAAATTACTATTTATAATTTTTAAGAATCATTTAATCTTTATTTTAACTTTAATTATAATTATGAATCTAATAACTGTCACATTTAAAGAAATTTAATTAGACTTTATTGCTTTGAGTAATCATCTAACATAAACATATCAATCAACTTCTATTTTGGTAGATTGATTTCACAATCATTAATTATCATAAAGATGTTTATTAAGGACAAATTCTTATCACTTCACACACACACACACACACACACACATATATATATATATATATATATATATATATTAGGGTGGTCCTTAAAAAATTAAATTTTAAATTTTCTATGGGGCACCCTCCTATTTTGTTCTATGTATAAAATAAAGTCTTTCACAAAAATTTCAAAATAAAATATTTTGTAAGGGTCGCTACCAAGGTTTGAATTTTTTTTTTAATTAAAAATTGACAAATTTTGTACCCTATTAATATATTATTAATACAAATCCATAGTCATTGACAAATTGAGTCATGATATGATAATTAAGCTCTAAAGGCTGTCATTTTTTTTTTTTAAGTTTCAACATATTTACACAGTCTATTGTCCAAACCCAGTCAGGAGTATTTCATGTCTACACTCTATTTCACCTCAACTTGGCAGCATTGTGAAAGATAGATAATCTAGCATTCTGCCTTGAAAATAGTTCTCTGTTATTTTTTAATCTTAAATATCTAAAATGCGTAGGAATTTATACGATAATGTTTATAAATTATAGATTTTGATTTTTTTAATATTCATAAAATATCATACTATATGGCCATATTCGTATCAAACAGTATCCGTATTGAAGAGTATCGTATCATTCGTATCAGAGCACCAAAACTTTAAAAAAATTTCAGAAAGCGTTCCTTTGACAGTTCACTGGAATTGCAAAATTTTAGAAGACATTTCAGGATCTAAAACTATAGACAGATTAACCATTATTGTTTCCCGTAAAGATATTGACCATTTAACTAGCTGCTCCACAACTTCAGTCAGGAGCAGGTGAGGCAATAGCTCTTGCTGTCAATGAAACATTGGAGTTGTGGAGATTATAAAAAATAAAATGTATGACTTTTGATATAACCTTTGTTAATACTTGTTTATCAGGAGAAGCTTGTGCTCTTCTGGATTAGAATATGAACAAAGAAATGATTTGGCTTGCTATCATCACATCCTTTAAATTATGCTTGAGGAAGTTGTTATTAAGTCTCTCAGAGTTTCAAGCGGACCAGACATACCATTATTCAAACGTTTTAAAATTTCGTGGATGTCTATCGATTATGGCATATTTCAGACTCCCATGACTGACAATTTAATCAATGAAAAAAAAACACATAATGCGTCCGAAATTACAGAATTTGCACAAAATCATCTTAATGATTTTCAACCAAGGGACGATTACAAGGAATTGGTAGACCTGCCGTCATTTTTTAGGAGCAGTACACGAAAGAGGTGTTTACATTAGGGTTCCAGGTGGATTGCATCGGGTTCCATGGATGGTGAAGGTCATACACTTGCTCAAGATTTATTTATTTAGAGATCAGTTTAAACTCTCTAAGCAGGAAGAATCTGGAGTTCGTCAAGTTTGCTCGTTTGTGGTGAAAATCTACATTCACAGCTGGTGTCACAGGCCCAATGATTTATTGCTCCTGAAGAACTTGAAAAGACGAAAATGTAAATGAAATCATTTCTTTGTGTGCTTTGAAGAAATTCCTAGGACATTTCTGTACTTCACAGAACTAGTTGGTTTTGCATTTTTCAATGATAATGTCTTTTTTGAAAGTAAAAGAAAAATGGTGCATGCTTTGAAAAATGAAGAAAATTATGAACCTTTGAAATGTACATGGGCTGATCCTGATGTCAGTCTCCAAAATGACTTGCAAGACTTTCTAACAAACAGCACTCTGAGGTTTTCTTTTAAATTATGGATTTACCTTCAGACTTTTTTGAAACAGATGCAGCTAATTGGAATAAAAATGAATCCTACAAGACATGTAAGGCACTAGCAACTTCAGTCAAACTTGTTAATGATGTAGCCGAAAGTTATATAGCACTCATGGTGGAATACAATAAACTTCATTCAAAAGATAACAAACAAAAACAGTATTTCAAGGATATGATGATGGCAATCCAAATCATTTCTTTGTTCATACTCTGCTCCAGAAGAACACAAGCTTCTCTTGATAATCCGGTATTAACAAAGGCTATATCAAAAGTCATACGTTTTACTTGCTTGGTACTCTCCACGACTCCAATAGTATGTTACCAGCAGAAGCTATTGCCTCTTGAACTATCCTGATTGAAGTTTTGGAACAACACGTAACTGGTCGATAGCTTTACCTGAAGCAATAATGGGTAATCTGTCTACAGTTTCAGATCCTGAAATGCCTTCTAAAATTTTGCAATCACAGTGAATAGTCAAAAGAAAGCTTGCCAAAAACTCTTTTTTTAAGTTTTGGCCTCTACTTGCTCGTCTTCTGATACGAATATGTCCATTAAGTACATTTTACGAATATCAAAAAATCAAATTCTATAATTTATAAACATTATCTTATAAATTTTTATGCATTTTAGCTATTTAAGGTTAAAAAATAACAGAGAAGTATTTTTCAAGGCGGAATGTTAGATTCTCTACCTTTCACAATGCTGCCAAGTTGAGGTGAAATAGAGTGTAGACATGAAATACTCCTGACTGTGTTCGGACAATAGGTTGTGTAAATATATTGAAACTTGAAACAAATGACAGTCTTTACAGCCTAATATCATACCATGATTCAATTTGGCAATGACTATGGATTTGTATTAATAATATATTATTAGATTACAAAATATGTCAATTTTTAATATTTAAAAAAAATTCAAACCTTGGTAGCAACCCCTAAAAAATGTTTTAAAAATTTGAAATTTTTGTGGAGGTCTTTATTTTATACATAGAACAAAATAGGAAGGTGCTCCAAAAAAATTTTAAAAGTTAATTTTTTAAGGACCACCCTAATATATATATGCGTGTGTGTGTGTGTGTGTGTGTGTGTGTGTGTGTGTGTGTGAGTGAAATGATAAGAATTTGTCCTTATAAGTATATTTGTAAGTACATATATATACATATATATATACAGTGGCGGTCAAAAGTTTCCGGCCAGCATAAAATTTATGGTTAATTTGTAAGTATACCCATATGAAGAGGAATCTCAAAGTGATACTTATACACTTTATTGACATGACAGTTAAGAACTTATTTATGGAATAAAAATTAAATATTAATAAATTTAATTGACAAAATTAATTGCAAAAGAAAACACATGTTCTCAAAAGTTTCCGGCCACCTTGGCAAGTTTGGAAAAAAATGGTGTCATAAAAGAAAATAACAGTGATCAACAACATTTACAATTAGTATTTTGTATTCATACATTTAGCAATATGTACTGTGGCGCAGCAACGTGGCATTGATTCAATGAACGGTTTTAGATCATCAATGCTAAATTTTGTCCACGGTTCTGGCAATTTTTGTGAAAATGCTGCTGAATTGGAATATTTATAATTCCACACACGTTTTCAAGTTAGTTTCAAAGATTTTCTATTATATTCAGATCGGATGATTGGGCTGTCCATTTCAAAAGCAAAGTTTTTTTGTGCGAAAGCCACTGCTTGACGAGCTTGCATGTATGCTTTTGGTCATTATCATGATGACACAAATAGTTGCGACCACAATTTTTCCTCCAGTAAGGCAGCAAATGATCTTGCAAGATATCCTTATGCATTGAACTATGCATCTTGCCGCGGATTTCAAATAACGGACAGGTGCATTTTCCAGAAAATGCTCCCCACAGCATAACGTGTCCTCCGGCGTGCTTCATTGTAGGAATAATATATCTAGAACCTTATCTTTTGTTTTTAGGTCATCGGTTGTATTGTTTTTTATCACTCACAAAAAGATTGAACGTTGAATCTTCTGAAAATAGTACTTTTTTCCAGTTTTCAGTTGTCCAGTCTTTGTATTCCCTGGCAAACGCCATTCGGACCCTCTGAATTTTTTTACTTATGAAAGGTTTTTTAACACCGACTGTTCTATAAAGTTCTACGACACATAAGCGCCTGGACACTGTAGATAGACTTGTTTCAGCAATAACCATAACACCATAAATCGCTTTTAACACCATAAATGGCATGGAATTGCAGTGGCATTTTTACGCGGGTCATCAACTGCTTTTCTTCTGATAATTCTGTTCACAAGAATAGTCGTTTTCTGGGGTCCCCCGGACCGTGGCAAGTTCCGAAGGCCATGACAATCTTTATATATTTTTTTAAATATTGTTTACAGCAAATTTTCTGATCGACAACTTTGCCGCAATTTCACGAGAGGATTGCCCCTTTAGCGACAAACAAATCCCTCATTTAGGAACAATAAATTGTTAAACTTTTCATTTTTGAATTTCAAATACATTATTCACCTTGATTAATTAACAAACATGGCCAAAAAAAACACTTTAGCGATAGCAAAAACTAATGAATGACGAATGGCCGGAAACTTTTGCATGCGCGAATTTTTAATTCCTCCCCTTTGCATCAAGTATCTTACGTAACCAATCAAAATGATCACATGGTCAGAGGTAATTTGCTTATTCCTAACTTTTGGAGCAATTTAACTTCTTCTTCGCTAAAGCGTTCTGTCAAACAAATAAAAAAAACTAACTGGCCGGAAACTTTTGACCGCCACTGTATATACTAGCTGCCCCGCGTTGCCCAGGCCTGTAATAATATTCTTAAATAAACCTGAAATTTGTATTGCAGGTCAGTACAGATGGGTGGGGTGGGGGGTGCAAGGGTAGAAACTTTGTAAATTACCAGGGCCCGACTCTTGTTCAGTTGGAAAGTTATGCAAAGCCAGTGGTTAGTTTTGAATTTTCATTTGTCTCAAACTTTAAACTCTTTTATTCAAAATTAATTGGTGAATTTAATTAAAATTTAATTATGTTTTCAATATTATAAATTTTTATTAGTAATAGTAGTAAATTTTTATTTAAAATCTTTATATGAAAAAGTAATTACAAATGCATCCTAAACTGTAATACTGAAAAAGAAATAATAAAATTACATCAATTATTTTAAAGTTAACAATATTTACTGTATGTACTTATTTACTTATTACCATATTGATTTAAAAATACCTGAACTTTTTTCACTTTAGATAAAATCTTTACATGAAAAAGTAATTACAAATGCATCCTAAACTGTAATACTGAAAAAGAAATAATAAAATTACATCAATTACTTTAAAGTTAACAATATTTACTGTATGTACTTATTGCCATATTGATTTAAAAATACCAGAACTTTTTTCACTTTAGATAAAATGAAATCCTTAAAATAGCAAAAATCGACTAATTCAAAAATGTCAAGTCAGTCGTACCAAGTATCAAACCAGAGTACCTTCATACAGAAAACTAAGGCGTTAAACAATTACACCACAAGTGCTTTGGCACACTTAGTAAATTAAGCTTTCCTATTCGCAAGTCGTTTCTTCTTTTCTTTTTTTTCACGTCGGTTTTATTAGCATAACAAAATAGATATTTAGTGTTGTCCGAATTCTCTGAAATTTTAATGGATTGTAAATATAACTAAGACCAAACCCTTTTTAAATTTTCATAAAAATATATGCATATTTTATAGAGGGAAAACGTTTAACTGAAATGGAGCGAATTCGCACCAAAATGTAAATCCTCTTTATGAGGCGTAAAGTGATTTGCATTTGACGCATTTGAAAAGGTTAAAAAACTCATATTTTTAAAAACCAATTACACCATCAATTTGGAGAAGATTTCAGCTTTATAAGCATATTTTTGGTTTGTCAGTACCTTTAAAATTGCATTGTGGGGAGGTGTTGCAATAAGGGAGAAAAACATTTTTTAGAAAAACGATCCATTTTGATTTTTTTTTTCAAGGGGTTAACTGCGATATATTTTTTTATTGATTGCAGCATTTGAGACGTAAGAGTATGATCTTTCAAAACATGTCTTCGTTTCTAACTTTACTTAGCAGTTTGGATAATTTTAGTTAATAAATAATGACAAAATGTTCTGAAATATTTTTTTTCTGATTTTCATTTGCGTATCAGTGCCTTCAACGCATGCGTCAGAGATTTCCCCCTTTCCCAACGGCTAAGATGATTTTTTAATGACAATGAGTTATGGTTGTTAATTATTAATAGGCCCAAACTATTAATAGGCATCTCATTATGTTGGGCAGAACTGAAATGACAATCTTCAAAGCCAAACTGCATAAAAATAACTACAGTGAAACCCCGATTTAACATTATTCAAGGGACCATACAGAAATGATGCTAAATGCTGGAAAACGTTAAATCTGGGCAAGACGTAAACAAAACACTGAGCATAAAAGAAAGACTAATTTAGGTAAGATACATTTCATTTCTTGATTTACAATGATTTAGACATCAGTTTTCTAAATTATGTTTTAAAGAATTGGATATTTAATTTTACGTACTGTTTTTACTTGCTACAACACAAATCACTTTCTAAACTTAAAGGATTTTTTTGTAAGCTTTTTTTATTGGTCTTCTCTATTTCAAAGGAATACACTATATTTTACCATCTAAAGCTAATAAAAGTACTCTAACGATCTATCATATCTGTTCTAGTACAAAAAGCATAATCGAATAAATTAAAGTATTGGTGCAGATGGAAGAGAGAAGGGTTTTCGAATATTGCACCCGCAGTTGGTAAGAAAGACAAAAACAGGAGAGATTCTAAATTTTGCGTTTATTTATAAAAGAAATTTATTTATTTTCATTACAATTTTTGACTATTTTAGAACAATTTCATTGTGTTTTTACCACTGAAAAAATGTTAAATGCAGGAAATATTTCAAAACGATAATGTTAAATCATTACAAGTATAAGAAATTAATTGTGACTAGTGAAAAATGATAGTCTAAGAGCTAGCAACGTAAAAAAAACATCATTTTATAAAGGCTCATTTTTCTATATGTTTTTCCGATTTATGGTGTGGTACGTTTGCGGGCAGTCTGGCAGTCAGGAGACGTTGCGATTACCTGCGGGAAGAGGGGTTATGCAGGTCAAAAAACTTCAAAATTACGTCATTTTATCAAGGCTCATTTTTCTATATGTTCTTCCAATTTATGGTGTAGTATGTTTCTGGGCAGTCTGGCAGTCAGGAAACGTTGCGTTTACCAGCGGGAAAAGGGGTTATGCAGGTCAAAAAACTTCATAATTACATCATTATATCAAGGCTCATTTTTCTATATGTTTTTCTGATTTATGGTGTAGTACGTTTGCGGGCAGTCTGGCAGTCAAAAGATGTTGCGTTTACCTGTGGGAGAAGAGGTTATGCAGGTCAAAAAAACTTCAAAATTACGTCCTTCTAGAATGATTTTTGTTTATAACATCTGTTTCTACTAACTATTTGTGATATTTTTCCATTATTACCAGATGTTACCAATGTCGCTAAGACCCTGCCAGATCCACATTTATAGGTAACATATTACTCTTTGGTTAACAGACCTATAATTAATTTTCCAGACACAAATTCGGTTGCAAAGTTAATGCCAGACAGCTTTAAATATGGCAACGAAAGTGCCTGTTTCAGAAGTGTTTTACAGTTCAAAAATTATAAGTCACCTTTACGTCATTTTATCAAGCTTAGAAATAACAAGATATTAAACTTAGGCTAGCAGAAAACCTACAACTAATTTACCAGACACAAATTCGGTTGCAAAGTTAATGCCAGACGGCTTTAAATATGGCAACGAAAGTTCCTGTTTCAAGAGTGTTTTATAGTTTAAAAATTATATCATCTTTACGTCATTTTATCAAGCTTAAAAATTACAAGATATTACTCTTTAGCTAGCAGACAACCTATAATTAATTTTCCAGACACAAATTCGGTTGCAAAGTTAATGCCAGATGGCTTTAAATATGGCAACAAATGTGCCTGTTTCAAGAGTGTTTTATAGTTTAAAAATTATATCATCTTTACGTCATTTTATCAAGCTTAAAAATTACAAGATATTACTCTTTAGCTAGCAGACAACCTATAATTAATTTTCCAGACACAAATTCGGTTGCAAAGTTAATGCCAGATGGCTTTAAATATGGCAACAAATGTGCCTGTTTCAAGATAGCTTTATAGTTTAAAAATTATGTCATCTTTACGTCATTTTATCAAGCTTAAAAATCACAAGATATTACTCTTTGGCTATCAGACAACCTATAATTAATTTGCCAGACACAAATTCGGTTGCAAAGTTAATGTCAGACGGCTTTAAATATGGCAACGAAAGTGCCTGTTTCAAGAGTGTTTTATAGTTTAAAAATTATATCATCTTTACATCATTTTATCAAGCTTAAAAATTACAAGATATTATACTTTGGCTAGCAGACAATCTATAATTAATTTGCCGGACACAAATTCGTTTGCAAAGTTAATGACAGACGGCTTTAACCCTTTCCGGAACAGGCAAATTTTGTTGTAAAATGATGAAATCATCGACTGATACCGGAATTTACATACGACTTTTTTAGAAATTAAAAAGTTGTTACTTTACTCTTTCATTTTTAATGCAAAATTTTATTAAAATATTCTTGGCACCGTTTGTAAGTTTGGAATTAAAATTAGGTATCCCGACCCGGGCACACTGTGCCAGAAAGGGTTAAATATGGCAATGAAAGTGCCATAGTTGTCTGCTAGCCAAAGAGTAATATCTTGTCATTTTTAAGCTTGATAAAATGACGTAAAGATGACTTATAATTTTTAAACTATAAAACAATCTTTAAACAGGCACTTTTGTTGCCATATTTAAAGCCGTCTGGCATTAACTTTGCAACCGAATTTGTGTCTGGCAAATTAATTATAGGTTGTCTGCTAGCTAAAGAGAAATATCTTGTAATTTTTAAGCTTGATAAAATGACGTAAAGATGACTTATAATTTTTAAACTATAAAACACTCTTGAAACAGGTACTTTCGTTGCCATATTTAAAGCCATCTGGCATTAACTTTGCAACCGAATTTGTGTCTGGCAAATTAATTATAGGTTGTCTGTTAACCAAAGAGTAATATGTTACCTATAAATGTGGATCTGGTAGGATCTTTGCGACATTGGTAATGTCTGGTAATAATGGATTAATATCACAAATAGTAGAAACAGATGTTATAAACAAAAATCATGCTAAAAGGACGTAATTTTGAAATTTTTTGACCTGCATAACCCCTTCTCCCGCAGGTAAATGCAACGTCTCCCGACTGCCAGACTGCCGCAAACATACTACACCATAAATCTGAAGAACATATAGAAAAATGAGCCTTGATAAAATCAGATGACGAAAACGTTGCTAGCTCTTAGACTATGACATTATATGCGGGAAATTGTTAAATACGGGTTACGTTAAATCGGGGTTTCACTGTATATGACTACTTCTCAAACCCCTCCCCCTCTATCACACACACACACACACACACAAAAGGAATAAGAGGAGTACCCAGCGGTACTCAAAATGAAAATTAGAAGCAACATACCTGTTTTTGAGCCGGAATAAACAGCTCAGGACCAGGAGATTCAAGCCCTTCTTGAGCAACTTGACGTGCATGACTATCTACATTAACGGGCTCTTGTGCTCCTATACAAAGATGTTTGGAGTATATTTCTTTCGCCATTTGTCCCATCTAAAATAAATTTCATTAAATCTTATAACTTTAAAACAGTATTTAAAAATATATTTAAAAAGAAAAAAAAAGATAAATTGGGAAGTAGCAAAAAACCTTTTTAAGTAAAAATCTTTACCATTATACTTATTAACAATTAAATTATTGTAAATGTCATGCCAATACTATTTGAATAATGATGTTTTCAAATGTACCTTATAAAATACTCTATGTCAAGGGGGAGAACGCAAAAGAAAAGAAAAATGTCTGTTGAAAAAACAGCTTAAATTTGGAAAAGATAACACTAATTAACATTTATTATTTCTATCTGCAAATATCCTAATTATTTTTATTTTAAATCTTTATCAGGATTTTTTTTCAATTTTAACATCTACATAAATTTATTAACTTGTTCTTCATATATAGGGGGTCCTTTGTTATTTTTAACTCCTTGAAGGGCAGTGGGATATATTTTACCCCCACCTACGATTAAATAGAGATTTACACCAGAAAAATTTTATTAAATTTTATTTTTCTAACTTTGGTGGGGAAAAGCCATAAAATTGTTTTTCCTTATTTTGCAATAAATCTGTGTTCAGATTTTGGTGTGAATTTGACATTACAGAGACACAATTACTTGCCCCTCAAGGGGTTAAACTAATTCCTAAACCGCTAATTTTAGAAGTAAGTTTCAATTCCAGAAATGTTTCAAATGTTATTCTTCATCATATAAAAATCCATTTATAGCTAAATAGTCCCTTTTTAAAAAGTTATAAAATTTTAATTTTTATATGGGCCTTGGTCCTATAAGCAGGGATGGCCATTATTATGTTCTATCTGTGCCACTATTTTTAAAAAATAAATTTTCTCTTATACTTCTTTTGCACACATTGTCAAAACGTATGTGAAAAACTTCTGTTTTGAAAAAGTGGTGCAAGATAAAATTACAAAGTAGTTGCCAGTGGCAGACCTGTATAAGTTCTATTTACAAAATATTTCTACATTCCCTGAAAATAAAACAAAAAAAAATTCCATTCCATTCTATGGCCAATGACCATCATTCTCCATAACTAACCGAGTCACGATATTTTGAATTTTATGAAACTCCAGAACTTTTTGTCACTAAAACACAGTGTCTTCCTATTTTTCAAGTCAGAAACCTCCGAAATTTCATAGAATATAGACTCACTGAGTTTTGGTCATAGAAGAATGGAAAATTTAATGTTTTGCTTGCCAGAGAAAGGAAAAATTTTTTCCAAATAAAGGACAAAGGACCACATAAAATTCAAATTTCCCAACTTTTTAACAAATAATGATTTTGATCTAAATGGATTTTCTTATGATGAATAACAACATTTGAGACATTCTTGGAATCGGATTTATTCCTCTAAAATTAATAGTTTAAGAAGTAACTATTCTTCAATGATAAAAAGAGATACCTTATATAAACGCATGAAAATTTTCAGATTGAGATGATGGCTAGATGCAGGCCATTTTTCTGAGGGTGTATAACATGTTCTTTGAAGCTCTTTAATGCTTTTTAGTCCAATCATTTTGACATATTTAAATGTTGCAACTTTTAAAATATTTCACAATTTAACATATTCCTTAAATGACAAATCAATAATTGTCATTTAGACAATACAGAATTGTACAAGCATTTTGGTAATGTACAAAGAATTTTAATTTAAAAATTATATTCGTAAATCACTTAGAATAAATTAAAACAAATAATGTTACCAAAACAAACAAGCTTTTTGCAAATAAAAAAAAATATTTATATGAATTTTGACAACACTTATATATAAGCACTGTATACTATAGTTATACCAGCTTTCAAATAATCAAAAAAGGTGAACATTAACTTCAAAATAAACTATTCAGAAGAAAAAAATAATCTGAGTTATTTTTTTATTTCTCTTTTAATGCTTCTAAATTAAGAATATAAAAGTAAAAAGAACAAATCATTCAATGATATTCACATTTCATAAGCAATGTCATAAAGGTGGATATGCCCATGCTACTTCCTTAACTGAGTAACATTTATTATAATGTAAATTTAAATAATAACACTATTTCTACTGGTATTAAATAACTTTTAAAAAAATTCTGATTTATGGAGGGAGGGGTGTCTTTTCAGATAAAAACAATCACAAATTAGTTTCAGTACACTGAAGACTTGACATCATTCAATGTATCTGAAGTAGTATTGATCTAGCCATTTGACACTAATATTTTAAAGTTATAAGATTTCTCAAATCAGGTATTACAGAGGCATTACAATTTGCAAACAATTATTTAAGGTAAACTGATTGAAATACTTCTTAAAAGAAACAAATAGGCAGCTATAGGTTAAACATTTTCCTATTCATGAAAGAGCAAATGGTAAAGAAATATTAGGAAAAATGGCCCCCAAATTTTTATTTGAAAAAAAAAAATAGATACACACATGATATTTTAAAAAATAATAAAAATGCAACTGTAGATGAAAAAAAAAAATGGCAATTCAAGGATTAGCTCTTTCTTAATTCCCCTTATGATTGAAAATTTTAAAAACTTCATTAGAATTTAAAGAAATGTCTCATTTTAGAATTAATGCTAAAATTCAACAAGAATTTATTTAATTTTAAAAAGTTTAAATATGGATGCTTTGAACCAAATCTGACTATTTAGATAAATGGATCTAGAAAAGGGATGAATCAGGAATTTAATATTAAATATATTTTCAATACCAATGTCTGATCTTTTAACTGTCGGTAGCGCTCACAAGCAATCCAAAAAGTAATATTTTCTTGACTGAATTCTTTTTTCAAAAATTCCTAAAAGAGAAATATCAAAGATTGAACATATATACTTTTTAATATAAATAGTTGAGATTGTTGTTTCATTCTGATTAAAATAATTTTGTAAGCTATGCATTTGTTGATAAAAGAGAATGAACTAGCACATACCTATGATTGGCAATTCTCATACGAAAGAACAAAAAACACATAAATTTCAACAGTTATGACTATCAGAGCAATTTTTATTATGAGCATATCTAATAAATTATAATAGGGAGCAGAAAATTTTGTAAACATATAAATGAACGTAACTATGTTAACACAACATTTATTATAACATAGCTTGCATTATTTTATTCAAGAAACTAATTTACAAAACATACAATCATTTATTTCTTAATTTTTTCACATTTCAGAAAATACACTCCCTTAATTTTCTTTTCATGATGACAAAGACAAAAATAGATTTCAGAGGTAATGAATACTTATTGTCCCAAAATTCCACAACAATGAGATACACATTCATAATATTGGTTAAATCCTCTTTAAAAATATCTTTTTTTTTTTTTTTTTTTTTTTTTTTGTGCTAACTCGTTACATTTTAAAATGAGTGAAGTCTGGGAAGTTTAGGGACTATTAAATTGTTGAATTCTATGATTCACAAAATAATTTATTGCTTGATAATTTTAGGAGGACCCATTTAAAATAATCAGCATCTTTCAAACTTCTACAAGCAGTCCATCAAAGGACTAAAGCATTAAGTTTCGATTTGTAAATTTTGAATAACTTCCAGGCTTTAATTTTGATGAAAGTTGCAAAATGTTTCAGAAAACATTGTTTGTTCAAAAAGTTGTAGAAAATGATCTCCTGTCATGATCTAGCCTTTCGCTAAACGCCTTTATTTTACTCCAGACCAGGGGCGGCGCCAGAACTTGCCCGACAAGGGGGGGCACAGTATCCCTGACAGGGGGGCCGAATTCATAATATATATTAGAGGTGTCCACGAGCCCGAGCCTGTCCCGAACAGTCTTAAATTCAGACACTTTTCTCCAGGAGGGGGGGGGGGGGGGGATTGCACTTTTTGACCATTAAAAACACAAAATCTCAAATCTTCTGGGGGGGCACATCTTATTGCTCTGAGGGGGAATGCCCCCCCCCCACAAGGTCCACTCCCTGAATTCAACACTGGTTCAGAAGCCTGAGATCGGTAAAAGTTTATTTCATTAAACTCGGGCCGGTCTTGGGCTAAATTTTAGCTTATGAAAAGTTGGTCCGGGCCTGAACTTCAACCTTCCCAGGACACATCCGGGTCTTAAATTTTTTCTGCAGAATTCGGGACAGACCGGACTGTATTCACTGGACTTCAGAATTTTTTCCCACATGGTAATGTCCTGGTAACTTTTCTTCTTTATTAGTGGAGTAAATGAACAATAAAACATTTCTTTTTTTCCGTTTTTTAAATAACAGATGGAATATGTTGGTTAATCACGAGAAAAACATGCTTCCATGAGAACAGGGGGTTATGGAACCCAGTATTGCACCATTTTAAAGGCAGAATTTGATGAGTTTTAACTTGGAAATATTTCAGTGTTAGTAAACAAACATGGCTGCTAGCCCTAACCCTCAATTACTATTGACAAGACATAATTACCATTCTTGGGTAACAAATATAAAGAGGATACTAGAGTCAGGGGGTTTAATAATTTGGATAGATAAGAGTAAATGGCCAAAAGTAGATGACTTAGGTGAAATTGATAAATTTAAATTGAATCAAAGTAAAAGCAAGGCCGCTGGTCTATTGAAAACATACTGTAGCAGAGAAGTTGAGCTTCAAATAAATCATTTAAGTGATCCTTCAGTTATATGGGATACACTTAAAACAAATTTAGAAATTGAGTGTAGGTCCTTAAAAGCATATAGGCTAGCAGAGTTTAGAAATTTAAGAATTCTTCCTGATGAAGAGTTACCTACATTTATAGCTAGGTTTGAGGATTGTTATAGAAAGTTAAGTGATTCTGGGGAATCTATTACTGAAGATCATAGGTGTTATCAATTGTTACAGTACCTGCCAGAGGAATATGATTATCTTGCAAGGGAATTTGAAAATTGTGTCGAGTCTAAATTTAAGTTTGACAATTTAAAGGCAGAAATTTTAAAGGAATATAATCGACGAAATTTCCGTGATCTTCAAAAACAAGAATGTTTATTAACTGTTGAAAGTAAAGATAAATTAAATCCTAGTAAACCAATTACAATTAAACCAGGCACAAGGAAAAAGTTAACTTGTTTTTTATGTGGTAAAAGTGATCATTTTGCTAAATTTTGTAAAAACAAAACTTTAGTTTCTAGAACTAAACCTAAGAGTCAGCTCTTTCGTCTCTGAATTTATGGTAGATAAGTGTTATGCAAATGAACTTTTTCCTGCAAATAGAGAATGGACTTTAGATAGTGCATCATCGGCACATGTATGCCAAAATAAAGAATTTTTTACAAAATTAAGAAAGCCTCCAGCAGGTGCAGTAGTACGTATGGGAACCACTCCCCACACAGTACAGGGTATTGGTGAAGTTGAATTTAATATTAAAGACCGAAATAAAATAATGACTGTAAATTTACATGATGTTTTATACGTTCCTTCTATTCATAGAAATTTAATTAGTATGTCTAAAATGGATAAGGCAAAAATGCATGCCCGACTAAATAAAGGGTTTCAAATTTTTTCACCTAGATGGAAATACTTATGAAGTGCTAAATTAAAGGGTAATTTTTACACTATAAAAGGCTGGCCTACTAAAGAAAACTTTCAATTTAAAGCGAAAAATGAAACACTTAAGACACAACATAAAGTAAACTTAAGTAAAGAGAACAATTATAATAGTTCATATGCTTTAGACAGGAATAACATCATGCTCTGGCATGAGTGACTGGCACATGTAAACTTAAGCGCTTTGAAAGATATGTTTAATAAAAATCTAATACAGAATCCTGGAAAACTTAAAGGTGATGAAACACGGCGTGAATCATGTATAATAGGTAAAAATACGAGAGCTGTCCATCCAAAATTACAACAAATTAGATCTAGAGAGCTATTAGAACTTATACACAGCGATGTGTGGGGTCCGGCTCCAGTTACAACAAAACAAGGCTATAGATATGTTTTAACATTTATTGATGATTATAGCCGCAGGGCTTTCAGTTACCCACTACGAAATAAGGATGAAGTTTATAGTAAATTTAAAGATTTTATAGCTATGGTAGAAAGGCAAACTGGAAAGAAAGTTAAAACTGTCAGAACAGATAATGGGTTAGAATACTGCAACCGACCATTAGAAAAATTTTTAGAAAATCTTGGAATCAAACATGAACACACCACGATTTACTCGCCACAAATGAACGGCTGTGCAGAGCGATACAATCGTGTGCTGTTTGATGGAATGAGAACATTAATACATTCAGCTAATTTAACAGAGGATTTTTGGCTAGAAGCCATGGTGACAGTTAATTACATAAGAAATAGAATATTTCACACTACCATAAATGACATCCCCTTCAGGCGGTGGTATAATAAAAAGCCATCAATAAATCATCTTAAGAGATATGGCTGTACAGCCTATGTTCATCAACCCCCACAGAAAAGAAATAAATTTCAGCCTCGTGCCAAGAAAAGCATTTTTGTAGGATATGGGTATGGGACGAGTGGTTATAGAATATGGATCCCTGATGAAAATACCGGGTGTTTTGCCGTTCCGCAAAAGGGGGAAAACTAACGAAGAACTAACGAATAGGGCGGGTCAAAATTGGGAGGGAAGCAGTAGTCCAGGGACGCCTTTCGGGGTAAGAAGCTTGGGGAAATAAAATTTGGGAGGGTCGCAGTCTCCCCATTTGACGGAGGTGGAAAATAGCGGGTTATTCTCTACCCCGAACTTCTTAGAATATTTGTTGACCAGGGGAAATGGAAAGCCATTTCCTGGAAAAGATTGGCCCCAAAGTGTCCCCTGATTTTTTTTTTTTTTTTTTTTTTTTTTTTTCGGAAGAGCCATGCAACTAAATGCAAATAATAATAATAACAATTAAAATAGGCTATATTTTTTCTTTGTTAGGCTATTTGTAGAAGACTGCAAAATACAATAAAAAAACATAAACCACAGGTTTTAATGCAAACAGCTATTAATGATATATTTAAAAATATAAAAACCAATAAATTAATGTTGTAAAAAGTTCTTTCTTCATACGTTTAAATTCATAATTTATTAAGCGGTAACAATATTTAAGCAGTAACAATCTAAATTTGCCCAAACTATGAAATAAATTTGCATGGAATTTTTATTGTACTTCTTATTTTTATTTAAAATTGATATTAAAAGTCAAATTGGGGTGGGGGGGGGGGGGGGGAAGCGAATATTTTTTGGCATTTCTCGCTTGCATTTTAATATGTTTTATTTATTTATTTATTTATATTTTTTTTTTTTTTTTTTTTGTCTTAGAATAGCTGAGATTGATCTTTTGTGTTGAAATACTTTTTACTTTCGGAACCGGTACTGAAAGTGAAACTAACTTTATAAAAATATCAACAACCAAAATTGAAAAAGTAAACACTAACTCAGTTAGAATTCAACCTCAGCTATTCTAATCAAATAAAAGGAATAAAAATCATTTAAAACTATTAATATGCAAGCAAGAAATTTTAAAAAAGAACTTTCCAGTAAGCTTAACATTAGCATTCCAGTTTTTTCATAGGAAAGTTGTCTATATATTTATTGTTCGCATTTTAATTGTTATTATATTATTTTATTTTTTATTTATTTTTATTTATTTATTTATAAAGTCGATAACTTTTATTGTACATTTGTACTTTTTGGATTTTAGTAACTTTTTTTGCATTAATATATATATATATATATATATTGCAGATATTTTCATTTTTGGTACTGCTTAGAACCGGCTCAGAAAGGGAAATTACTTTCAAATAAAAATTATAATCAAAAATAGTACAAACGCACAATAAAGTTATCGACCCCAGGTACCCTATGAAAAAAAAGTCATTAAAAAAAAAAAAAAAATTTAAATGCCAGCGAGAAATCTGTCAATAAGGCTTCTATAGGATTAGCATTAGCTTCAGCGTATCTTTGCTTGACTAGTGTAGGCTCCATTCACTAGAAACTGGAACGCTAATGTTATAAATCTAGGAGAAATATTTACAAATTTCTCGCTTGTATTTTAATAATTTTGAATTATTCTTTTTTTCTCTTTTTTGTGTGTGTGTGTGTTTGTATTTTTATTACAGTTTTTTTTTTTTTTTTTTTTTTTTTTTTTATTTTAATACGAGGATAGATTCACTTTTGGTACTGGTTCCAAAAGTGAAAGTATCCACATATATAAAACTGTAACAAACCCGAAAGGTACAAACGGACAACATTAGATATCGACCTCAGGTACCAAATGAAAAGGAAAATATTTAAAAGTATTAAAATACAAGCGAAGTAATTTCAAGAACGCTCCCATAGGTTTAACATTAGCTTGCGAGTGTCTTAGCGAGACTAGTGTACTCTCTTAATTTATATCACAGTGACATTAAACGCCTCAATTGTAATACCCTTGCATGCCTGTAATTCCCTTTCGTATTTCTCGTATGCAATATTTAACTTTGAGGTATAAAAGACTAATTAATGCATTTATCATCTAATCGATACAAATTTTCTTAAGTTTGTGACTGTTTTCTTCCAAATTTGTAAACAACAAGTCTAAAGTTTGTAAAATTTGTTTAATATGACTTTTGCCCACAGTTTACTTAATTTTGAAACTATATTTTACACAGTAATAATTCTGATTTTCTTAAAAAAATATATTAATGATTATTTTTTATACGCGTGGATTTTCTTGTGTAACGTTATTAGGCTTAAATATGCACAAATACATGCTACTAAAAAAAGGATTTACATACATATATAGTTAATGTTTAATTATTTTTTTTTAACCAATCTCTTTAATTTATTAGCTTACTTTTTCATTTTCGAGAAAAAAGCTGAATTAGTGGTAAAATGAAAAAAATAAGCTTGAAATCCTCTGAACTCTAAAATTAAAAATTCTATTTCAAACTTATTACTACTAATAATAAATATAAAAATAGAAATCTTTAATTAATCCCTTCGCGAAAAGCGTATTTTACAGAATTGTTATCACCGGATTATTTTTAAAACAGAAATGTTTGCCTAGATGGATCGGGACACCCCCCGCCCCCCTCCTGATTAAATAAAGAAAATTTTTCAATAAAAACTTTCGTCAGCAAGGGGTTAAATCTGAACATTATTATCACAATAGCAATTATAAAAATTAATTCTGAAAAAAATGCACAGTTTTTGTTATGTTCGAATCAGAGCCGTAGCAAGGATGGATCGAGTGATGCCCCCGCACCAGGCACCGTCAATTAAGGCAGGCACGGACAGGTTTCATCGGTGCCAACAGTCATTACTGATGCACCGTGTGATTCTGAGTTAAATTCATGCATAATATATTGAACATTCAGTTTAGTGCAGTTAATTCTAAAGATTATTGTAGAATTGATTTTAGGCTCAATTTCGTCAATTTTAGTAAAAAAAAAAAAAGAAAGAAAAAATCTATGAGAGTGCAAGTTCAGAGCACCGTACGAAGCATCAGAAAGATTAATCAGTAAATCAATACTGATAGCGGCAATGAAGAATGTCCGCGCCTACCCACTGACGGCGCCTGGTGCAGGGGCACCTGCGGCTTTGAGTTAAACATAACAACAACAAAAAGAAAAAACTAATCATTTTTCAAAAAAAAAAAAAATCACAGTTAATTTTCATAATAATTTTGATAATATTTTTAGATTTAATTAATGATTTCTATATATGATAGGTATGCCAGTAATGAACACCTTTAAGGAATTCCTTTAATTTTTTTAATTAATAGTTATAATTATTACTTTCGAGTTTTTACAATATTATATTAATCTATCAACAGTATTTAACCATTCTCACTGTCTCATTTCCCAATAAGAATCCACATTTAATTGTACATAACGGAAATATATATCAAAACACGTAAAATGATAGTAATGGACACCCTTTGTTCCAGTAATGGACACCCCATAAAAAGTAATAAAAATATAATTGTTTTTGTGACTGCATTTAGAACCATAATTTAATGAAAGCATATTAATGAAATAAAATAGTTATTTTTAAATAAATTCAACAACTAGGATATCAGTAATTAATAAAATATTTGTGATACCCATTCAATTTTTGTGTATTAGTGTATAATTTCGTCTCACTATTTTTAAAAATTAAACTTCCAGAGACTACTTGATATATTATTTGTAATAATTAATAGTAGTACAAATATGGAAGAAATTATGCTATGAGTTTTATTTTAAATACTAAATAAAATAAAACTGTTGAACTGATGTTTGAGGTCACTGGTCTGCAGATTTACCAGTTTCATGATTACTGTAACTTTCATCAATATTACTTTTTTTTTTCTTTCTTTCTTTTGCCTGAGATGAATAAGCAAACCTTTAAGACAAAAAACTAGATCTTTAACAACTTCTGTATTTTAATTGTTTTTATTTAAATGGTTAGGGATCAAGCTCTATGAACTCCCTCTTTGACTGTGCTCTTAAACAATATTTTCTGCTTTCTGACTGGTTTGATTGCCAAATTATAAAATACGAGTATGCAAGGCAGATATATATATATATATATATATATATATAAAAGAATAAAATATTAAAATTTTATTAACCACATAAAATAACTTAAAAACAGCTATTTGTAAAAGTTTCGGTATTATTACATTTTGGTAAGTGTAATTTAAAAATTAAATTTGATTATTTAGGTTTTCAGTTAAGTTAAAAAATTTTATACACTATAAACATTGCTGAAATTGCATTTTTAGCAATGCCTATACATGGAGCGTCCATTACTGGAAAATGACTAATAAAGCATCCTAGTAATCCCCACCCCCCTTAAAACCTTAAAAATAAATGAAATTTTATAAATGGCTATTAATACATAAAATTCAAAATTTTCTATTACTACCAAAACAAAAAGCCGCAAATTTTCCAAGAAAATAAAGAATATACGAGTTTATTAAAGGAAAACTCTTAGCATATTCATTGAGATTTTCACTGAAAAACAGTGGAACTTCGAAATATTATTTTCTGCCTCCGGATTGGTTTGATTAAGAGTGTGAACATTAATAAAATATTATAAAATATGCGAGGGGGAGTTATGAAAAAAATAATGAAATCTAAATTTTTATTGGTTATATTTTTATAAAGTTGTCCATTACTAGAACATCTATCCTATATATTAATTGCTATTATTAATTATACTAAGCTTGAAATGGAATTTTTAATTTTAATAATCACATGATTTCTGCCTTAATTTTCTCCTTTTATCACTAACTGAGTTTTTCTTTTTTAACTGAAAGAAAGTTCATAAATTAAAAAATTGGTAAATCAGTAAAGAAAGAAAATCTATCAGTAACTATATAAATCTGTAAAAAATTCACTGTGAAAACTGTAAAAATAACCACTAATAATACCTGTAAATTCAGTTTGAAAATTGTTTTAAAAATAGACATTTCGGAAATTTTTTCAAAGAATTTTGTGGAAAATCATATGTTTTAAGGTAAAAAAAAAAAAAAAAAAATTGTAGTATCCTTTAAAAGACTTCCTGAACAGATCATTGTTTACCCATCATATTTTCCATGTTAACCCATTGGGGTCGAGCGTCCGGTATACGTGCCACTAAACCTTTTATGCCCCGACGATACTTTAAAGTACAATTAAAATAACTTGGTATAAAATTAATTTAATACATCGATTAGTACTAATACAGTTTAGAATGAGTTATAGACACTTTATTTTGTTCCAAAAGCATGATTGGTTGCACAAAATAAAAATACGTTTGAAAGGATGGTTTCTTTTTCATTTTCATCTGTTCAGCTTTCTTGACGTTTGAACACTGTGGGTGAAAAGTTTCAATTTGGAAATATTTCTATTGCAAGAGCATTATATTTGTTCCTATATATCCTAATATATTATAAAATACTAAAAATATATATATTAATTAAAAGAATTGAGTGGAGTTATAAATATTGCAAAAAATAATTATAATTTCGATTTAATTAATTAATTTTAATTGGTAAAATCCTGTTTAAAATTTATTAAATGATTGTGTAAATATTCTAATGTAGTTTTTTAAAAAATCACGGAACATGCTTTAGAAGTTTAAATTTTGTATGAATTCATAATTTAGGACACAAAGGGTTAAGGCGCTCAGAATCCTTCATTATTCTCACATTTTTATTGTAAAGTTTACCTTAATTCAGAACATTTTCGCGATTCAACTACAGAAAATTTTCTGTTTTGAAAAACAGGTGGTAAAAAATAAAAAATTAAGCAAAGTGATCTCGTCACGAAGGGGTTAATGTTTTCATGTGGTCAGTGCGAACATGATAAAAATATAAAGAAGAGTGTCAAAATGCAGTTATTAAAAATTATGAATATATTTTTTATGAATGAAATTTCAATTTTTCCAAGTGGAAATATCCCTTCGAAAATAATCGCTTTCTTTTCCTAAAACTGTAAAATGTAATCCACATTTCATATTTAAATTGAAAACATATTTTTTGTATGCCCTTGATAATGATTTTTAAGTTATAAAATGTCAAAATATTACAAGAAACACATTATAAGCTATTAAAATGTTTAAAAATATAACTGAAAAGAACATTAATTTGTAATTGTTTTTCCCTTTTAAAAATATTATAAATAAATATTTAATGAAAAGTTATTTTCTTTTTTGGAAAATAAAAAGTTTGTATTCGGCCTTAAATTTTATCCGGGATCAGATATCCTCATTATCCTCTATTCAGAAGTTTTACTATATTTGAATATTAAAGGATATAGATTTGTTCATTTTTCTATATAAAAGTTAAAATTGATATTAGACATGTAATTGTAGATTACTTTTTATAATTGCATTAAAAAATGAATTCATTTCCGTTCATTTCGGGTGCGGATGCGTGTCGACGCCGGGTATAAACCCTTACAGGGATTTATTAAACGATCCGGAAGTGACCGCTATTCAGAGGTTTTACTATATTTGAATATTAAACAAGAAAGAAAAAATTATGCGTTAAGCATAGATTATGAAACACTTTCCAACACATTAAGAATAATGTAACAAAACTGCACTGTTTAAAATATTACATCTAAATCAACCATAAGGAAACGCATAACAGATTTCAAAACCCCATCCACAATCGGAAAATGATCCGAATTTTTTCAGCAGCCCTGTATATGATATATAGATTTGTACCTATTAACTACATGCATTCCAAAATTTAGTTCACTTAAAAAATGCACCTACTTCAGTTCAAAATTCCCTTTCAGCAATTTACTCTAATAAGGTAAATGGTACGTGAATACTTTTGTGCAGCCCTGTATAGGATGTATAGAAATGATATAGAACGTGCAGCATACAAAAGATTAATTAAATTGAAAAGCGCATACCAAATTTTAAAACGTACACTCCAGCCATTATTACTCAAAGACAGTATTGTAAACAATTTCTTTTGTATGTCCCTGTAAATGAATAAAAAATAGCATGAATGCCCTGTTCTAACGGGATCGTAGTGAAATTCAGTGATTTATATCAGTTTCAATCCATTTGAAATAGCGTCATGTCATTAAAATATCCTGCAAACGATTCCCCCCCCCCCCCCTATACCATAATGTAATGGAATATTTTTGAGCAGGCCCCGATCGCGACTAATTGGGACCCTGGGCAAAGATAAAATAGGGGGGCCCATTCGAATCGTTGCAACATTATTCAAATAGAACTGATGGTCAGTCATATGTGTAATGCATGAACAATATTTTTGTACCTTGGATTTTAAATAGTACTTTAAGATGAATTTAATAACTTCAACTTATGTAAAAGTTGGAATTGGAAAAAAAAGTAAGTATTTTATAATTTAATATATGGATTTGGGGGCCCCTGGGCAAAGTCCCGATTTGCGCATGCGATAATAAGGGCCTGCTTTTGAGCGCCCCTGTAAATGAACTATTAGTCCTACATACTTCATATACAATACGAAATAGGCTTTGGTGACCCTAAATTACCTTTATCAATTGCATGAAAATCCGAGTATATTTACGGGAGTTAGAGTGTGAACAGATGGACAGACAAATCGAATGCATAAACACTTTTCAACTTTGTTGGAAAGTGTTAAAAATGCAGATATGAACCAAAGTTTTTTTCATTTTGCAATAAAGGTATGGAATCTCAAGAAGTGCTATCAAAATCAAATGAGAGCTAACAGGTTCTTATAAACAAAAATGATCACCATTTTAATTTTATTTTTAATTAAGCGTTTTATTTTTTTCATAAGTTATATCAACTAAAAAATTCCTAATTATAAAATCTTATCACATACCATCTTTAAATACAGATTTGGGTTAATTTCGTTATACGAACTTGTTATTTAATATTGTCCTATGCTGTTTGACAACATCTTTCTTTCAAGGACAAACAGCTCGTAGTTTAAACTTTGCTTCGTCCCTCAGTGACAAACAGGAATACCATCCACCAAAACCCCGTCAAACTGTTTCCCCCTTTCCCCTTACTGGTGGGCGTGCTTAAGACTGGCGCGGGGAGAGCCCTAGATGTCTTGCCCTTAGTTTCGTAAGCTATTTTTCCCCCACTTGAGGAATTGATGCTCGCCCAAAATACCATTGTAGAAAGTAAACATGTGACTTTTGATGAAGCACTGCTAGGAAAAGCAAAAGAGGGTCATAATATTTCCTCGGAGTTTGACGATGATGATGATTTGGGAGGCAACATAAGAAACAGTGTTTCAACCCCCGAATTACAAGTTGATTCAAAATCAGTGCCTTTACCCCAACCAACCAAAGATGAGTTAGAAAAAGCGATTGAATTAAAAGAACCTCCATCACTCACCCCAAGTCCTGAACCAGAATCGAATACAGTTAAATTTCATAGGATAAAAACAATAAGAAGTAAAGGGGCCTCAAAGGGAAAAGTTGACATTTATATTTTTACACCTGACGGGAAGACTTTAAGAAGCCAAAGAGAAATGCAAGAGTATTGTCAGAAAAATAAAATAATTTATGACAAAGATCTAATAAGCTTTTCATATAAAGATGAATATGAGGATCCTATTATCTTAAAAATGGAAAGTAACACTAATGTACCAGATAGTGAGGAAACCTGCTGTGCAGAAATCATAATACCAAGATCTCTGAATCAAGCAAAAACGCTCCCTGAAGCTAAGTTTTGGAAAGAGGCAATGGATGCAGAAATTAAAACTATGATCGACCAAAATGTATGGGCATTAGTTCCACAACCAGAAAACTGTAAAATTTTAGGTACTAAGTGGATATATACTCTTAAAAGAAAAGCCAGCGATGGGTTTGGAAACTTTAAAGCAAGATTAGTAGCCTTGGGGAATAACCAGAGAGAAGGACTGGATTATGAAGAAACATTCAGTCCAGTGGTTAACTTCCTATTAATCAGACTTTTTATAGCTTTATTCATATGTATTTTGGGGTGGAAGCATTGTCTTCTAGATGTACGATGTGCATATTTATATGGAGCCATAGATAAAGATATATACATAAGACAACCTGCAGATTACATAACACTTGGAAAGGAAAACCATGTCTTAAAATTACATAAAGCATTATATGGCCTTCATCAGTCGGGAAGGTGTTGGTATGAAGAATTGCACAACAAACTCACAAGTAATGGTTTTAATGAAATACCAGGACTTACTTGTGCTTATTCTTATAAAAGAAAAGCAGTGGTACTAGTATATGTGGATGACCTGCCAATATTTGCTGAAAATGAAATAATTTTAAAAGAAGTAGTTTCTCTTATAAAAAGTTTATATGAAGTCGAGAATATGGGCCCATTTCTAAACTTTTAGGCATTGAATTTGATATGACAGGAGACTCCATGAAAATTCATTGTAAAGAGTACATTGAGAAATGTCTTAATGCCTTCAACAAATCCTGCGCTACCTTGGAACTACGAAGGAATTAGGAATCCAAATGCACCCTCAAGACCCTCCCACTCAGCTCTCTGCCTATGTTGATGCTAGCTGGGCTAGTGACCTGAGTGACTGCCGATCCTGAACTGGCTACTCTATTTTCTTATCCTGATAACCCTGATAACATGGCCTCCTGATAACATGGCGTGTGGTGAAACAGACCTGTGTAGCTATGTCTCCGATGGAATCAGAATTTATTGCAGCCTCAGAAGCTGCTAAAGAACTGAAGTACTTGAATTCAACCTTAGAGCAACTGTATTCGACCAATGGCCACTAGCTTTAACATAAATGAATGAATGACTTGAATATGAAGCAAAGACATATGGGGCATTCTCACAATCTTTTGACTTTTAGGGAAAAAAATCTGACAAAATTAAACTTGCTAAAATAACATTTTAATCTGATAGATGAATGTCTTAATGATTCAAAATAAAGAAAAAATGTTCAGCAGCGAAAAATTTTTTATTTAACTGAGGTTTAAGTTAAACTTGCGAGTTTAATTTTCCTTACCATTTTACCCCTATAACTTTTTATTTTCTTCTAAATTTTTACTTATAATGAATTTGCATAGTACCCACAGGACATTCAAATAAGAAATAATAACAATGTAGTACTTTTAATACAGAATTTTTGCATAACATTGCCTTAAAGGTGTGTTAAAGAAGGGATGGTAAGGTAAAAAAAGGGGATGGTATTGGAAAAAAGGGACGAACTGGTAAAAAAAGTGACAGTAAGGGTGGAACGGTAAGGAAAATTACCACCTATTTTTAAGAAAATCATGTTAAGACTAAGTGATAGCCACAATGTTCATTAATTTTTAGAAACGGTTGCTAACATTGGATTAAATTAAATTTTTTTTTTTAATTTACCTCGAAAAGTGCAGGAATAAACCTTGGGGACAGTGAGACAACCAATAAAGCCATGATGCTTGAAATTGATATTTAAATGCCGATTTAAATTCTACAGTAAATTTCCTGCCAAAGAAGTTTAGACATTATTTCTCAAGCATACTTCTGCATGAGCAAAAGCTTGAAAAAAATTCTGTGGCTGCATCTGAAATGATTTTCTGTATAATTTTAGAAGAGGGATGGTAAAGAATCTAAAACACAGGGACAGAGTTTAAAATATAATAACAACCCTAAAAATGTGTGCAGGTTAATTTTAAGCTACATATTTATATAAAACAATAGTTCCAGTTTCAGAAAAAAATTACATCGAATTATTTTTATTAAACAATTTTATCCAGACAGCTCCAAACTTAAAAATGAACATCAGGGACATGGGACGGTATAGGAGTTTTCCAGGTATTTGGATCCCCAACATCGTCCAAAACTTATTTATCTCAATAATATTGTTGTGCAGTCATGCAATGGGATGTTCCCCAGTATATGAAATAAAAAAAACACAAAAATGTGTATTAAAATAAAAATTATTATTCAGGGACATGAAAGTCAAAAGATTGTGAGAATGCCCCATATCTGGAATAAATTACTACTGATGGCGTTGACGGTGAACACTGTGATGGCTGGAGACACTCAGAAATATGTATTAGTTATGATACATTAAACTTGAAATCATATGACGAACGTACAATAAACTTAAAAGGACATACTCTGTGTCACAACACAATGATATAAAGTAAGAAGACGTCACTGGACAAACGAACAACAAAGCAAACAGCATAGAAGAAGATGACACATTTAGGCATAAGGTTACATAAGGGACGGAAGCTTAGGAACAGTCAGGTGCTGAATGAAGGAAACGTAAAGATATTTATACTTCTGATTGAACAAGTACGAGCCTATTACGCAATGCAAGGAGCAGCCGGCCGATGTTTCTCGAATGAGAAGCCATCGTGATGAAACATCATGATGACAATGTACAGAAAACCAGGATGACGCCACCTAGTGGCAATCGGTAAAAACACTGTCATACAGAGAATGACAATGAACAGGACTGCGTGAGGATCAATATCAGTAGAGACTTAGAAAAAAACACGAGGAATTAAGATGGTGAATAAACAAGACCGGTAACTTATGAAAACGGAATAACAGAAATAAAGCAAGGTAAGTAAAGACAATTATTTCTGTTATGTATTAATTTAATAAAGTGCATATTTAATAAAAATATAAAAACAAGCAGAGGGACCTAACTGCAAGTAAACAAACCTGTTAAACTGAAAGTAAGCATAACTAATAAAGATATATACAGATATGAGTTATAAAGTAAATAGGCTTATTAATGAAAGATAAATATTAATAAAAGTTAGTAAAAGATATAGGAAAAAGGAGACACTGCCGGAAAGTGATAAGACTGGAGATGACTAAATTACTATCAATTTTGGTCTGCCTGCACATATCCTGGTAGGAACCCCCAGCAGACTAAAATCTATAACAAAAAAATACATCATAATATACAACTGAAACCCTAAAAACAAAATGTTTTACAATACATTGCGATATACATTACTTTGAATCATCTTTCAAGATGAATTACGGGTTTATGAAAAGCTTATTAACAGTACGTGATAAAATGACTGATTCGGCATAGTTTGGTACAAAGCGAGAAGAGCGGAGTGCCAATTCCCTATTTTGACAGTACTATCACGTCATCGAGTTACAGCTTGACATTTTGGCACATTAAAGGCACATATCAATATAATAAGAATATTTCAGTGTGCCTCGTCATATCTTGGTAAGAGACGAGCAGAACGGCGCGCCAATTCTTAATTTTAGCAGTTTTAACACGTCATCAAGTTATGACATGAAATCTTCATGTAGGACAAGATTATTAGAAGTAGATTAAGAAATGACTGATCTGCCTCGACATTTCTTGGTACAATATGAGCAGCAGCAGGTGCCAACTCATAATTTTGGCATCACTATCATGTCATTGAGTTATGAGATGAAACCAGTACCAAATTAAAGGTAAAATAAAGACTTTTGAATATTTTGGTCTGCCTGTGCATATCCTGGTAGAAATCCCCGGCAGACTAAAATCTATAACAAAAAATACATCATAATGTACAATTGAAACCCTATAAACATAATATTTTACATTACATTGCCATACATATTACTTTGAATCGATTTTCAAGATAAATTAAGGGTTGAATTAATGTAAAATATTATGTTTATAAGGTTTCAATTGTACATTATGATGTATTTTTTTTGTTAGTACATTTTAGTCTGACAAGGGTTTCTACCAGGATATGTGCAGGCAGACCAAAATATTCTCAAAAGACTTTACTTTACCTTTAATTTGGCACCAGTTTCATCCCGTAACTCGATGACATGATAGTGATGCCAAAATGATGAGTTGGCGACCGTTGCTGCTCATATCATACCAAGAAATGTCAAGGCAGACCAGTTATTCCTTAATACTCCTAATAATCTTGTCCTACATGAAGATTTCATGTAACTCGATGACATGTTAAAACCGCCAAAATTAAGAATTGGCGTCCCGCTCTGTTCGTCTCATACCAAGATTTGATGAGGCAGACTGAAATGTTCTTTTTTACTGATATATACCTTTAATGTGCCAAATTTTCAAGCCATAATTCGATTGTGTGATTATACCGGCAAAATTAAGAATTAGCGCCATGCTCTGCTCGTCTCGTACCAAGATATGACGAGGCAGACTGAAATATTCTTATTGTTCTGATATGTGCCTTTAATGGGCCTAAATGTCAAGCTGTAACTCGGTGATGTCATAGTACTGTCAAAATAGGGAATTGGTGCCCTGTTCTTCTCTCTTTGTACCAAACTATGCCGAATCAGTCATTTTATCATGTACTGTTAATAAGCTTTTCCTAAACCCTTAATTCATCTTGAAAGACGATTCGAAGTAATATATATGGCAATGTAACGTAAAATATTATGTTCATATGGTTTCAGTTGTACATTATGACATATTTTTTTGTTATAGATTTTAGTCTGATGGGGATTTCTATCAGGATATGCACAGGCAGACCAAAATATTCTTAAAAGACCTTATTTTACCTTTAATTTAGCACCGGTTTCATCCTGTAACTCAATGACGTGATAGTGATGCCAAAATGACAAGTTGGCGCCCGTTGCTGCTCATATCATACCTAGAAATGTCGAGGCAGACCAATCATTCCTTAATCTACTCCTAAAAATCTTGTCCTGCATCATGATTTCATTCCGTAACTCGATGACGTAGTCATTCGTATTGCTGCTGCCTGCTCTATTTGAAATAGATGCCATTTCTCTCAAAAGAAGTCCTGGGAGAAGCGTGAGGGCTCTATTGAAATTCTTGAGGTAAGCTTCCACAAAATGCATGATGTCAGATGCTACGGCAAACAGAGATCAGATTGGCTGGCTAGCTTCGTAAGTATTTTTTGGATTTGAAATTTGCTTTCTGGAAGGAATCAGTCATCGCTGGTACACCATTGAAAGAGGTTTACAAGCTGGTGGGGCACATCAGCATGCCCTACCAGCAGTAGTGTTATGAGTCGAACAGAAGTGTTTGAGAACGGAAGAATGAGATTTGGCGTGATCGCCTAAAATGATGCTCGACTCAGTTAAGTAATTTTGGACATTGCATTACAGTTTTGATGATTTAAATTTAGTAGACAATTTTTAAGAAATATATTCCACTATCTTCAAGGTTCAAAGGTACGTCATAGTATTAGGTCTCACAAGTATGCTAAGATATCATCATAAATTCTTTAGTTTGCCATATGACGTTCTGAAATCTACAGTCATCGAGGATAATCCTTATTTGCATTTATGCCCTGGAATATCTTTGTTCAAATTGCTGACACTAATCTTATGATGGATTTAAGAATACATTTCTTCATCTATGTGATCTAATATAAAAATCTTCAACTCGCAGTTCTGCATTCATAAAACCATGGTTATCTACGGTGATTTCCAATTTACTGTCGGCGATAATCAAGTTTCTGTATATCATGCCGAATCTCAGTACATTCAAAAGTCGTCCAGAACGACAACAGTATTCCTCATCCTATTTTATGTGGAGTAACTTTGAATTTTAACGATTTTATCAACTCTAACTATCTTTGAATTTTAAAGACCATATCAGATTCATTCTTATAAGGAACTCTGACAATCTAGACAATATATATTTGAACAATATTAGTTTCTATCTCATTTTACATCTAATACCTTTACTTTAATATTTACAAATATAATTACCTGCAATCAACATGAATTATTAACTTACAGAATTTTTATTTTAATATTTATGTCGTACAGAAAATTTTGTGTATTTGTTTTGCATCTATAAAACATAATTTTCTAACAATCAGTGCTTAACATCATATTTATTATATGTTTTAAAATAAAGAACTTGTGCTCTCATTAAAAGTGCAATTTCTTTTACTACAGTCTTGGGTGAGTCCTTACACTTTTATTTAAAGATGATGTATAAAGCAATGAATTACAGAAAATTTTTAAAGTAAATATTCATTAAAATATAAATACTAAATCATACATGTAATTCCGTATTTATTAATTTTATATTCATTTAATATCATTTCAGGTTAATATTGAAATTTTTTTTTTTTTACATCATTGTATATATGTCACTATCTTTCGCACCTGTACTGTGATTCTGGATATGGGATTTTGAGATTGATTTTTGTGAATTATATTCAAATAAATTTTAATTCACTGTTTTTTTAAGCAAATTAATTCTTGAATCCCGTTTACCCAGAGTCACATTACATAAGAATATACAGGGTGCATAGGAAAGTCCCTTTAATCTGAAAATACCTGCGAACGGAGAGAGCTACAGTTATGCAAGTGAGGTAACGGTATAGTAGAGCGACTACGCCCGATTTAATGCAGACGACGCCAGCACCCCTAGTGGCAAAATTTGGAAGATAACCATTGCAAATCGAAAACGAAAAGAGACAGAGCAAAATTTCAAATTAGAAAGTTTTAGAGCGTCAATTAATTAGTACGAAACGGTACTTGGTTTACATGGATAAGATAAATATTCGCCTGTATACCCAAAAATTTCCGAAATCGATGCACTCAATTTCGTCTAAACGTTTGAATGGAATAGCCAGAAGTATGAAGAAATACGCACAATTTATTGAATAAATACGTACTTATCTCAATGCATTTTGCTAACATCACACAAAAAAACAAAAAAAGACAAACTGTCTCTCAGTGATAAAAAGTTAATATTCAGTAGATTCGAAAAGTTCGCCATTGCTCACGATACACGTTTGTATACGTGAGAGTAATTCTGCATGAACATTTCTCAGCATGGAACGTCTATTGCAAGCCTCTTCAATAGGACGACATAGATTTAAACATTTCAAGGGCGGTGGCTAGGCGGTCTATCCACCTAATTTTAATTCCAAAACTGACAAATGACACCAAGAACATTTTAATAAAATTTTGCTTTTGTAATGAAAGTTCAAATTAGCGGGGTTTTATTTTCTAAAAAATTCATTTGAATATTCTGGTGTCAGACAATTATTTCACCATTTTACGAATAGAATTCTTCTGCCCCTGAAAGGGTTAAACTAAAATTTTAAATGCATTGGCAATTAAATTTTTATAGACATTGTAGTACAGTACAACGTCACAATCTGCAATTGCGCACTGCTATATTTCCGAAATGTGAATATGCAAAGTAGAATCGTCACTCATCGATTTCGGACATTTTTGTGTATACAGGCGACGATTTATCTTATCCTTGTGAACCAAATATCGTTTCGTACTAATTAAATGATGCTCTAAAACTTTCTAATTGAAAATTTTGCTCTATCTCTTTTCGTTTTCGATTTGCAATAGCTAACTTCCAAATTTCACCACTAGGAGCGCTGCTGTCGTTTGCATTAGGTCGGTCATAGTCGTTTTACTATACCGTTACATCACTTGCATAGCTATAGCTCTCTCAGTTCGCAAGTATTTTCAGGTTAAAGGGACTTTCCTATGCACCCTGTATATGATATCGTTTTAAATTGCTAAGTAATCCTTTTTTAAGATAAAAGAGACATAAGAATTAACTGGATGATTAAATAAAAAATGTGAGATCTAAAGCTTACACTGAAAGTATGCAATCCAGCAGGATCTTCGAGAAGTACATTAAATCCTGCAGCCCAGCTCCCAACTCTACCAACATCAATAGGACGTTCAGAAGCACAACTGCTTCGGTGAGATGTATCACTCATATGATCTAGAGCAAGCATACTGCTTGATGTAGAAACTTTGCCGCTGGCTAATTCCCCATCAGAAACTGTTCCAGCCTGAAATTTATAAATGCATAACACAATAAAAAATAAAGAAAAGCATTAAAAATGAAAAAAAAAAAAATTCCAAGAAAATAAAAAGATGAATACATAATATGCAGCAAGAGTACACAACAGAAAAAAAAATGAAATAGTTTACTAGAATATTAAATATGCAAATAATAATTGTTCAAGCAAGAGTTTCTTTCCCAAATACTTAATAAATAAAGTAGAGTATATTGGATACAAAAACAGTTTTAGAAAAGAGAAAATTTAGGATTAAATATATGGATGTGTATACATCATATTTTAATCCCTGAAGTTCTCATACAAAAATTACACACTATTACTAAAAAAATAGAACAATTACATTTAGAGTTTTTTAAAACTCTAATCCAGTTTAAAATTATTCTAATTATAATAGATTACATAGTGCAACAATTCTGTAACATTTCTAAAATTTTCAGCTCATGTAGCAGTCACAAGGTCAGTTATAGTTTACAATATACTTTCATGTCTCACTGTAAGCAAAGTCATTTTCCACCCCTCATAATAATGTCTGTTGATGTCAATGTTGCTGCTTAATGGAGATCTAGCCATTGTAAAAATTATTAATAGAAAAAGATCGAAAAGTTAAACCTGTTTTTTTTCTTAAAATGAAAAAGGAGAGGGCTATCTGTAGCTTGTTTTGTTTATTCAATTCTGTATCGGAAGTTGAATGGAATCAGATGATAAGCTTTGAATGGATAATATGTTTCATTATGCAGATAGAAACTGTGCATAATTTTTTTTTTAATTAAATAAAATAATGTCATGTGTTGTTTCACAAAAAAAAAAGGCAAAATATTTCGAAGAAAATAGAAGATGCAAAGAACAAACATGGAAAAGAGACAGGGTGTATTTTCTATATCTAAAAAGGGCTGGGTGCATCAGCACTTAAAACAAAAAAGGCAGTGCGTGACGCTCTTTGAAAGACATCAAAAGGGCACACCAGGAAGCATGACAAAGAAACTAATTGGTGCACTTACTGACACCGTAAAAAATTTCTTCGTCAAGGGGCAGATAAAAGTAGATTTCAATTAAAGATTTTTAGTAAGATGGCTTATAAACCGATTTTTTTTTTCTTTTTTCAAAAAAGAGAAATATGTTGAAAACTGGGAAGGGGGTTTATATTCAGGTGGGGGCTAATTTTTGGAATTTATGGTAAGTATTTATTCAAAAATGAAATTTGATCATTAAATTTACTAATTTGCTAGTAAAAACAGAAAATAATATCAGAAAAGTCTCCATTCACTAAGTTTTTAAGGGGACTTATCTGCTGGGGAGAGAAAATGTTGAATCCCATGTTATTCAATAGAAGAAAATACTCTTTCTTCTTGTTCATTCAAATTTCAAAATTTCAACACTTTTTTTTGGCATGTAGATATAAAAGTTCTCTATACACCTATAAGACTGGAATATTTTTGTTAATAATGCTGAGTATTTAAAAAATTTTGTTAAGTTTTAAAAAAACCTTGAAAAATATAAAAAGTATTCTTTATTCGCATGTAACTTTGTGCTGGAAAAATGCATAAATATTTGGAAATTATCAGACAAAGGTTCTTTTTTATGTATAATTAATCAGTTTTTTAATTTAATCAATACAATTACTGTAATTTGGTATTAAAAATTAGTTCTCCATAAAAGATCTAACCTGTCAACCTATCATAAATTACTACTTGAGCTCTGGTTATAAGAGGATCACTTAGCAGGGGGGAGGGGGCTAATTGTTGCTATCCAAAAGGAACATGCAGGATATTTTATAAAAGGAATAACTTTAGGCTTCAGTCTTGGAACAGTAATTTTGAATAGACAAAGAAAAATGAATATAGAATGAACAAAAACTTTCACTTTTTCTATAAAGTTTCAGCCCCTAAATTTTATCAACATTAGTATTATTAGTATTATCATTAGTTTTCAACATTAGTATTATCTAAAAATAATGATCTGACACATTGTAAATGGTTATATCTCAAGTTGTAATTGTTTGTCTCACAAATTTTCTATTGAGGTACTCAGTTGGTTTTTCATAGAAACCCGCCCCCACCCCTTTCACAATTTATATCAATTAAATATAAGACTAAATATAAATATACTAGTAAATCTGTAGATCAGGAACCTCAATGTCAGCTTTTCAAGGCATTATTTTTTAACACACTTTATGTAATATTCAACTTTCTATAAATCGCAATTTAAAGTTTTCCCATTACATAAATATTTATAAGAATAAAAAATATTTCAAAAAGTTTCTGAAATTCTGATGAACTGCTTATTCTGGTAAATTTTTAAATAAAAAAGTGCATTTCTTCAGCGGGCTCCTGCTTAATCTTTCATAATCGGGATTATTTGAAAGATTTTTTTATAGACCACAAACTGCTTCTCTTCTAACTGCTAGACTTTGTTCACATAGCTTTAAAAGAAAGATAAATGCATTAATTAACCCTTTCAGGACCAGTGATGCCAAATGGCATCATGACTTTCATGAATTTTTTTTATATTTAAAAACTGAGTCTTGGAGATACCATTTGGTGTCATGAAAAAGACACCTCCTCTGCCTTTATCGTAGTAATATTTTTCTCTTTCCTGAGCAGATGGCAGCAGAGGTTATAGAAACTGAAAAGTATTGTTTGATTTCCTTTTAAAACAATAAATGAAAACATGACTTTGAAAAATATATGTTATTCACACTTTTCATTTTTTTTTTTTTTTAAAGCTACATTTTTTAAAATATAAGTTGTAATATGTATGAAGTACCACATATTTGTGTATTTATAATTCAACAATTGTATTTTTATTTTAGTAACAATGCATAGTAAATATGCATGATTCCAAATGGCATCACTGGGACTAGATAGTTACAACTCAACTCTTTTTTTTATTTTGTTTTGTCCGATTTGGTAGTTTTTTTAAAGGAAGAAAGTTTCCTTTACTATGCTAGAGAGACTTTAGTATGCCAGAGAGAAAAAAGGAATTTGTATCATTAGAAAGAGCCATTTATTTACTATTGAATGAGGATCTTTCTGATATAGAAATTGAAAAATTGGACGAAGAGGACAGTGAAAGTGCATGCAATCTATCAAATACAGATGAGACTCCCAAATCAAGTGTCAATATTCTTGATATGGATACAAATGATTCAGTCGGTGCTGTTACTAATAAGTAGTGTTGCCAGGCATCCTGCGTAAATCGCAGCTCCAAATGCTTTGGATACCAGTATTTTAAAGTAACTTTCTCCATCATATCTAATAGCGGAATTATCTGCAATTAATTATGGTGAAATAAACTGTAAGAAATTAGTGGTGTCCAGAGCATTTGATGCCCCAATTTACGTGGGACATCTGGCAATACTAGTATAAGTATTAGAAGTTAAAGTTGAAAATATAGATTAATAGGAAGATAGGAATATTGAAGAATTCCCTGATCAAGAAAAAATAAATTCAGAGTACAATATTAACTCAAACAAAAAAATGTTTCTTATTTGTAGAAGTCTTGACAAAATTCAGTGATATAAAAATAAAAAATATTTATGTGAAATAATATAAACATTTGCCAAAATAAAATTGCAACCAATGAAAAAAAAGGAGGGCCAAGTAAAACTATGGAAATCAAGAAATCTTTCTTCATAAAATGAAAAACAACACTAGGAGAATTCTACGGAAGAGTTCCGTATCTTGTTCTGGTCGGCGCAATTGGCAAAGGAATCCAAAATGGCGCCAAAAGGCCATTTTAGCAACTTACCAAATTTTTCAAGATGGCAGAAAAACATGTTTTTAAATTTCTATAAACATCTATTTTTGTATTATAAACATTATATATGTAATTATATATATAAATACATATTATATACACAAATAATATACATAAATATAAATGCTTTATACTTATATATATTTTTATAATTTCATTATATCTGGGGACACGGCAGTGCCCCTGCCAAGTCGAGAAAGCACAGCCGTAAGCATCCTTTTCTGGAAGCAACTCAGGGTACTTTTGACTTACCCATATCTTTGTGCTGGATTTTCCTAGGAACTTGAAACTTTGTTTTTCTAAAAGTACTCTTCAAACGAAATCAAATGCTCAAATTTCCACGTTTCTATCTTTTCTAGTTCAGAAAATATAGGAACTCAAAGTTTCGCTTTTTTGACACTGACTGACTGACTCACCGATCATCAAAAATCTGCGGTACATCCGATAGCCCTAGAAACTTGAAATTTTGTAAGAAGGTAGTGTTTGGGATAGAAAGAAAGGAAAAATTAAAAAATTCGGAAAATTCGAAAAAAAAAAATTCAAAATTTTTTTATCTTCCGTAATCAGAATTCTTGCCAATACTGTTAGTCACTGATTATCAACACGATAAAACGCATCATTATCGGTTTGCTGTCTATACTAAATCGAGCATGAAATAGCTGGGTCTTGAATACAGTAAAATTCATTTTAAATGACTAGAACATCTAAAGGTACTACTTTATACCTACCGTCGATCAAAAAACTATCGCCAAACTATAAGATTAAATGCCAATAATGGATAATCGTAAATGTCGCATTCACTTGACATTAAACACCATATACGTGTTTGTTACATCATCAAATTATTTGTAATTCGACTTTTTACTCGTATTTTTATTAAGGTTTAACCTATTTATTTGTTCTTTCGTTATTTAAAATTAAAATTATGTCAATTTATATAATTTGCTGAATAGTTTGTCGAAATTGGTTGACGGGATAATCAAGTAGTACCCAAGTAAAATTAATTTATTTTACCAAATTTTGATTTGGTGATTTTAAATATTTTATAAACATTCTGCAAATATGCTAACATTTCTTTATAGATGACTGTTCTTATACTGTTTCTATATTTAAAATCACTACCATATTATTATACACACGATATAGTTTGATGCCATGGCGATACACCATGTCGCAAAATTAGCAGCAATTTTAAAAGCAAGAGATTTTTTTTTTCCCTAACTTACCCCATATTTAAAAAATAGTTCCCTTTTGATGCCAAACTATTGACGTGCACAACAATTGTTGAAGAATAATAAATTTAATTTTTATAAAACATGGAGAGTGACACTCAGGATATGACTAATATAATTGCATACGTAAAAGAAAAGTTTATTTTTTTAAATGACAATACAAACTGCCTGCGATGTACAATTTTTTTAATATGTTTTTTAGGTACTCAAATTAACGTTTTGGAATTCAAAATCATAATTCTACATCCCCCTCTCCCCCAGAAAAAATGACATTATATTTAAAAGAAAACAGCTATTTTTATATTTGAAAATTAAACGTCATCACTTTTGCACCACTATGACATCATTTTCACTGACTTTTTACTTTCGACCGTTCTAAGACTACAAGCAGTAGATATAAATATACAGTAAACAACCGTTAGTGCGGACTTCCAAGGGAGGCCATTTTTCATCTGCACTAACTGAAATCCGCAATAAACGATGCCTTTAACATTAATTAAAATATGATGGAGAAATGAAACTGTCACCATTAACCGGATATTTATTAACGAGAGTCCGCTATATTATCAATAACTTATTGATGTTTTGAGGATAGTATCTATCGCTTTTCTACCTTTACTGAAGAAAACTACAGAGCGAGGCTCCGTCTACTGGGTACTAAAATCATTTACATAAAAAAACAATATTACGATTTACTTTAAATTCGAAAGTATGGAGGTTTGAAAGTTTATTATAAAATTCTTTTACCTACTCGTTTCTAAAAATAACTTAATTATAAGTGCTATATATCGATAAGTGAAATAACTGAATTTTAAATTTTGGCGATACAGTGTTTTATTGTGTAAAGTTTGTATACTGTGCATATTGGATGTCAGTGTGCATCTGCAAAATTGCTGAAAAGATGAGGTAACGTAGGGAAACGTGAAATTGTATGACATTCCAACAAAATACATTGTTGATCGAAGAAAGTTTGAAAGGAAAAAATTTAAATGTTATATTTTGATCACAGAGAAGAAAGTGCTCATCGAGTAGTTCCTACATCTGGAGATGGTTCGTGTCCGCTTCATTCTATATCTTATTTTCTGTGCTAGGTAACATAGCCTCGTTGTATGATATCAGATGTACTATAGTTGAGTATGCGGTTGCGCACCGGGATTAGCTGGAAGCGTACACTTGTGATGAGCATGGAAATGTTTCCCCTAACACTGAACTGTAATTGAAGCTTATGATGAATACTACTATTTATGGGTCGGTCTCGGATCTCATGGTAGCCGACAAACTGTATTCTGATACGTTTGAGGTCTATCAAAATAGCCTTCAGAGGCACATCTGGTGATAATTCTCAAACTCTAGACTCTATCTAGTGAGACGTTTACTTTTTTCTGGTAGTTTCTTAGGAGGTTACTATGATGTTCTACTTCTTCTTCTTAACACTTCGCAAGAATCTGTTATTTTTCCAATCGATTTTCTATCACACAGAGAAATCAGCTGCAGAAAAAGAAAGATGGAAGACCTATTGAGGTCGAAAGGGGAAGGCCTAAAAGCTCCTAGAACTCACGTTCTCAACAGTTCGAAGAAGTTAGAGCTCTCTATCGTAAAAACCATCTTCGAAAACAAAGGCATACATTAAAACGTTACAGCGATTCACACCCTGAAATGGGAAGCCATAGCTCGCTACAGTTCTTTGCCTCCTAAAGTCCATTGGAAGCAGTCGCGCACTGTACTGTTTCACACACCGACATGAATGTCGGAACTCTCCAACGAAAAAGGTCTAGAGGTAAGCTGCAGTTTATAAACACTTTAGAAAACATTACGAGGGCTGTAATAACTAAAAAAATGGGAGGTAGACTAGAAGCAGGCAAAGTTATAAAATGGACTCTGCACAATAGAAATTAACTTTGGAGGATTTTGATAGAACAGCTGATAAATTGAAACAAAAACTAATATACTTGAAAATTTGAATGAATGCATTTGAAACAGTAACACACATGACAAATTATAAGCATTTCTAGGAAAAGCGGAACATCGAAGCAATCAGGAGCCATTTTATGCCCATGAAGATTATAAAGTCTATGAAGGTAAAAATACGGTAATTGAAATCGACGCTACAGGAAAAGATTTCGTTGGCTTTCTCCTTACAAAAAGAAGTGAAATCCCATCAAAAACATCTCATGTAAAAAAAAGCCACGTCTCGTGACTCTTTGACCGTAAAAAGTTCTGAGATCACGTATAGAGCAAAGTTTAACTCTCTTATTAACTGTGACGTTTTAATTCACAAATTACCCCTAGTCTCTACACCTTTAGTTAATGATTATTTTGTGACTTGGCAATTACGCAGCATGAGAATATAAAGGCTGTTTTTTTATATTTTAATAATAACGTTTATTTATAAAGTATTGCATAAAATAGTATTTATATGAGCACTGAACGTATATATATATTTGTACCATGGTCATAATTTTACATAACATTGTAAAAACATATTGGGAAAACTCTCTTCTGGTCGAACTTGATGTCCGGAGTTTTGGAAGATGTTCTTCCTATTTAACGTGAATACGAACCACACCTCTCTTTTACAAGGACCCCCAAACAGTGTATCCCCCCTTTAGGCTTCTATCCCTTGCGTTCATATTCAGTCTTAATCAAATAATCCCATCCCAACTCAAAACATAGTAAAGTGTTGACATAATAAATTCCTAGTGCTGCGTAATTGCCAAGTCACAAAATAATCATTAACTAAAGGTGTAGAGACTAGGGGTAATTTGTGAAGTAAAATGTCAGTGTTAATAAGAGAGCTAAACTTTGCTCTATACATGATCTCAGAACTTTTTACAGTCAAAGAGTCATGAGACTTGGCTTATTTTTACATGAGATGTTTTTGATGGGATTTCATATATTTATTTTATATGTGAAATTAAAATATAACATTATATTATAAATGTTATATACATCTTAAAATACACAAAAAATATATTTACTCAATATTCCATCTACATAAAAATATAGTTTAAAAAAATACCCAGAAAATTATAAATTTTAAAAAAATGAATTATAAAAGAATATGTGTGTAAAATTATTACTTTTGCACCAGTAGCATTCAGGTAATAAAAAAAGCAACCCCAAATGCTGAAGATCACAACAACCACATTGAAACATTTATCGCCAAGAAAACAAAACAGAATATGGAACTCTTCCCAGACTTTACAAAAATCGATTGTAACAAAAATATTTTAAAAAGATATTTTTAAAAATGAGAAAATATTTTTACAACTTTAAAGCTAAAAGAAATGTGGAATTAAAATCCTGTTGCTAAACTACAATTTACAAATGCGTCTCCAATATACAGGGTGTCCCAAAAGTCCTTGACATATTTTAAAATTCAATTGAAGATCAAGTAATTGTCATACAGGAGTGCAGTTTGTACTAAAATGCTTTTTCATGATGAAAAGTTTTCTTCAAGATAATGAAAATAATTAGTTGCAAACTTTTATTATAGATGACAGCACTTATCGGTATGTTTGCCAATTACCGTTTACCGATTATGTTTGCTTACAAACATACAGGGTTTTTTTCAGATTAGTTTTGATGCTGCGACACAGAAATGATGACTCCCAGCAAAAAAGCTAATTGTGTAGGTTGTTACTTCGAAACCAAATCGAAAATAATCTGAAAATCAGAAAGAACGCACGTTTGAAACTAAACATATAGACAAGTGGTGCCATCTATGCTTGAAGTCTGGAACTAATTTTTTTTATTTGCTTAAAAAAAACTTATCATGAGAAGCATTTTAGTCCAAGCCGCACTCCTGTACGACAATTACTTGATTTTATATTGAATTTTCAAAGTGTCAGAGACATTTGGGACACCCTGTACTTTGAGCTCCCGAGCCTTAATTTCAATATACTGACAGAAGGAAAATGATTTTACTTTAATGCTATGATATTAAACATTTAGGTTTTATGAACTAAAGTGCAATTTTCTTTTTAAAGACAAAGTCATTTTCATTCATATTTTCTGAAATGTGGCAGCTTTAAGAATTAACACTTGTCAAAAAATTTTTATTCAAGCAATCTAGTTAATTTTTTAGTTTTTAAGAATGGAAATAATTATTTTCCAACAATCATGATGTCATTTTTGACATTGATAATTTTGCGATATTAGTGACATTTGCTATCCATTTATTTGCTATATCATTATTATATCATGCTATATCATATTATCATTATATATTATCCATTATTTCAAAAGTTTTTAAAAAATTAAAAAATTTTAAATTAAAAATAAATTCTTATGTTAACCTTGCACAGACGATAAAATCTTGTAGGTATTGATAGCAATTTACTTTAAATAATAAGAATTAATATTGTTGGAATTATCTGTTATTATGTGCCAAATGTTGGCAACGCACTTGTTCTCTAAAGTATGTAACCATACAAACGTAATTCATTTTCTTCATTCTAGTTTATGTTTTTGTCTTGCCAAGAGGGCACACATCGCTTCGCATTGTCAAAAATAAAGTAGAGATACAGTCCTGTTAAGAATGTGAGTTTATTAATTTTGTTAATATGCACCGCTACAAAATGGTCATCGTCCAGCCAGAAATAAAAGGTACTTTTCGCAATTTATAAAAATTCTGTGACTGTAAATGAACTATTTTCACCAGTTCTTTCCTCAAAGATTTATCAAAGGTTGATTTCACAAGCTTGTATGCTTCAATTAATGAGAAGAAGTAATCATCTGCTCAGCAAACAAGGTAGGAAGTATTCATTATTCTTTTTTGCTGTATTGTAAGTTTTTGAAATGGAATCTATTGACAAATTGGAAAAGAAACATTCCACATTAAGAATGTCTGTTACAAAATTGATTAGTAAATTCGAAACATTAATAAATGACAAAAATCTAGAAATTGATAATTACTCAGAAATATTAGAACAATTAAATGATATGTAGGGTTTACAATTTATTTTTCCCATCCCTTTCCACCCTATTGCACATTTATTACTTACTGTAAACTGGATTCCTGTATATATATTTTTTTTTACTTTGTTTTTCAGCTTGCTCATCGAGCATTTGTTTACGTTTGGACGCCGCGAGTCGTCGGAGTTGAGTGTCAGTGTGCATCTTTTTTTTTGGCATGCAGCCATTCTCAGTTGCGACCGCATTCGCAATCTCTTTATGTTTAATTAATAATTTAAAGTTATTTTCAAGTTCATTTCAATTTTAAATTGCATCTTAGTTACTTTAGCATATTTCTATAAGTTAATAGTTTTTTCATGTAATTTAAAATGTTTAAAGTAAAAGTAAGAAGCTTATGAAGTATGCAAATCACATGCTTCATTTTCATTGGCTGCTGCTACGCCACTCACATTTTAAAGGTCCGTGATCCTGCGAGTTGGTTGTGCTGTCTCTCATCTCTTGTGCGGTGTTGTGTCTTCTGCCGTATCGTGATGGTTTTGATAAAGTATTTTCGATGGAATTACCAGAGTTTTGGATACGCTTTTATGGAAAGTTTAATAGAATTTCGGCAGTATTTATAAAGTTAAAGTGATTAATTTACAGAAAGTTTTTTTTTATTCTTGTATTTTGATGAAGTCTAGACATACATTGCCTAAGAGCAGTGTAATATAATGAAAGTTAGAAGTATTTCGTTGTTATTTATAAAGTTAACATGATGAATTTTAGAAAGTTTAGGTGGAGTCTTATACATTTAAGTAATTATGAAAGTTAGCGTGAGTCCAGCATATTTTAGAAAGTTTATGTTTCAAAATGAAACTTCGCTGGCTAAATAATCTTAGCTCAACACTTCTAACTCATTTGATTAATTATGCATTTTATTCTGCTTGTATCACATATTAAACGGCGAAGTCAGTGTATCGAATACCAGAGTCCAGTATTGTTCTTCACCTGTAAAGTGATAAGTGCCATGAGACCGAGATGGTTTCGCTCTGTTAATTTATGTGCCAATAAAGATATTCATCGAGACTTCATTGCTTTCTCAAAGTATAATTACAACACCAGTATCTGTAAGTACTCTTTTATGTTTCTTTTATTACAAGAAGATAACACCAACCTACCAACATAGAATACACTGCTATGGAATGGGGAATGTTGTTTCTAAGTGAATACTTAACAGATATACCTACTGAACTTAGAAAATCAAACACTTGCGAAAATAACATGATAAAGAACAATCGCTAAAAAAGGTAAATAAGGGAATAGAAACTGCCATTACTATAGAAAAAGATTATGAAATAGATATTAACACTAGTGGGGAATATCATGATAACATTATGAAGACTAAATTTAAAATTAAAAAAAAACAAATTAAGTATTTAGAAGAATGTAAAGTTCCCAGAGAATTTCAATTAAAACCTACTCTAATAAACAATGCAATAAGCATTAAATTACCTGAAATTCCACTTCCGAAATTCTCCGGAAAATCCGAAGAGTGGAATACGTTTAAGATACAATTTAACAACTTAATAATCTCAAATGAACAACTTTCAGATGCTCAGAAACTGCATTATTTATCAGCTGCATTAATAAATGATGCAAGGGTTGTGATTACAACAGAAGATACGTTTTCATCCTTGTTCCAAGCATTAAAGGACAGATATGAAAATGATAGAGTAGTAACAGAAATACACATTAATTCACTTTTAGACGCAGATAAGCTCATGTAGCCTTCCGCTAAAGACCTACGAAATTTAGTCGATAATGTAAAAAAAAAAGCATTCGCGTATTAAGTGTTTTAAACTATAGTAAAAACAATCTTTTCGATGTTTTAATATTAAACATCATTCTTCAAAAGTTGGACAAAGATACTCGAAAAAAATATGAAATGAGTATAAGTGCAAACGAAGTACCAAAATTAGATGAATTAATTTTATTTTTGGAGAAATGTTCTCAAATTTTGGAAAATATCTATAAATGCACTTCCATAAAACCCTTCATTAAGGATATGAAACGTTTATGCAATTTTAAGTCATTTGTTAGCAGAAGGTCCACACAATTGTTTAATGTGTAAGGGTGACCACATTTTAATGAAATGTTCGCAATTCTTAAATTTGCCCGCTAAAAAAAGGTTCAGTATTGTTAAAACGAAAAGAATGTGCTATAATTGTTTATCATCTGTTCACAACATTAGTCAATGTAAAAGTTTAAGTAGGTGCAAAAAATGTAGCAAGCGTCATCACAGCTTGATTCACCTGGAACGCAGTGAAGAAGGTATTGATACTAATCAGGCTATACCACCTCAAAACAGAAGTAATCTTAGTAGTAACTTGTCACCAACTGCAACTGCATTTTCTCCTCATAGTTACACAAATAGTCAGATGTCTGTCACCACTTTGGGTGAAAATGCTCATTCATTTGATAACACGCATTCAACCATTAACAATACTGTAATGAATATGACATTTTCTTTTAGTAAACAAGTACTGCTTTCAACTGCGATAATATATGTACAAAATGCTAGAAGAGAATTTGTTCCTCTTAGGGCATTGCTAGATTCAGTATCTCAAAATAACTTTATAACGAAGGAATGTACTGAGTTATTGTTCTTGAAGGGAAAGAAAATAAACGCATCAGTTTCAGAGCTAAATGGTTCAGTCATGAATATAAAAGAAAGTGTTATTATAACCATCGCAAATGAAAATAGAAGTTTTAGTGAAACATTGCAATTTTTTGTTGTTCCTAAAATTACACGTGTAATGCCAGCTACATATCTAAACATCATGCCTATTATGCAATTACAGACATTTCAGTTAGCTGATCCACAATTTGATAAACCAGGTCCAATACATGTTTTATTGTCAAACGAAGTATTTTTTAATTTAATGGGAGCCAATAAAATAAATATGTAAAATTTGTTTTTTCAAGAAAGTTTTTGGCTATGTTGCCAGTGGTTCTAAGTCTATGCCACAAGAATACAATTTCAGTAATTATTGTGGTCTGGTTCGATCTGCGGACGATTTATCCAATACTATGCAGAAATTTTGGGAAATTGAAGTGGTTCATGATACAAATCCAATAAAAACTAAAGATAAGCAATATTGTGAGGAACATTTCATGCATACACATACTAGGAGGGAAGATGGCAGATATGTTGTGGAAATGGCAATTAAAACTGGTGGGCTTGCATGCTTAGGAAAATCAAAAGAAAATGCAAATAAGCGATTAAATAATTTACTTAAGCGATTTACGCATAATCCAGCCATGAGATTCTTGTATGAAGATTTCATTAACGAATATAGTAATTTGAGACACTTAGAAGAAATCTCTTTGGAAACTAATCCCAGATTTTCATATTATTTGCTGCATCATGGGGTATATAGGCCCGACAAACCCAGCACGAAATTAAGGGTTGTCTTCAATGGTAGTGCAGCTACTACTAGTGGTGTTTCTTTAAATGATGTTTTATTAAACTGGGGATTAGTTCAAGATGAGCTTTTCGATATCATTTGTCGATTTCAAACACACAAGTACGCCTTTACAGCTGACATCATAAAGATGTATCACCAGATACTAATTGAAGAAAAGCAGAGAGATTTCTTGCGCATTTTGTGGAAATCTGGTGATGAAGAACCGGTCAAAACATTTAAGTTAAAGACAGTTACATATGGAACATCGAATGCTCCATATCTTGCCACGCGGACTCTAAATAAGCTTGCAATTGCTGATAAAGATAATTTTCTGCTAGCATCACGTGAAGTACTCCAAAATTTCTATGTTGACGACATGCTATCAAGAGCTAACAGTTTAGCAGAAGCTCAACAGCTGCAAGCATAATTAATCGCATTGCTTGAACATGGCAACAAGACATTGCACAGATGGTGTGCTAACCACCCCGAACTGTTAAAAATTGCAACTTGTAACAAGGAGTAGTCATTAAATGATCATGATGAGGACCAGAGCACTAGAACTCTAGGACTGTTATGAAATCCAATTTGTGACTCCTTTTTGTTTAATTCATCAGTTAAGGAACCAGTTGTGTACACGAAAAGAACTGTTCTATCAGATTCTATCAGAACTGTTCTATCAAACTTAGGATCTATTAGGATTACTCGGTCCTGGAATAGCTAAGGCTAAAATTTTCATACAGAGACTTTGGTTATTAAAGTTAGGTTGGAATGATCCACTTCCAGATGATGTTAAAGATGAATAGCAACGCTTTATCAGAACACTTCAACATATAAACAATTTAAAAATCAATCGTTTTGTTTTAAACGAAGGCCATTCGGAAATTGAACTGCACGGATTCTCCGATGCATCCGAGCTCGCATATGGAGCAACCATTTATCTACACTGTCCCACAAAATTTAATAGATCTTTAAATTTACTGTGCAGCAAGTCTAAGGTTGCACCATTGAAACCTTTGACAATCCCAAGACTTGAGTTGTCCGCAGCTGCCTTATTATCTCAACTCGTATGTAAGGTAGTGAATTTACTAAAGTTGCATATCAATAAGGTAATTTTGTGGTATGACTCCACCATCATCTTAGCATGGATTCAGACTCCTCCTCATCTACTCAAAAGCTTTGTGACCAACAGAGTTTACAAAATTCAAGAGTTGACCGTGACTTATCAATGGAAACATATACGTTCAGAGGACAATCCAGCAGACCTTGTATCTCGAGGACTAACCTTTGACAAGTTAATTGATTGTGAACTCTGGTGGCACGGCCCTTCCTTCCTAAGAAAAGGAGACATCACATCCAAAAAAAACATTGACTTGGAACATGTGAAAGACACTATTGAGTTTTCATCAGAGTTAAAATTGAAAAACAATACTACATTAACTTGTTTTAATTATGGTGAATTTGTTAATGAGATTTTAAATATTAGCAATAATTATACTAAAATATTACATGTTTTAAGTTATATTTTCAGGTTTTTAGATAATACGAAAAGATCAACTGAAAAAAGAAAGGGACACAATGGTATAGATGAATTATCAACAGCAGAAACATTTTTGATATGAGAGGTTCAAAAGAGCGAATTTAAGGCAGAATATACAGCATTGTTAGAAGGTAAGCAAATTTCTAAGAAAAGTAAATTGTGATTGTTAAACCCCTTTTTGGATACAGATAAGGGGCTAAGAGTAGGAGGTCGTTTAAATCATTCCAACCTAAAATTTGCTCAAAAACATCAATACATTCTGCCAGCTAAGGGTAAATTGTGCAGCCTAATTGCAATTTACTACCATAAAAAATATCTTCATATAGGTGCACAAACAATGTTATGCTACTTGAGGCAAAAATTCTGGTCATTACAGGGAAGAAATTTAGTTAGGAAAATAACACATGAGTGTATAACTTGTAGTGAAAACAATCCTATAACTATACAATAAATCATGTGTTCGCTACCCACAGAAAGAGTATGTCCTAGAACACCTTTTAACTATGTGGGAACAGATTTTGGTGGCCCCCTTTTTATAAAATATAAGGGACAAAGAAAGGGAATTCTTAATAAGGTGTATTTGGCAATCTTTGTTTGCTTTGTAACTAAAGCAGTGCATCTCGAATTAGTGTCAGAATTGACCACAGATGCATTCATTGCAACGTTAAAAAGATTCATTGCTAGGCACGGTAAGTGTGCAGTAATCTTTTTAGATAATGCAAAAAAATTTTGTTGGTGCGAATGCAGAGTTACAAAGACTCCATAATTTGCTAAGACGCCTGGAAGAGGGGTTGGCAAATTATTTGTCAGAGGAGAATATTACTTGGAAATTTATTCCCCCTCGAGCACCTAATTTTGGTGGGTTGTGGGAGGTAGGAATAAAATTGGTAAAATATCATCTAAAGCGAACAGTAGGTAATGCAAGGCTAACTTTTGAAGAGTTATTAACAGTAGTTGCTCAAATAGAGTCTATATTAAACTCACGTCCAATCACTCCATTCTCTTCAGACGTCATTGACTTAGAGGCCTTAACACCAGGCCACTTCTTAATCGGGAGACCTATGACAGCCATAGTTGAATCAGAATTAATTAATATAAGTGAAAATAGATGGCATAGAATTACAAAATGCATTCAATTGATATGGAATCGTTGGAACAGAGAGTATTTGAATACACTTCAATAGCATTCCAAATGGCAATTTTCAAAAAATAACGTAATCATAGGTACCCTGGTGTTGATAAAGGAAGACAATCTTCCTATAAATAAATACTTACTAGGATGCATTACAAATGTTTTCCCAGGTGCAGATGGTAAGATTAGAATAGTAGAAATTAAAATCTCAAGGGAAATACTTAAAAGAAGTATATCCAAAATTGCATTATTGCCACAACAAGTTTCAGAGAATTTGTTATGAGCTGTTAAAAAAAAAAAAAAAATTAAAAGGGAGGGACCTTGGTTGTGTCTTTTCTCTTAATTTTTATTGCTGTATTTTCATAATTGTATTATTCATTGTTAAAAGAAAATTGTTGTGTTGTATCATATTTACTCACTCATTTGTAATGTTAACTATTGTATAATTGATTGAAGTTGACCCTTCAATGTTGGGGGGTATGTTGGAATTATCTGTTATTATGTGCCAAATGTTGGCAACGTACTTGTTCTCTAATGTATGTAACCATAGAAATGTAATTCGTTTTCTTCATTCTAGTTTATGTTTTTGTCTTGCCAAGAGGGCACGCATTGCTTTGCATTGTCAAAAATAAAGTAGAAACACAGTCCTGTTAAGAATGTGAGTTTATTAATTTTGTTAATATGCACCACTACAAATATCACAGCCCAAAAACATTTTATTTCAACATCTCCATTTTAAATAAATGACGTCGTATTCACCTACTTTCTGTACTTACTCAAATCCTTCCACCTTATAATATTAAGAAATACTTGAGAGTTTCCTTTTTTTTTTCCAGTATGACACCAATTCATCTTTTTTTTAATTCTTAATTTTTCTATTTCATTTTCCTTTTTCACATGAAAATCTTTCCATTGAAAATTGTTTAAGAGAAATTATTATTCTGGGATTAGATTTTCTGGGCAACACTTACAAAAATATTGTTAAATTTTATAGAAAAATGTCAATTCTCTATGAAAATAATGAACTTTTGAATTAATAGGCAAAATATTTGAATAAAATAAATAAAACATAGCCTATTTTCATTTCTGGGTTTCTAAAACTCCATCTATATGCAAAGACACAAATGCATTAATACATCCGTTTTGACATTGGCTTGACTAAACATTATAGATACACATATTCACATTTATAATAATATTACTAGTAAATCTGCAGATCAAGAGCCTCAACGTCATCTCTGTAACTCATTGTTTTTATCAAACTTTGCGTAATATTAATCTTTCTACAAAAACAAAATTTAAACTATTTAAATTACACAAACATTTATAAAAGGAAAAAAATATTTCGATGGTTTCAGACATTAAAAGCGTTAAATTAAACACGTTGTTATGTAAGGATATTCTGAAATTCTCACGAGCTACTTATTCTAGTAATTTTTATATAATAAAGCAAATTTCTTCAGGGGGCTCTGCCCCCCTGAACCCCCCGTTGTGTAATTTATTTTGCATTTGTAATTTTCTACTGATTGAGTTAATGATTACCCTATATCTTAGATTTCTTTTTACACTGCGATTTATAAGGATAAGCAATAATTCGGTCAAGCATTTTACGTTATCCTAATATCCATACAGCAGTATTTACTTGCCTGCTAACCACAAATACCTGTATCTAATGGATAAAGAACTTTTGGAAATGTAAACTGAAACATCGAATTTAGAAATCTAATACCTTTATAAATTTTGTTTATAAAAAAATAATTTTGATTACCATTCTGCAATATTTATATCTAAGATCTAATCTAAATATCAAAAAATGTACTCGATAGCATTAACTTACTAAAATCACCCTAAAGTAGGGGGGCTTCTAAACCTAACAGTTAATAATTCATCATCGTTAAATAGATAAACATGATTTGGCGCCTTTAAGTATTTTTTGTGATTTTCTTTTAATAGTATCTACATTTAATTTAAAATCGTGATGTTACAAATACCGTTGAAATTTGACGCAAACCTATGTTCAGGTCAAATTACGAAAGGTTAACTAACATTTCATTTCCCTTAGCCGGACTTTCTGTTTCATTTTTCGTAATAAGGATTATTTTAATAATTTAATTTATTTTACACTCTACAAGCTGTTACACGGACGTTGTTCACGTAGCATTAAAATAGAGATAAATGCATTAAGTAAAACATTTCACTCCCCACCAGACATACCAAGTTTCAAGCTTTTTGCACATCACTATTATCTTAGAGGAAATGTTCTTTTAAATCGCGCAAATGTTTCAATTAAATAAAGTAACATTTTCTGTATTAAAATACTGGTATCCAGAACGCCGGAGGCTTGGCAGCTCTGCTCCTCTTAATAAAAACATATATGATTAACTAACACTTTATCACATTTTATAGGAGACAATACGGAATTTCTTATTTGTATGGCCTTACATATATCTCAGTCATAAAAATGTAAAATTTTGTGCCAATTAATGCACGCAATTGCGAAAATGAAATCGCAAAGAATGAGAAAAGGAAGGCCAAGTAAAATCGTGTAAATCGAGGAATCTTTCTTCGTAGTGCTGGGAAAATACTGCTACAAAAACTATTTTAGGTGGTATTTGGTGTGAAATGTTTATATGTATTCATTCCTGTCCTATATATCCTTTTTTTAATTTTTTATTTGCTTATTCCATTTTTCTTTTGCACGTGAAAATCTTAGAAATTAAAATTAACTCTTTGGGAGAAATTGTTATTCATTTTTTTTTTTGGCAACAATAAAGTTTATAAAATTTAACAGAATAATGTCAGTTTATTCTGTATGAAAATAACGAACTTTTTCATTTATAATCAAATAGTTGAATAAATAAATGAAAATATTATTCTATATAGTATATAAATACTATTTTCATTTCTGCGTTTAAATAAATCTATATGCAAATATCTATACAAAGGCATTTATTAATTCATTCCTTTTGCTTTGATTTGACTTCAAAAAACCATACATACTTTCACATTTATGATATTTTTAGATGAGATGTTGTTGCTACGCAACGGTTAAAAGAAAAAATGAAATATAAGTAAATTCATAAAATAAAATGTTTTATATTATTCGAACACATGTATAAAATTCTATCATAAGTTATACACCTAATTTAAAAGCTCTGACAAATGTTTTGACAAAATTGCAAACTAATAAGAATAATTTCATACTCTTATTTAAAAATTTCAGCATCCAAAATTTACCATTTAAATCTATTATTCATATGAGCGATTTCTTTCAACAAATGAAAATTTGAAAATCGTCTGACTTCCCATAGAAAAGCATTATATCACAAAATAAAATGTTCTGTATATTCCGAACGAATGAACCAAATTTAACCCAAAACTATACAGCTAAATCCGGGGAGCTCATCAACATGCCCAGGGAATTTCAAACCGCTCGGATGCTTTTTGCGGCAGTTATTGCGGAACAGACAGACAGACTAACGGAAACCAAAACTTTTCGTGTCTCCACAGTAAGCCTTCACTGACGTTTCGGCAATTATATTAAATGCACCGGCATAAGCAATATCAAACTAGTAAATCTGCAGATCAGGAGCCTCAACGTCAGCTCTACAATTCATTGTGTTTAGCATCCTTTGAGTAATATTAATCTTTCTACAAAAAACGAAATTTAAAGTTTTGAAATTACATAAACATTTATAAAACGAAAAAATATTTCGAAGGTTTCTGACATTAGAAGCGTTAAATTAAACCCCTTGTTATGTAATGGTATTCTGAAAATCTCATGAGCTACTTATTCTGGTAATTTTTAGATAATAAAGTAGATTTCTTCAGGGGGGCAGAGCCCCCCTGAACCCCTTCGTAGTGTAATTTAATTTACATTTGTAATTATCAATTAATTGTGTTAATGTCCTTTAGTAAATTCTACCAATAGACGGAAACGTACATGAATTCTTTTCTACAGCCCTGTATATTACGTGAAGATTTTTACGCGTCGTCTATAACATTTAAATTTAATGCAGACAAAAAACCCTCTTAAAACTGCTCATATCACATTTCCGGGGATTAGTATGCATAGTGTGCACCATATATCCAGTTTCTGAGGAGTCCTGTATATGGTTCTATTTAAATTCTGCAAACATTTGTTAGTATACTAAATGTATTTGGGCTGGGAAATACATAACTCAAAAAAAAAAAAAAAAAAAAAAAAAAAAAACACTGAAGCAATTCGCGCTCATTTTCATTTATACTTACGAATTCATTTGTGTATCCCTGTACATGGTCTATACAATATTTAAGCACTACTTATTAAGCACAAATTTACTTAACGTTAAAACGCACACCATAATCGAAAATGCTCTTCAGCAATCATCCCTAATAGACCAGAACTGTATCCGAAATATTTTATGTGACCCTATAAATGAACGATAAATACGATACAAATCATATTCAAGCTTCTTGTAGTCAATCACAGTAATGTAATTTAATTTCATAATGTTTGAATTAGTGCAACACAATTAACACACTGACGACAGGCAATTTAATTAAATCTGGGTTTAAAAACAGTAGAAGCTCCTCCCTCTTCTGAAAGTGTCTCGGAATTTGGTTTCTGAGATATGTTTTTCATGTTTATGCAGCAGTAAATATCTTTCAATGTACGGATGTAATATATAATGTCTTATAATCTATAAAAAATATGGACAACACAATATAAATGTCTTTTCTGTAAGGTAGAAGTCACTCCCTTAGCCAATGATGTATTCTGAATAAAAACGAGAATTTTCGTTTCCCGTCGCTAATGTGTTAAAATAAGCTGTGAAGAGTTTTTTCCCCCGTAGACCACATTTTAATCGACCACTTTTGTGTGACCCTGAAAAAAACATATGCTTTGCACCCCATATACTACAAAAATGTTTCAAAAATACATATCAATTTTATTATTTTGTAACAGAGTAACATCATTAAAAAACGCCACAAAAGGATTTTCTTCAAAGATTGTAATATTATGAATACTTTTGAGTTCCCTGTATGCATGCTGTAAGTGCTACACATAACATATTTTATAGTAACCAGGTTCTAGTGCACCTTAATAAAGTATATAAATTTCATTACGTTTAAAATTGTGTAACATTATTAAAATACACCGCAGACGATTTTTCCCAAAGACTATAATGTAACGGAATAGTTTTGAGGGCCCCTGTAATTAAGCTATGAATGCTACACTCTTCATTTTTAATACCAAACATACTTTGGCAAACCTCAATAACGTATATCAATTACATGCAATCCCGACTATATTTACGCGAGTTAGAGCACGTAGAGAAACACGGCAGGCGACAGATAGAAAAACTGAAGTCATAAATACTTTTCATCCATGTTGGAAAGTGTTAAAAAGGATTTACATGCCTTTAACTGTACTTTTTTTTTTCACTAATAGCATGGTTAAACATTAGTTTAAACATCCTAATCCATGCGATAGCAATAACATATTAAAAGCCCCCCAAAATATGCATATCTGGAGATCTATAAATCTACTGGAAAATAATTCATTATCGTGCCCACTGTTAATTGCATAAATTGCATCGATTTGGCGCGATAAAATATTTTTTGTGATAGCCTTTTAATAGTACATGCAACAAATTAACGTAATTTACTAACTTCATTCATATTTGAAGCAATGATAGGCTACTAATAACAGTCGCTAGGCAACGAAGAAAAGGAAAAAAAAAAGAAATATGTATCATGTAAAACAAGAAAATTAATTTAAAAATTCTTTATATTATTGGAATACATGTATAAATGTCCTCAAAACATTATAAAATAAAAATAATAAAATGTAAATAAAAAAATCTTATAGATATATTGATAAAACTTCAATATAATAGGAATAATTTAAAACCTTTATTTGGAATTTTAGTATCCATAATTTGACATTTAAATCCATTAATCAAACGTGCCATTTTCTTTCAACAAATCGAAATTTGAAAATCGTCTGACTTGCCGTAGAAAAGCATTATAAAGAAAAATAAAATATTCCATATTTTCCGAACGAATGAACCAAATTTAACCAAAAACTATACAGCTACGTCCGGGTATCTCACAAATATGCCCAATTATTTTCAAGCTGATCGGGTGCTTTTTGCGGCAGTTATCGCGGAACAGACGGACAGACAGACAGACAGACATCCGGAAATCAAAACTTTTCGTGTCTCCACAGTAAGCCTTCACTGACGTTTCGGCAATTAGGATTAAATACAGTTGTTCGATAAACTGATGAAAGAAAAGAAAAAAAATGAAATATGCACATTTCAAATATGTAAATTTATAAAAGAAAATGTTTCATATGTATAAAACATATATATGTATAGAGCATATGTATAAAATTGTACCAAAAGATATTATACACCTAATTTTAAAAATCTTACAAATGTACTAACAAAATTTTGAAATAATAATAGGAATAATTTAGGGCTGTTATTGGGAAATTTCCACATCTGTAATTTACCATTTAAATCCATTAATCAAATGAGCCATTTTCTTTTGAGAAATGACAATTTGAAAATTGTCTGAATTGCCATAAAAAAGCATAGTGCAAAATAAAATGTTTCATATTTTCTGAACAAATGAGCCAAAACTATAGAGCTAATTCTGAGTACCTCACCAACATGCTTATTCAATTCCAAGCTCATCAGGTGCTTTTAGTAGTAGTTATTGCGGAACCAACAGATGGAAAACAAAAACTTTTTGTCTCTCTACAGTAAGCCTTCACTAACATTTCGGCAACTAAAACACATTAAAACAGCTACAATTCTGGCCCTAATTGATGAATTTCCCTAATTGAACTTCCCGACATTTTATATAGATAAATATAAGTATTATAAGAAGAAATTTTCTAACTGAGTGAAAAAGTGTCCAGACCAGGATTTTGAACCAGGGACCTTTTAGCTTAAGCTGCCAATGCTCTGCCAACTGAGCTATCCTGGACAAATCTGGTAGGCACAATTCATTCAATCAACCTTTTGATAAGGGCATTTGGTCTGTTATCGAAAACAGCTCAAAAGAATAAATCACAGTTTACGGAACTCCAAAATAAATGCTGAATACATAATTGCACTTGATTTAATTTTAACATAACAATTTTAATTGGTAAATAAATCATGTTACTTGTAATTTTTGAACTGAGTGAAAAAATGTCCAGGGCAGGTTTTGAACCTGCAATCCACCCAAATTTCATACAGGTTAATAAATATTGTAAGAGAGAATTTTGCCAGTTTTTTATTGGATCCCCTGCCCATGTCAGTATAAAATTAATGTAAGGTCAGACACAGTCAAACGACCATAATTCTGAATATAATTGATATGCCAATACCATTGCCACCTAAAGTACAAAGCCTTCTGGCTGGCTGGTGATGTCAGCAGCAAGAGGCGAACAATCTGTATATCACATTGATAAGGTAAAATTTAATATTGCCATGCTTTTCTATATAAACCAGTAAGCTTTAAAATGAACTAATAATAGAATAGTAAGATTGATTGTACCAGGGCTACCGAGTCAGAGTCAGACCCATTTTTGAGCAAAAGAGTCGGAGTCGCTCAAAAACAAGCCGACTCCGACTCCAGCTTTTTTTGTTAGACAGTTTGCAGTGAAATTAAACCAATTATACATAATATTAAATCTGTAAAATGAATTATTATTGTTATTTTTGGAATATATCAGGCTACCCAATTCGAAAACGCCCAATATACTGTCCTATATACACGATTTTCCCAACATACTCAGGCCGGCCGAGCCATAACTGGAATTAATTATTCCCAAGACATGTCGGACACAATTTGTTTTGTAAATATAGTAATAGTGATAATGAATTTTAGTCAACGGAATCTTTAAAAATATACTATAATAAACTATAGAGGAATATTTAAAAGAATTTCATTTTTTTATTATATGTCTTTAAAATTTATGATGAATCAATCAAACGCCGCCAATCAATCGCTGACGCCAAATTTTTTTTTTTAGAAAGAATATTGCGAGTGCGGCGCTTACTCCCAAAATTACGGTAGCTTTAACAGAAATATTTTATCATTTTTTAAGTTTGCTATACTTTACTGAAATTCTGATAAATAATACCCTTTCAAATAAAACTATTTTTATTTTGCATAGGGTAAAACATTCTTTAATTATTATAAATAATGCATAAGAAAAAAAAAAAAAAAGAAAGAACTATATTGTTCACCTTAAAATCAATTTTGGGGGGAAAAATAGGATTATTTTCTTTCTTTCTTTCTTTCTTTTTTTCCTCTTTTGTTGAAAAGGCAGCAAAACCTTCGGAGAAATGTTATTCTTTGATTAATTAAATAATTAAGCCAATTTGTAAATTTATTTAAAATAATTTTATACCAAAAGACAAAAAACTGTTTCAAAAATAATCTTTTTGTGAAAATAATTTATATTTTCAACATTTTTTTTTTTTCTCTTGCAAAATTATTAGAATTTCAATTTATTCAATATTCCAAGATTGTTAAATATAATTTTTCTATTTATTTCTGAAAAGTAATTTTTAAATCTTTTATTGAAAATCTCATTTTGCTCTTTCTTTTCTTTTATGAATTTGATTCATATTTTTAATTTGTCTTCATTTATAATTAACTTATAGAACTAACAAAGTGTTGTTCCCATTAAGTAGGAGGATATTTATTATTATAAGATTAATCTTTTATTTTGATAATTCTTGTTAGGAATCGGTAAATAATATTTTATTTTTAAGCACGGCTTTTGGCAATACCGCTGTGATGCTTTTTTTTTTATTTGTAAAATGCGGCTAATTGCTAGAGTTTTTTTCTTTTCCCTTTCGTTACATTTATTTTATCTCACGAGAAGAGATAGAAAATTTAGTAAATAAAAGTTGGCATTGGCTATTTAATTGAGTTCAAAAATGAAGTTCTTTAAGAGTTGTTTATGTTTTTTGTGCTCTGTGGCTATAAAAGTTTTTAAGAAGAATATTCGTCCATTTTGCTGAATTAGTATGGCAAATATTAAAGTAGCCCAGAGAGCATTCATATTAGAGTCATCTTTTGATGAAACAGCGAGCGGTGATCCATCTTCCCGGTAAACCACATGTGTATTTGTATATATTGTAAATTCAACAACTTTCAAATGTCCCATGTTTCATTTTCAAAGTATGTAAAAGAAATTTTGTGAAAATCAATAATAATAAAATATTTCGAACCCATCACTGAAGTTTGGCGAGCATCCGAATATCTGGCGCCCGAACAGGGACATGTGAATAACGCTGTTGAATTATTGAATTGTATTTATAGTCTATATTGTTTTCATTGAGTGCATTCTGTAATATGAATAAATTAAAGAAAAGGCGTATCCCGCTGCGTTTGTCATTTACCAGAACTTTAAATGCATCAAAAGAAGATATAAAAGGAGACCCGTTAGATAAGGGTACCATTTTAGACAGTTTTACGAAACTAGAAAATGTGATTATAGAAATTAAAGCTATAGACAACGCCATAATCGAGGTCATGGTAGATGACGAGCATTGCAATGAAGAAGCCATTAATGATGAAATAGTAGAAAATAAATGTTACTCGGATGAATTTATTACTATGAAGCATAAAGTTATTGAGGTATTGAGAATTACTAAACCTTCAGGATGACAATGGAAGTAATAACGATTACGGTTATTCCAAACCGAAAACTTATAAATTGCCTAAGCTTAATATTAAGCCGTTCGATTCACAGTTAATAAATTATCTTCCATTTTGGTCCCAGTTTGAAAAAATTCATGAAGACAGATTTGGATAATAGTGATAAGTTTCAGTATCTTATACAATCGGTAGAACCTGGAACTAGTGCCAGACGTCTGTTAGAAAGTTACCCAATGACCTCAGTAAATTACCCGAAAGCTGTAGAGGCATTTCAATAGTGTTTTGGGAATAAAGATTTATTGATAGACGTATACGTCCGAGAATTTTTAAAACTGGTGGTCGTTAATGTATAGGCACACGAGAAAGATAAACTTCCATTATCGGATCTCTTCACAAAAGTCGAAGCATATTTATGATCGTTAAAATCCATGGGTTTAAGTTTAGAAAGCAATTCTGCATGGCTCTATCCGATGATAGAATCTAGCTTGTCAGAAGATGTAATGAGAGCATGGCAACGATATAGTATTTCGAACAGATCAAGCGTTGATAGTACTAGCAATTCATTGTCAACAAAATCAAATATAGTAACCTTGATAGAATTTCTGAAGCAAGAGGCAGTGGCGTAGCTAAGGGGGGGCAAGGGGGGCGGCCCTCCCGAGCGCCGAGGCCAAGGGGCGCCAAATTGAGAGAGGTTTAAACCGAAAATATCTCATATTTTGACAATAAATAAAAATTGTTGATTAAAAAAAAATTGTGTGTGTGTGTGTGAGAATGTTTTTTTAGTAAGATATTTTGTTATGATGAATAATGAAGAAAGAAAAAGCTTCTGGAAATGTTTCTAGCGAAGGCTCAACACAATTGTTACCTAAGATAATTATGTACCTTAATTGAGGCGAAAAATGATTAAATAGGGGCGCTAAATTGAGAGGAGCTTTAATCCGAAATAATTTCACATATTTTAACAATAAATAAGATTTGTTAATTATACTATTTATATTGTATAATAAGCTTTTTTCTTTTGTTTGTCTGTGTGTGAATGTTTTGAAGAAATTCGGTGAAGGTGGGAGGAAATTACAAGTCCATAATTGTCAATCGCTGACGGAGGTTTCTAACTATCTAGCTTTTGGTTTATATATCAAAAAGTCTGTGGGCAACTTGGAGTCACATTTCTGGTTGCAAAAGAGCATTTTCATTTGTGTACTAGCTGGCCCTCACGTCGATTTTTCCAAACGAACCGTGAATGATTAAAACCTCTATTCATATTAAAATTAAAAAAACAAACAAACAAATCTCTCAAAATGAACCTCTGGGATGGGTCCCCACTGTCTTCGGCAGCGTAGACCGGGAGTACTATGCACGTATCTCTAACCACTAAAAAACTCCACTGAAATTTATCTCTTTCAAAATGAATCTCCCCGCTGCCTAGGTTCGCATACAGCAGGCGCTGGAAAATCTGAAGAGAATCCTAAGATGAGTTGAAAGAAAAAAAAGTTTGCAGAAATCAGGCCCATGAAACCTCAGACAAAAATACCCCCTGGCGGTGAAAGATAGAACTGAAAACTGTGAAGACAATCAAAACCAAGTTGAATGAGCAAAATACAGTTGAAATTGAGTCCATACAGCTCGAGATAAGAATGTGCACCCTGCACTGGAAGGTGGAGCTAAAAACTGCAAGAAAATCGTCAGCTAGGTTGAATGAATCAATTTCCGTTGAAATCTGGCCCATAGAATTCGAGATAAGAATGCGTCGTTAATGTTCGATAATGATGGTAAAAGAAGTCTATATTTTGGGAAATATACTTTTAAAAGTAAATAAAGGGGAGAAACACTTGTGGACTAACTCTTAACTCATATCACTAGACTCTTGCCACAGAACACACTAATAATCTTCGATTAAATTGATAAAATGCTTTTAAATTATGTTTTTAGCATTTGTCAATGTTTAATAATTAAGTCGATTGTCTTCCTGTCATATAATCTCCGATCCACCGATTTTCGGAAATTGAATGGAGGGTCAGCCGGAAAAATCTCTCTTTTTAGTTCAGTTTTTACTGAATGTTCGTCCCTGTCTGGTTCTTTGTCTGAACTTTTGTACTGTCGCCGTCAGTTTTTTGAAAAAATTTTCAAAAATTACCGACCGATTTTTAAAAATTTTATACACAGGTGTAAAATATTGTTCTACATGTGCTCTGAAATTTTCAAATCGATATCTTAATTAGTTTTCTTAATTTACCCTCATTAGTGAAAATTATTAATTTCTTTCATTTCGGCTGTGGAATCAGGTTCAGTTGTGTGCGCGATTTTACCATTTTGTGAGAAAGAATCGCGTTTTTGATGAATTTTTAATTAATATTCTCGGTTAATTATTTAAAAAATTAGAAATTTGAGCCTCATGTGCATCAGGACCTTCCTTGTACTACCCTCGCCTAAATTTTCAAACTTGTATCCATCATTCACACACACACACACACACACAGATTGGTTCTCATGCTGATTTTTGTGTTCTTTGCATTCCATATGAATATTTTTGGTCCATGTGTAATGGGACTTCTGTGAACCCATGCAAAATGGATTTAGCTGGAAGAACAAGTAAAGATATTATTTCTTCTTTATTGGAAATTCAATTTTTCCACCGATTTGGCATTAAAAAAGCCAAATAATAAAATGTGGGCAACTTACAAATTTTCCCTTCTTAATCGCATAAAAAACAAAGTAAGACTTTTCAATCTTCCTAGTACAATCAATACAAATGGCTGTTTTCATCGTTGTAAGTTAAATATACGATATATACTTTTAAATTCAGCACATATGCATTAGGGAAAACTATATATCTATCTATGTAAAGAATAACTGGGAGATTAATGAGAGAAAAGATTTTGACTCGGGAACCTCTTTGTCAACCGAACTCGTTTATTTCATCGCTGCATCTTACAATCATCTCCACGAGTTTGATCAAAGGTCCAACAAGACAGTTACGTAAAATTCGGGACGTACATTGTCGTAGCTTGTGCAGGCATCTCAAATGGGCAAAATCTAATCTTTTTCATGGTGTTCTTGCTAATATGTTGGGGCTTGTAATATTTTCCTGTAGGGCGAATATGTCAATCTGGGAGAACATTTAGTTTACTTGGTTAATTAGCTCTTGACTGATATGTGGACAAGACCCGCACAATTCCCGGAATCTGTGATAATGGAGGAGAATTATCCAAACGTCAGCATTTTCTATCTTAAGTTACTCTCTGATTTTAATGGTGAACATAATAAATGTTATGCTGGGAAACAAGGTTACAAGGGGTAAAACGGATTTTAGAATATAAGATTTAAAGTTAGAAAAAAGAACTTAAGGATTTAAATTTAAATTTTTGAAATTTAATTCATAGCTGCCAATTTGTACTGATTTTTGCTACCACTAAAAATTATTAGAAAATTTTGCCTAATTCAATCGCCCAATTTCAGTGAATTTTGATAATTAAATAAGGCAGAAATTTTTGTTAAATTTTAGTGGTAGCAAAAATCCGTACAAGTTGGCAGCTATGTTAATTTAAATTTTGAATTTTAAAAGGATTTTAATTTTTATCCCTTTCATTTATTATATATATATATACTATGTACCTCTCTCTATAGATGTCTGATCATTGTCATGCGACTGCGCTCGTAAACCGATTTGGATGTGATTGTGCATTTGTTAAGGGTTTATTAAGATCGTGACCAAATTCGTTAGCCATCTTGATCCGCCATCCTGTTTCAAAATGGCGGCCTCTTAAAGATTACAAACTGAAAAAAAATATACAAAAAATTATAAATGCAAATTTCTTTCTTTCATAATCGTTAGGTCTTCATAGAAGGATTCAAGAACATTTTGTTGTTTCCCCTCTATCTTAAAAAATGCATTATTATAGCAATTTGAAATTCTAGGGTGGCTGCTGTTTTGAAATAGATTTTTTTTCCATAAGTGGGTGTAATTTAGGAGTTCTAGCAAATGTGGTTTTTCGATTTTTTTTTCAATGTTGCTACTCCCATACGCTTAAAACAATAGTCATATCCATGAACGTTCTGTTAAGTTTTTGAAATTCCCATTCTGTAAATTGTATTGACAAAAACTAGAAATCTACTAATATTGATATATGTTTGAATAAAATTTACCGAATCCTTAAAAACAAGGAAGATTGAAGCTGCTTTTTCCTCCCGGTACAAGCCAAAAAAACTTTTTTTTGTTGAGAAAAAAATAATGTTTTTTTTTTGGGGGGGGGGGGGGCGCAAAAATTTCTTCTTGCTCGGGCGCCAAAATACGTAGCTACGCCACTGGCAAGAGGTTGCAGGGGAGGAAAGATTAAACTTAGCCAAATCGGGTTTTGTAGAGTTAGTCTCTAGAGACAAACATATGGAAAATTTCAGAAGAAGAGAACATAAATTAGCCACGGCGGCAGGGCTATTTAGCGAAAAGGAACGCCTTTGTTTATTTTGTGATAAATCACATGAAAGCAAGTATTGTGTTGGGGCTAGATCTCTTTCTTTTCAAGAACGGAAAACTAAAATTAAGGATAAAAATTGCTCTCTAAAGCGTCTTCATTTTGGTCACCACGCTAAAGTTTGCAAAGTTTTTATTCGTTGTCATGTATGTTCTAAACCCCATACCGAGTTATTATGCCCTGAAATTTCGATGCATAAAGAATCAGAAAATACAGCTAAAGCCACCGACGTAATCCAAAGCACCATAACTAATAATAAGTGTTCGGGGGAAGTAGCTCTTATGACTTTGGAAATAGTTATTAAAGGTCGTATTACAAAGAAAGTAAGAGCACTATTAGATTGTGGGTCACAAAAGAGCTATATTTTAAAAAGTACGGCCAAAGAACTAGGTTTGCTTCCCATTTCTTCTGAAGCTATTGTACACACCTTATTTGGTGGTACACAAACAGAAGCCAAATCTCACAATAAATTCCAAGTTGAGTTAAGTGCTCCCGGCAGACGGAACCAAAATGAAGAAGTTTTAGAATGTTTGGATTAAGATATAATTTGCAGTAATATTCCACGCATACCGAAAGAGTCCATACTTAAAGAGCTTAAAGAAAATAAGCTATGGATCTCAGATATAGGAACAGGAAGCCCAAAAATTGAAATTTTGATAGGAAGCGATTACTATGGTCAACTTCTCACAGGTCGAGTGAAACAGTTAAAGTGCGGTCTTACAGCGATTCAAACAAAGCTTGGATGGACACTTTGTGGTCGTTTAGAAAGTATATCACAGTCTTGTTTAAATTATGGAAATATGCTGATTACGAACCTAGCGTTAAAAAAGATGAAGGTTCCAGATTTATGGAAATTAGAAATAATCGGCATAACAGATCCCAGTCATACTTTGTTTAAAGCTGAAGAAGAAGAATTAGCGTATGATAATTTTATAAAAGAAGTTTATAGAAATACAGAAGGTCGCTATATTGTGAGTCTTCCTTGGATAAACGGCAAATGTGAAATTCCTTCAAACAGACATATGGCTGAACAAAGGTTGATCAGTTCAATGAAGAAATTAAAATCGATGAAAATATTTGAAGAGTATGCTAAGGTTTTCTGTGAATGGGAAGAAGAGGGTGTAATTAGTAAAGTTTCAAATGAAACACTAAAGATTTCAGGACATTTTTTACCTCATCATCCCGTCATCAAACAAGATAGTTTTACTACCACTGTTAGACCGGTTTTTGATGCATCGTGTATAGTGGGGAGATCACCGTCTTTAAACGATTGCCTCTTTAAAGGACCAAACCTCATTGAACAAATTCCAGCAGTATTAATAAGATTTCATGAGAAAGCTATCGGGTAGTAGCCGACATAAGAAGCGCATTTCTTCAAATTGAAGTCAAAGAATCAGATCGTAATTTCTTGCGATTTTTGTGGTGGGAAAATTCTGACGAGTTTCAAGTTTATCAACACAATAGAGTAATTTTTTGGAGCCACTTGTAGTCCATTTTTACTTGGTGCCGTTATAAGATATCATTTGAGTAATGTTGGTAAAGAAAATAAACAGATAGCAGAGAAACTTATGAAAGCATACTATGGTGATAACTGTGTGACTTCAGTCAACAGTGTGCCTGAACTAGAAAATTTTATTTCAAAATCTACAGAAATCATGGCTGATGCAAAAATGGAATTAAGAATGTGGGAATTCGGACCAGTTAAAAAAAAAGACAAGAGTTTATTTAGCAAGAAAGAGATGCTAAACAAAAATGTAACTACGACAGTTCCAGTTTTAGGGTTGAAGTGGAATATAATGGAGGATAGTTTGAAAATCGCTCATAAATTTACTGATGAAATAGAAGATCTGTCTAAAAGAAAGATATTAGCTGCAACTCAGGGGATCTTTGATCCAATTGGTTTTTTAGCCCCAGCACTGTTGCCAGCCAAACTGATAATTCAAGAAGCCTGGTCAACGAAATTAGATTGGGATGCTCCACTTCCTGAAAAAATTCGGAATAGTTTCCAAAAATGGTATGGTGAATTCAAATATTTAAATAACGTGAAGATAGATAGACGTGTAGGCTATGGTTGTAAAAAAAACTGGTTTATTCATACATTTTGTGATGCCAGTAATAGAGCTTATGCAACAGCAGTTTTAGTGTCTTCTATTAAATGGAAGTTCATCCCTCCAACCGCAGCTTGGTGGGGTGGATGGTGGGAGCATCTAATTAGATGTGTCAAAATTCCCTTGATCAGAACACTCGGTACTTCAACTTTAACTTTTGAAGAACTTATGACGGTTCTATGTGATGTCGAAGCAACAGTAAATAAAAGACACCTAACCTATATTTTTGAAGAAATAGATAAATTTGTACCTTTGACTCCATCATCATTTTTACAAGATATTGATGAAATAGGTGTTCTTGATTTAGATATGATAGATTCAAATAAACTTCAATCCAGATACAAACATTGTCAAAATATTCACCAACAACTCAGAAATAGATTCAAAAACAAATATTTGGCAGAGTTGGTCCAAAAATCAAAAGAGAAAGGACAAGTTGTCACAAAAGGTCTTAATCAAATTAAACCAGAAGAGACTTCATTGGCCTATAGGCAAAATAATAAAGATTTTCCCAAGTCGAGATGGAGCAGCTAGAGTGGCTGAAGTTAAAATAAGTTCAGGAACATTAGTGTGTCCCCTTCGCAAACTCTAGCCTTTAGAGATATCAAGTCCCGAGGACCCCGTAATCCAGATTGTGAAAAATAATGCAACTAGAAGTGGCAGAGTAGTAAAGAGACCTGTGAAATGAACTTGTAAGAACACTCTGAACTGACTTTTTCTAGAACTCTAAAGGTTTCATTGTTTATTTGCTTTTATTTATTATTTTAATTGTATTTATATATTTTTGAATATTGAGTTAGTCTGGTCATAAGTGATCTTATGTTTAATTTGGCTTCCACCTAAATTAAAGGTGGGAGTATGTTAGGAATCGGTAAATAATATTTTATTTTTAAGCACGGCTTTTGGCAATGCCGCTGTGATGCTTTTTTTTTATTTGTAAAATGCGGCTAATTGCTAGAGTTTTTTTCTTTTCCCTTTTGTTACATTTATTTTATCTCACGAGAAGAGATAGAAAATTTAGTAAATAAAAGTTGGCATTGACTATTATGAAGTTCTTTAAGAGTTGTTTATGTTTTTTGTGCTTTGTGGCTATAAAAGTTTTTAAGAAGAATATTCGTCCATTTTGCTGAATTAGTATGGCAAATATTAAAGTAGCCCAGAGAGCATTCATATTAGAGTCATCTTTTGATGAAACAGCGAGCGGTGATCCATCTTTCCGGTAAACCACATTTTCATTTTGTGTATTTGTATATACAGTAGAAGACCTTTATAACGCAAACCTAAAAACGCAAGGTCGTGCGTTATATAGAATTTTGCATTATATGGATCACATCATTAAATTCACCTTGTAAACATGGCTAAATATGCCTGAAACATATCAAAATACATTAGAATTTCTTTACACTGCATTCCTTGTTACTAAAAGTTACCCAAATTATTTATTTTTGCATAATATAGGTTGCACATTGTTAAATTTACTTTATAAACATGACCCAAATGTAAATGACACAACCATCCCTTATATTAGACATTTTCAAAAACGTTTATTGTAATAATAGCATTTTTTTCAGTAAAAAGGTCTTAAATTAGAAGATAAAGTTGAACTAATGTATCAGATTTAGTCCTCTAGAGAGTAGCAATATTTTACAATGTGAAGATGTTTTTAAACTGCAAAAATCATTGTTTACATCTGAGAAGTTGTGCGTTATATAGAATTGCGTTATAAAGATCTTCTACTGTATTGTAAATTCAACAACTTTCAAATGTCCCATGTTTCATTTTCAAAGTATGTAAAATAAATTTTGTCAAAATCAATAATAATAAAATATTTCGAACACATCACTGAAGTTTGGCGAGCATCCGAACAATTCTTAAAAAAATCTTGTGTATTTATTTAATCACTTTCTTCAAATATTTTTACTTGCTTTTGATAACATTGAACATAAATTATCTTAAAATATCTAAGTGCATATAGTAATATTGCTATGGTTATTACTATTAATTCTATAGACAATTTTTTACAATCCGAAACAAAGATATTAAATTTTAAATTAAATAAGGAATTTTAATAATATTATGCATTATTTAAAGTTCACTTTAATTATTAAAATAAAAAAATGCACAATACATTTGCCTAACTGACTAAAAACCTGTTATTAGTAATTATTCAATAATTTATATAACTAAAATCTGTAGAAGTTAACCCATATAAATTGGCAATAAAGAATAAACTCAGAATAAATTTTATGTACATACTAATAAATATTATTTACATTCGATAAATTTTAAAATATATCCAAAATTAAAATTTGTAAATTAAAATACCAACAATTTAAAAATGAAGCATTTAGTAAAATTAAAAAGTATAAAATAAACAACTTGTAATTATTTGTCCATTATTTAATGACCTTTAATTTTATTTTAAAGAAATCACACTAAATTTCACATCTGAGTATTATTAGTATATTTAGTATTAGTATAATATTTAATAATCTAAAAATATGCTGGTCAATAATCTGTATTACATCTCCCAATTTGAACTTTCCATGTTCCATAGTTTAAGAGTAAAATGGTTGTGACAGACAGACACAGGAGTGATCTTATAATGGGCAATTCTTACATGATGCATGGTACATTTACATGTGTTTAAACCATTAAATTTTACCAAAATTAAAGTTATTAAATATTTTGATAATTATGAGGTATAAGACCTTAACTTGTTCTTCAGAGACATGCTGTTTTCTTTCCCACTTTGAAAATTGAATAAATAAGAAATTAAAATGTATGCATGATGCACGGGACTCACAAAAAATCAAAATGCATACATCATATGGTATTAACATTAATTTCAGTGATGTTTCATGGATTTATTGATTATACTTTTTTATTTATAATGAAAGAACATTTAGTAGATTGATTTGGTGCAATATTAAGTTCATTTAAAAAAATAATTAATAAATTATGTAGATTTTATGGATGTGATGCACGGGACAAGTCTCACTTGTTTGCATACCACCTGAGATTTATGACATTTCTCAACATATTTAGGATGTTAAATTATGAGAATACATGATAAAAAGATACTAATCATATATTCCACTTGATGCAGAATTGCAGATATTAATTACTTAAAATAACTGCCAGTAGATAGTACCAATGTACTCATAATTTGAAATTTTTTAAAAAGTAAATTTTCTAAATTTGTTTAAAAATATGTTTTATTTTGACATGTATCAATCAATGCAAATGTATGATTTGTGAGACTTTCTTCCTAAAGTTAAGATGTCTTAAGATAACGCATAGTTCTGAAATGTTTTGGAATGAAGCATTATGTAATAATACTAACAATTCTCACTGTTGGCAAGGTGTTTATAGCAATTATTCTCATGGAGAAAAGATTGAAAATGATCAGCCGGATGAAAATACCGTCATATGGACCCAATGGGCAAAAGACAGAAGAGGCAAGTTAAGATATAATGTGAAAGAAGGCTACATTGGCAAAGTTTTATCAAGCTTAAAAGAAACCTTTTATTTAGTCACTTGCCACTTAAATATTAAACAAATTCAAAATTAAGAATTTCAGAATGATAAAGGAGACCCCCAAAGTAAAAGTTCTTCAGAAAGAATTTGCTATGAATTATGACTATGAATATCAAAATGAAATTCGCAGTGCTCTAGAAGTAGTGTGACTTTATTCACAGCAGCTATGTTGTCTCAGGACATTTCTCTCACCCACAAGAAAAGTGACACAGCTCGCAAAAATTCATTTTGCATTTTATTATGCTAATAGGTCTGTCATAGGTTGTCTTGCTGCACAAACAGTTTCTTAAGTGTAGTTACACAGAATGTCCCTTTATTATGCTATATGTCCATTTGTGACCACAGAAGAGGGGTGGATTGTGTGAGGAGGTAAAATTAACCAACCCTCCAAACCTCATCCTACGTCTTCATCCTTAAGGGATTTATGTTTTCATGCATGCTTTTAGTTATGCATGCAGAGCTAAGTGCTGCAATTTCATCTTATAGTAAAATTATGCAAATTTTCTTTTGACTCTCCTGTGAAATTTGCTTTTGTCGAGATGTGTCACTTTTCTTGCAGGTGAGCGATTTTTTCAACATTTTTAATTTGTTCGGATGCAAAAGAAAAGGAAAAAAAATATAGGCAGAGCTTTTATTGAGTTACTGTACTCTGATCTGGAACCCTTTTTCAGATGAAAACAAAAAGTGAAGTGATTTGGACAGACGACCCATCATCTGAATTCAAGATAAATTTATGGCTCTTTTCTCACAAGAATTTAGCTGGAAATACTAGAAAACTTTTAGCTGGAAATACTTTGCTTCTTCACATGGAAAAGTGACATAGATAGAATAGGTGGAAGAGCAAAATCACTTGTTCATCAAAAAGTTATGAGCAAGCAAATTTCTCAAATTGTACATTCTGCTTCTGACTTTTACAACCTTGTAAAGATTTTAATACCAGCAATAAAAGTTTTATTAGTTGAAGAGAGAAATATTCCATGGAATGAGACATATGCCAAATAATGTACCATCTCTCTATTACAGTTTTGCGGATTTATGTTAAAAAACATGATGATGCATGCTTTTTTTTTTTTTTTTTTTTTTTTTTTTTTTTTTTTTTTTTTTAAACCATCATTTTTGTATTTTTTCAAAACAATTTTTTTTCTTATTTAGCATAAAAATAGTGTCAAGCTTTAAAATTTCTAAATTAGTCTCATTTTTTTTTTTACAAAATTTAACATAAATAATGCGCAGGACAAGAGTGTGTGATGCACGGAACAAATTTAAAATGCTTATAATTTGAAAAATTATTAACATGAATTTATTTTAACAATGCATATCTTTTTCTTTTTAAGAGTATAAGTAAATCAGAAATGTTTTCCATCTAAAATAAATATTACTACTTCTAGTAAAACTTAATACAGTTTTAATGTGATGTATGGACATCACATTAAAGTATCTTAAATCACAAACTACAATTTGAAAAAATTAAAATGAAAGTAATTGTTTATTAAATAGTATAGGTGTATGAATGCATGCATTTTTCAATATTGTAAACATCAATTTTGACCTCCATGAATATATAGAAACAAACCATGTAAAAATAAAATGCATGAATTTACTTCTGACTATGTACTTTAATTAGCCATGAATAAAAAAGAAAAATTCTATAGTTTACTTTTTGAGAGTATGGTTCACTTTTCGGAGAATCACCCTAATGGTTCTGTTTTTACTTTTTTAAGTATGGAACCTTAAAAATATAATAATTAAAAAACAGATATTACACAGCACTCTCACGTCCAAACACATGGTAAGTTATAGCTTATGTTCAGTATTGTATATCAGAAGCAGGCAAAAGTATTAGAAGTAATATAAATAAGTAAATGCATACACAAAGTTAAAATTTATCAACATAAAACACTTATTTTAAATTGTTGAATAATCCTTCCTATTTTAAATGCATAAAATGTCGAAAACAGCACTTATAAACAATACACAGCTATTGCCACCTAGAGACACTGTATGTTCTTTACCTTCTGAGAAATTTTTCCTCGCCTACTAAGCTTAACGTGACTGGAATTTGCTCTTCAAGCCAGAAGGCTTTGTACTCTAGGTGGCAATGCCAATACTCTGCCAAATGAGCTATCATGAACAGTGACTTAGTCAGTCTTTTATCAAAGATTTTAGTATAAAATAAATGTGAGCACAACACATTAAAATGGCTATAACTTAGGCCATAATTCATGAAACCCACCCAAATTTCATACAGGTTAAGGGAACTTCCTGTTTTCATTCACAAGGAAAATAGATTTGTGAAACGGAAATTCAATTAACAGTGTTGCATGCTGTGGATCCTACAGTCACATAACAGAATTCCTTTACTAATTCCACCCTACTTTTTGCCAAAATTCAAATTGAAGTGAACAGTGTTTTGCTCGTATCAACCATGATCCTATTTTTGTAAGCTATAATAAGCAGGAAAATCTTAACATAGTTTAAATGATGAAGCTTTCTTAATGTACAAATTGCTTGTTTTAACCATGTCCTTGCATTAGCCAGGCTCTTATTAACTAAGTTCAACTGTATATAGATATATAATCATCTTACTAACCTCATGCGTGCTTCGATGCAAACTTCGTTTGCGGCCAAGGTGACGGCGAAGTGATGACGTTCTACCAGATTTTCTAGTAACATCTAAACCTTCCACCTAAAATTTTATAAATATGTATTTAAATAAGTCAAGAAAGGAATATAATGAGAAATTTGATTTTTTTATACATGAAAATGTAAAGCAAAAGCAAAATTACTCCAGATATTTCTGATTCTGAATCCTCTTCTTGAGTAGGAGGATGAACATCCTGACTGCCATCTTCTTCTTGTTCAGTGGTATCTTGACCCTCTTGTAACATTAAATGCCTTGACTGAGATTGAAGTTCTTCTGTGCTACAAGATGCGCATTCCCATCCAATGAAATCAGCAGATGTATTACATAAACCAACTTCATCTACAGATTTTAGAGGGAAATTTAAACCATAAACTTTCGGACTAAGTTTATTAATTTGAGATTCAGCTGAAGGAACATTCTTCTGCATATCAACTTTTGATATACCATTTAGTGTATTATCTCCAGGTAATGGACCTACATGATTTAAATTCTGACTGCTTTTAGAACCACAGGGAGAATCCTGTTTCAATTGCATTAAATTATGTAAATTATTTCTACTAGTAGAGCATGGCTGTTCAGAGTGTTCAGCATAACTGCCACAGTTACGCTCAAATCCTACAGGATCAGGCATAGCCCGTACAGTCAAACGATCAAACTGGCAAGAAGGTGATTTGCCTGATGAGGATTTGAATTCATTTGATTGAGAATGATTTGGTGTCTTTGATGTTGAAAGAGGACTATCCTGAGAGAGAGAAAATGATCTGAGAGGAGAGTCAAGTAACCCAAATCCAAGAGTAGCAAATGCCTGACGATCTAAGCTGTTTGTACTATACTGGTGATAGTTATCTACATCAACAACAAAAACTCGATCACTAGCATTACCTAGAAAAAATAAGAAACACAACTGTAACAAAGTTGTTTTTATATAAATCAAACAGGGATGATTCTGAGTGAAAGAAAAAAAAAATCTGAATTCTACAGCAAATTTTCTGAAAGGTTCGGGGAAGGGGGGCACTCGAAATTCTTCCAGGAAACAATGAGAATTAGAGTCCTGCATCAGGTTGGATAACCTGATCTTACCTGCAACCGACCTTACTTTGTAAGTTGGGCTGACTAATTGTTTTTGGTTCGGGCCAATATCGGCTGAGTTTTGGATTTTTGCACGGTTCAAGTTAACTCAATTTTCAAAAGTTAGTTCAGTATATTGTTTCAGATTAAAAACTATATCTATAACAGTAAAGATAGACCATTGTGTGCAAAGCTACAAAATTTGGCAGGAAAGTAACTGTATGTCTGAAGTTACGTAATTCGAAACCAACTCATGGATTTTTTAATTGCATTTTGTATGCAATTTTTAGCATTTTTTGCTTTTGCGGCAATTTTTTAATATGTAAAAGAAATCCAGTTTCGATCTTTTAGCCCAATATAGTAAATTTTGTTCTCTTTACAATAAAATTTATTTTGAATTCATACAGCTATTTTCTAATTTGTTGAAAAAAAATTTATGCAACTTTTAGTACTTCTTTTAAATTGTGGCAATTTTTTTACATTTGTAAAAGAAATCCGATTTCAATCTGCAACCACAGCAATTTTGCAACATCCATAAAAGGAATCAGGTTTCAATCTTTCAGCCCAATATAGTAAATTATGTCACCTACATCTTTCGAATTTTTGAGAATTTTTTATGCAATTTTTAACACATTTTTGTGTTTCAAGGTAATTCTTCGACAATTTTTTTTTTTTTTTTTTTTTTTTTTTTTTTAATGGAAAAAACTCTCCAGAAAATTTTGCTACTGTCATGATTAAATTCAAGTTGAAAGTATGCAAATCATTTCCTAACAATGTGAACGATGATGCTGAAAATATGAATTTTACCGGGGTTAGGATATTTTTTTTTTTTTTTTTTTTTTTTTTTTTAAATCACAATAATTCATGGTTTGTTTGATTAGAAACTGGAAAATGCAAATCCTGCATGGGTGTACGTAGTGTTGCCAGGTGTCCCACGTAAATGAGGACTCCAAATGCCCATGACACCCACTAATTTCTTATAGTTTATTTCGTCATCTTTAATTGTAGATAATTCAACCATTAGATAAGGTGAAGAAAACTACATTAACATGCTGGTGTCCAGAGCATTTGAAACCCCGATTTACTCGGGGTACCTGGCAACTCTAGGTGTACATTGCTGAAGGCAGAGGAACCCCCAACGAAGTGGGTGAAACCCTGCTAACATTTGAGTATAAATGATGTTTTACATTTCATATTTCAACATAAAAGATAAAATTGATATCAGAGATGTGATTATAGAATATTTTTTTCATAATTACAATAAATTGTGTATCAATTTCCTTTTATTGCAAGTTTTGGGTTAATGTATTTCAGATTCAGGTCGGATTGTGGGTCGACAAAAAGAGATTTTGGTGGGTTCATTTTGCGTTGATTTTTATTAAAACTTTGGGTTCAGAGCAGGTTACAGATTGACTTTAATTATAATTTGAAAATTTGAGTCAGGCATAATGTGAACATGCGAGACTTTAGTCTGAATTAAACATTGTGCATGTAAGACTATTTTTTTTTATTATTATAATGAGGCATACAAAATATATACTATATATAAGCTAAAAAATATATTTAAGTGATTAAATATAAATACACTGTAACTTCAACAGGTTACTACAGTTTTACAAAAATTTAAAATTTACTTGAAAATTACAAACAAAAACTGATTTTAATTCTAGAATTCAGTATTTTAAGCTAAAGATATAATTCACTTTAAAAAAGGTTCATTCTTTATGTTTATTTCTACTGTTTGTTTGCCTGTAAGAACATCTTTTTTATGGTTAAGACACTTTTTTTAATATTTTAATTGCCACAGCTCGCGATGGTGCACTATACTGCATTTTTATCCTAATTTTAATGAATGACATCCAAAATTATTTTCGATCAAGCAGATGCAAGATTTTGTTGACAGCTAATTGTGTCATGCTGCCAGTTTCAATTGTGGCACACATTGACACGATTATGAGTATATTTGAATCAACAGATTTTTCATCATTTTTATATCAGGAGATATTATTTAAAAAAATCATTTCTTAATTATGGGCAATAAAAAAGCAGGACATATAATGGAGTTAGGGATAATTAATCTGCAGAATTCATGGATTGATAAAAAAACAGAAATTTGCGGATGTGCAGAAGTAAACACCAAACAGCGTAAATTAGGACTTAGCATTTTCCCTAACTTTTAGCTTTCCACAAGCTTCTGAGGAATGGAATTCTTGATGTAAATATTCACAGAAACAATGATTCACTCTTGTTTTCATTCTTTTTCGATTAAGAGGGTTCTAAGTTAAAAGTTTGTTTTCCATCCCCTACCCTACCCACATTTCTTTTTTTCTTTTTTTAATGTCCAAATTTTCAAATTGATGACCGATTTAAAAAATTTTTTAGAATTGAATTCTTTGAATTTTCAGCAATTTCCGAACAGAATCACCCCTGAAATCAAATTATTTAACTTTATGATATATTTTAACAAATCACACTACATGAAATTACAAACATACAGTGAGCAAAAAAAATATTTGCACACCAGGTAAATTTGTTGTAGCATATGTATAAATAAATAAAAAGCAACTAAGAATTAAAAATACCAACATTTTTACAAAACAAATAAACATATTTAATATCTGACTTAATAATTATATTTAAAATATGAAAACATAAAAATGTAGCATTTGTACTGCCAAAAAAATATTTGCACACTAGCAATAAAAATAGAACTAGAGGAATTATTTATAAGTTAAAAACAGTGCTAATATTTAGTATGCATGCCCTTTGCTTCAATTACAGCTTGTAATCGTCTGGGCATTGATTCTATTAATTTGTTACATGTTTCACAGCTGATTTGTAGCCATTCTTCCCTAAGAGCTTGCTTAAGTTCTGATTTGTTAGAAATTTTCTTTTTCCTTATTTTCACATCCAAAATATGCCATAAATTTTCAATCGGATTGAGGTCTGGTGATTGTGGTGGCATTTTCAATTGATTTTTTACATTATAAAGCAACCATAACCTCGTAATATATGCAGTGTGTTTCGGATCGTTATCCTGTTGGAAATAATATAAATTAGGAATTCCTAATTTCAGAGCACTATTAGATAAATGATCTCGCAATATATTATTATATTGTTTAGCATTCATATTGCCTTCAATAAAGGTCATTTCGCCAACTCCGTTAAAAGACATGCATCCCCAAATCATTACATGACCACCGCCATGTTTTACAGTTGGTTTCAAGTTTTTAATTTGAAGAGAAGTATTTGGCTTTCACCATACAGTTTTCTTACCATCTGAGCCAAAAATATTGAACTTGCTTTCATCAGAAAAAATAACAATTTTCCAAAACTCTAGTGGTTTGCTGACATAAGCTTTTGCAAATTCAAGTCTTTTCACCCTATTTGTTTCACTAATAAATGGTTTTTTTCGAGGGGCTCTTCCTCGAATATTTGCATCATGAAGAATATTTCTAATTGATTGTGGTGTAACTATTGTTCCCGACGTTGAAGCGACATCAACAGCCAATTCTCGAGCAATTAGAAAAGGGTTTTTTGAAGATTCTTTTATGATGGCTCTCCTTTTCCTGGTATTTAGCTTTCTTGGACGCCCAGTTCGCGGCTTATTTATTGTCGAATCAGTTTCTTTTTCCTTCTTAATTACATAACAAACACTAGAAAAGTTTAGATTTAATTTTTTTACCTATTCCTCGGTAACTTAATCCAGAATTGTGATGAAATATAATCTTCTCACAGGTAGCAACAGACAGTTCACACGTTTTCAGCGCCATTAGAACAAAAACTCCCCAGAATCCCTGCTCCAGTTAATATATTACGTGACTTTAAAGTGCGGGGCTAATGTACTGATATGCTAAACATTTGCATAATGTTCACATTTAATGCCTTTTTTAACAGTCAATGCTTCTTGTGCAAATACTTTTTTGGGATAAGAAAATATTAATTTATTTTTTAAAATGTATAATATTACTGTTTAAGGAAAATGGGTAGTTATTTTTATTTTCTTCTTATTTAAATAAATGAATAATTAAGAGAATAGTATCAAATTTGCTTTCTATGGTTACTTATGCAAAAAATCATCTGCGTGCAAATACTTTTTCTGCTCACTGTAAATATTTTTTAAAGGAGCAACACTCATTAAAAAAATAATTATCTTGAACTAGGCATTTATTTTTATAGTTAACAACTAAATAATTGTCTTGAACTAGTCATTTATTATTATAGTTAAACAACAATTAGGTAATGATCTTGAAACAGTGCTGTAAAAACTAGACATTTATTTTTAAAGTTAGTAATTGAATAATGATAATTCAACGATTTTCAAACTCTTTATAATATGTATAAATAATATAAATTACTTTTTCTTTCAAAATCTTTTTTGGTCAATAGGTGTTTAAAAAAAAAGTTTAATATGGCTTATACAATTTGGCATTAGCCAAATGATGAACGCTCTGTGGTTAAATTTTTCCAAAGCAAAGGTATTGTAGATCTTTATAATGCAATTCTCTATATAATACACAACTTCTGAGATGTAAACAATGGATTTTGCAGTTAAGAAACACCTGCAATCCACATTGCAGAGATATTGCTACCCTCTAGAGGACCAAGTTTCAAATATTATTTCATATTTATTTCTTCAATTCGGAGTTTTCTAATGAAAATATTGCTATTATTAAATTCAAAATTTATAGAAATAAGTAATATAATGATTTTGACTGGGTATATTTGAATCATGTACATGTTCATAAGGTAATTTAACAATATGTGAAATGACCTATATTATGCTTTATAATCTCCGAAACTTTTAGTCCAAGGAATGCATATAAAGATTTTCTACTGTACATTGATATATTCCAGGCCTATTTTACCATGTTTACAAGGTATGTTTTAATGATGTGTGAAATGATCCATAAATTAAAAAATTCTATATAACGTAAAACTTTGCATTTTTAGGTTGGTGTTATAGATATCGTCTACTGTATTAACCCATTTTCTGTTAGGAAAGTGCAACCCTAGTCTTGTCACTGTACATCCATATATTCCTATTTAACATTTCCTTTTTGATTAAACCAATAGAACCCACTTACCTTTATTTAAAACAGCTTACTTATTCTTCTTTTTACCTCCTTAAGTTTCTTATATCCATATATTATATTCAAAGTAAATCTGTAAATCTAATGAATAATTTAATTAAATTAAGTTTCCTTTATTTACCTGTTGAAATAGTCCTCCATCTAACTGCATTCTCTTAAAATTGATTTCGTCCATTTGGAAATACATTTGTTTATGTTTGTATTACGATATCTTTCTTTTCCCTCTTTGACTTCAAAGTTGTTTTTCCTGTCTCTACTAGAGGGCGTAAGCAGTTCGATACGATCGTGATTTGCTTATGCAAATCCGATGTCGTCACTTTGAAACTTCTAGAAGCATGTTGTCAAGGCCGTGAGAAGGCGTTGTTTAGCGATGCATGGAAGTCTGGTTTTCGTTCGCCCGGGACAGATATATACTCGGACTTTCAAGCGTTCGTGGCACTTCACTTATTTTAGTCAAGAGAGGATGTGAGCAGTGGCAGTTATCTAAATGAATTCTCCCTTTTGCCGGTTTCTGTATTTATCGTGCGTTGGCTTTTGTTGAACGAAGTTATTAGCTATGAGTTAGTTCATCTTTTCGGCATTTTAACATTTGAAACGAATTCTGCAGTGTAATGAATGTTAAGATTGTTTAAGTAGTGACTTTTCCTACATGTGTTAGTCGAATCAAAATGGAACTTAAACGGAAAATCAGCTTGCATTTCGTCGGGTATATTGTCAAGATGGTAAAACACCGGTGCCATTGTTTTTCGCTCATCTTTCTGTGAAAGCTTCCGAAGTAGTTATGTTCATGTTTCTTCAAGTTGCTCTTTTAGTACGTATGAAGGTATTTTCATAGCGTCGTGAGAACTTTGGGGAAGTGATATAATCTACTGGTTGATAATGAAGCTTCAGTGACATCGTGAACTTTCCTATGCAATAAGTGATGGCATCTTTCTGAGTATGTGATACGAGCTGTGATATTTTTACCTCTTGTTGTGTCATGGGATATTTTTGCGGAGGTTTAAGCACTGTTAAATTCAGTTGAGTCATTTTATTTAATTTGTTAATGAATGTATATTTTTCTTATATGAGTTTATTTATATGTTGTTTTTGTTTCTTAAGCTTTTAATAAATATGTTTAGTTTTTAAAAATCATTGTCATCATTTTTAAACCACCACAGTAATTTAAATTTATTTTTCAATTAAATTTAGTTCAGCAAATCAATCTTAAAGTTTTTCTTTTATCGGGGTTGTAAAAACTCAGCGTTAGCGTTTCCTTTCTGCATTAGGTAACTCTGCTCATTCCAACCCCCAGGAAATACTTTGTATTTCCTGACATTTTCGGCCAAAGGTGCGTAAACGCACCATTTCAATAAATATTTTTTTATTAACTCTGTGACGAATATTTTTCTCTAATTTCATTTTTCTGCTATTTTTAAGGATTCTGGAGGCATCTATAAAATATCAGTAATTCAATTGGAGTAAACACTTTCTGTTGAGAAATTTTCAAAATACGCTAGTCTTTTAAAATTTCAACGATTATTGACAAATTGGACTTTTTGAAAATTTATAATTATTCCACATGAGATTAATCATATGTTTTTATAATGAATTAAAGTTTCAAGTTCTGTAAATGAAATAATAATAAAACAAATGACATATAAAACTTTAAAAAAATATTAATTTTAAATTTAATGGTGCATTAGCGCACCATTAACCGAATGCATGAAAATGCTGAATTCATTTTATTTCTCAAATAAAATATTATTTTTCATGCACAAAACTTTTTTTTTTGTCTTAATGAATGTAATTTAAGCATATTTCAAAGAAAATAATACCACATTTTATAAAATTTCTATGCTTGGCCTAAAATGGGTTAACAGAGTTTCCGCCAGGTTTAAAAAAGGGCAGGGTGCTATTGGAGTAGAAAAGGCACTTTTTACATTCTTCAAGGTACATTTACAGTGTTGACTCTAGACCAATTTAGCAGGGCCCAGCACTCGGCAACCTTTTCTAACAACTTTAAGCATATGACAGTTTTTTTTTAAATATTTCATGAGCTTGGAGAGACTGCCTGCCCTTTTTGATGTGTCTGTTTGATTCATTTCTTTTTCTAGTAGCGAAAAGAAAGAAAAGTCAAGAAATACACCCATTGATCGCAGGAAATAACTTGTCAATCAGTCGTGCAAAAAAAGAAAAAAAAAAAGAGAAAATTAACAGTAAGTTATGTGAAAAAAATCGCAAAATTCGTGCATCAATCACAAGAAAAAAACATGTGAATATCATCAGTAAGTCTGTCATGGAGGAAAATCTGAAATCCACCATTTCAGGAAAAAAATCTCAAAATTCGTTAACTGCTTGCATTTAAAAAAAAAAAAAAAAGCAAAATTCGAGGTAAACAGCAGTGATTTTCGCAAATCAAAGGAAATATCTAAAAAATTGCCAGTTGATAGAAAGAAAAAATTGTGAAATTTATCAATCGATCAGGGAAAAAATCATGAAATTTCAGCTAGTCGTAAGAAACAAATCATGAAATTCTTCAGTCATTAATGGAAAAAAATCCGAAATTCGTCAATCGGCTGCTGAAAAAACCTGCACGATTTTAGTCATTCGGTTGCCAGAAAACTTCTCAAAATTCACTAATTGGTAGAAGTAAAATATTGCGAAATTTGGTCAATAGGTCATGAGTAGAAAGTTGCGAAATTTAATGATTGATCATGGGAAAAAATTTGATATTCGAAAGTCAATCGAGAGAAAAATCATAAAAATATTAAGAGATTGGTTAATCAGTCGGAGAGGAAAAATCGTTAAATTTAATCTGTCATGGGAAAAAAATACCACATCTGACAAACACTAGCAGGAAAATATGGCGAAATTCTTCATTTTCTTGCGGGAAAATATTGAAACATTCATTAATTGGTCACACGATAGTATCACAAAATTATACCTATAAAAGAGGATTCTAAACAAACCATTTAAAAATGTTTTAAAATAAAATGCAAGAGTGCCTTTTTGAGAAACTTTTTCAAAAATTCTCACCCGGCGGCGATTTTTTCTATTTCTAATTTGGCGATGAACAGCACCTGGTGGCTCTTTTTAACTACTTTACATAGCCAGTGCCCTTTTTAAATATTTTATGCATCCACTGGCTTTTTTACATGGCACTTTCACAAAATTCATGTTTTTTCCTTGATCCTTTTACAAAATTCGCATTTTTTTAGCAAACCTTTATCGAAATTCGAATTTTCTCCTCAATCATTTGATGAAATTCACCTTTTTATCAGTGGCACATTGACGAAATTCACCTTTTTATCAGTGGTACTTTGATCAAATTCACCTTTTTATCAGTGGTACTTTGACGAAATTCGCCTTTTTGTCAGTGGCACTTTGACGAAATTCACCTTTTTATCAGCAGCCCTTTGACGAAATTTGGCTTTTTTTCCATGGTGCTTTGATGAAATTCAGATTTTTTTTTATTTATTTATTTTTTTTTTTAATGGCACTTTGACAAAATATGTATTTTTCCTGCAATCCTTTGACGAAATTCACATATTTTTGTGATTCTTCGACAAAATTTGCATAGTCTCAGCAGCCCTTTGTCAAAATTTGCATTTTTCCCACGATCCCTTGACGAAATTAGTTTTTGTCCCCGCACTTTGATGAAATTCACGTTTTTTTTCATGCCATTTTGACGAAATTCAAATTTTTTCCCACAGCACTTAGACGAAATTCGGTTTTTTTTCCATGGTGCTTTAATAAAATTCCATTTTTTTTTTTTAATGGCACTTTGACAAAATATGTATTTTTCCTGCAATCCTTTGACGAAATTCACATATTTTTGTGATTCTTCGACAAAATTTGCATAGTCTCTGCAGCCCTTTGTCAAAATTTGCATTTTTTCCATGATCCCTTGACGAAATTAGTTTTTGTCCCCGAACTTTGATGAAATTCACGTTTTTTTTCATGCCATTTTGACGAAATTCAAATTTTTTCCCACAGCACTTTGACGAAATTCGGCTTTTTTTCCATGGTGCTTTGATGAAATTCATTTTTTTTTTTTAAATGGCACTTTGACAAAATATGTATTTTTCCTGCAATCCTTTGACAAAATTCACATATTTTTGTGATTCTTCGACAAAATTTGCATAGTCTCTGCAGCCCTTTGTCAAAATTTGCATTTTTTCCATGATCCCTTGACGAAATTAGTTTTTGTCCCTGCACTTTGATGAAATTCACGTTTTTTTTCATGCCATTTTGACGAAATTCAAATTTTTTCCCACAGCACTTTGACGAAATTCGGCTTTTTTTCCATGGTACTTTGATGAAATTAACTTACTTTTTTTTATGGCACTTTGACAAAATATGTATTTTTCCTGCAATCCTTTGACGAAATTCACATATTTTTGTGATTCTTCGACAAAATTTGCATAGTCTCTGCAGCCCTTTGTCAAAATTTGCATTTTTTCCACGATCCCTTGACAAAATTAGTTTTTGTCCCCGCACTTTGATGAAATTCACGTTTTTTTTCATGCCATTTTGACGAAATTCAAATTTTTTCCCACAGCACTTTGACGAAATTCGTTTTTTTTTCCATGGTGCTTTCATAAAATTCCTTTTTTTTTTTTTTTTTTTTTTTTTTTAAATGGCACTTTGACAAAATATGTATTTTTCCTGCAATCCTTTGACGAAATTCACATATTTTTGTGATTCTTCGACAAAATTTGCATAGTCTCTGCAGCCCTTTGTCAAAATTTGCATTTTTTCCACGATCCCTTGATGAAATTAGTTTTTGTCCCCGCACTTTGATGAAATTCACGTTTTTTTTCATGCCATTTTGACGAAATTCAAATTTTTTTCCCACAGCACTTAGACGAAATTCGGTTTTTTTCCCATGGTGCTTTAATAAAATTCCATTTTTTTTTTTTTTTTTTTTTAAGGCACTTTGACAAAATATGTATTTTTCCTGCAATCCTTTGACGAAATTCACATATTTTTGTGATTCTTCGACAAAATTTGCATAGTCTCTGCAGCCCTTTGTCAAAATTTGCATTTTTTCCATGATCCCTTGACGAAATTAGTTTTTGTCCCCGCACTTTGATGAAATTCACGTTTTTTTTCATGCCATTTTGACGAAATTCAAATTTTTTCCCACAGTCCTTTGACGAAATTTGCATTTTTCCACAATCATTTAACGAAATTCATATATTTTTTTAAAGAAATTTGTGTTTTTTTATGTGATTCTTTAACAAAATTCACATTTTTTTTATTCTTTGACAAAATTTGAGGGGTTTTTTGTGAACGATTGACAATTTTTTTTTCTTTTCAGTGACTATTTGTCGAAATCCGCGATACCTTTTATGCCCGAATGTTCTGACTGAGTACCTATTTTTTTAATTTTCGGAACCAAATGCCTTTAATTTGGGGAAAATTCGGAACAGAATCACCTCTTGTTTGCAAAGGCGAAATTATTTTTCTTATATTTTCCCCTATTTAACCAATTCTATTTTATTGCTGCATGTTCTTTTTTGGAGTAGAAGGGAATTGTGTCATCGACCAGGAATTTCTAAACGTCTACCGAAATGCGAGCCTTGGGAACTCACGATCCTGAGAGTATGAATGAGAAGGCAAATAGCAGGCGCACATTTAGTATGGATACAACAATAAGCACTACGGGCTGCGTTTTTTAAAATGAAGGGCATGGAGGGTGCTATTTGTTGGATGAGCGGCAAGAGAGGCATTATTTTTTAAACTAAGGGGGAAACTCTGGTATTAGCATTGTGATAGTTGTTCATAGAAATATATTCCAGATTTTGAAGCACCAAAATGATGGTCAAAGAATGAATATATACACAGTGAAACCTGATTTCAAGGTTCCTGTATTCTTTTAAAAACTGTGGTTCGATTTATGTACTTCAATAGGTAAATTTAATTCCTGTATTCCTTAAAATTTAATTTGATTTACAAACTTCTGGTATAAATCCCCTGTTTTTTGTGAATATTCTGTGACTCATACTTAATTGAATTTATATATTGCCACTTGCATTTACAAAGTATCAAATTAATCAGATAATCTGGCCTAAACAAAATATTTACAGAGTTGTCCTAGACAGGTTCAGGAGGGTGCAGCACCTTGCCTGCCCTTCAGGGTTCATAAATATCGTGATATTTTTGAAAAAATCAAAAATATCTGATATTTTGATATATATCCGATATTTTCAAAATTATCAGCTTACTGCTGATTATAAAGATTTTGAGACTTAATATAAATTAGAATCTAAAATATGTTACATTTAGCATGAAACTATAATAAAACAATATTCTACATGTCTTTTTTTATATTTTTTTGTTACAAAATTTATGATCAACAAACAATCTTCTGTAAAAGTTGCTTTTTCACTCATAAAAACACAGAATGCAAGATTCAGTTTTAAAAATAAATAAAAATACACATCAAATTCTGAAATACAAAACAAAGTTTATTTTTTTATTTTTTTCTATTGAAGAATTTGAACATGAATGTAAGTTTATCAGCTTTTTCATTCCCTAACCTACTGCACAATTTAGACTAACATAAATCAAAACTAGAAAAGATTCTAATGCATCTATTGAAGGGGAAGATGTAAACAGTTAAATTGTCTTTCATGGACTGTTCTAATTTAATATTATCCCACCAAATTTTTGGTTCAATATTTAAATATTCACTTTCAAGCATAAAGCTTATGAAATTGAGATTTTTTTGCTACAATCCAATCACTAATTAATCCCTTTATCCCATTCTAGCAGGTGCAGTTTACAAAAAGAATTGAGACAGGATAGAGAGGTATTGTTCAAAGACAGATTTCGGTACTTTTCGGTTAGCAGGGCGCCAGTGTTATGCATATATATATATATATATATATATATATATATATATATGTAATATACATATACAAATACTATATATATATATATATATATATATATATATGTAATATACATATACAAATACTATATATATATATATATATATATATATATATAACATATATCTGTGCATCTATGTGTATATATATAACACTGGCGTCCGGCTAACCGAAAAGTACCCAGATTTCTTATGATGGTAATGGGAAAGCTGCAGGTACAGTCCAAAACTAGTTTTTGGGATGTAGGGAATATTTTGTGAGCTATTCTTTTTAGTTATTTATTTACAGATGGGCTAATTTTTAATAACATTTGAAGAATTCATTTGAACTTCTTTTGACTGAAAATATTTTGAAAATAAATATCAGATATACAAAAATGTCAAGAAATAAGACATTTAAAAAATAAATATCAAATGTATGAAAATGAAAATATCAAAAACCTTGATATCTTGAAAATAAATGTTGGATATAGATATATATTCATTGATATATATCAACGAACCCTGCTGCCCTTTGATTAACAAAATGGCACCCTCCTTGCCCCTTAACCAAAATATTAATACTATCCTTCTTGCCCCTCATCCAAGAAATAAGCCTTTATTCTTTTTTGTTTTAAAAAATTTGTTTGCATGGTAAAAACTTGTCTTGAAAAGATTGCAATGAATTTTAAATATTAAAAATGTGGTTATAAAAATATAAAAACCAAAAAAGTACCCTTTAGAATCTAAAAAGTGCCTTTAGAAATAAAAACCACCACCAAGAATTAAAAAAGGCACCTTTAAGAATAGAATGTGCCTTTTTTCCATCAGGAGCACCCAGCACCTTTTAAACCAGAGGGGAAACTCTGATATTTAACAATGTTAAATGGAATAATCATCAACATTATGCTGGCTGTGTAACGGAAAATTAATTATTTGTATTGTTTGTGAATTTCCTCTATAGTATGTATACAATAAAATAGTAAATACTTTTCATTAAAATATAAGTATGTCACTAGGATTACCATTCCTATTTCCTACCTAACTTAGCATATGCGTATATATTTCATAATATTTGCAAACAGCGTCTTATTAGCTTTTGTGCCAATATTTGCCCTTGGCACAATGTGGTGTTCATTTAATGGAAAAATAATGAAAGTACCTTTTAATATTGATATTTCTGAGGGGATCACTGCAGAAAACCCAGCAACACACATACTTAAGAGAGAGAGTAACTGACCTCAGCAATCAATGTGGTATTGCTGCTGCTCTCTTTCATTTTGCATTAAAGAAGTAGCTTTTTTATAAAAGAGAAGTTTTAGAAAAGCTATATTCTAAGTACACTATTATTTTTAACACAATCATACTCATTGGTAAAGTTATCATATGAATTGAATATTTCTAACTGAGCGAAAAAATGCCCAAGCCGGGAATTGAACTTAGCATAGTCCTTGGTATACTTGGCATAGTAGTCCTTGGCATACATTGCCAATGCTCTACCGTTTATTCTAAGTTTTTGTAATTATTTGTGCTTTTCTTTACACTGAATTCATTGTTGTACAAAATTATTGTAATTGTTATTGTAAAATGTAATTGCTTTATTTCTATATTCTTAAATTAGATTCTTTTTTTTTTTTCAATTTTTTACATAAAAAAGCCAAAACAAAGGGGAGAGCAAACAAAATTAATCTAATGCTAATATTCAAGGGTGGAAAAACCATGCAACACATTTAAAAGAAATATACATATGTAAAGATACTAACCTTCATCACGAAATCCAATCCCACTATCACTGTTGCTACTGTTACTACTTGTGTTGCTTGGCTGAGGTGATATGTTTACATTAAATTCAAAACCATGAACCATTTCATTATTAAATCCTAATTTACTTCTATACAATCCAACTACTGCTTGTAGTATACTGTCAGCAGATTCAGGAAATTCTTTACACTTATTAGTAACTGGATCAGATGTGCATGTTATATGAAATGCTTTAGCTCTTTTCATATGCTGATGGTGAGGGGTAAGTTTTGGATCTACCATAAAGACATGGCAAGAACTACTCACAGATCCTGGATCTTCTTGACTTCCTTCACTAAGTTCATCACTATTAACTCCATGATTTGTTACCAAACCAAAAAATTTTTTATCATCACTGTAAACACCACTAAAAGTAATTTTGTCAGCTGAGAACTCAGCTAGAGTTACTCCCTGAGGATTTATAAGAATAATACTTTCAGGAAAAACAGACATTAACACCAATGTGTGAACTTTCTTCTCAACACGTAACCGTCTAATGCAGTTTCTAATTGTTTGTAGGCGAGAATTCGGAAGTTGAGGCTCCTTTGGCATTTCTATTGTTCCTAAATAACCAACTACAGCTTTCAAAACAGCTTGTTCCTGATTTCCCTTTTGATCATCATTACTTTGAGAAGCAAAAATTGCTGGATAAAGAATGTTATTTAAATCTTGTTCTGTAAAAATTGAGTGAAATACTTCACCAGCAGAATTTGAAGATGAATTTAAATGTTCTGGGTGACTGTGGCTTTTAACAACTTTTGTTTCTTTCTTTTTTAGGCTTATTTGTTTATTTTTAGAAGATGAAATTGGAGAATTAATGTTCTTTGGTGGTACTGAAATATTTTGGAAGGAATGCCTGCTAGCATCTTTTATTCTTTGCTGCAAAATCAAATCTAATAAGATTTTATTTGATCTGCTAGGTCCTGGTGCACTAACTGTTTGACCTTTTGAATCTCTTTGCTTTTGGGGAACTTCAATATTACATCCGTGAATGTGATCAACAAACAGCGCTCCAGTCTGTAAATCTTGTACTACTTTTTCTGCACGAGATACACTGTTATGGTGCTGCCGATTACGAACTTTATTAGGGTATTTAGGACGAAGCTTTACAATTGATATAAATTCTTCTTCAGAAGAATCTGAATAATAATTTTCAGCAATCTGAAGCTTTAGAACACCTTGTGAATTTCCAATTAATCTAACAACATCATCATGAGGGGCTTTTGATACATTCTGGCCATTAACAGCAATCAAAAAATCACCAGGTCGTAATCCAGCTTTCTCAGCAGGACTTCCACTAATGATACAACTTAAAATACACGGTGCTTGTCCAGAAATTGTAAACCCAAAGCCATTCTTGCCTCTTGATATTTCAACAGTTCTTACACCATAACTAGGTCGCTTTTTTCGCCGTCTATGCTGATGCATATTGATCAAGCTCATCAGTCTCTAAACAGCATTCATATCCTAAAAAGAAGAAATAGACTAATTGTACAAAAAAGTTGTTATAAGAACAAATAGTTTTCACACACACACAAAATTAATATCCCTTTCTGCAACACAAGTCAAAGTTGGGCAAAATAAAAATCCAATTAATTTGTAATGTAATTACTTTTTTAATGGTAAGTGAAAAATTACAATTCCCATTATATGTAGTAGTAATGATGAAATTAAATTACCACATTAGCATTACAGTTAATCATGAATTAGTACATATATTACTATTACAGTTATAATTACAAGTGTTTTAATTATCACTATGGAAATTGAAAAATTATAGCTCCAATTACAGGGAATGGTAAATTTAAAAAATAGTACGGATTGCAAATCTACTTGTGAACTTCCCAATCATCATTGTTAAATAATTTAAAAAAATTAGTTAAAATAACATTTTAGCCCTTCATGCATAAAATTATGAATAAATGAAAATTTTACCTTCAAAAATCGAAAGCATTATTGGTGAATTTTTGAAAATGTGTTAGAAGATTTGTGCAATTATTAAATAATTTTTTTAAAGATTTTGTCTATTAAAATTAATAAACTAAATCCATATTTATAGGGGTTTATGGACTATGCATAACTTTAATCCAGCGAGGCATTTTAATTATACACTTTAATTTACACACTTTTAAGGGTTTTTTTAATTAATTTTAAAGACATTTAATTGAATTAGAATTTAATAAATAACCCAATTTGTCAATACTGAAGACACTAATATTAGAATAACACATAGATGGAGCGGCTAGTGATTTGCAGTCTGAATTGCAAATATGTCAGCCAAATTTTACAATGGCATACCAATTGCTTATCTGGTTTACACCGTCCTTTAAAACTTTCTTTTTATTTTTACTGCTTTAAATAATTAAATAGGACAATGTGTGCTTTGTTACATATTTTACTACTTAACTAATTTTAAGGGCTACTAGTCTTATTTTGTTTCTAAAACATTTAAAATCATATGTAAAGTCATTTAATAAAAACATTATTTCTCACTATTATAAACAATATTATGATGCAATGAAACAATATTATGATTATATGCATGAATAACTATGAAATAGCAACAAGCTTTTCAAAGTGAAAATATTAATTCAAGTTTTACTTTGAGAATTTTTTTTAATTATTATTGTTCTCTTTTTTATACAGTTACATGTACCAAAAATCTTCTCGAATATTATAATTATATCCTACCTAATTTCTACTTCAACATTGATCATTCTATGATCTAATATCTTCATATGGAATTATCTGGGATAAGTTACATAATCGCTCAATAGCAGAAATTTTTTTTTAGATATCATTTTCATAAGTCATCAGAATACTGATTACTAAATATGGATGTTCTCAAGTATTACTAGCCACCTCTTTAGACCAGCTCAGTTTCTCTTAAATGTACCCTAAGTATTGCAACATGTTACTTTTATTCATAATTGAACTTACTTGCTGAATCCTACAGATAATCGGAAGATTCTGAAAGAGAAATCAACAACTCTTTTCGATCATGGCAGCATTTCAATATTTTTTTGTTGTTATGTATTTTATCTTTCTTGACAGAAACTGCTTAGCTCACTTAGGCATTTATGATTCATGTCCGTTTGCTTATAAGTTGCAATATGTTCACTAATGGGGAGATTTTTTAACTTATTAAGTAATCTGTATTCGGGTCCACTGCCAATTGATGTATTTTAGCTTACATGATTTGGTCGGTGAATTTTTTTGTGAAAAGCCTTTAATGATATCCACACTTACATTAACCGATATTGTTGTAAACATCTTTTTGAGATACTTCTACACTATCCTGATGACCACTTTCCATGAAAAAAACTATTGCCAAACTAAACAATCATCTTTTTAACACTCGTTGTATTTTAATATCACAATGTCATTGTTTAATGGCATAAGTATTATTTTAATTAACATAAAAACTAATTAATCAGTAAAGCATCCTTAAAAATACAGAAAAACATCAAATTGAAAATCACTTCACAACGTAACAAACACGTGTCGCGAACCTGATGTCGAGTGAATGTGACATATCACAATCATTCATTTTTGATGTGTTTAATAAATGTATACTAAATTATTGTTAGGTGCATTTGTAATTATATAAATACGTAGCACCTATAGTCATCATCCCATCTGTCTGTCTGTCCGCACATAACAGCATAAAAACTACCCAACCAAATGGTTTGAAATTTAAGATATATAATCATTGCAGAATTTTGTCAAGTCATTAAAATTTTTATGAAAATCGGATGTATAGTTCAATTAGAGACAGTCAAAAGTATTCTGTAGTTCTGTTACATTATAGCCAATGGAGCAAGTAGTTTCATGTGCATTTTAATGATGTTACACCCTTTCGAATATAATGATATTGATATACATTTATGAAGTGCACTAAAATATACATTCTTTAGAATATGCGGTGCAAAGAATATTTATTGCATACAAAAGAATTCCATTACATAATTGTACAGGAAGAAACATTTTTTTGATGTATTTTAATTATGTTAAACTATTTCACATATAATGAAATTGACATACTACATTGTTGTTGTTTATTACAAGTTAATTCCTGTATAATAGAAAGTGCATAGTATTTACAGGGACACTCAAAAAAGATTTCGGATACTATACAGTATCTGAAGTACTGTATATTAGCGATGATTGCTGGAAGTGCATTTTTAGTGGTGATATGAGTTTTTAAGTTTAACTATATTTTTGCATATTACGTTGTGTGTATAAATGCTATAGATCATATACAGGACTACACAAAGAATTCGTAAGGGTTACTGAGTATGAACAAATATAGCTTAAAGGTGGTTTTTAAATGAGTTATGCATTTTTATGCTGAACTACATTTAGTATACAGTAAACTCTTTCAAATCTGCAAACACCTAAAATCTGTACATCATCGCAGATGTAAACAATGAGTCTTTCAGTTCAGATTAAGAGGCAAAATTATAATTTTTTTTAGTTTTATACTATCCCATATGTATTTTAATATGTAATTCTAGTTAATATGACTGAACTCATGCTTTTTCATGAAGGAAATATAAATTTACCTCTGAAAAAAAAAAAAAAAAATCAAGATATTGGTGATATCCAGACCTGCCAACCTTTGAAAATGAGAAATCGTAGCACACAAAATTAAAATTAATCTGGAGGTTGGTTGGTTGGTTTTTTGTGTTTCGCAGCCATCTTTTGACATTCGTAATAGGAATAAGGTTTCAGTCTTTCAACTCAATATAGTAAATTTTTTCTTCTGAAAATTTTTATATGATACTTAAAATTTCTTCTCATTTTGCAGCCTTTTTTTTTTTTTTTTTTACACATTTGTAAAAGGAGCCTGGTTCCAATTTTTTAGCCCAGTGCAGTAAATTTTGACGAAATTCTCGAATTTTTTTCCCGCGATCATTTCAGGATATTAACAATTCTTGTTCAATTGTCCCACAATTGTAATTCACATTTTTCTATCATGATTCTTTGTTTAAATCCGCACTTTTTACCATGAACTTTTGATGAAATTCGCATTTTTTACCGCATTCCTTTGACGAATTCTGCGTTTTATACCACGCAAAAATGGAATGTTTAATAATAATTCGTAAATTGAAATGTTTAATAATAAATTGTACAAATCCTGCAATTTTGCACAGTATTTCAAATCTTAGTTCTCAAAGCCCCCCCCCTCTCCAGAAATTCTTAAAATGGCATCCCTGTTTCTAAGGAAGGGAATTCCTGTATAAATATTTACAGAAACACGATTCACTTGTGGTTGATAGACATAAAGAGAGTTTTATGTTAAGAAATTTGTTTTGCAGCCCAGATTTTTTTTTCCCATGAACATTTTTTAATGTCCAAATTTTCGGATTAATGACCAGTTTCTTAAAACTTTCGGAAATGAATGCTTTGAAATGTTGGAAATTTCGGAACAGAATAACTCCTGAAAAATATGCTGTGCGGGATAAAAATCGCAACTAGAAACAAAAATACGTTTGTGTTTTTTGCAAAAAATCGTAGTTTAAAAGACCGATTTTCGTAGAGCGATTAAGTAGATTTAAATATTTTTAAGGAGATTAATTATTTAAGATTCGTAGAGCGATAAAGATTTCATAGGATCGTAGTTTATAGGTCGAAATCGTAGCAACTATGATTTTTTCGTAGCAGTTGGCAGGTCTGGTGATATCATTGGTAATCACAATCTTCTTACCAAAATATTTCTGTATTAATCAAACTTTTTATGTTATTAAGACTGGCTAAACTGAAAATATGATTTTGATGTGAACTAATAGAGTACTTTTATGAGGAAAAGGAAAGTTGCATTGAATAATTAAAGGAAAATGTATCTCAACTTTATTATGTATATTTAATAATATGTTAATTATTTACTTGACTTTTACTTTTAATAATTTTTAAATTATCTAACTTTTGTCATTTTAGTTTATTACATTACTTATTTTAATATTTTATTATATTGGAAGCATTCATTTTAAATTTGATTGCACTATTACATTCAAATATCTAGTTTAAAAAATGTAAACAAAACAATGACCAGAAGTCCACGAAATTCTAAAATCCACACAACCTCTGGTCCCAAGCTGTGCTGATTTGAGGGAGTCTACTGTACTAAGATATAATGGTAGAATATACATAAAATGATATACGGGGCCATGCAAAGAATTAGATAATGGCCGTCGATGGATGATAATCTCTGGAAGTGTGAATTTCAGTAGATTTAAACGTGTTTTAGTCTTAATTCAATTTTAGCTAAATAGTGGCATGTATATAAAGATAGTAGATAAAATACAGGACTGTACAAAAGTATTCAAGTATGCTTCTGTCTCAGGGTTGGATTTCTTCCAGGTCAGTGGAAGAAACTGGAAGAAATGGAAAAACCAACAGAAAATAAAACAGATGCTCAAAATTAAAGTATATTAACTATAAAAAAGAATTAAACTCAAAGTATAATTATATGATATCTAAATTGGAAATTTTAATTAATATAAAAAATATTATTTTTGGAAAAATAAGTTATTTTTTAATAACAAACTTCAGGTTCAGCAAACATTTACAGGTGATGGATTTTACGACTTTAGAGGTAGAAGTATTATTTTTCATTAATAATGTCATTTATGTGAAAAAGAAAAAAATATACCTACAAATTCTTTATTTTTCATATAAAAATACATTATTTTCATATAAAAATGCATTATTTTAAACTGCACAACACAGTAAATAAACAAATATTATAATGTGATTATTTATACTATCATCTAGCATGCATATCTCATTGCTGATTTTAAAAGACATATTCTAAAAATGTCTATGGGTATGCCAATGCTTACTCTCCTAAAGTTCTGCAGGATTTGAAAGATTTTTTTTTTTCATCTTTTGCATTCATCCATTCCAAGTTGAGAAACTGATTGCAGCATTCTACTGCTAAAAAACTTTTGTTTTGTTATACCATGCTGCAATGCAATAAGGAAAAAGAGGATTTAAATGAAATTATTTAATACAGTAATATTGTATAATTACTTAGCTTAATAAAATTGACGTATATTAAAAACATTGTCTTTTATTTAAATGAGTTTCATTGTACTGTCGGTAAATGATCTGTGCCATTTACTACTAGTTTCAAAAGTTTAAATAATTTTAAAATATGCTGGTTAAATTGAAATAGGTAAATTTAATTGATTTTGTGTAATTTGGATAAAATTTCCTTTCTTCATGTAGCCAATGGTTGAAAAACTTTGGACAGATGTGTAATCTTGACTAAAAAATTATGTAATATTTAGCATATATAATTAAATTTGCATAGGTCTAATGGAATTAATTTACTTATGGTTATAAAAAGACATTTATTGTACCTTACAAAGTTGAAACTTAGATGGCAATTTTTCAAAGAATAACAGTTTCTTCCACTTGGAAGAAACCTATTTCTTCCGGCTGGTTTTTTCCACTTTGGAAGAAACTTGCCAACCCTGTATCTGTCTATTGGTATAAATTACTGGAAGTGATATTTCAACCTATTATGCATTTTAAACACTTACCAACATAGATAAAAAGTGCTTATGAATTTGGTTTGTCTGGCCATCTGTCTGTCTGTCTGCCCAAACTCTAACTTGCGTTAATATAATTGGATTACTCTGTAATTGATATATGAGGCATTCTCACATAATTTTAACTTTTAAGTCCCTGAATAATAATTTTTATTTTAGTACATATTCTTTTTTTTTTTTTCCTTACTAGCTAACCCACCCAGCGTTGTCCCGGAACCGGTTATAATAACCTTAAACAAAACTCAAGTTTGTATGATTTTATATCTTTTGAAACTCTTTTAAATGAACCTAGTTTCAGAGACCTCATTGCCTTCTGCTGCATCTAGTGTATTTGCAACAAACCTCTTTCTGAACAAACTGTGGTAAACAGTTTTATTCAGAAGCATTTTTACTTTATTTTCATTAATCTATTTGTAAATCTAACCTGAACTCTATTACCATACTTTATTTTCTTTTTGTAGCCGCCTTTCCAGCATTTGTTTACGTTTTTTATTGGCACAGTTGAGTGGTTACGTGCCACGTCTCGGTCATGGACCATATTCGGCAATTTCACTTGCGATCGCATTCCCTTGTATTTGCATTTATTTAAGTTATGGATTTTAATTTAATTAATAAGTAAAAGCATTTTTTAAGTCATTTTTATATTTAAAGTAGTTTTTCTAAATTTATCGTAATATTTAATAAATTCTGTTGGAAGTAAAAAATGTTAATTATCTTCTGACTTATGCAAATTGCATAGTTGTTTGTGATCAGCCAATAAGTTTTTCGTTCCAATTTATAGGGGCAGTGATTTCACGTTTGTTGTACGGTGAAGTAACTTGCTGGTTTATGATGGTAATAGCTTTAAGAAGCACATTTTTATAGAAGTAGGAGGAGTTTTTGTATCGAAATAGGATAAATTTGAATGGTTGTAGGGGAGAGGGGGGCACATGTGAACAGTACATACTCACTGAGTTAATATGAAATAAAAAAATTACCAATTGACGGTAATACTGGTACCATCTTTTGGCTGAATTTTCAGAACAATAGACCATTTTGATTTCTGGTAGTTGTAATTTGTTTGCTTTAGAAGGTGTGAAGTAAAAAAGTCCTTCCGGCCAGTGCCGGGAGGAAGAGGTAGCTTTCATATTCCTTATTTTAAAAAAGCCAACTTATATTATTCAAACACACGAAGCTCAATTAAGTGGAAACCGAATGTAGGAGATTCAATACTAATTTTTATCAATACTAAATCATTATGAATGAGAATTTCGCGAAATTAGTCAGCTGTATCCAAACTGCTTTTATTTAAAGTAACTTATATTTGGCTGCCAAATTCGGTGATTTCTTAAAGTGCCTGCCATTTTAAGACAACATGGTGGATGAGGCTAACCAGTGAACTTGGTCGAGACCTTAGTAATTGCTGTGCACATGCTCACTCACATCGGAATCGGTTGATATATACGAGTGCTGTCGCAGGCAAAAAATCAGATTTTTCAAAATGTCACCCACGTTAGAAATTGAAACTGCTATATCTGAGCAATTTTTTAAGATAAAGACAAACAAAAAATGCTCCTGAATCCTTATATCAAGGTCAAATACTTAAGAAAGAAACCTTTCTCAATTTCTAATTTTTTTGCATCTCACTTTAAATATATTTTTTTTTTATTTAATGGCCGCCATTTTGAAACAAGATGGCTGATGAAGCTGGCCAGCGAACTTGGTCGAGATATTGATGTGTACAAACCACATGCCTTCTTCCATCGAAATAGGCGAATACGTGTGATATCGCGTGACAAATACAAGATCGTTTCAAAGTGTTAGCCATGATAGAAATTCAAAGTGCTATAATTCAACCACTTTTTAAGATATAAGCAAAAGAACTAATTTTCAGAAACAAAAACTGCTCCAGAATCTTTGTATCAAAGCCAAACACATAAAAAAAATCTTTTTCATTTTCCAATTTTTTAATACCTCATTTTAAATTACATTTTTAAAAAAAAAATGGCAACCCTTTTGAAACAAGATGGAGAATGAAGCTGGCCAACGAACTCGGTCGAGACATTGGTATGTACTATGTACAGACCAAGTTACATTCAAATCGGTTCATAAATATGACTGTTATCGCGTGACAAAAATCAGGTCGCTTTAAAATGTCAGCCACAATAGAAATTCAAAATGTTATAACTGAGCCATTTTTTTTAGATATAGACGAAACAAAACCTGTTCCGGAATCTTTGTATTAAGGTCAAACACATACGAAAAAAATCTTTCTCATTTTCCAATTTTTTAGTATCTCATTTTAAATTAAAAAAATTTTTTTTAAATGGCCGCCATTTTGAAACAAGATGGCAGATGAAGCTGGCCAACGAATTCGGTTGAGTTATTTGTATGTACTATGTACACACCAAGGTACATCCAAATCGGTTCATAAATACGTCTGTTATCACATGGCAAAAATCAGGACGTTTCGAAATATCAGCCACGCTAGAAATTCAAAATGCTATAACTCAGCCATTTTTTAAGATATAGACGAAACAAAAACTGCTCCCGAATCTTTTTATCAAGGTCAAACACATAAGAAAAAAATATTTTTTCAATTTTCAATTTTTTGGTACCACATTTCAAATAAAAATTTTTCTTAAAATTTTAAATGGCCGCCATTTTTAAACAAGATGGCGGATGAAGCTGGCCAATGAACTCGGTCGAGACATTGGTCTGTACTATGTATAAATGAAGTTACATCCAAATCGGTTCATAAATACGCCTTTTATCGCGTGACAAAATTCAGGACGTTTCAAAATGTCAGCTTCGCTAGAAATTCAAAATGCTATAACTCAGCCATTTTTTAAGATATAGACGAAACAAAAACTGCTACGGAGTCTTTGTATAATGGTCAAATACATAAGAAAAAAATATTTTTCCATTTTCAATTTTTTGGTACCACATTTCAAATTTTAAATTTTTTTAAATTTTTTAAATGGCCGCCATTTTGAAACAAAATGGCGGATGAAGCTGGCCAACGAACTCGGTTGAGACATTGGTATGTACTATGTACACACCGAATTACATCCAAATCGGTTCATAAATACGAGAGTTACAGTGTGACATAGGTCAGATATATCAATTTTGAACGGAGGGTGGTTTCGGGGTCTGGGGGTCATGATCGATGAAAATATACCAAAATTTTTTGAAATCGCTTTCCTCCGAACGGCTGCAATAGGCAGCTTTTTGTAAAGAAAGCTACCTAAAAGTCTTCTAAGTTATTTAAGTAAAAATTCATTCAAGACATTTTTTAAAGAAGAATATCAGCATTGCATTCTATAGTGGCATTAATTAGGTAAGTCTACAAAAAGTTTTGTTTCCTTATTTCAATTAAAAATATCTTTTTTTTTTTTTTTATAATTTAGGCTGAAGTTGGTAGATGGGGCACTTGTGAACAGAACATATGGGGGCAGATGTGAACAGTTCACAAGTATATTTTTTAAGCCTGTGAATGCAATTTTTTTTTTTTTTTTTAGTTTAAAATTTAATTATTCTTGTCAAACATTGAGCTATATATTCAATGTTTTTAGGATTGCTTCACAGTTTTAATTTACTGGAAGTTAGATAACAATTAAAAGTGACTCAAAAGGAGTAGGCATATTAGTGTACAATTTTACAAATAATTTCTTGTATCTATGTTGAAACATTTATTGACTTATTCACACAACTAGAAAGAGGGCATCTAATTAGTTTTTATCACAGTTTTTATTCACAAAAAAAATATTTTTGTCTTATTTATGCATGTGTTCACATGTGCCCCAGCTATGTTCACAACTACCCCTCCACCGGGACACGTGTGAACAAATTTAGACAATTTTTAGAATGATGATATAAGTTAGAAATTCTTGATAAATGCATCCAAAAGTTTCACCAAAAAAACAAACAAATTCTAAATATTCATATAAATCAATTTTTGGTTCAATAGTTCATAACAATTTTGAGAAATAGTCAAAAATGTAAAAATTGTTCACATGTGCCCCCCCTCTCCCCTACTAAGTAATTGATGGAGATAGTTAAATTTAAAATGAACGTAAAACTAAGATGTAAGCTGCAAATTTTTCAAAGTCACTCATGTTTATAATAGTTTTTAAAAGTAGTAATTGAGTTTATGTATCCTTTCTTCAATTGTTCAACTTATCTTGATTTGGAACTAAAGTCAAGTTCCTACTTGTATTGATGCAAATAAAAGTTGCCTTCCTTCATAGAAAATCCTGGTTTCATCATTGTTGCAAATTTATGTAGGAGAGGTGGGGGATGAATGGGAGATTTTCACAAAAATATTTTTTTTAATTTTTTTTATTTAAGTTATTATCAATATTAAATATCACATTTCATACATTCGGTATTTGACAACATATATGAACAATATTTATTCTAGATTATGATTTATTCAGAAAAATAATATGGAATCAAAAAAACGTTCCTCCCTGTCCCAATCATCCCCACAGCAGGGATGAATGGGACACTAATAGGGATGGATGGGACACAAAGATTTTCCTCCCTGTATTCAATTTTACCAAATTAAAATTTATAATTATAACCTTATATGTGATTATATTTGTAATATATGATTTTACAGCACGAATCGATATGTTTTTTCTCAATAATTTCTTTTATTGCAGTTTTAACTTTTAATGGAGATTTCGGCTATCCATCTGTTCTTTTTTCCTACTTATGAGGCATTTTAGATTTGAAATGAAAGTGCAAAATGTCTTTTAAATATGGCATAGCTAATAATTTTCAATCATAACTTATTAATTAATATTAATTAAATGTATCTTAGAAACATGCAGAACGGAAATTATTGGGTCATTCGGAAAGTCGTGTCGTGTTGGGAAAATCAATTCACACCGGAAAATTCTGCCCGGTAATTATTAGACATTAGATATCGGAATCAATGTCTAATAATTAAATGATAGACTTTTCCGGGACGAATTGATTTTCCCAACACGATACGACTTTCCGATCGACCCAATATGTTAGGGGTGGGGATTTATTTGTGCAACATTTCAAAATTCAATATAATTTCCCCCATTTTATCAATAAACATATACTATTTTTAACAATTTTATCTATTTTGATTAAGTCTTAGTACCAATTTTTTGATAATCCATTAATAATTATTACAATACAATAATCAACACTCAGAAATTTTAAACAATAACAACTCATATAATACTATTTAATACTATTAATTAACATAAATTATTAATTTATCAACCTATATAATATTATTTAGCTAATAAATAACATTTTAAACATCTCTAGGGATGAATGAGAATGTCCCATTCATCCCCATTTGAAACGTCCCATTCATCCCCATGATGCATATATTCCCTTCTCAGCCATTTTGCCTCAAAAATTATTTTGTCACAATGGTTACTATTCATTCATTTTAATTATCCATATTGAACCTTAAAATAAATAACTACAACATAGCTTAATTTTTTATATTGTATAAGATATTTCACATCTTCAAATGTAAAAAAAACTTACTTTTAAGCAGAGATTTCAGAAAATGCAACTTTGAAGGAAAATGAAAACAGCAATGTGGTCCTACTTTTAGTTCTGAAGCACACTGTGGTAGAGGGGGGGGGGGGGGATATGGGGATAGGAAGCAATTTAAAATAAATGTTTATTGCCTGAAATATTGAGAATGTCCCATCCATCCCTTGTCTCATTCATCCCCTAGCTCCCCTACATACAATCTTATACACTTACGTTAGTTACAAAGTATTGAAATTTGAATACAAAAGTGCATGCTAAATGAATCATAGTAATTGTTTTATGCAGATATTTATTGACAAAAGTAATTGCTCAGTTCATATATTTCTTCCAGTATTTCAAGGCTTAATTTATTTGTCTACATCAATCTGCTAAAATTGAACTATTGGGTTTAACCCGTCTTGTGAAAGTTAGAAAGACAGGCACCATAACCCACATGAACCTATGACGTGGGTTCCTGCAACCTAAGGCAGCATGTACCGAAAGTGCTCTGCACTTGCCAGAGACAATCAAGAATCAAGTTGAGTGAGCTAAACTTCATAGTTATCAAGCCCATAGAATCTGAAAAATGAATGCACCATTAACAGACCTGCCAACCTTTGAAAATGAGAAATCGTAGCACACAAAATTAAAATTAATCTGCAGGTTGGTTGGTTGGTTTTTCGTGTTTCGCAGCCATCTTTTGACATTCGTAAAAGGAATAAGGTTTCAGTCTTTCAACAACTCAATATATTTTTTTCCTCAGAAAATTTTTATACGATTTTTAGAGTTTCTTCGCGTTAGCCTGGTTCCAATTTTTTAGCCCAGTGCAGTAAATTTTGAAGAAATTCGCGATTTTTTTCCCGCGATCATTTCAGGTTATTCACTTTTTTTTTTTTTCAAAAATCGTAATTCACATTTTTCTATCACGATTCTTAGTAGAAATCCGCACTATTTACCACGAACTTTTGACAAAATTCGCATTTTTTACCGCGATCCTTTTACGAATTTTGCGTTTTTTACTACGATCCTTTGACGAAATAAGTGTTTTCTTTCCACGATCTTTCGGCGAAATTTATATTTTGTTTCTGCGATATTTTGACAAAATTCACGTTTTTACCACGATCCTTTGACGAAATTTATTTTCTTCTGCGACCAATTGAGAAAATTAATATTTTTACACGGTCATTTGTCGAAATTGGCGATAGTTTATCGCAACCGATTGGCAAAATTTTCAATATCTTTTCGCGACCAATTAACAAAATTCACTACTCGTTTCCGCGACCTTTTGACGAAATTTGCAATATTTTCCCCTCGATAGTTTATCGAAATTCGTGATATTTTGCGCACTTTTTTGACGAAATTCGCAATTTCTTTCTGAACTCTTAACGAAATTAGCGATTTTATTCAGCGACCAATTGAAGATAATCACTATTTGTTTCTGAGACCTTTGACGAAATACCCGATATTTTTACGCGATCATTTAAAGAAATTCTCAATTTTTTCCGCGATCGATTCATGAATTAATTTGAGGAAATTCCATAAAAGAAAAAAAAATTCGCGGACTTCCAAGAAATTTCAAAATATACTCGCAAAGGATCATAGGTCTGTGGAAGAATTTACAGGGGGGGGGGGTGTACTGCACAGCATTTTTCTTAGTGCAGGACTCTCCTTTTCCGTGTGCAAATCGTACGATTTTGCACACTATTTCAAACCTTGCCCCTCAAAGAACCACCTCCCCCTCACAGAAATTCTTAAAATGGCACCCCTGTTTCTAAGGAAGGGAATTCCTGTATAAATATTTACAGAAACACGATTCACTCGTGGTTAATATACATAAAGAGGGTTTTTATGTTAAGAACTTACTTGTTAAGTTGTTGTATGTTAAGAACTTACTGTTAAGAACTTATGTTAATTGATTGTTTTGCAGCCCAGATCCCCCCCCCCCCATGAGCATTTTTTAATGTCCGAATTTTCGGACTAATGACCAATTTTTTTAAAACTTTCGGAAATGAATACTTTGAAAATTTGCAAATTTCGGAACAGAATCACTCCTGAAAAATATGCTGCGCAGGATAAAAATTGCAACTAGAAAAAAAAATGCGTTTGTGTATATTTTGCAAAAAAATCGTAGTTTAAGACCGATTTTCGTAGCATCGTAGTTTATTGATCCAAATCGTAGCAACTACGATTTTTTCGTAGTAGTTGGCAGGTATGCATTAACGTTAAAAAATGTTGGTAAATGAAGTCTAAGATAAACTTTTATGCAGTAGACTCTCTTAAATCCGTGACCCTAAAATCCGCGAACGACTAAAATCTGCACATTTTTTCAGATGTAAACAATGAAATTTATTGTTAAGTTGCAGGAACAAAATTCAAGATGGCGCCAAAATCAGCGACTACCGCAATTTTTTTTTATTACATTTTTTGTTAATCATTCTCTTTTGGTTATTACAACTGATTTATTACTAAATAAATTTACATTACTTTTGATTTTGATATAAATTAGCATATCTATGATGACGTATCGATCTTACGATTGCTTTACCACTAGATGGCAGCATAGGACTTTTGGAATCGAATTGAATCCATTTCATTGGTAATAATTTAATATTTTTCTAAATTTTTATTTTACATAATTATTTTAATAATTACTTTCGTTTAAACTAATAAATTATTTTAATATTTCACTTATTTTAATGTTTCACTTTATTGTAAGCATTCATTATAATTTCCCTTGCTTAAATACCAATCAAATTAATGTTTCAAAAATGTAAACAAATCAATGACCAGAAATCTGCAAAATTCAAAAATCCGCACAACCTCTGGTCCCAAGCTGTGTGGATTTGAGGGAGTCTACTGTAATACAGAAAGCAGCTGAATTGTACCAATCTAAGTTGAATGAACAAAATCCCATTGAAATTGGGCCCTTAGAATCTGAAGAAAGAATGCACCCCAAAGCAGTGGAAGACCCTCCTCCCCTGTAAATTTCACGATTTACTTTTAACATTAACATGATATTTAATTAACGGTTTGAAACCTTTATCTAAAGTTACCTTTAAAGTAGCACGATTTAATTCACGGCTGTAGTGAGTAAACATAAGTTGTTGCCGAAAAAAGAGATTAATATTCGAAAAATGTAGTAGCCGAAGTATAAAGAAGGACCGGGCTCAGAGTCTTAGTTGGAATGTTTATGTAGTTGGTTATAAGAAAAATTTTTAGTTGTTAGCTGGAAGATGCTAGAACTATGTTAAAGAAAATTGTAATACAATCGGATCATTCTTAAAGTAGCTGCAACAAAGGCCCCAAGGAAATTAATAATCAAAATTGGTAGTAGCTGAAGCCTGAGAAATGTTTTTGTCGTTCACATAGTAGCTGAAGGACTTAAGTGGTTAGAATAAAAAGCAACTGAATCGGACCATTTTTAAGAATTATAATAGAGGACCCAAAAGGGGCCAATTGATATTTGAGAGTAGATCCCTAACATAAAAACGTGTTAAAAAGTCTTAGCACTTAGATCTTCAATTAGTCCAAATTAAGCATAGGGTCTAAATTAATCATTAGAATAAAATTTTAAAGAAATGTGCAAAAATGGAGAGTGAGGAAATGCTTAACCCCTTGGGGACGAGCGACCGGTATTCGTGCCGCATAAGTTGCTCAGAATTGGTGATTATTCTCACCAGTAAAATTGTATTGTAAATTTTGCCTTATTTAATCCGAGCATTTTCCCGATTCAATTAGACAAAAATTTCTGTTTTAAAAATACAGTGACTAAAGATTAAAAATTCAGTAAAAGATGCTTGTCCCCAAGGGGTTAAAAAAAGGCCCTAGGATCCCAGCAAAAATATGAGGGTGGTGGTCCCACCACCTCACAATAAACAAATATTGGAGTGAAAAACAATACGATTTTAAACAAGGAATCTCATGCGAACACGTACTAAACAACCTTATAAAAAGTATAAAAAAGGACAAGGATGAAGACTACCAAACATTGCTAATAGCCATGGATATAAAGGGAGCATTTGACAACATCAGATGGCCCATTATAGCCGAAAACCTAAAACAATCACCATGCCCTACATACCTGACAAACTGGATAAAAAGCTTTTTAAAAGACAGATTTATAACCCTAGAAGAGAACGGGATAAAAACAACAAAACAAACATTCGGCGGTTGCCCACAAGGCAGCTGTCTTGGGCCACTGCTATGGCTGCTAATAGCAGACACGGCACTGAAGAAAAATTGGGGGCATAACGTAAGAATCCAAGCATTTGCAGATGATTTTATTTTAATATTAAGAGCAAAAACGAAAGCAAAACTAGTCAAATTAGCAAGCAAAATAATTAAAGAATTTAACGAATGGATCACAGCTAACAACCTAACACTTAACTGGGATAAAACAGAACTACTGTATCTAAACAGAACACATATAGGAAACCTCCCAACAGAGGACACACACAAAATAGAGGGTATAAAATTTAACAACAGGGAACTCGAAGGAAAGGAACAAATTAAATACCTAGGTATAATAATTCATAAAAATCTCAACTGGCTAACACACTCCCAAACACAATCATCAAAAGTTAGGAACACGTTCAACATGATGAGCACTATGGTCTCACGGGGATGGGGTCTCAAATCAGACTTATTGAAAATTTGGTATAGAACAGTAGTCGAGAAAACACTGACTTATGCAGCCCCAATTTGGGGACACAACCTAAACACAAGAAGCAAGGAAGAACTAACAACTTGCCAAAGACACTTCCTGCTGGCCATAGTCAAGGCATATAAAACAGCCCCAACCGCAGCCCTTGATGTTCTAGCAGGCCTGGTTCCAATTCATCTACAAGTCAAATACGAAGCAGCATACGGCGCAGTCTCCAGGCTAAGGGAAACAGTAAACTTATACGGAACAATACTTAATCATACAGACTATGTTAAAAAAATAAACATATGGCAGACACACCCGGCAGAAACAATAGAACCAACCATAGAACACAACTTTAAATATATGACAATTTACACAGATGGGTCAAAATTGGAATCGGGAGCTACAGGTTCGGCATTCGTAGCATATGAAAAGGAAAAGAAAATAAACACTTGGTCAGCACCACTAAGGAAATTTAATAGCGTTTTTCAAGCAGAACTAATGGCTATACTGAAGGCAGCAGAATGGGGGAACACAACAGGAGAAGAATACAGTATTCGCTCGGACTGCATGTCAGCCATTCAAGCACTTAGTAAACCTTTCAATGTTACACAACTTATAGATTCAATACACGAAACAATAAAAAAATCAGATAAAAAGTTCAAAATAAGTTGGGTAAAGGCGCACGTAGGCATACAAGGCAACGAAGATGCCGACAAATTAGCAAAACAAGCAGCACAAAATCAGTCGAATAATATACCATATAACTTAGAAAGACCAATATCTAACTTAAAAAGAACAATCAAAGAGCTTATAATAAAACAATGGCAGTTCGAGTGGGATTACGGGGACAAGGGCAGGACAACATGAATACTTCCCAACAGTTAACACAAGCAGACTAATGGGCTGCAAACTATTAAGTCAAATATACACGGGTCATGGAGCATTCCCTGACTACCTACACAGATTTAAACGCAAAAACACACCAAACTGCGCATGTGGAGAAATTGGAACCCCTAAACACTATCTTACATCCTGCCCGCTAACACAACAACACCATCTGGTCCAAATAACAACAAATAACAAGCAACTTTGGCACAGACAACTAGCAAACAACAAACACGTACAGAACAAGGGTAAAAATCAGTGGCCAGACGGCTACTTGAAAACACAGACATAATATCACAGTAGGGGGGAAAAAAACCACACACATCGATTTTCAGCGGGACACCCCACCCCATACTAACAATCTGTCTGTTTCAGGTTATAAATATTTAAAAAAAAGGGAAAAAAAATGCTCACGTTGAATTATCATTATGATACGTATTTCAGGGCAGTGTATGAAGAATCCTCTTCATGAGCAAAAAAAAAAAAAAAAAAAAAAAAAAGAAAGAAAGAAAAAGAAAAAAAAAAGGTAAATAATGTTAAATCTTTTTATTGTTATTTATAATTTTTTTTTATGTATTATTTTTTGTCTTTTTTTTTTTTTTTTGGACAACACCTCTGTTTATATATGCGCTTTCTGCAGGAGCTACCGGACCTGCTCCAATGTCACAGCCCAGGGAGCCAGTTTTTACCCGGTGGGGTACGGTAGAAAGGCGTAGTCTTATGTCCCTTGCAACATTAAGTTTGCCTATCCATTCGGCCCAAAAAAATTAACAGTTGGTGCAATTTGTCTATCTGCAGAGCCCCATTCATTGTTTTCTCTACCCCCTCCCCATCCCCCCATACAAACAAAAAAAAAATAATTATTATTATTATTTTCATTTGACAAGTATGCATCAACAATTAGGCTTCAAAAATTCCAAGCTATCCCAATTAGATTGGGCAGCAGTGGCCAAGCTGGTAGAGCATTATACTCGTAGCCGTTGGTCGCAGGACCCAGGCTATCTGCCAGCTAAAATTCCATCAGGTATGCTAATGGCACCTGGTGCATGTAAAATCCGTCGTGGGTGCAAAGTCCTCCAAGTTACCTGTGAATTATACCTCTGGAGGTGCCTCGCCAGGTGAAGGTCTCGTCATCTGATCAAGGTTCTAAATTACGAGACCAACTTAAGTAGCAATGTGCAGGTGCCAAATGACAGGATATAACATTAAGTAACCGGCAAAACAAAGTTTAGACAAACGAGCAGTGAGCACTGCAAATAGGATGACGATCGAGGCAACGATGCAGGTTTATTGCCGCTTCGCAGCGATTAGGCAGTCACTCGCCCTGATGTCAGGTACTAAACCCGTTAAGCTGGGGCAACCCGGCAGGTAGGGGCCTGGCCATCGGTTAGAAAGAAAGAAAGAGGGTGGTGGTCCAGGGAGAGGAGTCTTAGACTCAACTTTTAAATTATGCATTGAGAAGGCGATAAAATTAGGGGTGAAAAATGAATGGTGCGTATGAAAAATGAATGGTGCGAATGAAAAGTTTAAGGGGCCCTAGGATTTTAACTGGAATGTAGAAACGGGAGAATAACTAAATGGAAAAAGGGTTCCAAAAATGAAGATCGGATTTAGAGGGGGCAATTTATTAACAATTTATGGTACAAAAACTTCAAGAGGCACTGTACCATGCCCCAAGGGGCCAGGGCCTTAACTGGAATGTAGTTGTATGTAAAGATAATTTTTAGTAGTTCTTAAAGTAATCAGAGGATGCTAGAACTATGTTAAAGAAAACTGCAAGCGATTTGGAACATTTTTACAGAAACTGCACCAAGGGATCCAAGAAGGTGATTAATATTCAAAATTAGTGGTAGCTGAGGTCTGAGAAATTTTTTGTCATTCTTGTAGTAGCTGGAGGACTTAAGTTAAAAAAAAAAAAAAAAAAAAAAAAAAAATAGTGAATCGGATCATTTTTAAGAGAGCTATAATATGGGGCCCAAAAGGGGCTAACTCATAGTTGAGAGCAGGGCCCTAAAATGAAAACATGTTAAAATGCCGTAGTACTTAGCACTTTAGATCTTCAATTAGTCAAAATTAAGCATAGGGTCTGAATTAATCATTAGAATAATATTTTAAAGAAATACGCAAAAAATTGGGTAAATGCTTAAAAAGGGGCCGTAGGGCCCCAATAAAACTATGAGGGTGTTGGTCCGGGGAAATAAATGCAGCCGTATATTAATACATGTTTATGTTTACTTATCAGACGACATTGGCATCAATAGCAATTATGTAATATTTGATTATTATTATTTAATAACAGATATTTCTTGAACATAGAACTTTTATTTTTTCAGATTGACTGCAGCCTCTCATTATCTCTTCGCAACCAACAATTGGAGAAACAATGTTCCAAATATTTAATTGTAATTATCTGCTACAGTCCTTATCGTTCCTGTGATAATCTTACTGTCCCTACTCTTATATTTCTGTTTGCAACCATAATATCCTTAGTAAAAGTTTTTAAATAACAAAATTTATTCATTTTTTGGAACTCTGGTAGGTATATACAGTATAGGATCCGTTATCCGGAATCCTTGGGACCTGGGGCATTCCGGATAAGGGTTTTTTTCCGTAATTCGGAACACTACCACAAATATTTTAAAATGTTCATAAATATGAAATACAGGTTAGCATAAATAATATTAAAAATACTGTATTACGCATTTGTTGAATTAATTCAATAAAACACAAAAGGAAAAGTTTAATTTTTATTTACAAAAAAAAAAAAAAAAAAAGTTAAGTAATAATTCTAAATTATAATAAAATTTACAAATGAAGAAGATCAAAAATAAAATTTAGTTTTGGGGTTCGGATGCAGATGCTTGGAAATTAGTTTTTTTGGAAAAACTCTTTTAATGTTGGCTGCTTGTAACGTTTCTCTTTTACAAGCTGCTCTTGAATTTTATATAAGGACATTATTTGTTGTTCACGGAAATAACTTCTTTGTTCCATGCCTTGAATTAATTGTTGAGTGTAAATTATCATTTGTTCATTAGATATTTTTTCTACCTCCTCATTCTTGTCATCATCATCACTACTATTATCAGATGCATCTTTACTCATCATTTGTCAAATTTCACTGTCTGTCATCTGATGACTAAATGGAGCATTATTGTCTATATTGAAGCAATCTTGAACAGCATCTTCATCCAATAATTGGGGAGGGAGGGAGAGGAATACATTGAAAGTTGACTTTTTATTTATTTTTGTTTTGTTTAAGAATTTATCGCATGGAAAGCAGACAGAAAAATACAAGAAACAAAATTATCAACACTTGAAATGCAGATTTCCGTAAATTCGCGGAGATAAGGAAATGCTTAATTACTGTAATATTCCATTAATCTTCCCAATTAAAAAAAAAAAAAAAAAAATCTCCCCCCCCCCACGTCACTGACACTAGAGAAACTCCAACTTGTAAGAGAAATGTCATGAGCGCAAGTGCGCATGCTCTGTGGAAGAAAAGTGTCCCTTGGAAGAAAAAATCATGCAAACCTCATTTTCCACGCTTGGCGCATTCTCGCGCTTTGGTTACTTTTATTATTATTATTATTTTAATGCACGTTCTTGTGAAATGGAACAGGGTAAAAAAAATAATTTTCCTCATTTTTTAGAACGAATCAAAATATTGCAAATCGTGGGTTTATTTCTGTTTTTGTGCATATTATAACAAAAGTTGCTCTAAGGGAAATTTCTCTATTCATAAACACATTTAATATTGATTTTAAATTGATTATTTAGAATCTAACAATAGATATTTATTTATTGACTTTCTCATTAGACTTTTTATAAAATTATGGTAAATCAAAATCACTCAACTTATCGAATTGAATAACTGAAATTACACATTTCAGTACTATTTTACAATACATTTTTAAAGGAATAAAAAGCTATCCATGCTCTTATGCAAATTTTTAATCAATAAAATTTTTCTAACATTTCTTCGCTTGCGGGAGGGGGGGGGGGGGGGGAAGGTATGGTTTATCGTTAATTTTCTAAACCTTTTGAATTTAGCAACCATCTATGTTAACTTTTGTGTGTCTGTGAATCTATTTGGGCCGAAAAATACAAAATATAAATGTTAACCCCAAGCATTGCATTAAAAACAATTATTTTTTACATTTTTATAAATAGCATATATTTTAAGAGCACTCAAAAATTTAATATCTCCATTTAATTGTCTCCATCCCTATAATTTGTATTAAACAAACATATATTAAAAGAAATAGGATCACTAAGTGATCTTACAAAAACAGAATTCATAATCGCATTAATAATCAGTAACATTTTTTAATATTCCTCGAACTTTAGGATTTTGATAAAGAAACTTTAGCGTTTATTTTTAAAACTTTATAAATTTAGCATCCTTCAACTAAAATGGATATTTTTATGAATATTCAAATTTAGAACATATCTCGTAAATATTGTCCAAAATATAAAAAAAAACTATGAACATATGCCATTTAACAATGTATTAAAGGTGGTCTCTTTTTTTTTTTTTTTTTTTTGTATCGTGCCTTCCCAAAAATGCCGATCTCTTACGCCAAACAATGGCACTGCATTTTCCATTTTCCTAAAAATTTGACACACCTTCAATTACAATAAATTAGTCGACTATGACGAACTTTTCTTGACTGTGCCTTACAAATTGACAGAATGTGCAATTCTTATTGCCATTTTAGGAGAAGACTGTTTATCGAAAAACGGGAAAAGCTATTCGATTTCTCACAACTGGAAAAGAATATTTGTAAATTCGTATACATTTGCGGATAAAAATAACCTCGTGAATATAGTAGAAAGTAATTAGTTTGAATTTGAAAACAACCTTCAAAATTCCTGAGGAAAAACGATATTAAACGATTATGTTACGATTATTAAAGTGATTTTCAATGTAGCAGTTATTTTTATTTTTCTGATAAATGAATTAGTACATCTTGAATTATAAATTATTGCTGTGTCAGAAGGCAACGTTTCCCTTTTCTGCGGTGTCGCATCCGTGAATTCAGTCCAGTGGTTTAATATGCCTTGCACTTAGATAAAATGTATTCATATATTTATGCATTTTAATATTATTTTACAATATATTAAAAAAAAAATATTTCTATATTTTCAGGAGTTTCTTAGTGTTAATTTTTAAAACTTTGGGAATTTAAACGGCCATAAATATTTATATTTTTTCTTGGTGGGGGGGGGGGGGGGGGTATTTTGTGGTTAAGGTTTAGAAATTAGCTCATACATATATACTTCAACCGACATTACATAAAAAACTTAATTTATTTCTTACACTCCTGAAATGCATAGGAAACAAAATGAAAAAAAAAATGTATAATCCCCCTCTAAAATGTATATTGGTTATCTCCATACACAATTTATTCTAAGGATGCCTAGGAAATTAATAAATAATTATGTAAATAAATATATTTCACGAAGTCACACATTCAGGATCTCATGGTGTGTCTTAAAATGCATGAAATTTGCAGGTAGTCATGCATGAAATTTTATATTCCAGTTCTTTAGAATCAAATATCGTTTTTAGTTTTCCTATAAATATATTACATTTTTAATTATAATCGATCGCTCCACAGTGACGACTGATAACAGAGATTTATTTGTCAAATGGAGAGAGCAACTTCGTTTAATTTTTTTAACTCCCTTTTTTTTCTCTATTTGGTATTGTGCAGTAAGATAAGAAGAACAAAAAATGATCTTCTAAATTAACACTTCACAAAATTTCCACCTTTAATCTCCTTTGACATCCCTCCCCTATCATATATATATATATATATATATATTTTTTTTTTATTTCCAACTTAATACATACGTACCCATCCTCCCAAAATTGTTTTGAGTTTATATGCATATTTGATGTATGAAGCATTATTCTTAATTTAATAAAAATGAATACTGTATTAAGTTACTTCTAGTGATTAGATATTTTTATGTTATTAAAATTACGACATAAACATATTTTAAATTCATAAACATATTTTAAATTGTAATTTTATTCAATGTTATTGCATTAAAATATATGTTTCTTTTTAATTATTAAAATATAGCCCTTGGGTGATATTAAATACAAAAACTTAGTTTTATTAAGAAGAACCGATTTAAAAAATTATATTTTATTAACTGATAATAAATTATCAAAAATAAATATAAATAAATAAAATTAAATTTAGTTTTATTGACAAGAATTGATTAAAAAAAAAAATCAGAGTAACTGGTAACAGATCAATAAAGAAACAAAATTTTAAAAGTCGAAGCCAAGAGGATCGAACCCGCTACCTTTAACTTACTAGACATGTACTTTAACCATCACCCCAACTCATATACGTGAAGTTTACGAAACGACTCTATTACTCCTGAGATAAGTTCATAGGAGGATTTTGCGCTTGGCGATTTTTCATTCTTCGCCAACACTTTTGATTACTGATGACAGAAAATAGGGAAAAAAAATATTTGTGATTCGATTACACTGAAACAAAGCAAGGATACATGTACATTTTAGTCATAGAAATAAAAATAATCCAAATTATATATATATATATATTAAAATATAACCAGAAAAAGAAAGAATAATGCTCGGGCTGACAGAATGAAAACGAAACTTAAGGAAGGAAAACAATATTTGTTCAAGAAAATTGCGAAATTCTTAGACAAAATTGTGCTTATATCCATAATATAAACGTTTCTGAGCCTGAAAATTGGTGATAAAAATCTAAACAAGCGTCAAAATATTATGAATTACATAAATTTAAAAACTCTCTATTTTCGTCCTGTGTAATGTCTATGGAAGCGCTGCAGTCGATCGCCTGCGGCGGTTGAAAACAGCTTTGGACCAATCAGAATTTATTGCCATCATGTCGTTTCTCTTACCCATTGGAGTTTCTCTAACTGACACAAGCTGATCATGCCACCTGATGGCGATCGGGATAACTAAATTACGTCCTACTTTGGAGTGTGTACGAAGGGAGTGTGGTGGAAATGAAAAACAGGTGCCGGGAAATATAGAGATTTATGAAAAACAAAGAAAAAAATTAACTATGAGTGATAACAAGTAACGAAATAGGTCTATTTAAGAGGTAAGTAAACTATTGTTTTTAATAAAGAAAGTGCTTTTAGTAAAAGTAAAAGTTATGTTTGCTATTGTATAGAGATTTTTCAATTTTTCCAAATTGGAAAAATTGAAATTTCATTTACAAAATAATATATTCAAAATTTTGTAATAGCTACATTCTGATACTTTTTATTAATATTTATTTTTATGTTAAGTGTCCCACATGAAAACATTAATGAGGAACATCTGATCTCTAAGCAAAAATCTGTTTAAGAAAACTCAAGTCCTTTAAAGGAATCTTCACAACTTTTTCACCTTGAAACACAAGACACTTCACAAAATCACAAAATGTTTTCTCTTAAAAATAGACATTTCAGAAAATTTTTCAATCTCCAAACTGAACCTTTCACAAATGATTCAAGGGGGAAAAATCAGCATATAACAGCCCACATTACCAATGAAACTTATTTAGTTGTATATATGTATTAAAGACTTTATTAACTAAAATAGGAACCTAAATATAATGATACTTTTTAATTCACCAAATTCCGATTACATTTTTACAGGTATATACAAAAGTTCACAATTTAACAAAAACGAAAAAAGCATGAAAAAAAAATTTGAACAGATTCCTGGTAAGATAATTAAATGCAACTTCTGTTGTTAAAAATGAAAATTCATGTGCAAAATTATTTCAATAATATGTCAATTAATGGAAATGGTAAAGTTGAAAATTTAACATAAAATCTGAAACATGCATTTATTTTTAACGTCATAGCTGCTATTAAACATGTAAGCAGATGGTAAGATAAAAATATTTAACTAATTAGAAAAAAAAAAATCTTTTTAATAACAACATACATTTGAAATTACTTACTCCTTCCTTTCTTTTCCTTAAATATAGATTTTCAGACTTATTTAACTGCACATATTTTTTTATATAAATATATACTACTAAATAAATAATAAAAAAAAATTAAGCAATTTCTAGTGCAAAATTTTTTTGAAAGCAATTTTTAATGTTATTAAAAAATACACTTGTTTTTATAACTTTCATATTAAAGAGAGAAAAAACAAACTTTTTTAGTTTCCAAACTCTCGAACTTATTACAAAATGTATAGTTATGTTTATTAAATTCTTCACCCTGAGTCAGAATCTGAATTACCTGATTCTGCACTGCTGGTAGATGACCACCCTGTTTGCATAATGGGTTCATTGAAAAGTTCTAAATTCCAGCGGATAGCTACAAGTTTTTCAACATTTGCTGTAGTCAAGCTGTTCCTCAACTTTGTGTGTATGTTACCGAATGCTGACCAATTCCTTTCACATGCTGAGCTGATGTTGGTGGAACTTGTAGTAACCGGGAAGCAAGTGGATTGAGTGGTTGTGCAATGCAAAGTCCAGACCACCAAGTAGTAGGGCTAATGTGGCTGATTCCCATATTGATTTTCTGCTCCAGAAATCAGACGAATGTCTGTATTCTGCCACATTGGACATAACTTTCCCAATATCTAATCCAAGATCATTTACTTTTTTCTTGTGATGTAATCAAAAACACTACAAATGTCATCATCTGACAGACACTGCCCCTTATAATGTGGATCTAATAAATTTGCTGCAGCATGGATTTCTTGACAGCAAATTAGTTTCCTTCTTTCTAAAATTTTCATGACATTTTTTTCTTCCTGAGAATTTAAGGGTGAAGTAGTTAAATTACTACTTAGTGCATCTGCTGTACTTGACCAAAGTTGAGAAACATCAGACAGCAAAGCATCATTTGACTCCGATTTTGTTATAGCTAGAGCTATAGACTTTTAAATCTTTAACGAGTTTTGCAACTGTACCCAGAACACATCATTATCTAATATTAACTGCCGGATTTCTTTATCCATATTTATGTCTTTCATTATAGCAATTTCTTGAAGAGACTGCTTTCCATTTTTCAGACTCTCAAATATGATTACAACTCCATTCCATCTTGTTTTACTCGATAACTTGAGAGTTGTTGCTTTACTTTCCCAAAACTTTTTATACAGTAGAACCTCTTTTAACTGAAACTCTCGGTTAACCAAAATCCATTTTTAAAGCCATTTTCTATTACATTCCTTGTGGGCAAAATCCATTTTGAAAGAAAATATCATTTTTTTTAAACAACTCTATTCCTTGTGTGCAAGTGGTCCTTTCCGAACTATGAGTACATATATTTTCGATCCCCCTTTCTTAGAGTTCCTTTGAATTTAACTTGAGCTTCCGTAAGATGCAGGGTGGAACGAAGAAAACGAACAAATTAGCAATTCCGACGCTTCTGAATGTTTTGCAAAATGTTTAGCATGGCTGGATCAGCAGAAAGCCTGTGATACTGATGAATTAATAATATTAAAAAACTCCGTGATAGACCTTCAAAGCAAAGAAAATGGAAACTGACAAACAAAACATTTTTTCAAACCCTTGTGATATATGTAAAAAGGTACTTAATTTCAAAATTAAAATTCAGGCAATTTATTCTTGTTTCTATTTTGCTATTGCCTATTTTTATGAAGCACTTGTTACCATAATAAAAAATATTGCATATATTTCTCCTTAATCTTAAAATTGAAGCATTCTCGATTATCTGAAAATTTCGATTTTCTGAAAGATGGTCGGTCCCAATTACTTTGGATAATCGAGGTTCTACTGTACTTGGTTTCAGTTTAGATAGATAAACTATTTAAACTAAATATATTCTTTACAGAAAATGAAAATTATAACAGTAAGAAAGGAAGATGTAATATTGTAAAAATATACCATTTTTTAAATAAAAGAAGATTTGAATTATGATATGTATAATAATGACAGAACTGTAACAATTTGTTTCTTTTAAAGTGGCATCATTTATACACTTAAAAATCAACACAATGTAGATGGGATGTATAATACATTTGTTTTCAAACCGTAGAGATATTAGCTGAAACTTATGAGGTTTTTTAATTGTTTTTTAAATTAGCTCTATTGGTAAATAAACAAATAAACTAAAATATCATTTCAACATAGACATGATATAATAAACAATAGTGTTAAATAAAGTGTGAATGCAACTATGAAAAGTCTGAGACTGAAAAACTAAACTTTTAAAAGCAGACCTTGGCTTTTTTTTTTTTTTTTTTTTTTTTTTTTTTTACAATCTAATCATATAAAGTGAAAATAATTTGATATTTGATTTTAATGTTGATAAATTAAACAATTTTTTATTATTTAATATTCTCTTAAGAAATATAATTTATTTGGGTGAAACATTTGTGAAAAATCAATTTTTCCAACTTTTCCTATTTTTCCAGAAAAAAACTCTAAAAAAAATGGGGTTTTTTCGCCACTTCAACTTTTCCCGAAAATTTACATCTCTACTATTGTATGAAATGTAAATAAAGCAGAACGATCTTTTAATAAAGCATAATTCTTGAAATTAATGAAGATGAATGAAAGAATGAAGTTTATGAAATATAATGAAATGTAAATGAAGTTAATTAAATATATATAGCTGTGAATAGGTTAGGTTTTAAAGGGTGTAAACATGCTTGACATGTGCACCAGTAGGTACACTAATTACACAAAGTAAATGTTGGCAAAGATGTGTACAGAAACAAGAACTAAGGGTATACCTATCACTCTCATTCTCCTAATTGGCCAAATTGTGGGTGTGCCTTTAGATGACGTCAAAGGTCGGAGCTTGCTGACAGATTTCCGATTGCGGAAAACATGTTCAAATTCTAAGTATTGTTTCAAAAATACTTTTTTTTAAAAGGTTAAAATTAAAAAAATTATAATGGATTTTAGTGTTTGAAACAGAAAAGTAAGAAATTTAAGAATATGTAGTTAGTTTTCCCATATTTCTAAAGGTTACGCCGGTGCAGTCATAAAAATGATCCAAAAGAGAACTTACATCCGTACATTCAATTCTTACTTTCACGGGAGCGTCATAAGTGGGGTTGCAGGGAGAGCGCGTTTTTCGCGCTTTTTAGGTTCTAGTTTTTAATTATCTCAGTTAGCAAAAAAAGAAAAATCTGAATATCAGGGCAGGCTTTGGACTATTCTTATACACATTTTCGACAGACGGTAAATTTCGATAGCCTCTTGTAATCCCTGTAAGCATCCTCTCCGATTACTTTATGATTTTTTGCCGCATTTGGTTGTGTGTGTGTGGGGGGGGGGGGGGGGATCAATGGGATATTACGGTACCTTGAGATGTATGAGAAAAAGTTTAAAATATTCAAAATATCTATTTATAAAGCATGTTAACTCTTCAATAAAATATAGAAAAAAAAACCTGCAAATGTTTATGAAATGAAAGCTTTCACTAAGTGTCGGTTTCAGATCGTTTAGCGTTCCGGTTTTTAGAGCGTTCCGGATATCAGGATGCCGGATAATAGATTCTATACTGTATAATAAAGTAGCATGTCTGGAACATCTGTGTTACAGGTATGTTACAGGTAAATAATAAAATAATTCAGCATAAAATAATATAAACTGCTAAATTTAGACAATGTTATACCAAAATTTTTTACTAAAAATTCTACATTGTTATTATTTCTTATTTAAATGTTCTATGGAACTATGCAAATTCTAAAAATTTAGAAGAAAATAAAAAGTTAGAGAGAGAAAATGTCAAGGGGATGTTAAGGAAAATTAAATGTTCAAATTTAACTTTGTTCTTCAGTTAAATGAAATATTATTAAAAATCATTGCTGCTAACCATTTCTGCTTTATTTTGAATCATTAAGGCATTCTTCTATAAGTTTAATTTCACCAGATTTTTATTCCTGGAGGTTAAAATTACATAAGAATGCCTCACATGTCATTGAGATTTACTATGCCATGTTCGGTATTGAAAATAAAGTATGTAGCATTCATAGTTTATTTACAGACACACGCAAAAGTATTCCATTTCAATATAGTCTATGGGGAAATGTCATAATAATTTAAACTTAAAAAGATATTAATATAAGTTTTCTTAATTCTATTAAAACCTATCATACATAATTAATTCAATGATATCCCATGATAGGTAATCAATGATTATAGGTTGCATGGTGATTATGTGCTATTTAAGATAAAGTCATATTATTTCCATATTACAGAATTTAATATATATAATCATAATAAATTTTGCATTCATGCATTTTTGCATAAGAGTGCAACAGCTATTGCACCAAGGTCTGAATATTCATTAACTAGTTACAGTACGAACACACCTCTTTGCCACGTTTGAAATACAATTTCCGACTTGTTTTGTATTACTTTAGTTTGCTTCTATATTATTTACTATTTTGAATTTGGTTATGTATTTAATAAATATATATTAAATTACTGTTTTGAATGCTTAGAAACACACTAACAATGGTAAATATATATGGCAATTGACAATAATTTTTGGTAATATATTTTCCTGACACGGCTAATACATAAATACCAAATTAACTGGTGTTTCAAAATTTGATTCATTAAATATTATTACATGACATGAGTTGGGCTTGTTTACATTTCACTTCATTAAGAAAAATTCATGAAGAAAGTTGAGTTGTACAGGATTTCACCTAACAGAACGATGTTAAACTTTGATTGGCTTACAGGCACAAAGAATTTTTGCACTGCAAAATTCATCGCTGGAGAACCTACTTTTTCAGTGATTACCTTCATGGTTTAATATTTCATCACTCACGATGAATGAATCTCTTGTGAATTACTTTGATGGAATGAGATATTGGGTTGACAACCTAATTTCAACTGAAGTTATCTTGGAATGTATACATATTTGAATGGAACTCATCTATCAAACTTTTTTTTAACGATCTTTATAAAGATGTAACTTTTATGCAATGTTATTTGAAAAATAATCAGCGGTGACTGTGACTCAGAGTGAAAAACCCTGAAAATTAATCGATACTAAGTGAAAAATCCTGAAAATTAATCAAAACTACGTGAAAAACCCTGAAAATTATCAATGCAAAATATACCAATATCAATTTACATAATAACTGATGATGCAACAGCATGACAATCAAATGACATATTTCTGCTATTGTTTGAAATATACAATTGCAGAAAAACATAATTTGGTAAACTTATGTTAATTTCACTGAAAGCTAAATGACTTCATCAAATGGAGAGTGCAATTTATCTTGTTAAATAAGCAAAGTTCGAATTCTATACTCAGTAAATGAATTTATTCTAAGTACTCATGAAACAAGTACAAGTAGATTTAATGTAAGTCATACCTAGTTATTTGAAAACAGTAAAAAAATGTCAAAACCAATCCAATTTTACTTCTAAGTGGCTAAGTATTAGAAAAAAATAAATAAATAAAAATAGATTTTTTTTTTTTTTTAAGCTTTACTTTTACACAAGGTAAATTTCTTTTTCCTGCTTTCTTCTTGGATATTACACATTACAGATATAGATACGCAATTCTGGACATTTTGTACTGAGAATGAGATGGATAACACAATACCAGGGGTGATTCTGAGTAAAAAAAATAAATGTATCTGAAATTCACAGCAACTTTTCTGAAAGGTTACAGCAGAGAGGGTGGGGAGAGAATCACTCCTGGTTCTAATTATGTGTTTTTTCTCCGATCCTTTCACGAAATTCGAGTTTTTTCGCGATTCTTTAAAGAAATTCATGTTTTTTCCCCGTGATCCTTTAACAAAATTTGCATTTTTTCTGCTATCCTTTGACGATATTTCCGTTTTTCCAGCAATTCTTTGACGAAAATCGCTTTTTTTCTGCAATTCTTTGAAGAACTTGTTTTTTTTTTTTCGTCATCCTTTAATGAAATTTGTGTTTTTCTCGTGATCCTTTGGTGACATTTCCGTTTTTCCCCGTGATCTTTTGACGAAAATCTTGTTTTTTCCGCAATCCTTTGCGAAGTTTGCATTTTTCCAGCGATCCTTTAGCAATATTTCTGTTTTCCCGTGATCCTTTGATGAAAATCGCATTGTTCCCATGATTCCGGGATGGGGAAAATCCTTACCGGCTCTAATTATGTGTTTTTTCTGCAGTCTTTTGACGAAATTCGCATTTTTTCCACGATTCTTTTAAAAAATTCATGTTTTTTTACGTGATCTTTTAACGAAATTTGCGTTTTTCCAGCGATCCTTTGATGATATCCATTTTTCTGCATTCCTTTGACGATATATTCGTTTTTCCCACGATGTTTTGATGAAAACCTTAGTTTTATCGCGATCCATTGAGAAATTCGCGCTTTTTTTCACGATCCTTTGACGAAATTTGTGTTTATTTTGAGATTCTTTGACGAAATTCACTTTTTTTCCCCGCAATCCTTTGATGAAATTGTCGATTTTTTTCAGCGAACGATTGAGGAATTGATTTTTTTCGGCGACCATTTGTCGAAATTAGCGATATTTTTTAATGTCCGAATTTTTCACTAAACGTAACGATCTCATAAACCCAGAAGGATCGACCGAAAAACCCATAAATCAGGGCTACACCCAGAACACAATCACCCCTGATCCGACTTGTTTTGTATTACTTTAGTTTGCTTCTATATTATTTACCATTTTGAATTCTGTTATGTATTTAATAAATATATATTAAATTTCTGTTTTGAATGCTTAGAAACACACTAACAATGGTAAATATATATGAAAATTGACAATCATATTTGGTGATCTATTTTCCTCACACAGCTAATACATAAATACCAAATTAACTGACAATGTGTTTCAAAATTTGATTCATTAAATATTCTTACATGACATGAGTTGGGCTTGTTTACATTTCACTTCATTAAGAAAAATTCAAGAAAGTTGAGTTGTACAGCATTTCACCTAACAGAACGATGCTAAACTTTGATTGCCTTACAGGCAAAAAGAATTTTTGCACTGCAAAATTCATCGCTGGAGAACCTACTTTTTCAGTGATTACCTTCATGGTTTAATATTTTATCACTCATGATGAATGAATCTCTTGTGAATTACTTTGATGGAATGAGATATTGGGTTGACAACCTAATTTCAACTGAAGTTATCTTGGACTGTATACATATCTGAATGGAACTCATCTATCAAACATTTCTTTTAACGATCTTTGTAAAGATGTAACTTTTATGCAATGTTATTTGAAAAATAATTTTTAGTAAAAATGGCCACCTGGCATATAAAAAGTGAAGTGGTCAGCCGGTAACTGTTTATATGACAGTCACAAGTCTTGGAGTATTGTATTATAGATAATTTCATTAATTAAATCAGGGATGCCATTTCAGAACTTTCTTGTGGGGAGGCAAAGACTTTTTGAGGGAAGTTCTATGGCTAAAGGTAGGATCCGGGGACCTAACCCCCCTCTCCCCACCAATGAGAAATGTTTACAGAATCATGCTTACAAAAACAGTAAAAACTTCGAACACGGAAACTCAAGAACAAATGAAATATTTCGTTTTAAACAGGTTTCCAGCTTACCAGGTAAAATTTCAATATATTATTATTTTTTTTTTTTTAAGACTGGTTTAAATTACAGATAGATTCCATTTTTACAGGTATCCTCAAAGACAGTTAAACCATCCACTCTATAGTATAGCTCTGAAGAAAGATGTATTAAAGTAAAACTTGTGAAAAATAAACCTGTCTATAACAGAATTCTTTCTCAAAGGATAAAAAAATCAAATTCAGATGAAAAAACATCATACAATTATACTTGCTAAGATGGAGATCTGTCTAAAATGAAACTTTTATCTTAGTCCCTTCTTTTCAGATTTTACTTACAGGGATGCCATTTCAAGATTTTCCTGGCGAAGGACAAGGAAACTTTTTCTTTGAGGAACAGGGAACGCACAGAAGTACACAATGTGCATAGCTGCACAAATCCCACAGAAAATGAGAAAATCCCGCACAATAAAAAATACTCTGCAGGACTTTGTCTTCTTAACTTCTTTCACAGGCATGTAATTATTCGGTGAATTTGTTTTTGTGTGTGTGAATATCCGCAAAATCAATTCGTCATTGGGTCACAGAAAAAAATCGCGAATTTTGCAAATTTAAAGAAAAATGTCCCAAAACGGTCGTGGAAAAAATCACTAATCTCTTCAAACAATCATGGAAAATATCGCTAATTTCTTCACAGATTGCGAAAAGAAATGCAGAGTTCATCAAATGATTGCGCAAATTAAAATCTCAAGTTTCGTAAAAGGATCACGATTTTCGTCAAAAGATTGTACAAAAATATCATGAAAATTTAGTCAAACAATCGCGCAATAAAATTGAGGAGAATTTCGTCAAACGATTGCGAAATAAGATCCAAAATTTCGTCTAACTATCATGCGAAAAATCACAAATATTATTAGTTGGTGGTAGAAAAAAAATTTCAATAGAAGAGAATTCAACAGGTAGAATTACAACAAATGTTCGTGAAAAAGAATCGCGAATTTTGTCAAAAGATTGCAGACACAAGTATGGAATTTCATCATTTGTCGTGGAACAATATCGCGAATTTCGACAAATAGTTGCGAGAAAAAAATCGTGAATTCAGTGAAATGATCGCAGAAATAATCACAAATTTCATCAGATGATCACGAAAAAATCATGAAATTCAATCATTCATGAGATAATCAGTCCATGAACATCATGAATAGATCATGAAATTTTCAAATTTTGTGATCTATAGTGATAAGAAAATTTTCATTAGTGATTTTCTGCAAGTAAAGGTAAGGTAAAGCGTTAATTGTTTCGGATTGTGTTTTCACTATTTTGAGGTGGTTTCATGTTAATCCGATTTTTCAAAGAAATTCAAATTATTTTTCAGATGAAAAAACTACAAGTACATATTTGAGCATTAAGGAATACTATATATATGAGCCTTTCAGTGCACAAATCGATTAACTCCACTTTAGAAAAATCTTAAATTTTGTTTCAAAGCACTTGGTATAGTCTAGAGGTCTGCACGGGCCAGAATTTCCAGGCCCGGGCCCGGCCCGGCCCGTACGAAAGCTATCTTGGCCCGGCCCGGCCCGGCCCGTTGTAAAAATTGGAAGTTCGGCCCGAGCCCGGCCCGGCCCGTTTGCATTATTACAGTTCTCGGCCCGTACAAAAATCAATGAAAACGGGCCCAGTCAGATACAATTTCTACAAAAAAAAAAAAATCCGTTTTTTCTCAACATACAATTAAGATTCTTTTAATGAATACTACATACATATTTATGGGAACATTTTACAGTATATTTTACATTACTATGATGTTCGCAAAACAGAAAACGCACAATAATAAACATTAACGATTACTTACAGTCATCGTGTCTACAGACATTTCAAAATGGAAATAAGGATTCATTAAAAGATTAATGTAGTTCAGAATAAAGGATTAAAAACAACATAACATTTGAAGCTGTATAATAAAAAGTAGATTTGTGAAAATATTTCTCTCATTTTTAAGACTTTTCTCAAATCCAAAGGAGCTACATTTCGACACATTTATGAAGTCTTTTCTTTTCGGAAACGCGTAAGATTGGCAGGTATTCTTATTCAAAAGCTATGTAAATGTCGTTTTTTTCATAGATAAAAGCAATATATCTTTCTGAAAATACTGTCAAAGTTAGCGTTTTGAATCGAATTTCCAGAAGCGATAGCACAGTAAAGGAGAAAAACGCACAGTCACGTGACAGGAATCGCTGTTATCTCTGTAAGTAATTTATTAAATATGAAAAAAGCTATTCATTTCCAAATGCCTTCAATAGGCAGGCCTGTCAATTTTATGCCTTTATAGTTAAAGTTTTTGTCAGAAACATGTGTCTGAAAGCTTTGCATTGTTGAGCAGTGAATATGAGAACCACTTTAAGGTATATTTCCAAAGATACTGTTAAGAGAAGTTCATTATCACTATTAATATTACAAAACAAAATGACTGTTCTACACATCCTAAGATCGATTAAGACCACTTCCTTCCCGGCACGAGTCTGCTGAAAAAAAAATTAAACTCGGAATCAGACATCTTGTAACTGTACGATGCCGATCTCTACGATGGACACGTTACATTTCTGTACTGATGTTGTTAAACTCGCATCGGCTCGTGACGCACATTTATACTTCTCGAGAAAATCATATTCATTGAAAATGGCTCATATTTTATCTGCTTCGCTTAAATTCTTATATCGGGCCGATAGGCCCGATTAATTTTTTTGCCGGCCCGGCCCGTTGAAAAAATTGTCCTAATTCTGCCGGCCCGTTTGAAAATTCACCTTCATTCCGCCGGCCCGGCCGGGTACGGGCCTCGGGCCAAGCCCGGGCCCGTGCAGACCTCTAGTATAGTCATAACTTTTTATATTTGTAATAACTTTCCTGAATAATAAAGATTAACACCATTAAATGGCAAAATTTTTTGGCCATTGAATAATAAATAAGGTTACATGGAAAAATGAATCTTTTATAATCTTTTAAATAACACTTTACAAGAATTAGCTTAGATTTAGTTTCGCAAAACTATATTTTATAACTTTATATTATAACAGAACTGTCAACATTCCATTTTATGGAAAATCTGTAATAAAAATGTATAATAACTAACTTTTTCTTTAAAAATTTAAACACTGAATTTAACTTTAATACTTTTTTCAGGTGCCAAATCGATTAACTTCACCCACCAAATAAAAATTGTAACATTACTGACGATTATTTTTGGCTATTCTTTCTTATTAATTTTATATACCATTAGATGAAAGCTATATCTGTATTTATACATTCCACAATATATTTTAGAATTTATATTATAGAGGGAATTTTAAAAAACAATGTACATTATTTCATCGCATTTCGCAACTTTTTGTTTTATGGAGATGATATGTGCACTGAACGGCTCATATACAGTGTGTCCACGTATAACCTGACCGACCTTTATTTTTGCAACCGTTGGTCCTAGATGCATACTTCCAATTACAAAAATGGTCAAAATTACGTGCAGGGTTAAGATAAAAAAAAAAGTTTGAAGCGAAAAAACAATTTAGTGAAGAATTACAGAATCTAAATTTTTATACGGTCCCCCGGTTCTATAAGTTATATTTAGTAAAATTTCCCTGTTACACTGGCAAGTAAGGCAAAAAAAAAGTCCCGTTATTCTACGATTAAAATTGACCGAGTAATAGCTGTTTAAATTTGGAGTATACTTTTTGCTGCATATTAGGGGTCATTCACAAATTTAGTAGAATTATAATTTCGTCAGATATATTAAAGTAAAGAGAGTAAAATTAGCATTGCAATATAAATTTGAAATCTTTAATCATTCTGACATATTACAGCAAAATACACAATTTGTACTAAACATCATAAGAGGATAAAAATAAAAAATTTTTTGTTAAATAAAAGGATGAAAAATAACAGCCTCAATTCTTTACAAAATGATACATATTTTAAAATGCTGTTAGATTACACTGTCTTTCAAATTTTGTGTTGTGGCATGTTTTTTAGCTTTTGAAAATTGATTCTTATGTAATTTTTAGCACTGAATCCGAAAATGACCTTCATTTTAAACCCTCACATCAGGAATTTTCTCAAATCGCAAATTTCAAAGTTAAAAAGCTAAAAGTTAAAATTGATTCCCCCCTCCCCTCCCAACCCCATCAGACCCCCGAGTTGTTTATCTGTAAGAAACCCAGTAAAAGCCAAAAAATCTAATAAATTATTGAATTAAATAAAATTAAACCGAATAAAAAAGTCTTACATCTATTTTATAGTATCAGATTTTTCGCTATTTTTTAACCGTGAAATTTACAATTTGCGAAAGATCCTGACATGATGGTTAAAGTGAAGGTAATTTTTTTATTCAGCGTTAAAAAATACATAAAATGTAATTATAAAATTTAAAAAACACAACCATCGCAGGTTTATGTTATCTAATCTAAAACTCTTTCTTAAACTTCTTGACTGTAATCCATTCGAATTTTTTTGTGTTATCCTCTAATATAAGTATGTATAATATGGTAAGAGTCGAAAATCATAATAATATTGCATTGTCATCAGATTTAAGTCAGTATGTTAAATTTAACTTTGATCGGACATTTTAAAGTAAATTAAAGTTCTAGTACAAATTTTAAACTGGAAAGATGATCATTGAAAGTTAAATAAAACCGTATGAAAATAGCACAAATTTAGTTAAATGAAATTATAGCCTCAAATCCTTACAAAATAAAACATATGTTAAAATACAATTATTTTAACTAATCTGAAACTTAACTAATAAAACTTAATCGTAATATTTGTACGATTTCTTTCAAACCTTGAAATAAGTTTAAGTACTTTAAATACGATCCCTGAAAGCATAGCAGAAATCATCTGTTTTGAGACGCATAAAAGTGGTTTAAGTCATGCATTTGAAAGTTTCATAACTTGGTCAATTTTAATGTTAGATTAATGGGACTTTTTTTGTCTTACTTGTTAGTGTCACAGTAAAGTTTTACTAAATATCACTTATAGAACAGGGGGACCGTATAAAAATTTAAATTTCGTAATTTTTTAATAAATTTTTTTCTTGACCCAAATCACTTTAAAAATAATTCTTTACCTTATTTAAACCATTTTTGTAATTGGAAGTATGCATCTAGGACCAACGGTTGCGAAAATAAAGGTCGGTCAGGTTATACATGGACACACTGTATATCTTTATTTTTCTACATTAAAGGTAAAATTTATATTAAAGATATAATTGTAGACTTCTTTTACAATAATTGTATTAAAACATGGATTAATTTTCCTTCATTTTGGGTCGAGTTGCCTTTCAATGGAAATCTTTTCAGTGGTTTTTGTATTCACATGAAATTATAGTCCTGCATCAGGACATGTTGATAAATTTTCTTCATTACGAGTAGGGTAGACTTTAAGCTTTTTGGATTGTGCCTTGTCTCTTTCGGTCAGAATTGGGATGACCTGTTTTTTCAAAAGGAAGTCCTGAATATTTTTCAAATGGAAAAACTATTTATTTGACTATTAATTGATGTACATGTTTTCATTTTTGTACATAAGGAATAAAATTACAGACTACCTTGTTACAAATGTGTTCAAATATGGAGTAACTTTCTTTTACTTTGTATTTTGGTGGAAGTCTGTCGGTTTTCTGGATGAAGAAATTGTTTTGTCAGGTCTACACAGACTCCAGTCCTAGGCGTTGAAGAATTAATTTTGAGAATGCACCGTATATAATATGACTTAATAAAGCAAATAATTAAATATTCTGATAATGTTACAATCATTGCAGTTAAATGTAATGTGATACTAATAATCCAAAAAAGCGAATTATTAAAAACTTGAATTCAGGGTTGGGTTTTTGACATGACAGTGGTAAAAACTGTGTTTTTACTGGTTTATTCCGTCAAAAACCTATCATTTTCGATTTTCCTCCAATTTATAGTGCAATTGTAGCATACAATACATTTCTAGATTTTTCCTTGTTGTTCTTGTTATTATTATTCACAATTACTTTGTTAAATTTATTTAAAAGAAGAGCATTTCCTAAATGGGAAAAATTTTTAAATACAAGAGTAAAAGGAAAGAACAATATTTGTCATAATCTGCACTAATATAGATTATACTAACTGCAATGAACATTAATATTAAATGATAAATAAAATGTTATTATAATTATTAAATAACATTTTTAATAAAATACATTAAAATTAGAAATGCAAAAATGTTGTTATATGGTATGACAATAGATGTCAAGCATGGACGGTAGACATTGAATAAATTTGAATATTCTTAGATATAATATTTTAAAATGCATATCTTAGTATTTCATAAACGCAATTCTGATGATTTTCGTTTTAACTTCAATAAGCAGAATCTTAAAATTTTAAATTACTAAATTTTTTATACAAATCTGTAGGACCTGATTTTGGGTGAAAGCTTTGACTTAAAATTTAACACATAAGAAAACAATATTTAAGAAAAATCAGAATATAATAATTTATATAACACACTATAGTTTTTATTTGTTAACTTTAATGCAAATATATATAAACCTTATAGACAGACCATTCCAGCACCTATATTTCTAGATATAAATTTATACCTGAATGGTCGTAAAATTATTTTTAGCCCCTTGGGGACGAACATCAAGTATACGCTCGTGATCATTCCTACCAGTTATTTTTTTATTGTAAATTTTGACTTATTTAATCAAGGCATTTTCTCAATTTATCTAGTCAAAAATTTCTGTTTTAAAATACCGGTGATAAAAGATTAAAAATTCTGTAAAAGATGCTCATCGTGAAGGGATTAAATTGAAATTTATTAAAGCTACCATAAAGACTAACTATTTATGTCCTGTATACATTTTGCTTAAAATTATTTAGGCATTATTTAAAGTGCATTGAAAGAAATAACACACTGCATACTTTTATTACATACATATAACTGTATGAGTAAAAGTCTTTTACCTTTAAAATTATTCTTAATTTATTATTGAATTCAGAGAAATTCTTAAATGTTTTATTTTTTAATGCAGTTCACTTTTTAATTAGTGGATCTTTAAGGATCTAGATTTCTGCTTTAAAATAATATTTAATTACTTATTTACTTATTTATTTTAAGGAAATAACATGACTAAAATAAATTACTTAACAAAAATATAGTTAAAAATTGAGTTTTCACATAGTTTAAAGTTTAATATTGATTTGCAAATTTTAATCTGAGAATTACATACATCTTTTGGGAAAGAGGAATAAGACTTGTTCTTCAAAGTTAAATCTTGTAGAGATTAAAATATCAATGATATAATGATGATATCAATGATGATAAAAATAATCAATGAACAATTTAGATTTAACACTTTAAGAAAACTTACTTCTGGGGTAGCTAGTTTTAAAGAGTGTAATAAATTCTGCCGAAATTATACACATTTTTTAATCTTATACTTATGGGTTACAGAATTCCTTCCAAAAAATCTGATTTTTATAAAATATGTCAAAATAGCTTAAGATTATCATAGAGATCTGTTAACAGAGATGTATATGTATTATTCTAATGCAATTCTGTTTTGTCTTTCTCGGATGGATAAATATACTTTACAGTCTTTTTGATATTGAATATTTCATGTAAAACAACTTAAAACTAAAGATCAATGAAAAAAAAAATAATGTAAAAACAAACTACTACCAAAAAATGGGTTTTTGACAGTTTTTGACAAAGAGGTTTTTGACATGACGGTAAAAACCATGGTAAAATCTGGTAAAAACCGTCATGCATTAAAAACTTGCCAACCCTGCTTGAATTACACCCGCCCCTCACCTACCCCCAAGAAAAAACTGAAAAAGCTCCTAAATTTTGGACTAAAGGGGGAATTCCCTCTGAATTTCTAACCTTGATGGGATGAGTTTTCCTATGATCAAATTGTAGGCAGCCGAGAAGCAATTTATAGAAAAAAATTTCTCGCATGTATTTTTTAATATAGCGAAAGTACTCATTACAGGGTTCGTACGGGTACCGTTATTTTCAAGGCCAAATATCAGTATTTTTTTTTCTATAAAAAATTAATTTAGTTTAAACAGACAAAATTTTGCCTTTTTTATGGGGAGATTTTTCCATAAGTTAATACTGGTACCGAAAAATTTCTTAGTCTGGAAATTCAAGAACCTGTACACTCTAAAAAATAAATGTGTAAATTAACCAACTTTACACATATATATGTGTAAATTTCTAAAATTACACATTTGTTATAAAAATTACACATTTTTTTAAAAAATTTACCTCTTTTTATGTGTTTTTAGCCTTTGAAACTAAGTGTGTATTTTGTTATCACTTGAAAAACTCATATACGTGTGTAAATGTAAAAAAATGTCTGAATTTACACGAATTGATGAGTTATTGCAATTTACACATAGTTATGTATACACAGATAAGTGTGTTAATTTCTAAAATCACCCACTTCTCATAAAAATTACACATTTTATACAAAAAAATTACCTGTTTATATGTGTATTTAGTTTATGGCATTTAATCTTAAGTTGTTATCGGTTGATAAACTCAGAGAAGTGTGTAAATTTAGAAAAATACCTTGATTTACACGAATTGGAGTGTTACACATAGTTATAAATGTTTAAATCTTAAATTGCATAGATATTAAAAAATGAATGGGGAGAGAGGACTTTAATCTAATTCAGGGGTGCAATTTTACTTTATTCTATCTTTACAAGAAGAAAGTATTGGATTAGCGAAAATTTTCGAATTCTGTTTTTCTACGGATTTTACACATTTTAGGAGCCAGAGATCCCAAAAAACATGTTTTTACAAAATGTCTGTCTGTGAGTCTTCTGTCACTCTCTCTGTGAGTCTGTATGTGACATAAATTTTGTGGGCACTCAAGGACTAATGAACAAAATTTAATAAAACTTTAGATTCAGAAAGTCCCAGATATAAATGAGTGCTGATTACTTTTTGGTGTAAATCGGCCTAAAGGTGGCGCTTCTATGCTGCATTTTTCACAATTTCTGCAATAGCTATATCTCAAGAACTAATACATGGATTTTTATAAAACTTCAGATTCAGTTAGTCCTTGTTATAATTTGGTACTAATTACTTTTTGATGTAAATCGTCTGATATCTGATAGGTTGCACTGCTATGCTGCATTGTTCACGATTATCGCAATATCTCTATCTTAAGATCTAATGCACGAATTTTCATAGAACTTCAGAACAGTTTTCATAGAACCAGTTATTCCCTGGTAGCGCACTTAAAAATTCCTCACCAGAGTCGATCGCCCACTTGGTATCCCCTCTTAAGGCTGTTCTCAACTGCTCTGCTCAACAAGTGCAACACGTTTTGACACATTTACAAATTCATTTTTTAACATAGAGATATAAAATTGGAAGGCGATTTAAGCGATTTGGAATCAAACTGTGTTTTCTATTTTTTGATCAATAAATTACCTATTGAGTTATAAGCGATTTTGACTATGTGACAAACAAGTTTTTCACTCTTTCTTGACTGGTTATTCTTCTTTCGTGCGGAAATTCGGTTCAAAGCACCCACTTTGACATTATTTTCTAAAAGATCTATAGCGTTTGAAAAAAACCCCGGAAAAAACGGTTCTATTGCATAGTTTCTGAACAATAATACCTGTTAGTTTCATGCATTTCTGAACAAAAATAAATTAAAACTTATGTCATAAAGTTGCCCTTTTTGATTTAAGAATAGACTTAAGGGTGTATTCCGATCCAAACTGCTTATTTCCTGATTCATTTTTAAATTATTTTTTGCTCTCAAACACATCAAACTGGGGAAATTCTCTTATTTAGAAACTGCTTACTGTGCCGTGCTTCTCGATTTTTTGATAAATGCAGAAAATATTGTAAAAAATGCTATCAAAGTTGGGGTTTTGAACCGAATTTTCGAAGCGGGAGATCTGGGAGTGAAAAAAATGGTCATACTGAGAAAATAATTGTTTAAAACTCAAATTCTAATTAATTGAGCGAAAAATGAAATTACATGGCCTCTTATACATCTCTTCAAAAATCACCTCAGCAAGTTTCATGTTTTTACTTTTAAAAATGAGTCTGAAAATGTCTCAGAAAATTTCGAGCTGTTGAGGGTGGAAAAATATTTTTTTTTAACACACCCTTAACCATTCCATAGTAGATTATTCTACACTAAATGTCGCTCTATTTAATGTCATTATTATTCGATATTATATACGAAAAATAGAAACTTTATTTCGATAAATCTAAAGCATTTATTTTTATTTAATGATTAGATTTAAATATAATATTGTAATATGCACATTATTTTAAAATGTAATGATCTAGGTTTCAGAAAATATTTTATTTATTCCTTTCTTTAAAAAAAAAAAAAAAAAAAAAAAAAGTTGTCGAGAAAATTTAATTAGACTACCGAATCGTTTGCTCTGGTTTAAACTGTGAACAATGAAAATAAAAACATCTGCCTTGAGAAAAAGGCGCCATTCCGGCAGACAAGTCTCTCAGCTCACCAGCGAAAATTCTAAAGAAATATATTTTTTAATGTGATAGTATGTTGACTGTATAGTTTTGCTGATGTGTTTTAAATAATTCTGTAGAGTTACGTGACATGGAGCATACTTCGAATTTTACTTAAAAATAAGGATAACAATAACAAAGGTATGTTAGTGCTAGAATCTAATAATAATAATAATAATAAAAACTTTTGCTTGATGTTTAGAAGTATTAAAATATTATTATTTAAAAGTATTAAGATATGATTTCATATTGAATATTTTTTTTTTTTTTCTAGTGCATTCTTATGTAAGCAATGATTAAAAAGATACGTTAAAGTGATTTATCACAAAAAGTTAAAAGTGTTTTCTTTATACTGAGTGCAAGATTTCTATTAGTTGTCGTTTTAGTCTCTCCAATCTTTATGAATGTATTAATTAAAACCAAACCGAAATTTGTGTCTATGTTAAAATTTCTATTTAAAATATAAAGTTGGTCGGTCGGAATGCATTTTTTTTTTCTTACGAAGTTAATCTATGTTTTTTTTTTTTTTTTTTTTTTTTTTTCTGTGTCTGTAATTATATAGAATTTAACCCAGTATATGTAATAACACTAAGACTTCTAAAAATAGCTGCTTTTAAATTATTTTATGTGGTTAGTAAAATTTCAGTATTTTATTCTTTTTTATGTATATATATTTATATATGCCTTGCATATTTTATAATCTGGCAATCAAACCAGTCAGGAGGCTGAAAATATTGTTTAAGGGCACAGTCAAAGAGGGTGTTTCATAGGGCTTAATCCCACCCCATTTATATATATATATATATATATATATATATATAAAAAAAAAACATGGTTTATTACTGAGAAATTGCCAAGCTAGGACATCAGTCAGTGTAGCTTAGTGGTTAGAGCAACAGTACGGATAGCTGTGGACCCAGGTTCGAGTCCTGGCCTTGGCTAATTTTTCACTCCAGTTATTGTGTTTATTGTATCAATTGTGTTTAAAGTCTGTTTTAATATATTTGTACCTTTAATAATGAAAAACAAGTTACAGAAGTTATTAAAAATCTATTTTCTGTCTTAAATCTTTGCTTATTCATATCTGACAAAGAAACAGTATTGTAATATTAATGAAAGTTATAGTAATCATGAAGCTAGTAAATCTGCATATCAGTGGCCTCAAACATCAGTTCTACAGTTATATTTTATTTAGAATTTAAAATATCCAACTCACAGTATTATTTCTTTTATATTTGTAATATTATTACAAGCAATATATCAAGTAGTCTCTGGAGGTTTAATTGTTAAAAATAGTGAGACGAAACTATACACTAATACTCCAAAACTTATTTGATATCTCTGGAATTGCCTGATATCTGGTATTTTAAACTATCCATCTAAAATAATTTATTTATCGATCTTCTGATAATTACAATAATTGATGCAAACAGTGAATGATTATACAAATTTTTATTGATTACTAGTATGCTAATTGGTAAATTTATTTGAAAATAACTGAAAGGAATGGAAAAATAAATAATTGTTTATCTAATAATTGCAACAAATTATGAGTAAAATTTAACAGCACATTAAATAAATAAATATATGTATATATACAAATTGAATAATAATTAATTCATGTAAATAACAAATAGAGGTTTTTCTTATGCTTTGAAAGATGAAAGTGTTTATAATATTATTGAAAGTAACTTTTTTGTATTTGACTCAGAGTTAACATTCAAGAATGAAATATTTTGAATAAAAAAATATATAAAATATATAACTTCATATTGAAATGTTATTAAATTTAATAAATGTTAAATCAATAAATTTTTTTTATGGTAATTCATTCATAACAGATTGAACATTTTTTTAAATTTTTTATATCTAAGAAAAATAAAACCTCAACTAAAAAAAGTATTTTTTCATACAGGAGAAGCAGTCTATAAACATAAACATAAACTGCAAATTTAATCTTAATTTTTAAACAAAAAATAATAATATTAATACTTATAATAAGGATGTCAACGACGGATTACATCGCGATTTTAAACAATTATATATAGGGTAGATGTGCCAGTAATGCACACCCTTCCAGTAATGGACACCCCTTGATGTTTTTAATTCATAAAAAAATAACTAATAAAAATTTAGCTTCAATTATTTATATTTTTTTTATAATTCCCCCTTGCATGTTTTATAAATCTGGATTATTGTTGATACTTTTAATCAAACCAATCAGGAGGCAGAAAATAATGTTTTAAAGTTTCGCTGTTTTTCTGTGAAAATCTTAATGAATAGGCCAAGAGTTTAATTAATTTATATGTTATTTATTTTCTTGCAAAATTTGAATGTTTTTGTTTGAATAGCAATAGAAGACTTAGAATTTTATATACTAACGGCCATTTACAAAATTTCATTTATTTTTAAGGTTTTAAGAGGGGGGGGGGTGTCCATTACTGGGATGGTTAATTAGTCATTTTCCAGTAATGGACACTCCATGTAGACATTGCTAAAAATGTAATTTCAGTGTATAAAATATTTCGACTTAACTGCAAACCTAAATAATCAAGTTTAATTTATAAATTATACTTACCAAAATTTAATAACACTAAAACTTTTATAAATAGCTGCTTTTAAGTTATTTTATGTGATTAATAAAATTTCAATATTTTATTCTTTTTTTTAATGTATATGCACCTTGCATATTTTATAATCTGGAAATCAAACCAGCCAGGAAGCAAAAAATATTGTTTAAGAGCATAGTCAATAGATCAGAGGGCTCATAGGGCTTAATCCCTCACCATTTAAATAAAAACAATTAAGTTATAGAAGCTACTAAAAATCTGTCTTAATGTTTCTTTATTCACCTCTAACCAAACAGAAAAAAAAATGTAATATTAATGAAAGTTATAGGTAGTATTCATGAAACTAGTAAATCTGCAGATCAGTGGCCTCAACCATCAGTTCTACAGTGTTATTTTGAAATTATTTAACATTTAAATACTCAACTCACAATATCATTTCTTTATTATTTGTAATATTAATTATTATAAATGATATATTAAGTAGTCTCTGGAAGATTAATTATTAAAAATAGTGACACAAAACTGAGCATTAATATTCCAATACATTTTTTTTTTAATTACCTTTTAAATCCTCCACTGTTTCAATAATTTGATAGCTGTAATTGCCTGATATTTAGCATTTTAAACTATCCATCTAAAATAATAAAAACATCGATCTTCTGATAATTACAATTAATTGATGCAAACAGTAAATGATTATCACAAATATTTTATTAATTACTGGTATCCTAATTTTTAAATTTATTTGAAAATAACTATTTTGTTTCATTAGTATGTATTCATTAAATTCTGGTTCTAAATACAGTCATAAAAACAATTATTTTTATTACTTTTTATGGGGTGTCCATTACTGGGCCAAAGAGTATCGATTATTGGACCAGAGGGTGGCCATTAGAGTGTTTTGATACATTTCTTTTATTTAAAATTAAATTTAGATTCATATTGGGAAATGAGACTATAAGAATAGTTAAATATTGTTGATAGGTTAATATAATATTGAAAAAACTGGAATATAATAATTATAACTATTAATAAAAAAAAATTAAAAGAAATTCCTTAAGGGTGTCCATTACTGGCACATCTACCCTATATGTGTGTACAGTCGTGGAAAAAAAAAAAAGAAAAAAAAAATCCCTGCCGGCCCGGCCTACAGGCAGAGGTAGATTTCGAAGTTAAGTATACTAATTTCACCAACAAAAACTAAATCATTATTAGATATAAATCCACTTTAACAGTTTTATCTGTCTGCTTTTGACGAGTTTATATTTCCTTTTTTATAAAATAGCTGGTTTTATCAGAATCATGTTAAGGTGATATTAAAAAAAAATATTTTTCCATACTCAACAACTCGAAATTTTCTGGCACATTTTCAGATTAATTTTTAATTAAAAAAAATATGAAACATGCTGACGTGATTTTTGAAAAGATTTATAAGCGACCTGTGTTTTTATTTTTCTTTCAATTAATTAAAACTTGATTAATAAACAATTATTTTCTCAGTAAGGCAATGTTTTTCGTTTCTAACACAATCGCTTCGGGAAATTCTGTTCAAAATGCCCACTTTGACATCATTTTTTGAAATATATTCTGCCTCTATCAAAAAATCGATCATTACTGTACATTATATAGTTTCTGAATAAGAGAACCTAGCAATTGGATGCGTTTGAGAGCAAAAATGAATTTAAAAATGAGTAAGATAATAGACAGTTTGGATTTGAATGCACCCTTAATAAGATGATTTTTTTCTTCAACCGCTATGTATTTTTAATTTGTTTTTGCTTTAAGAATTGGCCCTATCAAAAACTTGTCTATATAAATGTTGACGACAATATTAAGAAGATATATGATAAATTCATGGAGATTTTATATCTTGTGAATTGACGGAGTTATGAAAAATTTTCTTCTTCAACTTTCTTTTTTTTTCGGTACGAATTGGTCCTATCAAAAACTTGTGAATATAAAAGTTGTAGATAATAATAAGGAGATGTATAATAAAATTATTGGATTTGGTATCTTGAGAATTGACGAAGTAAGGAACTTTTTTCTCCCAAAAACCCTATTTTTTGCGCCCCTTGAGCCTATTTTAAATTTTATCAAAAATCTGTGATGCATGAATTTTTGGCGCTATTTTTAGAAGTAATAAAAACTTTAAACTGATTTGATATGTACAAAAATTAAGAAGTTATGGGGTTTTTTCGGTTTTCACAAAACACCTCTCTATTTCCATCCCCTTTGTCCACTTTTGCCCATTAAAGAACTTGGCCGAGATTTTATGTCCCTTGATTTTATGTATCAGTTTGGAAGAGATTTGTGCAGAATTGCGGAAGTTATCGTGTCCAGAAGAAAGTGATAACACAATTGCTTCGGGAAATTCCGTTCAAAATGCCCACTTTGACATAATTTTTTGAAATATATTCTGCCTCTATCAAAAAATCGATCATTGCGGTACATTATATAGTTTCTGAATAAGCGAATCTACCAATTAAATGCATTTGAGAGCAAAAATGAATTTAAAAATGAGTCAGAAAATAAGCAGTTTGGATTTGAGTGCATCCTTAATGCAATGATTTTTCCAACACAATCCGCTTCGGGAAATTCGGTTCAAAATGCCCACTTTAACAGCATTTTTAAAAATATATTCTGCCTCTATCAAAAAATCGACCATTACGGTACATTATATAGTTTCTGAGTAAGAAAACGTACCAATTGGAAGCCTTTGAGAGCAAAAATGAATTGTAAAATGAGTAAGAAAATACGCAGTTTGGATTTGAATACACCCTTACTTAGATGATTTTTTTCTTCAACCGCTATGTATTTTTAATTTGTTTTTGCTGTAAGAATTGGTCCTATCCAAAACTTGTCTATATAGATGTTGTAGACAATATTAAGAAGATATATGATAAATTCATGGGGATTTTATATCTTTTGAATTGACGGAGTTATGGATTTTTTACTTTTTCAAACCCCCTTTTTGTTTTTTTTTTGTTTTGTTTTTTTTGCGGTACGAATTGGTCCTATCAAAAACTTGTGAATATAAAAGTTGTAGATAATATTAAGGAGATTTATAATAAAATTAATTGGAATTGATATCTGGAGAACTGACGAAGTTATGAATTTTTTTCTCCCAAAAACCCTATTTTTTGCGCCCCTTGAGCCCATTTTTAACTTTATCAAAAATCTGTGATACATAAAATTTTGGCCAAATTTTTAGAAGTAATAAAAACTTTAAACTGATTTGATATGTACAAAAATTAAGAAGTTATGGGGGGTTTTCAGTTTTCACAAAACCCCTCCCTATTTCCATCCCCTTGGTCCGATTTTGCCCATTAACGAACTTGACCGAGATTTTATGCCCTTTGATTTTATGTATCAGTTTGGAAGAGATTGGTGCAGAATTACGAAAGTTATCGTGTCCAGAAGAAAGTGATATATATATATAGATAGATAGATAGATAGATATATAAAGTTTTTTACTGAGGGTGGTTTTGGGTTCTAGGAGTCATGATCGGTGTAGATCTGCAAATTTTTTTCAGAAATTCCAACATAGGAACGATCCCAATAGGTAGTATTTCATACGAAATCTACCTAATAGAAGTAAACACCCCCTACTAACTCCTCAATAAATTACCGTAGAAGAAAGTTTCTGGTACCAAACGATTGGAAATAAAGTTTACTTTAAAATGATGTATATAAAATTTGCTTAGGGGTCATCTACATATTAAAACGAACTTACACTTCATTTTTTCCCATGGCTATACCCAATTTTAACAAGGTATTTGAAATCTTCGGTTCAAAGTATGCCTAGACACCAAATTTCAAGTCATTTGAATCATAAGTTTATGAATTATAAACATTCAAAATTTAGTGCTTCTAATGTTAAATTACATTTTCATATTTTTATTAATATCTCCTGAAATTATACTCCTAAGGGGCGGTCCATAAATGATGTCACATTTTTTTTCAATATTTTTGACTCCCCTCCCCTCCTTTGTCACAAAGTGTCACACTTCACCATACCCCCTCCACCCCCCCCCCCTTGTCACATGTCACGCTATATTACATAAACATATACTTGCAGTTCAGGAACAAAGCACTACGTTATAGATCATATTTCAAACTTTATTTTTAAACTTTAACTACGTGTTTTAACGACATTTGTGAGCATAACAATAAAAATGACTCATGTACTTATTTTGTATGAAATAAGATTAAGGTTTATAACAAAAACATAATTAATACACAATAGTAATAAAATATTAATACGAAAGAGTAGCTGAAAACAGTCATATTTTGGAATTTAATATATTTGGTTTTAAACCTACTTTATAAAACAAAATACTCTAATTTCAAAATTACTTTAAAATTTAATCTGCTGATTTTTAATACTTTTAATTTAACCAAAATGTGTGATGTCACATTTCTTCTTACTCCCTCCCACCCCCTTGTCAAAAACTGTCACAATTTCACGAACCCCCTCCCCCCCCCTCCAAGCATGACATCATTTGTGGAAGGCCCCTAATGTGCTATTTTTTTGTGTAGCAATAATACCAAAATACCCAAGCATAAATATGTTTAATTTGCAATTTTTATAATTTTATGATATGAATTATGAAATTAATATTCGAAAAAATTATGAATTGCAACCTACAATTTTTTTTATGGATTAAGATTTATTAAGTCCTGCTTCATGGAAATCCAAAGTTTCACATTTTTCTTCCAAGTATTTTTCAAATTATGCTTAAAAACAGCAAAATGATGGTTTAAGATATAGTCTAATGTTAGTCTATGATAGAAGTGACTAGATATTTTGAAATTTCTTATGCTATCCTGTTAGTCCAGGCAATAGAGACCGTATAGGGGATGTACCTAGCAAAATTGATGGTAGTTCTGGAAAAAGGCTTACTATATGTTTTCTGGGTCGCTTAATGCGAATTTTTAACTTCCCACCAAAATTTCCCCCAGCAAACTCCCCAAATTTTGGTAAAATGCCCCCAAAAAGGTTTTTATGAAAAAAATCAGTTTTTTTATTGTTTTAGGGGAAAAGTATGTAGAAATTCAGAAAGTTGACAAAATTTGCAACAAATAGGATATATGACATTATGATGTAAGATGAACGGTGAGAGGGACGGCTGCCTCTGAACATGCACTGCGGCGCTACGTGCACTAAGTTATGCAAGTCCAGGCAATAGTGGATTTTACCTGGCAAAATTAATGCTAGTTCTAGATTTCAACTCACTTTATGTTTTTTGGGGTCGCTGAATCCGAATTTGTAACTTCTCACCCAAATTTCACCCGGCAACCCTCCCAAAAAATTGATTTTTTGGAAAAATTTGGTTTTTGAGAGCAGCGTGCGGGGAATGTTCCAAGGCAGTCCTCCCCGTTTATCCTACGTGATAATGTCTATACCCTATTTCTTGCAATTTTGCCTACTTTCTGAACTTATACATACATTTCCCCCTAAACCAATAAAAAATTTTAAATAAAAAATTAATTTTAAAACAACTATTTTGGGGGGGGGGGGGGGGGGGGTTGCGGGGTTAGAATTTTGGGGGAAGTTAAAAATTCGGATACAGCGACCCAAAAATCTTATATCTCTTAATTTGTAATTTTTTAAAGGGGCTGTACATATATAACTTTATTACTTTAGGGGGTATGGGTGGTCTGGCAATGTATAGCATAAGATATCTCTAGGGGGAGAGGGGGCTGTCTTTTGACATACAGTAGAGCGCCGATTATCCGAACTCCAATTAACCGAACTTCCAATTATCCGAACAGACTATTTCTCCCAAAAAATGTTTTAACCGAACTCCCAATTATCTATTGGCTTCGAATAAAATTTTAGATAAAGAAAAAGCTGATAGTGGATCAGAAAATGAGGAATGTAAGACAATAAAGGAGATGGGAAAAATCCTAAGCTATGAAGAAAATGAAATTAAAGAGCGGTTAAATAGTGATGTACCTGACTCTGGATATCAGATTTTAAATGATGATGAGATTGCGGATGAGATTCAAGATGAAAAATAAACTGAAGAAAATGAAAACGAATGCTCTGAAAATGACCCGGGTCCATCCCAAACGAAGCCCTTGAATGTATGGAAACAGCTATGAAATGGCTCGAAAGGCTGAAGAGCGCTGATCCTATATTCAACTAATGTATTTAACAAGAATTTGAGATATGGCAACATTGAAAAGAATGTATTCATTGAAGCAAGCAATAATCAAAAGCTTTTTTTGTTTAAATTATAATATCTGGAATTCAGAAAATGATAAATAGATAAAAACAAAGTTTTTTTAATGATAAAAATATAAACAAAAAAATTAAAAAGACAATAAATAAATAAATAAATAAATAAATAAATAAATAAATAAAAACAATTTTTAAACAAGCCAGTACTAACTGGCGCTGCCAGTCCTAAACTTAGATAACGTGTGTAGGTTTTAGTATAGTCAGAAACATCTCTTAAATTGTCTGTCCATTTATCCGAACTTTTGTTTATCCTAACTAGCGCCGGTCCCGACTTGTTCTGATAATCAGCGCTCTACTGTAGTTATCATTTTTGATCCAATCAAAATTTTCTTTTTTTGGTATTTTTTCTTTACATTAATATTATTTATAATCTTTTTTTTTCTTTTAGTCTATTACTTATTTTTACGAAAATACAAAGTTATTATTAAAACCCTTAAATGATTATAAAATCGTTTCATCCCAAAATATGGAATATCCCAACGTTCGCGATTCCTGTTCTTCTGCTAGTACATAATTCGTCGTTACAGAAATCAGGTTCGAAATTATACTTATTATGTTTACTATAGAAAATATGGGGAAGAATATCGGCCACCTGTTTCGTTTATAAAAGTAAGTTATGCTTACCCCCGTGCAAGGGAAAGTGCAAGAAGATATTATTACTGTTGAATGCATTATGTAACAAAAATATATTATTAAATAATTTTAAGTAGTGCGTATTTCCAAGTGTTATTTGGTATAAAATTATTTCAGATATAATAGTGATATTTTATTAACTTCTTTTCTTCATTTAAGTAAAAAAATATATATGGGGCTGTCCATAAATGATGTTACACTTTTTTCAATATTTTTTACCCCTTCCCCCCCCCCTTGTCACAAACGGTCACAATTTCATGACCTCCCCCTCCTCCAAGCGTGGAATCATTTGTGGACGGCCCCTATATATATGGGAATAATAAATGTGCATAATCATACTTTTATATTATTGCAAACGTATAAAAAGAAAAACAAAGAAAAAAATTGTAAAAATATAAAGAATTTTTAGACACTGATGACGATATCATTAGGGAGAGGCAGGGTTGCCGGCTTTTAGCCAGGCCAAAAAAAGCCGGCCGGATTTTTTTGGTTTTAGCCACTTAAAAAAAGCCGGCTTTAATTATTAAAGGTTGGTTTACAATTAATTTGTGTTAAATTTGGATTCATTATTTTTTTATACACTTATAAATATTTTCTACTAAAAGAATTATAATTTTTTATTAAATTTGGTCAAATAAATCTTTAACTGCTAGAAGGCAACAGTAAAGGCATTATGTCTAATATAAAATATATATAGAGATAGCTATATTGAAAAGAATATAAATTAGACTTTAAACTGGTATTTTAAAATGCATATTATATAGCCTCATATTTTAAAGATTACATTTCATTAAACAATAACAAAATGAGGCCCTTCAAGATGGAAACATTCTTAAGAGTCCATATGGAGAGAACGAAGGATTGTGTTATAAATATTAAAAGAGAAATTAGTAAGGGTATAATGTCTAAGGAGAGTTTGGTACATAAGTGTATAAAAATTAATTGAGCAATTAATCGAAACAAAAATACATTCTCTAAATAAAATTTCTTGAAATAAAATTTTGAAAAGTTTGTTGCTATTTAAAAGTGTGTATATTCATGCATATGCTGTTCCTAATATTGTTTTTATTGTGATTATGTACAGGGTTAGAAAAAACCCAACGCACTGGGCCCACTTGTCTAAAACCCAGGTTTTTCTGAAAAACCCCGGGTTTTTTTCGGGCTTTATTGAGTTTTTTTGGCAAACACTTTAAACTTTTAATTTTCATATACTACATAATACCTAAATTCTCCATTTATCAGTGAAACCTGGGCATAATTTTGCATCAATTAAGTATTAATTAACAAGAAAAAATATATATATATATATAAAAAAAAATCAAATTAATTTAAGAGGTACATCTGCATCTCATGGGACTAGTTTGCTGCATTAAGGATATATTAAGTGAACCACAACTGGATTTCTTTATATAATTCTTATCTTAAGTTAAACATGTTAAATTTATATACTTTCTTTCATTCACTTCAAATCAGAAATCAGTTGGAGATTTTTTTTTTTTTTTTCTAAGAAATGGGATTTGTAATAATATATTTGAAAATTTTAGCAAAGTTTGCTACATATTGCAATAGTATTAAATGTTAAATTAGATTGCCATGGAAGTCAGTGTCAGTGATATTTGTAAATTTAGATTGCAAATGGCGATACACTTATTACTAGCTTTGCTGCTTTATCAACTCCAAAATGACTACATAACTTGCTCCAAACCAGACCAAATGTAGAAAAGCATTGTTCGATTGAAGCAGAGGTAGTGAAGTAGAGGAAAGAATGTAAAGAAATGAAAAACTGACAAAATCCAGGAGGAAACTTATCTGTTTCACTCTTTTTTGCCCTAATCTGAACCCTTTTTGTGTTGAAAACTCCTACATAACACTTTCATGGAACATTGAAGCAGGATAATAAATGGATGATTAATCTTAAAAGCTATAACAATGTAAACAATCAGGATGGGGTTCAGTGCCATCTTTTTGCATGCATTAAGATGTAAAGTATTTGGATGCATTTTAGATTACAGGCATGAAAATCTTCCTCCTTTACAGCTAATGTCTTTTTTGGTCATTTTATCTCTGCATAGAAATTCCTTTAAATCTGGTTATTTTGAAATATATTTGAATCGGCATTTATCTTTGCATTCTCATACCTTAGTTTAAATAATGATACAGTTGTGAAAGCACAAGAAAATTTGAAAAAACCCACAATAGGTTTTTTCAAGTGGGCTCGCCCGAAAAAAACCTGGACAGGTTTTCTCGGGCTGGGCCCACTTGGTCAAACCCTGTCTAACAGCCACTGGCTATTAACCCAATTTTCCAGTTTTCACCTATTCTCATACCTTAGATTAAATAATGTTACAGTTGTGAAAACATGAGAAAATTTGAAAAAAAATCCACAATGGGTTTTTTCAAGTGGGCCCACTTGGGCAAACCCTGATTATGTATGATTTTAAATGTTAATGAGAAATAAAATAAGATTTGTATATTAATAGCTCTTGAAATTCCTTAAGTAACTGAGTAATCATTGTCCTCTTTAATTTTATAAAGCAGTAAAAATGGAATAAAAAAAGGGGAGTTGGGGGTAAAAGGACAGTGTAAACCAGATAAAGCAGTTGGTATGACTCTTTTAAAATTTAGCTGATATATTTCCAATTCTCACTTCAAAATACTAGCAGCTCTGATCTAATTCTTTTCCCCAGTATTATGGCTTCATTATTGAGAAATTGGGTTACTTATTATATTCTAAATCAGTTAAATGTCATTAAAACTAATTAAAAACACTTTAAAATGTGCAGTCTATAATTAAAATGCTTCACTGTATAAAAGCCAATTTTGGCCAAAAAAAGCCAGTTAAAAGCAATAAAAGCCACCGGCGAGGCTTTTTTTAATTTTAGCCAGCTTTTTTGCAACCCTGGGGAGAGGTGACTGGTAGAATGATGACGTATGATATCATAAGGAGGGGGAGGGGTCGAAAATTGCCAAAAAGTTGATCGTTATAGATGTATATGCTCTAAGAAGATACTTTTAATAAAAGTCTTTTGTCTGCAGTATACCTAATTTAAGCTGTTTCAGAGAACGTGTAAATATAGGCAAGCTGATTATACTAAAATACAGAGGCACAAGAGTGGTGCGGGCGCAGACGCAGCCAGTTAAAATAGACGCTGGCAGGCTTCGTTCGCGCCATCCATTACTGATGCATCAACTATCTACAGAAAAATTAACAACGTTTTTCGCACCAGGTGCGAAATACTGTTGCTGTAGCAATGCTTAGATATCAGAGCTTGAAATTAACTTCCTTTTTTTTTTTTTTTTGCAGGTGATTTCAATAATTTTTTCTGAATCAATTAAATAGAAAATATTTCATCTTTGAGTCGATCCTATTTTATGCAAAAACAGGTATATCGATGATAAGAAAATGATTTGTCTATACGTGGCATGTAAATTGCCTAATGACATTATGAGTACACTTTTTGCTTAATAGAAAGAAGAAACACATCAATCCTATGAGTTTGTTTTTCATGTTTTGTTTTTTTACTATCATAAAAACATTTAATTCACAATTTATACAGACCAAAGTATAAAGATAACATTATGTACACAAAAATCTCCATATTTTGAATATTAAAATAAAATCTGTGTTTTGTGTATTACGCAGAAATATGTGTAAGAATAAAATATAACACACATATCTGTGTATTTTGTATATTACACAAAAATATGTGTATTTTATGCATTGCACAAAGATATGTGTATTTTGCATATTACACAAAAATATGTGTAAAAACCGAATATTACACAGATATGGGTGTAAGAATATTACACAGAAATATGTGTATTCCTGTACAATTTACACAATTAAGTGTGAAATTCAAGACTTATCACCTAATTTTTACACATTTGGACTTATCATCAAATTACACATTAAAATGTGTATTTTAAAATTTACACATTTTTGGCAATTTACACACCAATTTACACATATAGACAAATCATTTTTGTATCATCGATATACCTGTTTTTGTGTGTAAATTTACACATTTTTTTTTTAGAGTGTACGAACCCTGTCATTAATAATATGTCTCACCTTGAGAAAGTTCGAATAGTAAGGCCTTTAAGAATTTTTTTTGATAATTGTTAATTTCTATGAATAAAACATTTATTTAATGTATAGGTTTTTATTGCAAACAAATTTCATAAATTATTCTAGCGTTTGAGCAATTTTTTAATTTTTGTTTGAGTCTGACATTTGATGGTTGATAAATTTTCTTGGGGGGTGGCTATTGACCCCCCCCCCCCCAGACTCCCTCAAATGGCGCCCCTGAATAGAAATGGGAATGCTCGGAAAAAACCCGGAAAAGTTGGGGAAAAAACAGTTTTTTTTTCGGGTTTTTTCTGAAGAGCTATTGTTTAATTTTTCGAAATTGGAAAAATTGAAATTTCATTTACAAAATAATATATTCAAAATTTTGTAATAGCTACATTCTGATACTTTTTATTATATTTATTTTTATGTTAAGTGTTCCACATGAAAACATTAATGTGGAAGATCTGATCTCCAAGCAAAAATCTGTTTAAGAAAACTCAAGTCCTTTAAAGGAATCTTCACAACTTTTTCACCCTAAAACACAAGACACAACTTCACAAAATGTTCTCTCTTAAAAATAGACATTACAGAAAATTTTTCAATCTCCAAACTGAACCTTTTACAAATGATTCAAGGGGGGGGGGGGAAATCAACACATAACAGCCCACATTACCTAGAAAAGAAAACTTATCTAGTTGCAGATATGTATGAAAGACTTTATTAACTAAAATATGAACCTAAATATAACGATACTTTCTAATTCACCAAATTCCGATTACATTTTTACAGGTATATGCAAAAGTTCACAATTTAACGAAAACAGGATTGCATGAAAAAAAGAAATCTAAACAGATTCCTGGTATGATAATTAAATGCAACTTCTGTTGTTAAAAATGAAAATTCATGTGCAAAATTATTTCAATAATATGCCAATTAATGGAAATGGTAAAGTTGAAAATTTAACATAAAATCTGAAATGTGCATTTATTTTTAACGTCATAGCTGCTATTAATCATGTAATCAGATGGTAAGATAAAAATATTTAACTAATTAGGAAAAAAAAAAATCTTTTGAATAACAACATGCATTTGAAATTACTTACTTTTTCCTCCTTTTCCTTAAATATAGATATTCAGACTTATTTAACTGTGCATATTTCTTTTTATATAAATATATACTAAATAAACTTAAAAAATTTAAGCAATTTCCAGTGCAAAAATTTTTTTAAAGCAATTTTTAATCTTATTAAAAAATACACTTTTTTTTATATAACTTTCATATTAATGAGAGAAAAAACAAAATTTTTTAGTTTCCAAACTCACGAACTCATTACAAAATGTATAGTTATGTTTATTAAATTCTTCACTCTGAGTCAGAATCTGAATTATCTGATTCTGCACTGCTGGTAGAAGACCACTCTGTTTGCATAATGGGTTCTTCATTGAATAGGTCTAAATTCCAGCGGATAGCTACAATTTTTTCAACATTTGATGTAGTCAACCTGTTCCTCAACTTTGTATGTATGTTACCAAATGCTGACCAATTCCTTTCACATGCTGCTGATGTTGGTGGAACTTGTAGTAACCGGGAAGTAAGTGGGTTGAGTGGTTGTGCAGTGCAAAGCCCAGACCATCAAGTAGCAGGGCTAATGTGTCCGGCTGATTCCCATATTGATTTTCTGCTCCAAAAACCAGACAAATAGTTTATTTTTGGATGACATTCGACCACATTAGACATAACTTTTCTGATATCTAATCCAAAATCATCTGCATTTTTTGTGATGTAATCAAAAGCACTACAAATGTCATCATCTGGCAGACACTGCCTCTTATAACGTGGATCTAATAAATTTGCTGCAGCATGGATTTCTTGGCAGCAAATTAGTTTCCTTCTTTCTAAAATTTCCATGACATTTTTTTCTTCCTGAGAATTTAAGGGTGAAGTAGTTAAATTACTACTTATTGGATTTGCTGTACTCGACCAAAGTTGAGGAACATCAAACAGCAGAGTATGATTTGACTCTGATTTTATTATATGTAACAAAATCTTTAACTTAGGCTTTAAAATCTTTAACAAGTTTTGCAACTGTACCCAGAACACATCATTATCTAATATTAACTACCGGATTTCTTTATCCATATTTACGTCTTTCATTATAGCAATTTCTTGAAGGGACTGCTTTCCATTTTCCAGACTCTCAAACACGATTACAACTCCATTCCATCTTGTTTTACTCGGTAACTTGAGAGTTGTTGCTTTACTTTGCCAAAACTTTTTATACTTGGTTTCAGTTTAGATAGATAAACTATACCGAAACTAAAAATATTCTTTACAGGAAATGAAAATCATAACAGTAAGAAAGGAAGATGTAATATTGTAAAAATATACCATTTTTTAAGCAAAGGAAGATTTGAATTATGATATGTATAATAATGACAGAACTGCAAAAATTTGCTTCTTTTAAAGTGGCATGTGTAGATGGGATGTATAATAACATTTGTTTTCAAACTGTAGAGATATTGGCCGAAACTTATGAGGTTTTTTATTTGTTTTTTAAAATAGCTCTATTGGTAAATAAACAAATAAAACTGAAAAATCATTTCAACAAAAACATGGTATAAACAATAGTGTTAAATAAAGTGTGAATGCACTGTGAAAGGTCTGAGACTGAAAAACTAAACTTTTAAAAGCCCTTTTTTTTTTTTTACAATATAATCATATAAAGTGAAAATAATTTGATTTTAGTGTTGATAAATTAAACAATTTTTTATTATTTAATGTTCTCTTAAGAAATATAATTTATTTTGGAGAAATATTTTTGAAAAATCAATTTTCCCAACTTTTCCTATTTTTCCAGAAAAAACTGGAAAAAAACATTTTTTTTCCGCCACTTCAACTTTTCCAGAAAATTTACATCTCTACCCCTGAATTAAATACACATAAATTATTTAGTTTCCATCAATTTTAAAAGTAAATAGCAGCATGTATGAATACAGTCCCCCCCCCCCTAGACAGTTTTCTGAAATATCAATTTTCTTGGGAGGTGGCTATTGCCCCCCCCCAGACGCCCCCTCAAATGGCACCCCTGAATTAAATACACATAAATTATTTAGTTTCAATCAATTTTAAAAGTAAATAGCAGCATGTATGAATACAGTCCCCCCCCCCTCCCTAGACAGTTTCAGAAGGGTGCTGTGCCCTTCCTGCCCTTTGATTTACAAAATAGCACACTCATTGCCCTCATCCAAAAAAATAGTACCTTTCTTGCCCCTGATCCAGAAAATTAGCCCTTACTCTTTTTTGTTTTACAAAATTTGCTTGCACAGTAAAAACTTCCCCATTGTGTCTTCAAAAGAGCCCCCTGAATTTTAAATACAGTTGGACCTCTATTTAACGAAACTCTATTTTGTGAACTTTTCCTCAGAACCAACAACATTTTGCGAATTTCTTCATAAAATAACCTTCAAATAGCAAAGTGCATTCATTCTCTATTTAATGAACTTTTTCTTCTGATATAATTTTTTTTTTCTCATTATTTCTCAAAATATTTCCGGACACTTCAAACTTATTCTTTCTTTTACACATTTTATAATGCTCAGTAACCTTGAATTAGTTTTACCAGGTGCCTAACTCAACGAGAACAGTAAAATCCCTGTCATTCTTTGCATTTCACCCAGGCAATGCAAACTTTCAATATCCCCCTTTCACACTTAAAAAGTCTGTTCTGTAGTAAATAAGTTTCAGCAATTAAATTTAAGGACACATGTAGTAATACAATGCTTAAAATTACTTGTTATAATAAATACGATAATGTCATTAAAATTCATTTATTTTAATGTAAATATTTTCTTAAAACTGGAAATACAGTGTATTTCCGGATAATATTTTTAAAAATTCTTGTCCTTACAGATTTCTTTTTTATGGGTAAAATGAATAATAATAAAAAAAATAAATATGATTTACAAAAAAAAGTGTGATTAGTTAAGTTTTTAAATAACGTTTAGTGTTTATGAATTAAAAATCTGTTTTGTGTAGTTTAAAGTATTTAAAAAAGGTTCATCTCTATTTAACGAATTTTCCACATAACAAACTTTTTTTCGGGATTTAGCGACTTTGTTAAATAGAGGTCCGACTGTATTAAAAATGGCTTTAAAAATACAACAAATGCTTTAAAAAAGTAAAAAAGTACACATTAGAATCTAAAAAGTACCCTCAGGAATAGAAAAAATGCCCTTAAGAATAAAAAAGTGCGCTTTTTTCCACCAGCAGCACCCTGCCCCTTTTTAAACCTAGGAGAAACTCTGAAGAATATCTTTTTTGATGTGTGGTATTTTGTCATTGTTTAGTTAAATATAATATTTAAAATGCATAGTATATGGGGAGCTATGTAATAGAGAATTTCAAAACACTTCCTTAGAGTCTCATTTAATGTATTTATATATATCTTTCTTTCAGACATAATGCCTTCACAGGGGCCCTGTCTAAAAGATGGCAACCCTGTCTATAGTTTGCATTCTATTTGTCAGAGAAACAAACTTCTTGTTTCTATGAAATGGTGCATGCCACGTGACAAAGTAAAGTGGAATCTGATAAATAGGTTTTAAGTAAATACAATTTAAAAATGCAATTTAAAAACTAAAATTTTTGTTCAGCCCAAATCTTTTGACAGTGCTGCAGATATATACAATTATTGGATTTTTTTATGTGGTTTACTGCACTTGTTTTCATGAATAGTTCAAAGTTTTAAAGTTTCATGTGAAAATACAGATTATTTTTTTATTTATACCAGCTGATCTGCTTGGCATTGTCCGGGTCCTTGATAATACCCTTAAATATACCTGAAATCGAAAATCTGTTAGTTCCATTTTCCACCACCAGGGAGAACATTCTACTCTAAACAAACCTCTATCGAACGAAACTCCATTATTCAACCTAACTGGAGATAAATTAGTTGAGGTGGTGGGTATTAAATAAGAGAATAAACCCCTGAAGGGCAAAGGGATGGAAGGGGGCAGGGGGTACATAATATGAAAGAGTGGCCAAAAGGCTATCCAATGATTTTAACATGAGAGAAGGTTGGAAAAAGTTACAAAAGTGTCTCATCAGGATGAGCAACTAAGACCCTAATGGTCAGGGGAAAACAGAGGACAGAAACAGTCACCCTGTACTGAGTTATCCCTTTGGGTAAGTTTATTTGAAGGTATGATATAAGGGGTTCAGGTAATTAGGGGCGAAGATACTTTACCAACGATTTAAAATTGAAATGGGGAAAATAGAAAGGAAAGGCGGGGGATACATAATATGAAAGAGTGGTCAAAGGGCTGTTCAATGATGTATCACTTGAGGGGGTCAGAAAAAGTTAGAAAAATACCCCTCTGGCTGAAGGGCAATTAAGTACTTAGATTATTTTTTCTATATAAAAATCAGCTTTCTGATGCAATTTTCAAATCCTAACCTGAAATAATTTTAAAATTTCGATATACATAAAATTTTGTGACTAGCAATTTAAAATATCTTTCATATCGGAAAGAAGAGGAATATATGCATATCACCAAAACAGAAGTAAATTCAATACGACCACTTTCTGTTGAAATAAAAAGACATCATTTTAATTAATGAGTTTTTAATTAATATTTCAGCAAATTATGAATGTACCTTTTCCATTTTTGGAATTTCTGAAATAAATTATTATTTTGTGTATATATACCAATTTTTAAATTCCTACTTGAAAGAGTTTTAAAAATTTCCATAAACCTTATAATCTCTCGCTATCAAATCTTTCTGGTAAACCTCTTTTGCTGTGAACAATCTGTGCAGCTGTCAATGTTCTTTTTTTCCCCAGTTTTGCTAGGTTTTGTAAAAGGTCATAAATTCTTTCCTCTTTAATGGAGCTTTTTGATGAGTTTTTTATTAATATATTGGCTAATTAACAAAATTAAAAATTCGGAGTCTCAGGTGCATTCAGAACTGCCTTGGATTGGGGTTGGTAAAAAACCAAAAAACCCCGGGTTTTTTTGGTTTAAACCAGGTTTTTAAAAATATATTTTCCTATTACACATACATGCATATTTATTGATTAAAATAAACATTATTGGATGTGTAAGTAATATAACTTTATTTAAAAATAATTTAAATTAAATAATTACAATCAATTATGTAGAAAATTGAAATCATTTAAAATTTAAACATTTTTAGTAAAAGCTATGTCTTATGTTCCATGAATAAAATGCTCTACATAGTGAAACATTGATATCTTGAAAATCTTAATAAACAATCTTTTATTTATTTTGTCCTTTATGTGAAAAAATCGCCGCACAACATGAAAAAATGAATTAAAAATTAGATTTAAAAAAAGAAAGAAAGATTAAAATATCCAAAAACTGGCTTTGAAATGCTTAACTTCCGACATACAGGCTGAAAACATATTGCAATCCTTTTTCCTCCCTTTAATTTAATGGCTATTTAGGTAATATGATATAACAACTAATATCTTAAAAATCTACATAAATTTATTTTAATTTCAGATATGAAAGTATTTGTAATCTAATCCTTTTACATTTTTTAAATCAATCATCATTTTTTACTGCACACTTAATATTTTAATTCTTAAACATCTAAAAGATATAAAATTTGTTCACTAATTATGCATTTTTTTGTGCAGGCTTTTGATAAAATTTGCATTTTTTCCTCAATCCTTTTACAAAATTTGCATTTTTTTGGCAATTCTTTTACGAAATTCGTCTTTTCCCATGATCTTTTAAACAAAATTCGCGTTTTTCTGCGATCTCTTGAAGAAATTCATATTTTCTTCTGATCTTTGACAAAATTAGAGTCTTTTCTGCAATCTTTTGATGATATTCACATTTTCTTCACGATCCTTTGATGAAATTTATGTTTTTTCGCGATCCTTTGATGAAATTCGCAAAATATAAATATTATCTATAATTATATAAATCTGGTACTTTGGAGAATAACTGCTTCAAAAAGCAAAGCAAAGAAGTCACTTTGCATATTATTTAAGCTGAGTAATGAGCACATACAAGGAGAAATAGCCCTCGTTCTCTTATTTTCTAATTTTTAAAATATTTTCTTAACTTTCATGATATAAAAACTATTTCTCAATTGATTTTAAAAAATTAAACATTTAAGGAAAATCATAATTAAAGATAAAAATATTTTTATTTTAATAAAACAATTATCACGATTATTAATGCCCCCCCCCCCCCATCCCACCCGTGCCAAAAAATCTGCTGAAAACACAAAATAGTAATACATGAGTATTGGGAATTAATATGTAAGCCTAAGGTATGTAAAATCAATTTTTTAATTAAAGTATGTACAAATTTTAATTAAGATGTGTTGCACATAAACCTCTACTTATAAAAAAGTTTTTTAAAGCATAAAATAAGTGAGTATATAAAACTATTAAATTTTATATTAAAATTGCAACAATGTTTGTAATACATAGTCTGATATCGCGATGTATTGTGGTATCATGATTTAACTTCAATGATACATCATGATGTAGAAATCCTAATATCACCCAGTCCTATTCTTTAATAACTTGAAAAGGAAAGAAAAAGTTTCAGCTCCTCATATTTCTGTCGATGAGTTTGAAAAAGCAGAAAACATATTATTACGATTAATACAAAGAGAATCCTTTTCGGGCAGAACCGAGCCAAAATTAAAATCTTTAAGTCCATTAGAAGATAAACGCAGTCTCTTAAGAGCCAAAACCAGCATAATTCTTAGAAACGATAAAGAAGACTTTCGTTACCTGTAATCCTTCTATTAAGCATCCCATTGTTTTAAGATTAATTTATGAGAAACATATAGAAAGACATCATGCTGGAGTTAGCATTCTAATGGCTCAACTTAGAGAAAATTTTTGGTTATTAAAATTAAGAAAATGTATAAGAAATGTTCTTCGGAAATGTGTCAAATGCCAAAGGTTACAGACAGCCAGAATGGAGAATGAATCAGAAACCCCACCTGGAGACAGGATCTGAGAAACAGCTATATTTGAAGTAATGGAAGTAGATCTAGTCAGTCCTCTTTACCTTTGTGAAGGTACAAAAATATGGATAGCATTGCATACCTGTGCTGTCTATCGAGCAACCCACCTGGAAAAAGTTACGTCTTTATCCACTGAATACTTTATACAGTCCCTAAGAAGATTTATTGCCTGACGAGATAGATCTTACACTACTCAGATAATGGCAAAAATTTCGTCAGTACTCACAGAGCGATAAAGTGTAGATTGGCAATCCATAAGCACCTAAGCCACTATCCAGAAAATATGATGGAAATTCAACACCCCTGCAGCACCATAGTGGGGAGGGTGGTGGAAACGCCTTGTACGAATGCTGAAAGAGATCTTAAGAAAAGTTTTGGGCCATGCCTCACTGAATTATGAAGAATTAAGCATGATACTGTGCGATTGTGAACAAGTGATAAATTCAAGACCAATAACGTATATTTCAGAAGATAATTGAGACCCAGCACCCCTAACTCCTATGATGTTTCTACAGGAATTATCTAACTCTGGAGTACCAGACATTGATGCCCTAGACTCTGAAGATCTCAATCGCAGAGAAAAGTATCGGCAAAGAATCAGAAACGACCTAAGGAATAGGTTTCGAACAGAATACTTAGGTCAACTTCGTCAATATGCTAACAAGAAAAAAGATTCTAGACAGCTATGAATAGCAGACATAGTTCTCTTAGAAGAAACCAATAAAAAGTGTGTACATTGGCCTTTAGCAAAGATAATCAACATATTTTCCTGGAAAAGATAAAATTGCAAGAGTAGCCAAAGTGAAAACTGAAAATGGAATATTCATCCATCCTTTTCAATGTTTATTCCCGTTGGAAGTCAGTACTGTCAGCAGCTCCTCATCAGATCATGCAATTCATAGAAAAGTGGAATTTAACACCATACAGTACAGAGTAAATCCAGTAAGAATGCTCCAAAAACAACCAAGACCACCAATAACCAAGAAACGACTACACCTGGTCCCCCTGTGGTTACCCAAATGGGATGACTAGTAAAACTTCTTCAGAGGCTCAAAACTAGGACTTTTAGACTTTTGAGTTCCTCTCAAAGATTGAAACTCAAGGTGGAAGGATGTTGCAAAACACGCAGCATTTCTTTTACTTTGAATAAACAATTACTCTGTTGTGTAAACACCATGTCCATCCCAGCTAACTAATTATGCAATGGGAGAAACCTTTTGATTGTGTGACAACTAGCAACACCCACACACTCTTCAGAACTGAAAAAGAACTGGAAGAATAAGGTCGCTTTGAGCGTAACTCTAATGTCCGAAGCTGGACATTTTAGAATTTAGAATCAGAACTATTTAATTTTAGAAACTTTAAGATTTTAAATATTTAAATTAATATTGTAAATAGTAGATTATCTTTAATGTAGAATGTGTCAACTTCTGCGTCTATTATTTTAATCAAGATATGAATAAAAGGTTTTTCTTAAGCTTTTAGTGCTGATTTGTGTTTCTTTCGACTATATGTATTTTCTTCCAAGGATTATACTAGTGTTCCCGTTATGCGTTTTTCAGAGGGTGCCATGCCATGCCCTTTTTTATTTAAGTGTCAATGCGCCCTGCCCCATTTTGCATAAGTAACGATGCACCCTGCCCCATTTTGCATAAGTAACGATGCACACTGCCCCATTTTGCATAAGTAACGATGCGCCCTGCCCTTTTTATAAGTGAAAAATGCACCCTGCCCATTTCTCAAAACATCTACTTTGCACCCTGTAATTTCTTGAAAAAAATAATGCCTTATTTTTCTTTCCTTTATGGAAAAAAACACGTGGATGCTTGAAAAACAAGTGATTCACTTGTCGATAATCGGACAATCGGACCCTCCCCACGCATAGCTAGAACAGGTGCAGGAACCCCAATTCATTGTGTATTCAAGATTTCAACATTTATATATATATATCAAGAACTTTTATATATATATATCTGCCCCCCCACCCCGAAAAAAAAATTCGAATTTCGTCAGTTTGTCGCTTAAAAGATTCAACATTTAATTCTTCATTAATCATTGCGAAAAAGTAAAAAGTCACAAATTTCGTCAATGTATATCTGAAAAACGCCAATCGGGCGATAGGGGGAAAAAAAAAAACTCAGATTTTTCCAACTGGTTGTTGAAAAACATATACATATATATATGTAAATTTTGTTAAGCATTTGGAGCAAAACATTATGATTTTCTTTACTCAGTCGCCCAGGCGCAGAATCGGCGCAACGCTGCGACGTACGTCACAGACTCTTGAGAAGGTCTGCAGACTATTTTTCAACTGTTAAAATTTAGAGGAAAAAAAAGTTTGCTAGAAATTATTTGCCATGTGCCTTAATAATACGATCCGCGCCACATGCGATTAGTTAAGCTCCGATTCCCTTTAAAATACAAATAATTCATGGAAAAAACTCTCGAGACGCGATCGTGAAACGCCCATTATTAAACGAGACAATCCTCATAGGGGTGATTTCTTAAGAAATTAAAAAAAAAAAAATCAGTCTTTAGTCCAAAAATTCAGACGAAAATATCACGATTTTCGACAAATGTTCGCCGAAAAAACAATTTCGCTAATCGTTTGCAGTTGAAATAGCCAATTTCGTCAAAGGATCGCAAAAAAAACGCGAATTTCACCAAAAGACTGAGAAGGAAAAAACGAAATTTTGTTATAAGATCGTGAAAGAAACGTCAATTTGTTCAAGGGGCTGCGGAAAAATAGCAATTTTCGTCAAAGCATGGTGAGAAAATTCGAGCTCCGTCAAATGACCGCGCAAAAAACATGAATTTTGTCAAAGGGCTTCGTAAAAATAGTAACTTTCGTCAAAGGATTGCAGAGAAAACGCGAATTTCGTCAAAAGACCACGAGAAAAAACGCGAGCATCGTCGAAAGATCGCGAAAAAAACGCGAACATCGTTGAAAGGTCGCGAAAAAATGCGAACATCGTCGAAAGATCCCAAAAAAACCGGGAACATCGTCGAAAAAACGTGCATAAAGGATCGAGGACAAAAGGTGAATTGCATCAAAGAAACGCGGAAAAAACGCGAATTTCGTCGAAACATCGGGGAAAAAGTTAATTTCGCATAACGATCGCGAAAAAAACGCGTATACCGTCAAATGATCGCGGAGAAAACGCGAATTTTTTTTCAAAGGATTGCAGAATAAACGCAAATTCCGTCAAAGGATCGCGAAAAAAACGCGTATACCGTCAAAAGATCGCGGAGAAAACGCGAATTTTTTTCAAAGGATTGCGGAATAAACGCAAATTCTGGCAAAGGATCGAGAGAAAAACGCGAATTTCGTCAAAAGACCGCGAAAAAACCGCAAACATCATCGAAAGATCGTGAAAAAACCACAAACATCATCGAAAGATCACGAAAAAAACGCCAACATTGTCGAAAGATCCCGGGAAAAAAAACGCCAATATCGTCGAAAGATCCCGGAAAAAAAAACGGCAATATCGTCGAAAGATCGTGGAAAAAAGTGAATTTCGCGTAAAGAGCACCAAAAAAAACACATATACCGTCAAAAGATCGCGGAGAAAATGCGAATTTTTCTCAAAGGATTGCGGAAAAAACGCGAATTTCGTCAACAGTCCGCGAACATTGTCGAAAGATCGCGAAAAAAACGCGATCATCGTTGAAAGATCGCAGAAAAAAATGCGAAAATCGTCCAAAGATCGCAAAAAAATGTGAGAATCGTCCAAAGATCGTGAAAAAACGCGAACATCGTCGAAAGATTGCAAAAAAACGCGAAAATCGTCAAAAGATTGCGAAGAAACGCGCACATCCTCGAAACATCGCGGAAAAAACGTGAATATTGTCGAAAGATCGCGGAAAAAAATGCGAACATCGTCGAAGGATCGCGGAAAAAAATGCGAAAATCGTCCAAAGATCTCGGAAAAAACGTTGACATCTTCGACAGATCGCGAAAAAAATGTGAACGTCGTCCAAAGATCTCGGAAAAAACGTTGACATCGTCGACAGATCGCGAAAAAAACGCGAACGTCGTCCAAAGGTCGGGAAAAAACGCGAACATTGTCGAAAGGTCGCGAAAAGAACTCACATTTCGTCAAAGGATCGAGGGAACAAAGGTGAATTCCGTCAAAGAATCGCGGAAAATTTTGCTGCAACATTGTTTTCACGAGTTTTTTTTTATTGCTGAGTGGCAAGTTAAATATTAGTTAGCCGTGTTTTGAGTGAAAGCATGTTGAATTTTGAATTGTACAACTAGCTAAGATTGCTAGGTAAAACATTGCATTAGAATTACTCATACAGTATTTGCATGAATTACTCAAATTTGATTCTCTCAGAATTTCAATCTGTTCCAAAAACAGCTTTTATTGCTATAAAATTAGATATTTGTTGCTATAAAAATTGATTTTATTGCTACAAAATCAGATTTTTGCTGTTCCAAAGTGGCTTTAGTGCATTTTCATCCCTGTATTATCACATCTATACATAATTTTTGATATTATCACATTGCATCAATCTTTTCAAAAAATTTAGAAATTGGTGTTCATATGTTATTTTTACTGCTATTTTGTTTTCTAACTTCTCAGAAATTTCGACAATTTTATGAAAGATTTTTCAGAAAATGGTTTTAAAATTTTTGAGAACAAGGGTAAATTATTTTAAAAAGTACTTTCCTTTTATGTTAATCACAAATACATGGGGGGGGGGGGGTTGAGTGCATGATCGATTGGAAAGAGGGCGTTTGTCTTTAAGTTCTGCAGACTGTTTTTACAGTTTCTACTTGTGTTGCAGACTGCAGAAAAAAATTCTGCTGCTGGGCTCAGTCGAGACAAAAAAATTACAAAAATTCTCGTTCGGTCATTGAAAAAAATCTCAAATTTTGTCAAAAAGATAAAAAAAGTCATAATTAATTGATCGCATAATTTCATATAATAATATAGATCATGAAATTTTTTTTTTTTTTTTTTTTTTTTTTTTTTTTTTTTTTTTTTTGCCCTATGCGGATTAAAAAAAAAATCATTTTATCTAAACTTATTACAAAAAATATGTAAATGCTATAAAGATGATGATGATTCAGAAAATAATTGTAAAAATTATGTAAGACCTTTCAGATAGCATGTCGGATCTTCGGATACCAGATTACAAGATGTTTACTGTACTACTGACTACTTATAACTTACATTTTGTTTAGCACGCATCTTTTTCTTTTCTAATTTTATCGGAATTTCAGGTAATCTGAATTTTTTGTATTCCGAACAGGCACTGGTCCCAATTAGTTTGGATTAGTGGGATTCTGCTGTATTACATATAGTGTGATAAGCGATTGCTGTCTAATAACAACCTTCCCCAAGCTTTCGCGTCTGGAAATTACGGCGTCCAATTAATATTTTCTAAAAGACTTTTTCTCTTAATCAAAAAATAAAAGCGCTATTCGATTTCATAGCTTTTGACTAAGAGAACTTGCTAATTCCAAGCATCTAAGATTAAAATGATTTTTTTGCGAATGTATCGGAAAGTATTTGCTTTCGATGTAAATATTTATTTAACAAAAAATCAGGATTTTAATTCTAATTCGTTAAAAGTTTTGAAAAGTATAGCCTTGGTGGCAAGTTTAAAAAATTCACCATAACACCATGCTAACATTTATAGAACCAGTAATTTGCAGGATTAAATATAAATTTCTTAAGCATTAGAAGATATTTTAAGATTTTTTTTTCTACTTTTATTCCGCCTGACCCTTTCTTTTCTGTAATTTTCTTTCAAAATTAATTTCTAATGAAAACAAAAACTTCTAGCTCCCGTCGTCTATCTGTAAGAAACTTCATGACCTTTTTTTTTTCTCTCTCTCTCTGCCTGTCTGTCTGTCTCTGGACGCAGAGATAAAGGCTATAAATACATGACTCATGTAAACTAAGCGAGAGGATTCACATGCGGGGTCATAGGTTGTTTTCATTTTTTCTTTCTTTTTCTTTTATTGCTTTAGGTTGTTGCAATCTTAAATGAATAAAATAATTTGAGTTAGAATTTTTTTTTTTTTTTAAATACGTTTGCAATGGGTAGTTTGATTTAAATTCTACTTAAAAGCTCTATTTGATTAAAGTACTTCAGACGACTTTTTAAAATTTCAAGCCGAGGGGGGTGGGGGTGGGGGGACGCAGTAAAGATTTGTTTTGGGTCGGGACCAGATTTTTTCTGAACCTGACACGGGGCGAGCAGATGCTAATTTTTTTCCGTTGCAGATCGGGTTTACCTTAAATGCTTTGGGTTTGGTTTTGACTGTTTCCGGACTGGATACAGTCCGGCTTCAAAGTCTTGACTTGAATCTCGGAAAAATGCGATTTTCTTCAAAAAGCCGTGGAAAAGACCCGATTTTCATCAAAAGCCCGTGGGAAAGACGTGATTTTCGTAAAAGTACTGCTGAAAAAAAAACCTAAAAATTCATCAAGAGCCGTGGAAAAGATGTGAAATCTTTAAAAATTTCATAACCAAACGGACATGCAAAGAAATTCGTTGCTTATTTCCGCAATCCTTTGACAAAATTAGTGACTTACTGCAATCGCTCTTTGAATTTTTTGGATTTTTTTAATCATTTGACAGATTTTGCGATTTTGATGAATTTTGCGTCATTTTTTACTCCAGATGTTTCCATGACTTTTTAGAAAAATTGTAAATTCCCTAACTTTTCCAATATATTTAAAAAATCCCCTGACTTTCCATGACTACTTCTAAACACCCCACTTTCCAGATTTTTCATGATGCTGGAAACCTTGTAAATATAGTACCAATTCCAGTTTACCTTGATATTGCACTGAAAATAATCCAGCTGAAGGCATGAAATGTACCTTTTTAAAATTCTCCTTTCAAAAAATATTCTTTTGCTTGACAAAAAGTGCCCTTTTCAGTAAATGCGCCCTGCCCCTTTTCAAAAGAAATGTGAACACTAATTATACCATAGACAAGATGACCACCACCTGACTCCTCTTAGAAATTCTAATACAGATAGGAGAATTAATTAATTTTTCTAAGAATTCTGAATTGATATAAAGAAATGGAATAATTATTATTGTCCAAATGTTAATATGTTCTAAATAGTACCAGAAATTTTAAATTGTCTTTATCTTAAAAATATTAATAAACAAGTTTGTTTATTGTTACTCGTTATTTTAATTTATATTTCTCTCACATAGGAAATCAATCTATTTTTGGTCAATAGAATTTTTGTTAAATATCTAAAACACAATGCAGAAATGATACAATGCATGGTAAGGATATGCTTTTATGTAAATTATATAGGGAATTGATTCACTTTGCACCCTACAATTAAAATATCTTATTAGTGTTGATATGGCGAGTTGGAAATTGTCACCAAAGTCATTATAACTTACTTACAGGGCTGCAGAATATGTCCGATCTGGTGATCTAGGATCAGGGGAAATTTTTCAGAAACATATACAATTGATTTCGATTTTAACAACGAATTCCATAATTCCCTGAGATAGAACAATTTCAGTACAAATAAAAATATCCATATGGCGACTTTCACAAACTCGATCTCAGAATAATATGTACCGTATATCAGGCGTGATTATGTTCCAAATTTTCCGAAAGTTTAAGACATTTGGTTAAAAAAAAACGGTCATCTGAAAATTCGGACATAAAAATACCACAAATTTTCATGAAGAATTACGGAAAAAACGTGAATTTCGTCACAAGATCGCAAAATAACTGCACATTTCGTCAGAAGATCATGAAAGAACCACAGGTTTCTTCAAAAGATCGTGAAATAACCAAAGGTTTCTTCAAAAGATCGCGAAATAACCAAAGGTTTCTTCAAAAGATCGCGAAATAACCACAGGTTTCATCAAAAGATCGTGGAATGAATGCAAATTTTGCCAAAAGATCGAAAAATAAATGCACATTCTGCCAAAAGATCGCGAAACAATCGCAAATTTTGTCAAAAGATCACAAAACAACCTCGAATTTCGTCAAAAGATCGCCAATTTTCGTTAAAACATGGTGAAATAACTGCGATTTTCGTCAAAGCAGGGAGAATAACCTTCTATTTCATCAAAGAAAAGCGAGAAAACCGCAAATTTCGTCAAAAGATCATGAAATGAACATAAATTTACTCAAAAGATCACGAAATAAATGCAAATTTTGTCAAAAGATTGCAAAACAACCATGCATTTCGTCAAAAGGGGCGAAATAACCACAAATTTCGTTAAAAGATCGCAAAAAAATCTGCAAATTTCGTCAAAAGATCACAAAAGAATCACAAATTTCATCAAAAGATCACGAAAGAATCGCAAATTTCGTCAAAAGATCACGAAAGAATCACAAATTTCGTCAAAAGATCACAGATGAATCGCAAATTTCGTCAAAAGATCACGAAAGAGTCGCAAATTTCATTAAAAGATCGCAAAAAAACTGCAAATTTCATCAAAAGTTCATGAAAGAACCGCAAATTTCGAAAAACGATCGCAAAAGAACCGTGAATTTCATCAAATGATGGCAAAACAACTGCGAATTTCGTCAAAAGGAAGGAGAAATAACCGCAAATTTCATCGAAAGATCGCGAAATAACTGCAAATTTCGTCAAAAGATTGCAAAAAAACGCGAATTGCATCAAAAGATCCATGAAAAATACATGGTGTTGGGAGTGGATTTCCCCCACGCTGCTGTAACCTTTCAGAAAATTTGCTGTGAATTTTAGGAAATTTTTTTTCACTCAGAATCACCCCTGCCATATATATTCGTGCATAAGTTGAGAAATATTTGAAAAATAAATTTTCTATACCTACGGTAATACAGCACTTACCTATAACATTCGGGAAATTTTCGTGTGGATTGGGGGAAATGTTGGGAGTAGAAACATTTTCTGCACCCCTGCTTACTTAATCATGTGATTTCAGTTTATACCTCACCAACTCCCTATATGTCATAATTTCTGAGAAATAATATTAAATTATTTGGGTTCATTATGATATCTCTGTAATACAAAAGTATATTCCAACAAGCCCTACTACTTTTTTTACATTTTCTACTTCTTATGCATGTGAAATTGGTACATGAATTTAAACTTCACAAAATAATTTCAAACCTCTCCCATCACATTTAATAATAAAAAAGTAAAATAAAAATAATTTGTAAATATTCTGTACATGTTAATTGTTAATATGAGACAATATTTACCCATTATCTAAATTATGTTGAATAGTATTTTACATTATCAACATTTTCCTTTTCTTCATAAGTTCAGAAAATACTTTTTATGACCTAAATTTAAAGACAGGGCCTGTTAAAAGAAAAAAAAAGAAATATTAAAAGATAGTTGAAAAATAATACCACAAAAAAAAAATAACCTATAAAAATTACGCAAACATTCTATTTATTTAAGAGCTGTTAATTAAACAAACTTAAGATGTTTTAAGATGAATTCATTAATATTACAGGTAAATATACAAAGGTTTTTAACTTTCCTTAAAATTTATTTTCAATGAATCAATATTTGTATACAATATTGAAAGTTACAACATATGTCTACCTTACTTTCTGGAGATTGAATAATAAAATAGCACTATATAAGCAGTTGTTTGTTACACAAAATACGGAAAATTCTTCAAAAAGGTAATGTTTTTCTTTTACTTTCAATACTTGCAAAGGGGCGGGGATTAGTGCTAGTTAATTATTAGGATGAGCGAAGCAAATCCTCTACTAGGCTACACAAATTACATTTTGTCGTACACTTTACAAAAAAACTAATCAGTATTTTGACTTGAAATTAAACATAAAAATAAATTATGATCTGTAGATTTGCACAATATTATTCTTTTTACAGAATACCCTTAGAAAAATTATTATTTTTATTAATTTATTTTACATATTTTTCCATTACAGACGCCCTTTTGCAAATTAAAAAAATGAAACACGTATATTTTCAGAAGAAAAAATAAATCATGGAATTAGTAATTATAGATTATCATGATTAATTAAATAAATAAAATATATTTTCCTTATTCCGCCAAAATATCTCAAAAACTGTTTTTTAAATTTAATTAAGGAAAGAAATATTTTTGGACTTGACAGAAATAAAATATGATCTGTGGATTCTGACAATATTATGTTCTTAATGAATGATTTAACAAAAAACATTTTTTATTATTTTGTTGTATATATTTTTCCATTATACAGATTTATTTTTGTAAACAATAATGAAACCTGAGTATTTCTTGCAGTAAATAAAAATCATTCAGTCAGTAACATTAAACTTTCTTATATTAAAAATGTATGTTATTTAAGAGGATAATATACACTTTAACAGAATACTTTATTAAGATTGGTTCGAAATGGCACGTATTATGGTGCTCATTTCTTTTAATCATATAACAGTTTCACAATTTCGTTTATGAAATTTTTAAAATACCTTTTTTATGAAAATTATAGCATATTTTTAATGAATTAAAATTTGTGAAAATTCAATTATTTACATTCAATTATAAAAGTATTTTTCAATGTTAAGAATTCAAATACACAATTTATTCTTATTATGTAAAATCATTTATGCAGACGATACTTGCGCATTTTAAAAGAATCATACTATGATTTTTTTTTTTTTTTTGTAAAGTGGCAACAAAAGAATTATAAAGAAATAAAATTAATTGCTAAATTCATTATATAAAGTGCTATTCAAATTCGAAGGCTGGATAATAATAATAATATAATAAGTTAATAATTCTTAGTATCAACAAGAGCACATTTCAAATGCTTTTCCAGAAAATAGGATTTTGAAGAAGTAGCTTTCTTCAAGCTCTCTTCGAATATATTCATCATCGAATCTCATCAAAGATTATTTGATGCGAATTACAAAGATTGGTAAAATACCTATTTCAAACCATTTGAGAAAACACCAGAGGCTATTGGAAAATGTAAAAACAACTTTAAAAGAGCTTTTAGCTGAAAATTTAAAAATATTTTGTAAAATTTTGCTTCGAAAATATTTTTATTTACACCAATCTTATAAATAAAAATTCTGAGAAAATTCTTAGTTATTTGGCTGCATTTACATTTCTAAAATTAAAATGCACCAAAACATAAAATAACGTTTTTGCTTAATAAAGATGCAAAAGTAATGTAAAACTAGTCAGATGTGGCAATCCCAAAACTTTCTTCTATCTTATACCTGTTAACACTTCCTGAAAAATGCAGCATATCAGCACCACTTATTAGATGATTTACACCAAAATCTAATTATCAACAACTTTGACAACTTCTAACTGAATCTGAAGTTTGATGAAAATCCGTGCATTAGTTTGTTAGATAGAGCTATTGCGGAAATTGTAAAAAAATTCTGCATAGCTGCGTCACCTGTTGGACAATTTACACCCAAAACTAATTAGGACCAATTTATACCAGGAAGTAACTGAATCTGAAGCTTGATGAAAATTCATGCATTAGTTCTTGAGATATAGCTATTGCAGTAATCGTGAAAAATGCAGCACAGCAGCACTACCTGTTGGGCGATTTACACCAAAAATTAAACAACACTAATTTATATCAGGGACTAACTGAATCTGAAGTTTGATGAAAATTCGTGCATTTTTTCTTGTGTTAGAGCTATTGTGATAATCATGAATAATGCAGAATAGCAGCGCCACCTGTTGGGCGATTTTCACCAAATTGTAATCAGCACTTAACTATATCCTGGAATAACTGAATCTGAAGTTTTATGAAAATCCATACAGTAGTTCCTGAGATATAGTTATTGCAGAAATCGTGAAAAATGCCGCATAGCAGTGCCACCTGTTGGGCAATTTTCATCAAAAACTAATCAGGACCAGTTTATATCAAGGTCTAACTGAATCTAAAGTTTTGTAAAATTCTGTGCATTAATTCTTGAGATAGAGTGCCAACAAAATTTTTGTCACATACAGACTCACAGAGTGGCAGACAGAGTGACAGACTCATAGAGTGGCAGAGTGACAGACAGACATTTTCTAAAAACCATCAAATCGTGTTCAGAACATTTTTTGAAAGATGAGTCGAAAACAGCAAGCTGTATCTTTAGAAACAAAGCAAAAGATTTTAAATGAAGTCAGCGATAAAGAGCTGAAAAAATCAGAAATTGCGGCAAAGTATGGAATACTCAATAGCACATTCTCTACAATTTTAAAGAATTGTGAAAAGATTGAGGTGGCTTATGCTGTCTGTCAGTCAATTCAAACCAGCAAGAAAACGGATGCGCACAGGAAAAAATGAAGAAATTGAAATTGTTCTCTTACAGTGGATAAAAGAAGCAAGAAGCCAGAACATTGTTTTAACTGGTGCAGTTTTGCAAGAGAAAGCAAAGGCTTTTGCTGATGCTCCCGGTTACAATGATTTCACATGTTCTAACGGATGGCTGACAAAATTTAAAGAGCGTCATAGAATTGTCTGCAAAAAGATATGTGGAGAAGAATCTGCCGTAGATGAGAATTCTATACAGTCTTTATTAGGAAAGTGGTTAGACGTAAAAAAAAATTATGCACCTCGTGACATTTTTAACGCCGATGAAACTGGACTTTTTTCAAAGCACAACCCTCGCAAACACTTACTTTAAAAGGAGAAAAATGTACTGGAGGAAAATTCAGCAAAAAAAGAATTACGATTATGGTCGGCTGCAACATGGATGGAAGTGAAAAATTACCATTGCTCGTGATCGGTAACTGGCGAAACCACGTTGTTTCAAAAATGTTAAAACTTTGCCAGTTTGCTACGCTTCCAGCAAAAATGCATGGATAAACAATGTTATTTCTACGAAATGGTTACTTGAACTGGACTTAAAATTCTACTGAGAAAAGAGAAAAAGCTGCTTATTGCTAGACAATTGCAGTGCTCATAAAGATGTTCCAGCATTAAAAGCAATCGAATGCGTCTTTCTTCCTCCGAACACTACAGCAAAACTTCAGCATTGTAATCAAGGAATTATCCAATGCTTAAAAGTGCAGTACAGAAAGAGAATTGTTCATAAAATGATTCAATGTTTTGATAATAAAATGAAATTTTCTGTGAATTTACTAGAAGCTATAAGTTATCTAAGAAGTGCCTGGAACAGTATCACTACTGGAACTGTGAAAAATTGTTTCCGACATGCAGGATTTACGCATGAGATAAATGACGAAACTAATGAAACAGAATCTGAAATGACAACTGATTTAATAGAAGAAGCCAAAAAACGGGGAATTATTTCACAGAGATTGTTTGTCGAGTATATTTGCATAGATGATGATGTGATGACTTCGGAAATGACGACAGACGAAGATATAATTGCTTCATTAACTGAAAAAAAGAGATGACAACATCGACATGTGAGATGAGGATGAAGAATTTGACATAGAACTGAAAAGTTCAGTTTCATTAAATGAAGCTACCACAGCATTAAAAACTGTACAACATTTCCTTATGGAACAAGAGAATGCTTCCCGAGCTCTGGACAAATTAGATGAGGTCCGTACGTTTCTAGAACAAAGCAGTCTACAAAAAGTGAAACAAAAGTCAATAACAGACTTTTTTAAAAAATGATTAGCAGGTAAATAAACTTATTATTGCCTAAAATGATGACCAATTTGTTTTTTCTTACTTAAATTTTCTATTTCTTAATTAAAATTTCTATTTCTTATTAATTTATGATTTTAGCAGGGATATATTTGTAAGCTTATTTATTTAGTTTTTTTTTTTATCTAATATAGATTAAAATCTATTATAGATCTAATATAGCTCCACTATTTTGACGGTTAACATGAAATCCCGGATAACACGAAAAAATATCGCAGCCCCTTCAATTTCGTGTTAACAAGGTTCGACTATATGAAAATTGCATTATTTTTTTATTCGAATTCTGTTTTGATGGAATGCTGATATGACGTGAAGTTTTAGCTTTGGTGAAAAGTGGGCTTCGCCCACTTTTCAAATACTGACTTGAAAGTTGTTAAAATGATTGTTCTCATCCTAAAAGTCGATAATTCATAGTGATGCGGATTTGCTTGTCATGCCTTAATAGTCATTTAATCAGTGCTGCCTTACTTCCAGGGACGTAGCTACAGGGGGTGTGTGGGGGGGGGGGGGGTGCGACACCCCCCCACTTCGGTAAACTCATATACATTTGGTAATTTCACTTTCGTTCAAAAATTGCGTCATTTGGATCTGATTTTTTTTTTTTTTTTTTTTAAGAATTTTTAAAAACATATTACAAAATTTATTACAAAACATAAAACAATGTCAAAATATATTTAAAATTATTAAATATGTTCTAATTAGAAACTTTCTTTCTCTTTGCATTATGTAATTTTTTTTTCACTCAGAGTCGATTGCAATTTCACTTTTTAGCTATTCCATGGGTGTAAGTAGGGGGGGAGGGGGTTGTCCATGATACAGTATCCCTTAGAAAATTAAATATACATTCTTCATATTTCTATGCAGTATCCCTGTAAGTTAGAAGATTAGGGTAGATAATATCTTCGCTTCATTCAGGAAAGGAGTCTGGAGAAAAAGCCCTTGAGGGTAAATGCGTGCGTACACTCCTTGACCAATGCAAGTGAAATTAGAAGGCCAGACTTCTTGTTTGTTAAAATTCGTTTTGCTGGACTCTGAAAGCTATGGTGGGGTGGGGGATATTTCGCGGTTTTTTCGGGGCACAGGATGTCGCCAGATGTTTACTGTTGTATTGTCTGTTTTCAAATCAAAAAATAAGAGAGAACCGGGAATTTTTTCTTATCAAAGAAAATTAAACGGTGTAATAAAATTACATCAGCTACTAAGGATGTACCGAATTGTGATTTTGACCAAATACCGAATATTTGGCTAGCCGAGTAGTAACTATTCGGCTGGTGGAATATTTTAAAATTTTATTAATTAAAAAAGTTTCATATTTCATGGCATCTTCTGGTGAATTAAACCAAGTGAATATATATATTTTTTTTTTTTATTCTAAAACAAACAACTCAGCGAAAATAACTTTTCTACCGAATATTCGGCCTACAGGCGAACCGTATACCGAATATTTGGCTAGCGGAATTAACTTTTAGGCCGAATATTCGGCCAGTCGAGTAGTAACTAGTCGGCCAAATACCAAGTACTCGGCTGGTCGAATACTTTTATATTTCAAAGATTAAAGGCATTAAAATGTTAAATTTTAAAATAATTTTACATAATATTTAATGCAGAAACTTACATATTGATAAAAAAGAACTTTTTACAAGTAAACTTTATACATGAAAAAAATCTGCTTTGAGTTATTTAAAAAGAGAATTTTAAAATTTTGTTAATTAAAAAAGTTTGATATTTCATAGCTTCTTCTGGTGAATTAAACCAAGTGAATAATTTTTTTTTTAATTCTAAAACAAACAACTCAGCAAAAATAACTTTTCTACTGTCTTTGATTTAGCAAGGAAGTTTTTAAATGCATCTTAGATCAGTGTTTCGATTCGAATGGGTGATTATTTTCAGAGATTGTAAACATACACATTGTTCCTAAAAAAATTGTTACAAACTTTCAACAGAGAATGTGGTCAAGGCAAAAAAAAAAAAAAAAAAATTGAACAAGAAACAACACCTCGCTCCATTTATTCCATCAAAATTACAATATATTCAGTCAAAAATTCTGGGTGTGCAACTACAAGCCGAAACTGAATTTTCGTTCACAACTTTATCAGTAAATGGAGATATTTTAGCAAGATTTGTTTCAGATTAATTTAGTTTGTATTAAATGTGGTGATATCATTGAAAATGACTGAATTTTGGCCAGTGACGCAGTATAAGTACTATAAATTGCATTCTGAATAAAGGAATGTCTACCTCATAGTTGTTTAAATATGAAAAGTGGCAATTTCCAGCACTTCTCATCATGATATTTTATTTCACAGAAATCAAAGCAAGTTTGTTAAAAATATAGCTATGATATCTTCGTTAGGGTTAACAAATGAAAACTGATGAATGAAAATGAGATGAGATACACTTTATTTATAACTGAATAAGTGAATTGCGATTATGGTTTTCTGAGCGAAAATTGTCTTTGTTGATGTGATTATGCACCCTGAAAGTTTTTCTGTTTTGATTAGAAGCGCCCTTTTTCGTGAAAAAGCAAGAAACAGATTATTTACTAGAAAAGGTTCAGGAACTTGCATTTTTACACTGTTAATTCCTATGAAAATCCCCAAAGATGGTTAATTTTCTTAAGTAATACTTTACAAAAAGCAAATAATGTAAAAACATTCTCTTTTACTTAAATATGATTCTATTTCTAATTATTATGAATATCTTTAGAAGTTAACAGTTAAAAGTAGAAATTGTGTAAGATTTTTAAAAATGTTTTAAAAGTTTTTTTTAAGTATTCAGTTTGGCCGAAATCTTCATATTCGGCCTAACCAAATATTTGGTAACATGACCGAAAAGGCCGAATACAGAATAGATACCGAATATTCGGTACATTCCTATTAGCTACTATATATAATGGTATATTGTATCTTCGAAAAACTAAAAGTTTCTAAATTATTTTTTAAAAAATGCGGGAAAAAAAAATCTTAAGGATGTTTTCAAATCAAAAGAGCTACTTTCTGAGACATTTCTGATTTCATTTTTGTTCGGAAATTGGCAGGTGTTATTCAAAAACTATGTAGTTGAAAGACGTTTACCATTTTTTGGTAAACGCAAAAGATTTTTCAGAAAATATTGTCAAAGTTGGCGTTTTGAACCGAATTCCAGACACGGCAGCTCGAGAAAGGCAAAAAACTTGTCGTCATGTGACCACAATCGGTTATAACGCGATAAGTAATTTTATCAAAAAATGTAAAACTAGTTTCCATTGTATTCCGTTTCAACAGCCAGGTCTGCCAATACGCTTAAAAATGAGACAGAAAATGTGTCAGAAAATTTTGCGTTGTTCAGTAGGAAGCTCGAGTACCACTTTAAAGAAAAATAATGAGATATAGAACTATAAATTATTGGATTTTTTTCCTTTGTAACTTAATATAAACCGACGATATGCTTTAAGATCTGGATCTGTTCTTGTCACGGGGTAGTGGAGGGTATACGGAGATACACGCCGTATACCCTCTCTTTGGATTTTTTAAAGAAGCTCCGCATACCCTTTGTTTCTCAAATAAAGCATTAACGTATACTGTATCCATGAATGTTCATGACTGTAGCGTACACCCTTTGTTTTTTTACGACTGCAACACTGGTTCTTGTCATTCAGTTCGAAAAGATATTTTTTATTTATGTTTTTGAACTTGTTTTAAAATCATCAGTTGTATTGATATATAAAGACAAGTGCATTGATGATAAGCATTAATTTTTCTTCTAATTGGCGTTTTGAGACATAATTTACTTTCTGCTGCAAAGACTGAAAGCAATTTTTTCTTCTTTGTTTCCTGAAATGAAGGGATCTGAAAGTTAATTTAAATTAATTAAAAAAAAAATCCTTTGACTTGAATCAGGCTAATTCATGTAACAGAATCAACGCTGCGACCCACAAAAGAAAAAAAAAAATGCAAGCAAAGTAATTTTACAGAAAATAAAACAGTTTTCCACACTGGCTACCCTCTCTCCTCTTCCCCTTCTCCATCAGAAAAAAATCTTTTTGTGTTCAGCACTCTTTTTTTTTATTATTATTATTGCAAATTAAAATAACAATGTTTAATTTTTTTATACTTACGTTCAATTGCTCAACATGATATTTGACTATTTCAATTCTGATTAACTTTCTATGTTACGAGTTCCAGCTTAAAAATTCAATAGAAAAAATATCCTACAAATAAAGTGCAGCTTTGATTAGCCACATTTTGTGGTTTTTAAAAACTATTTAAAGCTGTTCTGAAATCGTAACTTGCATCTTTTTTTACACTTTCGTGGAGAAATTTTCATTTTTAAATGCACGAAATTTGCAGATATTCTTTCTTATTCGTAAACGAATAGCATTTCTCTTTTTTTCCTATAAAGGTAACTGGTCTTTCAGAAAATGGTGCTCAAGTTGACGTTTGGAACAGATTTTTTTAAAACGAGATAATCGGCAAAAGATCATTATGAGGTAGCAACTGATTATAACTTAATATGTAATGCATTTATCAGAAAATTTAAAAGTGCTATTTGATTTCAAAGCACTTCATGCCTCATGCCTGCTGGTTACATGCTTCTGGATAAAAAAAAAATGTCTACTTAAATGTGTCAGAAAATTTAACATTATAGAGAGGAGTAAAAATATTTTTTAAGAACAAGTGTTTTTTTTTTTTTTTTTTTTTTATAAACGTGGCATTTAATACGAAGTTAGAAAACTGTTTTAGTTATTTCAAATCTGAATCCGTGTATGGTGTATTTGATAATTTTGATCATATGTTACAGAAAAATGCACAATATATAGGAGGGTTTGTATTTTATTTTTATTTTCTTTTTTCTATAAATATTTATCCAAGTAAAAACGTTCTGTAAAAAAGTTCCAGTTAAAAAATTCTTCTGTCCGGCTTTATGCAACATTGTCTACTAAATGTTTCAGTCGTTCTCTGTAGTTTGTTTTGGTCCTTTGATCTGCTTTGTGGGACAGACAGTTGACATTTTCACATTGAAGTAATCTGCAATAATTATCCTTATTCTAATTACCAGAGAAAACAAAAACTACTAATTAACTAATTCTCTCATATTTATTTTTATTTAATTTTTATTAATTTTCTTATTTTATCTTACGTTTTTGCTTGGATAAATATTTATGGAAAATGGCCGATTTCTGAGCGAATCCTCGGAACTTCTATCATAGTTACAGGGTCGCAGGCCGTGAGTGGTATCCGGGAAATCGAAGTCAGATTAAGATAGTAATTGTTCCAATAAAGACACAGTTTTTCAGGGGACCTGATTTATTGTTCCTTTGTTGCATCCTTTTGAGAAATTAGGCCCCTTTTGGCTTGAGAGCTGCTAATTTACTTTATGGACATCGGGCTTGGGAATTATGTGTACCGCTAAGCGATACTTAGAGAGCCAAGTGTCGTGGAGTTAGGGCATTCTTTTGATGGTAAAAACAACTCTGTCCGGGGACCTGTGCATCGGTATAAATATGCTGTATTTCGCATTATTCCTGCTAGGGGCCGTTGAAGTCAAAGGAGGCGTCTTTAAACTATAATTGGTCGTTAGCTGAATGATTGACTGCCCGGGATACAGGCTGTGGTTTGAGTTGGCCGATCGAATGCAGCAAGACTTATAAATTGCACTTATTCAGCAAAAGTATTCTTATGAGATGTGCCAAAATGATCTTTGAAAGTTATAAAATGCAATGCGGGAAAACTGACTTAACAGGGGCAACTTCCTTCAATCAACTGAGACACAATTACAAAAGCATTTTAAAAGTTTTAATTTTAATTTCTAAATTTAAATTTTAAAAAGGGACAAAAAAGGGGATTTTAAAAAGGGGCTTAGCTTTTATCATTTCATATATATATATATATATATATATATATATATATATGGATATATAAATATATATATATATATATGGGGCATTCTCAAAATCTTTTGACTTTTGAGAAAAAAAATCTGACGAAATTAAACTTGCTAAAATAACATTTTAATCTGATAGACAAATGCTATAATGATTCAAAATAAAGAAAAAATGGTCAGCAGCGAAAAAAAATTTATTTAACTGAGGTTTAAGTTAAACTTGCGAGTTTAATTTTTCTTACCATTTTACCACTATAACTTTTTATTTTCTTCTAATTTTTTACTTATAATGAATTTTCATAGTACCCACAGGACATTCAAATAAGAAATAATGACAATGTAGTATTTTTAGTGCAAAATTTTGGTATAACATTGTCTTAAAGAGGTGTTAAAGAAGGGACGGTAATGTAAAAAAAAGGGGATGGTATAGGAAAAAAGGGACAAAATGGGGAAAAAAGGAACAAAATGGGGAAAAAAGGGACAAAATAGGGAAAAAAGGGATGGTAAGGATGGAACAGCAAGGAAACTTACCACTTATTTTAGGCAGATCATGTTAAGACTAAGTGGTAGCGAAAATGTTCATTGATTTTTAGAAACAGTTATTTACATTGGATTAAATTAAAAAAAATAATTAATTTACCTCGAAAATTGCAGGATTAAACCTTTCAGACGGTAAGACTACCAATAAAGCCACGGTGCTTGAAATTGATATTTAAATGCTTATTTATATTCTGCAGTAAATTTCCTGTCAAAGAATTTTAGATATTCTTTCTCTAGCATACTTCTGCATGAGCAAAAACTTGAAAAAAATTCCATCACTGCATCTGAAGTGATTTTCTGTATCATTTTAGAAGAGGGATGGTAAAAAATCTAAAACCCAGGGACAGAGTTCAAAAAATAATATCAACCCTGAAAATGTGTGCAGGTTAATTTTAGCTACGTATTTATATAAAACAATAGTTCCAGTTTCAGAAAAAAATTGCATCGAATTATTTTTATTGAAACAATTTTATCCAGACAGCTCCAAACTTCAAAATCAGCATCAGGGACACGGGACGGTAGATGAGTTTTCCATGTGTTTGGGCCCCCAACATCGTCCAAAACTTATTTATCTTGTTAATATTGTTGTGCAATCATGCATTGGGATGTTCCCAAGGATATGAAATAAAAAAAACACAAAAAAGTGTATTAAATAAAAAAGTATTATTCAGGGACATGAAAGTTAAAAGATTGAGAATGCCCCATATATCAATTTTGAACGGAGGGTGGTTTCGGGGTCTAGGGGTCATGATCGGTGAAAATATACCAAAATTTTTCGGAATCGTTTTCCTCCAAACGGCTGCAATAGGTAACTTTTTGTAATGAAAGCTACCTAAAAGAAAAAAACAGTGGTCTGTGAGATCGCAAATAGCAGATAACCTCTAACTACTGTGACAAAAATTGTTGCATAAATACTGTGAGCGGTCTCAAAGAACCCTTGATCGTAGAATGAATAAAAGGGTTGACTGACTCATAAAATACTGTTTTTGTGCTAAACTTTATGTAAAGGCCTATTATAATAAAAATTCTCCTCATTTAGAAGTCTTTAGCGATACTACTAAGTTTCCAAACAAATCAAAATTAAACTAACATCAATAGTTAAATTTAAAATTACAAGTTAAGCTATGAAAACTGAATATAGCAGCGGTCTGTGAGACCATTAAGACTTAAAACAAAATCGTTTTATGAAACAAGAATATTGATTTTTAAAAGTAGGTAGGTAGATACCTACATTCTATATTAAAAAAAAAAAAAAAAACAACTAGAAAAAGGAAATGGTAGTTAACTAGCTTATATTAGTTAAGTAAGCTGTTATATTTTATACAATACTAACTTATAAGAAATACAACTTTCCACAACGTAATTATGAAACGCCGTGCATCTATCTAAAACGATAGGGCAAAGCCCCGCATCTTAAACTTGCGCGTATCTTTGCCCCAAGACGGATGCGTACTTTTACCCCATTCTACAGTACTTTACTTAGCCGGCTACCTACAAGTTTAAACAAATGCGATCGAGGTAAACTATATGGCATTTAGAAGCTATAAAGATTCCGTTCTCCACTGAATTTTTGGATTTGTAAAAATCTGAGGTATTGTCAGCTGAACAATAAAATGAAATTTAAAAAATATTAGATGAAAATTCGAAAATTTAAACTTATTTCATTTTCATGCCACGCAGTGCTACTTTTTTCACAGGGTTTGAACACACCACTACTACACTTGAGACCAAACTACCACTTAGCATGTCACGATTGTAGAAATGTTTCTTCATATTAAATCAGCCAGTGCGTATCTTTGCCCCGTACGTATCTTTAATTGCGCCTACTCTATACTGTTTATTTGTCAGGAAGGGGCTGAAATCGTCATTATTTGTTAATTTTCTTACGTGATACCTTTCAAATAGCAAATAAAAAATGTAAAAGCCTTCTCCTTTATTTAAATATAATTCTATTTCTAATTATTAAATATTTTATTAATTGACAATTAAAAATAGTAGTTGTTTTAAGGTTTTTAAAGATATTTTTTAAAAAGGTCTTTTAAGTATTTTTAAGCTTTTTAAAAAGGTCTGGCCGAATATTTCAATATTCGAAAAAACCGAATATTTGGCCAAGCTGAATATTTGGCATACCGAATAGTTTTATATTTGGCCTAACCGAATATTCGGTAGTATGGCCGAATAGATATCCCTATTTTTTACCACTACTCAAATGTTTTTTAGAATAGTAAATTAATATGCTAACTATAATTTATTTTGAAAACAAGTATATATCAAATTAATTTACATTGTTAAAATAATAAAATTACTTAAGAAATTTTGCTTCTTGTAAAAAATAACAACAGCTAGCTTGAAACTGGATTAATAAAAATGTAATCGCATCCTAATAATATTTACAAGAAAGTACCGTATCAAAAATAAAACTGGCTCAAAAAAATTCATTCTCCTTAGGGAAAAAACATTTATTAAATCGACGTTATGAATACTTCATAAAATCTCAGTTACAGCTGGAAAAGGAATTACATTTAAAATAAGCATTATTTATCCATAATATGTCAAACAATTAAAAAAAAATCAAATTACTTATAAAATTTGTATATGAATTACAAAATACAAAATAACGATATCAGTAACATATACCTTTTTAAAATCACATAAGCCAAAATAAAATCCCACTTTGAATAATATTTAAAAGAAAATAACTTTAAAAAATAAGATACAACTTCAATATCTAATTTGTATTGATTTTTCTTTAGCAAAATCATTTAATATAATATCGAAATCAATATTATAAAATTATCACACTTTCGGGCCAAAAAGAGAAAATAACAAAAATAAATCACACATGAAGCTCTTGCTTAAATTAGAAATTATGATATGATGAGATATTTACATGATCATTTGAAATATGATACATGACAATTTGATTTCACGTTAGTGATATTTACAAAAAACACAACTATCAACAGTGAAATAATTCAATATATAATTAACTCTCTATCAAAATCGTTTATCATATTCTCCTAATAAAAATAATTGCATTTTCATCTGCTAGAATAATTTAAATTTAATACCAATTCTTAATCCAAAAGTGATTAAAAAAAGTATTTAAACAATTAAACAATACATTAATATCTTGCACAAAAGTAAAAGGAAAAAATAATTGTATCAAGAACAAATTAATTTCGTGCTTTTTTCAAAACATAATATAATGTTGCCGGTACTTAAAAATAATTAAATATTCAATTATATACACGCACGTTAAAAATATAATTATATATACAATGGCACTACTACTTACAGAAAATAAAAATTAAAACGACTAGCATAAATAAAACACAAATTTTAATACTTAAATTAACTTCTTTGCAAAACTGTTTATTCTGATGGCATAATTAACATTTTAAGCAATCGTATTTTCAGATTCTAGAATCGCTAAATATGAAGCTTTCTTGATGTTTAATCAAATTTTTAAATCAGAAAATGAACAGACAATTTTATCACAATCAAACACACTCAAATAAAAATAGACTAAAGAATATGAAGCTTTCTTGATATTTAATCAAATTTTTAAATCGGAAAATGAACAAACAATTTTATCTCAATCAAACAACGCACTCAATTAAATAAAAATAGAAAAAAGAATAAAGACAGCAGGAACAAATTACTAAGATGCATACATGCCTTGAAATTTCCAGGGTGTCTGGCACCACTATTTCTCTATGGATATTTCTATTCAATATTTCAATGGCAGAATTCCAAAAATAGCATTAAGTACTATTATAAGTAAAATAAAAATATACTTAACTGCAATCACCTTATTTAATAATAGAAGCCATAATATTTTCATGATATTAAATAGTATGAAAAATTTTATTTAAAAATTGCAGTAAAACTGTAAGTACCCAGAAATTAAACATCCATTTGAAATTAAATAATAAAAATGCAATCATATATTATATTGTTTACAATAACATATAAAAAATATTAAAGAAGAAACTTTTATGCACTAATTCTTTCATAAATTTAAACGAAAAATACAATTACATCTTAAAATCACATAGCCATTTAAAATAAAATTAAATGCAATCAAGTATTAGTAATAACTGCTTGAACTTAGACGTCAAGAATTAAGCAAACATTTTAAAATCTAACACGCCTTGCCTTTTCTTTCGCAAAATCATTAATTATGTCATCATAATCAATGTTAGAAGTAATTAAATTTTCAAATGCCAGTATTGCTAAATTGGATAAGCGCTCGAGCTATTGTAGACCAAGTAATTTTTTATAATTTTTAATTTTGAAAATGAACGTTCACTACTAGCAACCGTTATTGGCAAAGTTAAAAGAATTCTAATACAAATAAAGATATGGAAATACTTCGATTAATTTATTTTTCTGAATGTGATTTAAAATGTCAATGGCTGTCATCCCCTTTTTTTATGATATTCCTAAAAACGAGCAATTCGTTATATAAATTATCTAACTCTATATCATCAGTTAAATCCGTGTGTAATATTTTGCAGTTATTGAAAATATCAGTCGAGTTTACATTGGTTAATTGAGGAATATCATATAAAAATTGGAAAATGTTACTATGGTCGTTGAGCTGTTTAAATCTGTTAGTGATAGAATTATGGCAGATATCTATAAGATAACTAGATACCTCGATTTCAAATTTCTTTGATGGGTCATCGATGAGAGTGTCTGTTCCTTCGTAAGTGAATAATTTACTTTTGCGTCTAATTCTTAGAGAGGATGAAGGTTCAAAATCACTATTTATTTCTGTTTCGTTTGCAATTTCTTTCGCGGAAGTCAAAATTTGTTGAAAACCGCTAACGCGAAAGTCTTTTAAGAAGAGATTTAACAATTCTAAAACCTTAATACATTCTGGTATGATCATATTCGGACTTTGTAAAAGTTTTGATGCGATATTAATTTTTGTCAAATTTTCATGCCAAAATACTGCACTGCAAACAAATTTGAATGTAGAAATTTTATTGGCCAGTGATTTACTCTTACAAACTGTCTCACTATTTCTTGATGTATTGAATCAATCACTATCTCTTGAATTTGCAACCATTATTTTTGTAATCGGTTTCGTATTTCATACGATTGCATAAAAATTGTAATTTAGAACGCTTTTCGCTCACTTCATCCTTTTAAATTTGGAATTTTCTTTCGACAATTCTTAGAAAGCATTTGCATCTTTGAAGTACTTACCATTCCAAATTTAAAATGTTAGACCCCCTCAGTAACACAAAAAACTCAATTTAGAACATTTTTTATCTTCTGGAACCCAAAGGTGGTAGTGACAACAACGTAAAATATGGACCGGGGACTGTCACCATCAATTTGAAACCATTACTTCTGAAATCGGTTTATATTTCCTGAGATTGCATAGAAATCGCTATTTAGAACATTTTTAGAACACTTTTCGTTCATTTTCAGCCCTTTTAAATTTCAAATTTTTAAGGAACTCTTCTCAGAGAGCATTTACATCTAATAAGTAATTACCATTCCAAATTTCAAGTTGCTAGCCCCTTCAGTATCACAAAAATCACAATTTAGAACGTTTTTTAAAATGCAACGGCAAGTTGGTAGTGATGCCGACATGAAATAGATCCTATATTGGAGCAAGGGCTGTCATCATCAGTTTCTAACCATTACTTTTGAAATTGTTTGGGTACTTTCTGAGATTGCATAGAAATCGCAATTTAGAACGTTTTTCATCCATTTTCACCCCTTTTAAGTTTCGAATTATTTAGGAAATGTTCTTAGAGATCATTTATATCTTTTAAGTAACTACCATGCCTAGTTTCAAGTTGCTAGCCCCTGCAGTATTACAAAAAACGCAATTTAGATCATTTTTTGCTCCTGCACCCCCTTTGGGCTAGTGGCACCAACATGAAATACAGCCTATGTTGGAGCGAGGGCTGTCACCATCGTTTTCACACCATTATTTTTTTTTAAATCAGTTCAGTACTTCCTGAGATGGCGTAGAAATCGCAATTTAGAAAGTTTTTAGAATGCTTTTCGCTCATTTCAACCCTTTTAAATTTCGATTTTTTAGGAAATGTTCTTAGAGGTCATCATTTGTATCTTATAAATAACTGCCCTGCCTAATTTCAGGACTCTAGGCCCTTCAATAACACAAAAATCGCAATTTAGAACTTTTTTGCTTCTGCAACCCCTAGGTGTAGTGACACAGATATGAAATAGAGCCTATTTTGGAGCAAGGGCTGTCATCATCAATTTCCAACCATTACTTTTGAAATAGGTTAAGTACTTTCTGAGATTGCGTAGAAATCGCCATTTAGAACGTTTTTTAGAACTCTTTTCGCGCATTTTCACCCCTTTTAAATTTTGAATTTTTTAAGAAATGTTCTTGAGATCATTTATATCTATAAGTAACTACCATTCCAAATTTCATGTTTCTAGGCCCTTCAGTAACACAAAAATCGCATTTTCGAACTTTTATTGCTCCTGCACCCCCTTAGGGGTAGTGGCACCAACATAAGATATAGCCCATGTTGGAGCAATGGCTGTCTCCATCATTTTGACACCATTATTTTTTAAATACGTTGGTACTTCTTGAGATTGCGTAAAAATCGCCATTTTGAACGCTTTTTGCATGTTTTCACGCCTATTAAATTTCAAATTTTTTAAGAAATATTATTAGAGATCATTTATATCTAATAAGTAACTACTATGCCATATTCGATGTATCTGGGCCCTTCAGTAACACAAAAATCGCAATTTCGAATTTTTTTTTTTGCTCCTGCACCCCACTTATTGGTAGTGGCACTGGCATAAAATGTAGCCTATGTTGGAGCAAGGGTTATCACCATCATTTTGACACCATTATTTTTTAAATCGGTTTGGTACTTCCTGAAATTGCGTAAAAATTGCCATTCAGAACATTTTCTAGAATGCTTTTCGCGCATTTTCACCCCTTTTTAATTTCGATTTTTTTAAGAAATGTCCTTAGAGATCATTAGTATCTTATAAGTAACTACCATTCAAAATTTCATGTTTCTAGGCCCTTCAGTAACACAAAAATCGCATTTTTAGAACGTTTTTTGCTCCTGCACCCCCTTTGGGATAGTGCCATCGACTTAAGATATAGCCTATGTTCTAAGTTAGACTAACACCATCATTTTGATACCATTACTTCTGGAATCGGTTCGGTAGTTTCAGAGCTTTCCTCCGACAAATAAACAAACTTTACTTCTTTATAATATTAGTATAGATAAATTATAGACAGAAGGGAAAATTGTAAATCAAAAGTGGCGTTTTATGAAGGTCTCATTTTTTTGGATGGCGGTTTATTAAGATATTTTATAATTATTCCCTTATTTGGATAAAGATCCAGGACATTGAGAAATTAATGATATATGTGGGATGATTTTTTAAGCAAGTGGCGGTATAACAAGTAGTGTTGCCAGGTGTCCTGCGTAAATCTGGGCTGATTTACGTGGGACACCTGGCAACACTAATAACAAGGTTTTTAATGAAATATGCTTCAAAGAATACTTTTTTCAAAATTATCTGCAATCATGATCTTAAATTAAAAAAATATATATATTAACATAATATTTACCTGAAGTATGAAATGTTATTACTACTCGTACTACTGTTTAACCATACTCATACTATAGATAATGTCTTGGAATAAGGAAGATATCCTTCCTATATCCTTCCAAAATCTGATTTTTTACAGTCAATTAATGAAAAGAATTAACCATCGAATGACTGACGGACTCACAAGCCACAAGTAAAATAATAAAATACTAAATACATGACGCTGCAACATTATGAGAATTTGTTTTGGTTTCTAATCTCTGGCACCGTCTACCCTTTGTGAATTCTGCTGAGCTGATTTCAGTATAAGGCTTTTCTTTGAAAAGAAAAAAAAAAGCATGAAATTGTTTTAGCTACAATATATTATGTCTTAGTGTCGATTTAATCCATGTTCCATAATGAAGATTATGAACTCTTTGATTATTACTTGACTGTAATTATATGAAATGTACTCCGTATTTTTAAACAGAAGTAAGAAAAAAAAAATTTTGCATTTTTTTTTGACAAATATAATGGTAATGGATTATATGTTCAATATATGCCAAGCAAATGCTGCCCTTTATGTGTGCACCCTGAGGTGGCTGCCTCATGCCTGGCACCGGCCCTGCTGGTGATGATGGAATAGCAATAACTAGAATATGGCACATACAGTTTAAATAAGAATGGATAGATGATAGTAGTAGTTTTTGAAGACTCATTGAAATTATTTGCTGAAAAAAAAAAAAAAATTAGACCTATTCTGTTATTGTTAGATGGCCATTTCCCACCTAACCATTAAATATTCGATGGAAAGCTTGTGTTGAAAATACATGAATCCTTAAGCTCCCATAGAACCTCAAAGTTGCAAACATTGGACAACATTACGTGTTTTTGGTCCTCTGAAGATATAATAATATTGGTGTGAACAAATGAGCAACTGGATTATGTCTGTTGGTATCACAATAAGGGCATTATTTAAAAAGCAGTTTGTAAATAACCTGTCATTGATATGGAACCAGGGTTCGTAAATATCATGATATTTTCGAAAATATAAAAAATATCCGATATTTTCGATATATATCCAATATTTTCAAAATAGCCAACTTACTGTTGATAATAAATGTTTTCAACCATAATATAAATTAGAAACTAAAACATATTGCATTTAACATGAAACTTAATAAAACAATATTCTAAAAATGCATTACATTTTTTTTTTCACTTAAAACAAAATCAACCAGTAATTGAAATCAAACAATTTGCTTTATATACACGCAAAATAAATATACAGTCGGACCTTGATATCTCGAACCTCCTTATCTCGAAACCCTTGATATCTCGAAAAAAGAAATTTCCCCAGCATTTCCATCAAAATTCTTATGTATTTTCCATAATTATCTCGAAATATATTTTCCAAAACCCTTGATATGTCGAAATATTTTCCACAGAAATTAGTTGGACTTTTTACTTTCGGCTATTGTCAGTTGTAGAATTAGTTTGATCTTGATGCTGGTTTCACATTTTTTATTCCTTTGTTGATACGAAGAACTTAAAGGGTAAGAATGGAAGGCTTTTGAAACCAAAAACAGGGACAACATCATTTTTTGGAAGCTTTTCAGTAAAAGTGCACCGGATGATTCAGCTACCTGTGAAGAGTGGCTCTCAGAACTTCTTTCTCTTTTAAAAGACTATAAAGCAGATGATGTGTTTAACGCAGATGGAACTGTATTATTGCACCATAGTTTTCCCAACATAGCGTCTGCATTTAAAGGTAAAGAAATACGACGAGGTAAACCAAGTAAACTTCGTGTAATTGTGGTTTTGGCAGTAAATCAAAGTGGTAAAGAAAAGCTTCCTCTTCTTATGATAGGACGAACTAAAAATCCCAGGTACTTTGCTAAAATTAAGTCATTTCTAATGCTGTACAAATGAAATATAAAAACTTCGATGGCAAACGCAATTTTTGCTGATTGGCTGATAGGAATCGGTAAAACAACGGCTAAAAGTAAAATATACGTTCTCCTCTTCATAGACAATTGTAAAACCCACTCTAATCTTACAACGCTAAAAAATATCGCTGTTAAATTTTTGCTGCCAAACACAAAGTTTCGACCGGGACAACCATTCAACTAGGAGATAATCCGTAGCTTCAAAGTTGATGATTGAGCCCAAATTGGGAGAAACTTCTGAATAATATCCAATTCGTCATGTCTTAATGACAAATTGGATATTATTTAATCAAAACAAGTTTGTGTATAACACAATTTTGAAATTATTAAAACTTTGAGAAGTGTAATTTGTTAATTATTAGAAGATTATGTGTAGTTTTTGACGAATCTTATTTTTTACAGCAAAAAGCAGTTTGTGAGATTAGATTTTTAAATTCTGTCAAAACCTTGATAACTCGAAACCTCTATATCTCGAATTTTTTTCTCTTCCCCACAGATTCGAGATATCAAGGTTGTACTGTATATATATGTATAGAATTCAGTTGGCCGTGGGTTTTGCCGACCGAAAGTACTAGGAAATTTAAATAAAATGTATATTTTAAACTTAATATTATTATCTGTCACCTTTTAGGTAAACAGAAAATGTTTTAAAGTTCAAATTGTGTTTATTTTTGATGGAATCAAGGTGGACTAGTGATTTTTGTCTTATGATTTTATTTATTGAAAATTTTATGTTTTGTAAATAAAAATTTTAAATGCAAAAAAGTTTTTTTTAATTGAAGAATTAACATAAATGTAAGCTTGTCTTCTTTTTTATTCTCTAAGTACAGTTTAAGCTCAACCTCAAACCAGAAAAAAATTATTTTCAAATAAAACAATAAATAACTGATTATCTAAATGAGACAGTTTACCTTTCAATGGCTGCTCTGAATTAGGCGCATCCAACACTAAAGCGACACATAAGACATGTTGCTTGAATTCGCTGGAAAAACTGGTTTAAAACAACTTCGTTCTTTGTTTCGACCGTTTTTTGCGCTACATGTCGCTTGTCGTCTCAGTGTGGGATGTGCCTTATGTTCCAACATAACTGTTAGTTCTATATTTAAAAATAAAAGCATCACTGCCAGAAACCAAAAATTCTTTATGGTCAGATTTGTAGTATTTAATTTACAGAACAACAGTCAATAACAGTTGAAAAATTCCTTTAAACTTGTTTTGACTGAAAATATCAAAAATATCTTGCACAGTAAGATTTTGAAAATAAATATCAAAGATAGAAAAATATAGAAAATATCAAACATCTTGATATTTTGAATATAAATGTCAATATGAAAATATCAAACATCCTGATATTCTGAAAATAAATATCAAATAAATGAAAATATCAAATATCTTGATATTTTGAAAATAAATATCAGATATCATGATATATATCAATGAACCCTGTATGGAACAGAGGATTGTCACTATCAAATACAAAAAATGGATTCAAACCTGTCAGAATTTTCTCCTTTAACCCTCAGCCTACCAAAAACAGGTGGGTAAGTGTGATTGAAGATCGCACAGATGTTTTCGTCTAATGTTCCTTTCAAAACAGTTTATCCTTCAATTAATCAAAATCATTAATTTATAATTATTAAATTCTTAACCTTTTTCAATAATAACATAGATGACAACATCGTTCAATGTAATTTTTAAATTAATGCAATTGGAAGGTATGTTTTTTAATCAAATTAAAAATATTTGAGAACTGCCAGGGGTTTATCCAGGCATAATTTGAGGCCTATTTTGGGCCCTGTCACAAAAATAAATTTAATAAAACAGAGCCCTTCACAAAATTATTTTTAATAAAATAGGCCCCTTCACAAAATTCCATTTTATAAAAACATACTCTTAAAATGATTACAAAATTTCTGTAAAATTGAATATACATTAAATAATGAAATCTATTCCAAGAAAAAAATTTCAAACTTTGAAGCAGAGTATCAAACCAGGAGCCTTTTGATTAGCAGTTAAACATGTTATCACAGAGCTATTTAGTCAGCATGAAAAAGACTGAAATGAAGATTCTGTTTTAAAAATCTAAATAACAAAACTGGTTGAATGTCATTAAATTAATTCATTTAATTAAAATAATATGACATTTTCAAAATTTTGTGATTTGGGTTATTCAGCTATAAGTATGTAAAATTTAACTTATACAGTTTCTGAGAACGAACTCTGTGATGGACAGACAGAGGAATGAAATGAATAGGATTTCATGAGATGAACAAAGCCCTAAAAAACAGCGTAAAAAATTACAATAACGAATCCAACCTCAGTTAAAATTCATGAGCTTTTATTCAATATTCTTTTTAAATGGTTCTAGATTTTTACCAATTTAGAGCTATGAATACAAATTTAAATTTTATTTTTCTGTGGACCAACAGTAAGAAATGCTATGGAATTTACTCAAGATGTACAGTAGACTCCCTCAAATCCGCACAGCTTGGGACCAGAGGTTGTGCGGATTTTAGAATTTTAAGGATTTCTGGTCATTGATTTGTTTACATATTTGAAACATTAATTTGATTGGTAGTTAAGTAAAGGAAATTATAATGAATGCTTACAATAAAGTGAAACATTAAAATAAGTAAAATATTAAAATAATTTATTAGGTTAAAAGTAACTACTTATTAAAATAATTATGTAAAATAAAAATTTAGGAAAATATTAAATTATTACCGATGAAATCGATTCAATTCCATTTCAAAAGTCCTATGCTGCCATCTAGTGGCAAAGCAATCGTAGGATCAATACATTATTATTCGTTTTCAGCACTTTTAACTTTAGTAACTTTTTTCATTGTTATTTAGAGTCTTGCATGCTTTTTTTATACTGCTTTGTATGTTTAGAAATAAATTTGTCTATAATTTTTTTAAAAAAATTCGCGAACAATAATTTTAAAATAGCGTTCCGGTTTGTGGATTTTTCCATTTCGGATCCTGGATTTTTTATATAGATATGCTAATTTATATCAAAATCAAAAGTAATGTAAATTTATTTAGTAATAAATCAGCTGTAATAGCCAAAAGAGAATGATTAACAAAAAAAGTAGTAAAAAAAACATTGCGGCAGTCACTGATTTCGGCACCATCTTGAATTTTGTTCCTGCAACTTAACTGTAAATTTCATTGTTTACATCTGAAAAAATACACGGATTTAAGGGAGTCTACTGTATGTACCAAGAAATTAGAAATGTTTGGGGGAGAATTTAGCAAAAAATTACATGCATAATTTTTTATTTGTAAATCCTACAATTTCCAAAAAAGAAAAAAAATTAAGCTTTTTGTTTTAGATTTGTGTTTTAAAAATAATAATGAAAGAAATAGTTTGCTGTCTAATATTTTGATTTCTAGAAGTGTTTTTACCTGTGGGTTTTTTTAGGTAACATCATAGGTCAAAATTAACATTTCTGGCCACTGGCCAGTGCACTGATTTTTTTCACTGGCCAGTTTTTTTTAACCACTGGCCAGTAACAAAGTTATGTATGCTCCATACAAAAATGTATTTTTTCTAACTATCAACATTGTAATTTACTAATATATTTTACTTAGCATTCAATATGATTACACTTGAAAAAGTAACTGGCATTAACATCTAACAGAAAAATATAACCAAGAAATTCCTGCTTTCAAAATAAAAGTCAAACACATATTTGAAGATATTTAGACATACCCAATGTAATGCATAAAAAAGACAAGAAAATTGAAATATATTTTAAGAATTATTTTAATAAAATCTTGAATATTTTATTTTTACTACTAATTGCAATGAAATAAATTCACAGGAAATTTTCAGAAAGGTTATAGCAGAGGAGGGAATCCCCATCCCCACTAACTATTACTTAATACTTTAGTTAGGTTGTGAAGATTTTTTTTTTTTTTTTTTTTGCATCAATCTCGAAACTACGAAGTCTTTTTACTCGTCAGTAAACCTCTGAAGCTCTATACTCCTTAATTGATAGTGGGAGGGCAAAATTTTCTAATTGTTAATTGTGAATGCACAAAGTTTTTAGAATGATTATAGTAATTTGTTAAATGTAGGGGAGAGGGGGGCACCTTTGAACGTTTTTTTTTTTTAAATCCACATATTTCTTACTTGAATTATATTTATTGAATTTTAAATATTTTATGAGAGAAAGAATGTAATTCTGCATCATATAAAATAAAAAATAACAGTTTCTCAGGTAAATTAAATATGTTGTGAGGCTTTAAAAAGCTGAAAGTTTTCTGTTCAAACCTGCCTCATGTAGGGGTACCTTTGAACAAGCTAGGGGCACCTTTGAACACATTAACAAAATATGAAAATATTGACAGTTTTTATTAAAAACTGCGTATCTTTCTAAAATATAAAATAATAAGAATAAATTACACAATTACATTTAACTGAAATTACTAATTTTTTATTATTTAAGCAAATTTGTATCCATCAAAGCACATTGTTGAGACAGAACGGAGGATCCCTCCAATTGTGTTTAATTGTGGCTACTTTTTATATAATATCCTTAAAATCCACCAAACTGATATCTGATGCCTCTGGAAAATATATCGTATGTTCTTTTTTAACGAAGAAACCTGACATTAAGCAATTTAATCTGACCAACGTAATGCAGAATTCTTTTTGCATGAAATTGAACTAAAGTGAAATAATTTTCATTCAAATTGTTATAGAAAATGGATAAAACCTTGTTTTATGAAATCCAGAAATAATGTTTACCATTGTAAATGAAACAGTATAGGGTTTGTTATACAAATCTGCTAAATCATGAATTAATGTTGTGTATTCTGAATTTGCCTGTAGTTGAAGCCCTGCATCAGTACAACTTTCATATTAAGTATAATAACCAGGGGTGTGGAAATACATCATTTTACACGCCACTGGCGAGTGAATTTGTAAGCAGTCTTTAAAAAACTCCATGCCAAAAGATAAGCCAAAACTTTTTTTTTACTAGATAGCTATATTTTATAACTTTCCATTTTACTGTGATGTAAACTCGGTACTAAGTTGTATTCTTTGTTAAACTTTTCTCTCGTGTATATTTCTTAATTTTACATGGAAAAAAAAATATATATTTGAAAATGTATTGTAGCAATAGTAATCAATTATTTTTGCAATCGCATAAATTTTATTATAGCAATTTCCAACTGTACATTGCATTTTTCAGTTAAATTGCAGTATACTCTCCTTCGCCAATCTCCTTCGATAACTGCGCCAATGTGGCAACCCTGGTTTATCGGGCTGCTCCTCTGACGTCACCAAATATGGCAACCCTAAGATTTCTCTTGAGAGAGTTGATGGTTTAAACTCCTTGTTTTGTAAGCTGCTTTCTAATTGGACCGAACTGGGCGCTTATTTTTTTTGTAAAAGGCTTTCTTATTGGACAAAGAGGAGAATCAGGGAACATTTTGAATTTGTTTGGAAAAACGTTATAGATATTGATACTGCTACAATGGATTTCACGTCGACAAGTTCTGTGTGTTGCAGTCGCGTATTTTTATTTGTTTTCTCAGTCTCGTATATTTTGAAACAAGTACCTATCTGGATAATTGCATGACAGATGAGAATAAATATTTGATCAGTTATTTTCCTTTTATTTTTACCTGTATTTTTGAGCGTTGTTTGAATTATGTATGAAAGAGAGGCTGATTGTTCCAAGCTATGAATGACTAAAAGTGACAGATTGAGTGATGCTTTTGAATGATATCCTAGAGCACAAGGTAAATTATGAATAAAAAAATGGAGGGTTCAGAGAGGGTGGTAGCCCCCCTGATTAAAAAAAAAAAAGAGCCCCTCTGATTAAAAAAACAACAACATTGTTTTGCTCCCCTTACTGTTAACAAACGTTCTTTTTTAATAATTTGGGTAAGTGAAAGTTTTGTTTTTTTGTATATTTGATAAAATGTATAATTTAAAATATAGGAAATGTATTTTTAAAAAATGTATTTCGAAAAAATTTGAAATTTTATGTATTTTTTATTTTTACTCAAAAATACAGGTTAAAATAAAAGAAAAATAACTGATCGAATATCTATTCTTGCATTTTAAGCATTTGTCTAGATTAGGGGTGCACAACCTTTTTAAGAGAAGGGCCACTTACAAAAATGCATGGGTTTTCGTGGGCCACATCACTAACATAGAGATAATTCTATTTTGGGAAGATGGGGAGATCTGTAGCCTATAAAAAACATGGTTTCATAGGAGTGGCAGTTTTACCCCTTTAGGTTCCCCTATCCAGTCAAGATACCATATTCGATTCAGTTGGCAAGGATATGTCAACAGTTTATGTTTGTATAATATAACAAAGTTTATTTTCAAGGAGTGAAAATATTCATTGACTTTATTCGGGGGATTAAATTTTGCTTTATTAAAAGTGCTAAAAAACAAACATACATATGAAAGTGGCTAGTGCCGAAAAAATGTGAAATTTATGAACGAAATTAAATTGACAAAACTCTCATTTTTTCCGCAACCGATCAACAAAATTTTAGATTTTCCTGCGTCTGATCGACAAAATTCGGGATTTTTCCACACCTTATAATGGATTTCGCGATATTTCCGCGTCCTGTCTACGAAATTCGCTATTGTTAACTGACTGGCAAAATTTCATATTTTTTCCTTTGGCGAATTGTGATGTAATTAAATTATATAACTATATAAGTTTAAGCAGAGTTTAAGTTAAAAAGGCAGAAGAAACGTTTATTAGCTGAACAACCCCAAAACCTATTCGTAAAATAAATCAAAGTCTGGAAAGTCAAAAGCATATCTATTAAAAATAAAGGCAAGACTGTGTAATTAAATAAATACCAAAGAAGTTTAAAATACACGAAATGTTTATTAAAAACAAAAAGATATATATAAAAACAGATTAATCATTTAAGTAAACTAGCTTTAACAGAAATAAACTTTAACAGAAAAATATATTGCTTTACTTCGTTAATTATATCAGGGAGCTTCATAACAAGAAATATGAAAGAATACTTTCAATTTAAAAAGAGCATATGTAATCGACACTCCAGAGCAAGCTAACATACTATCGTCGAAACAACTCAAGATGAACAGCACATAATTAAAGACTCCAATTCCATAAGTCAATAAGTTGATCCGGACGTCAGTAAAATGAACTGTAGAAAAAGCAACGGTGGTGATTCACAAACAATCTACAATAGATAACTGGATCACAACTATTCAAAGCCGTCATATTCATTTCACTATAAAAACACTTCATCTGTGAATCCACTTAAAGAAAACAAGACATTACGAAACTCCATCACTCACGCCGCCACCTTCCTGTCGCTCGTTAAACACCATATCAGAGGTTAGTAGGTCAAGGTACGAAAGGCGAGATAAGAATCTACTGGCCGGCACTTTATACGATGCGGAGAAACGAAAACTAGGTCATTACGCAATGCAACTGACAGCTTCAAACACGTGCAAAGATGACAACATGATTTGTACATCGTAACGTGATAGCTGTCAGGATTACGTCATCGAGTACTCAGTGGAATTATTGAAACATGACAGAAGTAAATAGCGAAGTAACGATACGTAAGTTAAGAAATAAAACAACGTTATTTAAGAAGAGAAAGTGAAAGGAAATAAATTAAGTTAATTTATTATAATGCATTCTATCTTACTGTAAATAAAAAGTACTTTAATAAAGGAAATAGTGAAATAAAGATAAATAGATTTGTCAATGGAGATAGGCACGTACGGGGACAAGAACAGGTATATATTGTTATCAAATGCCCCCCCCCCCCCCCCCCTCTTGTCACACGTATGGCATGAAGAAGGACGATTGCCTAAAGGATCACCATAAGCACATGAATTCCCAATTACAAACATGCTGGTACCTACATAGACTAACAAGTACCCACAGCTCCGACATGACGATAGCTCCAAAGAACTTTCTAAAAGAAATTCTATATAGAAAAACTTCTGATATCCACAAGATGAGCAGCTATATAAAAATCCACATCTCTAGCTATACATAAAGGTTACCAATGACCTAAAAAAAACTGCAAGCTCTGGAACACCGAACACATAAAAATACATGAATATACAGATAATATAATCAATACATAAATATATATTAGTAAAAACAAACACTTCTTCCAACAGATATCCCACAGCAGCACTTGATATCTATATACTATCTGACATTACCCTTAAAAATGCAGAATATCAAGTAAAAAATGAAACAAATGATTCTTTTACAATTCTTTAAAAGATTTAAAAGCTTAGAATTGCTAGTATATCCCCATCTAAAACATGGTTCTCTGTTACAAAGAAAAATATATATATGAAGCAATTTTTGAAACGTCATTTCAGTAGAATCATTTACAAAGATTTTTTTCAATACTGGTGAGAATGAAATATGGCAGTCTCAAATAATCAAATAAGCTTAAAAATATTTAACATCAAAACGCTTGTTCCTGAACCACCAACATGATATCAAAAATTACAATCTACTAGTTTAAAAACCATAAATATGCAACACCTCAATGAGCTCTATTAAGGCTGCACTATAAGTGTTCTATGATGGATAAAAACTATGCCCCCCCCCCCCCCCAAGTAAATCCAAATAGATACCAGGTGATTTCACTTCTTATTGTATAAAACATGTCGACAAGAGACCTTCAACCATTTAACTATGTATCCAGGAAGCCTGACAACGTATAAGATAAACTTAATAAAAATCAATGTTGGAATATGACTATCATTCATACATGATGAAACCCCAGAGTTGATCTCTCACCTCCTCTCAAGGATCCCATCATACCCTTACAGAGGATAGTTTCATTCCAAAAGCGGTACCGCTACCTCTGGCCAAAGGATTTCAATCATACCATTCAACCAACATAAACACGCAGATACATAAGGTTCAATGATACTCCTGAAGACTCAACAAAACAAAAATTCAACCTAATTCAATTATTAATGCCAGGGAACAGTTATATCCATCACACATAATAACCATGGTCGCATCACATGAAGTCAAAAAGGTGGCCAGGAAAAGAAATGTCCAGAGGATGTCATCCAGTCAAGTGCAAAAATTTAAAGGGTCCTATATCTTCAAAAAGAGACCAACGTATTTCAATATTACAAACTTGACCCCCAAAAAAAAAATTCAAACTATCCAATCGCCAATTCAACTGTTTGGCAATCTTAAATCACAAGTTTCATCCCCCTTTAACAGCTTTAATCATAACTACCACTTCCAAACTTCAAACCAGGGCTAAAAATAACCTGATACGTATGAGAGGAACAAATTAAAAATGCATCTGCAGTTCTCCAAAGAAAAACAGCTCCAACTTCCTTATATTTAAATATACTTTATATTATTTTCAGCATCTCCTTACATGAAGCAAAATTCTGAAGAATATTTTCAGATTAAACACAGTTTCACTCCAAGTTGCCGTGGGGAAGTGTCAAACTCGTCAAAACATTTGAAGTTAAAAATATCTTCTCCTTCCTTTTATAAGATAGAAATCCACCTGGTCAGCATACAAAACTTCAATGAACTTTGAATCCTCAAAAATTTAAATAGATCCAAACATAAAAATTTTAATCATAAATGACAAAAGCAAAACCTCTACCTCTTCAAATACACAGGCAACTAGCTGAAAAGATATATGCAGAAACAATCCCTCTCAATAATCCAAGATTTAAAAAAACATTCTATTAAAACAAGCTACAGAAACTTGTCTGGAATCACCCCCTTTTTTTTTCAAAACCCCTCCATTACCTCTAACTCTCACATTGTAAAACCAGCAAGCTCATTTCCAAATGAATCGGCTTTTCACATTTAAAATACCAACAACTTATACTTCTGTAAATTAAAACAGATTAATTAAGCAACTAAAAAAAAATTGCTAAACTGCCAACCCAAGAAAACCACCAGAAATCATTTCCACTCACTAACATATCGAATCCCAAAAAGTTTAATTACAAATTTCATAAACAAAGGAAAATCGATATACAAGATTCTATAAGAACCCTAGAAATTCTCAAAGGATTCCCTCAAGTCAGCAAAATCTAGAAAATAGAAAAATAAAACCTCAAATTTAAGTTTAATTTTTAACCCCCTCACTGACAAGCCCGTGTTAATACGTTCACTAAGCTCCAGGTTTCACTGCAATACAAGCAATATTTAAAGTAATATAATTCTATTGATTTAATGTATTTTTAATACATTGAACAATGATTAATACTTCCAAGGATTGCATTCATATTCGTTATTAAGTTTTTTTATAAAATGTTCAAAGAATCATTTTTTTTAGCATATAAAACAAAATGCGGAGAAAACAACATTACAATTTTGCCCTTTTCCAAGACAGTCGGAGGGTTAAAGTAAAAAGAAAATGTAACATTGCTCAAATGAGATCCCAAACACAATATCCACTAACATTACAGGGATAAAATTTAAGTGAAGACTTAAAAATATTTGTCATTACACTTAATCTAAAAGAATCTTAAATGGAATCTACTCATTTTAATATAGGCAATGTACAAAAATTAAATAATTTATGCAAAAGAAAATAAGTTAAATTTAACATAATAATTATTAACAGATATCAGAACTGTAAACCCCTTCAAAAATGGCTGCTGTGAGCATTTTAGTAAAACCACAAAGATTTCTCCCATTAATTTTAAATTCAGGCATATCCAAAAGGATTTCTAAGCATCTCCAGAACCTCATTAGCATAAAACTGTAGAATCAAAAGCAATCAGTACAAGCAATTAATTTTATTTTATTAACAAAACACAAAATATATGTAATGCATAAAAAATATAATTCTGATATAAAACTTTAAACAAGAAACCAGGGATCACTCTAGAGAGGTTTGGCGGGGCGGCCCGCCCTCGTGCCCTTTTAAAAAAAAAAAACCCGCCCTTCTTGCCCCTTTTCCAGGTAGAAATCCGCCCTTCTTTTTCTCTAGGGTAGAATCTTGCCTTCTTTGTATTGTACTTTCAAAAATTCCCCACTATCATTCCTTTTTAGATTGATAAGTCTGGAATAATTCTCCCCTTTTTCTCCCACTCTCTTTGTTCTCTTCTCTGTGGTATGTCACTAGACCTCCATTGAACAAAACTTAAGGGTGTATTCCGATCCAAACTGCTTATTTTCTGATTCATTTTAAAATTCATTTTTGCTCTCAAACGCATCAAACTGGGAAATTCTGTTATTTAGAAACTACATAATGTGCCGTGCTTAATAATTTTTTGATAAATGCAGAAAATACTGTAAAAAACGATGTCAAAGTTGGCGTTTTGAACTGATTTTTCCGAAGCGGGCGATCTGGGAATGAAAAAAATGGTCATACTGAGAAAATAATTGCTTAAAAATCAAATTCTAATTAATTGATTTGAAAATGAAATCACACGGCATGTTAAACATGTCTTCAGAAATCACCCCAGCAAGTTTCGTGTTTTTACTTTTAAAAATGAGTCTGAAAATGTATCGGAAAATTTCGAGCTGTTGAGGGTGGAAAAATATTTTTTCGAATACACCCTTAAAGGGGTAACTGAAGCAAAAAATTCTTTGTCATTGATTCATCTCACCAGCTCTGGTGAAATAGTATTATGACCATTTGTTCTGATCTTTGACCACATGATAGCTTACAGGAAGTCTATAAAAAAATCGAGAAAAAGAATTTTTACTTTTATTCTGTAGTCAAATCAACCCGTTTTTCTAAAAACAGGAAGAAGTTACCTTAAGTTTTAAAAATGTCATTCAAAAATCATAGGAAAAGGGAAAATGAACGTGAATATATTAAAGGCTAATGTCAGGCGAACGTCTTTTTGCACGCTTTTTTGCTTACGTAATACGTAAGCAAAAAAGCGTGCAAGAAGACGTTCATCTGATATTAGCCTAAATACACAAAGAGATGTGCTAAAGTAACGGATTATTTCACGGAAAAGACCGAGAAGGTACTTCCATTATTTTTAATGCTTTTCATACGGTAAAATTACGTAAATTATAAATGTTCTTATAAGGAAGGGCGGCTTTAATATCTACGTTTCTTTTTTTTTTCGGCGCCCTACGGTCGATATATTGTAAAGAAACTTAAATTTTAATCAAGAATTTTGTGTATTTTCCTTCTCATAGTTTTTAGTGCCCCGAGCAGTCCGACCCCCCCTCACTAATTACAAGAGATCTAAATTCCGTCCGAAAGGAAGTCTTTTTATGATTAATTTATTATCCCAACACAAATTAAACTTCCACTCGGTCATCTTTTTCAATAGATAAAATCTTTCTCTTAAGTCTCAAATATCTTCATTTAAAAAAAGAAAAAAGCAAACAAAATCGTAAAATAAAAAGCGGCCTTTGTGGAGATCGACATTAGCTATTTAACGCAAAAAAATCATTTAAAATGTATTGAAATGCAAACTAGGTATTTCAAAAATTTCACCCATAGGATTAACATTAGCGAGCGGGTGCTTTTGCGTGAGGGAAGTAGCGTCTTAAAAGTCTTACGGCCGCCTTTCCTTCTCTACTCGATATCTTGCAAACTATAAATGCGATTTTTAATCATGAATTAGGCGAAATCTCCAAATTAAAATTATTGATAAAAGGAATTTATTTATTAGGGATGCGGAATATTGATTCCGCATCCCTAATAAATAAATTATTTTAGGCGCAGGGTAGACGGGAGGGCGGAATTCACGGCAAAAATGTTAACTAGGAAATTTACATGAGACAAAAAAGCTGCATCAGAAGGCAGTTTGGTTCCCAAATCTCTCGGCAGAGCGCAAAAATAGCCTACTTTCAAAAGAAAAAAAAAATCGGCGTTCTGTATATATATTTTATCCAAGTACGGGATTTTTACAAAATAAATGTTTTCCACCCATTTATTTATTTCCATTTTTACCCTCCTATCGTCCTATCTTTCACATATAATACAACCAGAAACAAAACTCCTAAAATATACTGCTCAACTGTTAAACTACTTTTAGATGCTTATAAATTAAATCATGACAGAATGAAATACCTAAACTACATTCTCATTCTCAAGTACTCAAAGATTATTCATAATACGCATCAATAAACAAACATTTTTCTTGAACGTGGTATATCACGTAATCGGAATCTGCAAAGTCAGATAAAAATAAACAATAGTTGAGTTAGAATTTACTATCAGAAGAAAGAAAAAACAAAATTAACTATGCATTGGAAGTAGAGGTCTGTGCGGACCATATTTTTATGCTTCGGCACAGTGTGAAAGAAAAAACTTCGATTCGGTCCGTCCGAGCCTATAAAGAAATCAGTGAAAACAGGACCGACCCGGCCCGTGCAAAGTCAATTAAATCGGGCCCTTTCCAGCCCGACTCAATTTCTGCAAAAAAAAATTCCAATTTTCTTTTAGATACGCAATTAAGATTATTTTAAGGAATACTGCACACATATTTATGGGAAATTTTTACAGTACGTTTTAGATTACGTGTTATTATGACAAAAAATACACAATATAATAATTTAGAATAAAAGAAAAAAGTAGCTTTAAAAACATCATAACTTTTTAAGCTGTATAATAAAAACATTTCTGAAAATATTTCTCCATAATTTATTAACGCTGAAATCTAAAAGATCCACTTTCTGACACATATCTGAATTCATTTTTTTCAGAAACGCAAAAAAAAAAATAACAGGTGCCCTTATTCAGAAACTATGTAATCGAATGGCGTTTCGATGTTTTAATACAGACAAAAGATCTTTCAGAAAATACTTAATTTTCTTATAGGTTCGTTTAATTTTTTCGTCGGCTCGGCCTGGCACGATCCACGGCCGATTTTTTTATTATTAGATTCGGGCCGGCCATTAATCTTTTTTCTGCTGATATGGTCCGGATCTGGATTTCTTTGGACATATCAGTCTGATAATTGTTTTTCAAAGTTTTTTTCAAATTGTGACAAAATGCCCCTTTAATAAAGAATGGAAAATCCAAACGATAAGACGGAATTCCCCCCCCCCCTTTCCTCCATCTTTACAAGAAGACATTATTGGATTCGTGAAATTTTTCGACAGATTTATACGTTTTAGAACGTCCTGAACACGATTTGACTGTTTCTAGAAAACAGTCTGCCGGTCTGTCCGTACGTGACAAAAATTTTATGGGTGCTCTATCTCAAGAACTATTGCACGGATTTTAATAAAACTTTAAATTCAGTTAGACCTTGATATAAATGGGGGCTGATTAGTTTTCAGTGTAATCGCCCAACAGGTGGCGCTGCTATGCTGCATTTTTCACGATTTCCGCGATAACTATATCTGAAGAACTAATTAAAGGAATTTCCTCAAACTTCATATTCTGTTAGACGTTGACACAAATAGGTGCTGATTAAGTTTTGGTGTAAATGCCCGAACAGGTGGCGCTGTTATGCTGTATTTTTCCCAATTTCTGCGATAAGTATATAGTTTGAACTTATGTACAGATCAGGGGTGATTATGAGTAAAAAAAAAAAAAAATCTGAAATTCACAGAAAATTTTCTGAAAGGTTACAGCAGAATGGGGGGGGGGGATCCCCTCGCGACATTAACTATGCGTTTTTTCCGCGGCTTTTTGACGAGTTTTGCGTTTCTTCCGAGGCCCTTTGACGAGATCCGCGTTTTTTCAGTGATCCAATAACAAACTTTGCATTTTCTCTGCAATCCTTTAGAGTAAATTTGCTTTTTTTTTCGTGATCCTATGATGAAATTTGCGTTTTTTATCGCGATTTTTTTGATGAAATTTGTGGGAGGTTTTTTTCGCGATCTTTTGACAAAATTTGGCGTTTTTATTCGCGATCCTTTGTCGAAATTTGAAATTTTTTTCGCGTATTTTTGGCGAAATTTGCATTTTTGTTCACGATCCTTTGACGAAATTTCTTTTTTTCCGCGATTCTTTGACGAAACTTTTGGTTTTATGCCTTGATACTTTGACAAAATTCGCGTTTTTTACCTGATCCTTGAATGAAATTCGCGTTTTTTCGCGATTCTTTGACGAAATTTGTGTTTTTTCCGCGATCCTTTAGCGAAATTTGCGTTTCTCCCGGGATATGAAAGTGTATTATTTCTGATATTATATAAAAGTAATATTAATGTGTTTTCTAAACAGTATGCAGTTATTACAAAAATGCCCTTTTTTAAAATAATGTGCCCTTTACAAAAAAAATTGCCCTTTTTTGTAATATGCGCCCTGCCCTTTTTTATGTTCTAGAGTGATCCCTGAAGAAACACAACATTGCATGGATTTCAACATCGTATTCAATCACCAGGTTAAAAACCTGCTCATTATTTAGTCAGGATCATATTCCAAAAACTATTAAAACTTGAGCACAGATCAATATACTTGTCAAAAATCAAACCAATGTCATGAACTTTTATAACTATGAATCTTATGGAGAGAAATTTTAAAATGACATTCTATTAACATTATATGCAATGACCCCCTATTAACTTTAAACTTTTAAAAACTAACAATTGCAATATTTTTAAAATCATAGCTTACAGATTAAGAGAGAATTTTAAATATTTTATAAATGGTTAAATATTGATCATTTAGAAAAACATTACTAAAAACCAGAACTTAACAGGGTTAAATAAAAAAACTATTCAAATTTTAAACTGTTAACAAACTTAGGTAAACTGGAGGTAAAGGTATAAACCCTCCGCACTTCTAAAGATAAGTTAACAGCCAAAAAAAACTTTAGATACTCTTAACAAATCCCAGTTATTGCAACTAAAAATAAAAAAACTTAAACTAAACCATCTATTAAAAATTTACGATATTTGATATTAAGGGATCAATTAAGTTCAAATTAAAGAAACTTATACTTGATTACTGAATTAAATCCATCTGTCAAAAATGCATAAGAGGTAGAAATCAACATTTTAGATCCAACAGAGGGAAAAGCTTAATTTAAAAAGTGATCCCAAAACAAGCATTAATCCTTCAATTACTATCAAATATATTTAAAAATAACAATAGTATAACCACTTAATATTTCATAATTTGCAACAGATTAAAATGATGAGGAATACTTTAAGACGTTACATTAATATAACAATTACTAAAAATTACTATGGGACATCAAAGTTGCAAGTCCTTGGGCGTTTAACTAGAGACATCAATGGCAAGTAATTTTCACTAGGAACTTTTAAACTAAGCAAAAGTTCAACTAAAAATGAAGTCCCTTTAAAAAGCAAAAGGTCAACTGAGAATAGAGTTCCGTTTAAAAGACGAAAGTTCACCTGAGCATAGAGTTCTTTTAAAAGATGAAAGTTCGTTCAACTGAGCATGAAGTCCCTTTCAAAAATTGAAAGTTCATAAGAAAGGGTCAAAAGTTCACGATAAATTCATCACTTCGACCAAAATATGGCCCAGCACTGTATCCGCTGCCTCCAAAATAACCTTCACCAAAAATACAGGAATAGGCTTGAATCAATGAATGAACAGTATCTCTTAAAAAATTTCACACTGGAGACACTTTCAATAAACAGCAACAGATAAACACTAACTCGATGAAACAGATCATGAAAATCCCTTTGAACTTTAACAATATCAAAGACTTTATATAAATCTTTAAAAATCCGTGGACTTCAGGTATATATCTTCACCACGTTATCTTTTATCGGCTCATGAAATTTAAGTAAAATGATGCATTTCACCTCTTTGATTAGCAGCAATGTGGCTTTAAACATCAATGTCATGAAGCTCCAAAAAAAATTCTTTAATATATATTTAACCTTAAAACTTTACATACAATTATTTAATTTTAACTACTAAAAATTCAAAATTACTTTATGTTTAAAAAAAATTTTTACTTTTGTTACCAATCATGCAAAAAAAAATTTTTTTTTTAAATTCAGAAAAATGTATAAATCTAAACGTTTTTACCTCAAAAATTTACATTAAAGTTCAATTTTTAAAAAAAAAACTAAATAAATTCATTTATAAACTACAAATTAAATAAATATTAATCATTTAAAACTTAAATTAACATTTTAAACTCAAAAAGAAAAATAGAATAACTGCCCCCCCATCGCAAAACATCGTTTAAAAAGCGATGTGCATTAAGCTAACGCTGAACTTATCAAAGTCAAAAACGGCAAATACAAATTATTATATCTTAGAAATAAATATATTAAAATTAACTTTAATAAAAGCATAATAGAATAATCAGAATCTTAAAATGTCTCATAAAAGAAAACCCCCCCCAAAAAAACTTTTCCTTTTAAATTTTATTAAATAACTATTAATCATATATATTACTAAACTATTAAACAGGTTAGGGATCGGCCCATAACCGTGATGTAATTAAATTATATAACTATATAAGTTTAAGCAGAGTTTAAGTTAAAAAGGCAGAAGAAACGTTTATTAGCTGAACAACCCCAAAACCTATTCGTAAAATAAATCAAAGTCTGGAAAGTCAAAATCATATCTATTAAAAATAAAGGCAAGACTGTGTAATTAAATAAATACCAAAGAAGTTTAAAATACACGAAATGTTTATTAAAAACAAAAAGATATATATAAAAACAGATTAATCATTTAAGTAAACTAGCTTTAACAGAAATAAACTTTAACAGAAAAATATATTGCTTTACTTCGTTAATTATATCAGGGAGCTTCATAACAAGAAATATGAAAGAATACTTTCAATTTAAAAAGAGCATATGTAATCGACACTCCAGAGCAAGCTAACATACTATCGTCGAAACAACTCAAGATGAACAGCACGTAATTAAAGACTCCAATTCCATAAGTCAATAAGTTGATCCGGACGTCAGTAAAATGAACTGTAGAAAAAGCAACGGTGTTGATTCACAAACAATCTACAATAGATAACTGGATCACAACTATTCAAAGCTGTCATATTCATTTCACTATAAAAACACTTCATCTGTGAATCCACTTAAAAAAAACAAGACATTACGAAACTCCATCACTCACACCGCCACCTTCCTGTCGCTCGTTAAACACCATATCAGAGGTTAGTAGGTCAAGGTACGAAAGGCGAGATAAGAATCTACTGGCCGGCACTTTATACGATCCGGAGAAACGAAAACTAGGTCATTACGCAATGCAACTGACAGCTTCAAACACGTGCAAAGATGACGACATGATTTGTACATCGTAACGTGATAGCTGTCAGGATTACGTCATCGAGTACTCCGTGGAATTATTGAAACATGACAGAAGTAAATAACGAAGTAACGATACGTAAGTTAAGAAATAAAACAACGTTATTTAAGAAGAGAAAGTGAAAGGAAATAAATTAAGTTAATTTATTATAATGCATTCTATCTTACTGTAAATAAAAAGTACTTTAATAAAGGAAATTGTGAAATAAAGATAAATAGATTTGTCAATGGAGATAGGCACGTACGGTGACAAGAACAGGTATATATTGTTATCAAATTGTCGAAATTCACAACTTTTTCTTGCAATAATTAGCCGAAACTTGCGATTTTACTGTAGCTCATCGATGAAATTTGCAATTTTTTCGAACTTATTCGACAAACGAACTAAAATAACATCTTAAAACACCATTAAAACCTTAAATGTGCATTTAAGGTTTTGATGGTGCTTTAAAATATTATTTTAGTTCGTATTAATTCACACCAGTTTCAACATATTTACTTTAATCGACAAAATTCGCGATTTTCCTTCTGCCCGATGAGCGAAATTTGCAATTTTTTTCACGCCTGATCGGCAAATTTTGCAATTTTTTCGCTCCCGATCGACAAAATTCGTGATTTTTTCACGCTCGATCGACAGTACTCGCAATTTTTTCGCGCCTGGTCGACAAAATTCACAATTCTTCTGCGCACCGTCAACAAAATTTGTGATTTTCCACTGACCCATGGTAAAATTTGCAACTTTTTCTCGCGATAAACTGACGAAACGCACGATTTTTCTCCAGCCGATCAACGAAATTCACGATTTTCCCGGGACAGATTGACGAAATTTGAGATTTTTCCTTACCCAATCAACAGAAATAGCGATTGTTTCGTGCCCGTTCGACGAAATTCGCGATACTTAACTGACTGACGAAGATTTAAATTTTTTCCCTCAGCAAATTGCCGAAATTCATGACTTTTTCTCTCGATAAACTGACGAAACTCGCGACATTTCCGCGCCCGACAAACAATCGATTTTTCTGCGCGATCAACAAAACTCGTGATTTTTCGCACCCGATCGACAAAATTTGAGATTTTTCTGCGCCCGATCGACGACATTCGCGATTTGTCCGCGCCTAATCGACGAAATTCGCATATAGTAAGTGACTGACGAAATCTGCAATTTTCTCGCGGCAAATAGGCAAAATTCGCGCCTTTTTCTCGTGATAAACAGACAAAATTCGCGACATTTGCACGCGCGGTCAACGAAACACTCGACTTCCCTGCGCGCGATCGACAAAACGCTTGATTTTTCCACGCCCGATCGATGAAATTCACGATTTTTTCGTACTTGATCGAAGAAACTCTTGATTTTACAACACCTGATCGACGAAACTTGCAGTTTTCTGCACCCGATCGACGAAACTCGATTTTTCTACTCCCAGTCAACGAAATTCGCAATTCTTAATTGACTGATGAAATTTGCAATTTTTCCGTGGCAAATTGACAAAATTCATGACTTTCTCTCTCGATAAACTGAACAAACTCGTGATTTTCCCGTGCTCGATCAACAAAATTCTCGACTTTTTCGCGCATGATCGACGAAGCATGCATTTTTCCGCACCCGGTCGATGAAATTGGAGGTATTTTCCGACCAGAGACTGAGGAAATTAACAACTCGGGAATTTCCTATATTGATAAAAATGGTATCGGCCGGACGATTAATGAAATTCGCGATTTTTAACTGACTGATGAAATTTGCAATTGTTTTCCGGCTCAAATTGATGAACTGCAAATTTTTTCCTGCAACCTATGGTCAAAAGTTGCAATTTTTTGCCAATTATAAATTGACGAAATTCGCGGGCCACTTGTTAACCCATCGCAGGCCACAGGTTGTGCATCCCTAGTCTAGATAGATACTTGTTTCAAAATATACGAGAAGAGAAAACAAATAATAATTTTGCGTACTCTCTCCCGGATGTTGCTGCTCTGGGAGTTAGTATGCGAAAATGCAGCAATTTGGCGATTTTTGAAAATCGCGCCAAGAAGGAGAGTAAACTGTGATTGCACCCATTTTTCTGGCGAGTAAAATAAATCCTTGGCTGGTAAAATTATCTGAAAATTCCCCACCCATGATAATAACAATTAATCTCATTAATTTTCATATTTAAATAAAAATTTCAAAAGTTATAATATTTAGATACATCTACAACTCTTTACTTCATAGTTTTAATTGTTCAATGGTGTCCCATCACATGAAGTTTAGCATTACAACTATTTTCTCAATTAGGTTTGAGAATTTGAATAAAACAAACCTTCTAAGTTAAAGCTAACATCCTTGTTTGTATATTAAATACTAAATTATAATTTTAGGAATACAAGATTATCAACAAAAAGCTTACAACTTTATTTTGCTAAGTTTAGATTCAAGAAAGCAAAATAAACATATCTTGCTTAGACAGTAGTGTGCATGCAATATAGTAAAGCTTTGTATTATTGTTACATTGAAGCAGTAGTACTGTGCTGCTGTATATATTTAAAAAATATAATTTATTTAAAGGAAAATATTTACAGTGTTCAAAGGTGCCCCCAGTTCAAACGTACCCTCCTCTCCCCTAGTGAAAAATGGCAGTTTTACTTACATCAAAATAAGAGTTACTAGGTTGCCTACAAAATGTATATAATACAGTATGGTATCATTTATCTGGAAACCAGTTATCCAGAACAATATTTCCAATTGACTAATTTAAGAAAAAAAAATTATGTTAGTAACAATTGTTTTTTGTTAGTTTTTGAAAGAACTAATAAAAAGATGTAATTTTCAACTTAAAGCTTTTTCTCTATTCTATCTCTGACCATTAATGATTACCTTCATGAGCCCTACATCTGCTCAAAGTTTCATAAATTTCTGCACTTGCAGGTTGAGAATGTTCTCTTGTTAAATATTAGGATACAAGATTATATTAATAATTTATTATGCAACTAAACATCATAACAATATTAAGAAATAAATGAACAAGAAAGTAATGCAAAACTTTAGTGCTGTTTTCACGTTTTCCATTTATTTCTTAATATAACGGGTTCAAACCCCCCATTTTAATCATAAAAAGATGTTTTTGATGGAAAACTCTAGAATCATTATATTATTTATTTTGAATTTCTTTACTCGTATGAAATGTGTCATGGGTATAAGGCCAATGTATTTTTGTTTTTCATATCGGTGTTTATATTTACCCATCGGTCCATCTTTCCTCAGTTAAGCATTGATATGTTGCAAATTAAAATTGTGTTAAATCATACAAATAAAAAATTATGAAAGCATTAAACATACAAACAAATATGTCATATGTAGAGTATGATAAAAACATAAACTTAACGTTTATAGCAGAAAATGCCAAATTAGTGACAGCATTGTTGCCATTGTTACAAAAGCTCGGCATAAGATGAATTACTTTGTTTTCCAAACTGCTATCAAATTGGAAAATAATTTCAAAACAGTAGAGGAGACTTGATCCCTTTTTCAGTTTTTAATTTTTATTTTGGAGAAAACAAAATTTTTAAAAAATGTTTCCAGTTATTATTAAAGGCTCATGTGTCTTTCTTGTTGTAGTATTTTTTTTATTTTTGAAAAACCATTTTCAAAATAAAAATAAATTGTTTTCCAGAAAATAAAAAAAGGATCAAGTCTCCCCAGTTGCAGGGAGACTTGATCCTTGAAACAGATGCATTGAAATGATTCAAATTAAGTAGCAGAAATTAAATTTATTGTTGACTAATATGTAAAAAAGGAGAAAAACACAAATAATAATCAAAAACAGTAAATCAATTGTAAATATTAAAATTATAGCAGCTCGAAGAATTCCACCAAGCATAGTTGGTTTGGATAGTTTTTTGACAATGTCATCATCGTCCACAACACTATTGTCAACATTTTCTAAATAAATAAATTGGTCGAAATTAAGTCCTCGATTTCTTAGAAAATTAATTTCACTCTTTGTATTTCTTCTTTATTCTGTCTTTTAGTTGATGTGCTTGTCAAAATTTTTGAAGACCCTGTTTTCACTTCTTTAGATTTTCCCATTTTTGGCAAAGAAACTTGAGGGAAGACTTGTTTGTCTTCTGGTTTAACTGTAATTTTTTTTACTGCTTGTTGGAGTTAATGGTTGATTTGAGACGAAAGATGATAAAAAATCATCTTCAGAAATTCCTATTTAAGGGATATATTCCAGTGATTTAAAAGTCATTTATTATGTTAATTTTGTCATCATGGCTTTAGAATAGGCAATTCCGACCAGTTCAGCAATTTGATAAATTGTTGTCCTTTGAGCAGGATGATTAGTCATTCAGCCTTGAGCAGCCATATTAAAATATCTTTTAAGTGGTCCATATATAGAACGATCCAGAGGCTGCAGTTTGTGAGAAGTGTGCAATGATATTTTTAACAAAATTATTCCATTTTCTTTGGCATAATTCAAACTCTCAATGCTTATATGGTTATCATGATCATTCATTATGATTAACACTTTACTGTTTTGATTATAATATCTTGCATTCTTTACGAAGTGCTGTAAAAATTTTGCAAAGTTAGACGTATGTCTCACATGCGCAATAATCCACTATGTGCTTGCTAACTATCATATGCAGCCACAATTAACTTTTTATCTTTGACAACTATCTAAAATCAAGGCAACCACATTCTAACTAATACAGATAATATCTAAATGTCACAATGAGAAGTGGGGGGTTAGTAAAATTTAACATTAATTTAGCTTAACTTTGGTTTGGGGACACTCGACCCCCAGGATCAAGTCTCCCCATACAACAGGGATCAAGTGTCCCTAATGTGCATGTTTTGGAAAAAAAGTGGCTAAATCAAAAATAAAGAAACTGTACTAGATTTAAATAACACCATTTAAGCAGTAAGGAATGTTAGTATATTATATCAATAACATTAAATAATTTAGTTATATTTAGCAAAAAATATGAAACACAAACTACCTACTCAAAAAGAAGTTTGATTGTAAGAAAACAGAGATTCCTTTCTTACAACAAAAATAAAAATGGCTGAATGAAATTATGTTGCTAGATCTATTGATAAGGAATCACTTTATTAGTTTTTCCAGTTTCAGAGACTTAATAGCATTTCTTCTCTGGTTTTAGACCTAGGGATCAAGTCTCCCTAGGGATCAACTCTCCCAAATCTCCCCTAAATACTAAACTTCTCATATGATGCAGGGCAGAAGCTTAGTCAGTACCCTAATAAAGTCAGACACCTTTTTCAATTTAAATAAGTAGTATTCATAATATAAAATTTTCACAGAAAAGTGATATACCTTATATATGCTTAGGTTCACTGTTTATAAAATTTGGCAGACCAAAAATAAAACTTACAATGGTAACATCATCAAATATTTACAAATGCCCAACAGAGTTGCTCAGGTTGTAACTACAGTAAACGATTATTTTTAACTCAGTAATACTGAATGGTAAAAATTCCATATGAATTGAAAATCATACAAATTTTAACTATTTCATTAAAAAAAAAAAATCAAGATCAGTTATGAAGTGAAGTGCGAGCATTTCCCGATATATATCATAAACACAAACATAATTTAAACATAAATGTAAACATAAATGTAAACAAATATGTATCAAGTCTAATAAATGGTATATAAACTGAAATTATTATTGTAGCGTAGAGTGTGACACTGAAAAAGAATTATTAATTTCTCAAAGCTTTTTTTCTCTTGACACATACTTAGTGATTACAAACCCAAATTTCTCTAAAAGTAATTGGAACATGTTTTAAAACGTATCATCTTTGGTAACAAAAAAAATGAATTAAGTTAAAAGCATAAAACACATGATAAAGTGCAAACTGCATCATTATTTACGCAAAAAGCTATCGATAATACATTGAAGCACAGATTTCGAGAACCATATATCATACTAACATCAAAATTTTTATGACACACATAAAGAAAACGAAAAAAGTATTGAATATTCAAAGCTATAGATGTGGCATCAACCAATTACTTTAAACTATAATCTACATTATATGACAATTTTAATTAATTTGGAAAAAAAGAAACATCGTAATGATCACTGTTTATTATCAGCATACCTTTAAGTAGATTATTAAATGGATGAAAGGCCATAACTGATATTTATCATCCCAATTCCATATTACAACAGATCTTTAACATTTTGAATACAGTAGGTTGATCACAGTGGAAAGGCATTTTAATAAATTTGTAGTTTTCAAAGTATAAACAACGTGACACAGGGTTCAAAATACACAAACATACAACACAATATCAACAGCTTCAGCCTCACTTCAACAACCATTCCCTCAAGAATGTCAAGTATTTAGAATCTTCATGCCCACTGGCTGGAGGAATTAGATGACCGTTTAAGGTCACGTGACACTGTCTTCTGCATCAACTTTCACAGACTGCCTTTATCCATGGTTCTAAATTATGGGGACATATTGCCGCAATCCAGGTTGATTTTTCACTCTTAGCGAAATGAGATCGACCAATCAGAAGCCTGCATTTTTGCAACCATTTCGCTGTTTACTCAGAGTAAAGATAAGAAGTAGAGGACGAAACTGTTCTTTCAGTCAGAACTTGCATAGATTAAGGCAAGGACCAAGATGGGACTGCTGCGTTTACACTGTTGGGGCGCTGCTTTTAACATCAATGTTTAAACTATATTCGTATTTTCAGATATTATAAATCTTACGATTAAATATATTTAAAATGATTCACAAATCCCACTTATTTTTTCGTCGAACATCTTTTATTTTTACAAAACAAAAACTGAAACTTTTGAGCTGTTGCCAACTCAACAAAACTAAATAAATTAAACCACAACAGTACTCTCCTCCCAGTAACGAAGTTACGTTACAATATATACAAAAAATGTTAATTGCAAAAATAACAATGCACTAAAATTTGAACATTACTTAAAAAAAAATATGTATGTGCTAGTCTCGAAATCTCACAGGAAGTTTAATCGTTCGTCCCGAACGTGACTGTTTTTCAGGAAGTTTTTGGTCTTTAATATGAGAGTCATGTGGTGCTTTTGCAGGTTGTATTTTCTGTGTTGGTTGCTTTGTAGCAAAGTCTGGTGTTTGCAAGAAGTATGCAGGCTTTAACCTATCAATAGAGACAGTTACAATTTTGTCTTTGATTTTGAGCGTGAAATATTTTTCGTTTCTATCAACGACTGGAAATGGACCTTCGTATGGGGGTTCCAGTTGCTTTTTAACTCTGTCTTTGCGAACAAACACATGTGACGTGGTTTTTAAATCTTTAGGAACAAATATTTTTTGTACATACTTTTTTGACACAGTTCTTGGTCCGACTTCTTCCATCACTTTTTGAAGTTGTTTGGCAAAATTATCAGGTGGTGTAGGAATTGTACTTTCATGGAAAAATTCTCCAGGTAAACGTATGTTTTGTCCATAGACCATCTGGGCTATAGTATGTGCAGAATCTTCTTGCATGGCAGTGCGTAGACCAAGAAGAACAGTTGGCAGTGTTTCACTCCAGGCTACATTATTGTGTGCCATTAGTGCGGTCTTTAGAGTTCTGTGTAATCGTTCGACTTTTCCATTGGCTTGGGGGTGGTAGGCAGTCGTGTGCTGCAATTTTATCCCACACATTTTTGTCAGGATGTTTAAAAGCTCTGATCCAAACTGTGAACCACGATCTGTGACGAGTCGATATGGAGTTCCAAATCTAGAAATCCAATTACCGTAAAATGCTTTAGCAACTGTGTCGGCTGAAATGTTGTTCAGCGGAATCACTTCCATCCAGTTAGTATACCGATCTATGCAGGTCAGGCAGTAGATATTACCGTTTGATGGTGGTAAAGGTCCTATCAGGTCAATATGAACATCACTGAACCTTTCCGATGAAGGTTGAAATTCACCGAAGCTTGATTTGGTATGTCGATTGATTTTGTTCTTTTGGCAGGCCATACATGACCGGGTCCATAGCTGTACATCTTTTCGGATGTTTGACCAGATAAATTTTGATGTCAGGAGTTTTACAGATGATTTAACCCCAGGATGAGACATTCCATGCATTTGATGAAATATTTTCATGCGATAGGATTTAGGAATATATGGTCTTATATTACTTGTTGAAGTTTCACACCACAAAGACTTTCCAGAAGGTAGCGGATACTGCTTGAATTTCAGGGAAGTTTTGGATGTCTTCAAGTTTCGGAATTCTTCATCTTGACCTTGCTCATCAGCTATTTTATCATAATCGATCAAAGAAATTTCTTCAACTCTAGATAGTGTATCAGCAATGATATTTCCTTGACCTTTAATATGTTGGATATCAGTTGAAAATTGTGAAATGTAGTGTAAGTGACGAAGTTGGCGAGGAGATGCTTTCTCAGGTTTTTGTAGGAATGCAAAGGTTATGGGTTTGTGGTCTGTATATATCGTGAATTTTCTTCCTTCTAATAAATGCTTGAAATATTTGATAGAGAGATAAATACCAAGTAATTCTCTATCGTAAGTACTGTAGTTCTTTTGTGCATCATTTAGTTTCTTAGAATAAAATGCGATAGGTTTCCATCCTTTATCTTCATATTGTTGAAGTACTGCTCCAATTGCTGAATCTGAAGCGTCTGTACATAGTGACAGAGGTAGTTCAGAATTCGGAAATGATAAGAGTGCAGTATTGGCTAAATCATCTTTGCATTGTTGGAACTGTTTTTTCGCTTCATCTGTCCAAGGAATTTTTCTTCTATCTTTCTTTCTTGCTCCCTTGAGGTAATCATGTAAAAGAGATTGGTTTTTAGATGCATCTTTTAGATATCGACGATAAAAATTAATGATGCCTAGAAATGTTCTAAGTTCATGAATAGTTGTTGGAAGTTGATAGTTAAGAATGGCTTGAACCTTGTCAGGTAAAGGACGTGAACCTTGAGGAGTAATTAAATATCCCAAAAATTCTATTTCTTGTGCTCCCATGATTGATTTGGAAACGTTTATTCGAAGACCGTAATCATTTAATCTTTCAAACACTAACTTGAGGTGATTTTTGTGTTCTTCTTCACTAGTAGATGCAATAAGAATATCATCTAAATAGGTGAAAACAAAATCTAGACCTGAAAAAACTTCATGTACAAATCTTTGGAACGTTGCTGGTGCGTTTTTCAAGCCGTAACTCATCACATTAAATTCATACAAGCCGAATGGCGTGATAATTGCAGTTTTACACCTATCTTCTTCGGCAATGGGAACTTGATAGTAGGCTTTAAATAAATCAAGTTTAGAATAGATAGTTGTATCTCTCAAAATGTGATAAAAATCTTCGATTCGCGGAATAGGGTATCTATCAGGAATAGTTTTTGCATTTAATTGTCTGTAATCTCCACATGGGCGAAAAGTGCCATCTTTTTTCGGAACCATATGAAGAGGGCTTGACCATTGAGAACTAGAAGGCCTGATTATATTATTATTGAGCATAAATTGGAATTCTTGTTTCGCTATTGCAAGTCGTTGATGATCTAACTGTCTTGCTTTAGAATGGACAGGTTGACCTTTTGTAATAATATGGTGTTTAACATTATGTTTTACACTTGATAAAAATAAATTTGGTTTGGTTATTTCAGGATAATGCCTTAACAGAGTATAAAATTTAGTGGAATTACTTACTGTACCGATATTACTATCTTCACTGATGGAAGCAACTTCGCCATTAATACTTAGTTGAGTTACTCCATCAATTAGTTTCTTCTTATGTAAATCAATTAACAAGTTAAATTTGTTTAGAAAATCAGCGCCCAAAATACCTTTGTTTATCTTAACAACAATAAAAGGAAATTGGAATTCTCGCCTAAGTCCTAAATCAAGTGTTAGCATCTTTATACCATACGTTTCAATTTCTGTGCCATTTGCAGCATATAGTTTGTAATCAACGGATTGTTTATCTTGAGAAGAAGCTGGTAAAATACTAACATCTGCACCGCTGTCCACCAAGAAACGTCCCATACAACCAAAGACTGCCTCCGGACGTCCTATATGGTCCTATATAGAGCCGAGAGGTCCGATACCCGTCAGATCCTGTACAGAGCCTAATTTGGACGTTCGCAGGACGCCAGAATCCGGACGAACCATCCACGATCGTCCGGTGTTGTCCTGAGAACATCCGTGTCACCTGTACGCATGCGCAAGAAATTCTGACTTCAACTGCTCTGTCCGGTTGTTGTTGAAACGAAAGATTTTTTTAAAACAACTGTGTTCTATTACTTATTTCTTTTAATGAGGATTGAATTTATCCTAAAGGTAAGTAAACTTTCGAATCTTAACTTTTTAGAGTGAACTTTTGAGTTTTGCACTAAAATATAAGGCTTTTGTCGTAATCTATACCATGAGACAGGCAAACTTTCATAGAAAACATATAAACAGTTATAAGCATTTTTCATATAAATACTCGAAATAATAATGTTGTATGATCGTAAAACAAACCTTTGTTCATTATATTTTTACTGAAATAGTATTATTTTTAAAGATAGATCATTTCGTGAGTCATCAAAACATTGTTTATGACCCATTGTTTGGGTGTTGTGTTAGATATAAAAATACATTAAACATTCATTTTGGTGATGATGAACAAGTAAAAATATTCATAAAGCTTTAAATTCAACTTTTAAATCTATTTAACCATTAAATTTATTTATCTTTAAAAAATCTAATAAAAATACTCGTAAAGTATATTTCATTCCAAGAATAACCTGCTTATAAAATTAATTTTGTATAAGATAAGGATTTTTAAATTTTCTAACTAAGCCTACATGTGGCCCAATAGCAAAGATCCAGTTGGGGACCCTGTGTGACACTTTAACAGCTTCAGTTTGCCTTCATTTATACATATATACTGTATTAAAAAAGTATATATAGCTGGTTTTTAGCTTGCTTTTTTTTGGATGGGGGGAGTTCAGTGAGGCACACAGCACCACTGAAAAAAAGATAAAGTACACTGTTTTAATTCTTCATTTTAAAAAATGTGTCACAGTTGCTTTCTATTAGGTTTTTATGTTGCATTTCTGTGTTGTTTGTTGTTTTGATGTGTTTAAAATCTGTCGTATTTTCAAAGAAAAGATTTTTAGAATAGCTTATTTCATCTGTTTTTCATTATAAATAACATTTTAGCCTTGTCTGTGTTCCCTCTAAGTCATTATTTAAAGACGCTGCACCTGTCTTTTTAAAATTGGCAAAATACACCTTGCTTTCTTTTTTTAATATAGTGAAATGTACCCCTATTTTTGTAAAAATATCTCATAAAACTCTTTGACGAATCGCAGTATTGCAGTATTTCAAAATCTGTGTGCCCTAGAGCTTTCAAAAATTATAGAACTTCCTTATTTCTTTAGGAAAACAGGTTATTCAATCATTGTAATCCAATTGTGTTTTTTAAATTTTTAATCCATAAAATCATTTAAAGTTAATGTTTCTTTGTTTACCATGCATAAAAATCACATTTTTTTTTTTTTTTTTTAACAATCACTACTATACTAAACATGTTAATGCAATTTCTCTTGAAAAAATAATTCAAAATATAAGAAACACTCTATATCTCAAGTTGAAACATCATGTAGGTGCAAATATTTGCACCTGTTTAGTAATAAATGTTTTTGAATCATGTAATAATCACATTGTTTTATTTATTTTTTTTTAAGTATTCTTCCCTGTATTTATTTTCTGTTTACAGTAGTAAACACTAGGCGTTGGTAGCAAAATTTTTTCAAATTCTTGCTCCATCCCATATATTTTGTTAGTTCTGCAAGCCCAGTAGCAGAAACAGTGCAGCACAGCAGCGGGCATTGTAGATTATATTAAACTTTGCAGATTAATCCACCAAGTTAAAAAGAAATGCTGGGTTTAAAAAATAGCTGAAATTTGCTTAAGTTGCTAGATTTATTGTATTTATTGTGTCCTTATATTATATTTTCTTTATAAAGGGAAATTTTGATTACTTTAAGTGTTTTTGTCATTTCTTATGATAGTAGGCTTATTGAGTCGCAGATAAATTTTAGTTTGCTGCAGACTGACGCAGAAAATTCTGCTTCTGGGTCTGCAAGTGTACATGATCTTAAAACTGAAAGTAAATAATACCATTTTTCAGACATAGCATTTTTATTTTTTAATTTTTATTGGTACTTTTGTAATAATTTTAACTGGATGTCTAAACTCATTATTAATTTCAGTACTTCTCTGTTATCCCATCAATCACTTTTCTTAAAAAAAAAATTATTGCCAAAAAATTTCAACAACTAATAAATAAAAAGTAAGAATGTTATCATTGAAGTTAAAAAAAAAAAAAAAAAAAAAAAAATCAGAAAAGCTCTGCTTACTAATTTGCTAACTATAAATTTTAAACGATATATTTTACAATATACTATTATTGAAAACTGAAATAAAAATCTTGGATATTTAATACATTATTTTTCTTAACTGTACCTCTCGTCTGGTGAATGTTTAAGCGATATCAATTGAAACAAATCTATTATATGAAACTATGCATCATAAAATTTGTTCAATAGTTTTTCCTCTTTTAATATCATTTTGTTGCTGTTTAAGAACATAATTGTTATTTTAATCAACAAAATATCTAATAAATCAGTAAAACATCATTAAAAACAGATATAAACACATTTGACATCAAGTAAATGTGCCGCTACGATCATGTAATTTTGGCATTCAATTTTATAGTTTGATGGTAGCTTTTTCGGTACTCCTCCATTTATCTTGTCGACTGCTTTCAATAAAAATAACTTTGGCTAAAATAGGATTAAATGCCAAAGATACATGATTGTAGCGTTACATTCACTTGATGTCAGATGTTATTTTAATCCATAATACTATATATGATGTGTTTATGTCATCTTATATGTGATATCTTATATGTGTTTGTCATCAGGGAATTTTTAATTTGACCTTTTTCTGTATTTTTAATGGTGTTTTATTGGTTTACTAATTATTTCATTAATTAACATAAGAGTAAAGCTTTTAAATGGTGGCACTATGATATTAAATGAGAAAGAGCTTGAAAAATTTGTGATTCATAGTTACCTACAATAGATCCATTTCAACTGACCATTACAAACATTCACTAGCCGATAGAAATAATTAAGAAAATAATGTAAACAAATAAATATCCAAGATTTCTTTTTCTGTTTTAAGATATTGTTAATTTATTGTTTAACATTATTGATAGCTGAAACTTTAGTGAGTGAGTCTTTTCCAAATTTTTTGGTTTTGTTTTATTTTGGTTTTTTTTTTGTGCAGGGGAGAGGCGGGGGGGGGGGGGGGGTGTCCAATGGCTTCATTCTTCCATTTGTTTACTGTGTATTACAAATTTTAAAATTGGAGTTTGTTATGATAGAATAGTTTTTTTTAAATTTTAATGAAAAGGGTCAAATATCCAAGATTCCTTTTTCTGTTTTCATTAATTTTGTTGTTTAAAATTATTGATAGCTGACACTTTAAAAAGTGGGGCTTTTCCAATGTGCTAATTATTTCAACCCTGATCGTGAAAGGGATTTTTATTGAAAATAACCATGCGATATTTCTAAGATATTTGTAATTTTATGCCAGAAGTTTAATATGAGTTTTATTTTATTACTTTATTGAATAACAGTTATTTATTCACTTATTTTAAGTATATACAGTAGAAGATCTTTATAACGCAATTCTATATAACGTAATTCTCCATATAACGCACAACTTCTCAAATGTAAACAATGATTTCTGCAGTTAAAAAGCACCTACATTTTCACTTTGTAAAATATTGTTACTCTCTAGAGGGCTAAATTTGATACATTAGCTCAACTTTATTTTTTAATTTAAGACCTTTTTACTGAAAAAAATGCTTCTTTTACAATAAACATTTTTGAAAATTTTTAATCTACGGGATGTTTGTGTTAGTTATATTTGGATCATGTTTATAAAGTAAATTTAACAATGCCTGACCTATATTATGCAAAAATTTATAATTTGGATAACTCTTGGTAATAAGGAATGCAATATAAAGATATTCTAATGTATTTTTATATGTTTCAGACATATTTGGCCATGTTTACAAGGTGAATTTAATGATGTGATCCATATAATGCAAAATTCTATATAACGCAGAACCTTGCGTTTTTAGGTTTGTGTTATAAAGATCTTCTACTGTATTTGTGATTTAATAAAATAGTTTGAAAAAGTCTGTAATTTTCAAATGTTATATTTTTAAAATGCTCACTGTACTATCAATTTTTTCTTTAATTTTTCAAATGTTCACAATTTCAATTCACGTGATTTTCATTTTGTGCCAACTATTATGCTTGGCGACAGTGGTGTCTGTATAACTGAAAAGTACCTCCATTTGTTTATTAGGCATTACATACAGTTTAAGATACAATAGTTTTTATTATTATTATTGTTTTTTTAATGAAAAGTTGTCAATGGGTTGAGCTTTTTATTTTATTTTTTTTTAAACCTCGCACAATATTATTATTTTATGACTTTATTTATAAAATTATATACACAGACATGAAAATTAATGGTTCAAATTTTAATGTAATAGGTATCACTAAAGTCAAGAATTTCTTTTAAGCAAACAATAATGTTGATTATTTTCTCACAGCTTGTTAGTTTCTCTCCTGCATAATGCAAAAGATGGGATAATTAATCTGTTAGTCACAATGCTTGTTTGTAATGAGCAAAGTCATATAATTTTATTTTACTTAAACTTGCAAAAGGTTTTTTTAAATACTATATTAAGTAATCGAAATAAATATTCCTATATTTAATATATTCCTGCTTAGATTTCCTTACTGTTGCTAGTTTATTTTACAATTTGATTCAAATTAAATTTGAAACCATTTTTTCTATTACATTGTACTTTACTTGACAAAAATTTTAATCTTATAAAGCTTAAAAGCCTTATCTTTCTGAAAACTGATTCATTATCTATATTATATAAAGCTAAATATATATTTAAAAACATTAATATGTTTGTTTACATCTTGAATTTATTTAAACATAATTAAAAAAAAATCCATTGATTTAAATCACGATTAAAACTAAATTGATTTAAAATAAATGAACCCTGCGATGGAATAATGGAGAAGTACTTTAATTTCTTTGAATTTGTTTAGATCGAATGTAAAGATAATAGAAGCTGCTTAATGCCACGTGTGATCATTTATATTAAATTTTATTTTGAATTGATTTGACTTTTGTATCTTCAGTTATTTTATTTATTTTTTGTAGGCACAAACTGTAGGATCCAAAAAGTCCCAGCATGGATAAATGAAGGTTAAAAAGATACTGCAAACATCTAGCATTCAAAGCTCAGTTCTACATAAAATGTTAAAGAAATTAAATTTCAAAATTGGTAAGTTTTTAAGTATTTCTGAATAAGGGTCCATAACAATAAAAATTCATATCAAGTCTATGCATATTTGTATCTCCCTGTTATATATTCTTTAATTATACTTTTCTGCAGCAAAATTATAATTGATATTTTTAATTGATTATAATTAAATTACAATTGGTTTTTTTTTTTATTATTATTGACATAACTGCAATTTTAATGTAATCAAATGATAATCATAAAAAAACATTTAACTATTTTTAGTTCAAATGTATCTATATATTAATTAAATTAAACTTTACAAAGAAAATATAAACAATTTTTTGCAACAAATTTAGTCGAAAACAACTTTTATAAGTAAGTGAAAATCCATGTTTTATAATTTTCATTAATAAATATATTGAGAAAATTAATTATTATTTATTAACATGCATATTGAGAATCTAAAACTTAAAGTAAAATGTAGTTTTGGTTTGGGTTTAGACTTGGCAGTTATATCAAAACTAAATATGTGAGAATTGAAAATTATATATTATATGCGTTCAATTGTGGTGTCATTTTGGTGAGAAACCAGGTTTGCTGGCTTTTATTGAAAAAAAGCCGGTTTTTATTTTTTAAAGTTGGTTTACAGCTAATTCATTTTAAATTTGGATCAATTAATTTATAATACGTTTATAAATATTTTCTACTGAGTAAATTATAAATTTCTATTAAATTTTCTCAAATAAATAAGTCTTTATAACTGCTAGAAAGCAACTGTGAAGGCATTATGTCTGAAAAAATATATACATAAATATTGAAAAGAATATAAGTTAGACTCCAAAAAAATAAATAAAATTTCTCTAAATAAAATTTTGAAAAGCTTGTTGCTAAGCATATTCATGCATATGCTATTCATAATATTTTTAATAGTGAGAAAATGACGTTTTTATTATGACTATGCATAATTTTAAATGTTTACTAGAAATAAAATAAGACTTGTATATTAATAGTTCTTAAAATTAATTAAGTAATAAAGCATGTAACTAAGTAACCATTGTCCTCTTTAATTTTATAAAGCTGTAAAAATGAAAAAATTCGGGGGGTGGGGGGGTTAAGGGTCAGTCAGTGTAAACCAGATAAAGCAGTTGGTATGGCGCTTTTCAAATTTACCTAACATATTTGCAATTCTAACTACAAATCACTCGCAAAACCATCTAAGTTTTATTCCAGTATTAATGTCTTCATTATTGAGAAATTGGGTTACTTATTAAATTCTAAATCAATTAAATGTCATTAAAACTAATTAAAAGCACTTTAAAATGTGTAGTGTATAATTACAATGTTTCATTGTATAAAAGCCAATTATGGCCAAAAAAAGCCAGTTAAAACCAGTAAAATCCACGGCCCTGGCTTTTTTTAAATTTTAGCCGGCTTTTTTGCAGCCCTGTTAGTAACCTACTCTAAACAAACAATTGCTAGATGTTGTATTTTCTATTTTGATATCTCACAGCTAAGTGTTTTAATATTATATGTGGGGGTAACATTTTCTGTGATATATAAGAAAAAATGAAACACAGCAAATGTTGTTTGAAGTCAGTTTCCAACCAAAATGTTAAATACTGAAATCATACTAAAGCGTCTTTTGAAAGAGGGGGGGGGGGGGGTAATTTGCTAATTTTTATAGAATGAAAGATTTAAAAATAACATTTATAATAATGCCAAAACCACAATAATTTGTTCCTTTAAAATTGCATCATTTATATACTTAAAAAACAATATTATGTAGATGAGGGATCTATAACACAATCCAAATTTGTTTTTGAACTGCAGGGATATTGATTGAACTCTTTGTATTATTATTTTTTTTTAAACTAGTTCTCCTGGAAATTAGTCAAATGCAACTAAAAAATAATTTCAACAGAGACATGATTATAGAGGAGATTTATTAGAGAGTCCAGGTTCATGGATGAATGAAAAAAAACTCCAACACGAGGATTCCGAGGACTTACTTCTTTATTATGAAACTTTTTAAAAGGAAGGCCATGATGGTACAGTGGACGGGAGAAGTCATAGACGAGACTGCCCGACGGGGCAGCCCCCGAAGGGCAGAGAGCCGAGGTCTGTCACACTCAAGTTCAGAGGCAGTAGTGGTAAATATTCATTACAATCACTCACTCATTGGCGAGATGAATAGCAACATCTGTACTGTATTGGCGATGAATATTGGTGGCGTGGACAAAGGAATCAGAGGCATCTCGAAGTATTACATAGAATTGAAACTTACGCCATGGCGAGCTATTTATGGTTACACGTGTCCTAACATTCTTGCGGTAAGTGAAAGTGGTTAGAGAAATAGGAACACGTGATTTTTAGATGCACGTTACAGATCTAAGCACAGCTGGAAACTAGTCAGCAATGGGCATATGGTTTGTATCCGACAGAGTACAAGGGTGAGAATTGAATACTAATGCAAGCCCAGAGGCTGGGAAAATATGCATTAGATAACGTCGGCTGCAAAGCGAAAAGAGATTCATTTGTATTTTATTCTTCTACTTTATTTCAATGGAAAATAATTGCGGTTAAGATCTTTTTCTATCGTGTGAATTTGAAAGACAGAAAAAAGGAACCGAGATAAATGATGTCTCTGCATTTGAAAAGAACTTTAAAAAGTAAAAGCGAAACTTACAGTAGTGAGAGGGGGGGAGGAAGAGAATGAATAAAGACATGAAATTAACTCTAAAATGTCAAATTTAAACTAAATATTTTATTTGAAGGGGGGGGGGGGAGAGAATAATGACAATTTATAATAATCCAGTAAAGTTAAAAGTTGATTTTTTGAGGGGAAAGGAGGAATAATGAATATATAACGGTAAAGCCGTTATAATGATATATTACAAAAATTGGTATTAAATTAAGTTGGAAAAGCTACTCTCAAAATTCTGAGACTGAAATGCTAAACTTTTAAAAGCTGGCTTTTTCTTCTTTTTTTAGAATACATTCATATAAAGTGAAAATCATTTTGTTTTTTGAGAAATTTAAAAAGTTTTTATTTTATATTTTTTAAATTAATTTTAATTATGATCATGACGACGCAACTTACAAATAAACTGTTTAAGATAAAAGTTCCAATCAAGGGGGGAGGGGCGAAGTGATAGAAAATGTACGTCAACTGGGAACCTTAAGGCTCCTGTCCCTGCCGGCGAAGGCACTCAAGAGTTAATGTGAATCATTTGGGGAGGGATTTTTCTAATATCTCGTTTGCATTTCGACATTTTAATATAATTTTTTTTGTATTGGATAGCCGAGTTTCCATCTCTACATCGCACCTTTTTTACTTTTTCAATTTGAGTTGCAGATATTTTTTAGAATGACACTTTCATTTTCAGAACCGGTTTAGAAAGTGAAAGTAACTTTATAAAAAATTTCTGAGACCAAAATCTATGATTTATATTTAAGAAAAAATGAAACAGAGCAAATGTTGTTTGGTCAGTTTCTAACCGAAATGTTAATACTGACATCATACAAAAGCGTCTTTTGTAAGACAGGGGGGGAGGGGGTTAATTTGCTAATTTTTTATAAAAATTACCAATTTTTGTAGAATGAAAGATTTAAAAATAACATTTATAATAATACCAGAACCACAATAATTTGTTCCTTTAAAATTGCATCCTTTATATACTTCACAAACAATACTATGTAGATGGGATCTATAACACAATCCAAATTTGTTTTTAAACTGCAAGGATTATTGATTAAAACTCTGTATTTTTTTTTTTAAACTAGTTTTGGAAAATAGTCAAATGCAACTGAAAAATAATTTGAAAAGAGACATGATATACTGCAAACATTGGTGTTAAATTAAATTGGAAAAGTTACTCTCAAAATTCTGAGACTGAAAGGCTAAACTTTTACAGGCTGGCTTTTTCTTCTTTTTTACATTCATGTAAAGTGAAAATCACTTTGTTTAGATTAAAAAAGCTTTTAATATTTTATATTTTTTAAATTAATTTTAATTATGATCTTGATGACGTAACTTACAAATAAACTGTTTAAGATAAAAGTTCCAATCAAGGGGGAAATAGAAGATGCACGTTAACTGGGAGCCTTAATGAAGCATAATAAATTTGATTATGTGAATAACCTTAAATATGGCAAAGCAATTCAAATTTTCTTACATATGTTAATTCTCAAGTAATTTTTTATGCATACATTTTTTTTTTTATTTAAGTAAAAAGATTGGGAACTTTTTTGCCAGGTGCAAATCCTGCCAACCGCAATTTTTTTCTCATCAGTGACAGCTTTTATTTTTTGCTATGGAAATTAGAAATAATACTTTGATCATGAAATTAAATATTTTGCTTTGTGGTCTTCTTTATAAATTTTTGTTTTTATAAAACTTCTTTAAAAAGACAGTGTGAGAATTTTTTTATTTTTTCTGTATTTTAACTGATGTTAGTAAAAGGCATGTATGTAATTTAATGAAAATTATGTATTTTAAATGAAATAAGTGAAGGGTTTATATTTAAAATTAAATGAATTAAACACAAAGTAGGGCTATAAAAGGAATTTTTGTCAATTTATCACCTGATATACTAACATAAAAGTAGTACCAATACCAAGTTAGAAATTAAAAATTCTCTTATTTTCTTTTACACAAAATTTTGTTTAACTCCTCTAGCCATAATGATATTTTACTCTGAATTTTTATGTTTTGAAAATTATTTGTTTCAGATGCTGTTGAGAAAGAAACTTATATCAAGGACACACATTGAAAGAGTATTAAAGGCATAGTTACAACATGTATAAGAACGTAAATGTTATGTAAAAAAAGTCTATAAATGTAAATTAAAGTACTTTAAATGTATTTGTTGATGTTGTTATTTTACAGTATTTTTTTCTTTCTTAACAGTGATTTAAAACGTATGTACTTCAGCAATTGCATTGTTTAAAACTAAAAATTCATGCATTCTAAAGCAGCGAGTAAAATAATTGCATAATTATTTTAAAATATTACATCCATACTGGAATAGAAGATGTAAATAGATTTAGTTACAGGAGTTTATTAAGTATTTTTTAAAGAATATCATGATGTAAAGTGATTTTAATATATTTTTTATGTGTTTAATGGCAAGCTTTTCATTTATTTACTATAAAAAATAATAAGGAATTCAATGGATCTCAGACATAGAACAACTAGATTGAATGTACTATTTATTATTTCATTAAAACCAAAACTTGACAAAACAAGTTATCAGGTAAGAAGTTTTAGATATAATAGAATCTAATGGTATAAATATTATGAAACTTTTATGATCTTGTGTGTTTTTACTTCAAGCTAAAGGGAAGAGAAAATATACCTAATTCTACCCTACCTAAAAATAGAAGTTTTTATTGCACTTGAAAAGAATGCCTATTTAATTGCTTTCATATTTAAAATCTGACATCATAAAATGTTATCATTATTTTCTTTTGATTTATCCTAAAAATTAAAAACTAAAAATTTTTGGTTTGTTTAAAGTAAATGTAATATATATAATTGATTATTAACAGAACTTATTAATATATTATTAACAGTAAATATTGAGCTAAATGCTTACATACTTTTAAAAAATGTAATGTATTTCTCTTGAATTTTAATTTAAAGAAATGTAATTAGTTCAGAAAAAATATATAACAAATACAAAACATATTTGTTACTTGAGAATGAAGTATTTTCATTCTGAGTTTTCATTATTTCTTCGCCATGGAGTAGGAAATGTTCTTTATCTGTTTTTATAAATCATGAAAAAAAAAAAAAGTATGAGAAAATTGATGCTGCAGAAGAATCGATAAAAATTCTGAGAATTTTTTTGTTAAAATGTCATTTAGTGCATACTCAAATTTTTCATTTTAAATGAAAACTTCTTGCACATTCACAATTTCAATTTTGAAACTAAATACATGAAATTTTTAAACAAGTTTACTACATTTTTTAATTCTCTCAAATGAGACATGTCTTAAATTGTGGTTGTCTAAATACATGTACACACATGAAGTTTGCAGACATTATTTTAATACGAAATTTTATTTCTTTTAAGTAGGGTCTGTATTAAGTTGTAACCGATGTTTTCGATGGTGGCCTTTCCCCTGTTGTATCTCAAAAATCTGATTAAAATAAAAATTTTGACAGTGTTAAAAAACAAAGATTTTACCCTTTTATTTATTTATTTTTTTAGAAATATTAAAATTGCTATTTAACTTTATTTTTACCTATATTAAATAAAAAAAAACTGCAAATTTGATGTATTTATGAATTTAAATGACTGTGGAAAAGTATGAGGAATATCAAAAGAGTGAAATTAAATTTATTTAATACATATATAACAATTGGTGTTGAATTCAGAGGGTGGCCCAGGAGGGAATCCTCCTCTTCCCCATATAGAAGGTTTGAGATTTATCCCTTTTAATGAACGAAAGTGCAATTTGACCCCCCAGATCTCTAAAATACATCCCCTCTCCTGCCTGGAGCCACAGAAATCCCTCCCCGAGAGGTCTGAATTCAATACTGATAACAATATTTAACAATTTTTTAAACTGTTCTAAGAAAATGAGGAATTTTTTATGCATTCAGCTATTACTGATAAAATTTGTTACTTTTTCAAAAATTTCAATTCGGTTACTTTTTCATCACTAATTTTAATGCAGATTTTGCTTAGGAGTAAAATTCATTTGTTAGAAAAGTATATTAAGTCTAGATCAATAGACCCTTGCAAGGCTTTCGCACTGTAATCTTTACTGTAAATTAAGTGCATTTTTCCTAAATTTATATTTGCAATTTTTTTTTTAAATCAAACAAATTGTACTAATAGGAGCTATGTCAAAAGCTTTTCGTATAAAATCCAACTCAACTTTGTGTATTTACTAAAAAAAGGGGTGTTGAAATCAGAAAAAATGTGTATGATGATATTAATCTAAAAGAATAAAGAAAATTCAGTTTGTTATATTAGATATGGGCGAAGAATCCTATCCAATGATACCCCATTCATCGTATGCTACTTATTAGTTGAAAAAAAAGAGATGTTGATAACAGAAATAATAAATAATTTTTCTCTTGAAATGAACTGATATTTTCTTCGTATTCATTTTTCATGCTTATTTTTAAATATTTTTAGTATAATTTATTTATATTGAAAGATTCCTATATTTGCGAAAAACAACAGGAAAAATAATCATACAAAAAGAAATCTATTAAAATATATTTTTCAATAATATAAATATAAGATTTTAAAAATCAAAAAATGAAGGGGGGTTGCAATTGCCCCACCTGTCCTTTCTAAATGATGCTTCTGATTGTTATTAATTTTATTTTACACTGACATTTCTATTAAAAAATAGTGGTAACCTGGACAACAATTGTCCAGGCTACCACTATTTTTTAATAGAAATCTTTCAGTGTGCGCCGTCGCTCAGTTTAAGATAAAATTAATAGAAATCTGAAGCCTCATCTACGAAAAACAGGTGGGGCAATTGCCCTCCCTTCCTATTTATTTTATTTTTTTATATAAAGCGTCCGCTACTGATCCGAAGAGCATCCTATAAATGCCGCATGCCGGACGAGCAGAGGATGCAAATTCTATTTGTTTTATCTGGTCCTATGAGCGTCCTACTGCCATCCTATGAATGGCTGAAAATGACGTCCGAAGGACGTGATTAGGTGTCTCTTTCTGCTCCCCCGCGGACGTCCGCCGGATAACGATGGGATATTGTAGGACGTCCGGCGGACGAGGCAATATACTGCATAGGACATCTTTCGTATGTCCTCAGGACGTGTTTGTGTTGTATGGGGTACTTTCGATGTTTTATCTCTAACAAATAAGCGAAATTTGCGACAATCCGAAAATCTATCTGCAGTGGAATCTGTCGCTACATCTACTGCAGATCTTAGTTTTCCTGTTTAGAATCGGTCTTTTTATTCCAGGCACAAGGCTGAGTGCATTTATCAGGAAAACAACGATTGCCGAAACGGAAATGAAAATAACACAGTTTGCCATTAGGATTGTAGCGCTTACGAGATCTGCTTCGCGAGCCAGAACGGTATTCCTTATTTCGAGAATTAGCTCTGGAGTTTCGTGAAACGCACAGTTGCGAAATTTGCTGTTCCAGAGAAGCAATTCGATTTACAAGTTCATTATTAACGTGAGATCCCGCATTATCATTAATATCAGATTTATTATTTG